>OU974042.1:10000000-11292011 GCA_918843915.1 Notodonta ziczac | reverse complement strand
TTGGGAATTGCTACCTACTCTTAAGTAAAAACCGAAAAAAACAAATTATTAATTCGATACTAGCTTTGACCCGCGACTTCGACTGCGCAAAATTGAAAACAGAAAAATCATTAAGCACTTTTAAAATGTACCTACCCAATGAATGCACACCTCACTAAACTAGCTTTCTATTTTAAATACCTAAATCCGAGTGAGATTTGATTGCTATCTATACATTCTGTTGCTGTTCCTGAAAAGTTACAAAATGTTGTATTCATTGAAAAGAGTAACCCTTAAGTTTCTTGCCTGATCAGCATTCCGAACCGGTGGTAGATTCTGACTATTCATCAATGCTTTGTTGGCTCACATTAATAAAACAATGTTGAGTTTTAGTTTGTAATGCAACGGTACACGGAAAATAAACGTTAGTGACATCTCCTCCCCAACAAATTGTTGTAACTCGTCTTTTATTATTCAAATAGTACCATCTACAGCTACCTATCTACTGAATGTCATATACACATTTAACTATAACCTAGTTCTTTATCTCAGCTCTCTCATATCTCCAGGTTGGAGATATGAGAGAGCTGAGGAAAGAACCCTTCCCCCGCTCTCCCGTTTTCCCGTCAAAATATCAAAATATACTGAACACAGAAGTGAAACAAACATAAAAGAATAATTTTAAATTACTAATTGGACCTACTTTTGCAAAATGGAACCAACCCACATGCACTACTGTAGACCAAAACCAACCTTGTGTTAGTGGTATTAGGTTGGTTTCAGTTTGCAGAAGTGTGTGTGGGTTGGTTCCATTTTGCTAAAGTAGGTCCAATTTATTCACCAAATTTAGACTAATTCTTAAAAGGTCTCGGTATGTAAGGCCCAAATTATTAAATCAGTCTCAAGTCTGAGAGCGATCTTGAAAATTTTACTGTTAAGGCGTCAATAGCCTAGTGGTTACAGGGGCCGCCCTCGTAGCTGAGAGGTTCCGGGTTCGATTCCCATCCTGAACATTAAACTATTGCCGTGAGCCCAGTCCTAACACAAGCCTGAGCTTAGCTGGAGGGGCTAACGGGATTGCTATTAATAATATGATAAACTCACATTGCTAGTAATCTTAAAAAAATACCAGTACAAAATGCCAATGCGAACGCGTACTCAAGATCGCACTCAGACTTGAGATTGATTTAGTAATACGGGTCTATAACCTTACACCTGCTCTCTGGGGAAGACCCCTTAAAGATATTAATAACTAACTGTTTATTCATGTCGAATGTACTATTTAGCCACCCCTATACATACTTTCACCCCCTATTATTTACTTCAAGCTATCATACACACAGTGAAGAGGACACCGGTTTTAGGGTTCCCTAATCAAACTAGGAACCCTTATAGTTTCACCATGTTCGTCTGACGTCACAGTCATAACTTTCAGAGACTATTAGGGTTAGGTGGCTTCAAATATAGAGTTCACAGAATAAGAGTTTATATACCGCTACGAGCCATATTTATGTATTGAAAGCAAAGTTATTCTATTGTACCTCTCGCACTTGGGAAAGAAGAGAGAGAAAAATGTATACTCAGCCCTTCGAGTGGAGTATTATTGAATAGGTATTTTTAAATCACGACGAGGTTACTTTGACAGTCTTTCTAAATTAATTCCCTTTCCGAAATATTTAGCCCAAAGTATTTGTATACAAATTCTTTGATTGAGCCCCAAAGTAGCCTTTTTTCATGAGTTGCAACATTCATCCTCTAACTCTTGAACCACATTATGGATGATTTATTTAAAATAAAAAAATATTCTTTATTTTAAAAAAAACATATTAATTTCAAAAAAAAAAGTTGTATTGTGATGTTCCCGCGGTATTGTTACAACTGAGCTACTCAAACATTAATCTCCTGACACCCGTAACGACCATCAAAGATGTTAGATTAGAATTAGGAGGAAGAAGAATATTACCAGTACAGACCGCCAGTGTGCTCAGAAAGCATGAAAAGTAGGAATACCTACCGCTATATAATTCAAGTAAGTAAAAGTAGGTAGTTTCAATATTAAAATTTAGAATATACATTTATATTTTTCATTGTATGTGTCGTATAGTGTTAGTGCGAATCTTCTGCAGCAATTAAATTTTTAATCACAATATAAACCCAATTACCCATGTATAGTAAGATACTTAGGACAATATTATGTTCTTGATAGAAAAGACATTCAGTTCTCGCAATTAGATAGTGCTAAGTGCTAACACTTGCTATAGGACTTATTGCAGGCACGTTATTTGTTACACCTACGTATAATGTAGTAAAATTAATGCTTTCAGTTTCATGATACAGACATTTTTAAGAACCTGTACCTTACCAAAGCCTACACCATCCTGCGATATAAAAATGAAACAACAAAATTCAGGTAAATATTGTTTTAATCATAGATATAATTGCAACATGAAAATTACTATAATTAATAATGTCAGCAGCTTAAAAAAGCTGCTCATCAGATTACGGAATATTTAAATTAATGACATAATGTTGCAATATGCGGTTTTGTTCCTTTGCAAGCCCTCCCACACTCTACGACCAAAGTCGGGGTTTATAATCCTGAACAATTCGACAGCCCTCTCTTGTAAGACTCTCGTAGCTAGCCCCAAACTGGCCACAATATTATCAATGAGTATTTCGTCATCTGTAAACCTATCAGCGTACAACTCGGAAACTTCAGCGAAATTATCCGCCGGTTCTTCGTGAATGTCGATGATATCGACCTTATATTTCTCTATGTAAGGTTGGGGTCCATTAAAAGAATTCGGATAGTAATTTGGTATACCCCATTCGTTCTCATCTACGGGTGAAACACCGTCACGATTGTAAGTTAACGGCTTTATAATTGGTCTATTTACTTTAATTTTATTGAAGTTAGCACCAAGCCGATAGTTTTGAGCGTCCCTGTATAAAAGAATACGGCTTTCAAAAAGTTTGTCCGGACCTCCGACTATACCCGACACGAGGTTTCCCGGACAGAAAGCCATTTGTTCAACTTCAGCAAAAACGTTTGATGGATTTTTGTTGAGCACCAATCGACCAAACCATCTTACGGGATATTTGTTTAATGGCAACGCTTTAGTTGTATCAAACACGTCGAATCCTGCATTTTTCACGTCCTCCATGCTTAAAACCTGTACACCAACTGACCAACTTGGATAATTGCGGGTTGCTATGGCATTGTATAAGTCTCTTATTGCGTAATCTGGATCAGTTCCACCTATACAAGTAGCGTCATCGGAGCGCAGGTTTTTGATACCTGCATCGGGATGGAAAAAAAACCTGACGAAATGATTGTCGCCATGTTTATTCACTACTTGAAAAGTGTGTATTCCAAAGCCAGGCATACACCGATACCCGTAGGGCACGCCATGGTTACTGAATATAATACGTAGAAACGTATTTAAACTTTCTGGATTCAAAGTAATAAAATCCCATAACATATTTGGATCTCTTAAGTTAGTTTGCGGGTTTCTTTTTATTACATGCACGAAGGTAGGGGCAAGTAGGGGGTCCTTGAAAGGAAACACGGGGGTATTGAGGCCGACAATATCCAAATTGCCATCTTCAGTGTAGAACTTTACAGCGAAGCCTCTGGGTTCTCTGGCAGTGTCCATACCACCTCTTTCTATACTAACAAGGGAAAACCTTACAGCAATTGGTGTTCTCTTACCAACATTACAGAAGACCTTAGCTTTGCAGATGTCTGATAAATCATCTGTTACCTCGAAGTAGCCAAACGCCCCTGCGCCCTTGGCATTTACTACTCTTTCCGGTATCCTCTCGCGTGAAAAGTGGGTAATCGACTCAAAGAAAAAAGGGTTGTAGAGAAGTCTTTTGTTTAAAGTTGAATTTGCAGTACTGTTATCAATTTTGACGCCACCAGATGTGCTCATTACACCAACATGTCCCTGAAAATAGTTTTTATTTGAAATATTCTTTCCTGTAAACTATATAGGTACTTAGTTATTTTGCAGTATTTATAATCACAAACGATGTATTTGGTATCAAACTAAGCAACGCTTGTACAATGGACGGGGGCGATCCCAGTGACACCCTGACCTTGGCAAATTGCGAAAAGAGCATTTGTGAAATTTGCACTGACTGGAATCGAACCCGCAAATACTCAGTGCAGTGAGCCGAGCGGCGTACTCTCAAACCACTTCGCCAAGCGGCCATAACTGTACATTGCCACTCCTGAGCACACCTTTCCTTGAATACTCCATTGAATACAGATCAGTGCTCTTGACCACGTATCTCTCGCAATAGCGACCAAATCGTCCCACCATCGTCTACCCCGGCTTTGGCAGCCCTTGTCTGGTGTCTATGTTGTTTGCATTGGTGTATGGACTAGGCGTAGAGGTATAGGTCTATCCAAAAGCTGGGAATCAAAAGGACCAGAAACACTCACCCATGTCTTCTTCATGAATGTGACTAACTGGTTTGAAGCCGGGTCAGCGTGGGCCACCACACTCGTCATTATCATCACCACCAACCACAGCATTAGACGGGTCATGTTCTCAACTATTTAGATTACTTGCATATAATAGTGTTTCTTTTTATTATACGTGATATTGCGTCGCTAACCTAACCATGAGAATAAAATCGAAGTCTTTAAGTATTAATCTTATGCTACAACTATCAACAGCGTAAACAGCTTATTTCTTGTTATTAAGTTGTTCCAACATCGTTTTATAGTGAAATGTTAGTATAGAATGCATGTTTTGTTTTGCCGTCAAAACAATAATAGCGTCCCTAACCTAACCATATCAATAAAATCGAACCCTTTAAGTATTAATTTTATAGTGCAACTATCCGCTGCGTAACCAGCTTATTTCTTGTTATTAAGTTGTAGTAACATCGTTTTATAGTGAAATGTTTGTTTAAAATGCATGTTTTGTTTTGCCGTCAAAACAAGATTTTATTGAGTATCCATAGATAAAGAAAGAAAAGACAAAAGTGTTTGTTCAAGTGATCATTAGAATATGTGCATACATATTCTAAAACAATTCAATTGCAACCGCGCATTAAATGTAAATAAACCTACTGTTACTTGTGCATCTTGTTTACTACTTAGTTATTTATATACCTACTCAATTACTGGCTGGTTGGCATTTCTGGCCCACTTAAAAAGGGCCCGTGGTCATATTATAAAAACTGAAAGTTCATCACCGCAATGTCCCTAACAGGGTTATGAACGACCAACTATGAATATTATATTGTCTTGGCTTTGTCAGTAGGTAGAAAAGGTGTTCGAAATTGCTGCCCAAAATCATTAAAGTAATAAAGCGTATTTTATATACTTTCTTCAGAATATCACTTAATTAATGATCGATTAAGATTTATGTATAAATTAATTTATTGACTCACATTCTCTATATGTATCTAACGACATGATGTAACATGAGCCGAATATCTGATGAGCAAAAAATAACACATAAATAAAAACTATATTTTAGAAAATTATGTAAGCACTAAAATTTATTGAAATAAAACTATTTTTACGGATTATATCGCGTTTATTTTTATTTTTATTTTTACCAAATACCAACTAAATTTTGAGGGTACCCAGTTTTTAACTATGACATCAGGACGTCTAACACCTCAGTCCCCCCGTGACCACGGTTGCTGTAAAGCAACCGAAACGTCGGGAACACAAAAAATAAAAATAAACGCGATATAATCCGTAAAAATAGTTTTATTTCAATGTGTAGTATTCGCGTAAATATAAGAAATCAATACACTAAAATTTAATCGAATTACTTATTTACAGAAATTAATTTTGCACCTATCTTTATTTTTTTAGATTTACTAGCGATGACAATTCATCACATTACTGTATTCCCGTTATCCTCGCCAGCTAAGCAAATCCTTGTGTTAGGAGTAGGCTCACGTCAATAGTTTAATAGCCAGGATAGGGATCGAGCCCGGAACCTCTCAGCTACGAGGGCTCTTACCACTAGGCTATTGACGCCTTTAACGAAAGGGTACTTTACAACCACTCGGGCTACTGCGAAACAAACATACACCACAACCACTTGCTATGAATCACCACAGAGATGTATAACGCCCATGTAATCATCACGCATTCTGTGTAATTTTTACCCGACTACAGCAAATCCAAAAGGAACGTTTCACGGCGTCAAGCACAAGTGGTTAGTTTATTTTACTTATCCTCAGTCGGGTTAGAGTTTTATTAAACATTTTATACTTAAGAAAAGTTTTTGTTAATTGATTAGGTGGTGTTACCATCCTACAGTATAAAAATAAAACAACAAAACAATTCAGGTAAATATGTATTTAATTATAGATAGAATTACAACATGAACATTAGGTTCAATAATTAATAAAGTCAGCAGCTTAAAAGCTGCTCACCAGATTACAGAACATTTAAATGAATGACATAATTTCGCATTGTGCGGTTCTGTTCTTTTGCAAGCCCTCCCACACTCTACAACCAAAGTCGGGGTTTATAATCCTGAACAATCCGACAGCCCTCTCTTGTAAGACTTTCGTTGCTAGCCCCAAGCTGGCCACAATATTATCAATGAGTCTATCTCTTTCGTCATCTGTAAACTCATTATCATACAACTCCGAAATTTCATCGAAATTATCCGCCGGTTCTTCGTGAATATCGATTATATCCACCTTATTTTTCTCTATGTAAGGCTGGGGTCCATTGAAAGAATTCGGATAGTAATTAGGTATACCCCATTCGTTCTCATCTACGGGTGGAACACCGTCACGATTGTAAGTTAACGGCTTCATAATTGGTCTATTTACTTTAATTTTATTAAAGTTAGCTCCTAAGCGATAGTTTTGAGTGTCTCTGTACGAGAGAATACGGCCTTCAAAAAGTTTGTCCGGACCTCCGACTATACCCGACACGAGGTTTCCCGGACAGAAAGCCAATTGTTCAACATCAGCAAAAAAGTTTGATGGATTTTTGTTTAGCACCAATTTACCAAATATTCGTAGGGGATACTTCTTTAATGGCAACGTTCTAGTTGTATCAAACACGTCGAATCCTGCATTTTTCACGTCTTCCATGCTTAAAACCTGTACACCAACTGACCAACTTGGATAATTGCGGGTTGCTATGGCATTGTATAAGTCTCTTATTGCGTAATCTGGATCAGTTCCACCTATACAAGTAGCGTCATCGGACCGCAAGTTTTTGATACCTGCATCGGGATTGAAATGAAATCTGACGAAATGATTGACGCCATGTTCGTTTACTACTTGAAAAGTATGTATTCCAAAGCCAGGCATATACCGATATCCGTAGGGCACGCCTCGATCACTGAATATAATACGTATAAACAAGTTTAAGCTTTCTGGATTCAAAGTAACAAAATCCCATACCATATTTGGGTCTCTTAAGTTAGTTTCCGGGTTTCTTTTCGTTACATGCACGAAGGTAGGGACAAGTAGGGGGTCCTTGAAAGGAAATACGGGGGTGTTGAGGCCGACGATATCCAAATTGCCATCTTCAGTGTAGAACTTTACAGCGAAGCCTCTGTGTTCTCTGGCAGTGTCCATACCACCTGTTTCTATACTAACAAGGGAAAACCTTACAGCAATCGGTGTTTTCTTACCAACTTCACAGAAGACCTTAGCTTTGCAGATGTCTGATAAATCATCTGTCACCTCGAAGTAGCCAAACGCCCCTGCGCCCTTTGCATGTACTACTCTTTCCGGTATCCTCTCGCGTGAAAAGTGGGTAATCGACTCGAAGAAAAAAGGGTTGTAGAGAAGTCTTTTGTTTAAAGTTGAATTTGCAGTACTGTTATCAATTTTGACGCCACCAGATGTGCTCATTACACCAACATGTCCCTGAAAATGTATTTGAAATATTATTTACTACTTACAAACTATACCAGTAGTATTTGTGAGTTAAGAGTTGTAGGTATAACAATAGGCAGGTAATCAAAATCTATCTTAATTTATAAATATGATAAAAACACCAAACGTGACTATGCCATGATGATTTTCATAAGACAGAAAATTATTTGGATAAATTGAAATCGCCTTTTTTATTTTATGGTAACTTTTTTATTAGCCTATATAAATAAATAAATATCGCCAGACTGACAGACCAACTGTTTGGTCCCAAATTAAGCACTCTTGTATTATGGATACCGTAGGGGCGATCCCAGTAACACCCAGAGCTGGGCAAATTTGGAAGAGGCCGCTTGTGAAATTTGCACTGACGGGAATCGAACCCGCAACCACCCGGTGCAGAGAGCCGAGCGGCCTACGCTCAAACCTCGGCTGCAAGTGATCATCACTGTACCTTGCCACTACTGTACAAAGACATTTCCTCGATCCTCCATAGAATATAGATCTGCCCCCCTAGCCAAGTGGCTTCGTCTACAAGCGTTTCTACAAAACGCTACGCTTAAATGTAAGGAAATGACATTACGACTCGATAAGTAGATCACGTGGCTTATGTCATTCCATACATGAAGCGTAGCGATTTGTAGAAACGAATGCAGACGAAGCAACTTGGCTAGAGGGGCTGTGCTGTCTCAGCCACGTATCTCTCGCAATGGCGACGAAATCGTCCCGCCATCGTCTACCCTGGCTGCGGCAGCCCATATCTGGTATCCATATCCTATATAGGCCTATCCAAAATCAGGATTCCCTAAAAATTTATTCTAAAAGGACCAGAAACACTCACCGATGTCTTCTTCTTGAATGTTACTAACTGGTTTGAAGCCGGGTCAGCGTGGGCCACCACACTCATCATTATCATCACCACCAACCACAGCATTAGCCAGGTCATGTTCTCGATTATTCAGATTACTTGCAATTAATAGCTTCTTTTTACAAGTGACTTTGCGTCCCTAACCTAACCATAACAATAAAATCGAACCCTTTAAGTATTAATTTTATAGTGCAACTATTCGCTGCGTAACCAGCTTATTTCTTGTTATTAAGTCGTTCCAACATCGTTTTATAGTGAAATGTTTGTATAGAATGCATGTTTTGTTTTGCCGTCAAAACAACAATATTTTATTGAGTATCCATAGATAAAGAAAGAAATGACAAAAGGGTTTGTTCAAGTGATCTTTAGAATATAGGTACACACATATTCTAAAGCAATTCAAGTGCAACATCGCATTAAATGTAAATATACTGTTACTTGTGCATCTTGTTTACTACTTAGTTATTTATTTACCTACTTAATTACTGGCTGGTTGGCATGTATGAAGAATACCTGCTGGCCATTTAAGAAAGAGCCCGTAGACCACAGATATAGATTTACATAGATAAGTATCACGATTTGTATTGAAACCAAGCGTGCCGAATTTTTAACACCTACAGTGACGTCATTAGTGACGGGAAATCCAAACCGATTCAAAGACACCGATGCCGCCGATGCCCCTCCGCCCTCTACGATTCTCTCAAGTGATTATCTCGGTCATACTCATATTTTTTATATCTGTAGTCGCGCGGACTGTAAGTTAGCGGCGACCAACGTTGACGCTTGGTCGGGGTTTCGTACACGCGAATTACATGTTTTTGCGTTATCTATGTAAATCTATATCTGTTCCATAGACCCTACCTTCATCATAGTATAAAAAATGAAAGTTTATCTGCGCAATGTCCCCAACAGAGTTATGAACGATCTACTATGAATCATATGTTGTCTTGGCTTTGGCAGTTAACAGGTAGAAAAGGTGTTCAAAATTGCTGCACAAATCATTAAAGTAATAAAGCATATTTTATATACTTTCTTCAGAATATCGCTTAGTTAATGATCGATTAAGATTTATGTATAAATTAATGTACGAACCGACATTCTTTGTGTATCGAACGGCATGATGTAATAAACATGAGCTGAAATATAATTTTGTAGATTTAGGATACCTCCTTAAAATTAATCATATTCCTTTCGTTTCGTTCTGGGGTTGCAGCTGAAAACCATCGTCAGGTGGTCTGCATCACGCATGCACCCTGGCATATGCTGAACTGTTGACTCTTTGGCCTGGGATGATAGTACATAACTGGCTAGATGTGTCCACTTCTGTTCCTAATCTGTGTATGTATAGATAGTTAGTTTTGTATAGTTCTGCCATGGTACCAATATTTTTTGTATTTCTTTCTTTTCTTTCCCTAATGTTCTGCATCAACAGTAAACACAAGTATTTTATGAATAACTAGCTGTGCCCCCCGACTTCGTCCGCGTAGTATTTAACGTAACAAAAATTTCGGGATTATCGGGATATAAAGTATCCTATATGTTAATCCCGGTTATAAACTATCTGTGTTCCAAATTTCATCCAAATCCGTTCAGTAGTTTTTGCGTGAAGGAGTAACAAACATACATACATACATCCACACTCACAAACTTTCACATTTATAATATTAGTAGGATGGAAAACTGGAAGTTGGATGTCCCACTCATGGGCACGGGCCGCCCCTCAACGTGAGGGAGATTTAGGAAAAAAATAACACTTAAATATAAACTCTATTTTAGTAAATTATGTACGCACAAAAAAATAATCAAATTACGTATTTATTTACAGAAATATAAATTGTTCATACTTAAAAAAGTTTTAATTCCGTGGTGAGCTTTAAAATGTTATAGGTAGAGTCAGTTTATTTCACTAAGGCGTGTGAATTATTGCAAATTGACACATATGCCATTGTCATGCACGCGTCTTCGTGAAATAAACGAAATATACGACGATATGCCAAGGAAAGTGAAAAAGTAATTCCGATAAATATTATGTCCATGTTACAAATAATACCTATGCGATTTGAGTGTACGCAATGACAGATAAAATTTATAATTTCCCATAGCCAATTGTTTTAGGGGTACATTTGTTTTTTTTTTCGAATAATAATTATAAAGGGTAATACCATATCCAAAGAACTTCATACGTACATAGTATGCACCAAGAAAACCTTCACTGCTCGCAATTTAAACGCATGAAGTCAGAATACTGGCGCTTGCTATTGAATCTAAAACAGGCACATTTCATAAACAATTTTATGGCTCCTAAGGCCGTAGCCGCACCGGTAAGGCGATTGTGATGCGGCTATAGCCATCTATACAAATAAATAAAATTGGAGTGTCTGTTTGTAATATCAAACTAAGGCCTTTTCACTGAATGCATATGAAAGTACATACGGCACCTATAGCGAAAACGTGTTTTTTTTTTGTCTGTCTATCTGTCTGTCTGTGTGTTTGTTCCGGGTAATCTCCGAAACTGCTGGACCGATTTTGACGGGACTTTCACTGGTAGATAGCTGATGTTATAAGCAGTAACTTAGGCTAGGCTAGGCTAGGCTTAGGCTTTTATTTAAGAAAAACTAAATATAAAAAATGGGTCCTGTTGCGCGGGCGCACAACGTGGGAGCGGGCTTTTTTGTTAAGTTAAATTCCACGCGGACGAAGTCGCGGTCTCAGCTAGTTGTGAATATATGGTTTAATCACTGTCGCATCAAAATCAGGCCACTCCGGTAAGTTACCGGTGTGGCCTCGGCCTTAACAACCCATTATGTGTAAAGTTTTCCCCGAGGGTTCTCCCTACACCTCTATTTTGGGCTATTATTAATAAATAATAATAATAAATATCGCCAGACTGACACACCAACTGTGTCCCAAACTAAGCAACGCTTGTACTATGGGTACCGTACAGTGGACTGAGGGCGATCCCAGTAACACCCAGACCAGGGCGAATTAAGAAAAGGCCATTTCCGAAATTTGCCCCGGCGGGAATCGAACCCGCAACCACCATGTGCCGAGCGGCCTACGCTCGAACCACTACGCCAAGCGGTCGTTATTTGTGACGATGGTCTCGCAAAGTGTTCTAATTAGCCAACCATCTTTTCTCGATTATTGGCGACCGCTATTGGGAATCCAATCAGGTAAGGTTTACCACCACTGCTCGTATGAACCCACATAAACCCTCATGCGAGGTACGGTCGACCCACTCCCACTTTATCCTCGTCGTCTTATCTCCCATGTCATGAGTACAAAAGGTATTTCTAATTCGATCAGTTCACTTGAGATTGAGGACAACGCGCTGCATTATTCTTAGGCAAACCTCTTTTGCTCAGTCAATGCCCGTTTGTAGGCAAGTATGCCTTGTTGACGACATGTGCATTTTGGCTGAGTATGAAAACTGTATTCAGTTTAATAATAAAGGAACCTTTAGGAGCCTATACTTTACCAAAGCCCATTCTTTATATAAGTACTACCCTACGTTATAAAAATAAAACCACAAAACAATTTAGAAAAATATATTTTTATATATAATATGGGCAAAATTTCAGATCATTTTTTTATGGTAATTACAATTACGTATAATGTCAACCAACATCCTCAAAGTGAGAATTTTGAGCTGCTCATTAATTACAGAACATTTAAATTAATGATACAGTTTTGCAATGTGTGGTTCTGTGCATTTGTAAGCCCTCCGACACTCTGCGACCAAGGTCGGGGTGTATAATCTTGAAAATTCTGACAGCCCTCTCTTGTATGACTCTCGTTGCTGGCCCCAAGCTGTCCACAATATTTTCAATGATTCTAGCTCTTTCATCATCTTTAAAATCGTTTTCATACAAATAGGACATTTCATCGAAATTATCCGCTGGTTCTTCGTGAATATCAATTATATCTACCTTATTTTTCTCTATGTAAGGCTGAGGTCCATTAAAAGAATTCGGATAGTAATTAGGTATGTCCCACTCGTTCTCATCTACGGGTGGAACACCGTCACGATTGTAAGTAAGCGGCTTTATAATTGGTCGATTTACTTTAATTTTATTAAAGTTAGCTCCTAAGCGATAGTTTTGAGCGTCCCTGTACGAGAGTATTCGGCCTTCAAAGAGTTTGTCCGGACCGCCGACTATACCCGACACGAGGTTTCCCGGACAAAAAGCCATTTGTTCAACTTCAGCAAAAACGTTTGATGGATTTTTGTTGAGCACCAATCGACCAAACAGTCGTAGGGGATACTTGCGCAAAGGCAATACTTTAGTTACGTCAAATGCGTCGAATCCTGCATTTTTGATGTCCTCCATGCTTAAAACCTGTACACCAACTGACCAACTGGGATATTGGCCTTTCGCAATGGCATTGTGTAAATCTCTAATTGCGTAATCTGGATCAACCGATCCTAAGCAAGTAGCGTCGTCAGTGCTCAAGGTTTTGATACCTGCTTCGGGTCTGAAATGAAATCTGACGAAATGAATATCGCCTTGTTCGTTGACAACTTGGAAAGTGTGGACTCCATAGCCAGGCATATACCGATATCCGTAGGGCACACCTTGGTCACTGAATATAATACGTAAACCGGTGTCTAAACTTTCTGGATGTAAAGTAAGAAAATCCCATAACATATTTGAGTCTTTCATGTTAGTTGCTGGGTTTCTTTTCGCCGCATGCAGGAGGGAGGGGAAGAGCAGAGGGTCCTTGATAGGAAACGTGGGGGTGTTGAGGCCAACTATATCCAAATTGCCATCTTCAGTGTAGAACTTCACGGCAAACCCTCTGGTCTCTCGGAAATTGTCATTACCACCTTTTTCGACAGTTACAAGGGAAAACCTCACAGCAATCGGTGTTTTCTTACCAACTTCATTGAAGACCTTAGCTTTGCAGATGTCTGATAAATCATCTGTTACCTCGAAGTAGCCAAACGCCCCTGCACCCTTGGCATGTACTGCTCTTTCCGGTATCCTCTCGCGTGAAAAGTGGGTAATCGACTCAAAGAAAAAAGGGTTGTAGAGAAGTCTTTTGTTTAAAGTTGAATTTGCAGTACTGTTATCAATTTTCACGCCACCAGATGTGCTCATTACACCAATATGTCCCTGAAAATAATAAATAGCAGAATCAAGAAGAGGGACAGGAAATTCTAAATGTGAAAAGTTATTAAACCAATATCAATATTTGTTATCAATTTCTTGCCAATGAACAAAATTTTTTTTTTATCTATTTCATTATAAATAATTGTCGATCGTGCCGTGATACATTATATTTAAATAAAAAAAACTTTGTTAGTTTAGTAATTTGTTTAAAAAACCAAATGCTAGATGATCCGGAACATAACTCGAATAATGTTATTTCAGGGCATTTCACTGTAATTTACTAAGGTATTAAAAAATCCCTAATGATTAATTGCCCGTGTAAGTCCTGTGTAATATAATTTTGCTTTAGACAAGAGGCTGAAACCGCCCTAGATGTAGTAATACCTATAAGGCAGTAACCAAAAAAGATGTATCAAAAGGATCAAATGTATAAAATACTTAACCTACCGATGTTTTCTTTTTGAATGTCACTAACTGGTCGGAAGCCGGGTCGTCGCTTGCCTCCAGGCTCTTCATTATCACCACCACCGTCCATAACGATAGCCATATCATCGTTTATAGAATTCTTAATTATGGAGATTACTTGCAATATTCTGTAATATTATACGATAAATGTAGCCACCGCGTAACCGGTTAATTATTGTTATTAAGTGTTTTCAACATCGTGTCTCAGTGCACTAATAAATTTGAATAACAACTTTTTTTTTGTTTTGCTAGCTAAGTAGGTATACAATATGATACGGGCAACCATCCTACCAATATTATAAATGTGAAAGTTTGTGAGTGTGGATGTATGTATGTATGTTTGTTACTCCTTCACGCAAAAACTACTGAACGGATTTGGATGAAATTTGGAACACAGATAGTTTATAACCGGGATTAACATATAGGATACTTTTTATCCCGATAATCCCGAAATTTTTGTTACGTTAAATACTAAGCGGACGAAGTCGGGGGGCACAGCTAGTTTATAATAAAATAAGTGAAAAATATTTATTCAAGTGATGTTTAGAATAGGTATATACCTAGTTGTATATTCTTAAGCCACTCACCTGGGTAAATAAGTATCTACTTACTTAATCACAATTGCAATTGATTTCATAGTGAATCCACGGAACCCTTATAGTTTTGACATATCTGTCCGTCCGTCTGTCCGCGTGTCCAACCAATCTACAGTATGTCACTGCCATTTATTCAGATACTCTTAGGACGATTTTATATCCTTAACAAAGTCGGTTAAGTCGTCGTGTAAGACCGGGCAGAACCCGCGATACTGAGAGACATAATAATAAATATCGCCAGACTGACATACCAACTGTTTGGCACCGTACAGTGGACTTGGGGCGATCCCAGTGACACCAAGACCTGGGCTAATTACGAAAAAGGCCATTTCCGTTTTTTTTCCCTGGCGGGAATCGAACCCGCAGTGCAGTGAGCCGAGCAGCCTACGCTCAAATCATTGCGCCAAGTGGTAGTCAAGAGGTGATGGTAAGACAAAAGTAATACTTACTTACATATTAATTAAGAAATGGTAAAAAACATTACCTACTAATTTTAAAGCACGAACTCACAATGACTGACACTTGCTATTGGATTTGAAACAGGCATTTTTTTAGCTAATATATAAAAGTAATTGCTGTAAGGTCCATAATATACAGAAAAGGCGCATTATAAAAAAAAACAATTTGAGTTAGTTGTACGTACATTTTAATTATACCCATAATAATACAATTTAGGACCTTTATGGACATTGAATACTCATGTAAAAAAATAATTAAAACATCACTTTTTAAACTGCTCATGACCATCCACCATGACTCATGGTACAACTTTGTAATGTGTGGTTCTATTCATTTGTAAGCCCTCCCACACTCTGCGACCGAAGTCCTGGTGTATAATCCTGAAAAGTCCGACAGCCCTCTCTTGTAAGACTCTCGTTGCTAGCCCCAAACTGGCCACTATATTATCAATGAGTCTACCTCTTTCATCATCTGTAAACTCATTACAATACAACTCGGAAATTTCAGCGAAATTATCAGCTGGTGCTTCATGAATATCAATTATATCCACCTTATTTTTCTCTACATAAGGCTGGGGTCCATTGAAAGAATTCGGATAGTAATTAGGTATGCCCCATTCGTTCCCGTCGACGGGTGGAACACCGTCACGATTGTACGTATATGGCTTCATAATTGGTTTGTTCACTTTAATTTTATTGAAATTTGTACCTAACCGATAGTTTTGAGCGTCCCTGTACGAGAGAACGCGCGCCTCAAAAAGTTTGTCCGGTCCCCCGAGTATACCCGGCACGAGGTTTCCCGGGCAAAAAGCCATTTGTTCAACGTCAGCAAAGACGTTTGAAGGATTTTTGTTGAGCACCAATCGACCGAACACTCGTAGGGGATACTTGTGTAAAGGTAACTCTTTCGTTGCATCGAACACGTCGAATCCTGCATTTTTCACGTCCTCCATGCTTAAAACCTGTACACCGACTGACCAACTTGGATGGTTGCCAGTCGCTATAGCATTGTGTAAATCTCTTATTGCGTAATCTGGATCAACTCCTCCTGCACAAGTAGCGTCGTCAGAGCGCAAGTTCCTAACACCTGCATCGGGATTGAAATGAAATCTGACAAAATGAATGTCGCCATGTTCGTTGACAACTTGAAAAGTGTGTATTCCAAAGCCAGGCATATACCGATATCCGTAGGGCACGCCTCGATCACTGAATACACGTAAAAACGTGTTTAAACTTTCTGGACGTAGAGTGATGAAATCCCATAACATATTTGGGTCTCTCAAGTTAGTTTCCGGATTTCTTTTCTGCACACGTACGAAGGTGGGGAAGAGTAGAGGGTCTTTTATAGGAAAAACAGGCATGTTGAGGCCAACTATATCCATATTGCCATCTTCAGTGTAGAATTTCACGGCAAAGCCTCTAGGTTCTCTATAATTGTCAATACCACCTGTCTCTACACTTACAAGGGAGAACCTCACAGCGATCGGTGTTTTCTTACCAACCTTATTGAAGACCTTAGCTTTGCATATGTCTGATAAATCATCTGTTAACTCAAAGTAGCCAAACGCTCCTGCGCCCTTTGCATGGACTGATCTTTCCGGTATCCTCTCGCGTACTAAATGGGTAATCGACTCCAAGAAGAAAGGATTGTAGAGAAGTCTTTTGTTTAAACTTGTATTTGCAGTGCTGTTATCGATTTTCACGCCACCTGATGTGCTGATTACATCAACAGGACCCTAAAACCAAGAAATAGCAGGATAAGGAAAGTGTTTAAACTAAAAAAAACCTATTACATATAGATTACAGAAAATAAAAGTACCAAACTTTCATTGTTTATGTGTTAAAATAATTATGTGACTATTCCTTGATTTAACTATAGTAACCTCCTTGTTAACAAACATGGTTTAACGGTTATATAATTACACCACGCTTTGTCTTCTCCTTTCGAATGTCAAATTACTGATGACATAAATAGATAATTCTATAATAAATAAATAAATAAATAATTCTGTGTATAACTATTCATCCGCTGTACCATGTTTATTAACGAGTGGGTATGACTTTAAAAATAAAATAAATATGTTTAAATAATAATGTTGCTAGGCGAGAGTATGGCCCCAATCAAGCTAAGCAACGCGTGTACTATGTACGTACTGTACAATGCATTGGGGACGATCCCAGTGACACCCTGCTGACCACGCAAATTATGAAAAGGCACCTCTATGCCTTCTCGTAATTTGTCGCCTCTTAATCATCTCTCATCTCTATGAGAGACATCTCTATGACAGATTCATCATCTTCTTATTTATTTAAAAATATGGCTCACCCAAGTTAACAGGTATTTCGCCAGTGTCAAGTAACAAATACCAGTAACAAACACATTTAATAACAATACAATACAAAATGTGACCGTCCACTTTGGAAAACCAAAATGGAATATATACTCCTGGAATAACAACCGGTTGACATTAATGGTGATGATCCGCCAACTTCAAAATTCTTACCGTACGTCAATAGCTGTTTGTTTCTTGTAAAAATAGGGCGAAATACTTTAAACAATAATTATGGTTAAGTGTAGTGCCTATGCGACAGTTCAAATCACAAGAAATTTCCAGGAATATCGCTTCATCGGTAATCAAAATTTAGTTACGAATGCAATACATTCATTTCGAAGTTTATATTTTAAATTAATATATTTTCCTAAGATTACCCAAAACCTGTGCCATGCGTTGTTTTCAGAAAACCATGCAAAGAATTGAAGAAATCTAAATATTTATATATTGGTTATCAATAGTAGATGTCAATAGTACACTAATAAAGAATATTTATAGATTTTCAACTCAAATTTCTCGATAACCGCTCTAAAGTCTAGATGTTGAAAACTGCGCCACAGTTCAGCAATAGCTAAAAACTATCCAGGAAACAAATAAGAATCTAAACTTCTTGTCCAACGCCTTTTTTTTTTTTTTTCGTTGGAAAACCCTTTATGGGTCCCCTCCCAACTCGGGGGAGTCGAGAGGGGTATGTGGGGGTGCCCGAAGGTATACCCACTAAAAACCAACGGTGTACCACCCTCCACCATGCAGAGGGGCGCCCCGGGACCATGGGAAATGCTCCGAGACGCCCCGGCGGACGGCCCGGCAATGACTTGCCGGGCCACAGGCGCTAAAAGGGGGACGACCTGGTACCACCCCAGTCATCCCCCAGACGGCCGAAATCGTGCAATAGGTAGTGGGTCCCCCGACCCACCACCTGATTTCGGCTAGTGGGGTTCTTGTCCAACGCCTGCAAATGGCGCTGTCATCCCATTTCAATCCTTACTCTAACGGCATGCGATGGAAATGCAACTGACTAATATTCCCGGTATATCCCAGTTCAATGTGATCTTCTTTTCAGAGTGAAGAAAATTTAACTGGACCAGTACTGCAGGAGGTTGAAAATATTATCAAAATTGGTTCCAACCAAGTTAAATAATAACGTTTATTATCGTCGGGACATATTTTTGGGAAGATTTTGCCGGTGTAGATTTTTAATGTACCTATATAATGTACTAGCGGCCCGCCCCGGCTTCGCACGGGTGCATTGCGGTTACATTATTCGAGTTTCAGAAAGGATCCCTTTTTTTTTTTTTAATATATGCCTATGTCACCCGGGGATAGTGTAGCTTCCCAACAGTGAAATAATTTTTCAAATCGGTTCAGTAGTTTCGGAGCCTATTCATTACAATCAAACAAACAAAGTTTTCCTCTTTATAATATTAGTATGATTATATTATTATATACTTTTAATATATTATACTTTTGTATCATTTTGCTGAAAATATCTTCTATAGGTACGAATAAAATAATAAAGTTGACTGTCCTGCGTCATGAAGTCACGAGAATAAACTCGTGTTCAATAAAACATTTTACTATCATATCGCCACGCTCTTCTCAGCTTGACGGCTTATTGAAGTACGGTGGCTCAGTCCGGCCCTGTTATGTTTGTGCAAAATTTCCACGAAATTCATTGAATTTCAGCAAATGCTTGGTCTGCGTATTTTAAAGTCTGTGCGAAAAGGCCAGTTCTGAAATTTGGCCCGGCAGGAATCGAACCCACAACCAACCCGTCACAGGGAGCCAAGCAGCCTGCGCTCGAACCAAACCGCTAAGCGGTGATCGGAAATAACTTAATGAGTAATCTTAGTTATTCTTTTTTTAAATAATAAATTATCATCGTGAAGGGTTATGATCACTTTCAAATTCCTCGCCTAAGTCTGTACTAAAAGTTGTTAATGGGGCCTGTATTAAAGGTATTTTATATGAGAGGAGAAACAGTAACACTTACCGGTGTTCTCTTCATGAAGGTCACTATCTGATCCGAAGCCGGGTCTTCGCTTGCCACCACACTCGATATCATCACCACCGACCATAGCATTAACAAGATCATCGTGTAACTATTCTCAATCATGCAGATCACTTGGAATACTATTCCTTTTATTTTACATGCACGTGACGTCTTGCGTCTACAGTAACCATAAGAATAATAAACGAATTCTCTTTGTAACGTTATGCGTAACTGTTTCCACTATGTAACCGGTTTATTTTTTGTTAATTTGCTTTCTTCAACATCGTTTTTGTATGCTGTTAAACGTGATAGTAAATGTTTTAGTACTTGCATTAATTAATTTTTATTAGCTTTCGTAGATAATAATACAAATGCCTAAGTTATCTTCGGACTATACATATTTGCATAATAAATAACTTGTATTGCATGCGCGATTGCAATTAGGTGCATCTTTAATTTAAAACAAGACCCAATAATTAATTAAGCTGAAATTGCCCCCATTGAGGGCAGGCCTGTGCCCAAGAATGGTACAAAAAAGGGCTAAATATGATATTATTTAAAGTTAAATCTATACAAATAAATAAAATTGGAGTGTCTGTTTGTACTTAATATCAAAAAACACCTATTCACGGTTGGACCGATTTCGACGGGACTTTCACTGACAGATAGCTGATCTTATAAGGAGTACCTTAGGCTACTTTAATTTTATAAAAACAAGGTTCCGCTTAAACAAATAAAAACACATGAAATACAAGAGTATCTCCGAAAGGGCTGGACCGATTTTGACGGGATATTCACAGGCAAATACTTATTGTTATAAGCAGTAAATTACGCTACTTTTATTTTAGAAAAACAAATACAAATAAAATATTACAAATGCTGTCTGTCGCGCGGGCTCAGAACGCGCGAGCGGGATTTTGCGATAGGTACTCGTATATAAAACATGGAACATCGACTCGCAAAAAAGAAAAATGACGAACATTTTTTTTGATAAATTAAATTTTTGTTAAGTTAAATTCCACGCGGACGAAGTCGCGGGCACAGCTAGTTAAAAATATTGACGACATGATGCTAAGAATTTGGGATATGGTTTTTTTTTCTACATCTAAAATGCATGAAAGTGGTCATATCTTTAGAATTTTCTGCTTTAATTTATGCATGAGGTCTTTTGTTTTCAGTATAAGGATTGCTACTTAATAAAAAAAATAACATATTTTTGTAAATTATTTTGTTATGTTGGGTCGTGTTCGCGAATATTCTACACTTCAAAGTTATTTAATAATTCTGAGCGTAAAGTAATTTTCAATGCAACTAATTTTATAAATCCGTAAAATTTGTTTTTATATAACTCTACATGAGATTTAGTTCTGGCTTTCACTTCGGTGAAGGTTATGCTATCGGGATTATTTACTAAATTAATGGATTGCTAGTCGTATTTTCATTCTTATTTTCTTTTGGTGCTTACTTCTATGATCACAACCAAATGATGTAGGCAGAGACAAATCTAACTGATGTACATAGGCCCGTAAAAAAAATTGATCTCAAGTCTGAGTGTGATCTTGGAAATGTAATTATTAAGTCATAACAGTACAAAATTACTCATCAAAAGCGTACTGAAAACCGCTGTCAGACTTGTGTTCGAGCTATGTCTTCCTCATAACTTATGTTAATGATGAGAAAATAGGATTTTGAAATAGTGCCAAAATTAGTATCTAACTATTTAATTAGGATAAAAAAAGTTATTAAAAAAAAAAAAAATATATATATATTACAATTACTTTAGTTAGTACAATTTATTAAATATTTATGTTAGTTAATATCATTAGGATACTGCATAGATGTCACTGTTTTTGAAATAAATCTTACCTTCGCTTAATTATCTACTTGTTGTTGCTTTGAATATTATTTTAGAATATTTCGAAATAAATATGTAGTAGTAACTAGTATATTAGTATAGTATAGTAGTGACCAAGTTTACAAAATAATTAACAATAAAATATATTTTTTATTATTTGTTTGATATACACACGAAGCTTGCAGGTGGTTTGATTTGTTCTCGTGTTCCCGATGCTATATTGTTTGAGATCCTGAAGAAACCCAAGAAGTAGATAAGGTTTTAATACACGATATAAAGAGTGGCAGCTGCGGCGCCCTACGCTTTATATATACTATAAAGTTTTGCTTCTTTCGGGCGTCCCTAGAAGGCACTGTTTTTTTCCTTCTATTTTCAAAATCAAAATTGTACTTTTAATTTAATAAATACCACTTCTAGCCTTTGCACAATTGTTTGACATTAACCATTAAAATTCAGAGATCCCAATCATAGTTCGTTCTATTGGCTTGTAAACCTTCCCATATTCTATGACCTAGGTCTTCATGGATCAGTGAGAACGCCTTGACCGCTCGGTCTTGTAACACTTTACTCACAGGGCCCAAACTGTACAGAACGTTTTCTACCAACCTGCCTCTCTCCTCTGGTGTCAATTCATTAACATACAGATCACGAGCTTGATCGAAATTATTAGGATCGTCCTGATAGACTTCGATGAGTTCAACCCTGTTTTTCTCTTTGTAAGGGGCTGGGCCGTGGAAGGTGTTAGGATAGTAATTAGGTATGTCTCTCTGGTTATCTTTAACAGGAGGCACTCCATCACGATTGTAAGGGAAGGTTTTTGTTTGAAGCGGACAATTCACAGGTATGTTGATAAAGTTTCCGCCTAAACGGTGGTACTGTGCGTCTCTGTACGCCAAACGACGGGCTTCGAATACTTTGTCCGGTCCTCCTTGAATGCCTGGGACAAGGTTTGCGGGACTAAAAGCTAATAATTCGATTTCAGCAAAATAATTTATAGGATTCTTGTTCAAAACGAATCGACCGAACTTCCTTAACGGATATTTGTCCAAAGGCAATATTTGTGTTACGTCGAAAACGTCAAAGCCAGCGGTTTTGATGTCATCTTCACTCAGTACTTGGACGTAACATGTCCAGCTGGGGAAATCTCCGAGGCCTATGGCTTTATACAAATCTCTAGTTGCATAATCTGGATCGACGTTTGCGATCTTCCTAGCCTCTTTCGATCGCAAGTTTTTGATGCCCGCATCAGGAGTAAAATGGAATCTAATGAAGGATTTTTTTCCATGGTCATTAGTGACTTGATATGTGTGGATTCCAAAGCCAGGCATATGGCGGTAGCCATCTGGAATTCCTCGATCTCCGAATACTAGTAAAAACATATGCAAACTTTCGGGTCTTAAGGTCAAGAAGTCCCAGAACATATTACCGTCTATTAAGTTGGTTGCGGGATTTCTCTTCTGAGCTCGCACGAATGTCGGGAAAAGTATGGGATCTTTGTACACATACATAGGTGTGTTGAAGCCAACGATATCGAAGTTACCGTCTTCCGTGTAAAACTTGAGTGCAAACCCTCTAGCGTCTCTTGATGTGTCTATACCCCCTCTTTCAACCACCACAGGTGAGAATCTCGCTGCTATAGGAGTCCTCTTCCCAACTTTACTAAAGAGCTTGGCTTTGCATATGTCTGACAAATCGTGTGTCACTTCGAAGTAACCGAACGCTCCTCCCGCTTTGGCGTGGACCAATCTCTCTGGTATTCTTTCTCGTACTAAGTGAGTCATTGTGTCCATGAAATATTCATTGAATATAAGTCTTTCGTTAAGAGTTACTGTGTCTTTAAGGTCGATTGGTGCACCAGCGGCGGTGGTCATAACTCCAACAGGTTTCTGTGGAAAAAACATATTAATTCACTACAAATATATATATTTATGTCGTACTATTTTGATCTTGCATCTTATTTTCAAGAGCACTCTTATGTTTCGGTAAATCATGATATAATTCTAGTAAGTATGACTAGTCCGGCCGGAGCGTCGGGTTACTGACCTCTCGATTCTAGATGAAACTAGTTTTTCTGGTTTCGTATGGGTGTTTCTAGGATCACGTTCGATCCATAAGAGTGCTTAATTTTTTATAATATAATAAAAGCGGTCATTCACATGGGTAACCAGACATCGATAATTTCCACACATTGAAGGCGTCAGTAGCCTAGTGGTTAGAGGGACCGCCCTCGTAGGTGAGAGGTTCCGGGTTCGATCCCCATCCAAGCCAAGCCAACAAACTATTGACGTGAGCCCACTCCTTACACAACTACCACAAGCATTAGCTTAGCTGAAGGGGCTAATGGCAATACTAGTAATGTGATAAACTCAGATTACTGGTAATCGTAAAAAAAATATTCTAAAATGTATATAAAAAAGGTTTTGCAAATCGATTTATAAATACGGAATTTAGAACCTCCTCAGTGTCTGAATGACTACTCATAGATCTAAACGGTTACTGCTGGGCGCATGTGTTTCCTTAAGTATACTTACAGGATGTTCATTTTTAAAAATGACGATTTGGTTCGCGGCAGGGTCGTTGTTCACCTTGGCAGTCACCACCGCCATCATGACCAACAGAAGCCCGCGCAATATCCTCAACGGCATTTTGTATACAGTTCACTCAACTTGATCTGATTTCGATCTTTCACTTGACGCCGTGTCTTACGAGACACAGAATGTTACAGCATTGCGGTATACAGATTTGAAGCATTAAAAACCAGTCTGTGCCTGCAATCGCCACCTGCAATGTGAATTGAAAATTCAACTCTAAGTTGAAATGTTTTAAGGCATATTATTTTGCATGAATTTATATTTGTACTGTTCTGGGTGATAGGAGAAAGTTGGTCCCTTCTTTAATCAGACTAGTGCGAATTGGGTGATAGGGTGGCGTAACCATTGGTTTATCATCAGGCACCGCTTATGACATTTAAATAGTAGAATAAAAGATTTGATTAGTTAGTTTATGTTGTTTCGAATTTACAATCACAATGATTTTGAAGATCCATTATCCAAGACGGAGACACTTTAGAATTAGGTATTTAGTACTCACCACATTACTAAATAATAACGAATGAAATAAACGTTAGCTACTGAGAAGATAATTATCACTATCACTAAATATCATCGCCAGCAGTCAGAAGACGAGATTACAATTGGACATAGGCCTCTTAAATAACTTATTAACGTGCTCACCTTATAAGAACCTATCTTTGAGCTCTTCAAAGAAATATTATATGTTTAGACAATGTACTTTTAGACACAAATTTAAAGATTTGCACTTGAACACAAGTTCACGACTACCGCCGGATGCAAGTGCCAAACAGATTGAAATAGTCAATCACTGAACGGACAATTTTCTAACAACCTCCGTCACACTCTGATAGTTACGAAATAAATGTTGCAATATTGGCCTGTGTGAGGTTGAATTATTCAATTTCTTCGGCAACCTATTGTAACTATTTAAATTGTAGTACACCATAACTGTATTTTTTATTATTAAGCCTCTAGTCTTTCTGACCCCTGGCTTGCACTGACGAAACATGACCGCTTGGAGCAGTGGTTCGAGCGTAGGCCGCTCGGCTCACTGCACATGGTGGTTGCAGGTTCGATTCCCGCCAGGGAAAATTTCGGAAATGGCCTGTTCATGATTGCCCTGGTCTGGGTGTTACTGGGATCGCCCCCAGTCCATTTTCAGGCACCCATAGTACAAGCGTTGCTTAGTTTGGGAGCATACAGTTGGTGTGTCGGTCTGGCGATATTTATTATTTTTATTTGTAATCCAAGTAAATGATTTGTGATATTATCCCTATTTTGTGGTATCATTAAAAATAACAACATTTTCGGTATCGTCCAGTGCACACATAGGGTGAGAATGTTATGACATTAAAACATACATAAATCCTACTAAAGAAATTAACATGGTCCACCTTGCGACCTTGCATCACCTGTAATGTATGCAGTTCACGCACATTGAATTTTGCTTAAACGTTGTTCTAAATCTTTTCAACTTTTCGAAATATAATCTAACTGGCCTCTGATTTATGTAGTACTAGCTGAGCCCGCGACTTCGTCCGCGTGGAATTTTGCTTAACCGCTCCCGCTCCCGCGTTCTAAACCCGCGCGACGGGACCCATTTGTTTTTTTTTTTCTAAAATAAAAGTAGCGTAAGTTACTGATTATAATATCAGTATGTCTGATTATAATATAACATCAGCTATCTGCCAGTCAAAATCGTCCAGCCGTTTCAGAGATACTCTTAGATTGAATGTGTTTTTATTTTTTTACGCGGAACCCTAATTGTTTTTCCAAAATTAAAGTAGCCTAAGTTACTCCTTATAAGATCAGCTATCTGCCAGTGATAGTCCCGTCAAAATCGGTCCAGCCGTTTCGGAGATTACCCGGAACAAACACACAGACAGACAGACAAAATTTTTTTTAATGCGTTTCTGTCTCCAGAAACAAGTAGAAGTATATACAAACTTTCGGAACGTGAAATCAAGAAGTCCCAGAACATGTGGCAGGCCACTAAATTTGTAGCTGGGTTTCTTTTCAGCGCCCGGGTAAATGAGGGGAAATACACAGGAAATTTTAATGCCAAAAATGGGAACATTGAAGCCCGCGATGTCAAAGTTACCATCATCCGTATAAAACTTCAATGCAAAACCTCTCAAGTCCCTAGAAGTGTCTCTGCCCCCTTTATCACTTCTTACTGTAGAAAATCTCGCCGCAATAGGTGTTCTCTTGCCAACTTTACTAAAGACTTTGGCTTTACATATGTCTGATATATCGTGTGTCACCTCGAAGTAACCGAACGCTCCTCCGCCTTTAGCATGGACTAACCTTTCTGGTATTCTTTCGCGAACTAAATGCGTTATCGTGTCCATGAAATGTTCATTAAATATTAGTTTTTTATTTAGAGTTTCGACGTCTTTGTAGGCAATTGGTGAACCGTTTGCATTGGTCATTGTACCAACGGTGTTCTGTAATGGAAGAATTATTGAGTTAAGACCGTCAAAGCTAGTGCTATAGAACCACTGTACAGACACTCACGGATGTTTTATTTTTGAAGATGATGATCTGGTTTCCTGCTGGATCGTCGTCCATCGCTGTGACCACTGCCGTACATAGCAGTAACACACGACATAGCAATTTCATTGAAGCTGTTGGCTCAGAAGTAAATAGCTTAACTGTGTCTCTGACTATCGTTCGGTGGCAAGGTCTCAATGCCTGGCAGAGGACAATATTGGGAAATACCTAGTATCTTCTACTACGTTACAATTACAACCCAGGAACAATTCTGAAAGTGAAAATAAACTAATCTTAAATAAAATTAAATGACAACCTGAAATGATTAGATTGGAAAGATTAGAATGGTGTTGCCTAGTTTCGCCACATTGGAAGCAGTATTTCGGCCGGTTTTAGATTCTTACTATTCATAAGTGCTTCGTTGCCTGTATATGATTAAAAATAATTTGTAATATTTTTTATTTAAGGCGTTTATGAACAGCTGTGTCTAGCTATTCAAGAGATAATAATAATTTATTTACGTTAAATTGTCTCCCTCATCCAACCCAAACGTTGGGAAGGTTTGTTTGAAGATTTGGATTCAAAACTGGGCACGTTACGGATTGAATTTTATAATAAGTACTAATAATTGTAGTTGTTCATATCAATAAATCTATTCTACCGTCGAATGAACTTACATTGACCAGCTGCTGACGAGAAAGCTATGAGAAGACTGCAGCAAGACGAAAACATTTAAGGATAATCATTTATATACCAAATGATTAGGTACCTACTAATTTTAATTGAAATTCATGCACTGCAACCCAAGTACGTTTAAAGGTTATACTATGTAAACCCATGGGTCGGTCCAGGATATTTTTTGAACACGTAAGCACTGATTTTTTTATATGTAAAGACCAATTTTAAAGCCTTGCATAATAATGCCATTGAACAGAAGCTCGCTTTGGTGTGATGCCCGATCAAACATCCAAACACGCTAATAAAAATCCTAATACTTACTGAAGCAGGTTCTAACGCAGCAATAGTTCATTCAAAGCGGTATTTTTTTCTTTTTAAAGCAGTGAGGGCCGAGTATGTCTTACCTGCCCAACATCCTGGCTTCAAACCCCGGCACGCACCTTAGATTTTTTCGAAATCTATGTACGAATCATAATTTCAATCGTAAGGACACCTTAGATGTTCTAACCAATTTTTGAAAGACATGTCAAATCCACTCGCACTGGATCAGCGTCACACAGCGTATGGCGTGATTCCGCCTTGCCTACTTGTGCTTAGGATTGGAAAAATAAAAGGGCAATTAATTATTATTATATTAAGTTCAATGTATAAGGGGAAGCCTGAAAGTAGCGCCAGTGACAGAGAAAATAAAGAGCGGAAGGTTAGCGTGGTATGGACATGTTATGCGAAGAGAGGATGATCATGCGGTCAAAAGGACGATGGGTATGAGAGTGAGCGGTAGTCGGGGTAGGGGACGTCCTAAAAAGACATGGATGAACTGCGTGAAAGAGGGTATGAGCGAAAAGGGAGTGAGTGCAGAGATGACGGATGATAGGCTTGAATGGAAGAAAATAACGTGCTGCGCCGACCCCACCTAGTGTGGGATAAGGGCAAGAAAATGAATGAATGTACAGGCAAAATTATCTCGAACCAGTTTCAGATCAAAATATTCGATAATGGTCTAAAGATGTTAGATCCATGTCATGCCCCTGAACCCAATACAATTAAATAAACTTAATTAACAGCTAAGTATAACATTTTCTTATTATTTGTTTACTGTGTTCCATTGCCTATCTGTATTTGAAGAAATTGACTGTATGTACGCAAGTATGCAATTTATTAGGTAAGATTTAGTGCGCTTTTTAATATTTTTTCTTTAGAGGCGAGTAGGGACGAGGTCGTTGTTATTTTAATTTAAAACGTACCAAGTGCATGTCCTAATGCTACCTACCTTAGTGGGCATTCACACGAGGAAGATACATGCCTTTACAAAAAAAATTACTCCCTAGCTTACATAGGTACCTATTTGATGTCCGGATGAATGGAAATATTGTGAATACTTGAAGAACCATGAAATAAAAAAGTGAAATGCGGACAAGGTATTATTTATTTAGATCCTCGGCCCGTATCCCCCTCGAATGTAGGGGAGACATGTGTCCAGGAGTGAAACATCAAACAGCTTATGCAGGTACCTAATTGTTAAGATCATCAAGACATTTGGTGATGCGTCTTATCCGTGTCTATTTCACACCAAGATCTAGTTAGCGTGTGAGAATGTGAAAGTTTATACCTAGCTGAGAAACAAGGCCGGGTTTACATACAAAATATCTATATAGGTATATAATTTATTTCATTTTATATATGATGTATATCGGTTGACGGGCTGAATGGAAAGCCTAGGTATCGTCAAACAGCATACGAGGGATGCCTTTTAAGTTTTGTCGTTTGAAGAAAAAAACACAACTAGAACCTTATAGTACTTTTTATTGTTTTTCAAAGTATTCACCACGTAGCTTAATACACTTTTCCATTCGCTCAAACCAGTTATTATAACATTTATACCACTCTAAAGTGGGGGTGTTCAAAATGGCTGACTTGAAAGCGTCGACTGCTTTTTCACCGGACTGGAACCTTTAACCACGAAGACTTTTCTTAATTTTAGGAAATGTTAATAAATCGTTAGGGCTTAGGTCAGGACTGTATGGAGGATGGTCAAGAATTTCTACTTTTTCCTGCTTCAAATACTCAATCGTTTGACGAGCGCTGTGTGAGATTGCGTTGTCGTGGTGCAGGATGATGCGTCGCTTTGAGTTAGATTTTCGAAGTTGGCGATGACTTGTGGTAAACAAACTGTGGTATACCACTCTCCATTAACCGTTCTACGATATTCAAGTGCAATAGTCGCAATATGGCCGGTTTTTCCAATGAACGTGGCCACCACCTTCTTTGAAGTGCTTCGAGAACGAACAACTTTAGTCGGTTTTGGCTTGTCTTGAAAGACCCAGATTGTAGATTGTTGTTTGGAATCAGGATCGTAGGCATAGATCCAAGATTCGTCACCACTGATGATATCGTAGACGTGATTTGACTCTCCTTGGTTGAACCTTTGCAGAGTTTTCTTACAGCATCTGACGCGGGCCGCCTTGTGATCGTCGGAAAGCAGATACGGTATCCAACGGCAATCTAGCTTTCTTACACCAAGCGCTTCATGCAAGATTTTCTGAATGGTTGTCCCTGAGATGCCTAATAGAGCCTCTATCTCTCGATACGTCACATGACGATCTTAGAGAATTTGTTGTCTCACAGTAATTATGTTATCTTCAGTGAAGGCGGATTTTGGCCGTCCTTCGCGAGATTTGTCACTAAGACTAGTATGTTTACGCTGGAATTATAAATACCAGCGTTCGACAGTCCGCAGACATGGGGCTTCATCACTGAACACAGATGTTAGCTCTTCAAAACACTGAAGCCGTGTCAGGCCTCTTCTAAAGTTGTAGAAAATTATGGCACGAACATTTTCCTTAGAAAGATTCATTTTCGTACGTAACCTGACAGATTCTAATCGACGCTGTGACTAAACAATAGCATCAATCCCAAAACTTTCAATTGTTTTGAGATTCGAAATTTAAACACATTCGAATATAGAACAGTTCCAAATTCAAAATTGCCGGGAAATATGGAAACGACAGAACTTAAAAGGCATGCCTGGTATTGTAGTGAATTGGGACAGCTTTGTGATATGACAAGCACATCAATCTTCTTTTACCTACTTAACTAAATAAATGCCAAATTAATGTATTTGTGTTTGTGCTTGATAGGTAGGTACTTCCTTAATAAATAAGAAAGCTTTTTTTATGGGACCACACACTCGCACCACTGTAACTCCTGTAAGCCAGGATCAACAATGGTGACCAATAATGACGTCGAGGTTTGACCCTCGACGAGACCCGGGGAGAGTTAAATTGTCTTGGTACCCGCACGAATTTAACCGAAAGAAATAAGTAATAGGAGTAGTTGGAAGAAAATAATAGGTAAGCAAGAAAGAAAGAAAGAAAAAACTTTATTGTGGCTGGCAGCACACAGGATAAAAAAATACAAAAAAAATTAATAAAGTTAAAAACTCTGCTCGCCACAAACGGACCCAATTCAGCATGTGCTGGCACCTATTAGGCTAATAGTTAATATACCAATAGTACCTAACTAAGCATCAAACCCAATTAACTTAAACTACCTATTATCCGTTATTTTGATCATAATAATAATAAATATCGCCAGACTGATACACCAACTGTATGGTCCCAAACTCAGGTCGTACCAACTCAGAAACATTTGTGGGCTCATACGAGTACACAACACTTTGCTGAAGATCATGACATGATCAAATGCATAGTTTACGATTCTATAAAGGACATACAGACAAACATATCTTTATATATTTAGATGTGGCTGTTTAGCTCGTGGATGTTAATCAGGACTCTTTTTTCTTATTCAGAATAATTTGTGAGGCATGTCACATTCACGCTTTGAGAATATATACCCACATTCTCGCTAGTTTTAGATTTCCTAATTATAAATAAATAAATAATAAATAATTTCGCCAGTCTGACTGTATGGTCCCAGAGTAAGCAAAGCTTGTACTATGGGTACCTTACAATGAGCTGGGGGCGATCCCAGCGATACCCACACCTGGGCAAATTACGAAAAGGCCATTTCCGATATTTGCCCCGGCGGGAATCGAACCCACAATCGCCATGTGCAGTGAGCCGAGTGGCCTACGCTCGAACCATGGTGCAATCAGCATTGTGCAATCATGTCCCTCCAGCCCCTCTTCGTCTGCATTAGTTTCTACAAATCGCTACGCTTCATGTATGGAAATGACATAAGTCACGTGATCTACTTATCGATGTGAAATGTCATTTCCTTACATTTAAGCGTAGCGTTTTGTAGAAACGCTTGTAGACGAACCCTCTTGGCTAGGGGAGCTGAAATGTTTCCTTTGCACTACAACATAGAGTTCTTAAAAAGTCTTCAAAATCCAAAAAGTTCCCTTAAAGGCCCGCACTCCATCTGCTCCCCTGGAGTCGCAGATCCCCCTGAACTATCTAGCCCAGCGTGTCTATAGGCTATCAACTCCAAAGCGGACCAACATTGAACTCCAAAGCGGCCAACATTGATGCGGATTTATCCGTAATTTCCAGTGAATGAAGTCCAAAGTTTTTTTTTTATAAAGAGATTACTAGCAATGTCTGTTTATCACATTACTAGTATTCCCTTTAGCCCCTCCAACTAAGCTAATGCTTGTGCTAGGAGTGGGCTCACGTCAATAGTTTAATGATCAGAATGGGGATCGAAACCGGAACATCTCAGCTACGAGGACGGCCCCTCTAACCACTAGGCTATTGACGCTTCAAAAAGTGTAACTTCTAAGTTTGAAATGAAATGAAATGAAAATGAAAATGTTTAATCAGCACAGCAGTACACACATAAGAAAATAACAGAACATAATTATTAAAGAAGAAGTAAAACAGATAAACATGAGGTAAGAAAGCTGCATTTCCTACAGTATAAGCTGTACCGAAAGGCATTTGGCTCAGCATGTGCTGGAGGGGAACGAGATCTCCTCCAACGCTGATTTTCAGCCAACGCCTCCTCATACCCTGTCTTACATACAACATTGGCTACTTAAACAGAAATAAAACATATAGTGCACAACGCACTAAGCTATTACAACAAAATAAGTACTTACACATAAAAATAAATTTAATACATATTTCAATAAAATAAACTAAAAATTTTAAAAAGAGTTTCTGCTTGATACTCTCATTGCTAATTCAAAATCCGCATTTCAAGACTCATGATTTAAGTTGGCAGTGCGCTTGCTGCATCAAGATTTGAATATTGCCGGTTCAAATGTAATCATAATAGTCCTGGGGATAGTGTACAAAGTTTGATAGGAATCAGTCCACAGAGTTGAAAAAACTATGGCAAAATTATAAGCAATCAAATCGAAATACACGAGGTCAAGCTAAATAAAACAGTTGAATGTACTGTATCAATTTGTTACATTTACTTGCAAACCTTCTCTTATTCTATAACTAAGATCTTTATCAACCAGGGATAAAGAGTTCACAATTCGATCTTGCAAAAAAGTACTGGCAGACCTTAAACTATGCAATATATTCTCTACCACGGTATTCCTCTCTTCTTGTGTCATTTCATTAACATACAAGTCTCGTGCTTGATCGAAATTATTGGAACCATCTTGTGAAATTTTAATCTAAAATTTTTAATAAAATCCAAAAATAAAATTTTAATCTTTAAATTTTAAACTCTGTTCGTCTCTTTATATAAGGAGCCGGACCGTGGAAACTGTTGGGACAGTAATTAGGTTTGATTGTCATTAACAGGAGGCACTCCATCACGATTATTTATTATAATATTTTTTTATTATAATTAATCGCGGATGAATTTCTTTCTCCCACACTCATATCTTTACTATTTGTCATGGGCGTTTGTGTGTCACAAATTAAATTAAAAATCTATATATATATATAATTCAAAGGTGACTGACTGACTGACTGACTGACATAGTGATCTATCAATGCACAGCCCAAACCACTGGACGGATCGGGCTCAAATTTGGCATGGTAGATGTTACGACGTAGGCATCCGCTACTAAAGGATTTAGATTAATTCTACCCCCAAGGGGATAAAATAGGGGATGAAAGTTTGTATGAAACTGTCAATTAAATTCCACGCGGACGAAGTCGCGGGCACAGCTAGTATTTAATAAATCACTCAAAGAAGTTTCATTCATGAATGTAATAATTGCTGCTGGATCTCTGGTCATCGCTATGACCACTGCCATTCATGGCAGAAGTAGGCCGCTTGGCAATCGCAAACTCATGATGTAGGTAGGTATATTAGTCTTCTATTATATCCTTAATTTGTAAAAAAATTGGCTTATGGCGTCTAAGGATCTCTTATGCTCTCTTATGGTCTCTAACGCTGTGGTCGCCGACAAACTAAGTAATTACCTAGCGCTGGTTTTCAACTGGATATATTTTAAGTACCTACCGGTTGGGGTACAGTTGCCATTAAATATAAAATAAAAATGAAGGTCTTATTATAATAACGCACGATTTTATCGCTGATGAATTGTATAAATACCTAGCTGTTTTATGAAACAGATAGGTACGTTAAGAAAAACAACTGAACAGCGTTCATATGGATTGTCATTGCATTGTGTATTATAGACTTATTATTTTTATCTGTACAAGTTAGCTTGGTATTTTTGACAGATGTAAATATTTCAGCCCCCCTATTCGCTAACTCTGTTGACAGCTCATAGTGATGATCACTTGGCAAAGTGTTCAACGATTAACTGTCAAACAGCTAGTTTCGTATTCCCTATGACCAGTGACTAACTAAGATGACGTCATGAGCACCGAGTATTGGTGTTAATCACCGTAACACTTTTTGACAGATGTTTTCGTATCGATATTTGTATGATTGGTATTCTGTAAGCTTAGTGGACATCAAACTGATAATCATTTCAAATTTCAAAATATTCGTGAAAGACACTGCTCAAGGGTAGTGTTTTTCAAGTAAAAGTGATGATCACCGAAGCCGGTAATTAGTAAAGCAAGTGAAAGTTGAAACCTTTGTTGTTTGTTTGTGATTCGTGTGCGTAGAGAAATATTATGGCACGTCATATTTTGTTGGGATTTGCTAAAGAAAAGCGAAAACAAGGATTTTTAAGTACTTATTGAGAGACGCCGCCGCCTGCACGACGCTTGTAATCTACTACAGTTGCCCAAGAGGGTTTATTGCAAATATAATTGTTTGCATACTTAAAGCTGGATTTCAACAGGCATTAGAAGAACTCAGTTTTTGATGGTTCATATGTGGCCTTAATCCAACCATGATCATGAGGAGGCATATTTTAATTGAAATAATTGCCAATCTTTAAATGTTTTAATAGTAAATAATAACAATACCTACTAAAATAATAAGTATATCTACATAATATGTTTAAAAGGTAAATTAATTTCTTGTTTCAGATTTGTGATGCTGTACATGATTCATACCTATGTGGAGTCAATACCCCATAAAGTGTATTTTAGAAATACTTGAAAGAAATGAAGAGCACTGTTGGCTATTTGATGAGAATTATTATTTTGGCTGGTTATTGATAATGAAGAGCCCAATGAATGTAAATGTGTTAATAGATATTTCGAGTCTTCAATCAATAAATAATTGAAACAAATATGAAAATTATTATTATTTTTAGGTGATTCTGAATATACACAGCACCCCTTGGATGATGACATCTAACTTAGGTGCAGCTCCGGGTTCACAAGAAGATCACTGCACAGACAGAAATACTGTTGAACGGTGTATTGGAGTACTGATAACATGTTGGCAGTGCTTGTTAACACACGGTACAACTACACCATAACCCAATTACAGCAGTCAATGTGGTGAATGCACATGTTGTTTTACAAAACATTGCCAATTCACTGAATTTTCCAATGCAGAGCCTCAGAGTGATGTTGTCAGAACTAAGTCTACAGAGTGTGGTGGCAAGAATCATCGAAAATCCAGATAACTGTAGGGATATAACAGACCAAAAATTATGGAATGTTTCGAGATAATCATTTATAATTATATAATGCATTCCATAATCATCGGGCTTAGTAATACTGATATTTTTGTTATTGTTTTAACATTTATTACATACCTAAGAACACAAATTACATGTTTCATATTAAGAAGACAATAATACTTTATCATACTAATATTATAAAGAGGAAAACTTTGTTTGTTTGATTGTAATGAATAAGCTCCGAAACTACTGAACAGATTCGAAAAATTCTTTCACTGTTGGGAAGCTACACTATCCCCGGGTGACATAGGCTATAATATATTTTCAAAAAAATTAGGGATCCTTACTAAATTCGAATAATGTAACCGCAATGTACCCGTGCGAAACCGGGGCGGGCCGCTAGTTATACATATAAAGCTTTAACTTGAATGCTACTAGAAGTATTATTATGTACATAACTATGTACATCTTCTCCAGTGTCCTTCATAAGCTCCATCACATTTCCTTATGCAGCTGCATGTTGCTCTTCAGCAGCAATGTGCCGTAAGTATCTCAATGACGTTGGCCCAGCACCGCACCCTCACATCTCCATGAACTGAAATTTACATATTTAAATTGGTTTGATGTTGAAGCCTATTATTATTTTAATTGATTTAAAAAAACAAGCACTCTAGGAATTTTAAGATTTACCTAATGTGCGAATTTACTTTTCAACTAAGATTAATCACTCGCTGAGTATACTAATGATGACTGAGTGATTTTTTTTTAGATTGTAGGTAAAATAACTATTTTAAGCAGATGGTTCATTTCTTGAGTTAATTTATTAACTAGTAAACTTACGTGGTCTAATGTAGTGGTTCCTTATGCCACAGGTTTAGCAGAATTGCTACGGAGTCACACGCTTCTCGGGTGACTAACAGCCTGTGGACTTCCCGTAAAGTGACCCAATGATATATCGCGATGAGACTCCGCAAACTCCACCAGCAGTTCCATTTGGCTTACGTAAACTCTTCTGCATGCAGGCATCTTAAAAGTAGAAATTCTACATTAATACAATATATTAAATACTTGAATTTACCTTCAGTTACTTTGATCTTATAGTGATTTCATTAGGTAATATTGAAGTTAAAAAAACTTTGATTCAATTAACAATTTTCACATTATAAACCATAACTTAACGTTAACTTACCTTAAGGATTTATTTTAACAAACTTATGGCTTTCAAAACACAATTAAATGTAGTAATTAAATTAATTACGCACCAAACAATTAATATAAAATCAGCACAAAATTGATTTCCCGCCATCTTTACATGTCATGTGTACATAAACCGCTTATGATGAAATGTTATCTAAAATGTAGTACTTCACACGTTCAAAAGGCGTTGTTCAATTTAGTCGTATAATAGTCGATAAGAAATAGAGGCGTCGAGTGTTGTATCGAAGAGCACCGCCTCTCCGCCTGTTAGTCACCGTAACTTCATATCCACTCAATGTGATACGGAATACCAAAGTTGTACCATTCTCAGTTGTCATCAAAGTTCAGTGTACAACTGAAGCCAGTTAGTCACTGGTGATCATCAAGTTAGCGAATAGGGGGGCTGATCGACATAACTTTGCAATGACGAACATATTATTTCCTTAATTTAATGACTTTAAAAATTGAAAAGATATTAAAAAAATACATATAACACAAAAGTCCCTAAAGATTCAAGCGTTATTCGAAAATTTTAATACTTTTTATTGCTTCAAAGTAAAATTAAAATAGGAACACTGAAAATAATAGACGCTTGTACAATGTTACATCGGTTGGACGGAAGGGACGCGAATAACAGGCAGTAACTGTTACAAATATCGATTACAAAAAAACACTATTAAAGATCATTTTTAAGTTATTGTTACGAACGGGGGTCCTTTTGGTTGGGGTCTCTTTGGCTAGTGGTTGGGGTATCTTTAGCTAGTATACCTCTTTTTAGAAAAATAAGGTAAAAATAATTGAATTCTAATTTGAATTACGCATTCCATCGTTCCATCGACTGGCCATATAAGCCGAACGTCGGGAACACTCGGGGTTAGGAGTGTGGAATAAAGTCAAGAGGAAAGAAGAGGTTAAAGGAAGAAGTTAAGAGGAAGCAAGACTACCTGCCCGTATGCCACACACATTTGGAGCGAGGCCATCGAAAGGAATGGAGAGGCGATAGCCGTCACTCTTGACATTTCGAAGGCCTTTGACATAGTCTGGCACGATAGTCTTCTTAGCAAGCTTCCATCCTTTGGTATATCAGCAGCCCTGTGTGTTTGGATATCAGATTTCCTGAGGGAACGGTCGATACGAGTAGTCCTTGACGGCTTCACATCTGACCAATTGGCAATTAATGCCGGGGTACCTCAGGGGTCAGTTCTCTCTGCTACTCTTCTTCCTGCTGCACATAAACGACCTTCTTAGACCTGGTATCTTTGGGTATGCAGATGATAGCACAGTATCAGAGAGATACTTCTCCGACGCACGAGCCGGGGCAACGCTGATTCAGTCCAAAAGAGAGGCTATGGTCGAAAGGTTGAATTTGATCTTGCAGGCAGTCTCCGATTGGGGCGATGCCAACCTGGTCAAGTTCAATGCTTCCTAGACCCTAGCGTGTCTGTTCTCTGCAAAACGGAGTCCATTCCAATTGACTCCGACTTTCCGGAATGTATCTGTGCCCGTGAGGGACCATCTTGAGCTGCTGGGTGTTACACTCAGTTCTAAGCTCAATTTCGGTCCCTTTATTGAGTCCAAAGCCAAACTTGCTGTAATGAAGCTGGGCATCCTGGGGAAGGTCAGGCGGTACTTCACACCGGGGCAGCTTCTAAACCTATACCAAGCTCAAGTCCGATCGTGTATGGAGTTCTGCAGACATCTTTGGGATGGTTCAGCTAAGTATCAGCTGAAGGCTCTGGACTCAATAGATAAGCGGGCGAGAAGGCTCATTGGCAGCGAATCCCTAGTGCAGGCTAAGTTGCAGAGCCTGGAACACCGACGCAGGGTTGCCAGCCTATCAGTTTTCTGCAGAATACATTTCGGGGAGTGTGCGATGGAATTACACGAGTTAATTCCGCCATCTCCATTCTACCATCGGACGACAAGACGCACGCATACCTGAACCTGGATGTTTTCAAGTCGAGAGTAAACAGGTACCTTCTAGGCAAGTATGCACCACCGTAGACCACATCGTCACTTACCATCAGGTGAGATTGTGGTCAAATATTTGCCTATATCGAAAAAAAACAACATTATTATTGTTGAATTCAAGTTTTTGTTTTGAACTTTTGTTAAACCTAATAGGGCGAAAAATTCGACCCTCCCATAGAAAACTGCTTGATCACGTGGTCGATTTCGTATGGAAGGTCTGTTTTTTTTTACTTTTCGACCCGTGTTTCTTTGGGAAAGTTGTTTACTTTCATGGTCTGAACCACCTATTTAAATTTGGCGGGAGGTCCAAATATAACCCTGTAATATTAAATAGGTACTTATTATGAATATTGATCCACTGTCGCATATCTACCCAATGTTTTATATTATGTCTACTGCAATAAAGAATTTCAGACATAATACACCCACACCATCTCGTCACAGTTACAAGTATTTTAAAACGTTATTTTTTGGACTACTAGATAGTTTATGTTTCCCGTCACTAGCCCGTCTGTCAAAAATACCAAGCTAACTTGTACAGGGTTATAGTAGACTAGCTGTGCCCACGGACTTCGTCCGCGTAGTATTTAACAAAAATTTCAAGATTATCGGTATAAAAAGTATCCTATATCTTAATCCCGGTTATAAACTATCTGTGTTCCACTTTTCATTCAAATCCGTTCAGTAGTTTTTGCGTGAAGGAGTAACAAACATACATACATACATCCACACTCACAAACTTTCACATTTATAATATTAGTAGGATATACATTTGGTTTAGGTTTGTGTTTTTTTATAACTAGGCACCAAGAAATCATGCGCTAAACAATCTAGCTTGGGCAATCCAGCTGAACGTGTTCAGCTGTTTTACATAACGGAGCTATTTTGTAAAACCGCTAGCGGTTTTGTAAACTAGATAAATTAAGTATACCATCCATCATCGTCATTCAAAGGTACCACAAAGAAAAAAATCGAATGGATTTATTTCTAATAAGTACCTACCTGACCTTCGATTAAATCACTTGCTACCAACCAACCTGGCTATCGAATTTTAATAGAACGGCTGTTGCTCGTTTTCGGAAGCGCGTGTACCTAAATGCGTATACGCGCGCCTTTTGTCCACACGCGCAACTCGTACGAACGCGCTTATAAACGCGTACCCAAAGAATTATTTGCGTAAAGAATAGTGTACCTATAAGGGCGAGCAGCAAGAGACACCTTCAAGCGGTTTGAACAAACCGCCGAACTGAAACCGCCCAGCCTTTTGTTTGTTTCGTGGGGAAATCCTCATGGATACCCGCACGCCCCGGTGGACGCGTGCGGGTTATACCGGACTCCTTCCGGCTAAAACTCCACAGTGGACGTACTTCTGCCTTGCGGCAAGGCCACAGGCAAGCTCTCGCACACACCATGACCCTATCGGCCGTTGCCGGCACGAACGGACACCTCCTCCTCACGGCGGCGTAGGCCGACGCCGTAGTCCTCCTCAGGGTGGCTTGAATGACACGCAAGGCCCCCGCTCTTTGTGTCCCCAAAGGTTATCCGCCAGATGGTGTGATGAAGGGAATTGCTTCGTGCATAGCATTGGCTACTGCAATTGACTGCTCCTTGAGAGCGTTGATGTGCGCAGGCAACATCAAACCTGTGCTGTAACCCGCACGCTTATTTTATGGCGGCATTAAATCGGCTGCCGCCCGTCTCCTCTGTCAAGGCCTCCTGCGTCGATTCGGATGCGCCAGAGGATTACTCTCCCTGGCCCACTCCAGCGACTCCTTCCTGGACATTACTTGCTCGCTGAAGGCGATCATTGCCTCCCACGCTCTATCATTTCCAACCATGGCTCCAGCAATAGTCGGGAAGGACAAGTCCCTCTCTACTGTTGCGGAAGTTTGCTGCGCTCGTGCGCCCACGCTGGACAGATCTCAAGGGTGTGCTATGCCGTGTCTGCGTCGTACCCGCACTCATAACACGACGGATTCGCCAACCATACCCTGACAAGATCTGCACAAGCCGGAAGGTAAGCGTTCCCTGCTTACGATGTACCCACTCCTTGAGGATTGGGCGCACTGCCTCTATCCTTACTCGACTCAGCAAGTCGCTCCTGCCATCTGCTAAGAGCAGCCACCTAGAGTGAGAGTCTATCAGATTATTTTTGTTGTAAGTCAACATCATCATCGTATATTATTATCTTCTTTAGCACTTACTAAGGCGCAATGCAAAATATCGTGCACTACTTATTCAAATAAGATCTAATTATAATAGTCTTTTATATTCTGGTTAGAATGGATTTTCTTTAGGGTTCCGTGGTCTGTATGAGGAACCTTTATAAAATCATCCAGTCCCTCGTCCGTCCGGTCGTCTGTCCGTCTGTCTGTCATTCTGTCCGTGAAATTGGTATATAATTATAAAATGCTTCGGTCATGCATCATGGGGGGAGGGGCAATTTCATCTATTGTTCCACCCCCCGTGCCTGGAATGTTTTTGTAAAGCGAGTACTAGCGAGTGTGCGCGTGAAACGAGGGCCAAGTGCCAACCACGAGAATCTCCTGGAAGAGCGCATTCATTTGTAAAAATAATAACCACCTATTTTGTGGGTCGAGAAATATTTTATGACTAATAAAAATCCCAGCCAGACAGAACAGCCTGGGCAGTTTAGGTTATGGTTATTTTTATAGCCCCCATAACACCTACCCAGGTGAAGAAATGTAGGTTTTCTACATTAGGCTTATTTAGGGTGTGGTTTTGTATGACCACCCAGAAAGCTAGCCAGAAATATTGTTTTATTATTGAAATGGCTACGGAACATTACAATTTAATTAATCTAAACCACAGATCTAAACACAAAAACATATAGGTACCTACGTCATAACAAATACTTAATTTTATTTTTAGACGCGTGTGCGAAAGCCCGCTTAATGTCAAGGAACGGTAGGTATACATAATCTTGCTTTATCATTAAGTATGTACATATTTATAAATAGTTGTATCCGCCTTATATTAATAATCTTTGTTGGAACTCTTATGAACGGGTATTATGGCTAACAAGGCTTCATAAAGAAGGATGATAATGTCATTACCTCATTGGAGTATTTATCTAACTTTAGAACTTTACCCACAAGTCACACCCATGCGTGGGTACCTGTGGTGGGTACCTACACTACCTACAGTAAAACCGTAACGTAGCATTATTGTACCCTACTCATTATATGCCATACTCACACCTTTCTTTATGATAGGAATTAGGAATGCACATTCAGTCGCGCGTTACAGCATTCTCTAGGGTAGCTACGTAATGGATTGCATAGTGTAGGTAAGTAGAGGTATCTTCCTTTATCTACTCTACTAAGATTCGATCAAGCAAGATCTAAGTTATTCGATATTCGTTTGACCGAGTGTGAAAATAATGTTGTTGAGATTTGAAACTAGAAGAAGAGTTGGACAATAACGTAATACTTGCGTAGTACCACAATAACTATAACTCTGTGCTAATACTATCGTAGTATAATAATAATTCCATGGAAAATAAAGACCATAAAATCCTGAGTTAGTATCGAGAACATGCGCTAATAACCAACGAGATGCTCCGATTTGCTCATTTTATAATCTGTCTGTAAGGAAGCGTCAATCAAATGTCAAGCTACTGTCAAATCGTCAAGAACAAGAACCAAGCAAGCAAGTTCGATTCATCAATATAAAATTCTAATCCACGTTATAATTACATTATTTTCAAATCTAAACTATAAAACATTAAAATGCTAAATCCTTGAGTTAAATACCATAGCTACGCGTGCTCTCATATTGTCGTAGTATTAATTGTGTTCATTGAAAACTAACCAAAAATGGCAAGGTCGCCAAAGGATGATCCCATATACAACGATATGAAGCACAATACATGGAACTACCTCGCTGAAACCGCAGAGAATTGCGCGCCTGGCGCTCTGAACGAGAGGAAACAGCCGCCGATCTCTCCGCATCCGGGTGCCATGAGCGACAACAGTGTTTATGCGCAGAGCTTCGGAACCGATGTTTATCTGAACAAACACGCTTACAATGTGCAGGCGGGCGATGCTGCCGCCGGCAGCGATGACCAGACGCCGTTCAGCAGCGTGCCGACTGCGCCCCGCGTCAACCAGAATTACGGTACCAATGCCATGCTCAAACTCAGCAACGGACAGCTTGTGCGTGTGTTTTACGATGAGAATAACCAGCGGCTCATCTTCCCCATGTCTGGCCAGTATGAACTGTTTAACCACAATCAAGGGATGCGGGACATACCCTTGCAAATGCCCCAGCCATCCCATATGTTCACATTGAACCAGGACTTTTCTATGAATAACAGTGTTCACACGCCTCCATCAAATGTAAATCAGAACACGTACCAGGACAATGTGAACAACCAGTCCCCAACATCCAATTTTCTCAGAGATCTGTTGGGCAATTTGGAACCAAACTCCACTGGCACATATTCACCGTTTGGCCAGAACTATCCCCTTAACCACCCTGACGCATCAAATCTAAATATACTTTCAAACAGCCCTGTAATTGAGTCTCCACACAACCAGCTGATAAAAACGGAAAATTCTCCTAAGAGGAATGAAAACAGTCCACTTGCTGATACAAGCACTAAGAAACGAATTGTTGCTGAAGTGAAACCCATGCGTCCCACATACTCGGATGTGTTGGCTAAAAACACTAAGAACACACCTCAAAATGATTCTGCACGTAAAATGAGACCACAAAACATTGAAACGAAACCTGTGAACAACAAGACCAATGCCAAACCAGAGAAACCATTGAACATCAAGCATGATGAAAGCAAGCATAAAAATGAGAAGAAACACGGCAACACTATATCTTCTGGCAGTGAGTCCGGCGACATCAACACTGATGACAATGACAAACGCCAGAAGCCAAGCAAGAGGTCAAAGAACAAACGCAGCAACATCTCTCGCAAATGGTCCTCATTGGATGATATAACTAACGAAGAAGACGCAAACTATTCTCACAGCAACGAGAGCCAATTTGTGTTCATTGAAAACCAAGAGAAACCATTGAAGAAGGAAAAGAAATGCGAAAATAAGCCTAAAAGTGTTGACAAGAGTGCTGCCACTGAGGATGAGTTCAAGCTTGATGACGAAGATGACCAATCACAATTTGTTATTCAGGATGGTCAGAATGAGTCTGCAAAGGCTAGAAAGAAGAAAGATGGTCGCAACTATCATAAACCAACAAAGCCTGTGCAGGACAAGAAAAAGGCTGTGTCTAAATTGAGGAGGAACAAGCCTGGGTACTTGGGCATGGCTCAGAACTACCTGGAACACTGGGGCGGAGCAACATGGAAAGCGCTCGTTTGGTTCATGTATCTGCTCTCTGATATATGCCGCATGAGTTTTCATTTGTCATTTGACCTGTAAGTGTTGATTAGAAACAGAATTTTGATTGCCCACCACTTGGATGCCCGAATGGCCTTTCCATAATTTGCCCACATCTGGGTGTCACTGGGATTGGCACCAGTCCATTGAACGGTACCCATTGTGCAAGGCTTAATAAGTTTGGGACCATTCAGTTAGTGTGTCAGTCTGGCGATATTTATTTATTATATCACTACATAGTATAAAACAAAGTCGCTTCTCGCTGTCTGTATGTCCCTATGTATGCTTTGATCTTTAAAACTACGCAACGGATTTTGATGCGGTGTTTTTTAATAGATAGAGTGATTCAGGAGGAAGGTTTATGTGTATAATACATGCATAATATAGTATAGAAACACTGGTAATTTTAGAGCCGTACGAAGCCGGGGCAGGTCGCTAGTTTCAGTATAAATTATAATCCTCCTGGAATCCTCAACAAAATACATTGACAAAGTAAAAACAAGTTTAATTCACTTCTGCACTGGGCACATTTCCAAAAATATATGTTCATTGAACATTCTTGCGTGTATTGTATTTTAGAAAAGGTGCCCACTGCAGAATTTAATACAGTTTATATCACATTGGCAAATTATGATATGCACCAAATTGTTGGAGTCACAAGCATTCCTTGGTTGGGATGTATCATTCTGAATGTTATATTGTATGACGCAATTGGCTTCTTCATGCCTCCACATGTGACCAGTGAGGTGTGACTAGTGAGTTACAAGGAAATTGTTATTTTAATTCTAAATATAGAATACTAGCTGTGCCCACGGACTTCGTGCGCGTATTTAACGTAACAAAAATTTCGGGATTATCGGGATAAAAAGTATCCTATAACCCCAGTTATAAACTATCTGTGTTCCAAATTTCATTCAAATCCGTTCAGTAGTTTTTGCGTGAAGGAGTAACAAACATACATACATACATACATCCACACTCACAAACTTTCACATTTATAATATTAGTAGGTAGTACTACACACATTATATTCCATAGCTTACAGGTATAACCCTGACACTTTAATAACACTTGTGAATAGCCTGTTAAAAATTATGCTTCAAATGATAAATTGATATCAGCCACAAAACTTTAATATAGAAGTGGTTTGTTCTAATTTATTGGAAACATTATCGCAGTCGCTTTCCTATGCCAATAATATATTATTTCAAAATTGTTTGATACAAAAGATGCCCTTGTAATGATAAATTACCACATGAATTGGTCAACCATATATTGATAGAATGTTGCTTTATGTAGAAACTGTCAGACGACATTGACTCGCCTGGTTTAACTATCACTATATTGATCCGGTTACACCCTTAGCCATAGTCCTAGGTACCCCGAAACAGAGTTTATCATGTAGGTACTATGGCACAGAATACAGTAGTATTCAGATAAAAGTCACTGTAAAGACACAAAAAATATATAATAAATCTACTCTCGCTGTACGGCGATAAGGTCCAAACTCTACTGATTCGAGTGCCCTCGGAGGGAGGCGCCGTCGTAGATGATTTAGACCAGTTAAATCGATCTCAGTTCTGAGAACAGTCTTGGAAATGCCATTATTATGTTACACTAGTAAGAAATTGCATGTCAAAAGCGTACTCAAGATCGCTCTCAGACTTGAGTCCCATTTATTAATAACTAGCGACCCGCCCCGACTTCGCAAGGATATTTTATAAGTGTTTATCTACTATATTATGCATGTATTATACCTACATATAAACCGCATCAAAATCCAATGCGTAGGTTTAAAGATCTATGCATACATAGGGACAGACAGACAGCGGGAAGCTACTTTGTTTTATACTATGTAGTGATACAGGCCTAAGTGTGATCACTCTGAATAAGGTTTGTTAAACTTCGGCTCTTGCCCACAGATGCACCTCAGTGTTCACACAAACATATGTGAGCTCCCAAGCGGTGTGGCGCAGCAGCAAGGACTGGTTGGGCAGGCTCGCCGACAACAAGTACTTGCTGTACATCGACAGGAAGTTCGGACACACCAGGTTCGGGTTCTGGAGAAAGCTGAAATGGTTCAAAAAAGGTAAATAACGTACACTGCAGACCTTGGAAGGAGAATGTGTTACCATTGTATAATTATTTTTTTTAATTCATTTCGTAAAATAATTTAAAATTCGAATATAGGTCAAACACTCCTATGATTGGCGTAAACGGCAAGTGACACGGTGTTACGCCAGGTGGTGATATAGGACGCCTCCATGCAACTGAAGCACTTTATTTTGACTAATCATCTGTCTGAGTCTTATAGGTATCATTACAAATAAGGACCTGTTACCAGGAATCGTTATTATTACCCATCACTACCTGAGCATTTTTCTTTTGATTATATGAATTTTCTGGATTAAATCACCACGCCCGTTCCCAAGCGTATTGTAATGCCTCACCAGTTTTTTTTTTATCCTGGAACTTACTGCCTGTTAAAAACGAGTTTGCCGCTCCTGTTACCAAATAAAGTATAAATATCGCCAGACTGACACACCAACTGTATGGTCCCAAACTAAGCAATGCTTGTGCTATGGGTACCGTACAATGGACTGGGGCCATCCCACTGACACCCAGACCAAGGCAAACTACGAGATGCCATTTCCGAAATTTGCCCCGGCGGGAATCGGACCCGTAACCACCATGTGCAGTGAGCCCAGCGGCCTACGCTCGAACCACTGCGCCAAGCGGTCCTCAAATATATAAATAAACACGTTGTATTGGTATCAACTCAACAGAGGCGGAAATCGACACCGATAATGATGCGACAAAGCTGAATGCGAATATACCGTTGCCGGCCACCGGCGAGGAAGCCATGAAGAGGCTGCTCGCTTGCAAGGGGAAAGATCCTTACAGGTAAATCCTTGAGTGTATCATTCGAGTCAGGTTGGCCTATCTATTACCCTGTGGCGGATTTACCAGCAGGCTAAGTGGGCTGGAGCCTAGAGCGGCAAATTTGGAGACCGACTTTTTTTTTGATACCTCATAGAAATCAAAAAGATTTCTGCATGACGGTTTTCTGATGTTTTGCAGATAGAACTCTGCAACAAATTTTGCCGATGACTTTCCCTTCTCACTTGTACGAGGCATGCCTTTTAAGTTCTGTCGTTTCCATAATTCCCGGCAATTTTGAATTTGGAACTGTTCTATATTCGAATGTGTTTAAATTTCGAATCTCAAAACAGTTGAATGTATTAGGATTAATGTTATTGTTTAGTCACAGCGTCGATTAGAATCTGTCAGGTTACGTACGAAAATGAATCTTTCTAAGGAAAATGCTCGTGCAATAATTTTTTACAACTTTAGAAGAGGCCTGACACGGCTTCAATGTTTTGAAGAGCTAATATCTGTGTTCAGGGATGAAGCCCCATGTCTGCGGACTGTCGAACGCTGGTATTTAGAATTCCAGCGTGGACATACTAGTGTTAGTGACAAATCTCGCGAAGGTCGCCCAAAATCTGCATTCACTGAAGATAACATCATTGGAGTGAGACAACTAATTCTCGAAGATCGTCATGTGACGTATCGAGAGATAGAGGCTCTATTAGGCATCTCAGGGACAACCATTCAGAAGATCTTGCATGAAGCGCTTGGTGTAAGAAAGCTAGTTTGCCGTTGGATACCGCATCTGCTTTCCGACGATCACAAGGCGGCCCGCGTCAGATGGTGTAAGAAAACTCTGCAAAGGTTCAACCGAGGAGAGTCAAATCACGTCTACGACATCATCAGTGGTGACGAATCTTGGATCTATGCCTACGATCCTGATTCCAAACAACAATCTACAATCTGGGTCTTTCAAGACGAGCCAAAGCCGACTAAAGTTGTTCGTTCTCGAAGCACTTCAAAGAAGATGGTGGCCACGTTCGTTAGAAAAACCGGCCATGTTGCGACTATTGCAATTGATGATCGTAGAACGGTTAACGCAGAGTGGTATACCACAGTTTGTTTACCACAAGTCATCGCCGAACTTCGAAAATCTAACTCAAAGCGACGCATCATCCTGCACCACGACAATGCAAGTTCACACAGCGCTCGTCAAACGATTGAGTATTTGAAGCAGGAAAAAGTAGAAATTCTTGACCATCCTCCATACAGTCCTGACCTAAGCCCTAACGATTTTTTTACATTTCCTAAAATTAAGAAAAGTCTTCGTGGTCAAAGGTTCCAGTCCAGTGAAGAAGCAGTCGACGCTTTCAAGTCAGCCATTTTGAACACCCCCACTTTAGAGTGGAATAAATGTTATAATAACTGGTTTGAGCGAATGGAAAAGTGTATTAAGCTACGTGGTGAATACTTTGAAAAACAATAAAAAGTACTATAAGGTTCTAGTTGTGTTTTTTTCTTCAAACGACAAAACTTAAAAGGCATCCCTCGTAATTGTACTTTTTTTAAATCGTCGAGCTTTGATTAGCTCAAAAATAAATCCTAAATTTATTTCACGTGTAATTTCAACGAAATTTTTGGAATGTAAATATAATCTAGGACATGACAATTGTAGAGGCAAGGGCGGCAAAAACATTACAGCCTATACCTTTGACATTAGGAAATCCGCCTATTACCCATACTATTACCCATCATAGGGTTACTGTAAGCAGCAAGATGCTAATCGTCGGATTTAAGTTTATAACACCCTCTCGGTCCGTAAAGCGGGTAATTCGCCCGTATAGGAGGGCCTTTATTTTCTCTCACTCGTGATTATCCGCGACAGAACCTGTTTCAAGAAGACAACACTGTGTAACGCTATTTCATGAGCGCGAAATGTCCTACCTCAAAACTAAGTTGTTAGAGTTTGCTTATATACGTCCACAGACCTGTAAACCATAGACGCCACTTAGTCAGGCACCCCCGCTCGCCTAACATATGCATGGCTAGACCCACAGATATAGATTTACATAGATAACGCAAATGCATTTACTTCGCGTGTACGAAACCCCGACCAAGCGTTAAAGTTGGTCGCCGCTAACTTACAGTCCGCACGACTACAGATATAAAAAATATGAGTATGAGCGAGATAATCACTCGAGAGAATCGTAGCGGGGGGAGGGGCATCGGCGGCATCGGTGTCTTTGAATTGGTTTGGATTTCCCGTCACTAATGATGTCACAGTAGGTGTTAAAAATTAATAATAATATATAATTGGTAATAAAAATCGTGATACTTGCGTTATCTATGTAAATCTATGTCTGTGGCTAGGATTTTAGAGAGCTAATCAAAAGTCGCCGTATTCTCCGTTTTTTTTTGGGACTAGGCCCGCCATACACTCCCACCACTGTAACTCCTGTAAGCCAGGATCGACAATGGTGACTAATAATGACGTCGAGGTTTGATCCTCGACGAGTCCCGGGGAAAGTTAAATTGTCTTGGAACCCGCACGAATTTAATCGAAAGAAATAATAGGAGGAGTTGGACGATTCCCCGCCAACTTTTAACGATTGCATTTTCATACATTTGTGGACGGAAGCGGTCTTGTCTTATTGGTCTGAGTACGGTTATCGTGTCCGCAGCATCCTGGGCGTGAGCGTGTCGTGCTCGGACGAGGAGATCAAGCGCTACTACCGGCGGCAGGCCTTCCTCGTGCACCCGGACAAGAACCAGCAGCCCGGCGCTGAGGAGGCCTTCAAGATACTGCAGCACGCGTTCGACCTCATCGGAGAACCGGTCTGGTCCCGCCACACACTCGCACCAGCACTGTCACTCCTGGACCAGGATCCAGGACAATGGTGACCAATAATGCCGTCGAGTTTTGACCCTCGACGAGTCCCGGGGAAAAGTTACAATGCCTTGGAACCTGCTGGAATTTAATCTAAAGGAATAGTAGGAGTTTGAAGAAAAAAAATCACTTCCCTCCAGTGCAAAGCGCGAGACAAAAATAGCTGGTATGGGCTGTGATTGCCATAGAGGCAAGACTGTTCTTCAACAAGCTGTAACAGCACAGGCACCACGGATCGTAATTCGATTGTAATATCGCCAGACTGACACACGCAACTGTACAATGGACTGGGGGCGATCCCAGTGACACCCAGACTTGGGCAAATTACGAAAAGGCCATTCCCGAGATTTGCCCTGGCGGGAATCGAACTCGCGACCACCCGATGCAGTGAGCCGAGTGGCCGAGTGGTTACTTCTTCTAATTTATACGGTGGAACAATAAAGAGTTGTAATAAACCCATCTAATGATAGCCTTATGGTTAAGCACGCGTCTTGAGGGCACCAGGTCTCGGGTTTAAACCTTGAATCCCACCTCTGGGTTTTTTGAAATCTATGTGCAAATCATAATTTCTATATGATTATCACTTGCTTACGGTGAAGGAAAACATCGTGCGGAAACCTGCATGACTTAGAAAATCTAACCCGCACAGGGCCAGCATGGTTGATTTTGGCCTGAATCCCCCTCGTAGTGAGAGGTGGCACGTGCCCAGGGCCCTAACCACGCTAGCTACTCAAATCGTAATAGAAAAGCAAACGCTCGCGATAACGTTTCAAACGCTCCGCTTTTGACGTTTTGCTGACACCATACCATATCAATGTCTATAGAAATCGTGAAGCTCGTGTCAGCAAAACGTCAAAAGCGGAGCGATTGAAACGTAATCGCGAGCGTTTGCTTTTCTATTACGATTTGAGTAGCTAGCGTGGTTAGGGCCCAGGAGTGGGGCTTTAGAAGGGCTAAATAGTTATATTAACAGGAGCGTCGCGAGGCGTACGAGCGTCGAGCGCTGGAGTCGCGGCACGTGGAGGCGGCGTGGAGCGAGCTGAGCCAGCTGCTCGCGCAGCTGCACGACAAGATGGAGTTTGCGGCCAACACCATCAGGTGAGCCTGCCAATATTGGCCCAACAATACCGTGCCAAGGGGACCTGGGACTTGGAACCTTGTATAACAGGCCTTTTGATGACCACCGTGTAGTGTGTAGTACAATCCTTATGTTGATCACTATATAGTGCAGAGTTTTTGGTGACCACCTTATAGTATATGTCTTGTGTTAACCACTGTAGAGTGTGCAGGCCTTTATGCTGACCACCTTGTAGTGGAGGTTTTTTATGGACCACGTTATAGTGCAGGCTTTTTGTTGACGAACTTATAGTGCGGGCCTTATGTTGACCACTTTATAGTGCAGTCCTTATGTTGACCACCTTATAGTGCAGTGTTTATGTTGACCCCCTTATAGTGCAGACCTTTATATTGACCGCCTTATAGTGCAGTCCTCATGTTGACCACTTTATAGTGCAGTCCTCATGTTGACCACTTTATAGTGCAGTCCTTATGTTGACCACCTTATAGCACAAGCCTTATGATGACCCCCATATTGTAAAGACGTTGTGTTGTTATTCCAGATGCACAAACTGCGGGCGTCGTCATAAGCGCGTGCTGACGGACCGGCCCTGCTACGCGGCGCGGTACTGCGTGCAATGCAAGATCAGACACTCCGCTAAAGAGGTACTTGAAAGCCTATCGTAAAGCGAAACACGATATACAGGGTTGTCGAGTATATCATTAAATGGTGTTTAATTTTGATAGAAATTCGAATAGTTTTCCTTTAATTTTTTTTTTTCCTTTGAAATCATGTAATATTTCGAAAACTATACAAGTTTTTACAAACTTGTCTACGCCATTGGATGTGTTATACGGCCGCAACTAAGGAAATATGATAGCTACGTTTAACCTGTTTCCACTAGGCATGTCAGCTAACGTATATGTACCTTAATTATTATTTAGCTCTTTTGAAACACCCCTGGTATAAAGTTATTGTAATAACGCACGATAATTTGCGTGGTGCCTTTTTGATGTACTACCACAAAAGAAACAATATGGGTTTATTTCTAACATATTTTCTTAATCATGTTCCTTCTCGCCAGGGCGACATTTGGGCAGAATCGAGTATGATGGGGCTACTAGTGATGTACTACGCGTGCATGGACGGGGCCGTCTACCAGATCACGCAGTGGGCCAGTTGTCAGGTAACTTTTTAATACCAACAAAATAATAATTATATAAACCCAACAAACTCACATTTTTATCTAGCCCTTAAATCTGTGTTTATCTTCGTAGATACAGATTAATGATACGTTACCTTTATTTGGGATTTTTCTTTACACTGACAAAATACTTGTATCGATTTATGATGTTGTCTTTATTTTGAGCTGTCAAACTAGTCAGACAGCAACTTTAATCTATACAAATCTTGCGTCAGTCTGAACTAGGGGTCACAATGTACTAAGTATAATACTAGCACAATACTTATTATAAAAAAAAAACAAACAGAGTTGCCATTTAAAAAAAACTATGTTTCCTTCGCGTGGTACAGAAAAAGAATCTAAAGCAATTGAGGCCGGACTGCCACGTGGTGCAGTACCGCATCGTGCTCGGGAACAAGGCCGCCGCCGCCGACCTGCAGCGGCCGTCCACCGGGTAAGGACATCACCATGCACCATACATTGGTGCTGATCCTGTTGGTACTAACACTAAACCAATGGGGTCAATAAGTGTTCAGCTCACTAGATCATTTCTAATTATGGCCGTTTTATTTGAAATGTATAGAATGAAAAGTGACACTAGATGCCGCTTGATTGTACTGGCGTTCTGACACTTCACTTCTGTCAAATCCCAAGTACAAATTAGCGCGAAGTCGGAGACACATTTTGGTTTTCCAAAGTGGGTGGTCACATTTTTGTATTGTATTGTTATTAAATGTGTTTGTTATCACGACCGCTTGGCGCAGTGGTTCGAGCGTAGGCCGCTCGGCTCACTGCACATGGTGGTTGCGGGTTCGATTCTCGCCGGGCAAATTTCGGAAATGGCCTTTACGTAATTTACCCAAGTCTGGGTGTCACTGGGATCGCCCCCAGTCCATTGTACGGTACCCATAGTACAAGCGTTGCTTAGTTTGGGACCATACTGTTGGAGTGTTCGACTGGTGATATTTATTATTTATTGTTATTTGTTAATTATAATTATATAATAATTTTAGCCCTTTTGACGTCCCACTCCTGGGCATAGGCCTCCCCTCAACGCGAGGGGGATTCAGGCCATAATCCACCACGCTGGCCCATTGCGGGTTGGCGGATTTCACATGTCTTTCGAAAATTGGTTCTAAGACATGCAGGTTTCATCACGATGTTTTCCTTCACCGTAAGCAAGTGATAATCATATAGAAATTATGATTCGCACATAGATTTCGAAAAATCCAGAGGTTCGAGCCGGGGTTTGAACCCGAGACCTGGTAGCCCGCAAGACGCGTGCTTAACCAATCGGCTATCACTGCTTGTTATTTGTTACTTGATACAAAATGGGCTGGGTGGGTTGAGCCATGTTTTTTAAGAAAGAAGAAAGTGCAACTGTCAGAGATCTGACAAGTTTCAATGTTGGTCTCGAGAGAGGTATAAATACAACATTTAACCATATTTTTCTTCTGCTTGTAGTCACGATCCTAACCTCGAGGAGTTCCTCAACAACCTCTACAGCAAGTCCGGCGTGTCGGCCAACGCCCCTGGCGCTAAACAACCGCCGACCGACCCCACAGACCCGAAGAAACGACGCAACAAGAAACCAAAAGCCTAAACCACAATCCTGACTCCAAAAAAATAATTGAAAACCGAGCTGTCAAATTGACAGGCGCTGATTCGCGCGCAATTTCAAATACCGAACTCATTTGGACTGAGCTATTCACGCTTACCCGATTCGTACTGTGAAAAACTTGCCTTTTAAAAAATAATAAAGAAATATAAAATTAATTAAAGCAGACAAAATACTGATCTATAAAATAGTTTCTAAATAATGTGTGGCTAGGAAAGCGCTTGAAGGACAAAAATAATGTAAGCGTTAACTAACTAAATGTGTATTGAGATGTTACTGACGTACCTAATTCAGGATAGATATCCTTTTTAAATTTTGACGAAAGCATTATTGCCTTAGAGATTTTCTGCTAGAGATCACGTTTAGTATTATTTATTTGACGTTTATGATACCATATTTTGAGATTGTATTAGAGAGAATTTGTATGATCGCCGTGTCTGATGTAAGGTGTCGGACGTTAAGATTCACCTCGAATTGTTGTTTACAGAATGTTGAATTGCCTCGCTAAGCACACACTAAGCAGAACATGGTCAAATAATACAACTCTATAATAATAATTATGCTGTTGTGAAAACATGTTCTATTTTAGTCCACTGCTGGACAAAGGTCTTTTCCATTCGCAAAAATTTTGCATCTTTCAAAGGCGGTAAAAAAATGATTATGCCATCGTCTATCAAGCCTCATAACAATAGAACATAATTTGTGCTTGAAAACGTGGCATGATGCATTACTTTACTAAATAAAGATGGGTAATTATATTAATAAAATATTCCCGGCGGTACATCAGACATTGCTTGATAAACTCGAGTCATTAGAAGTAATTTGTGTTTTCTTCCAACTTCATGACAATTCAATTTAATATGACATTTATTGGTTGTTCTCATTAAGATTCGTTCAGACATTGCAGCAGGAACTGCGTATGTGAAATACTCTTAAAATCTACTTTGCATAGTCTGTTTTTTCCACTCCGCTTTCAATCACACCGAAAAGTACAATTTGTTTGCATTCTTAATGATAACTGTTACTGTAATGATTAGTGTTACTCGTGTTTATATGCACGCTCGCAGAGAATGCATTAAATTGATTTATTTTGATTAACTAAACACTTATTTTTATGAGTTTTAATCTATCGTTTATGTTATGACGTTCTCTGCTATTTTAAGTTTTAATATGCGTTATTATAAATTGCTTAGTGTAGTAGAATTTACTTGTGAAATTGATGCCATTCACGATTCGTTGGGATATTTATTTATCAGACTAACAAAGCTCCTCAATTGTAACGCGAAAGTTCTAAAACATTTTGGTAACTTATAATAACGCAATAATAAAGTATTGCACTATAATTTCACTGCCTCTACAAGAGATTATCGGTTAATGTTAGGCTGGTGACGAAGAGGTTGCCGCCCTAATGTTCACTGTGCGTAGGCCTTCGCGCTTCATGTGTCAATAAAGATGTGGAAACGTAGCACTGCATTCTTATTTTCTACACCTATGCATTTACGTGCAGCAGACAAAAATATGTGTGCTTCACTCCTACTAGGGGATTTCTATAACTGTGTCCCTATCATAGACCCGTATAAATCATTCTCAAGTCTGAGAGCGATCTTGTCATGTGTCAAATGTCATTCTTATGTCATACAAATACAAAATGACATGTCAAACGCGTACTCAAGACCACTCCCAGACTTAAGCTAGATTTATTAATACAGGCCATAGTATTGGACTCGCACTTTGCGGGGAAATAAGGGTGTTCCCACATCGAACGATAATAAAATGAGTCCACGATTTCTACATAATACCAATATTATATCGATCATGGTTCGAAGGCTGATCGATCATCGATATCTAAATGGAAACAAAAAATACTGATTTCGATATTTATTTACTTATTCTAGTCAATCATAGCATCGCTATCTTTGCTATCCTTGTTAGTAACAATACAGTTCTCGTAGTTCCACTTGGGGAACATTCGCTTGTATAGATTCAGCAGCACCGTGTCTTGGGACCTGAGTTGACCGTCGAACACGCACTTCATGTGACCATGGGTACCTGGAAGAAACAAGGAATTCACACGTGACTTTCAACTCTTTCTTTTATTTTAGGCTCTAATGCCCCATTTATAAGATTCAAATTGACAAGTGTTAATTAGCTGACATTGTATATCTTGGTCAATTGCTGCAGTAGTTGACAATTAGACTAGAATTGGAATTTTCGCCCCCTCTCGCCTCTCGCACATACTGTGGTCAGAGACGCTATCTAGTAGGCATGGAAATGATGGCTACTTTCTATTCATTTTCATTACGTAATTATTATTTTTTTGCTCACTGGTATATCACCCGTGATTATTCAGTGAATCATTTTATTCATACTGAATTTTCACTTGTAATCCTATGAAGCCACTGGTCGATGATTTATCATATAACCGTGACAGTACCGAAAGCTTTGCCATTGCATTGCAATGGTTCTTAACCTGTATACACAGGTAGAAACGCTTGTTGTTTCAATTATATTGAATCACTAGCTGTGCCCACGGACTTCGTCCGCGTATTATTTAACGTAACAAAAATTTCGGGATTATCGGGATAAAAAGTATGCTATATGTTAATCCCGGTTATAAACTATCTGTGTTCCAAATTTCATTCAAATCCGTTCAGTAGTTTTTGCGTGAACGAGTAACAAACATACATACATACATCCACACTCACAAACTTTCACATTTATAATATTAGTAGGATATAATATAGGTTTTCAAAGCACTTGAAAACCTATATTATATGATTCAATATAATTCTTTATAAATTTTTCACACGCTACCTATGAAATGTTCCATTGCTACTAGTGACTCGTCTAAGGCAGTTCACTCAGTGCCGAGTCGAGGCGTAATCAATAAAGAGTCGAGGAACAGGCTTCCTCTCGTTCCAGCAGCAACACACGAAATGAAATATTTCAAAACATACCCAAAGGTTCCTTGATATGTCCAGTGCTGCCGTACTTCGTCCTGAGCTTGCACGGTTTGAAATAAATCACGTCATCACGGTTGAAGAACATGAATCTTATCACTGCAGACTTTTTGTGAACCTGAAAAGAGTAATTAATGGTAATCACCTTTTTCCGAAGCTGTTCATAAGGGTTATAGTTATTAGTGAAAGTGTTATAAGTGATTGTATGATTGCAGTTGTACCTTGTAGGGATGTCCTGAGAGCACAATCCTCTTGATAATTAATCTATCAGGGTTGCATGATAAAAGTACACCTGATGCTAGAAGCTGCAGTTTGGTATTCTTCTTTTCCTAAAACATTGATTTATATTCAATTCATTTTAGGCAAGGAACTAACATTGTCGTCTATTTTGGATAAGATAAGGATTATCTCATGTTATGTTAATAATATTACCTTGAAACATAGCACTGAAGATGGACTGAACTGTATGGGAGCGTAGAAAGACGCCACACAGGTAGACGCCGGTTGGAAGAATCTCTCGTACTGAAATGGAAAATAAAATGCAAATTGCAGCTACATTCCTATCAACTTGCCATAGACTGAACTTGACAGTAAGTAATTTTTCCTGATTAAAAAATAAAAAACACGCCGGTATCTCATGAAGGTGTAGGCAGAGCACTTACATTAAGCCAATGGTATTTTTGGTCCAAAAGCAGAAGAGAGTGATTCCATTGCTATTGTTAGCTTTGATAAAGGAATTGAATATCTATGCAATGGGTGTTCAGACTATAGTTCACCACGCTTTACCAGTGCGGGTTGGCGAATTTCACAAGTCTTGAACCGCCTTTCAAGACTTGTGGTTTCGTCAAGATATTTCCTTCACATTTCAACAGTTGATTAATCTCAGTGAGAAACGAGATTCGCATATGAAATGCGAAAGTTCCATAGGTGCAAGCCATGACTTGTACCTGCACAACTTGTGTTCCAAAGCGTGTCCTCTACCACTGAGCTATCAGTGACGTAGTCCCTATTATGTGCAGTCAAAACATTGAGACAATACAAATTCGTCTCTGCAAACCCATGGTTATATAAACATGCATTGAAAAACAAAATATTTAAAAAGTGTAACTAACAACCAACCTTATGTTTAGCACCATTAGTATGCTGACTAAATATCGGATTCACAATGAACCTTCTGTAGCCAACTTGGAAGATCAACCTCTCCTTGCTCTTGATGGGCTCGTCGCTAACTCCCGTGCGTTTGAGCGCCACGTTCATGACAGACATCTTCTGCTCATGTGGGAGGAGGCCGAAGACAGAGAGGGGGGTGTTGGTATTAGAGGAATGGAAGGCCTTCCATAGATCTTGACGCACATCTTTAACATGGATTGTAATATAGAAGCCATACTGAAATAGAAGTTAAATTCAATTCAATTCAAATCATTTATTTTGTTTAGGCCTACGGGGCACTTACAAATTGTCAATTTACATATTTTTTCCTTATATCTACAACCGGATCGGAACGCGACCTCGACTGAGAAGATCCGGCAAGAAACTCAGCAGGCTTGTCTTTATACGTATTTTTTTTTTTTTTTTATCGCCAGTTGCTTATTTTCAATAATTACAAAGGGTAGTACTTAGATATTAATATAAATATTAAAATAGCTCCAGTGTGTTGCCTTTTGATGTTATCAAGAATTATACAAATAATTCGGACTAGTAGGGCAAGACACGCTACGCTTTGACATTATTATTGACTGTAGAGATTTGAGCTGCTTAGTCCCAAGCTGATTTATCATCCAAATAATCCGGGATTTTGTAATAACCCTTTGCAGTGAGTTTAGTTTTAATTAGGGTTTTAAACTTATTGATAGGTAAATCTCGGATTTCATTGGGAAGCTTATTGTAAAAACGTATACATTGTCCCATAAAAGAATGACTTATTCTGTGGAGACGAGTTACATGTACGGATAGCTTGTGCTTATTCCGTGTATTAATAGAATGAGCGTCGCTCCTTTTCTCAAAATTATTAGCTTTTTTTTTACGTACTTGAGATTTTCATAGATGAATTGTGACACCACAGTTAGAATATTTATTTCTTTAAATTTTTCTCTGAGGGAGATTCTTGGAGCTAGATTGTAAATAGCTCGTATAGCTTTTTTCTGCAGAACAAAAATGGAGTTTAAGTCAGCAGAGCATCCCCAGAGCAGTATGCCATATGACATAACGCTATGGAAATAACTAAAATAAACAATTCTAGCTGTTTCAACGTCGGTTAAATGCCTGTTTTTTTTAACAGCATATGCCGCACTGCTGAGTTTACCCGATAATTTTTTGATATGAGGACCCCATTGCAATTTAGCATCTATAGAGATCCCTAGAAAGACAGTTTCCTCCACAAGGTCCAATTCTGCTCCATTTAGTCGTATATTGGTTCCTAGTGGGAAATATAACCACAACAAAATACTTTTTATACCACAATATTCATGGGAATCATGATTGACAACACAGAAACTTTATCTAGGTTGACCTCATAATGGCCAACTTTCCAAAATACACTGGATGAAATGACATTGGTCAAGATCTTACCATATTCTCCAAACTTTCGTCCAACTCCTTAAACACGCGTCTCCTTGTTCTATCATAGTTCTCGAACTGAAATATCCTCGCAAAGTCTTCAGGCAAGTTCTCCTTAGGGTCCCAGGATGATGTCCTGAACGACTCCAAGCCTCTGTACCTCATAAACCGCTCCCTCGCTGGGACATCCTGAGGAGTGTCCACCTCATCTGGAAACTGTTTGTCCTCTTTTGCAGCAGCCAGTTTCTGAAGCATTTCATGTTCTTCCGCCGCATCTATTGTCGCATCATACTTCTCATCCGTTGGTCCCACTTCAGACTCTGTGACCGATTCGAAGTCATTATCTTCATTGTCATTCTGTTCCTCTTCAGAGTTCTCATCCTCACACGACATGAACTGGTCATCTTCCTCACTTTCGCTGGCTTCTGAACCGTCAGAGCCGTCTTCGGCGTCTGATTCGACAATCCAAGCTGCCTGATAGTCTGACCAGCCTTTTGGTACTTTCTTAATTTTTTTCTTCTTTGTCTAAAAATCAGAGAATTACATTTCTTATACATTACCACAACATTAAAGTAAAGGTTTGCGATTACAGTAATGGACTGGCAAAAATAGTTTTTCAGAAATTATAATGAAAAAGGATTAATACAAATTTGTAGGTTTGACTATTTAGTACTGTACTGACATAATTATGGACTATACATATTGGTACTAATTCTGTTGCAACACCAACTACGTAAACTTGAAACAAAATCTATAGATATCTTTGTTGTGTTCGTAATTAATAAGCATTATAGCAATATTTTCAGTTGTCAAATTTAGTTTACCCATAATTTGTAGCTGATAGAATTTAGACCATTCTGTTTGTAAATATCCTGGTTCCTTATACACATAGTAGATTTACTTATTTATTAACAAAAACGTGAAAAATATTAAGCACCTCCAAATTGGCTTCTTCAATTTCCTTATCAGTTGGCCACGTCTGCTCAGCATCCATTGGATCTGGAATATTCTCAGAAACCAGACTCTCTTGCTTTGTTGGATCAGCTACTTGTAGCACAGACACTTTTGTAACCTCTGCATCCATTCCATCTGGTTTATTCTCCTTGCCCAAGTTTAATGGATGAGGATCTTCTAAGCCATCAATCCTAGACATTTGAAAGTCACCAAGACCAGTTATATGCACCAAACCATTCACATTTAATGGCATCCCTCTTAAATATCCACTGACTTTAAGAGTGCCACTCTCCCCTTCACCGTCCGGAACATACTCAACCTCCTCAGATAACATATAAGGTCTCTTTTCTCTATGATGTATAATATTCCTTTTCTGATTACCAATTCTACGTAAAACATTCAATCCGTCTGAACTTTTATCTAATTGTATGATTTTTTCTTCAGGCAACCATTTTGAGACTAATTTCTGTACATTTTGTTTTTCAGTTGTACGTTTCTTCGGATGAACTCCTTCAATATCCATGGTGACAACTACCGGTGTTGGCATGCCTTGAGCCATAGACAAGGCCAGTACTTTCTCACCCCATTCGTCTACAGGTTCATCAAGTGCCGAGGTGACAAACAGAGCAGTGTCTGCCACTTTCAAAGCATCTAGGAGGGCAAATTCATTGTCCACTTCGGGACATACAAATGAGAACCGTTGTTTGAAGTTGGGTAAGCTGAAAAGAATATCACTATGATCAAAAGAAAACATCACATACATGCTACCTGGTCTTTATAATATATAATACTAGCGACCGGCCCCGGCTTCGCCCGCTTTCTCTACTATTTGCAAATTTAATTAGAATGTATTATACATATAAACATTCCTCTCGAATCACTCTATATATTAAAAAAAACCGCATCAAAATCCGTTTCGTAGTTTTAAAGATATACATAGGGACATACAGACAGCGGGAAGCGACTTTGTTTTATACTATGTACTGATAATAATAATTTAGCCCTTTTTGACGTATCACTCCTGGGCATGGGCCTCCCCTCACTACGAGGGGGATTCAGGCCTATAAAGCATTCTAATTTAAAGAAAAATTATAATACAAGAAACTTTTTATTAAATACTTACCCAATATGCAAAATTCCATTCTGTGATTGAGTAATCACTGTACCTTCAGAGCAGGTCTTCAATATAACCAGTGCGGACTGTACATCCAGTTGTGCGTTCAAAGGCACCACACAAACTAGAAACGGGGGATTTCGATTGCCGCCCAAAGCACGTTTCTTGGACAAAACCTCTTCACGCTTATTCTTCCGAATTTGAAGCGCTTGGTGACGACGCTCATCTTTCTTCAGGACATGACGATTACGACGCACGAACTCCTTCACATTTACTTTACCTAAAATTCAATAAAATGTAAGAAACCAGTCAAAGAATAGCTAAGGAACAATCTAATGACTTCTAACCTTTTACAGCTGCGGCTATGCCACGTTTTGAACGATGACGAGACTTGTGAGATTTATTGCTCTGTTTCAGGTTCCCTGGACGATGCGCCTGCTGCATTTTTAGGCAATAAAATCGTTTGCACGGGAATTATTTACTAATATGAGCACATGGTGCGAACTCCGAATTTTTATTTTTTCTTGGATGACATTGGCAGTTTGACAGATAGCTATTTGTTTGACATTGCTGACTGAGACAGGCAGCCATAGACAAATATTTATTTTTATCCTTCCTTGTTCTGTTCGTTCTCTTTTGTACTGCAGTGGGAAAAATTATATCTATAATCCAATGTCATTTTTTTCGCATCGAAACTTTTACGAAGCGATAAGGATATGCCAGTGTCTAAAAACCAAGTAAAAACCATAGACATTGAAGATTTGAATAATAAAAAAGAAAACCACAAAATATGATACGCATATTCTGTTTCTTTTTTATCTTAATTATTGAATCGATAGCAATTTTAAATACATATATATATTTTTAGTATTAGTTAATTTTTAATGGTCCAGGGATTTTATTATTAAGTTTTTTAGAATTTGTGATCTGCGGGCAACATTATGCACGCCAACATCACAGGTCACGTGACGTGACGTTGTGGACGTGTCATTCGCGGACAGCTCGTTGGCGGCGTTGCGCAGGCTCTTTCTTGTAAAAGTCCTATTGGAGTGTTACTAAATGAACAAAGTTGAATGGTTTTAGCCGAATTTATCAGTTAATATATTAGTTAGGGTAGTTAAATCGCAATAAATCAAAATGGGAAGTGAGTATCTTTCATATATTTCATAAAACAATGTGTTAAAAGGACGTACAAGTATTTGCACATTTTTATGTATGATTTGGTCTAAAAATTGTGTGTAGTGTTATAAGGGTGTAATTTATTAACCTAATTGTTGTATTTACAGTCAAATTCCTCGAAGTTATAAAGCCGTTTTGCAGTATATTACCCGAAATAGCAAAACCAGAAAGAAAGGTGAGTCGTGGTTATATTTTACTTAATTTCTGTTTTCCTGCTCTATTTGTGTCTTTATTCATTGGAAATGATATTTTCGGGGTTATTGTGAGTCGAATGAACCTATTTACGTGTTAAAACGTAAGTGAAAGTTCGTACCTAACCCTAATTTAGTTATGTGGACTGAGTAACTGTACACTTGGTTGCTCATTATTCGAGCCGACATTTGTGGACATTTCTAACTGAATATGTTCTATTTCAGATCCAATTCCGTGAGAAAGTATTATGGACTGCAATTACTCTGTTTATTTTCTTAGTATGTTGTCAGGTAAGCCAACATTCTTAATAATTTATTGTGATGTGGCCATATGCTACTTGTGACATCAACATTATTCTGATTGAGTATTGAACTTTATTGAACATATTTTAATTCTATCGTCATTTATAAATTGCAATGATGCTTGTGATCATAATATATTTGTAAATGGAATAGAACTACCCTCATATTAGGCATAATCTGAAGAATAACTAGCTAGGTACTTAAATACCTATGTGAACATAATGAACCATAATGTATGGTGTGATTTTATCTCATTATAATAAAAAGAACATTAAATTTATTTATTTAATAATAACAGATGTTAATGTAACAATTTATATGACACATCCATTTGAAGCTACATTCTCTTGTTTAGTGTTAACTAGCTGTTGCCAATGGTTCCATCCACATAGTACTTCAATAAAATAAAAAGTCTTAAGTTACTCCTGAAAAATACACTATCAGTGAGTGATAGTCCAGTCATTTCGGAGATTGGCCTGGACAAACAGACACAAGCAAAATTTTTAAAAAATCTATACTTTAAATATACTTTAATTTGCATTTACTACAGTTTTTATTTTTATATTACAAAAAAACACTTCAATTTTATTTCTTGTATAGACAAATGAATGAATTATCAAAGTCTTTGTTATTATTTTTTAGTAAGACTAATCCAGTTTCAAAAACTTAATACTGAAACTAGTGAATTACACTTTTTTAAATTTGTAATATTTTAAGATTTTAACTACAAAGTCTACAGTAGTAAAATTATAAAAAGAAATATGTTAAAGATTTTTTTTATATCTTGCAATCAGACAGCCATTAGTGGATTGTTTGTCAGCAAGCAGAAGATTAATGATACATTCTTTTTTAGATTCCCCTATTCGGTATAATGTCGTCAGACAGCGCAGATCCATTCTATTGGATCCGTGTCATTCTCGCGTCGAACAGAGGAACACTCATGGAGCTCGGTATTTCACCCATCGTCACATCAGGTCTCATAATGCAGCTTTTGGCCGGTGCGAAAATCATTGAAGTTGGTGACACTCCAAAAGACAGGGCCCTCTTCAACGGTGCACAGAAATGTGAGTTATTTAAATTTGGATATTTTTTTCCGGATTATAAGGGGGGAAATAACAAGTTTTGATTGTTTCAATGCTTTGAAAGGAAAATAAAATGTAAACTTTAATAAGATATATAGTAAAATTTAATTATTTACAATTTATTATTATCTGATTATGATGGATAATAAAATATTTTGAATTTCTTAACAGATATCATATAAACTCGTATCATTTAATTAAATAGATACAACACAAATGTAGTCTATTTTAGTATGGTTCTAAAATTAAACAAGTTTTTAAATAGTAAATTCGAAAAACAAGAATGTAAAATTTTGAATCGGTATTTGCTTCACAATCATGAATTATTTTGTTGTGAATTAGGAACCTTGTATATGGAGGCGAATGCCAATTTTTCTCCGACACTCATTGTCAGGCACTTTGCCAGTTCTTATTTACAGCAATAGGAACTGCTTTCTAATTTAAAATTATTTACATAACAAAGTTACCAATTTGAAGGTAAATAAATAATCAAAAACAAAACTGAATTTTATTAATGCAAACACAAAAGTCATGAATGTTACCGTGAGTTCGCACAGGACGAAACGTGTTGGCGAAACATATTGTTGTCTCTATTTTATGAAAACAAAAAATAGAGACAACAATATGTTGAAATAAAACTATTTTTACGGATTATATCGCGTTTATTTACTTTTTATGTTCCCGACGTTGCTGTAAAGCAACCGAAACGTCGGGAACATAAAAAGTAAATAAACGCGATATAATCCGTGAAAATAGTTTTATTTCAATGTGTAGTATTCGCGTAAATATAAGAAAACAATATGACAACAATATGTTTCGTCCAGTGCGAACTCACGGTTAGGTAATTGCCTGACATTGAAACTGTCAAGTGTCAATATCGCTCCACAGCAACGTGGCGCCGCCCTGGTGGCAAAAAAACATAGATTACTCAGTTCCCAATGCCGCGCCATTTTATAAATTCAAAATGGAACACATCTGACTTCCAACTCTCTTCCAGTATTCGGCATGGTGATAACAGTGGGCCAGGCCATCGTATACGTAATGACCGGCATGTACGGCGAGCCCAGCGAGATCGGCGCGGGGGTGTGCCTTCTCATCATCATACAGCTGTTCGTTGCCGGACTTATTGTTCTGTTGCTCGACGAGTTGCTGCAAAAAGGTCAGTTGCTGTTGACATTTAAATTTTATGGTCTTTTTTTTCAAACGATGATAGAAATTATTGTCGTGTCAAATGACGAATAAACATTAGTTTGACACATCAAAGTGTTTGAAACATTAGTTTGACACATCAAAAAATATGACAGTTTAGTCATGGTTAGTTTGTGTATGTACCTAGCCTACCAATAGAATCAGCGCCAATGTTCTTTAAAGTTTTATTCATTTACCTTTGCGATATATGATTCAATTTTATGAACGTCACTTGTTGGTGTGATAACTGAATTTACACAAATTGGTGAATGCAGATTTTCTTATTTCAAAAACTAAATGTATGTTTCCTTTGAGTCAATACTTAGGTACTTTCCCTCCAGGTGTTATTCGTTGTTACCATCCAGTGTGAATGTACATTATAATGTGTTTTCACAGGATACGGTCTCGGCTCCGGTATCTCTCTCTTCATCGCCACGAACATTTGCGAGACCATTGTGTGGAAGGCTTTCTCGCCGGCCACCGTCAATACTGGTATGTCATCATTACTATTTATTTATTTTGATATTATTATACTATAATCAGCACATTACAAAAAGCTATGAACGCCATAGACACTGCGTGGGAACCAAGAGACTGCTGATATAATTCTATTATCAAAAAATATATAATTTAGCCCTTTTGACGTCCCACTCCTGGGCACGCGCCTCCCTTCAACACGAGGGGGATTCAGGCCATAATTATATTATGACATGTTTAAAAATGTTATTCTTTTGAGCATTTCAAATATGGAGCTTTTGTTCTGGTTGTAGATATAAAAAAAAAATGTAGAATTGAAAATATATGACTCGTAGGTCTAAAAAAAAGAAACACTGACTTTTGATGTTGACTACTGATGCTGGACCAAGTCCTCTTTTGATTTTTAGGCCCGTACTAATGAATCAATCTCATGTGTCAAGCATTCTTGAGTAAGTTTTTGACTTGTCATTTTGTACTGGAATTCAATTCAATTCAAATCGTTTATTTTGTTTAGGCCTACGGGGGCACTTACAAATTGTAAATTTTTCATTATTTTTTTTCTTATATCTACAACCAGGTCGGAACGCGACCTCGACTGAGAAGATCCGGCAAGAAACTCAGCGGGCTTGTCTTTTTACATGTCATATATTATTATTTTTAATCGCCAGTGGCTTATATTCAATAATTACAAAGGGTAGTAGATATTAACATAAATATTATAACAGCTCAATGACATAAGAATGACATTTCCAAGATCGCTCTCAGACTTAAGATCGATTTATTAGTACAAGTCTGACTGTCTGTACTAAGCCCCCCTATTATTATTATGTATTTGTGCCCTATGCCGCTCGGGCGGCATTACCTTCGACCATTTATGATATTTCGTAGCGATGCACTTTCGTATTATAGTTCACTGCCTAGTCCTGAAGCCTTCAGGAACTTCCAAATACTTTGAGCAGGGAGTGTTTAAGCCCCCTAACGTGAGGTGTGTGTGTGTTGCCAGGGCGCGGCACGGAGTTCGAGGGCGCTGTGATCGCGCTGTTCCACCTGCTGGCGACGCGGCCCGACAAGGTGCGCGCGCTGCGCGAGGCCTTCTACCGACAGAACCTGCCCAACCTCATGAACCTGCTCGCCACCGTGCTGGTCTTCGCCATAGTCATATACTTCCAGGTAAATGAGGGTGAAGCATTTTCAGATCACCAGATTTCGCCCTTCAGAAGGTTAAAAGATGATACCACCCCGTATATGAGTTGTCAATTGGGTACAGTAGTATGTAGGTATAGTGTATGTTGAAGTTCTTAGAGCACTTACTCGACTTCAAAGAAGAAGGTTTTCATCACTGCCTTTTCTTCTCGAGGGGTAGGGTATTTTGGACTGTGTTCCCAATGAAATATTACCTCAATGCGATAGATATAGTCCACCAGCAGGCCTAGCACAGCCGGCTGTGACAAGACAAAACGTGAGATGATCGATTTTCTCATTCTCTGCCCGCGTGGTAATTCGATAAATTAAAAGTAGCCCAATTTACTTCTTATAGCATCAGTTATGGAGATTAGCCGGGAGAAATAAACCGGCAGACAACATTTTAAAAAAATGTAATTTTTTTACTAGTACCAGCCTTTAATTTTATGCATTTAGTAAAAAGGTGTTATTTTGATATTACACACAGAAACTTCAGTATTATTTATTGTTATGTATTATACATATGTATGTGTGTTGTTCGCAGGGCTTCCGTGTGGACCTTCCGATCAAGTCTGCCCGCTACCGCGGCCAGTACTCTTCGTACCCGATCAAGCTGTTCTACACGTCCAACATACCCATCATTCTGCAGTCCGCTCTCGTATCTAACCTCTACGTCATTTCACAGGTGAGACACGGGAAATTGAACTATTTATAGCTGAGTTCCACTTGATAATTTATTGAAACACCTGGTATTCTTCTCGGTTGGTAGATATTTTTTTAAACAGATTGTTGCTACTTAATTTTGAGTGCTGAGTCGTAAAATCAAGACTAAATTAGATTTAAAACATAGTGAAATATGTATGTCTTTCTTTAAAGTTTTGACCATGACAAAGTTGTCAATACAATTGGTTTAGAAAAGTTTACTTTGTGCTACTAACAGGTTCATCAATATCAAGTGCAGAATAAAATTCTCTGACATGTGAATGCGTTATGTTAACACGGGTTATGTCAAAAAATTCTAGGTAAAATTTGACATAACCTGCGTTTATAATGTGTTCAACATTTACGCTTTAGTATAATACTTGAATACTTTATAATATACTAGCTGCCCCGACAGACGTTGTCCTGTCTTTTAGGGGTATGAAAAATAGAAAGTAGCCGATTCTCAGACCTACTGAATATGTATATAAAATTTTATAAAAATCGGTCCAGCCGTTTCGGAGGAAGGTGGTAACTAACATTGTGACACGAGAATTTTATACATAAGATGTTCACATACTTCGTAATTTTTTCTACACTTGTGACGTCATCCGTGAATAACCAAAGGATTGTTTATTAATGTGCGGCTTGTAACGTGATGTCCCCGTCCCCAACAGATGCTGGCCGTGAAGTTCAGCGGCAACTTCCTGGTGAACCTGCTGGGCGTGTGGGCGGACGTGGGCGGCGGCGGCCCCGCCCGCGCCTACCCGGTGGGCGGGCTCTGCTACTACTTCAGCCCGCCGGAGTCGCTCTCGCACATCGCGCAGGACCCGCTCCACGCGGTGCTCTACATGTTCTTCATGCTCGGCTCGTGCGCGTTCTTCTCCAAGACCTGGATCGATGTCTCCGGATCTTCCGCGAAGGATGTGAGTATTGGACTTTCATGCGATTTTAACTATACTATTTTGGTAAGAAAAAAAGCCTTTATCATAAATAATAACATGAGCTATGTCACATTTAACTCGTGTTCATCCATGGGCGGCTAATCGTGGCAAAAAATATACTAATGCGAACTTGTGACGTCACTAAAGCATAAAGGTACTACACGGCTTAGGGCGGCCAAGACTGCTAGTCCGCCTCTGTGTTTCAAGTTTATGTAATAAAACCGTAAAACGTTTGTTAGCTCCTGTCATTGCATCTTTAGTGTCTGAAGAGTGAAATAACTAGAACACTGATCGATAATGCATTTTACAAATGAAGCAACCTTTATCTGGAGTGTTGAACGAATCGAACTTTCTATTTAGTGAAAGTATATCAAGAGATTGCGCAACACTGGAGCATCTCGTTTATAACATTTACAACCAGATTGCTCCAATACATATTTTTAACTGTACTTGTGCCCCGCCACGGCTTTTCTGTATCATTTATTAATTTTAAGTAGTTTCGAAGAAGTATTCGGACAAATAGCCAGACATGCGTGTATATATAGTTGATATTGGCGTTTTTATATGTCAATGAAAAAAGTCATACACAAATTAACCTAAATTAAAAATTTAAATTGCAATTAGCTTACGGCTGCAGCACCGGTCTAAATACTCATTGTTTTATAGGCCATACGCCACAAGGCAGTTTATCTAAATATATATAACTCAAAGTTGACTGACTGACATAGTGATCTGTTAACGCACAGCCCAAACCACTGGACGGATCGGGCTGAAATTTGGCATGCAGGTAGATGTTATGACGTAGGCATCCGCTAAGAAAGGATTTTGATGAATTCTACCACCAAGGGGATAAAATAGGGGATAAAAGTTTGTATGAAACTTTGTCAATTAAATTCCACGCGGATGAAGTCGCGGGCACAGCTAGTTATATATATATTTCTATATTAATTGCCTCTTTCCATTGGATCAAGCCCAATATGATTCTGCCAATGTCCGAGTAACGAATAGCAATAACAAACACAATTAATGACAATACAATACAAAAATGTGACCGTCCATTTTGGAAAACCAAAATCGGCAGTTTATTGTAATTATGTTTTCCTTTGTCGGCAGGTCGCCAAGCAACTGAAAGAACAACAGATGGTGATGCGCGGCCACCGTGACAACTCAATGATCCACGAGTTGAACCGCTACATCCCCACCGCGGCGGCGTTCGGCGGCCTCTGCATCGGCGCGCTGTCGGTGCTCGCCGACTTCCTCGGCGCCATCGGCTCCGGCACCGGCATCCTGCTCGCCGTCACCATCATATACCAGTACTTCGAGATATTCGTCAAAGAACAAGCCGAGATGGGCGGCATGAGCACTCTACTCTTCTAAGCTCGTAATACGGAGTTTTTTAAATATATTTTTGTGTAGTTTTTAAACATAATTAGAATTAATTTAATGTCAGTTTTATTATTTTTGGAAAATAAAAGACAAGTTACACAAAATTCAACGTGATTATCTCATTTTAATTGTAATAAATCTGGCATAATTTTAATCTGGTTGGATGTGAAAAGCTACACAGATCTTGAGAATGTCCTATAGTTCATCGTCGTAGGGATCGCTGCTTCTACAGGCGGGCCGCAGCGCTCCCCGCGGCGCTCGTAGTGTGCGTGACGACGCGTGTGTGGGTTATGTGCTAATTTATATAAAATGAACTTTATAATAAAATAATTACGACAAGTACAGAATTTGTTTTCATAGTCCCTGGGTGTGCGTTTCGATGCGCTGTTCTAGTTGACCCTTTATTTCTATTTACGAACCTACCACTGATTTACGCACCACTAACAATCATAGCTGTAAATAGTGCTAAGACTGAGGTACCTTGTGAAATTAAGATCATCGCCAAATAACATAATTGGCAATCACTTGTGTCCAAATCAATACAAATTTTTGTAAGCTACATTTTCCATTGAATGTTAATATCCAACTTTGTTAAGAGTAGGTTTCCATGTCTTACAAAACTTATCTTTATTAAGTTCGCGTTGGATTCTGTTTCACATAATTGTGTGTATATTTTGTTACATCATTATTACTGACCTTAAAACCACTAAATTCACTTATTGAATTCTGGCTTTGGAACTATCAGAATTTATATTATGTGATACTCTTACATAGCTCATTTAGGTTGTTATTAATCCGTTATCATAGAAACTAATTATTATATTTTTTTGAATACACATTATTTCAATTTTAACATTTTTGTATTTATTGAGCGAATTTCATAATACAATTATTTTGTAATAGGACTTTAAAACAACAACGGTAGTTTGTTATGTAACTTTATTCTCCTCACTAGACATGCAAATACAAGGTCAAATAAAACAATTCACGATATCCCCTCAAAACCTTATAACAAAAACTCACGACTAAAATATACGGTAACAAAAATGTATTTACATGAACAAAACCGAATAGTTTGACGCCAAAAAATTGTTGGAGAGTTGGAAAAATAATTGAGATCGTAGGAACATGATTGGTAAGAGATCGAACGGAATATTCGAACGTGGAATGGTACCATGGACACGCGGACCAACTACCCTTAAGACTCCGCACATTAGGACAAGTTTCCGAAACACATACGCTCAATAAGATATATATGATTTACGATAGACCAATCACAACTCTTTATTAATTTCGATTGACCAATAACAATGCGTTGCCTCCACTCCAGCTACACAACTTTTCTCGGAATTATTTTGATGCAAGTTAGTCCAAAGTGTTGTTGGTCCGTGCATGAACATTTATATAATCGAACTTAATAGTATACACGTATGGCACAACATTAAATACATTTACGTACCCTAATTAGGCACTTGAATGAGGGAAAGGTTTCGGTCACCATTTGAAGAGCGAGCCAGCTCGACTGAGTCCAGCTTTATGCAATGAACAGAAATATCCAAAAAATACATTATTACCTCCTATACTAATTTGAATGTAGATATCGGGATCAATAATTTTGCTGTCACAATACAAAATGTAGGTAATTCAAATAAAGCGGTTTCTCATATCGGACTCGGCATCCCCAATAGTAACCTCAACCATGTTCTTATGTAGTAACAACGACGTGTAAGGAATTGATTTATTGCTTCGTTCTCCTCAGACATCCAAACAGCCCGAGAACTTGGTCCCTTACCATCATGGGATTGAAGAAACATCTACTGTAACGTTTCAAGACTTCTTACGGAAGACTGGATGTTTATTATTAAATTAATATACCCGAAAATCAAGCCCGACTAAAATTAATAATTATAAAATACTTTTAAGTGCGTCGCGACGACGGAAGATAGAAGAACAGTGATGTACTATATCTGATAAAGAATCTTCAATATTACTCTAGCATTGTATCGCTCGCTCTCACCAAACCATGGACATTCTCAGTTAGTCTAAATAAATAGCATCATCTTTTTTATACACTAATAATTTCCATTCCTGCCGACGCCAACGATTAGTTCAGTGGGCCATTACGCTTCGTATTCACAGAAGTATTCCACAATAAGCCCCTAAATGATCTCTAGGCAATTCAACGATAAAACTTTATAAAATCGATGAAATATATCCAAAAAAGCATTTTATTGCTACTCAAAATGTTTGCATAATACTTATGTACAAAGCTAGCTCTAGTCTAGTGTCCCTATTCTTGTAATTGTTAATGGTATTATTGCATTTTACATCGATTGGTGTTCATTAAACGGCATTATTCGTGTGTAAACCAAATTGAAGACTACAGTACACAAAAACTAAACGAAACGTGTGTAATGCGGAAAACTTTTATTATCTTTAACAACATATCCGTGAGAGGAGAAAAAAGAAAACAAAGAAAAATAACTATAAGAAAGAACAACAGTGCCAATTATTTACTAAAAAAATGTGGAATAATGATCACTTGCCCTAGACCGTGAAGGCATGTAGATTTCAAACCGGGCATATATCGAATATAATTTCATTCAGTAGTGGTCAATAATAATGCTAGGTCGCAAGTGTCGAAAAATTGGAACCAATAAAATATAATCTAAAAAATAACAACAAAAATTAATTTAGGATCGCGCCAGGCAAACGTCGAGAATCTTACCCGGGTACTGTCTATAGCTACAATCTAGTGATTTCACTAATTCAATCTTTATCATTTGTACACGCGTATAATAGCACTTATATAGTTATACTATCCGAACTCAGTGAAATGTTAATTTAGAATATCAACCGCCGCATGCCTTCGAGTCTTTGTTACCGCGTAAAGCCTAGCCTGTTTATGTACTCTCCGAACTGTAACATGCACCGCTAGAGCCCGCCGCAGCGCCACGGAACCTTGCTTTTCGCCACATATGAGAGCGTCGCCGCGAAACAATAAACTATTTGCATAACTCGCATTTAGCGTATTTTGAAAACATTTGTTTTGCCGACGACTCTCATTCAGAACGGTTTAGGCACGCATAATCGTACACCGCCCGCACGGACGACACGACGCACGAGTTATCGGTTAAGCTGCGTCCTCCGCGATCGGGACCCATCTTGCGCATAAATTATCTCGATACCTTTCAAATTTGCAATTTCCACACTTCAAAAGCGAGACAAAACGGCGGCGAGCCGTCGCAACCGAAGCGCGTTTATAAATTATATTAATATCGGGTGTTAAGCAACCGTCTCTATCTCCTCTTGTAGGGCGGGCGGCTGGTCCTGGGCGGGGATGGCCTTGGGCGGCGAGCTGGCGTAGGGCAGCGTCTTGAGCTTGCGCGCCTCGCGCCGCTGCTTCTTCTGCTGCATGACGAGCCGCAGCCGCTCCAGCTTGCACTTAGTCTTGGAGTTGTCCAGCGCCAGCGCCTTGGCCGTGTCGCACTTGGGGCAGGTCCCGCCGGCGCCGCAGCCGTCCCGCTCGCACGCGCAGCGCGCGCCGCCCGCCGCGCGCGCGCCGCACTGCGCGTGCGAGCAGGACGGCTGGCTGCACCCCGGACACTTGCTACCCTCATCCAGAGTGCTCGTCGTACACGAATGACTTGACTCCTTCTGCAAAGTATAACGAAAACAAACAGATTTAACATTGAGTTTTATTTATCTGTCAATCTTTATAATACGTCAAAACTAAATATAACCTACTTAAAAAAAACAGACGCGTGTCTTTCTTCACTACATAGTAGAAAACAAAGTCGCTTCCCGCTGTCTGTCTGTCCCTATGTATGCTTAGATCGTTAAAACAACAAAACGGATTTTGATGCGGTTTGTTTTAATAGATAGAGTGATTCAAGAGGAAGGTTTATAATATGTACAATACATGCATAATATTATTAAGAGAAACACTAGTATCAGCGTTGCACCCGCGCGAAGCCGGGGCGGGTCGCTAGTTCGTTATAAATTATAATAATAGTGTAGGTTAGGTATTATGAAGAATGTGACCTAGTTTCGTATTTAAACATTGCAAACAGTGCGATGACTTGGTATCCTCGTACACAAAATCGATAAACTTGCAATTTACCTGCGACAGAGCGATGGGCGGCGCGGCGCACAACAAGTCGTTGAGTATGTGAATGATAGTTGATATATCTCTCTTTGGTCGGCCGTATCTGGAATTAACAGTACATTCATCAGCCAAATTCATTCCCCAATAAAAACAGATTCCGTACGCAACGTGCGATAATAAATTCGTCACAATAGTACAAAGAAGATAATTAGGCATGGATTTTCCATGTACGCAAGCCGTTATCAGTTGGTTCCGTAAACGCAAAAATTCTGCCGTAGTTTCTCTATTTAGGATAACAGTGCTTAGATTTCAAGTACAAACTAGTTTAACTGTATCCTATGTAAATTTGTAAAAAATAATAATATTAAACTGTAAATAGTATTTATGTACTAAACAACTTAATAAATGATTCGTCAAACATACTAATAATGTCGTCCTTTATGTTGTCTCGTCTTTTGTTTTAGAAATCGGTCAATTAAATCAAAGGGTCCTCAACCACTTCACTGGTGACATTCTTATCTCTACTTTATCTACACCCAAGTTTAGGACACTAGCAGAATTGTGACAAATAGCTACAAACACAACTAACAAAGAAGAATTACAAACTACCGATTGTATAGTAATGTTCTCACCTGTCTTGAAGTGCGGGGTTGAGTGTGCCCGAAAAGGTCCCTGAATATATTCCTTTGCCATGATGCTTCATGGACTCTATCACAGCTCCGGGACCGATCTTCGAGCGCACAGACTCCTCCGCTGTCCTGAGATCTATCTTATTTGTCAACACTTCCTTGGACAGTTTCTTCAGCTTCTGTGTTAGGTTCTTAGAAGCTTCTATCAGTGCTTTGGTGTCGACAGGGGGTGTCGGTGACGCCCTCTGTGGCTTCTTTGGAGCATCGGGAGCTCTGAACGATATCTGTTTGGATGTAGATGGAGTGGCATTGTCATCTGCTTGCCCACTACTTGGCTGCAATATCAATTTTCTAGAATTTGTTATATAGGACTCTGTTCTAGATGTGGAAGGCTGAGATGAATTATTATCTTGCCGATTCTGCATCCTTTTCTTATGTTTATTGACCACAGACTGCATGAAAGCTTTTTGTTTATTCTGACCTATAGGATGCTTGAACTTGGAAGTTTTGTGAAGTAGGTACTGGAAGCGCTTATTTTTGAGTGGCTCCAATGAGTCGTTTATGCATTGGAAAGAAGGCAGTGTACCCGTGTTACCCTCCTGACTGCCGTGACTAGTGGTTGCCAAATTTGATATTTCCCTGTCCATCATGGACTCTTCCTGGTCTTCAAACAACCCTTTGTCTACGGCACTGTTAAAGAGGTTCTCCATTGGATACTCATCTATGGTATTTTCGGCAAGGAATGAACTTTGGTCTGTAAAATTATCACTGTCGTCACTGAGAGTACTGTCGGGTGTGTGCGAGGATGTGGAGGGACATTTTTTGTCGCAGCTGGCACTCGTTGAAGGTATCACATCATCACATAACTTATTCTGTGATAAAAAGTCAATCAAATTATTTTTAACAGAGTTCACGAGAGCCGCTTCCCTACTCTCCGATGTGGATGCATCTATAGGATTAGACACCAAATTGGACAATGATTTTATTGGTGACTGTTCATTCTCTATGGATTCATCTGACAAATCTGAAAGTGTACAATTTGTAGTGTCCATTGTCTCCTCTTTGTCCTCATTACTGTCAGCCTTTTCTGCATATTTCTCCTCAGCCATGGAACGGTACAAATCAAATGCATTCTGTAACATTTCAAAGTCTTGTTTCTGTAGAGTGTGCGTTTGGATATCCTGTTTGTCGGCATCTGTGCTGATGTAGGAATGGTCAATAGGCACTGGTGTGCAGGTGGGTGGAGTTGTCTGAGGGCTGGGTGAGTCCCTGGCGTCACTCTTTGTCCGTACTGATGTTGTGGAGCTCTTTGTGGGTGTGGAGGTCCTCAAAGACCTGGAGCCACTGGAGGAACTAGAGTTGAGGGTGGACAGCTGCAGCTGTATCAGCATCATGTGGTCACCTAACCTCATTGTCAGATTCAGTGGAGATTTGCCACTCAAGAAGTCATTCACCTGAGTATCGTTTAGAGACTCCAACGCTTGCATCACAGAATTCTCGGGCCTCTGGCTCTGCAAAGTTCAAAGTGGTATGGTAGTTTCATCAAAATGGTATTAGTATATAAAGGAAACAACATTACCCTTTGACAACATTTACAACAGTATACCGAACATGTTGTTGTCTTTATTTTAAGACAACAAAAAATAGAGATATCAACATGTTTTGTATCAATGTTTCACCAGTGCAAATGAGTTGTTAGAGATAAATGGGTATTGATTAGTTTCACATGTTGTGAAACACGTGATTATCATGGGTCAGGTGGCGGAGGCGTTTCGAAACAGTGTGTCAGCTCACCAGCAGGCCCGTCTCGACGCTGGGCAGCAGGATGACGCGCGAGCCGTCCAGAACACCGTTCTCCTCCAGCGTGCCGTCCCGCAGTTGTCTGCGGACACAAAACTCGCATCAATACGCGACTCAAATAACACTGATGCGTCATCGTATCGACATATTTCCGTGATATGTTTGACAATAGAAGCTGGCGTCGGAGCCTTGTGCGCTCACCTTTCGCGATGCAGCAGGCATATTCTGTCTTTTGATACCTTGAGCTTCTTCGAAACCAACTTCTTGAGGTATTCCACTGTATTTTTGCCGTTCAGGCTAATGGAGAAATTACCACCCGTAGTAGTTTGTATATTCAGCGTTATGTCCGAAGTTTGGGGCGAGCCACACCCGTACACCTCTGTTCCTGTGGCACGTTCCATAATTTCTACATAAATTACACTAGAATTTATAATATAACACTGTTCCAAGCACACACGACCTATCTTTATAATTACACAGCTATTTTATTGCAGGATAGAAATAACAGGGTCACGCCAGACCCCCAGTTTTTTGATGTGGCCGTCGGTGTGACCAGTTTTTCATTCGCGATATCCCGTTAATTTTTTTTTACAACAGCTGATGCGAATCGCTGGTTGTATAACGTTCCGTTTATCATTTATTTCAAATAAAAAATACCATATTTTAGGAAAGATACGTAATTCTTAGCCGAAATCTGGCAATCTTGGTTCACTATACATGTTTTTAATGAATAAAAAACTTTACTGGTCTGTCGTCGTGACAATTGTGTTAGTCCAAAAATATTTGCACTATAATCGCGTGCAGCGGGACGTAAACGTCAAAGTGTCATTGACGTCATAGGACGCTTTCATATTAGTTAAAGCAGCGCGAAAAATTGAATTTTATTTTTGCATTTAATAGTAATGTGTTATCTGACCAATCTTTAAACGCATTAACACACTAAAAGCATTAATATACTTACTAAGTAACGCTAGAATAGCAGAGGTGCACAAAATAAAATGGACCCATTCCTCAACCTTCTTTATTGACCCAGCACCCGCCCACAGTACACAATAACAACAAAATTAACATCTATCACAGCAAGTGTCACATAAAAACAATATTAACATTTAGATTTTTTTATTTCATTAATTTTAAAGCCGCTATAGGGCATTGTTAGATGTGTTTTGTAGAAAACATTCACTTAATAAGAGCCAATATTTTATTGTACATCATAATAAATAATGGTATATTATGCATCCATAAAATAACAATAATTAGGTATGTGGTATGTATTGAATGGTAACTAACATTATAAGTGTATAATACAAATGTATTAATATATATGTACAGTATAATTTTATATCTGAAATAATAATATAATAGGTAGGTACTTAAACATAAATAGTGGGAATTAAAGTGGTAAGGCAAAAGCATTCTAGATTGTTCCTTTTACTGTCATGTTGCAAAATATATCAGTACCTATTTTATTTCATACAATTAATTGCTAAGGATTTGATATAGTCATGAGCTCTATAAATAGAAACAATTATCATAGATATTATCTACTTAGGTACTACCAACCCCTAAAAACATCCACGGAACTAACCAACAAAATAAGTCGGACAGGTTTATGAATCTCAGATCATAATCATACATTGAACATTGTACCTACATTGATGTAGAATTTGCGTTAATCAAATCATCAAATGAAAGATTAACTTTAAGTTATAGTGATCAAAATATAGGGCCCATTAATAAGTGTGGTTTGACCACATAAAAAGTGATTATAACAAGTTAATAATTGTTTTTTGGATTATTGAAAGTTGTCTTGCTTCTTTCTTTCCAACACTGCCTGCCTTATATTTATATGTTTTCAATAATCTAAATACATTCTATGAATTAAAAACTATATTGTGACTAATATTTGATTCCTGTAAATGTTATTATTAAAATAATTTATAGCCATCTATGTTTGCCGAATTATATTACAGAAAATTGTATTCATAAATTATTATTGCCGGTATATTTCGAACTATTCACGTAGAATGTAAGTAGAAACCGCACGTTTAGTGTTAATTACATATTAAAACATTTTAACTCAATCACAAATATATACACCGCTCCGATGAGTAATAAAATCGAAATGTAAATGAAACCAAATACATTCCCGTTTACTCGCAGAGACATGCTAACATCGAGCACGAAGGATGGAGAGCCGTCAACACATCAGATTCTATTCTTGATCGGCGCGGGTTACATAAATATAACTTTAAATATTAAAGTAGTTTTAGAATTTGTCCAAAGAATTAAAACCCGAATTAAATTAAGCTAGGTATATACCTAATTACCTATACCATTGATATTTTGGGACTGTATTCATAAATCGATCTCAAGTCTGAGAGCGGTCTTGGAAATGTCATTCTTATGTCATTTCAGTATAAAGTTACATGTCAAAAGCGTACTCAAGACCGCTCTCAGACTTTAGATCGATTTATGAATACGGGCCTTAGTGTATTACACTGTTTCGTTTAACACTTCATTTTCTATACTTGTCATATTTTATGAACAATCTTCGAATGTATTTTTAAAGTACATAATTTGTCTTATAAAATAATTAAATTAGTAGACGTTGAGTGAATACATTTTTAACCTTATCACGTGAGCTAGAAAGTATATATTCGAAACAGAATTTTGAAAATTGAACATTAAAAATACATGCCAAAATTGTTGACTGAATAATGCAGGTACGGAAAAATGCACTTTACGTATGTGTTATCACGATCCAAACTCTTGTGTTTCGTTGTCGATCTTGCCGAACACGTACCCTCCTCTGCCGTCCATCTGTAGGTAGTGGTCGTGGTGTTTCCACAGGGACTTGCGGTGTGACACCGTGAAGAGAGATATGCCCACCTGCAGTTGATCAATAATAATGCAAAATATTTAATAACTAGCGGCCCGCCCCGGCTTCGCTCGGGTACATTGCGGTTACATTATTCGAGTTTTAGTACGGATCCCTAATTTTTTTGAAAATATATTATAGCCTATGTCACCCGGGGATAGTGTAGCTTCCCAACAGTGAAAGATTTTTTACAATCTTCAAATCGGTTCAGTAGTTTCGGAGCCTATTCATTACAATCAAACAAACAAAGTTTTCCTCTTTATAATATTAGTATGATAATCATTTTAATCAGCCTTTATAGATACATAATTAATAATCTAATTTATTTCATTCGACTTTTAGAAACATTTTTTATTATTAAAAATAAACAGATATTTTGCAACTAAGAAAAACAAAAACAAGAGCCAAAGAATAATAAAAGCTCTTTTATTCGTCCTTTGCATAAAATATTTTGTAATGGGAGTGTCCACTCATCCACACTAGTCCAAAGACACTGCCCTTAAAATGCTGTTTTATTTTTAATGTTTTAATTCTTGGGGCTGTTCCTCTTGTTATATGCTTTGCATTGCAGCCCGATCCCAAATCGCCAAAGCGTGATTGATGAGAATGTTGCCATAGCAGGATTAATGATAATGTACTTTCTATTGAGACTTCAAAGAGACTTAGATTTTGTGTACGCACCTCTCTGCAGTACTGATACATTTGTCCCTCGACGTCCACTGAGACAGCGCTGGTGCACTCGTCGAGTATCGCGAACTGGGGCTCGTGGTAGAACAGCCGCGCCATCTGAACACGCGCGGTTGAAAAGTACATTAAAACAAATGTACCACTCAAAAACTATACAATAGTTGCGCATGATGGATACCACTAAAAAAACTTGAGAGGTGTCAAGGGACACCCGGATGGAACGAAGTTGCAATATCCGGAACTTGTGCAGAAACACTGTCAGGATTCATTATTGTTATTATTTTTTATTATTTATTATGTACAAAAAACCTCTATACACTGGACCGACCTACCGACTGACTGACTGAGCGAGAGACAGACAGAGAAACACGCGCACGCCGCACGGCTTACAACTATAGCAAAAAGTGTCGCCAAAATGTGTCGGTATAAACTTAATTTTTTCCGTCTAGCCCCCTTTCGCAACGCGCGCTAAGGAACTTCGTTCCAAAAAGTATAGTGAACCCGGTACCGCTATCCTCTGCTTCTCCCCGCCGGACAGCACGTCCATCCAGTCCTCCACCGCGTCGAGCGCGCCGTCGCGCTGCGTCAGGTAGCCGAGCTGCACGATGTCCAGGAAGCTCAGCAGCTCGTCGTCCGTGCGCCGCCGCCGGCTCATCTCCTCGCGGGTTTGCGGGTAGATTATCTGTGGTTGTTGCTCACATTTTAAACAACCTTACATTATACTACTCACACATGTAACTACTAGGTGAAACAGAAAGGGTATACTATTTTTTTGCTACTTTACTTTGTAAATTTAAACTATCGGCTTTGTGGGACTGTTGAAGTACTAAAGGTTTTGTAGACTTATGAAATCTGTCAACAGCTGTATCCCTATAACACATTTGTTTTTCAAGTTTCCACCAAAGCTGATAGTTTTAGAATTACTGAGATCAGTTTTGCAAAAAAAGTATACCCTTTATGTTTCAACCGTATGTATCGTAGTGAATGAATGACAAGTAGTCCAAAAAAATTGTTATACGCACAATCAAAGCGTCTTCAAGGCAAACTCGATATAGAATGTAAGACAACCAAAATAGGATCAGTGTAGTAGCTGTCGTCTGAGTATGAAATAGTATGAATTGACCTCAACCCACAAATGTATTTCAAATGATTTTAATATAACCATTGTAGCTGGTTTTGGAGCTTAAGGTCCGTATTAATAGATCGATCTTAAGTCTGAGAGCGACCCTGGAAATATCATTCTTATGTGATTCCAGTACAAAATGGCATGTCAAAAGCGTACTCAAAACTTGATATCTATTTACTAATATGGGTCTAAGAGTTTTGACCGGGCGTTACTGCTCAAAGTCAAGGGGTTTATTTTGTTGAGGCCCACGGGGGCACTTACAAATTGTCATTTTTATATTTGTTTCATATATTATCTGCAACCGGATCGGACCGCGACCTCGACTGAGAAGATCCGGCAAGAAACTCAGCGGGCTTGTCTTTGGTACACGGAGCGGCACGCACCTGGTCCCGCAGCGTGCCGAGCGTCATGTAGGGCCGCTGCGGCACGTAGAACAGCTTGCCCTTGGGCGGCTTGGTGAGCGTGCCGCCGAACACCGGCCACAGCTCGCCGAGCTGCCGGAACATGGACGACTTGCCGCAGCCGTTGGGCCCGCACACCAACACGTTTATGCCGGAACTGTGAGGGTGACGTCCTATTATATTTTGACTAGCTGTGCCCCCCCGACTTCGTCCGCGTAGTATTTAACGTAACACAAATTTCGGGATTATCGGGACAAAAAGTATCCTATATGTTAATCCCGGCTATAAACTGTCTGTGTTCCAAATTTCATCCAAATCCGTTCAGTAGTTTTTGCGTGAAGGAGTAACAATCATACATACATACATACATACATACATCCACACTCACAAACTTTCACATTTATAATATTAGTAGGATAGTAGGATGTGAAACATCTCTCGGCGAAATTTGGAAGTAAAATCGATTAGTTTGGCAAACGGCATGACGGTCTCTCATGCCGTCATGCCCCCTCTACACAACCGCTCTCGACTCCCGTATATGTGTGGGCGCTCGTATATTGGGCCAATTGACGACCGCTTGGCGTAGTGGTTCGAGCGTAGGCCGCGTGGCTCACTGCACATGGTGGTTGCGGGTTCGATTCCCGCTGGGGTAAATTTCCGAAATGGCCTTTTCGTAAATTGCCCTGGTCTGGGTGTCTTAGTTTGGAACCATACAGTTGGTGTATTCGTCTGGTGATGTTATCATTATTATTTGGGTGCAATTTTTCCTCGGCTTTTACACCTGTTTACTGGTGACCACGGACCTAAGCCAAGTGTACGTTGTGTAGTATTTATTAGTATTGTTGGTTGAGATTCAGATTGAGCGCTTATTTCTTCTGTGGTAGGGGTCTGCGTGCTTAGTTGGGGAGTCTGTGAAGTGGTGGTTCTTAGTGGTGTGGTATTATTATATATTTTTTATCTATACAAATAAATAAAATTGGAGTGTCTGTTTGTAATATCAAAATAACACCGTTTCACTAAATGCATATGAAAGTACATACAACACCTATAGCAAAAACGCGATTAAATTTTTTTTTTGTCGGTCTGTCTGTGTGTTTGTTCCGGGTAATCTCCGAAACGGCTGGACCGATTTTGACGGGACTTTCACTGGTAGATAGCTGATGTTATAAGCAGTAACTTAGGCTACTATTATTTTAGAAAAACAAAATTTTAAAAATGGGTCCTTTGCGCGGGCTCATAACGCGGGAGCGGGCTCAGCTAGTAAAATAATAAAGAGTGCTTGTACTGACCGCACTTCGAAGGAGAGCTCCCTGATGAGCACGTCGCCGTTGGGCGTGACGAGCGGCACGCGATCGAAGCGGATCAGCTTGTCCTGGTACACCACGCGCCCCGCGCCCGGCGCCAGCGCCGCCAGAGCCGCGCCGCCGCCAGCCGCGTCTGCACACGACATATCCTCTATCACGACCGCGAGCCTTAGACCCCTATTGTAATATCTACTTATATCAAGTCTGAGAGCAATCTTGAGTACGCTTTTGACACGTATTTTGTACCGGACTGAGCTTATTATACTTACAAAAAAAAATACAAAATGTAAATAAAAAGACAAGCCCGCTGAGTTTCTTGCCGGATTTTCTCTGTCGAGGTCGCGTTCCGATCCGATTGTAAATATAAGAAAAAATGCAAATTTGTAAGTGCCTACACAAAAGCCTAAACAAAGTAAACGCTTTGATTTTGCTATTGACATAAGAATTACATTTTCAAGATCGCTCTCAGACTTAAGGCTAAAGCGCCCATCTGGCCAGCGAAGTTCAAATTTTTTGAGGTTTTTTAGAAATTTTACAAAATCTGACAATAATAAAAGGCACATTTTGTAATTCGCGACAAAGACCGTGTGCAGTGCATTTAGTAATATATCCAACTTACTCTAAAACATTTCAAGAACGACAGCTATCCAGATAATCTGGCAATTTTTGTATATTTAGTGATTAACTAGTATCATATCCACCGTGACAATATTTAGAGTAAAATAAATGTATTAATAAACTCACTGCATACTGTGTTTGTCGCAAATCACAAAATGTTGTCTTAAATGTTTTCAGATTTTGGATAAACTATAAAAATACTCGATAATTTTGAATTTCGCGGGCTAGACAGGCGCCTTCACCTTAAGATCGATTCATTAATAAGGGCCTAGGGGCGCCCGCAGTCCGTTGTACGGTACCCGCAGTACAAGCGTTGCTTAGTTTCAGATCATACAGTTGGCGAGTTAGTCTGGCGATATGTATTTAATTATTCGTCGTTTCCGACATCGGAAACTTTCCGTCGACTAAGAACCGTTTGTCCTATGGTATAGTTGGTGGCGGGAAATGAATAATCTCGTTTCGCAGTATTGACTAGTGCCTATCGACCATAGTCCAGAGTACTAATTCATTGTAGAAGTAGGATGGAAGCAGTCGTTTCCGACATCAGAAACTTTCCGCCAACTTTGAACACCCCCCCCTTGGTGTTATTGGCGGTTAATGAATAATCTCGTTTCGCAGTACCGACTAGTGTCTGTGATCGCGTTCCTATCGACCATAGTCCAGAGTACTAATTCATTGCAGAAGTAGGATGGAATCTGTCGTTTCCGACATCGGAAACTTTCAACTATGAACTGTTCGTCCTATGGTATAGTTGGTGTAATCTAGTTTCGCAGTACTGACTTGAGTCTGTGAGCGCGTTCCTATTGACCATAGTCCAGAGTACTAATTCATTGCAGAAGTAGGATGGAATCTGTCTTTTCCGACATCGGAAACTTTCCGTCAACTAGGAACTGTTCGTCCTATGGTATAGTTGGTGGCGGGAAATGAATAATCTAGTTTCGCAGAACTGACTTGAGTCTGTGAGCGCGTTCCTGTCGACCATGGTCCTGGTGTAGTTCCCGCGGTTGACGTCGTCCAGCACGGCGCGCAGCTGCGTGACGCGTGACGTCAGGCCCGCCAGCTTGCTGAGCTCGCGGCCCGACAGCACCAGCCGCCCGATGCCCTCCGCCATCTTCACCAGCATCCGCCCGTACGTGTAGTAGTGCTGGAACGATTCGAACTAGTTATGCTAACTGGAACCATTCCACGCGCACTTCTGCAAACTGAAACCAACCTAGAAACATTAAAGCAAAGGTTGGTTTTGCTTGATTCTATCCTGCAAAACGATATAAAATGATTTCCTTGGGTAAGCATACTGGCAGACTATCCACGTCTATTGGCGCACTTTGGCAGTTAAACCGACCAGTTTGCCGTGACGGCGAATGGGATGACGCTCTCTCTTGCCGTCCCTCTACGCCACCGCTCTCGACTCCCTTGTATGTGTGCGCGCGCATACTATAAATAACACATGTTTAACATCTTTCGAGCGACCCGTGATGGCCAACTTCTTTTACTTTTATATATGAACTAGCTATGCCCGCGACTTCGTCCGCGTGTAATTTAACTTAACAAAAATTTCGGGATTATTCATCCCCTATTTTATACCCTTGGGGGTAGAATTAATCAAAATCCTTTCTTAGCAAATGCCTACGTCATAACCTCTACCTGCATGCCAAATTTCAGCCCGATCCGTCTAGTGGTTTGGGCTGTGCGTTGATAGATCACTATGTGAGTCAGTCAGTCAGTCACCTTTGTTTGAGTTATATATATTTAGATATTTTATAAATAAATAAATAAATATATTTTTGAGATCGCCAGACGAACATACTAACTGTATGGTCCCAAACTAAGCAACGGTTGTACTATGGGTACCGTACAATGGACTGGGGGCGATCCCAGTTACACCCAGACCTGAGCAATTTACGAAAAGGCTATTTCCGAAATTTGCCCCCGGCGGGATCGAACTCGCAACCACCATGTGCAGTGAGCCTCGGCCTACGCTTGAACCAATGCGCCAAGCGGTCGTATTTTTACCTTGAACCTATCATTTTCAGTGCCCGCAGTGAGAAGATTGTGATCTTTAGCGAAGAAAGGCCTCGAGACTGCGTAGAACCCAACTGTGATTGCGACGTCTGTGAAACGAAACGTTCCATTATTGACACGATGGTAAAGCCGAATTCACTATAGTATAGCACATAGGCTGGATGACTCGAGGTAGTACAGTTAACATCAAAAGTAGCTTCGTATTTGAAATGTCTAATAATACTACCATGGATATGGCCCACCCAAGTTAATAGGTATTTCGCTAGTGTCAAGTAACACATAGCAATAACAAACACAGTACCCGCCGATTTAGAAAATTAAAACGGAGGCCCACACACAACTCGGTAACTGATGGACTCTCTGACTGACAATCGGTGACAGTTTTTTTTTCTTCTTTAATTCGGAGGGCGTGACTTCCATAGTGCATTCTGAGTGCCAGTATCAATCGAGAAGGTTTTGGGTTTTTGTACTCAATAGTTTACAATAGAACCTTAACAACGTTCAAATTTAAAATTTAAATGAACTCGTTATGATTACTATACAAAATTACCACAGTTCTGATACCAAGCTACTTTTGATGTTGACTGTACCACCGTCTCACAGAACAACGGCGTAAAGTAGCCGTAGTATAACTCCGTTTCATAGGATGAGTGAGAGAGACGGAAGCATAATCCCCTCCCCCTCCTTGTCCCACTCCTCTTCTGGTCGCCAATGTGATAGCCATACGTATATCCCTAACATTATTTTGAAAATAATTTCACTGTTAGTACCTAATTGTAAAACATTCAAATACTTGTCAAAATATTATTCTTTCTCATAATATTTAAATACCTAAATCTGAGTGAGATTTAATTATTATTTACTATTACTTTTTAAGTAATGGTGTTGCCTGCTCATATTCTGTTGCTGTTCCTGAGAATGTCCACCATCTTTTATTCATTGAAAAGAGTAACCATTGAGTTTCTGGCCGGATCTTCTCAGTGGAAGCAGAATTCCTAACCTGTGGTAGATTCTGACTGTTCATAAATGCTTTGAATTGGCTTCATGAATAAAACAATTTTGAGTTGTGTTTGAGTTGAAATAAATTTTAAATTGGCAAAAATACATACATTTCTATATAATTATCACATGCTTACGGTGAAGGAAAACATCGTGAGGCAACCAGCATGTCTTAGAAGATCTAACCAATTTTCGAAAGACATGTGAAATCCGCCAACCCGCACTGGGCCAGCGTGGTGTATTATGGCCTGAATCCCCTCGTGTTGAGGGGAGGCCCGTGCCCAGGAGTGGGACGTCAAAAGGGCTAAATTATACATGCATTTAAAGTTACCCCCTCAGTTGAAACTTACATTTAGCGATGATGTTGTCAACGAATCCCATGCCGACCCGGAAGTTGAGGAACTTCCGCAGGTGGTTCGTCAGCTTGTAGAAGCTGGCCAGCAGCGTTAGCTGCTCGCGGTGGTTGCCCTGCGACACGCGCGAACAATAAGACCAAGCCGCAATCTACTGCGCAGTGGCGGATTTACCAGCAGGCTGAGTAGACTAGAGCCTAGGGCGGCAGATTTTTGGGGCGGCAAATTTGTGGTCCGATTTTTTTTTTTGGTCCCTCATAGAATTCAGAAAGATTTCTGCATGACGGTTTTTTGATGTTTAACAGATAGAACTCTGCACCAAATTTTGCCGATAACTTTCCCCTCTCACTTGTCATTGTACATGCGGTGTGACAATTGTAGAGGCAAGAGCGGCAAAAACTTTACAGCCTATACCTTGGAAATTTGTAAATCCGCCACCGCTACTGCGGGTGGAGGGCGCTCTCTGGCCCACACTCCATTAATAACTTTATGCTCATTATTTTACAGTACAAAATAGCATGAAAGAGGCTGGAAAAAAATGCGGTAAACGAAACTGCGTTTATGCTATTTTGTACTGAAGTACGTACGTGATGACGACGTAACGTTATTTATTATTTGACATGAAAAATAGCTCTCGCGTTTGCTCCCGCTTTGTGTGCGATAACCGTAACCTGACGTGAACATTTTTGTTTAAAATCATTATTTATAATGATAAATGATTGTAACTAAGATAACTAAGATTATTAATGAAGTAAAGGTTTATGTCATACCTTTATGTCATTAATAATCTCAGTTTTCATTATTATTCTTATTCACTTAATAATGTTTGACTCTGTTATTGTTTACATCTAGTCTTCACATATAATTCAGCTAGTAACATTTCTAACTAGACATTGTAACAATTTACATTATATTGGCGTTCCATAAAAAAAATAATTGACCGACCTTTCTGGTAAATTCACGCAAAACTGTCTGTCCATACTCCGATTAAAGAAAACAATCCTTCATCAAAGATTGATTCAAGGTTCATTAAGGTCAAAATCCATTTTTAAATAGTGATTCATCATTATTTTAATTCACAATGACCGCTGTTAATTCACAAGCAATTAGAAAGTCAAAGTAACAAAATAGTTCACTAACCTGATAGAACGCGACCTCTTCGGAATAAGTGATAAGCCGTGAATTCACGTATCTGAATTCACCTTCTAGCTTCTGTTCTTGGACCGTCATGCGAGCTGCAACAAAAACAATAGCATTTCATTGATACCATTCATCATCATCATCATCATCAGCCTATGCTTGTCCACTGCTGGACATAGGCCTCCTCCAATGAGCGCCATAGCGCCCTGTCTTCAGCTTGCCGCATCCAGCATCTGCCTGCAGTCTTTCGCAGATCGTCATCCCACCTGGTCAGAGGGCTTCCTACACTACGCTTGGCGAGTCGAGGTCTCCACTCAAGAACACGTTTACCCCAGCGGTTGATACCATTAATTATGTTAAAATGTACTTGGGTTCAAATAAAACGGCATATTATTATTACACAGGCTCGTCCTTGTTTGGAAGCCACCTCATTATAAATAATAATTTATCACTTAACATACCTACATCATTTATCACTTAACACAATATAGTTTCTATAAAAAAAATTGGACTAACTTGTTAGTGAACTTGTATTCACAGTCTATGAGAAGATCAAGAAAATCCCAGAAGATCAAGTGGTTGCCTATTTCATTTAGGTATCTATTTAAATTGGTAGCTGTAATTAACGACTAAAATTACGACAAGTTTTTTTTTTTATATTAATGGCCTCTTTCCATTCGGCCAGGCCCAATGTGGAGTAACAATTAATAGCAATAACAAAAACAATTAATAACAATACAATACAAAAATGCGACCGTCCATTTTGGAAAACCAAAATGAAGGTCATTACCACAAGTTAGAAACATACAATGTTAAATTTAATGTTGACCGTTCAAAGTAGATGTCAAATTACCTGTAGGTCTTCTGAGGTACGTCAACAATACTCCTGACAGCAGCAAGTAAGCCATCATGATACCGGGTGTCTGGAAAAATAAGTTGGATGTAAATACTTTGCAACTTTTTTCCCATTTTGCAATTTGCGCCTCTCTCATGTATATTCGCAAATAACATGACTGTGTGGGAGGATAACTAATAGTAATTGTTATTATTACACATGATGGTGTACATTAGAATATACACCATATTTTATTCATTGAATAGAGTAACCATTGGGTGTCTTGCCGGATCTTCTCAGTGGAAGCAGCATTCCGAACCGGTGGTAGATTCGGACTATTCATAAATGCTTTGTTAGCCAACACGTACGTGAATAAAAGCAATTTTGAGTCTTGAGGTTTTTCTTACACATTTTATATCCGTAGCGCAGTGTAGACGTTATATTGAAGTCGGCGAAAATTTTAACATTTCTACTCTATTACTATTATAATTTGACAGAGAAAGATGGAACATCTTTCATCGTAGATCGGAACATCTCTCATTGTAGAACAATGACGTGTGAAGTTCACCAACAACCACACCTCGAGCTAGGTTGGAATCGAGGGGAAAATACATCCGTCATAGCATATGGGACATAGTTATGCAAAACCGAACCAACCCATACATTCGTCTGCAGACCAAAACCAACCCTAGCGCAAGTGAAATTATGTCGGTTCCTATATGTGGGACTAGCTTTGCCCGCGACTTCGTCCGCATAGTATTTAACTTAACAAAAAAAATCGGGATTTCGGTATAAAAAGTATCCTATGTGTTAATCCCGGTTACAAACTATTTGTGTTCCAAATTTCATCCAAATCCGTTCAGTAGTTTTTGCGTGAAGGAGTAACAAACATACATCCACACTCACAAACTTTCGCATTTATAATATTAGTAGGATTTCCCGACTTCATAATTTATGGCCATACTCACAGAAGCGCCCAAGTTGACGGTGAGTCTGTAGAGGTAAATGCCAATATCGAGCATCGGCTTGCTGGTGTTGCTGTAGAGGTCCACCACAGTGTCGCAGAACTTCTCTATGTCCGTGGTCAGCAGCTGATCGGCGTTCGATATCCTGTTGTCTAGGTTCGACACTTGGTAGTAAGTGAAACCTCTGCGAAATGTCAAGGAAAAGGGGAAATTTACTAATAAATAAATAACGCCAGACTGAAACACCAACTGCATGGTCCCAAACTAAGCAACGCTTGTACTATGGGTATCGAACAATGGACTGGGGGCGATCCCAGTGACACCCAGACCAGGGCAAATTACGAAAAGGCCATGGAAAGGAAATTTTCCCCAGCGGGAATCGAATCTTGGTACGTTACTTAGCTTTCACGTGTTCTGTCCTACTCTAATGACAGATTCATTAATTAGAAAGACAGTGACACAGTGAGCTGTAATCTGGAAATTGTGGTTTGAGACACTATCGAAGAAAAAGAGCCTTAACTAATTTTGCATTTAGTACTAATTAATTTAAATGTAATAGGTACCTAGACTTATCTACAGTGCATCAAATTACAAGATGTTTTATACGTATAAGTATAAAGATATCGTTGTGAGAGCCAGGAAGTTCAGAGCATGTCAAATTAAGGAAGGAAATATGTTGATACAGAGACACATTATGCATCTGTGTTCAGTTTGAATACTAAAATTATTAGTTATTTTAATATTTTTATCGATTATCCATTCACTACGTAATATTGCGTCTGTAATATAAAATACCAACACAAAGGCATAAATGTGTGTTTCCACATAATTATTATATTCTTGGATAATATCTAGTTATTGACGCGCCAACTCCTGTTGGACAACTCTGCGGTACAGTCGGCGACACAATTTAATAATTATTTCCAATTGTTTGAATTAAAATTAAATTATTAAAATAAACATAAATTTACACATCGCCCCAGATAATTATACAAGTGTATTTCATAGAACAATAATATTTTTATTAAATAGATACAACATAATCCTAGAATTTGCTATTCTAGAACCTCAAGAGCACTTCCAGAGAGGTCCAGGCTCCAAAAAGGGTTTTTAGACAATGGAAATCGCCTTACAAGGGAAATACTTTATATTTAGACCTTTTATACTTGCAATATTCAAAGAAAATCAAAATTTTATGTCGATTTAAGTGACATTAACTACCAATGTGGTTTATAATGTTTGCTCAGTACAACGTAAATTGTAGTAAAATTCAAGGAAGTACTCGGATACGACACCCAATCATTATATTAATTTGTAGATATTATTTAGATGCCTTCACGAATTAATAACTATATCTGTGGCAGTTTTTTTTTCAATCATCTATCGTAACTCGATATTATTTTACGCTGGGAATGATTATGTACATACTATTTATTTTTAGCATTTCCTCGGGGCGGGAGTTGTTGAGGGTAAAACCGAGATTTCTAAATCTTCGTTACACACCACTGTAGACCCTGTCTTACAGGAGAAACAGTGACAGTGTGTGGCGGGTCAGGCCCGCTAACATATTATTATCGCTTATTTAATCTTCGAGCACCAGTCATCACGATAATCAATGACGTCATCTCTGTATCTAGTCATTACAGTCATAAGTCAACGAAAATAAAGATAAGAGTACAAGGTACGCCGGCTTATCCGTTTAACCGAATTGTTTCACGGGGCACGTTTTAACTTCCACATATCCAATATTCCTATACTCTCTGAGATTGAAATTTTGTCGTCAACTGTACAGAAAAAGCAGGTTGGTTGGCTTAAAAATAACTGCCGAATGTATAAAAAATGGAGCTGTTGATGTGTATATTTAATTATTATTATAATCAATGCGCGGACAAGCAATTCGATTTTCCGGTCCAAACCCACGTCATATATAGATACGTAATGGAATTAATGATAGATATGTGCTACTTTGATTCATATTATGTCATATGCAATGGAATAATGACAATAGTAGAAAGTATTTTCGGCGCCCAGTTTCTATATGAAATTAGCTAAAACACGTGGCTTAACCTGCATTAATCATACAATATAAAAGGTGAGGTGAAATGGGTGGTAGACCCATCCACAGATATAGATTTACATAGATAACGCAAGTGCATGTACTTCGCGTGTCCGAACCCCGACCAAGCGTCAAGGTTTGGTCGCCGCTATCTTGTGAGCGAGCGGGACCACAAATATAAAGAAATATGAGTATGAGCGAAATAATGTCTCGAGAGAATCGTAGCGGGCGGAGGGGCATCGGCGACATCAGTGTCTTTGAATCAGTTTGGATTTCCCGACACTAAATTTCGGCTGTGACGTCCCAGTAGGTGTTAAAAATTCGGCACGCTTGGTTTCAATACAAATCGTGATACTTGCGTTATCTATGTAAACCTATATCTGTGGACCCAACTCTCAGCCGGTTCAGCGGTTCTACATTATAGCATAATGATTATGTCAATGTTCTATTACGACTAATTTCCGAGCGATAGCAACTCGTTATTTTGTCAGTAACACGAAGTTTTAATGTAACAGGTCTGCTTTTGCTTTATAAACTCAACCGAATTTCAGTGACTGACTCAGCACGAAATCTCCGAATGATCTTTGGGATTGAATTTGATACGCGTGTTGCTATCGACCTTTAGAGGATATCGATTGGTGGCCACGGTATCGCAGAACACAGTTACTTAATTAATATAGGTGAACGTGTTCACCTAAAAAAAGTTTTTGGAACACAGTATACCGATCCAAACTTCCTGTCGAAATAATTTAAAGCTTCTATCGATCATTATAGAAATATTTCTACGCTAACGCTAGTTATAACGTCAAATGTCACCGTTTAACACGAGGCCATTCTGCCACTAGATCATTTGACCGGTTTGCTATTTGATAGGTTTTGTTTATCAATGATTACCAAACAAACCAAGATGCGATTGCGCAACGATGCCAAGCTTCATTCATAGTTATTTGATCAATTTCACAGGTAATTTAAAATGGTGGCCCACTTTCCTAGTAGAATAACCGAGAAGTAATCCTTTCACTTATCAAAAAGTTCTGACTTCACTTCTGACGCAAATATACATCATTTTGCACATGGATGGACAGGTGGCAATAGGTTAGACATGCATATTTATAATAGTTAAACATTGACGCATTTAGTTAGTGATTCAATGATTCTGTGATCGTCTATACTTTTTACAACATGGAGAAAAACTGCCAACACACGCTAGCGATCATCTAGCTCGAATTGGCTTCTACATTCTGATCGATATTAACGTCTTTACCTAACTTAAAATTACTGGGTTATCTTAGAGCTATTATTATTTTAGAGCATTGCAAATTCAATTTCAATCAAAATACCTATCAGATTCTGCTATAAGTTGATGGAGCCCGCCGAAAAATGGAGGTAAGGTGTTAAAAGAAATCTGATTATATTTACACTGGACCTTTGAACGGCCTTGTCGCGAGTTATGTAATAGATTTGCGAGGAATTGATTACAATTTAAGATGAGAATAAAGCTAAGTGTGACCGTAATTGGCACGGTTTAAGATTAATACTATGCTTATACATAGGTTTAATACCTTACCTTACTTTTACATATGTAAATACCTTGATTTACACCTTGCTTTTACATAGGAAATTAAATGGAATCTCGGACGAAAATAATAAGTTACTCTTTTCGTCTGAGCTTGGAATCTATAATCGAAATAACTCACTTTAGGTACTGTTGATATAGGTGCAGCGTCAAATTTGTTCTAAGTCGTAGCTTCAATTCACCGATACTCCATTTTAATACATTATTAACTAATGATATCTGTAAAGAAGAAATATATCTTAGTGCAAGTAGTAGAATTAGATTGATTCTACTGGTGGAATTCAGAACAAAAAACCCTGTTGAAATCTAACTGCTTTTTACACTCATACGATGTCAGCAGCTTAAAAAAGCATAACATCTCATTTACAAGACCGAATCTCATTCCCAATTGAGAGGGACAGAACTATGCGACAAAGCAAGACACACGGTCATCCAAATATATTGTTCCCATCGTTATCTCAGCCGGGGCGTCAAATCTGACTGGAAGTAGTGGGTTAGAACTTTGAACACACAATGTTGCATTAATAGTAATTAAAATGTAATATAATATATTATCTATTTTATATATTGTATGCCATATAAAATTGCGTGTGAACGGCAAAATAAAAAGATAAACATACTAACGATCGGCATTGACATGAAAAATTGCATTAATAATCTTCTAAATTCTGGTAGATTCATTGTGATAATAGATCTGAAACAAAGATACATATAGAGTACAATACATTTGACAGCGCAGAAATTACAGAAACTTACATTGTTTAAATAGTCCTCTCATGAGCAACTACACAATGCCCAATTATTTTGAAGTATATACCTATACCTATGCATAATTAAATAAAAATTATGTACAGTAGGGGTATGAAAACCTAAACCAGATTTGAAATTGATTCATTTATCATGTTGCGAGCACATATTATGTTTTAAAACTAAGTCATAGAACAGACAGTTGCATAGAAAATGATGTTCTAACTGTTCGACAACAAAGTTTAAATTTGGTCAAAACAATGTTGTTCGTTTTTTAACCTGTCTAATGGTTTGACCTGCCTTTTTTATATTCGTAGTAATTACATCCTCTTTGGTTTTTATGTTCAAAAGTATTGTTATTCATTCAATTCTTCTTCAATTTCATCAAATAGATAACACTTTTCATATTGACTGTACATTTCTATAAAACAACAATTTAAGTAGACACCCATTTTGTTCTTTAAAATGTTAAATCAAATATTTTTATTTGAATATTTATTATTGAGATAATATCTATTTATATATTGGTTATCTATCCAATTTCAAGTAAAGCTTAGAAATTCATTAAAATAGTTGAATGACAATGCAGAAATGGAAATACGTTATTTATGTAAATACTTTGCATACAATAGTACTTAATTAATATGCTTTAGTTCAAATGGAGTATTTGAGACAGACTGAATTAAAAAGCATTAAATAGCTAGTTCTAGTGTAAAGTCTATCTTTTTAGCAAATAAATAAAATTGAAGTGGCTCTTTGTAAATGCCTATAAAATATACGGTAGGCACTTATAACAAAAGCAATGGGTGGATGAGACAAAAAAGCAGCAGGTGGCAGTTGGACAAGAAAAAAAACAGACATAAGACATCAAATAAACATAATCCGAAGTAGAACCAAACTCTTTCACTCATAGAATAAATTACAGCCAAAGTACATCGTGTCACAAGTTTTGCACCACCTTGTTTATCCAGGTTGAAACAGAAAGGGTATATATACTTTTTTATTACTCATACTCTGAAAGTAGGTCTGAAGTTGCCTGAGGAGCGGGTTGAAAGTAATACTTTTCCGGCCCGGGAGAATCGCTTTCAACTGACAGCTGTCAAATTATTAAAAATAAACTAGTTCTATTTTGACATTTCTATTAAACCAGGCCGGCCTACTTCTAATTCTAATTCTACCGCTACTTTTACTGCTACTTTCACTGCTACTTTCACTGCTACTTTCACTGCTACTTTCGCTGCTACTTTCACTGCTACTATCACTGCTACTTTTACTACAACACTTTCACTGCTACTTTTACTGCTACTTTCACTGCTACTTTTACTGCTACTTTCACTGCTACTTTTACTGCTACTTTCACTGCTACTTTCAATTGAACATGATAAATATGAAATATACAGCAAGGCTTACCCTTCAATCAAAGTAGTGTGCTGTATAAGCCACAGATCACACATAGACCTTGAGATCAAGGAGATGGCTATGAGCACCATGAAGCCACTCTCCTTGGACCACATGCCGGGCATCATGATCTTCCATAGCGCCTTCAGCTCGGCAATGAATCGAGCATCCACCTGGGCTTTGGGCCCTTTTCTGTCTTTCTCTTTTATCATGTACTGTATCTGCTCTTCCGGTGATAGGCGGCCAGGTTTAGCATTTTTGCTTTTACTGTAAGAAAATAAATTATACCATTATACAGGTTGAGGTTTTAGTCCCCGGGTAGCGAGCGCCCCGAACGTCCGTAAAGAAGCTTCGCTTCAAAACAATATTATCACTTGGTCACGGTGAAGATACCTGTAAGTCTTAGGCATTGTCCAAATTGGCATAGTTTATATGCACAGTTTCTACGAACACTAAATAATTAGACTAGTTTGTAAGAATGAATATTGTTTGGAGTTCTGAGAGTGTGAAATCTACCTACCAACCTGCACTGGGTCAAGGTGTTGGATTATGGCCTGTATCCCCCTTTCATTGAGGGGAGGCACTTTGCCAGGGGTGGCACATTAATAAGAGCTTATTATCATATTAATATTTTATAATAATAAAAAAAAAAATATTTTAGCCCTTTTTGACGTCCCACTCCTTGCCACGGGCCTCCCCTCAACACGAGGGGGATTCAGGCCATAATCCACCACGCTGGCCCAGTGCGGGTTGGCGAATTTCATATACCTTTCGAAAATTAGTTAAATATTCTAAGACATGCAGGTTTCATCACGATGTTTTCCTTGACCATAAGCAAGTGATAATCATACAGAAATTATGATTCGCACATCGATTTCGAAAAATCCAGAGGTTCGAGCCGGGGTTTGAACCCGAGACCTGGTAGCCCGCAAGACGCGTGCTTAACCAATCGGCTATTAATATTTTAATATACTACAAATACATTTTTTTTATGTTTTACAAGGGTAAAAAATAAGAGTTGAGTACTTTCAATGAAAGAGGTTGGAGGAACATCGTCAGCTATGTAGATGAGTAGTTGTTCACATCTAAATTTGATTATAATTACCTCTCATTGTTGGGTAGATGTAACTGTAGAGATAATTTAATACTACAAGGTGACACATAATGGGTATACTTTTTTTTTCAAAACTTAACTTTGTAATTCTAAAACCATCAGCTTTGGAGGGAACTTGAAAAACAAAAGGTGTTATAGGAATACAGCTGTTGACCGACTTCACAAGCCTACATAACCTTTAGTACTTCAACTGTCCCACAAAGCCGATAGTTTGAGATTTACAAAGTTAAGTTGCAAAAAAATTAGTACACCCTTTTTGTATCACCCAGTATATGCAGATATATCTCGAAATAAACTATTGTATTTAAAGTGATTTTAGAAGGTCACCCAAACATTTAAATTAATTTAAAGTATTTGTTTATGAAAAAAAAAACATGTGTATCTGTTTGTTCTGGCGCATCTCAAAAATGGCTGGACCTATTTTGACAAGTCTTTCTCAGCTGATGTTATAAAGACTAACTTAGGCTTATTTTATTGTATCGAAGTACCACGCGTGCGCAGCCGCGGGCAACAGCTATTATAAATAAGAGTGACTGTTGAAACAATTTATAAAAGTTATGAAAATAGTGTTGCTGTCTTCATAATTTCATTCAATGTGCAATAGGTATCTATTACACATTGAATAGGGTAGGGTAGAGTAATAATTATTGAATTCTTTGATTTAGTGCAAATTACTATAGCTGTGGATTATTTTTAATTTAGGTCCAAGTTAGGTACTTGTTTTAACTGACTTAAATAAATGCAATGGAAATTTCTTCAAAGCACTTACCTTGACTTCAGAGAATTCCTTATAAACCAAGCACTAAGTGCCGCGGAGGCAGCGATTGCGATTCTCACGTCTGTCCGAGTGGTTAATTTACTCAAATTCGGCGCCATTTCGATAGTCTTTAATTAAGTCTATTACAACATTTGTTTCAATAGAACATTAAATGTGAATTCTACAAGCACTTCACTCACTATTAAATTGTTTTTTTTTATTATTTTATAAATCAAATCCACCCAATTTTCGCATCGTCTTCTTTCTGACAGATCCAGACAAGAAATGTCAATGTTTCTGATTTTTTGACGGCCGAGAACGACTGACTGACTGATATTATGTTTGACAGAGCATGTCATCCTCATCTGACAGAAAAATAAATGTGTTAACTACAAAAAAAAATAGTGATGCGCATGCGGTTAACCTTGGGGCAACCTCAACGAGTCGATGTCATCTGTTGTTGGCAAAATCATCGACTAAAGCACAGACTCCTAAATACTACGAAAAAGCTGAAATCACTGAAATCTTAAAAGTAGTGTTTATAAATCTTTATGATTTCTTTTTGATCATTATGATCTTTGTGTTTTTTAATTAAAATGTGATAAGTATACAGACTTAAAATCTTATTCTCATCCTTAAACGTAGGATCGTTTAAGGATGAGAAGACAGCACTCGTTTAAATAGACAGTACTTAGCACGTTACTTTCGACGTAAGCCAACCTAATACTTCGCCAATGCTTTCCTTAGCTATAGTATAGATTTTCAATGACTTAGCAAGTGCTTAGTACGAGTTTGACACATAAAAAACACGATTCGCTGTCGCGCGGTATAATTAAAAACTAATTATGGACTTTGGATCCGAAGATATAATTGTTTTGTTGAAGAAATCGAAAATTTATCTACAGATATCGATTAACCAATGTTTACTTCAATGACTATTCCACATATTCCAAGGTTTACAAAGTAAAAATATTAGATAGTAGCAAGATGGCCTGGAAGCGCTTACGACAGCCGAATATTTCTAAATGCAAGAGTTCATTTCAACTTGTGACCAGATAATTAGACGGCATAGGTTGTTGGTGATAGTGATTGGTGATTGGTGATAGAGATTAGATATAGTGACTTGTTGGTAATAGTGGTTAAATAAAAAAAATATCTCAATCAGCTTTATTTTATTTTATTAAAATATTTTTTTTTGTGTAATTTCTACTTCATATTATTATAAACATCCTGGATTTTGCTGTAATTCCCTGTGTACCTATTCTTCAGCTGTTCATGGCCAGGCTGCTCGTAATACTGTTGCCCGATGCCCCATCGGTCTTTTTATTTTCAATAACAGCAGTGTACTGCTGTGTGAGGCTTATGAGGACACAGCTCACGAACTCCGTTTCTTTCTTCCTTCCATTTCTCCGATGTACGTTTTATTTGCCCGGGTCGAATTTAAAGTTATCGTCGTCGGTGACCAGATTGATTACAAAGCGGAGTTGCGTTTGTCCAGTAACTAAAGCCAGCTCGTCGAATATGATCAATCAAAATTAACATCCAAAACAGAAGATAATATTATTATAAACTCACGCACTAATAAGTAACAAATAATGAAAACGATAGGTTAGAAATCCAGACAACATCAAACGTCAACCAAAGAGAATACAATTGATGTCAACGTCCATTGTCTGACAAAAATCAAACTGGATGCGTTCAATTTAAATAATTCACTTTTATTATTACTAGTCCAATGCACTTTTTAAAAATGATGTAACGGCAAATATATACATATCTAATGATATAATCCTACTTAAGCTATAATTGTGCCGAATAGGACATTAAATTAGCTAAAAAAAATGGTATGCAATAGTTTATTAATTTAGTTTATTGTGAACGCTTCTGAACCATTCAGTCGTAGTCTCGTACTCAGGCTTAGCTCGTACTTGGCTAAGCATAGTCGATAGAAACGTTTATTTATGGCACTTTTGGGTACTTGGCTTAGCCAAGTCAAAGTAGTGCTTTGCGAAGTTATACTTTTAACTAGTGCTTAGCAACGTCTATTTATCTGGGCCTAAGTGTGTAAGTGCAGGTCGACTTTTCAGCTGGAAGTTGTCCTTGTGTGTTTGATTTATTATTTATAACCGAGCGATATTTCTAAAAGGTATTTGATTACTATGTATAATGTGTAGCACTGATTGAATAAATAATATATCATTATATTGTGTTGATCTATGTGTATTATTTTAGGGTTCCCAAGAAGTCTGGTAATTTGTTAGTAACTGTTACTAAGGCAGATTTGGGGGTAAGGTTGGAAATTGGTTGGAAATGAGAATACTAAATTCATACTTAACTAACTAATTTATTTCACAACACATGATCTTCAGTTGGTCATAGAAGGAACATTTAAATGCTTATAAATTACATAATATAAATTACCTACCTAAATTAATTTTATTGCTTAATAAACCTATTTACATCACTTAAAAGTTAATCAGTTCAGCTAGGTGGGAGACTAGATAATTATGGTTTTGTTGTCACCTATCGAGCTTTTACTATAGCAGATTAGTCCACCTCCTCGACAGTGGGTCCTGAGCTGGCTGCGTGCGGCTGATGGTGGCCGGCGCCTGCGTCTGCCGCGCCGCCAGCGCCGTGCATCTTGCTCATCAACGGTGAGCAGGCGCGCTGCAGCTCCCGGAGCCGGTGCTCGTATTCTTCCTTATCAGCGAGCGTGTTGTTGTCAAGCCAGCGCAGCACGTCGTCGCACTCGCGTCGCGCCGCTTCCTTATCCTGCGCGCTTAGCTTGTCACCGGCATCGTCCAGCGCTTGCTTCACCCCGAAGATGTACGTCTCCAGTTGGTTGCGCGCCGTGACGCGCTGCCGCTGCCGCTCGTCCTCTTCTTTGTAGCGCTCCGCCTCCGCCAGCATGCGGTCGATCTCGGCCTGCGACAGTCGGCCCCTGTCGTTCTTGATTACAATGTTCGTGCTGCGGCCAGTGCTATTCTCCTTGGCGGACACGTTCAGGATGCCGTTCGCGTCTAGGTCGAAAGTCACGTCGATCTTGGGTACGCCGCGCGGCGCCGGCGGGATGCCGGTCAGGTCGAATCGGCCGAGCAGGTTGTTGTCCTTGGTCATAGCGCGCTCGCCCTCATACACCTGAATGGTGACGGCCGGCTGGTTGTCAGAGTATGTGGTGAACGTCTGAGACTGTTTGCACGGGATTTTGGCGTTGCGTTCGATGATCTTGGCCATGACGCCACCGGCTGTCTCGATGCCGAGTGACAGCGGCGCAACGTCCACCAGCAGCACGTCCTGGATCTTGCTGTGTTGCTCGCCGCTCAGAATGGCTGCCTGCACTGCGGCGCCGTACGCCACGGCCTCGTCTGGGTTAATGGATAGGTTCAGTTGTTTGCCGCAGAAGAAGTTCTGCAGCATGTTCTGGATCTTGGGGATGCGCGTGGAGCCGCCCACGAGCACCACGTCGTGAATCGAGCTCTTATCCAGCTTAGCGTCCTTGAGTGCCTTTTCGACGGGCTCCAGTGTGCCTCGGAACAGGTCCGAGTTGAGTTCCTCGAAACGAGCGCGCGACACTCGCGTGTAAAAGTCGATGCCTTCATACAATGCGTCTATCTCGATGCTAGCCTCAGTGCTCGATGACAATGTGCGCTTGGCGCGTTCGGCGGCCGTGCGCAGACGGCGAAGCGCTCGCGCATTGTTGCGGATGTCCTTCTTGTACTTGCGCTTGAACTCGTCGGCGAAATAATCGACCAGCCGATTGTCGAAGTCCTCCCCACCCAGGTGAGTGTCACCGGCTGTCGCCTTCACTTCGAACAGCGACCCCTCGTCGATGGTCAACACGGATACGTCGAATGTCCCGCCGCCCAGGTCGAAGATGAGCACGTTGCGCTCGCCCTTCAAGTTTTTGTCGAGCCCGTATGCGAGGGCGGCAGCGGTGGGCTCATTGATGATGCGCAACACGTTCAAGCCGGCGATGGCGCCCGCGTCTTTGGTGGCCTGTCGCTGCGAGTCGTTGAAGTACGCCGGCACGGTGATCACTGCATCGCGCACCGCTGAGCCTAGGTATGCTTCGGCCGTCTCCTTCATCTTCGTTAGAACCATACTGCTGATCTCCTCAGGCGCGAACCGCTTAGCTTCACCCTTGAATTCTACCTGGATTTTCGGCTTGCCGCACTCATTGATCACGCGGAACGGCCAGTGCTGCATGTCCTGCTGGATCTTCGGGTCGTCGAACTTGCGGCCGATGAGCCGCTTAGCGTCGAACACGGTGTTATTGGGATTAAGGGCGACCTGGTTCTTGGCTGCATCGCCAATCAGCCGCTCATTGTCTGTGAATGCGACGTATGATGGCGTTGTCCGGTTGCCCTGGTCGTTAGCGATGATCTCCACGTTCCCGTGCTGCCATACTCCGACGCACGAGTAAGTGGTGCCCAAATCAATTCCGATAGCTGGCATATTGTATGTAAATTATTAAATTCTTCTTCTTCAATTCAATTGATAGGTCCTCGTAGAATAGAACAACGATCTTGTTGAGAAACTCTTGAATGAACTCTTCGTCAAACGTATAGGTTCGTATGCTCGGTGTTTCCACCACTCCTTTACTTGTCTCACTTGTTTGTGTATTCAAATACTGAATGCTTTGGCGCGCTCACGGTGTCTTTATATAGTCCCCGCTCTGACGCCAATAAAATTAAAGAATAATCTCGAATGTACGCGATGGACCAATCAGCAGTGTTCTATACAAGAATCTTCTAGAAAAAATATTTTCATCAACCAATCAGAGCTAATGAAAGAGATAGAAATAGTCTTAACAGAAAGAGTACGCGATATAGGGCTATACCAGATGAGAGAAAACTCCCGAAATCCATGCTATTTTTGTATGACTTAGATTGTGATGTAGATTGTAGATTTGAGATCGATTTATTAATACGGGCCTAGATATCAGTTTTTACGATGGATATTTTATAGGAAGAACAATTGTGTTCGATAATGATCTGTGATTTGTCCATTCTAGGTTAAAATAATGCAGATGTTTTAATTATATAAGTACTTAACGATTTTATTTTACTTAAGACTTTGCTTCAGGGTGGTTATTTTAAACCAATCGAATCAATATTGGAAGCGGATTTAGAAACTTTAAACGTCTGCCTTATCGGCAGCCTTATCTCTCACTTTTACTCTGTGTTTGTAAATACTGTCGACGAATATTACTGGGAAATAAATTTTTTTAGCTAGTATTATTTTCCATTTATATCGATTCTAGTACATTCTAAAACAATATCGCTTTCTCACCGAATCATGTGCTATCTCTTTCACTTCGAGAGACTACGTACAGATCTTTCTAGAAACCGTAATTTATCTTGCATACCTCTCTCTTTTTAACTTGTATTGACATCTCTTTCTGTACGGCATAGAACGTTCTAGAACGGCTATCCGACAATGTTTGGTAGTTGTATATCCGCATTTGAATTAAGGACTCTTTGTATCATCCTGATTTGTTTGTGTTATAATGCGGGTTGAGGGGCTCGAGTGTGTCACAATGGCTATAAAAACCGCTGCGCGGGGGGTTTCGGCGAGATATCTTTTCCAAGTCTAGTGGTGAGGTTCGGAATTTACCATGTATTTGAGGGTTGTACAGTAGGACCAGTCAGGCCCTTAAAATGTAGGCAAATAATAAGTAAAATAGTTTTAGATTTTATACTTAAATAAAATTATGATACGGCGTATAGAGGATTCGAGTCCCGTAAGCACATAAAATGGCGGAGTCATCGCCCGGTTGACGAGCACTGCGTAGATCCTGTAAATATTGAGATAGAAACCTGGGGAGGACGTTTTTTTAAGGATAATGTAAGGTAAGGAACCAATTTACTGTATTTTCATTTCTGATTGGCAAAGTTTTAATTTTCCATATAAAATTTGTTTATTTAGGCATTGCGTCACAATTTGGCCTTGATTGAAGTGTGTTCATAATTTGTTCATAAGTAAGTAGGTACTTATTAAAAACGTGATAAATACATATTTTTGACTTTTGCGGCAGTAGTAATCTTTGGATAAATACCTTAGTACTACTTAATAACCATATTTTATTATTTTATGGTACTTTAATATATTTTCTCGTAGGTATAATCGGCAAAGGCTTTCAGAACCTACTTAAGTATATCAAAATGGCGTCATGATTTTAATTTAACCTTGAAAACGCATGTTTAATAACAAACATTATCAAAGGTCGGAATGATGAAAAAATCCTAATTTGGATTAATACCTACTTATAATATAACAATGTTACCCTGTTTAGAATGCAGTAAATAACTAATTAACGATTATTAAATACCTAATATGCCTAGTTTACCTACTTACATGTAGATTTTAGTAGTTAGTATTAATTAATCCGGCATCATTGACTCGAGTATTTCCCGCAAACAGCTGTTTTCCAAAATGACGTCAATGTTGACCTTGCTTGATTATTTAGGTAGATATTGATTATTACGACGTTTTCCTTTGTTCTCAAGTTACACTTAAGCTTGGTATGGAGTAATTTAGGCTTGGTACTTACCTATAATGTCGTACGTAGGCACTGTTATAAAATAGGCAGGTACTTACTTATAATATCGGACTGAGTGATTTAGCTAAATAAAATTATAAACATTTTAATAGGTACTTACAATGATTTCTACGCGTAGTAGATACTTAGGTAAGATCAGTACTTAACCCGTTTTCCAATAGGTAGGCAAGTATAACGTAAAATGATCGTTGTTTCCCTATTTAAGTACCTATGTATCTTAAATTGTAGTAGTTTCACGTCTCATGGGCGTGGTTAGGCATCCAGACAGACATGGGTATTAAGTGCTGAAAAAATCAATACGGTCTCCATTTTGATTTCATCCGCCATGTTACATCGCAGCGCAGGTTACTTAGGTATTGATTAGTGGTTTGGTAAGAGGATTGCCAAAGATAATTCAGTGATTAGTGAAATGTAAGGAAAGGGATGATGGAATTAAATACCTACTATTATATGTAATAGCTTAATGCGCAATAGGGATGTATAAACTAGCACAAGTTACATGCTTACGACATGAATGATTTAGTTTCACTTTAGGTTCCTACTATTTCTAGGTATGGTTAGAGGACCATGGTTTTTAATAAGTGATGAGATAGATACGTATTTGGTTTTGAGTAATAGCAAACCCAACAAAGGCACTCGGGGTAGTGTCGTTTAGTTTTAATTTGCTATGTGTATTTTTAGACACGCAATTTGCTGTAGGTAGGTGGAAAGATTAATTAGGTGAAGTACCCAGGTACAAAGCAGAGACGGCATAATACCTTAATAGGAAAGTCTGATTAACAGGGGGTGAATGTTATAGGAAGGTAATTTTAGAAAATTAAGAGCTTCGATTTCAGTTGCAGCATTCTCATGTTCTTGCTGCATCAGGTTATTATTCATATTGGATACACTCCTAAGGCATCTTCTCGGCAAAAGGTAGGAAAATTAAGATAGGGCTCAGAAAATTGCTGTTACAGCTTCGGAAGTAGGAATTCTTCTCGTGAGTCCATCACTCAATTTGTGATTTGAAGGCTACAGAACCTATAGTTTAATTGCTATTGTATTTTTTCAGAGACGTTATTTATAAGTAAATAAACGTAATATATTAATTTTAAGAATCCTCTCAGGTATAGATATTCGTAGGATGACTCTAGGTTGGGTTATAGCTAAACTGATATTATTTTTGGTTCTATCATCGGACTAAGAGGTAGGCTAACTTAGCCTAGGATTTACATGTTTGCGTCGACAATAATAAATCGTAACTATGGTTTATAATTGTATGATTGTAATCGGCAGAGTACACAAGTGTTTCGCTTATAAATTGCGTAGTTGCATTGCATTTTATTTGAATAGCTTTACGATTTCAGTACACAAGCAACGATAAAAGAATACGAATAAGGTACGTGTGGTAAACGTTTGTAAAGGTTTTGTGTAACGTTGTGAATTTCGTAAAAAACGGCGTCGGTAGGCTGTGTTGTTTTGGTAGGATATAGGTATTTGAAATTGAAACGTATCTTTTATGCAAGGCACTGTTATGTGAAATAAGATTATTCTAAATTTGAGAAAACCCGTTAGTATAACCACATATATATAATGCTATAGGAACACGCAATAAATAGATCAATATAATAATTGTCAAAATCTTCGAACAACTTAACTATGTTCAGTACTTACATGAAAAATTAGGGTGACCAGGTATTTCAGGAATTACGTTTCACTTGATGAATCTTTAATTTTAATGATATTATTCATAAAAGTAAAAAAATAGATAATACAGGTTGGTACGAAGAAATTACAATGTTACTAAGGCGTTTTAGGGGCGTGACTTTGTTAGAAGATTGGACACAACAAAAGATAATAGAATTTGTAACGAAAAGAAGAGTGAAGAGGAAATAGACGAGATAATAAATTAACTTACTTACCAAGGAATAGTATGAAAACAATAGCTGAGAACAAAATGGATAAGATTTAGAAAATATTAATATAAATATTGAGCGTGCTTCGTTGTACAGATAACAGGAGTGTGGATTGTATTATTTTGTTCAAGAGAAAGAAGAAAATATTAGTATATATCGTATAGTATCTCTTTTAAAACTGGTTCAAGTTTGTAATGAAAACTCAAGTGTCAAGAGGAAATAGACAAGAGAATAAATTAACAGGGAATACAAATATAATGAAACAATAGTTTAAAACAAAATAACTAGGAACTAGCGAACGTAAATATGAATTTTGGGCGGTTTCGGTAGATGACGTTGTACAGAGAGTCGTTTATGGTTTGGATTGTATTATTTTATTCAAGAGAAAGAAGAAAATATTAGTATATATCGTATAGTATCTCTTTTAAAACGGGTTCAAGTTTGTAATGAAAACTCAAGTGTCAAGAGGAAATAGACAAGAGAATAAATTAACAGGGAATACAAATATAATGAAACAATAGTTTAAAACAAAATGACTAGGAACTAGCGAACGTAAATATGAATATTGGGCGGTTTCGGTAGATGACGTTGTACAGAGAGTCGTTTATGGTTTGGATTGTATTATTTTATTCCAAGAGAAAGAAGAAAATATTAGTATATATCGTAAAGTATCTCTTTTAGAACTGGTTCAAGTTTGTAATGAAAACTCAAGTGTCAAGAGGAAATAGACAAGAGAATAAATTAACAGGGAATACAATCGTTTATGGTTATATGAGTGTGGTTGTATAGTTTTATGCAAGAGAAAGAAGTAAAGATTAGTGTCCATCCCATATTATCTCTTAAAACCAATTCAAGTTCAATGTGATGTGTGAAAAGTGGAATAAATTGTGTTTAGCATAGAAGTAGACGTTAATACGTTTACAAGATTCAGCAAAAGTGTAGGTGATTGATAGGGTTATCAGTTAAAGTGATGAGTTATGGAATTTAATTAATAATTTCTGTAAGTACCTAATGTGATGTGACATTGTGATAAAGTTAGTGTTATTTTGTTTCAATCATAATTTATTTTGAAAACAGGGAATTTAATTAGTGTATAATTAAATTAACTAGTTTTCTTAAAATCTATCTACAAAATTTAAATAAATTGAACTTGTGGCAGTTAACTGTTTAATTATCTAGGTTTGCAGATTCTGTTGCCCAAAGTAGGCATAGGTACCCATGAACTAAGGGAAGATTTTTAACTTTTTAGATACTTACATTCTACTGCGTTTGAAGAAATTGTATAAAATACATGAAACAATATAAATGTTTTATCAGAAGTCTATCACGAGAGTCACAATCTAAATAGTCCAAGAAAATAAAGAGCAATAAGTACCGGTATGTTACTTAATTAAAAGGCATAATAATCTAGAAGATTTAAAGAATACGCATCTAAGTCGATACATACCTATCATCAAACGGAATCAAATGAAAGACCTAAACTCTGTTTAGGAATCTCAGGAACAATAATAAAATTTACAACTACCATCATGTATAAAAGAATCGATCAGTATTTTCCGACTCGAGACAAACTGATACACAACGCTGCTGATGTAAGATGTTAACATTTAAGAACAAGTACTCAAGGCCCAGATCAGATAGAATATTTTAAATAAAACCTACGTACATACAACATATTAAATTACATAAAGGATATATACAGTCGCAAAAGGAAACAGAATCTTAAAATTGTCTATTTCTAGGTTGCAGCCAGAAATCATATTTTTTTTATTACTTTTTTAATAAATTGATTCTAGGTCATTACGTAGCTACCTAAAGCAGAGGGAAAAATACATGCTTAAAGCGGCATACCCACAACTTTCACTGAACGTAAATTACTCCTATTTGTTGATTGATAATAGATGTGCGCTATTGAAATGTTAACAATGAAGATTACGAATTTATGAGAATGAATTGCAAACAATTGCTTACTTTCAGCTTATGTTTACCTGCATTTATAGAAATTAAAGGGACAAAAAACCGTTGAAACTATTGTATGAATATTGATTGTTATTAAGGTAAAAAAGCTGCTTATATATATGCATACATAAAAGATGCGAATATATGTTTTCATTTGAAGTAACCCCAAACAATGACGTCAGATGCAACTTAGGAGCTTACTTAAGTATGAATACATAAAAGACCCGAATAACTGTTTTTATTTGAAGTAACCGCAAACAATGAGGTCAATTGCAACTTGAGGCCAAAGTGTCATAGAAAATAATATTATATATTGAAGATATTTTATAAAAAAACAGACATTGATGTACCTTGCTGGAAATAACCTTGCCGGTGCTAAGGAGTTCATTTTCTAAAAAACAGTCTGAATAGCATAAATGAAAGAACACTTCCTTACGGATATTTATTGAAACGAGCCTACAAATTTACAAATATGGTCTTTATTATCGACAAAGAGAAAACACCCACACTAAATAAGACATAGTGTTATGAAATGGGAATGATGATACATTAACTCAAGTTTTACATATATACCTTTTACGGATAAGGATAAATGATAATTAGACCCACGGAAATAAAAATATTTAAATTAATATTTTAAAAGAAGGAAAAAAATGAGTTTTGGTGTGATACACAAAGTAAAACACAAGGAAATGGTCTTAACATTTTTTGGAATATCCTGCAGGTTCGAGAACATTGGTTCTGTAATTTGAATTACCAAATCAGTTGATTGAAATTGAATTGATAGAGAACGAAGAATATTATGAGCATTATTATTGTACGACGTACCCCCTTCATTAACTGTTTAGATGCATATGAAAATTAAAATAATAATATTATTACAGGGAAAGTGATTGCATTTCAATCATTTATAAAAGTAAAATACCGCGTTTTTATCTTAACATTATTACTTATTCTTATTATTTTATTAATAAACATAACATACTTATGAATATAGAACATATAATGTTGGTACCTAATTTATTTACATACTCACCTTAACTACCTCCTTTTATTTTGATATATATTTTATAACTTATTTTGTATTATAAGTGCAAATAACTATTATATTTGGGGATGTTTATTTAACCATGAATATAAGTAAAATCGAGTAGTTTTAAGTAATTAATTGAAAGATTTTTAAATAAATTTATATTTAACGTAGAATATATAGTTGGTTAAAGTAATATTTCTTGGTCACAATTTTAACTATTTTAGGTAGGAATATTTTATGAATTGAGGTCATTTTAATGCAACCACAATTAACCTAATCCAAGAGCAACAATTTTCATATTTGTACTAAATTTATACGAGTAAATGTATACAAATATAAGTGTTTACATTTAAATAAGAGGAGAACATAATCATAAAATCATAGACGATGTGGAATTTGGGGCAATCATAAATTTTGAGGACGAAAACGAACAATTTACTTAGTAATGGAAGCAAGCACACAGATAATTTACATTAAGAAGTAGGTGAATACAAAGTCACGTGGTGTAGAAGTCACATAAGTATAAATTTATATGCTATCAAACAGAACTATTTATTTTTAATTTATCAAAATATATTTTTTGTTATGTTTAGTTGATAAGTGTTATAGGAAAACCAAATACAATGACAAATGCTACTTCATTTATTTATACTTACGGTTTATTTTCTATTTACAATTTACTTGATTCCAAGTCTGCTAAGTTTTTAGGATTATTTTATTATGAGATAAACATCTGGTAAAGGTTAACTCAATGCAAAATTAAAGACAATAATAAGAACTAAGTAGGTACATAGTTATAATCGGAATAAGAAATATATTATGTAGGATAATAATCCAAAAATATGCTAAATTATTAATATAAGAATAAATACATTAAGTAAGAATACATACACAATTTTTTAATGACTTGTAGGCCATAACATAAAACAGTCATTACTTAGAAATAATACACCCACAGATAGACTGAAGGCAAAATCTCATGTAAGGGCATGGAAACAATCTTGAATGAATTAAACGGAAATAATTAATTTGCGGTTAAGGTTATTGAATAAGGGTTTTAGGTTAAGGAAAGTTAATTAAAGAAGGATGAAAAATTACACAAACGTGAAATGACTTACGACATTATTTTTACGTCAGCTAAATATACATCATAAATATAGTATGCGTTGGATCACATAGTGGATTATGGTTATAGAATTTAGAATTAATTATATAAAATTGAAGAGCCTTGGAAAGGTAAAGATTGATGTGGTTTAGGTTACATGAATTGAAGAAAGAAGTATACGTACGTATTTAACTACAAGATTTAACATAACATGAAATTCGGAAAAAACTTATTTGGGCATACAATCATTTGGAAATATTATAATTGCTCACATGCGTGTTTCAGCTTCAGCTCAAATTACTTTAAGCTTGATTGAAAATTTGACGTTTTACATAAGGCGACGCTAAATAATGTAGAATGCATTGGTAGTGTAAAATTGCAATAATTTGTGTAAATAAAGAATGCGATACGTGAGTCGATTTGTGCATTGGGCTTTGAGTTATCGTTATGACTAATGCTATTTGCTATTTACCTAATCATGCTATACAAACATCATTTGGATGGACTACCTACATCTATATAGTTTTTAAAGAATACTATTATTTATCAACGGGGTTGCTATGAGGTTTGTGTTTACAAAACGTGGTGTGACTTGGTGTGACTTGGTGTGGTTTCTGTGTATTTTAATTCGGATAATTATGTTGATCGGTCTTGTTTTCGCACTAAATTATTATTTATTTGTGTAAGGGTTTTTAGGTGTTGTCATGTGTGATAATTGTTTTCTAAGAGTTATGATCATAGATAATCGTAGATGATTGAAGCTGTTGAGGAAAATCGTGCCGAATTAATCAGTTCGTCTGTTTAATTATTATGTTTACGATCCAGCATGTCCTGTGTTAATTGCAAAAGCTTAGTTTTTACCATTATAACGTGAAATAGTGTCTGTTTTATGCTTTCTATTAGTGGTAGTGGCAGTAGAAATTATTTGATGGTCCCGATTGTGCAGGAAAATATTTTGGATAAAAAAATGACTAAGAAAAATAATATAAATTAATACCTAAACATCAGAGGAAAGAATACTTATAAGTTATGGAAGGAAGGATATTATAACTAAAGATGATCATTAATGGATTGTGGTGTTAAAGTTAACGGACTACTAATACTATGCATACTGATTTAGTGAAAACCTCGTACTTACACCTTAGTTGTTATATGTATGCGGCATGTTTAAAGAAAAAACTGATTTCGTAAGAAAATATCTATATTATTAACAAGGACACAGAAAAAAGAAAATGGAAGAAACTGGAGGAAAAATTTGAAGTAAATTTTCTATTAAGTATAAACGACGAAATAAGTAGGATGACAGATAAGCAAAATATAAATAATTTGACATTAACAATGAATTCATATTTAATTAACTTATTAGGATAACAGAGAAGAAAGATAGGGAGACAATTTGATAATGTAGGATGAATTTATATTCCACGAACTAAGTAGGATAACCATTTAAAATTAAGTATGAATTCATATTTCGTGGATTAAGTAGGATAACAGAAAACCGAAATAAAAAGACAATTGAAATTGAGAATGAATTTATATTCAATGAATTAAGTAGAATGAAGAAAAAAATAAAATTGGGGATGAATTTATATTCCATGAACTAAGTAGGATCATAGAAGAGTAAGAAAGAAAAACAATTTAAATTAAGGATGAATTTATATTCCATGGATTACGCAAGGTTACAGAAAACCGAAAATAAGAGAGAATTTAAATTGAAGATGAATTTATATTCAATGAACTAAGTAGGTGATAAAACAAGAATAAAAAATGAAATTGAGGTTAAATTTATATTAACTGAAATTATTGCGGATAAATTATATTAAGGAAGAATTGAGGAAGACGAAGTTTTATGATAATGAAATAGGAAGGAAAAAAGCAGCAACTTGTAAAATACTAGGTTATAAACCTTGAGCGAACATGATAAGTTCCTGTGAAATGAAAAGATAATGGAATTTGATAATAGACGAAATAAAACTGAAAATAATTAGGTGCTGAAATGAGCGATAGTTATAATAATAAACTATAAGTAAGATGATGCCCCAGATACATTGACTGGTGTTTACAAAATATTGTGAAAAACAGTAGACGTGAAACAACTTCAGGAAATTGCGAAATGGTATGACTATTAGAGATGTTAGTTGCAAAACCATTGTAAAATATCTCGTAATTAGATGATGTGAATAACAAAATTTTACCCCAGATCAAAAAATAACAACCATTAACGCGTGAAATAAGATCCATTAAAGCATAGGTAACGCGTAGATCCATAAGAAAATTGAATAATTAAGAATAACTACGTATTTACTTGGGTACACTAAAGGCTAGGATAGGAAATTAATCGAAAAGATTTAATAAGGTGCAAAGAGCAGCAACGATTAATATTTAAGATTCTAAAATGTTTACTTTGTTTTATTTAATTACATGTTTCAGATTGCTACTAAAGAACGGAGACAATGTAGGCATTGCTACTACGATTTACTACTAAGATTATATTAAGAGTACATTTTCTGCATTAGAAAAGTAAGATAAAGTTTTAATTTTATTTAGCAAATTTATGATGATAGGTGATCGGCACGTGATTGTTTAAAATTAATATTCCTCATAAGCAAATAATACGAAAATAACCAAAGCAAAGGAAAATTACAGGGTAAATATAATAGCTACGTGTTGCGACGCTAAAATTAAGGACGTAGAAGAAGGAAGTAATAAAGTAAGATTGTGCAAGAAACAATGATTAATCAGTATAATTATTTTAAATAACAGTATAAATAAGCAGTTAAACTGTAGGTATCAAGGCCAAATTGTGACGAGTAGGTGTAAATATGGGTATATTCAACATTGAACAAGTGCTGGGACTTTAGGAATCAGGACTTAGGCATATTAAAGTATTATTAGGCTAAGTTATATACATTAAATTAGGACATAGAACTAACTATTTAATACAAGATTTAAGAACAATACTCTATTTAGGTAGGTGAAACTGTTATTCGAATATTATATTCGAACTCTTAAGAACTTAGTATACCTAATACGAGAAAAATACATTGGGAAATAAAATTATACAAAATATAAGTACTTATTGAAGACAAACGTAAAATACATATATTATATCGTATCGTATTACATCAAATGATTAGTTACGTACTTGATAAAATGAATACACGACTCGCAGGTAGGATAAAACGGATTATATAAAGGGATAAGTAACAATTTGTGAAGGTAGAGAATAATGAAACTGCAATTAATAGCACTGAATGGAAGTTAAGTTGGATTGTCAATTTTAATGATAAATGTAGAAAAACGTGTAAAATAGTCGCATACTATTGTAGTGAAATATCAGGTTTTGTATGTATGTTATTTTACTCTAAACTTAGTTACACTTGTAGGTAGTTATGCATTATGCATGAACCATACAGCTAGGACAGTGGGAACGCACTTTTGGTGATGCATTACAGTTTGCAAACAAGCACCATCCCTACAACCATTCAATAGCACTTGATAATTCATGGACTAGTCAATGTTTTGGTGATCCGTGTGATTTTGCTTTTTGCCGATTTCCTTCATTTCTGCAACCAGATAAACTAGCATGGATACTCCCACATTAGTTGAAAATTAAAGTATTAACTGTTTTTACCGTCAATGCTTCTAATGGTTACTCCAGCATGGCAGTCGAGTGAATAACTACATTTCAGTTTTAACAGAATAAGTTGAGAACTTGGGTTTGGTTAAAAATCGTTTTGTCCATAGCGTCGTGTTAAATTTTCGGTTCTGCGCTTGTCAAGGGATTGATGTGATACTTTGTAAATACTTTAAACGTTTGCTTACTGTTACTAATTCGTACTGCTAAATGTAGTCTTAATGATTTTAGTATTAATTGTTCGTTATATACTTGGGTATTGTGTATTTCTGAGCTTTTTGCGCAATGATTTGACATTTTCACAAATTAATCATTTAGTTTTCGTAAACCGGATTAGTTGGGCATCTCTTGATTTACACTGCACAAGGAAGTTATCTTTAGTAAAAAATACATTACCTACCTTTATCATATATATTGTTATTATTATAATTTTTCAGGAGCTAAAACTAACTGTTACACGTATTTATGTTCACCGCTTGTCCTGCAGACCCCGTAAGGTTCCGTCGTTAAACAACATGGCCGCCCGTCCCATCGACAATACCATAGGCAAAATAGTCCCGTCAAATCCCCGCCTTATAGTGGACGTCGCGAGGATGGACCCTCAATATTCACCAGTATTAATCCCGCCTCCGTAATTTACAGAAAATAACTTAAAATCCAAGGTATTATATATTAGATTTATAATTTTTTATCATTTTTAAACATAACTACAAATTCCCAACTAACTTCATTGGGCACTTCGCAAAGTCCCTTTGTTTTAATTTCAATTTAATTACGTGCCCAATTCTGCTAACTTTTACACCGTCGAACGAAACGTGCGTAATAGGAATGTCTCGCAGCATATATAACAATACTACCGAGACGGTTTAAATGGCAGGTAGTGAAAACCGTACAGTTTAGAACATCAGAATTGTACAGGACAGACTACGCTTCGACAGTAAAATTATTAGCAGAATTATGTACCTACTTTGCTAAAACAGTTTTTGCTCTACCATCATTCACTTTTTGGAACACAAAGCATGTTAGTTGATCTTATTTAGATCGCCGTGGAATAAGAACTACCCACAGCCTGACCGTAAAAGGACAGATAAATATGTGTTAAGCAGAACCGCTTTAAAATATTTACTAACAAAACACACTTTTGCACATTGAAGTAGCAATCGCTCATCTCTTATAAACTATACAAAGATTAAAACCAAGTCGAATTAGATTTTAATAATTGCAAACCATGTTTGATTTTCAGATGTATTATTATTAAGTTGGCGCCGTCAGGCAGGCTTTTTACCATCGGATCTTAGGCAGCGTTAGTTTCAAAAGTATTTTGAACGAATAACTCAGGAGCGCAGACAGTGAGGTGAAACATTATAATAGGTATAGTTATTTATATTCGTTAGTTGAACTTGTATCTCAATATTGTATTTAGGACGGATAAACTCATTTCTTTTGACTGATTCATGATAATACTCGAGAGTTTAAAATGTTTTGTTCGGTTAGGGGATCAGAAATTACTCCAAAAGGTATTTTGTAACATTGCGAGTGTTTTTAGTACATTCATTAACGACGTGAGTCGATTTATTGAGTTCCATGAACCATCTATTATTGCGACGAACTAGGTATGAAAGGAGCATTTTGAACCGGGCGATGACTTAGGCTATTTACTACTTTAGATTACATTCTATTTATCACATTCAGTGTTTGACAACTTACAATAAGATTACAATTCAGGTTAGGTATAGTATTGCTTAGAATTAACTAGATAATAACGATGTATCTATTATTCCTTGAGGCAAACCGATGTTTAATAGGTGTAAGGTATCTCTGAATAGGCTTAGCTGTAAGTTTAGGTATGTTCGCTGGGTCGTTATTTGTTGGCTCATTAGGTAGTATAGCCCCTGCAGTTTAGAGTTGGAACAGGCCGTAGATTCAGGACGTCCGTATAAGACTCCATAAAACGAATCTGGAAGAAGCCTAAGTTATTGGCAGGCTAGTTTAAGCTCTCAAATAGACAGGCGAGGCTTTATTTTAAGTAGGTTTAGGTAAAGTGTAGTTAAGCTTTGTATTATTAGGCACTAAAGTTAACATCGTCTTAGTAACTTTTTGATCATTCAAAAGTGATTATGGTAGCTATAAATGTTTTGTTTTAAATTTTAAAAATTTGCTTAAGTTTATAAAACCTAGTTCGTACAGTCATTCGCTTCGGATTTCATGCCCTTGATTGCTAATTTGTTCAAAACATAGAGGAACTCTTAAACTAACATCTGAATAGGATAACTCGTAATCAGAATTTTTGTACTGCATTAAATAAAAGTAAATATTTTTGTACTAAATTGAATACCTACTAACGTTAAATTTCAATCAAAATAGGTATTTTCTATCCTTTATTGTATCTGTCCCCGAACAACATTTTTCTTATTTTTTTAATCAATGTTAATTTTTTATGATGGTAATTACCTAATAAAAACATGTTTTTTTTGTTCTGTAAATCGTTGTAAAATTGATAAATAAATCATCAATAATCAATATATTAATTTTGTTTGTCTTTGTGTCAAATTTAACAAATTTATTGCCTTCATTTATTTGTTCCTATGTCTAAATACATATTTTATAAAGAAACCCTACGTGTCTATCATCTTTCAAGTACTTAATTATGTTATTTTAACTACTTATACATAAGTATCAATTGAATAATTAATATCTTTATATTTATTTCAATAGATAGTAAATTATTATCTACTTCCTAGGCCCTAGACGAAATTAATTTCTTAACTTACGCTATGAGGCGCTTTTTTGTAGAAATACTTAGAGAAAACTTATCTCTATTATTATAACAACTGCTTATTTAGAATTACTTACATACCTATTAGGGTAAGAACCAACCAACTTTTAACACAGGTAGCTAAATTACAAAATTTAATCTTATACATGGATATTACCAAAGGTGTTTACTATATCTAGCATTCAAATACCTATAATCTTAAAAAACGATTTCCAGGTGATCAATTTTATGACACCTTTTATCAGGCAGTTTAATTATATATGTCTTACCTGTAAGAGAATCGCTTATAAATCTCAATTCTTTGAGTGACAAAACAGACCACCTTTTGTAGACAGTCCTCTTATTCCAATAAATATAAGTTTTACATGTAGAAGACGATAAGTACTAATTACTAATCTTAGAACTTGCAGTAGAAAATCTAATCTTTATAAGTTCGTCTTCCATTCTCTTAAATCGGTGGTTACTTAAAGTGACTAAACTGACTTACTGTTAGGTATGACGACATTCCTCTCAGAATTTAAATAAGATATAGGTTAGGGTCCATGACAGAACTCCATGACAAAAAACTGTACCCCATCCATGTCCGGTTGCTATTAAATATTATTACTTTACAACAGCAAATATTGTAAAAAAGAATCTGCTGAGTTTCTTACCGGTTCTTCTCAGTAGATTGTAGGTTCCGAACCGGTAGTAGATTTATTTAATAATAATAAAACTGTAAATTCGTAATAAAATCTATATAAATACCAAATCAATTACTCTTTAAATCATTAAATTATAATATAATCATTTAATAAACATAATATTATTACTCAATTGACTTTAATATTCAGAAAACTTATATTGTTATTCCTTTGTACCTATTTTATGATTTATATCGTGTGAATCGTCTAACTTGGATGGATGGGGCTAGGGACTAAAATTTCAATGTCTAAATGATAAATATTGTTACAAATAAACAATTGGTTCCAAATATTGAATAAATGATTTTTTGAACCTACCGCTTCTTTTATTTCCTTTTCCAATGAGTTCTACACAACAATTCAACCCAGCAACAGTGAAATTCGACGTTATGCTAAATTTTGAGATTGTAGAGACATACCTAAGGTGTTGAATTTTTATGTAGAGCTCAATAATACCTGTACTTACCGATGAAAAATAGACGGCTGTATTCACAAACAAAACTTATGGAAAGTTTAACATTTCTCAATTGGCTGTGCTTTCGCGCTCTCTGTGATACCAAAGGTGATACCTCATTGTAATGTTTGTGAATACGGGCAAAAGATTAAGTACCTACATAACATACAACACAAAAAGCTTAAAAGTGCTATCAATAAATTCAACTTTATGCAGCATAGAGCCACATAGACTGCAGATCCAAAAGTGATACCGCCTCTCGTTCATAGCTAAGGTCAGTGACCTTACACAAGGTGAAGGACCTGCGGACGAGTGACCGAAGTAAAAGTAGGTATCTGGCTTTACAAATACACAATGGGACTCACAGGGAGAGTTGCACAGTGGTCAAGAAATAACTATTTTGGCCCTGTGGTCGTATCTATTGATTTATTACTCCTCACAAAAAACCAAGAGTGATACATTGTAACCATAATAGTATAATAATTAAAATAATTTTAGCCCTTTTTGACGTCCCACTCCTGGGCACGGGCCTCCCCTCAACACGAGGGGATTCAGGCCATAATCCACCACGCTGGCCCAGTGCGGGTTGGCGGAATACATGCAGTTTTCCTCACGATGTTTTCCTTCACCGTAAGCAAGTGATAATTATATAGAAATTATGATTCGCACATAGATTTCGAAAAATACAGAGGTTAGAGCCGGGGTTTGAACCCGAGACCTGGTGCCCGCAAGACGCGTGCTTAACCAATCGGCTATCACTGCTCCACTGTAACTGCTAAGCATAATAGTAATTGTAACAATTTTGTAAGGAGCTGGTATCTGAAGTAGGCATAATGCCTGTATTACAGAATTGTATGTAAAGGAAGAATAGCAATCTACTGGTGGAGAGACCGCTACCTAGACTATATTATGAATAATAAATACCGCCAGACTGACACACCAACTGTATGGTCCCAAACTAAGCAATGCTTGTACTATTGGTACCGTACAATGGATTGGGGGCGATCCTAGTGACACCCAGACCAGGGCAAATGACGAAAAGGCCTTTTCCGTAATTCCCCGGCGGGAATCGAACCCGCAACCACCATGTGCAGTGAGCCGAGCGGCCTTCGTTCGAACCACTGCCCGCCAGACGGTCGTGCTTGAAGCTATGAAGCAGTTGTGTTGTTAGTATTAGTAGGTACCTATTATTGACAAAAATGCCCTTGACGGTCAACTAAATGGTCCTATAAGCGTTCCGTTTTTCCCTTTGCAGTACGGAATCCTAACCCCTGATATTATCTACTGAAGTACGTAATAGCACGGAATAAAGAACACTGTAGCTACCGATAGTAAGGGTGCCCCTCGAATAGAGCCTTATGCATCGAGCGATTCTATTGGTCGAAGCGAGCGGGCTAGCTAGCCCAGCCAGCACGACGGCTCAAGTCGACAGTCACCCTAAGATACTGTAATATCACGGGTAACCAATGCACAATATGCATCCTATATAGTTTATTTTCGATCACAAGTAGGACAACAAAGCATCCCCGGCAAGTGTCCCTATACTAGGTGAAACAAAAAGGGTATACTAATTTTTTTGCAACTTAACTTTGTAAATTTAAAACTATCCGCTTTGTTGGACAGTTGAAGTACTAAAGGTTTTGTGAAATCTGTCAACAGCTGTATTCCTATAATAACACCTTTTGTTCTTCGAATTTCCTCCAAAGCTGATAGTTTTAGAATTACAAAGTTAAGTTTTGAAAAAAGGTAAACCCTTTATGTTTCACCTCGTACTTATTTCGCGCATCCAGTGAAGATATTATATTTTCATACACACAAGGGCTCCTAAGCAGTATTTATTATTTTGTGCACATCTGAGTAAACACTGGCAGCTCCATCTATCAGGCTCACTTTTCTACTGTAATGAAGATTGTAGAGAAGCATTATACACCAGATGGCGCTGTTTAATTTGGACAGTGCCGGTATCTTTCTTTGTATATTCGCTATACGTAAGTAATTTCAAATACATCAGTGAAATAATGCTACCTACTGCCGCTAGATGGAATTTTGGTTCTCATAAAAATAAAACTGGATTTTAATTTATAACCTGCCTCAAATTTAGCGCCATCTATTATAAATGTTGGTTAATGACTGGCATTGGGTGGTCTGAGTATGAGACTACGCTTATATGGAGCCATAGGAGAACCGAATGTCCGATTGAAATATTGTGAACTAAGGACCTTATACTCATGGGAATCTGAGCCATTACAGGATTCAATATATACCTGAGCTACAAGGACATTCCAGAGATTACAGGTGCGATCGGTTTTGCCAAGGTAAAATAATACGCATAATAAATGTGTAAAATTATTTATATTGCATTACAATAATGATAAAATTGTCATAACAAGGAATTGCCACGAGCCTACCTTACACAATTGCCGATTATGAAATACTTAGCCTACGTACCTACTTACTCACTGTTACACTAACTTAGTTGACTTAACGTTACATCACATGTAGAACGAGATATCATTTTATTTTATAATAAGTAACAACAGCCGAGGACCCGCGCCGCGCCGTTCCCACCAAAACTTATAAGTAACTTAGGCGCTAACAAATCTCTCGTAACTTTACAGTAAGCACTAGATTCCATTACAACAACTAGGTTTCACAAGCAAATACATAAAACGATAATTATTATGCTTATTGATATTAAAAACCATAAGCGTCGCCAAGTATGGGTAGCACCTCCTAACAAGGTTTGGGTAAGCGCGCGGTTGGATGCTATTTTTTCTTTCGATTAACCATCATATTTTTCTTGTAATAATGATGGATACCTATCCAAACAACCTATACCTATAAAAAACATTACTAAACATTTTGTAGTAATAGTTCCGTTGCCTGTCCCCTTTTTAAATAAAATTCCGTCTTTGCCTTAAAATCTTGTATAAAGACGATAAAAAAGGTATTAAATATAGATGAAACATTTGCGTCAATAAATACTTATTGATAATTCCCGCAATTAAAAGTATGATCGGAGCGGGGCGAGGCGCGGCGCGGCGAGCGCGTGTCTTATCTCTTGTTCTTGTTCTTCATGGTGAGCCGCCGCCAGAAGCTGGCCTTCTCGGCGGGCGGCTGCTCCTCGCGCGCCTCCTCGCCGCGCGTCTCGCCGCGGAGCATGTCCAGGAACGTGGGGTCGTTCTTGCGAACGTTTTTCTCGATTTTCACGGCTTCGGCGCTCAGTTCTGACTTCAGTTTCTCGGGGCTCGTGTTCTCGACCTTAAACTCGTTAGGGTCTTCAACGAACGCCTGTTGAAGGTCACGCATGATCTTTTTCCTTATGGTCTTCTTCATGCTGAGGTGTCTCTCCAGTGTTTTGACGTCCCCATTGGGGTAAGAGCGGAAGTCCTCCTTTTTCTTCTTTGTCTTCTTTGTTTTATCATCGTTGTCGTCGAAGCTCTTGGCGTCGTACTGCTGGTTGAGGCCGAAGATGTCGCGCAGGTGGGGGATGGCTCGCTCTGACGTCATTGTGCTGTAGGCTTCGATCCGCCCGTTGTCAGAGATCACAGACACCTCATCGTGGGATCTGTAATTAAGAAAGGAAATGATTGAGTATTGTTAAAAATTCAGCCATAGCTTCATTATTAAAAGTTATTTAATCTCTTTTACTCATAATTTACGAAATATCAACAGATGCGGAAATATAGAACCCAAAATTTTCAATGACTTCAGTTTGCCAGTAAATCAAATTAAAAGCACTAAAATCGGTCCAGTACGCCGGCGCAGGCTATTAAAGCTATTACCAAGACCACGGCAGTTAACATCTCGCGCAAACAATGGCGACGAGGAACGGAGGCTGCGTACCGTAACCGTGATGCTGCCACTGGTCACGGTTATAACTTCCCTTCTACGCTGCAAAGTCGACACTTGCGAGATAAATAAAAAAAAAGATATTCCTAAAAGGCCAACCGATATAAGTAGCGTGATGATCTTAATAAACAAAGCTGAGAGAAATATTTCCTAATGGAAATAGTCGCAGATGCAGTGGTTTCTAATAAAGACACTGTGTATTTTATCTCGGTGAGTCCTAGAGAACACCCCAATTCCAAACCCGTAACGAATTGATTTACCTACATTTCAAACAAACACTTGAAAATAAAAATCTGTCTTCCTATTATGATTTATTATCAAGGCAATTTCTGAGGACGAAGGACATCAGCGGAATCGTGAAGCGTATATTGCGGAAGTGTTTCTGGTTGACGTGTACCGGCGTCCGCAGATGCAGGCTCGGCATTGTGCCGAGATATAATGAAGAGCGCTTCACTGCGCCTCTGTACGCCGCTCACTCAGGGGTGCCACTCTTAGAAACGATAGTCGATAGATCTTGATCGTGACCCTTGTAGTGTCGAATCCTACTCTGAATTCCATTTTTTAGCCGTCGTATCGATTACTGAAAGATTACAAAGTTATCGTTCGTTCAAACGATACAAGACGGCAAAAAAGATAGAATTTAGGGTAGAATTCGATACTACAAATGTCACGATATATCGATTATCGTTGCTAAGAGAAGCACCCCATGGCTGTCGGTGTATTTTGTCAAACCAAATGATATCTAGCGTTAATAAGTTCATGCACCTCGTCTTGTCAATATCCAACTCATTTGAATCTTGTCCACAAATGAGAGGGTTACAATAGGTAAGTTATCATCTTAATTGAATATCTGCATGAAAACAGTGTCTGCTTGCGTTAGAACTCGTCAAATAAAAAAGTTTCATTTGCAGCGGGATTTATTGGGAAATATCAGATGAGTTCTCTAGGGAAATCAGCTAACTAAATCTGGAGAAACAGGAATTTAGCTCAGGTGAAATATCACGTCCCCTCACACTTCAACTGGTCATCAATGTAAATCATCGTGGCCCTGTGAAACAATGCAGACCATTTAGCGCCAATTCGTACACTTTCCAACAAATGTTTGCAAAAATGTAACACTTTCTTCGCTTTCCACGATAATTGCGCCAAAGCTGTTGCTTTTAGCTAAATTGTTTTAGAACGCCAGCCGTCCCACTAACATGGCGATAGCCTGAATATTTGAAGTTCTACAGGTATTTAGATTAAACACTTTTAAAGGAAGTGTCTGTTTAGTATCATCGTCCACTTATATTTGTTAGACTTTGTATTAGGTCTAGATTAGATCTGGTTAGTTTTCATCGAATTCCAGATAAAATCAGACCTTTGAGACCGAACCAGTACTGAACTTATGGGACTATCGGTTCTTCTATACCACGATTACCCATATCAAAACTTTCAACTAGAATAAGGTAGCTAAACTTGTTTGAGATCGATAAGATAGGATATGTTATCCATGGAAATAATAGTAAGTAAAGTTATGTAAGCATTTATCTATGCCCTTACTAGCGAGTCCGTTGTTCGTCACTACTTCGTACTTAACAGCTGACATTAACATTGGCCGGGGTCGCTGCACTTTACCTAACTCTAGCACACATGATCGGGGCAGCCATCTTGTCTGAATGACGTCACCCGCCGCGCCGGTTACAATATATTTTGTTGAGATTTTGTTTTTTCGTTTTTATTATGTTTGCGTTTTGTAATTTAAATATCCCAACGTTTCTACGTAAACTCGTTTTGCAAGTGTACGTTTTTATTAACCTAGCCGTGTTATTATAAAAAAGTTTAACAAGTTATAAAAGAACACGAGCTATGTCAAGTTTTAGAAGTAGGTAAGTACCTAGTTATTTTCGTTGAATTGTTTGCCTTCGTTACGCTTATCTTGTAGTAAATAAATATTAAGTTATAGAAATAAAATGGAAAGAAATATGTTTTTAGAACAGTAGAACGGATTTAACCCATTTGGTTTTATAAAACCTGCTAGCACACGGAAAATCCGTTGCCAGAGGAAAAAAATATGCATTTGGAACTTTTCATCGTACACACAGGATTAACTTTGTAGAATATTGAAAATGTTTATAGGTATTTGCGAAAACTTAGGTATTTTTTCAAAAAACAAAGACATACGGAGTATTTTCATTCCTTTCTTTTTATAGTTAGGTACCTATATAGAACATAGTCTGAGCTCATGATATATAATAATACCAGAGACATGTCACCAAGATTGTCTAAGAATATAATATAATACCTATCAGTTATCAAAAAAAAAGTTATTCAACGTCAACGAATAAACCGGAAAAACAGATTCGACATCGGATTTAGTATGCGTAAGCCGTCGCTACGACATTGGACAGGCCAACAAGTTGTTGACCCATCCGTGGCCGCTAATCGCTCGCTACTCGCTAGAAACACCCAGCAATTGCGATCGTTGCGTGGAGTAAACAACTAGTTGCTGACATTATTGTTACGCTATAAGGCAAGTGGGCCGTAGCACAGAATAAAAAATGTCTTTATTCTAATGGCCACAGCTTGCTTGTTTGATAAGATTTTTAAGCTGTAGTCAGATGACTACAGCTCATATACTGGTTGGCTCGAACTGTGTAGTACCACCCTCTTACAGAAGATCAGCATAAACTGGCAATTATAGGTGCGTTTCGTACAATTAATGAGAGAGCCGGAAGCCTAGCACCACTTCCTGTCCCTCTTTTACAATCCCCCGTTCATGTCGGTCAGCCGTTTCGGAGATAAGCCGGAACAAACAGAAAGACAGACGGATAGGCAATTTTATTTAAGTACCTACCATCCGTAAGTTAGTTTACTTTCGAATAATGCATTGAATAAAAAGCTGTAATTTTGTAATTACAAACAGACACTTAAATGTTATTTATTTGTACATAAATAATAAAATCGCCAGACGAACACACCAACTGTATGGTCCCAAACTAAGCAACGCTTGTACTGTGGGTATCGTACAATGGGCTGGGGCGATCCCAGTGACACCCAGACCTGGGAAAATAACGAAAAACCCATTTCCGAAATTTACCCTGACGGTATCGAACGCGCAACCACACGGTGCAGTGAGCCGAGCAGCCTACACTCGAACCACTGCGCCAAGCGGTCGTCGACATAAAATAGTTTTAAATGTTTTAAATATTCCCAAATAGTTTACAATTTTTTGTGGCTGTATAATTTAGTATTTGATTACGAAGCAAATTGCTACATTCGCGGGGATGTCTGTCTGTCTGTTGTGACGCAAATGGCTCCGCTCGCTCTATCAACCATAATTACACTCAGTTCATTTTACGAGAACGCATGAATGATTGCAAATTGACCCATATGCCAATGGCATAAGAGACACAGCACGTGTCTTTGTAAAATGAACGAGCTACATATAATGGGTTGGCAATTGGCATGCACTTTGCGTGCGAAATATAAAACTTTTATAACAATATGTCGTGGTTCAGTTCTACATAGGCACTTAATTAGATTTTAATTATAACTAGGCAACCTTAATTTTTTTGAAAATATATCATTTTCCACTTTATTATCTTCTTCCATTGTCTCAATCACCTTCAGTTCGCCAAATTGAGAGCAATGCCTTTGCTATTGCGTCTCTAAGTACCATTAACTAATGAATATCAAGCAGGTCGTTCGCAAGTTTGCCGACTTCTTTAAAATAATCCATGGCAGTCAATCATTGAAATTAAATGTGATTAAAATTCCATATTTCGCACATGGTGTTTTCGTCCCAAATAGGGGGCGAGCCTACCGTTATACCAGGCAAAGAAGACAAGGATATTAAAAACTATTGTGCTATAAATTTATATCTTAGTCTCTCTAGTTTATGGGTTGTCTATGTGTGTTTAGAGATTAATTTAATTACCAGTTCAATCTCTCGGTTAGTTCTTACTTGTCAACTTTGTATGTTATTAAATAAATAAAATAATAATTAAGAAAAGTACGTCAATAAGGTAGTCAATAGTCATTATTGGAGCGCCTTGAATTTATTTTTGTTTAAGATATTATTGAAAAATGAAATGAAATAGGTATAGGTGGTAACGTTGCACCTTGCACGAACAGCTTTTTCGGCCTTGCGGGTTTTCACAGAATAATGATATCGCGTTGTGTGTTTGCACAAGTGGATTAACAATAATAGTGTAGCTTATTGCCCCAGACGAACTCCGTTTAATATGCTGTATAAATAAAAATAATATGCGGGGAACAAAAGCAACAAAACAGTGACGCAAGCGTGGCGGAAGAGTTGTTTGTCAAGGAATAATACGTTCTTCATAATTAAAATTGTATAGAAATTTACTGCATACAAATTAGTTGTATTGTCCGTGATAAAAAAATCCAGCTGGATTTTGAAGGCAAACATCCGTATTTAATAGAATCCATGAGGGTTGGATGTTTGCTCATAAAAATACACGACCCAATTTATAACAGGCCAGTACTAAATTTGACTTTGTGGAGGTCGCAAAAAACAAATAAATGGATGTCGTTAAATTTATGGAATTTTTAAATCTTTCGGGGCTTCGTGTTTTGAATTACGTGTGTCAAATAAAACAAGCTCATTAATTTGAATGTTGAATGCTCTTTGATTGTTAGGTTCGAGTTATCGCTCTGCTATGCGAGATTCAAAATATTGTTACGTTTGCTAGGTAAATCACTGTCAGAAAGTTTTTAAATTAGCTAATAACTTTCTCATGTGTTAAGAGCAAAAACTTTGTGAAACTACACTCCACTCTAGACAGACAGACCGTGTAATGAAACCGTAACGCGTCACACTGATTTCTTTTTAAATTACTATAAGTCTATGATTGACCATTGATATTTTTTTAGGGTAACTGCATAAACAGCGACTAATAAGTACTTATAGGTAGGTAGTCCATGCAGATTAACGAAGTGGCTTGTTGAATTAAGTGCCAGTTGCAGATTAACTTCATTGATAAACTGATACAACATACCTACTCAAATGTAACCACAATATTTGAAAGTAATTGAAAGTAAGAAAAATATAGGTACAACCTTAAGAATAGAGTCGAAAATAGCGTAAAATCTCGATCGCACGTCATTGCGTTGTGTTTGAGAGCAATAATGCCACTGATCTCATAATATTATTATGGTTTGACTGTCAATATCATTGTTCTAATGTCCAGTTATCGCTCTACGTTTAACGAGCGGCCGAGCGGAGGGCGGAGAGACTGCGGCGTCGCGCCCTAATTGTTACATTCCACGCACGCGCTGCACGCACCACACGGCAAGGGAAATTGTGAACATGACTCACTTGTTTCTGTAATTAAATTAAAATTATTTATATCAGATTACTATGACATTACATAAAGTCGAAAATTTTAAAATTTTAATACCTATACCGAGAATTGGGTCAGAAATGATACCCGATATATTTTGGAAACTACCGAACAGAATTTCATAAATTATAGCTAAAAACGTTCTCGGTAATAAATAAAACTACTCGAACTACCAGAAAATAAAAATCCTAGCCTGGCGAGGATTTCAAATAAGCTTTCACGAAAGTTTATTGTGAAAGGAACCACATTCATTTCATCACATAAAAGGATAATTAAGTATTTATAGACAAATAAAATGGTCACCCTACTGCATGACGTCGGCGCTTGCGCACAGGATGTTGCGTATTACGCATCCAAATCTTTTTACTTTCCGTTTATTGGTATAGTGTGGCGTCAAGCTCTAATTGCTTTTGTTTTGATTTACTTTGCATGGACTAAACTTAGGTATTTTTATCGTTGTTATATTTATGTTAAGAACAATACCTAATTTACTACCCACTTAAACCTACTGACTGATTTTTATATAATAGTACATAAGTACCTACATTTATGAAGCATGCAAGTAAATTGTTAATTTGATTTAATTATGCTAACTTAAATTATTTGACTGGCCTGAGAAATTACCTTATTTCGTTTCACTGAAACGTAACGATTTAAATAAGAATCTCTTAATTAAGTTAGGTAACCAATTACTCTACGTAAGACAGATAGCTATACCTACTTAATTAAGTATTTCTTTGTCTGAGTTACTGATGTTTTAAATAAAGGTAGATCTACCACATGTTTTAAAATATTTGTATGGTAAAATATACATCGCACCTATCGGCCATCCGAAGATATCAATAAGGACATACCTACAGTTAAGGATGGTTTAAGGCAAGTGTAGTTTGTAGATACTAACAGATTGTTGTGGGATGTACCAGGCGATCATAAACACAAGCGCCCTATTTAATTACTGGGAGTTATAAACAGCGAAAAATTAAACAATGTGATGGGAACATTGATGGGAACGCATTTGGCAGAGCGATCAATTAGAGTACTAACAGACCAGTGCAGTCATTATTAATAGTGAACATATTACATAACATCACAACCGAAATCCCTGAAGCAAAGTGTTGTTTTGAGACACTCCAAACGTAAGTTTCACACCGCTCATAGGTTGGTGACGTTCATTCATTCCTTTTTCAACCATAGAAAATTAATTGTTTTGACAGACACATTTATTACGTGTCTATTGTTCTTGGACGCCAGAGCGTTCTGTTCCGAATGTTCCGATCCTAGAACAGAAGGCAATTGAATTAAATATTTCCATTATTTATATTTTATTTTATTCCTCATCTGAGATATCGATTTCGCTCTGTTATGTTAGTTGAACACACTTCATAACACTTATTGGATTAATAACAAAACTTCAAACAATCGGACGAGCGATGCATTTCAGAAGCCGCAGCCGTGACGGTTCCCACGCCGGGTCGGCTCTGGAGTTGGATAATTGGTTACCTAATCGCGTTCATTGAATTGCCCAAGTCAAGGCACTCGGCAGTCGGCGACGTGTGATCGCGATTACAATGCTGGTGTCAAAGTTGATGTCGTGAGTATTAGAGTTTTGACCTTATGTCTTTTGGTATACGACCTCGTTTTGGCTGCGCGTCATGGGATAGCGCTTCATACGTCATTACTTTGAACACTAGGATAGCACCAAGATAGCACGAAATATTGACCATTAAGTGTGTACCATCCCGCTCACTGCACAGAATTTATAAATAACAATGACAGTGATAGCATGCTTTCTTGATGACAATATCATTACGTGAAAAAATCATATAAGGCAGATTCTAGCCAAATTTTATTTGGCGCTCCGTCTTTCGTGAAAGATTACCTACCTATTCGTGGGTACTTTGCGGTAGCATTGAAGTACATTTCATGCGTCAATTAATAGGGAAGCCAAAGGGAATCTAACAGAGGAAGTTTACAGATGCGAATCAAAAATCAAAAAATTACACAAGAATGTCAAACCAAAGTATACCTACTACGTATGATTCATTTTTAAGAAGCTTAGATGCAAGTAAATTTCCATACAAACTTCCGTCCCTTATCGTGGTAGAATTTTCCAAAACCCTGCCTTAATCAACATCGGTATAAGAAGTACATTCTGTCAAAACTTAATGTTTCTAATTCTAGCCCCAGCGGTTTTGGTCGTGCGTTGATAGATCTCAGTCAGTCAGGCCGACAGTTTCTCCTTTTATTACGAGTATATACAACATTTAGCCCAGCAAGTGTCAGCAGTCTGCAAAACTCTAGAGATCTCTCGGTGAATGGGTACATTTTATAACTTCAGCTGCAACTTCCTTAATTTTCTATATAACTTCTCTCTAACTTTATCCTTTAAACATTACCACAGCCTGTATTTGTCTTTTTGAAACGACGTTGCTTTAAGATTAACTTAAGATTTATTAATCTTAAGTTAAGTTAAGTTGCAAAGTTTTGTCAGGTTTCTAACTTGAAGTGGTCATGATTTTGGAGAATTAAAAGACATGATGAAGAAACCCGACTAAGTAAACATTTACTTTGAAGATCTTCGCTTCAGTTTTGAATGATGCCGTTTCGAAACTGTACATTATTATTTAAATAAATGACTTTGTTTTAAAGGTGAGTTGGTAAATGTTTAGACTTTGGGACAGTTCACCATTGTTGCGTAACGCTTGCTCGGTGTAGGTCTTTGAATGTATTGTTTTAATGTCTTCTCATAGGTGTCCCACTTGAAACTATAAACAAACAAAAGACATTTAAAAGGCCGTTCAGTGTGAACAAAACGGTTAGTAACTATAAATGATACGAAAATATGACGGAGACTGGCCTATTGACAAAATGTTGCGCTTTCACGTAGTAAATATAGCTCAAATTTGGCAAAATAACACTTAATGGTCCTTTAGTAATAGGACGGCAGAAGACAATAATATATAATTTAGTAATCGATTTATTTATTTACAAATTGGGTTTTATTTGTCCCGAAACAAAACATTTAGGCAAAACAAAATGTCAAACGTTTTGGTAATTGTAAAAAACATGGATTACCTACCAATTAACCATTGAAACATTGACATGTATTATGTCATGATTTTGTTGCTCTCTCGTCAGATGAGACTGTGAAACTAGCTGCTAAAGCTGAAATTGGAAAGTAATCCCGGAACTGTTAGTTGCTTAGGAGAACCAGAGACTCAAATCTCATAAATGTATTTATATACCAAGTAATGGCTTCAGCAAAATTGGGGTCAAATTTGATCCTGTGGGTCACAGATCAAAGGGCCAGGATGGGATAATTCAGCCCCTTTTAGCCCTGGGCCAAGTTCCCAGATCGCGTTACTATTTCAATTTATCAGGGGTAGGGAAATACGACCCCTTGTCAAAATATTTGTTTGGGGACGCCAATGCAATCATTGCAGTTAGCGATTCAGAAGCGATGTATCGAAATACATATGAAAAAATTATCGTTCGTTTGAAAAAAACTGACGTTTTATTAAAATAGGTACTTCAATCTTAATTAAGTGTACGACGTTATTAATTCATGAATTCATTATTAATTTGGCAGGCACAATACAATGGCGCCTCGGCAATTTGCATTAAATTCTAATTCGAGTAAACAATTCTTATGGCGAATCGTTATAACCTTGGAATGTTGCCACACAAAAAACATCATATACCTACCTATAGAGAGGTATAAAAAAGATCTGATAAGCATTAACTGTTTTAATTGCAGTGTTGCCATTATGTGCAATGATACCCACTGTTTGTGTGTTACTGTGTGCGCACCATAAAATGGTTCTGTTTTTAATATTATAATGCACTAGGTACCATTATCCTAACTATTTATAATATAGCCACACATAATTAAAATACTCATTATTTTATACTTTACTACAATTAAGTAATTAATTTAAAGACTCATTCTCATTAGTAATTAGGTAAATATTAATTAGTTTACCGTACTAATATAAAATCATCCGCTTATTTTGGTAAGCCAGTCATGAGATCGCAAACGTTCTGATACTCGACCCAGTTTATATTTATACTTACTTATTTTGATGTAAATTGCAGCTTCATAAACATCTGTATAAGTGCACCTAAACTATGAACTAAATCTACAAAACTACAGAATAAAACTCAATACTAACTGACTACATCTAAAGATTCTTAATCAAGAACCACATACATGTTTTTAAAAAGTCCTGTAACTGTAAATTTTTACTGACATTTTAGTCTTAAACCACCCAGAATAACTCGTAGATCAGACTTGACCTGACAAAGCAAGTACTGTTGAACTTAATCATTACGTTTAACTTTATTTAGTTCTTCGAGATCGCCAAATATGTCGTCAACCGACATCAAGCTGAAATACAACAGGTTTGGAATTGATGCAATGTGGATATCACCTGCCTGTGTCCAGTCTGGCTTGAAATCTGCATGCGTATCGAGTGCTATCAAGATTGCTGCCACGTGATTGGGAGTGCCTACTCCATTGCAGCATCATGCATGCTCCGGAGGACACGTGACACGATCAACCTCCACTCTTAACTTTATACAGGGCGTTTCAAAAGTAATATAGTCTGATATAAAAATTTAGGTGTTTAGTTGAATTTAATTTAGTAATTTAGGTATGAGTACAATAAATTATTTGTAGATGCCTGGTGAAGCCAGAGTATACGCAACTACGTATCATAATTTCTGAGTTACGGACCTTTGAATATTTGTCAAAACTTTCGTATTGCGCGGAAATTTAAAAGTCAGTCAGCTAAGACGGTGCCGATTCTGTTAGTACTCAAACTAAGTTTATGTAAACTAATTGCATCGCCATCTTTTTCATGGCTGTACTTAATGCATGAGCAGGACAGCAATATTTTAGTTGTGTCTTTAGTTGAATCGTAATTGTAGCCGAAATTATTAGCACCAACAATTTATTTGCTAGTACTATAATGATTGCTATTGATATTGGCTAACATTTTTTAAGATATTATTACATCATGATGGAGAACAGTGAAAACCTGTGCCTAAAATAAAATAACCAGTTTTCGAAACATACATCTGCTAAGTTGATAACCCGTCCTGGAGCAGATTGTATGGAAAAATCCAGAATTTCGGTTTTAAATTAACAATCCAACTTGCCAGAATCAAGAAATTCATGAGTTTTGAAGATATGATCACACAGGTTCGAATATATAGTAGGTTTATGCAATCATTTGTAGGATTAACGCGTAGCTTTTGACTAAAATAGGTATCAACACGACGCTCCAAGTGTGTAACGGTATCACAGATGTTTAATATATAAAATATATTAATTAATTAAGCGAATTAGCATTGCCACTCAACTTGGCAATGCTGCCAGCCTTCTGAGCACTTTACCAAGTGACGGCGGTCTGGCGCAAGTTTAAGTTTTGTAATTTTAAACAAATTAATGCAATTTGTGCTCAATTAAAACTAGTAAATAATTAATAAAATATGGGGACACTGCTACGGGCCAATCTACCTCAAACACTACTTTTTTAGATACTTAACTAGCAATCCAAATTCATCACATTACTAGTAGATATTCCCGTTAGCCTCTCCAGCTAAGCGAATGCTTGTGTTCGGAGTGGGTTCACCTAGCTACCTATAAAGGTTTAATTTGTGAAACACGGGTTAAGGTATACTTCACTTTCCCTATTGTACATAAGTACCAAGTTATTAATAGCATAAGCATAGAGCCCACAGTCAATATTTTGACAAAAGCCATTCGTCCACACCTCTTCATGGTGGGTGGTATGTCAGTATCCATGCATTGTGCGCTGTAATTGCGGGCATTGTATGTAAATCACATATTTATTGTATGGGAGATGAAGTCGAGAAAGAAACTAGTTCGTCTTCATGGAAATTATATTTATTTTTTAATAGAGTAATGGCGGCAAAAAGCACACTCCTCACTTGATGTTAAGCAGTTACCGTTGCCTATTGATATCAAGGGCATTGCTTGCACGTTTCCGACCAAAGGGGAGGGGGGAATGCATATTTGTCGGTTGATCTTTTCTTTAAGATATGAAAAATCTCAATTTATATCTAGCAATTTGTAAGCTGAACTTGGTTAAAAGGTATTTTGGGAATTAAATATTTTGCCAAGGCTTTACTAGAACCCAAATATTTTATCAATGTTCTGGTCAAATCCTCATTCTGATCTGTAGGCTTCATCGCTACCTTCGACAAAAGCAAGCGTGGATCCCACGTGAAATTGTAAAAACACTGCGCTGTGGGCTGGAATGGGTTAGATTAGAACCTACCTTCTTTTGTTTCCAAGGCAAGCGCCAAACAATTTAGATATCACTATTATTTGTTACAAGGTAAAGTGAAAAGTAAAGATAACCTACCTACGTACGAGCGTAAATGTAGGTATCTACAGGATGAAATTTAATTTATTGGCTAAATATCCATGAGTACGTCGTATACCATAGAAGATAACCCGTATCTGAAGTTTGAGAGCGATCTTGGAAGCGACATTCTTATGTCATACCATCACAAAAAGGCATGTCCAGAGCGAGCGTACTCAAGATTGTTCTCAGATTTGAGATTGATCTATTAATATGGGCCTAAGATATATAAATTGAGCCCTGTGATATTTCATTTAAATCACATCAAATAAATTATAATATGATGTTATCACGTAATTATTATGTACAAATAAATAAGAAAAGGACACGACAAAGAACGTGTGTAAGTACTAAGTAGGAGCAATAAAACGCCGTTGCATAATTTCATGAGATGCCTTGACATAAAATTATGATTAGTATGTTGCAGTTACTGAGGCTTTCATATCAATTTGCCCATTGAATTCGATTTCATCCTGTATACACAATTGGTTAGTAAACATGATGGTAATACCAGAATTCTATTAATTATTATCCCATGATTGATGGAATAGATTTGCGTTAGTAAGTATGTACATTATCTTTCACGCTTCCGCTATGAAAAGGTATTTAGATAAAAAAAATAAGCCTAGGGATTATGTTTTACTCCACAAAACAAAATATTAGTAGTTATCTAAATATATATAACTCAAAGGTGACTGACTGACATAGTGATCTATCAACGCACAGCCCAAACCACTGGACGGATCGGGCTGAAATTTGGCATGCAGGTAGATGTTATGACGTAGGCATCCGCTAAGAAAGGATTTTGATTAATTCTACCCCCAAGGGGATAAAATAGGGGATGCAAGTTTGTTAAGTTCAACTCCACGCGGACAAGTCGCGGGCTCAGCTAGTTGATTTCATAAGAGCGCCCAAGTGGATGGACCGATTTTAATTTTGTTTGTTTTTGTCAGAAAGGTATTCTGATCGAGTTTTCTTAGGTGTGTTTCATGACAATCGGTTCAGCCGTTTGAAAATTATCAGCTCTTTTGTAGTTTAACTAGTCGTCTCTACAGGGGTTTTTTTATATTTCAATTTTTCATTATTATATTTATGGACGTTTATATAACTAATGGGACGGTATCATTTCCAACACCCACTTATCGAGCACTTATTAAAGCTATGGGCTGTAATTCTTAGATTTCACACGTTGTTACGACGTAGATCGTAATACGTAGGAAACGGTTTATCTCGGCGACATCTCGAGCCGAATTCTTCCTCTGATAGTTGTTGTGATAACGGCCGTGGGAACTGTACCTCTTTGTGAGTGCCTCGAGCTCTTCGTGGCTAGGTTCTCCTTGCTAATTAGAAATTAACGCCAACTTTTGAGGGTTTTAGTACTATTGTAGAAGCTTGCCATTCGTTGCTGGTATAGGTAAGGTAATATCGGACAGGTGACGCTTAGCATTTTCTATGAAAATCGGCTATTCCATTTTTTATAGAATTCTTGTAAGTATTTCACTCTGAGAGTGATGTATTAACGCTTTTGAGATTTCATATTGTACTGGTAGGTATGACTTAAGGGCGACATTTCTAAGTTCGCTCTCAGATTTCACATCGATTGATTGATAGGGTACTTAGGTACCCTTTTTTACTGGCCCAATGTTCTTTAGCCAACCTGTCTTTATGATGGAATCAGAACCTATCTGGATTATTATTGCTTATTAAAAATAGTCTTAATCATCTTAAGTATAAAGTCTCATTTTAATAATGCACGATATTTTGCATGACGCCTTGACGATGATGTACTACCTAATACCACAAACAAAAATAATCTGTTGGGTTTCTTTCGACAGCTGACCTTTTAAATCATACACTACCTACATATCAGAAAATATTTGGGTATACTTACCAACAGATTGTTTTTTGTGGTATGTAATGTAAGTACTTAATATTATCATCTTTAACATTTACTAAGGCGCCATTTAAAAAATACTCGCTATATATAATTATAAATAAGTACTCGCTTGTGTTATCAAATATTACTTAAGTAGATACCTACCTATACCCATCATCGCATCTACGCACTTTGAATTCAAAATCCTTAATCTATTTTAAGCAAGATTAAGATTACTATTGAGATATTAGCGGATCCCTTCCTGGTGTCAGCTGATTAATGGGCTTCACTTTCCGACCAATCACGAGTCACGACGCCCTGGTGACGTCAACTGCGCACGCGCACCTATCGGTTTCGCGAGGATGCGACTCAGGAAATGATGGTTGTAGAAATACTGATATTTTTTGTTGTGTTTTGTTTCGGTCATCTTGGAACTAATTGCGGCACGTGCCGGCTAGATTTCGGAAAAAAACGATGTTGTACTGCCATCCGAGATGTTTACAAAATCGAATAATGAAGAAGTATGACAGTAATACCAAGTCTAGTCAGAAAACTCTAAAACAATGGAACCGACTTCAAAAAACCCGGGTGCACTAAAAAGCTAGAAATAAATAGGGACCTTATAATAATAAAATAATAATAATTTTAGCCCTTTTTGACGTCCCACTCCTGGGCACGGGCCTCCCCTCAACACGAGGGGGATTCAGGCCATAATCCACCACGCTGGCCCAGTGCGGGTTGGCGGATTTCACATATCTTTCGAAAATTAGTTAAATCTTCTAAGACATGAAGGTTTCATCACGATGTTTTCCTTCACCGTAAGCAAGTGATAATCATACAGAAATTATGATTCGCACATAGATTTCGAAAACTCCAGAGGTTCGAGCCGGGGTTTGAACCCTAGACCTGGTAGCCCGCAAGACGCGTGCTTAACCAACCGGCTATCACTGCTAGGGACCTTATAATTTATTTAATTTGGAGTCTTTTTTTGAATCGGTGTATAAATGACGGAGTTCTGAGGTAACAAACATAAAAAAAATACACATGAATTGATAGCCTCCTCCTTTTTGAAGTCGGTTGAAAAGCCGTTGCTCTATCTTAGATTATGTTACACGAACAAAGAGAGTGGGGGGCAGCTGCATCATCACATTGCGAAACATTATCCAGATGCACAGGATATAAGGACCTATATGGATGGTAATTACTCGTTTTAATTAGGTATATTAGTTGATAATTACTTCCTGTACGTGTTATTATATTATAATTATTTACAGTATGGAAACAATGTGTCGACAGTCTTGAGATCTATTTACCTCTATGAATCAAGTATCCACGTTTACGTTAGTTAGTAGTTACTCAAGTTCTTTTTAATGCGTCTTTGAACCTTATGAGCAGACGGCTCAGCCATACAAAAATCGAAATTTTGAGAGTTAGTCATGTTATGGTTGGTAGGTGGAAAATCTGAATTAAGTACTTTTGGATTTTGATTTACCTACTGTTCTTCGTCCACAGGTTACTATGTACTTAGATACCTAAAATAATGTCGAGTTATATTAATTATAAAACGTAGGTACTTACCTAATTACATGAATAATGAATTAATTACTAACTATTTTATTAATATTTTTGGTGTTCCACGCAGAGTAATAAATTAAAAGGTATTAACTAATTTTAACCGGATTATAAATTAATAATTAACCTAAATCAACAGTGGGCTAACACCCCCAACTCCACAAAGTGCGGGGGTGGTAAGGGTTAGGTAATTCAATAACAACGGCGGCCTTTTCGATTATGTTAGGTATCTAGTTTTAAAATATTGCTTCAAAGAATTTTAAACGTAGTTATCAATTTTGAACGCGTATGTTCCAAAATACATAATACTCGTGTATGACTGTACTGATAGAATTGCAAGTAAGCTTACTTACTTACTTATTCCAATTTTACTTACTGAAAAAATATGTCATACATGTACAGATAATACCATATAAATACACCTAATGAATACCTAATAAACATAGAGGAATAAACTTTTGGAATAAAAATTAAAAAATATCACTCGCAGATCGATCAAGGTGCCAGTTACGTATTTGATTAACATTATGTAATAGTATAGGTTGCTGCTCTAGCTCTTAATTTTATTAAATATAATGCTTTTCCGTATCCCGGAAGTCGTAGATCATCATTAGTTGATTAGTCTAGATCTGTTCCTCCAAATAATGTAATATTCATTATGCTTTCTCATATCAAGATTTTTAAATATCCAAGCCATCGTCTCAAAAATTATACAAAACAGTGATTTAATATTGCACAGAACACCGTTAAAACATAACACGGAAACGTGATGATAATAAATAAAAATTAATAATAATGCGCAGATTATTTTATTATTCTGCTCATGTAATTGGCAACACTAAATGTGCGGATGCATTGGCAGCCCACTGACCATGTGCGGTCGCGTTATGTAAATAACTTACACTTGCAGTTTGTTGCAGCTGCGCGGTAATTGTACAATGATTGCAGATTTGTGATACTTACATATTTAAGTAATAACTTATTTGCCTAATATTTACGTAATAATGTAAATATTAGACTGAATATCGTGCTAATACATTCTAGCTTTGATTTCATATATGTACTGTTATAGATTTTATTATATACCTACAAAATCCCTATCCCAATCATTAATTAAATTATGTACAAGGTTATTATATGTGTCTGCTTAGCCGTATGAGTATCCATAGCCTTGTTTTAACTTCTTTGCCACGTAACATACCTAATGTCTGGAATTGCTACCAACATTTTACAAATTTTTTGCGCATATCTCGATTGCCGATTGTCATCGTGACATTAGTAATAAGCCTCCGGATACAGAGGGGCACTCCGTCCTGTCGGTGACCTCTCACTTCCTCCGAAGGGCTCACAAATCACCACAGCCGACAGCAAGGGCTTAGTACTCTAGCTTTCTTTATAAGGCGATAAGTAGGCAACCGCTTAACAATTTCCGCGTCGTTTCTTGTTGCATGGTGAGTTCAATAGATGAATATTTGTTTTACGGTTATGTCCGTATAAGATTAATGTTGGTTGTTAAAAAAATATTGTTTTAATTTGCAATGCAATGAACGAAGAATATTTGTTGTGTCATTTAAACAATTATGTAAGATATCTTGAAAGCTTTGTTCGATTTTATTTATGTAAGTAATAGGTACTTATAACATTTTTAATAAAAGTTAACAAAAATACTCCATTGGGATTGTAAATAGTATCATTTAGATGAAATTCTAATGGATCACAAGACAATCTAGCGTTCTCTAGAAGTAATTGCTGCTTTAGCCGCATTATACAACACTTTTAGAAGCCACAGCGGTGGGAGTGAATGCTCAAAAACTATATTAATTAGCCTGTATTGCTTCAGATCTTAATATACAAAAGCGTATGCATATTTCACGTTCATTAACCACCACGAAAGACATTACGATTACAAATTAAATAGTTACGAAACACTTTCTACTGAACAAAGGATGGTGGGCGGGACAAAAGCCGGCTATCAATACACGTAGAAACAACTAAAGACTATCTAGATGTTGTAGATAGTGTATCTATTATAATGGCATATAAAGCCTAGTTTACATGAATGAAGTAGCTGTATGAGGCCTTATATTAATCATGAACAATATTTTGCAAAGTGCCTTTGTTAATGCTGAAACTGGTACCTACCACAAAAAAGAATTTGATGTTTTACCGTTATAGTTGCCTTTGATTAAATCATTCGTACCAACCGGCTGTAAGTACTTACCAAGACAAAATAATTGTACCTATCATCATTTTTTTTGTAGTAGGTTCATCATCATTAGCATTTAAATGCAGAATATCGCTGATTATTAAAATAAGACCACATACAATCATAGAAATTAGGCAAGTTAAGCAATTTTCAAAATTAAGAAAGAACTAACAAATATATACACTAAGTGCCGATATAAAATAGCTTAGGTCTAGTAATATAAAAGATAAACTTTTTTGAAAAGTATAAAGTATAAACTTTTATGAAAAGTTAATCTTTTCACAAAAGATGAACTTGTGGCAGACCGATTTTCGTTTTATATTATGTAGGTAGTATATTACAACATGATTAATTCCATTTTTGATGCACATGCTCATAGGCCACTAAACAGGACAACTGTCAAAGGCCTTAAGTCTGAGAGCGATCTTGGAAATGTAATTCCAGTACAAAATTGCACGTCAAAAGCGAACTCACGATCTCTCTCAGGCAGCAGGAGACAGAAGGAGATTTATTTGTACGGGCCTTAGATTTGGAGAAAAGTAAAGCTGTGAACACAATTTCAAAGCGTTGATTTATCTGTGACGGACACATCCAATTATTTCGCACGCAACCCCCGTCGCACCGGATTCCGTCTGTGTACACGTGCTGGAGAATGTACTGAAGTGGTGAGCAGTGAAAAAAGTCTAAAGTTACAGTGAAAGTGAGCTACAAGTGATTCCGTTGAGATTTTCACCGCCATTATCGTAGAGCGACGTTAGGACCGGGGCACACGGAGCCCAAAATGTTGCATAGTCATGGAGCAATACGGTAAACATTGATTGAAACATGTTTCTCATGGTATTTGTACTTAAACTCATCAGTTAGACTGGTTTTTGTAAAATTGAACGCATAAAATGACTTCCATTTTTTTGTGGTTCAGGACCTCCTTCGTAACCGTCAGGCTCCAGGATTGACTACATCCTAGCCATTCATAGATTGGTCTAAGTGGCCATTGAACTATTATTTGAGCCCACTCCTAGCATTTAGTTTAGTGGGAAGGGTTTATCTTTATAAGAATACAAATAAATGCAGCAAGTAACGCTTTAATTACGTTGTTTTCTTTTGTTGCAATTCTGTCTCTTCATAGCTACAGTGGTTCAATGGTTGATTTTACCGATACATACAAAACAAACAGCGACTGCCGTCAGCGCTCCTAACCTAGCTACTTGTAATTATTATTTCTATCTCTCGGTGTACCACCAGCATCACAAATCAGTCTTTTTGTGTTAATAACAGTTTCAGAATCTGTTCGATTTAATGGTAGTTTGCAGGCGAAAATGACATTATTAAGACAATCGTGACTGACTTTGAGATATAATAACGACGAGAGGTAACAATTCTGTAATTTAATTGTTTATTTTAATAATGATTAATAAATGTAGTGAACAAGTAAAGTATTACAAGGTTAAATCTAATTTACCCACTTAATTATGTTTGTATAGTTGATTTACTTAGCGCTGATTTTTGTTAATATAATGATTGTTATTTATCATGTTCTTCAAACATAAAGGTTTCTACATTATTTATTTGAACCTCATGCTAAATTACTGAGCCGATTTTGATGGGAGTGTGCAGGAGTTTCCATTTTTGGACGGTGTAGAAAAAGAAAAACGGTAAGGTCATTACAGACATTCAAATGATTTACTAAAATTAAAAATTCAATTACTTATAATGAAAAGCTTTTCAAGTGAGTGATAGGTGGGCGCTTTATAAATGTTTCTGTGAAAATATAATCACCTAAGGTGTAAGTACTTCGTGTTTGAAAAACACATTAGGTTCTCCTTTACTCCAAGGTTATACAAAAACGAATTACCTACCTGTCTGTTAATAATTTACTATGTTTCTTTAAGTATACCTTTAGATAAAATAAGTTTGTAATATAGCATTACAGAGCGAATTACGTAAGACGTAAGGTTCTCTTGTAAAAACATTTTCAGTCAGTTATAGTCAAGGAAGTTACAAATAGGTCACCTTTAAAAATGACTCCATAAACCACAGATTAAATTTGTTTAATTAATAAAAAAGAAAATATAAAAAAGTGAAACCTTTTTCCTTCAACGTGATTCAGAGGAGGAAAACAAAGGCTATGATAAAACCACGAGCACGATCTTTTTATTTTTACAGTACCTACTTTACCCTGAACATTCCAAGGTGAGGTTGAGCCCGGGGCGGCGTCGCTTCCGTAACCTAATTTGATTTCGGTAATGACAATTTATAAGCCCTTTGAGACAAAGTACCTAAGAGATAACCCACCCACACGCAAGTATTTTACAAAGTAATTGACAGAAGTCCATAGATCAATATATGGCTTCCATTTTGTTTTCCAAAGTGGACGGTCACCTTTTTGTATTGCCTTGTTATTATTTGTTACTTGACACTGGCGAAATACCTCTTAGCTTGGGTGGGCCATATTTTTTAAGAAAGAAGAAGAAGATCAATATATATACCTACTAATATTATAAATGCGAAAGTTTGGGAGTGTGGATGTTTGTTACTCTTTCAGGCAAAAACTACTGAACGGATTTGGAACACAGATAGTTTATAACCGGGATTAAAACATAGTGGAGTGTTTAAGGACGTACCATAGGTGCTGGAGTCTTCCCTGGCTCTGCAACTTTCCTTCAAGCGTCGAGCGTACACCAACAACACTTTTATAGTTTTAGAAGCGGGGCGTTAGCGCGGCGGATGACTATTATTATGCGTCACAGGTCTCTTGTTGATTAGGTAGAGTAATTAATTTTATTGGAAAAAAGTGATAGCCGATTGGTTAAAGCACGCGTGTTGCGGGCACCAGGTCTTGGGTTCAAACCCCGGCTCGCACCTCTAGATTTTTCGAAATCTATGTGCGAATCATAATTTCTATATGATTATCACTTGCTTACGGTGAAGGAAAACATCGTGAGGAAACCTGCATGTCTTAGAAGATCTAACCAATTTTCGAAAGACATGTGAAATCTGCCAACCCGCACTAGGCCAGCGTGGTGGATTATGGCCTGAATCCCCCTCGTGTTGAGGGGAGGCCCGTGCCCAGGAGTGGGACGTCAAAGGGGCTAAATTATTATTTTAATTAATTTTATAGCGATATTGCGTAGGAGTTGATCCGGTGCCGGTGTCGGTGCCGGTCGCGGAGACAGACTGATTGACAGGTACGGTTGGGAATGGAAGGGGATGGAAGAGTGAAGTATTGAATGAATGAAAAGAGGTGCGTTTAGTTTTAGGTGAATGCGTGTGTGTATAATTTATGCTATTATATTTTAAATTGAAAATGGTGAGTAAATAAATAATATATATATGGGCGCAGCCAACTTCGGGGGGCCTAGAGGTTACCTCTACATTGTTTGAGTTGAAATTAAAGAGTAGAAAAACTAAATTAATGAAACAAAATTAGAAAATTATACTGAAATAATTATTGTGTAGGTAATGGACAAAGTCGAGTAACAGGCCGTACATAATTACTTCCAGTAGAAGTTCTAACTTTAACGGTACGAATAATTTTGTCTTTTCCAGGAAAAATCTCTGTTACAACAGCGAGAGTCCACAGCATAGGATGAGTATTATCATCTTTGATTATCACTATCGTCCCCACAGTAACAGGGTTTGATGGCGTATTCCATTTTGCACGCTGCTGCATAGAAGTGAGATATTCTATATTCCATCGCTTCCAATAGCTCTGAACTATTTTATTCAGTAACTGATACCGAGATAATCTATTATCTGATATAGAGAGATCAATATTTTCTGCGGGTAAAAACTTTAGAGACGTTACATTAAGAAAATGGTTGGGCGTTAATGCGGACATATCAGAAGGATCTGACGAAAGTACACAAATAGGGCGACTATTCAACAAACCTTCTATTTGAATTAAGATAGTGTTGAATTCCTCATAAGTGAGGATTTGTTTTCCAATAGCTTTGTATAAATGCGTTTTGACAGCTTTAACGTTTGTTTCACTTAAGCCATTAAAATGTGGACCGTAAGGTGGACTGTGTTTAAACTGGATTTTATATTGAGTTAAATATTGACTTAAGTAATTTTGATAATCAGTGGACTGTATAAGTGTATAAATTTCATCTAGTTTACGTTTCGCACCAATGAAATTAGTACCTCCATCGCTATACATGATTGATACAGGACCTCTGCGAGAAATAAAGCGTTTGAACGCGGCGAGAAACAAATCGGAGCTTAAATCTGAAACTAACTCTAAATGAAGAGCCTTTGTAGTAAGACATACAAATAAGCAAATATAAGCCTTATGACTTTTAACACCACGGTGACGAATATGCGTTATATAAAAGGGTCCAGCGTAATCTACAGCGGTATGTACGAAGGATTTTACTTGAGATACTCTAATAGCGGGGAGATCACCCATCGGTGGATTCGTAATGCGAGGCTTAATCTTAAAGCAAGTGTTACAATTGTGTACTATTTTGCGAACTAAATTGCGTGCTGACAGGATCCAATATTTTTGTCTAAGGAGAGCCAAGAGTAAAGCGGGACCTGTGTGTAAATTAACTTTGTGATAATATTCAATGAGAAGTAAAGTAATGCGATCATTGGGAAGTAAGATAGGGTGCTTTGTGTCAAAATCTAATTGAGAATGGTTGAGTCTACCTCCCACACGTATTAAACCTTTATCAAGAAAAGGGTTCAAATGTAAAACAGCCTTATTTTTACAAATTTTACCATTTTGAAGAGAGTTTATTTCTTGGAGAAAATATTTTAATTGGACATGACGTAAATTCAGAAGCAAATCATAAATATTACTTTGTAAATTTGGACCTACATAGAGCAGATCATCGAGTGATTTTCCAGATGTGGTCTTACAACCTGCATCAAGGACCACTCGGGTTTTAGAAGTTTCCTTCTCGGGACGATAGACGGCCCTATGCGGCATGTAATAAGAGTGAATATCGAGTGCAGGGTTTTCAACTTTAGATAAATATCCCTGGTCAATGTATGATTGAATAGTAGCGTTATAATCCATACGTAAATCAGACGAGTCTAATTTTCTTTCTAGATTCAACAATCGGCGTTTAGCGATATTATACGAGTTGCCTAGTTCGGAAGGTTCGAGTTTAACTGGGAGTTGGACGGTGTATCTACCGCTGTCATCGCGTGAGTGTGAAGTTTGAAATAAATGTTCACATGATTCGTCTTCTGGACTGAAATGCTTCTTATCAGGCACATTTTCAATTTCCCAGAAACGTTGAGTTAAATATTCGAGTGAAGGTGGTTCCGTATTACAGAAAAATACTTTGTTAGAGTTCAATGCGTGAGACGAGTGTTGTTCATTACGAGAATTGAGTTTTGAATGAGTTGAGTCTTGCGAGTGAGTGACAGAGTGTGAGTGCGAGTTGAGTGTGAAATAATTGGCCTTTGACCGAGAAAGTGTATTTTGTGAACGAGCGTCCGAGTTTTTGAAATACATGCGTGAGGTTTGTGTGTGCGGACGAGGCACGTGTGAGACACATTGGGCCTTACCCATGGCGACATATCCTAGTGTGGTTTGTATACCAACTACCGAGGAGTTGGGAGCGGTCACTCGACCCGATCCGAGTAGAAGCGGGAACAATTCGTTGCCTAAGAGGCAATCGATTTGACCGGGTGCGTGGAAGTGATCATCTGCCATTGGAATATTTTGTAAATGAGTCAATTCTGTAAGATCGATTTCAGCGTTAGGCAAAAAGTCGGTAATTGTGTCAATAACACGAGCGTTAACTGTGTAAAAACAGCGCGAGTCGAAACGAGAATATATTTTAAATTGCGTTAATCCGAGTGATTTACTTTCGACCTGACCGATACCTTTAACCGTACAAGGTGCGGGCGTAATTTTTAAATTCAAGCGTTCACAACAAGATTTTGTAATAAAATTACTCATTGATCCAGTATCTAAAAATAAGCGAATATTAATTGGTTTATTATTATTGTAAACATGTACAGAAGCGGTAGGTAATAATACTGTCGTATTGTTTGACGTGCGCGCGGAAGAAGTAGCGGAAAGTGCAAAATTATTGTTATCTACATTTAAATTCCCGCGCGCAGTCATAAGTTCAGCTGGCAGCGGCGAGGGAGCGCGCGAGTCGTATACCGCGGCGGCTAGCGGGCGAGAGTGCGAGTGCGAGTGAGACGCGCGAGGCGCGGCGAGCGCGGGGCGCGCGGGCTCACTGCCGGCGCGCATCAGCTGTGTATCATCACGCTGTGATAAAACGTTACCGGGGTAGACACCGGGGTTGCGCGAGGTATCTGGTTTATTGTGATTTTGATAGAAATTTATGTGCAATAGTGAGTGGTGTTTGCGATTACAAGTTGTGCATTTCTTTAATGATTTACAAGCGCTTGTGTGGTGAAATCCCAAGCAGTTTTTGCAAAATGCATGTTTACTAACAATGTCATTGCGAGTTTGCGGATCGGTATTCAAAAAGTATTCACATTTATATAAAGGATGAGCATAGCTAGACTTGCATATCTTGCATGATTGAGAGTCAGCTTGTGAAGGAATGTCACATTGATTATTTTGAGAGTGTGGGGAATTGTTATCTGATTGAGAGAAGAATGCCTGAGTTTGTTTTGTTTTAGGAGTGGGTTTGTTTACTTGTTGTTTTTGATTTTGATTAGAGTTAACAGGGGCGCGAAGAGTTAGAATTTTATTTTGTTCTTTTACAAACTTTTTAACATTTTCAAATGTAGGAATGTCTGTTTGCCTGTGAGTCTGTTCAAATAAATTGAGTGTATCTTTATCAAATTTGCTTAATGCAATATGAGTTATGATAAAATCTGACAAATCATTGATGTCTAAACGACGGAGTGCGGATTCAGCAGAACAAAAGTTATCAATAAATAGTTCAAGCGATTGGTTGGACTTATGTTGTAACATTTGTTCTAGATACATAGAAGCTTGCACTCTAGTATCCTGATATTTTTCTAAAAGAGCTTTCCAAATAATTTCATAATTTTCTGCAGTTGCGGTTATTCCAGAGCAAATATTGAGTGCCTTACCCGAGAGACAGCCAACTAAATATTGTACTTTTTCAGCACTTGAGAGGCGTTTATTAATGTGAATTAAGCAGCGAAAGTTTTCATAAAACACTGGCCATTTGCTTGGAGTGCCATCAAAACTTGCTAGCTGTAGCGGTGGGAGTTTAAGCTTATAAGGATCGTTATCCTTCCTGTTGTCATCACGCTGTTGTTTCAGAGAACTTTCTGTTTGTTTTATGTAACAATACAACTCATCAAATGCATTGAGAGCACTGTAATTCGGCTTTGCCTTGGGATCTGCCTGCATACATTCGATGACAAGGTTATCCAGAGTTTTCATAAATTCAGAGCGAATATGATCAATCGACTGCGTTCTAGCGAGAAATTGAGCATGATTGATGGGATCTGACACTTTTAAACTTAAATTATAAATATCTTGCGCAATTTGGAACAAACTTTGTTTCTTTTCTTCGAGAATAGTAATTTTTATAACTGGAGTGTCGTCATCAGAACTGGTGGAAAGATTACTGGTTTTATCGCGTTTTCCACCCATGACGACTGATATAAATTATAATTTTTACAAACGAGGTAGGTAAATACGCGGGACTTATAAAATGTTCAAGCGAGTATGATACGTAACACTATATAAATAAGGTTGAGTTTTGCGTGAGAGTGAGCGAGAATATAATATGAAGCCTAAATGGTTACCTACATACCCACGAGTTGGGAATAATTATAAATTTGTTAAAATGTATTACGAAATACGAAAATATTATATGACCTGGATACTAATATGTGAAATAAAGATATATAATGAGTTTTTAATGAGAAATGATGGGTGCGTTGCGAGATGTAGACAAATAAAACTTGTCGGTGCGTGTTGCACAAATATGGCGGCGTATGCGTATGAGTTTTATAAAATAAGAAATGTATTGTGTGCTTGAAAGGAGGAGCGTTGCGGATCAAGGGATCCGGCTCGAAGGACCAAAACTTGGAGTGTTTAAGGACGTACCATAGGTGCTGGAGTCTTCCCTGGCTCTGCAACTTTCCTTCAAGCGTCGAGCGTACACCAACAACACTTTTATAGTTTTAGAAGCGGGGCGTTAGCGCGGCGGATGACTATTATTATGCGTCACAGGTCTCTTGTTGATTAGGTAGAGTAATTAATTTTATAGCGATATTGCGTAGGAGTTGATCCGGTGCCGGTGTCGGTGCCGGTCGCGGAGACAGACTGATTGACAGGTACGGTTGGGAATGGAAGGGGATGGAAGAGTGAAGTATTGAATGAATGAAAAGAGGTGCGTTTAGTTTTAGGTGAATGCGTGTGTGTATAATTTATGCTATTATATTTTAAATTGAAAATGGTGAGTAAATAAATAATATATATATGGGCGCAGCCACATAGGATACTTTTTATCCCGATCATCCCAAATTTTTGTTAAGTTAAATACTACGTGGACGATGTATGTTTGCAGAAGTTAACGTAATCTCTGGAACGACTGATCCGATTATGAAATTTCTTTCACTGATAAAAAGCTACAGCTTTTTAATCCAGCTTGTAGCCTAACTTAGCCTTAATATGTGTTGCATACCATAACTAGGTGTTTATAGAGCTTTTATAAAGCTTCGCTCTTCTACTAGTTGCGGTTTTATTACATGGACAAAGCTTTCTAAATCACCCGCGATACTAACAAAAACAAGCATTGATTTTAATATGTGTTAATAGCTATCGTATTTTCCATACCATTTATTTCCAGGCCATTTATTTACTTTCATTTATAGGTGGGTATCTAGGTATTTAATATTTGTAATCAATGCAAAACTTTACCTTAATACCTACTAATAATATGAATTATCAGACGAATGAATTACTTAAAAACCTGTACTTAACTTCTGTCTGAGGTACCTACCTATTTCACAAAACAAGATTCGTTCCATTTTATGGCCAACTTTTTTGCACAAAATTAAAAATAATAAAACCATCTTAATAAAAAAGTTTTACGACTTATAAATTGTCTATATGCGCCTAGTTAGCCACATGACGTGGGATCCGGAACAACCTTGGAAAATGCCAATAGCCACACATTTTACATTAAGTACATTTTTGGATAGCTAATGATGATCATGGGTCTATCACGGGCAATCGTTGAATATCATTATCGTTCAATAGGATGGCCTTAGAACAGGGTCACTACAATTGCAGAAAGTGTACTAAATTATCATACTAATATTATAAAGAGGAAAACTTTGTTTGTTTGATTGTAATGAATAGGCTCCGAAACTACTGAACCGATTTGAAAAATTCTTTCACTGTTGGGAAGCTACACTATCCCCGGGTGAAATAGGCTATAATATATTTTCAAAAAAATTAAGAATCCTTACTAAAACTCGAATAATGTAACTGCAATGTACCCGTGCGAAGCCGGGGCGGGCCGCTAGTTATAAATATAGCCAGTTGTTGTGACCTAATATATTATAAACTAGTATTTACTACGAAAAAACATTCGAAGTATCTTTCTACTCTATGAAAATGATTTTATCAGGATACATTTTGGCAGATAAGCTCTCTTATCTATACGCTCTTTCACTGAGATATAAATTAAAACAAATCCCGATTCATGCATTTTCACTACCAATTTGAATTTAGCCATCTGTATCATAGGTTTTTCATACAATCATCCATCTTTTTATTATATTGTAAGAATCTAGGATACATTTATAAAAATGAATCTCTATTTCGATTTTTTTTGTTGTGTTTATTATTGTCAAGGAACGAGGAAGGAACGAGGAAGGAGGAAGGATCTTATGAAAGAAACAATCAATAAAGTTGAGCGGAACAATTCGAATTCAATATTCAAAGTTAAGACAGGACAAGGTCAACGTCAGCTAGATATCAATAAAAATATTAACGAAACAACTAAACGAACATTTCTAAAGGTATTTACTTACATCCAAACTATTATCTCGTTAAAGCTTCCTAGATTTTATGCAATAAGTACCTATTAATAAAACTTAGAGCTTAGGACGTTAGCTGGGAAATCCTATTTATAGTCTAATTCTAATGTTGTTGTCGGTGCGGATCATGACCTTATAACAACCAACCGGTCCGCGAGCAATGGCTCCGATTAATATTAATGGCGGCCAGGATAATCGCGAACAAACACCAAGGCTATTTTCTGATTGAATATGAACGATATTTTTTTGGCTTTAAATTTATTTTGGCATACTATTGAAAGGAGAAAAAGGATTAGATACATTATATCATTGACGACCGCTTGGCGCAGTGGTTCGAGCGTAGGCCGCTCGGCTCACTGCACATGGTGGTTGCGGGTTCGATTCCCGCCGGAGCATATTTCGGAAAAGGCCTTTTCGTAATTTGCCCAGGTCTGGGTGTCACTGGGATCACCCCCAGTCCATTGTACGGTACCCATAGCAGCATATAAGTGCCATCTGCCGGGTCCAATTATTGCTAAGAACTGTGGACCCATAACTAGCATTTATTTTTAAACAAAATCGGTCAAACCACAGATATAGATTTACATAGATAACGCAAGTATCACGATTTGTATTGAAACCAAGCGTGCCGAATTTTTAACACCTACTGTGACGTCATCAGTTACGGGAAATCCAAACCGATTCAAAGACACCGATGCCGCCGATGCCCCTTCGCCCGCTACGATTCTCTCGAGTGATTATCTCACCCATACTCAAAAATTTATATCTGTAGTCGCGCGGGCTGTAAGTTAGCGGCGACCAACCTTGACGCTTGGTCGGGGTTTCGTACACGCGAAGTACATGCATTTGCGTTATCTATGTAATTCTATATCTGTGGGTCAAACCGTTTAGGAGAATAATTACGAACACACACCCACCGGAATGTTGTATATAAAGAAATCCAAGAATATGGTGGGTATAACTCTTATTTTTATGAAGTAGTTACTTACTTATTTAAGATTTGAAAATGTTCATTTGTCAGTGAGTAGAACATACCACAAAAATACACGTTAAACGGCTTTATTCAAGTGTAGTTTAATGTTAAAAAGCATTTTACACTTTGTCCTATTTGGGTTTGTTCGTTAGACTGAACTTGACATTACACTTATCTATGACTAAGTAAAAATTTTAAAATCTCGAATCTACCAACCTAATTAATTCCATTCTATCTTACTCCTTCGGTTTTTAATCAATCTCCAAATGTTAATTCTACTCAACAAATCTTCCAAACTGGTTATTTCATTTAGCTTTTGGGTATGTGTAATGTTCATTTGTTTATTAAGATTTTAATGGCATTTAATTAACGGTGACGATAAATCTTGATGTTGTATGCGCAACCGCACTTAGCTACCTAATCTGTTTAGTTTATATGCGATACTTTAAATTTCAATATTTAGTATTTAAAAAAGACGTATCTGAACTCAGGTTCTGTTTTCAAAAGCGGCGTAAGTAAATTATTTCATTATTTCTTGTTTTTTTATCAATTCACAGTACTCGTTATAATATATTATCTACTAGCTGAGCCCGCGACTTCGACCGCGTGGAATTTAACTTAACAAAAACGCCCGCTCCCGCGTTGTGAGCCCGCGCGGCACGACCCATTTTTTTATATTTTGTTTTTCTAAAATAAAAGTAGTCTTAGTTACTGCTTATAATATCAGCTATCTACCAGTGAAAGTCCCGTCAAAATCGGTCCAGCCGTTTCGGAGATTACCCGGAACAAACACACAGACAGACAGACAGACAGACAGACAGACAGACAGACAGCCAGACAGACAGACAGACAGACAGACAGACAAAAATGTTTTCAATCGCGTTTTTGCTATAGGTGTCGTATGTACTTTCATATGCATTTAGTGAAAAGGTGTTATTTTGATATTACAAACAGACACTCCAATTTTTTTTATTTGTATAGATATAGATGAATTTACTTATATAATAAACAAACAGAATTTTATTGCAAACGTCATTTAGATAACATAATTCTTTATAACATATCCATCCCACCTAATCAGTGGAACGTTCAGATATGTCATGAGATCGAAATAACCATTGTGTTATCTGAGAAACATGTGCGATGACGAACCATTGATTAGAACTATTTAGAACGTGATGTTTTCAACGTGCATGAATTTTAAGAAGAGTGATCTACAGGAACTATGTAGGTACTTGCCTACATTGTTTGTACATGACGTATGAGCCGTATTAAGAAATCTATCTCAAGTCTAATAGCGATCTTGGAAATGTCATTCTAATGTCATACCGATAGAAAATGGCATGTCAAAAGCATACTCAAGATCGCTTTCAGACTTTTTAAATTATGGTTTAGAAACCTCTAGCAGTGGACTGGACTGGTAAGCGTTACCCATCTCCCGCAAACAATAAAATAAAGTACAAAGGGGTGACTAGGATTACCAAAATGGAGAGACAGCTCCAGAAGAAGAAGCTCTTGTGGGCTTATCGGATGGCCAAGACCGACCATCCTAGCTCTACATAGTAGGTCGATTCCTAGGTAACAATGATGAGTAGTAAAATATTGAAGGCAGTTACAAAATTCGCAACAAAATCCACGGTTTTATCAAAACGATAAATCGATAAAAAACAGTTGCAAAAGGATATAAACAAGCAGCTGTGAGGAAACTGGTTTGAGCGGTGGAAAGGCGCCATCGTCTGATGACGTGGCCACTGACATAATCTGGCCTTCTAAAGCCACAAAAACCTATCAACCTCGTGTAATACAACCGAACGGAAATGGACTTAATACAGTCCACTCGTCGGTTGAATTTTGCAGTGTACCTACATTGTGGTTAAAAGGTTGTTGTATATCATTGTCAATTACTGACTTGATAAGAAGACCTTTGAGTTTTATATTTTGTTACTTGCGCTGTAAAATTTGATATTTGGAGCGGTTGTCGCCGTTTTAAGTTGGCGGAGACAAAATAAGAAAACAGGGCGTTTTAGTTTGTTTAACTAAAGGACTAGTAGATAGTACCTAGGTACAGTCTAGATGTGCTGTACCAATTTTGAGAGCACCAATGGAGTATTTCGTTTTTTAATTCTTCTGAATTATTTTACAAGAATCATAATAAAAATGTTGTTAATAGCTATTACGTAGTGCGTAGATGTATATAATCTATAAAAAAAAACAGATAATTAAACATTTTATATCAAAGTATTTATACATATATTTGGCTAAAAATATATCCGTAGATGAATTTTATTTCTCAAATTAATAGTGAGTACCTAAATATTAATAATCTGTTAGCCAAGTGAAGTAATCAGCTCCAAAAGTATTTAGTGAAATTATGTTATCTTTTTACACTTGTAATAATTTTTCACCATTCAATTCGTTTTAAAGACACGAATAAATTCTTTCTGTATATCATTTTATTTTAATATCATGTCGTAAACTTTGGTGCAGATTAAAAACTTCCTTGTCAATTATATCACGGACATTAAAACATTTAGTCGGACTTTATGCGAGGTAAATGCACCGGTTCGCGTCTTTAAATAATAAAATAAAAAAACATTCATTTTTATTTGGGTAGGAGGCACGTATATAATGATAAAAATAAATTCACCAAAAGGCCTTTTGCTTCTGGGCTTCCTTTGTATGTAAGGGGCTCTGGGCCATAGTTCAACCCTGGCCAGTGTTAAGTAATGAAGTAAGTAATTAAGGTAAGTAATGTAGTTATAAATTATACTTAAAATCTAATCTCGTACACTCCCACGGTACGTTATTTAAATAATGGAACCCAAATTAACGAATAAAATATGTAGGTATTCCATTTTATAAAAGGTTTGATCAATATAACTTCTCTGTTTTACTTAATACGTAACAGCTGTCGAGGGCGGAACAGCTGTTTCAGAAGTATCCAATTAATTAATGGTTGCTGCATAACCCGCATCGCATGTAATTTGGAAACCAGCGATAAAAATTACATGCTATTGATAAAATCCGATTGATGAAATAACTTTTAATTTATTCATTTTTCTTTTTAGTGTTCCGTAGTCCCTACGAGGAACCCTTATAAGATCATCCAGTCCGTCCGTCCAGCCGTCCGTCCGTCCTTACGTCCGTACCGGCTGTCACAGAGTCATAACTGCTACAATTTCTGACGGAAGTTGACGTAATTTGGTGCAGAAATACTTTAAGAGTAGATCTAACTTTCAAAAATATATAATGTAGGAAAATTACTTTTCTGTGGTCCGAATATCGAAAGAGGGGATATTTTTTTTTATTAACATAGAGAGTGCATTACGAATTTTGAGGATTCCAGACTACTGCAAATAAAATAGGTATCAAGCATAATTTTAAATTTTCCTTTTAGTTGATTTTTGCAATTTTATCAGCACTGCGATACTTTTATAATGTTTTCAAAAATTCCATAACATAAATATTTTTGACAGTATCACTAATTGTTCGCATCACCTTCCTCTACAGTCTCGTCTCACGGATTATAAAAATTCGAAGCATGTTTCTGCCATCACGATCTCCATCGCTTCCGTAATGTTTCGAAAACTCGACTCGGCTCAAAATTATTTATTTATGTTGCATTAACACGCAGTTCAAAAAATCCCATAGATCATGCTTACGAATATTGATCATATAATAAAATCTGAAATCATGAGCGTATCACTCAAACTCACAATATCAAACACACAAGATGAAACGCAATGTTACATAAGGCATGTTTACAAGTTTTCCTTTTAAATCTTAAGTGCGTTTGCAACGCAGGGAGGCGATGATTGCGACCGAAGCCAGGCAACAAAACCGCCTTTGCACAATATGATTCATATAGCGGTTATTGTCATGAATAGGATGTTCAAAAACTTGAAATGGATAACAGTAATATGGAGGAGAGAGATTTGCGGGTCCAGTGGTTCCACCATAAGCGTAAACGTTCGAGTTAAGTCGCTAGTTTCTAACGAGTACTTCAAATATTTGTGTGGCAAATCGTTAGTGCTTATCTGTACTCTGCAAATAATCTTATCTAAACCGCGGAATACTTAATACCCACCCCTATGCATCTAAACATAAATTGACAGTAAGCAATATTACCGATCGTTATCAGAATAAAATTCAGAAATAACGGCAACATCATTATTAAAGTTTAATTATAGTGTGACGCTCTAACCGTACGTTTGCAATGGCTACTAAGGTACCCCGATTTATATTGTGACAAGGTTGCAAATCTGTGCATATGTTTTGCCAGTACAAACTCATGCAAACATATTTTTAGAAAACTTATAATGAGGACATGAAAACCTCTAGCACTGTTTCGGAGATTGCGTTAGAAACATGTTTAATTATCATACATACCTAGGAAGAAGAAGGAAGGCTCGCCACACTGCTCTATTCACTTCTAGTCGCGCAAAAACATGGACCTGTCAACAAAAATATACATATATAAAGGCTAAACCATATAACGATATCTCCAAAAATATAAGACTAGACTTTGCGGGTTCCTCTCGGCTCCTTGTTTGGTATTTTCAGACTGCAAGTGGTCTGCATAATTGCAGTTGTCTTGTAGTTCAAATGACGCTCGTCTGAAAATACCGCTGAATAGGGTTTTAACTGCGCGCACGGAGACAGAAAGAATGGCTAGGCCTAACATAGTAGCGAATAAAATTGTGCTAATTAGTTGCATAGCATAATGATAATTACCATAAAAAATCGGGGAATGTGAGAATATAATGTAATGTTTATCTGGTATGGTAAATCACTGGAAGAGCTTAGGATTACTCTGTACGTAAAGGTAGAAAGAATAAGTAAAGAAACTTCGGGTAAATAGACAATTATTATTATACCTACCTATTGTTGATAATATAATTTTCTTCTCGGCGTCATCATTGGATACCATTATCGTGGTGAGTGTGTGGCGGGACTGGTCCCATTTCAAAGAAATTGAATTATCTTTAATCTGCAAAGCTCTTGATTTTTATGATTTAGGTAGGTACGTCGGATTATCTTACTCTACACTTTCAAATCAATTTCAGATATCTCAATAAATTATATAAACACTAAAAACTATAGGTATGGTAAGAACTAGCAATATTCACAGTAAAACACCTCATCTAACTAAACGCGACGAAAGGTGATCGATTCGGTGAAAAACAGCCGCCTTTTCAAGAACCGGTTTCAATATCTAGACGCCCTTGTGCCGATCAAAGTTCAATATTACCAATTAGTGTTATAACACTGCCTAGATTATATTCTATGGTGCAACGAGAGGTATGTATGCAACTTTTTATTTGTACAAATATCGCCAACAAGCTATCTGTTCAAATTTTAGTCGTAATTTCTCAACCGGAGCAGTGAAAGGCGAAGCAAGGCCGAGTACACAATAGGCTGAATTATAGCCGATACGCGCAAGTACGTAGCATACAGACGGACGGACCGGAAAGAGGCTTCCATTCATACAAACGAACTCTTTGTTCTCAGCACTTCGCATAGAAATGGAAGCTAATCTAGATTTTGTTCGGCGTTTACTGGATAAAATCAAAGTTTATTCAATTTGTAAGTCTTTGTTCGGCTGGATTGGAAAATGAAAGGAGATATGACACGGTATGATGACTGTGTTTAGTATATTTAGATTGTGTCTGGCGAAAATACACTTCCTTTATTAGAAACGTTCACTACAGATAGTGGAACAGAGAAACAAACGCAGTGAAGTTACAAATTTAACAGTCATGTAATTTCCGTTTAGCTGCAAGTTAATGTGGTAAAGAAGAAACCTTGAACTAACAGCAAACCCCAAATCGGTATTGACACATCCAATAATTAGAGCCCCTTAAACCATGGGTATTATGTTAAGTGGTCGAATTATGGATAATAGCGCATCATCTTGGCCGACACCTTGACCTGGGACCGGTCTGTGGTCTAAAACCAGTGTATCGCAATGTTCGAAGTCGGAAAAAGAGTAGAAAATCCCAGTACCTAGTCTAAATTGTAAAGATGTCAATGAATAAGTTTCGGAGTCTCGAGAAAACTTCTAGTTTAATTTCCAATGTAATTAGGTGTGTTGGTACTTTTACTTAAGTTGGGTCCATGGTCCATGAAATAAATTCTATCCTCCTGAATTTTAAATCCTTAACTATTCTATCTAGTTATTGGATCAGGATTTGCATAGCCTTTGATATTGACAAATTGATTTTTTTGGGACATTTAAGTAGCTGAGACGAATATAAAATATGGAACGCGTAGAACTAGGGAGTGAAGGCAGTAAAAATAGTATTATAGGTTAAATCCAACTGCTTTTAAGATCTGCTGATCGCTGTTCACGACAGTTATCAGCAGCATAAGTCTAATCACATAAAAAAACGTAATTGCATTCATGCTCTATGGTGTGCGTTGTAAGATATGTTCAAAAGTATACAATAATCTAAAATATACTCGATTGATGCTATTTGATATTACTGTCGCTGACTTCACTGTTCTACGCACTCCGTCTAAGTTATTATTTTCGTCTGGGTCTAGTGGTATATCGAGAATATGATCAGGTCGCTACGGTAAAAGGACATGAATCCGTTGCATTAATTCAAAATAATTCGATGAGGAAACGCCTTCTGAAATTGAAACTTCCATTGCGTATGAACATATCGAGAGATTACGTTAGCGGTCCACAAATTATGTGTGCATAATGAAATCTGGGACTTCCTTCTTTCATTTCTTTTAATGTTTTATTGGACAAATAAGGAAACTCTACGTTGATTTGTATACTATTGGAAACTTGAAATATATTTTGTATATATTTAGTTCATATTCCGTTAAAAAAAATTCAAAACGAGACTTCGTCATCACTTGTTTTTAACTCCTGACGACAAAAGAGGGGTGTTATTAAATAGGTACTGTAAAACATTTTATAACTTGAGGAGCTTTTATAAACCATTACAGAATTTTGTACTATTATTGGTACATATTCAAGTTTCTTATTTGCATATATAACAAATTTACTTTTTGCTTGTTATCAGCGTACAAACACAGCTTATCAAATATTGTTTGCAATGCTCGCGATTAACTTGTGATTCTATGTTGAGTTTAAAAGATTTAACGAAACTAACATTCTTAGGTGCCCCCAGTGTTCTTTTAAACTTATATTTTATTCGCTTCGGAGTTACCGTCATAGGGATAGTATAGGGAATAGTATTCTATTAACAGGCCCCGCACACTACTTATCCCATTATAATTATGACCGATTATCTACATTCCCCTAAATAATTTTATGTAATTCACATTGAAGTGTAAAACATCGTTAACGATGTCAATAATTGGCTTTTTCAACAACCCTCCCATATAAAAAGTTATTAATAAATTAATAATTTGATGTAAAATTCAGCTCAAATCGTAACATTGGTGTGCTGTGTAGTCATGTAATGTGTGTAAAATATGATGGTCAGCTGTTGAAATGTAAAACTGTAACGTGTTTATTAATACCAATAGATGTTAACAACTTTCATAATACGGCTTCTGCTCTTGACTTAATTAGAGTATGTTACAGTATTTTATTTGTTGTTGCTTCAAGTTGTATTTATCTGAATTTCCAATGATATAGGTATAAGTAATGTCAAAAGTAATAAAGTAATTAACTTTTTATAGGTACTTAATCAGCTAACGGTACAAATAAATAAGGTTTACACCTTATGGAGCGGTAATAAAGCTGGAATCACCGAAATATTGTGAGAGGTTAATGTTTATGTGTCTTGCCCTTTATTTAGGAGGAAAGTTGTTCCATTATTTATGAAGATAAAATAATACAACTGTGAATTTTACTTGTAAGTATTGAACAGTCTCTACGTCACAGCATTCATTATCATGCTGTCTAAAAATACTTTATACCCAGTTTATTTTATTTATGTTTTACAAATCATGCAACTGCTTAGTACAGCTAGCGACAAAGTCACGATCCAGTTTTCGTAATTAGATTTCAAAAGCCTCTATTAACACAAATTCATATGATATTTCTTTACCAGCTATTACTATTACTAGCTTAGGTCCTGGATCTGTGCAATGACTTGCGACGCAGATTGTACTGGCCAAAGAACCTTCTCACGAGTTTAAACTATCAAGAAAGGAGGACATTCAGGGTATTTTCATCCAACATAGGCGCTTACAGATATTGGCGGAGGATAGGCGAGCACGCACTAAGACGAGCAGAGGCGAAAACAGGACGATTAAAGAACGCCCCGCTTCTCGTACCTTTATCCTCTCGCTTTTGCTCGCCCAATATCTAAGTCAGAGTGTCCCTTATAGTGTCCGCATTATGAAGCCAGTCGTGAGCTGGTGTTATTTGTCTTGGAACCGGTAATTTTGTCTAAAGGTAACAATTACCGTCTGAACTCCTACCTTCGTCCTACCGTCCGTCACGATTCGAAATAAAACATTCTAACTAAAGCTCGTGATCACGACGCCCTACTTTTTGGTTGTCCCAACTCAAATTCTACTTCTATTGCAATGGTTTTTTACTCTTGTTTCTATTGTTGTAAGGTCGAAAGTGGTTCCGAAGTTAAATTAAGAAATTCGTTTCGAATACAAGTATTGGTTTGCACTTGCTTTCCTAAGGGCTTGCTTCTAGGGCCACTACTTTAAAGTGTATCTGGATGGCATTTATAAGTTTGTATAGCATTGCTGGAGGGTCTGTGCACCTGATGCCGACGTAATGTCTCTGACATAAGTAATTCACATTATTTTCTGTAGCAGGTTGTGGCCTTTTAGAAAGCGGGGAAGATAATGGAAGAATAATTAGATAGTACTAACTTGAAAGTGGGTTGAAAGGATCCACTCTTCTTGTAAACGGGCTTAATTGGACAAATATCAAGCTACTGGCGCAGCTCACTTATAAAAAAACTGTTTATTGTTTTTATTTAATAGGTAACAAAAACACCGAATAACAAACCATAGCTAGTGACATAAAAATGATGAATTCAGATGACGTGATGCGGATTACGAAATCGGCAAGACAATAGGCATGACTTTGAGAAAAGTTATCTCGTTTCGTATCAGGAAAGTCACTTTAGATAAATAAGATGTGTCTAACTGAGTGTGCGCTCATTTATTGCGCTGTTTAGTAAAGAGCTCACGTATAAACGGCTTGTTTTAAATCATGACTTTGTTTTTTATACAGGGCGGAAAAATAAGAACATAATAAACATTTAAGCAGCATTGAGGTAAACAAATGCAATAAATGTTACGACCTTACCTTATGTTTTTCAACCAAAGATTACCTATACCTTAGGTATATAAAATAAGGATTTAGAATAAAAATGTATCTTAGGCTTTAAATCAATTATCAATTCCACCTGCGTCAGTAAAAGGTTCCCTGTTTTTCGCTGAGTATGTTACACGCTTTAATCTGTTTGTGATCTCGGGAGGGTCACTAAGACCAGTTTTAATAAATCTCAATCTCAATCTCAAGTCTGAGAGTGATGTTGAGTACACTTTTGACATGTTATTTTGTACTGGTGTGACTTAAGAATGACATTCCCGAGATCGATTTATTAATACACTATCTGTGCCCGCGACCTCGTCCGCGTGGAATTTAATTGACAAAGTTTCATACAAACTTTCATCCCCTATTTTATCCCCTTGGGGGTAGAATTAATCAAAATCCTTTCTTAGCGGATGCCTACGTCATAACATCTACCTGCATGCCAAATTTTCAGCCCGATCCGTCCAGTGGTTTGGGGCTTGAGCTGTGCGTGGATAGATCACTATGTCAGTCAGTCACCTTTGAGTTATATACATATATATAGATGCATAAGGGAGCAGCATTTTGTATTACACCAATAATATAAACAATGACCATAACTTTATACTCAGTCGAGGTCGCGTTCCGATCCAGTTGTAGATATAAGGAAAAAAAAAATGTGTGCCCGGTGGCCTAAACAAAATAAATGATTTGAATTTAAATACAATAACGTGATAATACTATACTAGAAAATGCTTTGTGCAATTCTTTTAATTAGGCACTATTCTCACATTTAAGGATGAAGTTTTTACAATAAATGAGTTTATTATAACAACAACGTACAAAGTAGAGTTTCTAAACTGAAATGTCTCGAGCAACGTGATGCAGCGAAGTGTGACTATTTCGCAAACTATTTGTTAACATTATCAAACTGGGTGCACACTTGACCCTATTAAAGTTAAACTAATGTGGAAAAGTGATAAATATTCATAAGCAATGAACATTTTTGTAAAGTGAAAACTAGAACAAAACTTTATACTAAATACGTCTATGTTCGTAATACACACCTAAGTAAAAGTTATTAGAGAAAGAAATATGCTTGATGAACAATGTTTTGAGATAGTGTCATTGCATTGTGAATTAAATAATAACTATCCAATTATCATACGGTTGCGTTACGGTGGTAAAACCAACAAACCAATTGTCCCAAACTAAGCAACCCTTGTACTATGGTTACAGAATAATGGATTGGCGGCGAAACCCAGTGGCACCTAGACCTGGCCAAATTACGAAAAAGCCATTTCCGAAATTTGCCCCGGCGAGAATCGAACCCGCAACCACCATGTGCAGTGAGCCGAGCGGCCTACGCTCGAACCTCTGCGCCAAGCGGTCGTCGCAAACCAAAACCTCGTATTTTTTTCGTAGAACTTTAGAATGTTAAAAAAAAAACTCATCAAAAGAACTCATGAGATTATCCGACTGTACACTCTGTTTTCTGGACAAAGTCTACGATATATTATGATTGGCAACTAACGAGCTTCCTACTTCTAATCTCTTCGTGGCCATTGTTAGCAACGGTTTAAAGTTTTTATGTTATCACAATACCGTCCCAGCCGCCATCTTGGGTCGTGTCAAGCAAACGAATCTATCTATTGAATAGGCTACTCGCTAGACTAAGTTCGAATGAACTTTGCCACAAAACCATCAAGGAAAACCAGTCGAGATTATTATCTTCCAAATATACTTATAAAGTGTATCGTGGCTGTATATTGAAAATGTTATTTGGAGTCCATAGTGTTTAAAAATGTTTTTTTATAGACAGGTACTTACCACTTAAAAATTTGCCGCATTTTGAATGTTCCGTATTTTTAGTGTCTTCACTACATAGTATAAAACAAAGTCGCTTCGCGCTGTCGTCCCTATTATAAAAACTACGCAACGGATTTTGATGCGGTTTTTTAAGAGATATATTGATTCAAGAGGTAGGTTTATATGTATAATACATGCATAATATACTAGAGAAACACTGATAATTTTAGAACCGTGCGAAGCCGTGGTTCGCTAGTTGCAAAATAAATTAATTGACCCTTTCATCAATAACATATACCTTTCTTTTTTAACCAGTTGTTAAATTAATAACACTATCGTTTAACGAAATTAAAAATAAATTAATCATCGTTTATTTCCTCTCAACCTCGGGTTGGGTTCACATCGCGGCGCGAGAGACTTCAACCTTGCAACTTCTATTGTTTCGGACCGGTTCCCACTCGGCCAGCCAGTGTCGCGAACTTTTGTTATTATTCAATATTTTAAGAATAGGTTTTAACTCCGAACACTTACAGGTAATTCAAGATTGAAATCAACTTAATTTTCACGCGCCATTCAGTCTCTAGGACGATTTTACCATCCTAGCGTTAGGTACAAAGATTTTCAGATAACGAACGATGACTTAGATCCGTATTCAAAAATCTATCTCAAGTCTGAGAGCGATCTTAAGTAGACTTTTAATAAGTCATGTACTGGTTTGACATAAGGATGACATTTCCAAGATCACGATTTATTAATACGGGCCCCAAAAAACAAAGTACTTAAATATTTGAGTAGCGTGTATTTTGAATAAATATTTTCATCTATACTAGGTGATACAAAAAGGGTATACTATTTTTTTTGCAACTTAACTTTGTAAATCTCAAACTATCGGCTTTGTGGGACAATTGACGTACTAAAGGTTTTGTACACTTGTGAAATCGGTCAACAGCTGTATTCCTATAACACCTTTTGTTTTTCAAGTTCCCTCCAAAGCTGATGGTTTTAGAATTACAAAGTTAAGTTTTGAAAAAAAAAGTACACCCATTATGTGTCACCTTGTATATATATATATATAACTCAAAGGTGACTGACTGACATAGTGATCTATCAACGCACAGCCCAAACCACTGGACGGATCAGGCTGAAATTTGGCATGCAGGTAGATGTTATGACGTAGGCATCCGCTAAGAAAGGATTTTGATTAATTCTACCCCCAAGGGGATAAAATAGGGGATGGAAGTTTGTATGAAACTTTGTCAATTAAATTCCACGCGGACAAAGTCGCGGGCACAGCTAGTTTCAAATATATTTAGACTTAGATATTAATTGTAGTGAAATCGAGAACAGCCTCGCAAATTTTTCATGATATCACGCGTCTACATTTAGCATAGAAATCGTTAAATCCTGCCACAGTTGTTCTCAACGACGATAAAAAATATTACTTATTTAAATCCAAGTGATTTTCACAAAAAAAAGGGAAACGACCAGACCGTTGCAATAACGAGACGTTTCGGTCCAATGCGCGTCATCCGTATAGCCACCATGTTTGTTCTGTTTCATTTGAAATTATTGGAATAGGATGCAGAGTGGACCTTAAAATATCTCTGCCAATGACAATTTTTTTTAAGTATTCCAAAATAGAGAGTATATTCTTATGGCTGTGACCAAGAATTCGTATATCAGCTTGTTGGCGGTGACAGACTTTAGCCGGACCGTATTGAAAAACATTTGAAAATCACAAGAAATGTCTGTCATCGCCATTACACAACCTGTTTTTAACCAATGAATACCTGCTGATAATGGAAGGTACTTTGTTACAGGTATAAAACCCTCGCTCGTAATTCATATCGCTATTGAAAAAACATACTTTCATGGTCATTTTTGTTTACGAAATTCGAGCACGTTCACGTTAACAAAACAACGTAGATAACGCGACCTAAATATAATGCTTAGGTTGAGCGTATGCTGACAGGTAGGCGACGCAGCACAGCATGGTACAGATTACAGAACTAGTAGTCCCGCCATGTTGACGTAGACACAGGTCACGAGCGTATACTCCAACGCAACTAAATGACACAGATATAACTCGAATTCTCAAATAGACAAATTTCAAGGTAACTTTTCGTACAAAAACATGCCTCCAGCGGCACGTGTCGCGCAGAATCTGTGCCGTCACTATAACGAGCCATAGAGCAGGAGCCCAACTCTGTTAACCGCTGGTATGACGAAAGACTGGTAATACGTCAAAACTGACGTATTGCGTATCTCAATATGTCAGTTTTGCAAGATTTTCTATAGAAAAACTGACCGGAATTGGCCCCAGAACATACACTAGTCTGCGTAACTCGATCCACCGGCGAAGCGTACCCAGCTATGTAATACTTGTTCATACGTTACAAAACTGTCCTGCGCTGCGTGAATTGCGTGCTTGCGTCTCAGCATACGCTCACACTAAGGCTCGGCTCGAAAGATGAAAAGCATGTCGAATTGAACCCAGAACATTGAAAACTAATGTTTATGGTTTGTTTTAAAAAACTGCGTTATAAAATGCAAATAAAAGCGTCATAGAAAAGGAAACTCGAATGGCGTCGTCGGCGTAATCCGACGCCGGCGTATCGGGCGCAAGTTACTGAAATCAGAGCGCGGACGTCGCGCTCCGTACGCTCGGGTTACGCGTGTTCATCGCTTGTTTATTTTATTTACGCTATCGGAATTTGTATTCGCTATTTCGAATATGGAACGGGAAGATATTGAGAATCGCCTTACTTCTCCCTACCACTGTGCTTCTCAAAGTTTAGTGTGGTTTCATGTTCTTATAATCCCAATCAAAATATTTTAATAAATAATATTGTAATCACTTTCATAACATTTCTGAGTACTTAATATTGTATTTGCTCTACGATTGGATATATGTAAGTAAACCTTTATAAAATTTCATTCCGTCAAAAACGTCTTCGTTTTAATTGAGTTCGTAGATTTGGAAACAAAATATTCTCTGATCCTGGGTGCATTTATAAATCGAATGTCTTCATAAGTAGCCAATCTAATAATAACAAAAGTAATTATATTGTCATACCTACTAACATTTTGCCCCTGGGTCCGTTAAGCCGTTTAGTTACGGTACAATAAGCATCAACATTTCATATCGGCCGAGATCTTGGCGCGTCCAAATGTCATCAATCTCCGGCCTGCGGCGAATGTTTACGGAAGTCAGCGCACTGGATGTGTCACTGCGAAAGCTCTGTGCATGCGTAAACAAAAGTTTCTTTTGGAACTTGATTTGTTTATGATGCCTTTCCACCTCACGGGTGGAGATTAATAAGCCTTTTGGTTTGTAAGTAAAAAAAGAAGCGAAGCTTAAAAATAACGCGTTACGCGTTACGCGTTACGCTTTTCACCGTTTTAGTGCCCGGGCAGCCGCGCCCCGAACGTCCGTAAAGAAGCTTCGCTTCAAAAAATCATTTTGTAGAACACAGATAAAACTAAGTACCTACTAATATTTTAATATTATTTCGAAGGTTTCGTAATAAGAATTGTTAATCCCCAACTAATTTATGAAAATAAAACCGTATTTGAGTAATAAGCCGATTTAGAGCTTACGAAATTATAAACTACAGTAAGTACTTTCTCTGTAAGCCATAGTGATGATACATTTAAAAAGGAATCGACAAGTCAACTCTCAAATGCCGGCATCGCCATCAATTTTAATACTAAAAGGGCTCAGTTTTATTTATATTTTATTTCTGGGACGTCAATTTCAGTTGCGGGTTAATCATATGAGAAATAGGTCAAAATGTAACGAGGGGGGTTGTGCGTGACCGACACGAGGTGACAGGCCCCACAGAGCATTAAATAATTATTTAATGTATGGGCCGAGAAAAATATAGGCGGGAATTTCGGTTCATCATTATTTTTTATCATGTCATAGATTAGATTGCGATGAATTATTTTTTAATTAATTGAATTAAACTAATTAGTAGTAATGTGCCGTAAATTCAGTGGGTTACCACGTGTTGTATTATTTCCCAGCAAAGCAACATAATAATAATAATTAATATGTAACCTTTGTAAATTATTATGTAACCTTTATTTACCTTCATAAACGACAAGTAAGTTAACTTCAATTTCAATCACATATATAGTAATTTCACAAGTATATTTCAACGTAGGTACTGTGTGGAACCTGTTAAAACATAATTACCATCGATTCTTCTTATTATCGGGAGTTCATCGACGCGAACTAACCGAATGACTCAAATAGACAAGAATCGAGACAACACAAATAGTAAAAATCGGGAGACATTCCCAGGATTCGATCCTGATTCACGACTAGTGGTTGACTCACCGCCACCTATATAGATAGATAGATAATTCTTTATTAATCCACCACTAGAAAACAAAACATTACAAAATATTACATAATTTACACAGAAAGTGGAAAATGGGCGGCCTTATCACTAAAAGTGATCTCTACCAGGCAACCTTTGGATGGAGAGGATCTAAAGAAAATTATTATGGGGGTGTACTTACATAAATTAACTTAAAAATTTACATTACATTAAATAAACAAGAAAATAATATGAAATACTTATACCTACTACATAATGGCTAAATGAATATAATAGCACGCAACAGTTTAGACACAAACAAAATAAATAAGAAGCAGTAATTATGGAGAAAGAAAGAATTTTTTTACCTGGTCTTTGAAAATGTGTAAGGAGGGAGCGTTTCTGATGGAGACCGGTAACGAATTCCAGAGGCGGACAGCTTCGACAGTGAAGGAACCATCATAGAAGGAACTGGTGTGGGAAGGCATAACAAGAGAGAGGTTATCGGTTGACCTTAAGGAATACAGATTGGAGGTGTGAAGGAATTGAAAGCGTTCCTTGAGATAGCGTGGGGAAGAAGGATTAAACAGTATGGTGTACAGAAGGGATAGGATGTGAGCGTTACGGCGAAGACGAATAGGAAGCCATTTAAGCTTAGTCCGAAAGTGAGACACATGATCATATTTACGCAACCCAAAGATAAATCTAATACAAAGATTTTGGAGGCGCTCAAGTTTATTAAGCTGCTCCTCCGTGAGGTCAAGATAACAGACATCAGCATAGTCTAAAATGGGAAGCAACAAAGATTGTGCTAGCGCAGTTTTAGTGGTAGTAGGGAGAAAATTGCGTAACCTCTTTAACGAGGCTGCTGCAGCATATAATTTACGACTGGTAACTTGTAGCTGAGGAGCCCAGCTCAAACACCGATCCACAACCACACCCAAATTTTTTACATAATCACTGTAAGGGATCGACACTCCATCAAAAATAATTTGAGGGAGTGAAGACCAGTCAATTCTTGATATTAAGCGTGAGCTTCCAACGATCACAGCCTGTGTCTTAGTGGGATTAACTTTCAAGCCAAAATTATTGCTCCACACTGTGATACGAATCAGATTGTTATTAATGTCGTTCACACAGTCTGACAATCTATCCAGTGAAGCCTGTGAATAAATTTGAAGGTCGTCTGCATAAAGATGATATGAACAAGTTAGAGATTGTGAAATGGAGTTTATAAAAATTGCAAAAAGAAGAGGGGATAGGACACCACCTTGTGGTACACCGGCAGACGTATCACACCAAGATGAGAAATTCTCATCAAGGCGAACCCGCTGCCGACGTCCGTACAGATAACTTCGAAACCAGTTAACTACCATTGGTGATATATTATTAGAGCGCAGTAAGGCTAACAGGATATCGAAGTCAACAGTGTTAAAAGCATTACTGAAGTCCAACAGAGTGAGTACAGTCAGCTTTCCGTCTTCCATGGAGAAGCGAATGTCGTCAGTGATCTTAACGAGTGTGGTAACTGTGCTATGGCCAGGGCGGAAACCAGACTGAAAGGGGTTGAGGAGACTATGATTTGAAAGGAACTTACTGATTTGGTTGTAGACAAGGCGCTCAAAGACCTTGGACAAAAAGGGTAGAATGGAGATGGGACGGTATTCGGAGAACAATTTTGGATTGGGTTTTTTAGGTAGAGGAATTATTTGAGCGTCTTTCCAAACTGAAGGAAATGAACTACTGGAAATGGAGTTATTAAGGAGGAGACAGAGGACAGGGAGGACAATATCAAGAATAGGCACAAGCATATTGCGACTAATACCATCACTACCTACAGCATTAGAGGTGATTGAGAGTATGCACTTCCTAACATCAGAAGTGGAAACATCATTTAGGACAAATGGAGCGCAGTCTGGGATCGGCAACCCTGAAAGATATTGTATAGTATTAGTTTTATTAGAATCATTAATATGAGGAGAAGAAGAGAAGTGGAGATTAAGAGAATCAATATTAATATCTGAAGGAATAGAATCATGACGCGGTTTACCAATCCCAATAGACCTGAGAAATTTCCATACCTTAGCCGGATCCTCGTTTTCAACTGAAGCATGAACATGGCGGCGTAAGGCATCCCTACAAGCAACATTGCAACGATTTCGAGATCTCACATATTTGCCTTTAGTTTGATCGTTGGGTCGACACTTGTACTTATATTTGGCACTAGATTTTTTGCGCATCAACAGTCTTATATCATCAGTGATCCAAGGTGCTGGAAGGTGCTTCAGCTTAATAGCTCGTAAAGGGGCATGTTTGTCATAAAGCTGCGTGATAATAGAGTTAAAGATCGCCACCTGGTTATCCACTGACAGAGAATCTGTAACTGGAGACCAGTCAATGTTACGTGCATCACCAAGAAATTCATCGTAGTTCATACCACTAAAATTGCGCTGAAGAATTATTTTGGGTTTAGGTTTAGGAGGACGAACTTTGTAGGACAGGAAAACCAAATCATGATACGAAAAAGCATCAGCTGAGCATTGACCGTGTTTTGCAACATGCTGTGGAGAAGATAATAATAATAAGTCAAGAAGCGAGGGAGTAGAGTTAGGAAAGTGATGTGTAGCATTAAGAGGGAGTATATGCATGTTGCTAGATTTTATTAACGATTCAAGCGATGATGTACGATAGTCTTTTTTAAGGAGACAGGTGTTAAAATCGCCCGCGATAATAGTGTGGTCATATAAGGGAATGAGATCTTCCAAAATCTTTTCAAAAGAGGAGAAATAGTTAACGCGAAGAGAAGGGCTATAGTAAACTCCGAGTAAGATCTTTGTATGAGAAAGTAGTACCTCCACAAAGAGATGTTCACCGGCGTTCATAGGAGGTGGCTGTACTGAGGTGCTAACAACGGAAAAGGGAATGTGATCACGAAGGTAAATTGCTACCCCTCCACCACCACCACCAGTACGATCATTGCGTATTAGGTGAAAACCAGGCAGCGAGTAAGAAGAAGAAGGAAGACAAGGTTTTAACCAAGACTCTGAGACTAAAATAGCGTGAATATTATTATGAGTCAAAGACACCTGCATATCTGAAAAATGAGCAGGAATACTTTGCGCATTTATGTGAACAATATTAAGGTTTTTCGCCGCATCAGAAAAATGGGATTCAAGAGTTTCTGACAGTGAAGGAATGCTAGCAAAACTATCGTCACTGCCACTATGAGAATCGGAAGAAAGAGACAAGAATTGGTCACTGTCGCTACTGCTATTCATTGCTAAGCACGATAGAATGATATTAAAAAATACTTATAATAGATAAGTATAGTGATATAAATAATAATTAAAAAAAAAAAAAAAATTGTTTAAAACTAACAAAATATAAACAATATAGAAACTCCACCTGCCGGTTGTGTTATTATAAAGATTCACATAAATACAAACTTTACTAAAGTATCACACAATAGTAATTTAAAATCTAGGTACAAAAAACAAATTATTCAAACATTGTGAAAATATTTAGTGCACTTCAAAGGAAATAGACTACTATTCTGCGAGAAACGAAACGCAGCTGCAAAATATTATTATTTATCTATGGTTTCAACATAAATCAGGTTATAGTGACATTTGACATTACTTGTCAATGAGAAATATATATTTTGACTACCTAACTTATAAAAAGTGATAAAAGGAAAATAATTTACTTACGTATTAACAATAAACGAACAAAGTACTCACAGTTTTAGGAACAAAATACAATTAGGTGGGTACTCAACGTAACAGAGCTAGACGTGAAAATATGATTGACTTACCTACCTACACTGCGATGAAAATAAAGAACAAAATGCACTACATAAAACAAATACATAATAGAAGGAGATATGCAAACAACCGTACAGCTAAGAACTAAAAGAAAGCTATCACTTCTTGTTGGCGGCACAGGCACGTCTACCTTTAGGGGCAGTCACGGGATCTTTTGGAGTTATTGGCGCCGGCTTCGGCACATCTGCCACAGCGATCTTCTCGAGCTCAGCAAGTGAGCTGACGCGGTGACGCTCTCCATCAGCTCCCACAACGAACACGAAGCCCTCCCGCGTCCAGCATTTAGTGACGCCGAACCTCTGACGAGCTGCCATGAATGTATCATGCCGAGACTTGGTTAAAAATTCGGACATTGTGACTTTAGATCCCTTCAGGCTTGTCTTGGCGTACCAAATCTTATTTCTAAGTGCAATGTCATGCACTTTAAACAAGATTGGCCTGGGTTTATCAGGAGTAGACATACGGCCCATCCGATGGCAACGACTGATATCACCAATGGTAAACTCAGTCAATTTCAATTGGCCGACCACAACTTTGACAATTGCGGTAGCGGTGTCTTCATTATTAGATTCAGGGAGACCATGTAGCAATAATATCTTGCGACGAGTTCGCATCTCCATGTTGTCACACTGCTGCATCAACATGCCTACCTGATCCTGCAGGCACTGAAGGGCAGTCATGATAAAGGCACGGAATTCAGTGAAATCAGCTGTCAAATTGGCCATATTGGATGAAGGAGCAGCAGCTTTCAGCTCACCTTGATACGCATCCATCTTCTGAAGGAACAACTTCTGCAGCTGGGATACGGACTCTTGGATAGCGTCCATTTTAAAAATAGTGTGAAATGCCAACACAACTGGTGCTTTAAAATATGTGAAGTGATGTGATACAGTGAAGATAACACTTTCCGGCAGGTATTGTGTACTATATGTTAGTTATCCATACAGATACAGCTATTATTAATTAATATAGTATTTTTAATTATTTAATTTCACTGTGAAAATTTTCTTAGCTAACACCTACCCACTTTTTTTATACACATTCTATATCTACACATCTACAGAAGTGAGTCACCATCGGGCGAGTCATCAGGGTTTCGTTGTCACGTAAGCGAGGGCGCCCTTGTGGGATTAACAATGCAAGTTGGACGCAAACCAGCGCGTTAGCCTCAACTGCCCGACGCCGAACCGGTTCGAGGCGAGTGAGACAAATACAAGTTTGGTGCATAAATTTAATATCGATAGCACGTTGCAAGATATCGCGATTTGTGCAACACTGTACCTCTGCAGATACGGTTTGAGGTTGAAATACCACTTTGTAACTTTCGGCGCCAGTGGGCTAACAATTTGGAAATACAGTTGGAATAAGATCATCCACTTATCGATATTTGCACTTACTTCTTTTCATGCGTCGTTATGTTAAGATATTTCGACCAAGGTAAAGAATGTTGCAAGTAATGTAATGAGCCAACTTTCTTCCTTCTGATGCTTTAACTAGTAACGTAATTATTTTTTATTACTGAAAGATCTCCTAACTGCCGAATACTGTGAAACTCTACCAAAATATTTGCCGCATTTCCTGTTACGTCGATATCTATCATTAAAATTAAGAACCTAGGTAGGTTGTTAATTCTCAGGTTTGAAAGCTCTCAAATCTAATTCGCGTTTGAGTAAGCGGTCAGGCAATCAGACAAGCCCTAAGCAGCAGTGGGCTCTGTGTGATCATCATTTCGACTCAAGCATGACACTTCAACTGCAATTAGTTTTGATCGCTCAGGGAGACTATAAATTTTCTTATTTACATTCCAAGAAACAATTTTCATAGGGATCAAGACTTGGAAACAGCTTAAATTTAAAAAATATATTATTTCACGCCACAAACAACCTTCGCTAAAGGTTACATACACAAGTAATCTAGTTTCAGCTCATATTAGAATGTATTATCTAGAATCTAGAACATAAAACCGGACCAATTGAGTTTGCGACGGTAACAACAAAAAGTATATTGTTTGTCCCAATAAGGAATAATGACCTATCAGAGAGAAATGAAAAAAGATGAACATGTGGGCCGGTATAATGGAACCGGTGCCTTATTTAAAATCATGTTTAAAATATCCCAATAATTCTTGTTAACGAGCTTATTGAATCGGTTAAATTTAAGTTTATTGTCAAATAAATAAAGTTAATAATAATTATGATACTTTCACAGAACACTTTGCAAACTGCGACGTCAAACCGGCCAAAGTCAAGAATAAAAACTGTTTCTTTATTAAACATTACATCAACTTAGATTTGCAAGACTTTAGCCCGAGTTCAAGATTTCCGACTTCAACCCCAAAATCCATACCGGATGGGTTTTATAAGTCGGCCAACAAGCCTACCACTCGCATGATGTTAAGCAGTTGCCGTGTCTAATACATGCTTACAATACCAAAGAAATTGCTTGAACTGAATGAACTTGACTGCCACGTCGTTGAACTGAATGTTACTGGGACAGACAGATGGAGAGGAAGGGGGGATATAGGGGTTTCCGGAACTTTTCGTACATAACGCATATATACTAGCTACTTTACACCGGCCTTCTGTGAGAGAGTGGTACTTCCCCGGTCAAGCTATATCTGTTTATGAGCTATTTAGTCAGTTAGCTACACCATAAAACGACTGAGTACTATATTTATCCTATTATTTAAAAACTAGCTGAGCCCGCGACTTCGTCCGCGTGGAATTTAACTTAACAAAAAAGCCCGCTCCCGCGTTCTGAGCCCCCGAAAGAACCCATTTTTAAAAATTTTGTTTGTCTAAAATAAAAGTAGCCTAAGTTACTGCTTATAACATCAGCTATCTGCCAGTGAAAGTCCCGTCAAAATCGGTCCAGCCGTTTCGGAGATTATCCGGAACAAACACACAGACAGACAGACAGACAAAAAAATTTTAAATCGCGTTTTTGCTATAGGTGTCGTATGTACTTTCATATGCATTTAGAGAAAAGGCGTTATTTTTATATTACAAACAGACACTCCAATTTTATTTATTTGTATGTATGTATAGAAAAACCTTTGCAAAGCTTTAATACAATAATAACACAGCCGGATAACCTAAAGTGATCCCTCGCAGGCCATGTATAAGGAAAGTGCAGCGTGGTGGGCGGCGAGTGGGCGGCTTAAAGTTCACAACATATTAGTTGAACCAATTATGTATACTATACAATTATGTATACCTAGTCCTGTTTATATACAACTGGAGCCCGGTCTAAGCGAACATTTTGCGCTTTGCTAAACAGGACTTAGGGCCTGTGCACACCACGTTTTTATAAACGCGCGTCGACGACGGCGCGCTTCTATCCTACAATAGTCTACAGTCTTAGTTCTAAAGTCGTCAGGCTGCGTCTGACTCGCGTCTGTATATCTACAAACGCGCGTCGACGGCGCGTTAAAAAACGTGGTGTGCATAGGCAGTTAGTAGTGCTGCTGATGATATGAACGTATGAGACAAAATACTCTGTACAGTATAGGCAATATGTGTTAATATTGCGTTCATATGACAGCGACTTTGACATTATTGCGAGAGCTTTTATAACCGATAGCAGTTTCGTGATACTGATTGCTAATGTACTTTTTACCGCCTGCTGAGATTTGTCTTATCTATATTGTCGTTACCATAATTATAATCGTTTCATATGGTACTTACCTACTTTCGTGTAAATATTCAACTCTATTATCAAAAAGCATATTTGCAAATATTAATAAACAAATATCGCCAGACTGACACACTAACCGTGTGGTCCCAAACTAAGCAACGCTTGTATTATGGTTACCGTACCGTACAATGGACTGGGGACGATCCCAGTGACACCCAGACCAGGGCAAATTACGAAAACGTATTTGCTGTTGCAAGTCCACTCAACAGCTTAATGAAAAGACAACTAAAACTGCAATAACATCAACAGATTATACTTATTTAAAAAGATAAATATAATATGTTCTCTACAACAGCGATGACGAAGCTTGAGACGTGTCACCAGTTATAGGTACCGTGTGCAGTTGTCCAAACAGACAAACCGGTTCCCATCTGATGCGATGTTTTTCAACACATTAAAGCGTATTTTCGTCGTTTTAATCTTGTAATAATCCAAATGTTATCAGTTAAGTCTGTTTATCTGGATAAAAGAGGCACATTTTTAGGTAATTTATATTTGCGACCAAAATAATCATGGATACTGTTACGTAAGGCTTCATTGTCACGGAAAATACGACCTAAATAAAATTAAAATAGATTTTAACAATTTTCAGATATTTTCATGTACATAGATCAAACTAGGCCAATTCAATCGATCAGCAGTAGAATAAATTGAGTCGACGATGACCAACAGTTTCTACAAAGTGCAACGATCAACTGTCGATCGATAGTCGACTGATCGATGTGGTAACATTCTGCTGGAACCAACGCGTAAGAATAGCGTTGGATCTAGCAGAATAAATTCTCAACGAATTTTGTCAACACGACCCAGTATGCCAAACTCTACGTAACGTCAGAAAAATAATTAACAATTGTATACACCTAGTCAAACTAAGGCCGTTTAGGTACCGTCAGCTAAGTTATTGATGGTCAAATGTATACTAAGTACTTATATTTGTAAGTCTGTGCATCATTTACAAGCGATGCCCATAGGATGCACTTAACATTTCCAGTACTTATTGTAAAGACTAACAAATTAGGCGTGCATTTACCCACTTCCCGGAATGACATCAGGCGTCTATGAATACATTAAACACTTTAAGGACCTCCTCGGCTCTGCTGCGGTTATTATAAATGCGTAAGTAATCTATATAAAGTTAACCTTGACAGTCTATAAAAGCCTTGACTTGTCTTAGATCAAGCATCGGATTCAGAAACCTCGCAGATAGATTATTGAAGATGGAAGATAAAAAGCATGAAGTGGACATAAGCTACCATATCAAATCATGATCGTCTAATATGTATAACTATGTATTGGACAGTTCAATAAATTAGAAAAGCAATATCTTTCACACACGTTATATCTACCTATTTCTCTATCTAAGTACTTATTACCTACATTTTACAAGAAATCTCTGGTCCCAACAAAGAAATTGTATTTTTTTTTGTAATTAAGTTTTATATTTTTTTTTGAGTTTCAACTTGCATGAGAATGTTCCCGAAATAATTGAAATAAGATAGCACGTAGGTGGTTCAAGAGCGCTAAGGTTGTTATCAAACCAACATCCCATATAATTTATTATAAGATCGATATTATTTAATAGAGACTTGGTACTTGGTATTATACGCTAAAGAACGTATGGGCAGACGACCACAGATCTATACAAATAAATAAAATTGGAGTGTCTGTTTGTAATATCAGAATAACACCTTTGCACTAAATGCATATGAAAGTACATACGACACCTATAACAAAAACGCGATTTCAAAAAAAATTATCTGTCTGTCTGTCTGTCTGTGTGTTTGTTCCGGGTAATCTCCCAAACGGCTGGACCGATTTTGATGGGACTTTCACTGGTAGATAGCTGATTTTATAAGCAGTAACTTAGGCTCCTTTTATTTTAGAAAAACATTTTTTTTTTAATGAGTCCTGTCGCGCGGGCTCATAACTCGGGAGCGGGCTTTTTTGTTAAGTTAAATTCCACGCGTACGAAGTCGCGGGCTCAGCTAGTAACCAATAAGATTTGGAGAAACAGGCAAGACCGCAGAGAAGATAAAAATCTGTGGCACGGCTGATGAAATTGCTTTGTTAATAACAACGCTAATTGCTTAAAATAGTAATGAAACATACTTTCGAGTAGTGCATCATTATTTGGTAAGTGCTACCTAATATACCTAGAAAAAACCTCATATCTGTCATTTTTCATGATAGGTAGGTATTTAAGTTTCAGAATAGGTACCTACTTATACGATATAATTTCAACACTGTTGCACGCACGTACCTACATATTAGAGTGGCTAGTAAACTCTTATGAAATGGTCTAAAGATATCAGAAATTATATTCCTGTTTATACCTATATGATTATCTCAATTGACGTATTTGATGATAGAACTCATTAGTAACTTCAAATCTGTGCATTAACTAAACCTTGGTTATAAAAAGACAAAGGCCATAAAAATCCGACCAAAAAACGATTCTTAATTCAAACGCCACTTTGACGCCACAAATTAGTCGTAGAAAAAATCAAACAAAAACATTAGTTACCGATATGTTTCGTGTAATGACGAGTCCTTTCCGACTGATTGCTATTCGGTGTTCGTACGAATTACCATTGACTAGGGTCCCCACGTTGTGTCAACGAACCAATTGGCAAACAAAGGCCGCGATACGACACGTGTGTAGCTTGCAATTTCCTTTTAATTGCAAGTAAATAACTAAATTTAGCAAGCATTTCATCTTTCCTATCTACTTGTGTAATGCGGCTATTATGTGTAATGAATGTGATTCGATATGTAAGCCACGTTGAAGTTTTTTGTCCTCTTTAAGGTTTTTGTTAAAATTTTATTTTTTATAATTGCAATTTCTCTACCATAGCTTAATAGTAGTCTGCAGCTTACCCACCTATCTGTCCGCTGTTGGTAACTAGGCACTTATCTATGATTTGGTTGTACTGAATTAGGCATAATAATGTCTAATGTATTATCTTCTCTAGCTACCTAATTTAAGTACCTATTTGAGATAAATGAATCCACAATAACGATATAAGAAGAATATTACTTCATACCTGACGTCACCATGTTTCCAGTGGCCTTATAATGTGGAACATAAAGTAGGTAAGTAGGTATTAACAACTAGGTAGCTATTTAGCGTCATTAATTTTCTATACAAAGACTAGCTGAGCCCGCGACTTCGTCCGCGTGGAATTTAACTTAACAAAAAAGCCCGCTCCCGGGTTTTGAGCCCGCGCGACAGCAGCCATTTTTTTAATTTTGTTTTTCTAAAATAAAAGTAGCCTAAGTTACTCCTTAAAACATCAGCTATCTGCCAGTGAAGGTCCCGTCAAAATCGGTCCAGCCGTTTCGGAGATTACCCGGAACAAACACACAGACAGACAGACGGACAGACAGACAAAAAAAAAAACGCGTTTTTGTTATAGGTGTCGTATCTACTATCATATGCATTTAGTGCAAAGGTGTTATTTTGATATTACAAACAGATACTCCATATTTATTTATTTGTATAGATAACTAGCTGAGCCCGCGACTTCGCCCGCGTCGAATTTAACTTAACAATAAAGCCCGGTCCCGCGTTCTAAGCCCGCGCGACAGGACCCATTTTTTTAATTTTGTTTTTCTAAAATAAAAGTAGCCTCAGTTACTGCTTATAACATCAGCTATCTAAAAGTGAAAGTCCCGTCAAAATCAGTCCAGCCGTTTCGGAGATACTCTTTGATTTCAAGTGTTTTTATTTTTTTACGCGGAACCCTAATTGTTTTTCTAAAATCAAAGTAGCCTAAGTTACCCGCTATAAGATCAGCTATCTGCCAGTGAAAGTCCCGTCGAAATCGGTCCAGCCGTTTCGGAGATTACCCGGAACAAACACACAGACAGACAGACAGACAGACAGACAGACAGACAGACAGACAAAAAATTTTTAATTCGCGTTTTTGCTATAGGTATCGTATGTACTTTCATATGCATTTAGTGAAAAGGTGTTATTTTGATATTACAAACAGACACTCCAATTTTATTTATTTGTATAGATGTTCGTATTTGAGATAAATGAATCCACAATAACGATACAAGAAGACTACCTAACACTGTGTCTAAATAAAAAATCGGTAGGCAGCACAATCATTTTTCAGTAAGACTCATGAATGACTGAAAATTACCTACAGAAAATTTTGACGCCCCGCCGCGAAAGACCTAATTTAGTGTCAAATTTGGACGTGAAGAAGAAATAAATTTAAAAAAGCGGAAATTTGTTATTTTTATAAATAACTAGCTGACCCGGCAGGCGTTGTCCTGTCTTAACTTTGAATATTGAATTCGAATTCTTAAGCTCAACTTTCTTATTTTTTTCTTTCATAAGAACCTTCCCCTGCCCTGATGGATAATAAACACAACATAAAAAGAATTAGCGAAGCCGTTCCGTCCAAACACGCGTGATGCGATGACCAAGGAAATAGAGATTCATTTTTATATACCTACATTGTTGACATAACGCCTTCCTTAAAAAAAACAACTAATTTAATAGGTATGTAGGTACCTACATTCGAAACAAAACACTACATTACAAAACATTAAAAATACCTACAATGGTAATTAATAAAATATAAAATGAAGGAGCATTAATTGCATTGCGTCTCACACTTAAAGCAAAAAAATATTTTCATCACAGCATAAATTTGATATTTCTTTTTCAGATCATGATGTCAGTCCGTAGGTATTGGTACCTACCTAAGATTAATATTAAAAAAAATACTTTCAGATGCATACCTGTTTATGTACCTATAATCCTTGCGATTGTATGTACTTACCTAACTTAATCGTACATAAGAGACAATTACACAAAACATATATTCTTAATCAACCTACTTATAAAATATTAATAATAAAACTGTTATATTACATTTATTTTAAGTAATTAATCAATAGTAATAGATATCCACCTAACTGATGTTCTAAACATTAATAAATAGTAAAACTTCTATTCCTAAATTTCATAAAAGTTGTTACGTAGCTAAGTACTTACCTAACAGATACAAATCTTTCCTAAATATTTACAACAATATAGAGTACGTAACACTAAGCAGCACGCCCGGTTTCATTCACCTTTCAATTGATCTAAGCCTTCGAAGCCCTAAGCTTTCACTTCAAAAAACAGCTAAAGTATTTTCAAACAATACTTACAGAAATAAAAATCCAAAGTTCTTTTAGGAAAACGTAAAACACAGCACGTTTTTTTTATTGTAAAAAAATTAACTGGTTTTTGTTCGGCACTCAGTGTTCGGCGCGAGGGCACGCACTCCGCACGATGTTTGTGAGAGGACTGAGGGACGCCCTCTCTAGTGAGGGAAGCGGGGCTGAGCGCCCCTCACCGCGATACGATTCTCTTGCGAGGCTTACTTGAGTTTTGCGTACATCGCGCGATATTCGTAACATGTTTGCTACATTAAAATTGTAGAGAATATTTTTTTAATACCTTTCAACAAAAAAGTCTACCTATTTTGTTATCAGTCACGCCTGATGTTATTCCAAAACGTTTGAAATAGTAACTAACAAGAAATAGGTCCTGTAGTTATTTATTCTACAAGTGACCCAGATATTACCTACTTAACATAACCACGTATCTTTTACAAACGGGCCAGCAATGTTCACTTAAGTCGGGCTAAGTCGTTCCTTCTACAAGTGACTAGCAATTGTTATTTAAGTCGTACTGTAAGCCAACCAGCAATGTATCTTCACACAGAAATATGTCGTATCTACCCATCGTACCGTGTCGCTCTAGATACCGGCCGGCTGTAGAAGGTCGCCGACTCGCTCGGAGACGAAGCAGACGGATCCGCGACTGCATCTGGGCGATTGCATCTGAACCAATCTGCTGGAGACGCGCTGCATACAGCGGAGCGGAACAGAGATAGGTAGGTATATTTTTTAGTATTTGTATTAGCCGGTAATGCTGTCCCACTCCTGGGCAAAGGCCTCCCCTTTTACCTTCCACGCTGCTTGTCCAGGGCAATTTCCGGCCACGTCTTTCCCGCAAAGGTGTCTAAGTCATCCCGGCACCGTCTTCTTGGTCTACCCCGACGGCGGCGGTTATTGGCAGGTATCCAGCTAGTGCTGATATTGGCCCACTTCCAGCCAGGTAGGCATATAGGGGTATTTTTTGCCAATTACCGAAGCAGAAGAATGACGGGGAAATTGAATTGCCGGAAAACAATAATGGGTAGATTATAAAAATAATATGGCTACTACCTAATTTGACGTTTGTATCATAATTATAGTTTTATTCGTCCTATGAGCTAACCAGTTCTATTTGTGTCACAATAATCAGTAGGGCGGTATGGTGTTATGAAAAATAGGTAGGTATAAAAAGTCCAGTATCATGTAGACATAATACCACCAAGCATTTATTATTATTATTATTATCAAGCAGTAATAATAGGTAGGCGCATAAATAGTTAAACGCACTCTTTGGAAATAAAGTTTCAAACCCCAGTTCACACCCTCTGGGGGTTTTCGGATGTTATGTACGAACCACACTTTCATAAAAAACATTATCAATTGCTGAACGATGAAGGAAAACATGTGAGGAAACCAGAATCAAGATCTCGAAATATTCAAATATTACGAGGTGTAGGTACATTAGTACCTAATACTATTCAAAAATTCAATCTATCTTTGCTTGGATTTTAGTAGAGCGTCCTCCAAACTCGAAAACATGTAAAATAAATAATTTCAATATTGAATATTGAACCAGTCATTAAAGTCTTTTTTGAAAACATCACCTTCGGAACCAGTTTTATGACGAAGTTGTTCTTTAGTTAATCCAAAACCATGGTAATTCAACATGCGTATTAGGGATGCTTATAAAATTATTTAACCCTAATTAAACGAGGGCTTTAAACGAAAACCTACATCTTATTACCTGGGTACCTATAACATTTTCTTTGCCTACATCTGATTAGCCTAAGAGGTTTTTGTTTTGTATTGTAATTAAATGTGTTTGCAATTTTTAAAGTTAGGTAGGTTAATTTATGTTGAATTTGGTAGAGTTAATATTTTTAAGGGCCCATTGCAAAACCAATGACGAGCATCAAAAATTGACTATTCCAGCGAATAAGCAATGACAGGAAGCTTATAAATATTTTGGCTAGGCCATTTACTTTGAACATTGGTCTTATTCAATAGATTACTTATTCTTTACTTTCGTCATAATTCAAAGAATCCACGTACCACATTTCAGTTTCAGTAGGTAGGTACACCGACAAGCCGTCGTTATGACCTTGAGGGTGGCAACTGGCAGTCTACCGGAGCTAATGCGCGACAAATGCTTTCGCGACGGGGCGACGCGACGTGGGCGCAGCCGAGCTGTTTCTTACCTGTTTCACACTTCAGTAGCTGTTGATCACGTCAGATGGCGCGAGTTATACGTATTTTATATGACATACCTATCTTTCTCCCAAAGGTTGGTACGGTTGATGGACAGTGTCCTCGCATGGTTAACTGGAAGACAACGCTTATAGTACTGAGTGTGAGCATGAGTAGTATAAGTAAAAGCGAGAAGAAAATGTACTTACCTATTGCCTGGCTGTTTAAATAACTTAGGTAGGTACTCACCTATTAAAATAACGATAATGTATTGTAATACCTATATAATTGTACATAATACAACTACCTATCTCAAATTGCGAGTTACTATGTCACTAGTAAAGCCTATAACTAGCTTTTACTGCGTTCCGCGAAGCCATGACACTCCCCTCGACATTTTTTCCCTAAGGCCTACTTTGTTTCCAATAGTGATACGGTGAAAGGTGGCTCCTAATCTAGTAAACCTATATCACGGTAATCATGGTATAATGCTGGTCTGCTTTCACTAGGTAGTCACCTATTATTTCTACATTTTAGAGAGTAAAGACAACAAGGAATTTCCTTCGCCTATTATTCAATTTGGTAACAGATTTCGTCGCCAATTACATCATTCACTATAAGTAACTTAGGTTAGTAAGGAAGTATATACTTCATCCCATTTATTTTTAGGGTACCGCCGAAGCCCGAAGTGTCCCGGGATTGTTGTGCTCACGTTGTCTGTCAGAGGCTTCTATCTGCTAAACAGAATGAGATAGGGACTTGAAAGGGGCCTCTATCTATGTGCTAGGAATACAGCCGAATACTTTAATAAAATTAATAAAAACAATGCCGTCTAGGGATGCCCGAAAGAAGCGAAGATTTATAGTATAAAGCGTGAGGCGCCGCAGTTGCCACCTTGTATACCTATATATATATATCGTGTATGACGTCATCGAGTAACGCTACTGACGCTTAGCACGAAAAGAGTGGCCGCGCAGCGAGCACCCCGAACGTCCGTATAAAAAGCTTCGCTTCAAAAATAAAAGCGCTGGCATTTACAGTTGATAATAATACCTATAGCACCGGACGTATCTGCCTAGATTTACAACAGATCACGAAGACTGTTACCGGCAGTCCAGTTGAGTCTGGTCACTACTCCGTGTAAATATCCTACTAATATTATAAATGCGAAAGTTTGTGAGTGTAGATGTATGTTTGTTACTCTTTCAAGCAAAAACTACTGAACGGATTTGGATGAAATTTGGAACACATAGTTTATTACCTGGATTAACACATATAATACTTTAATTAAGTCTACGCGGACGAAGTCGCGGGCGGCAAGTGGTACCTACCTATGTATAATATGCGCCTTTCTATGTGAAGTCCGGGAAGACTACAAGACGGGGCCCGAGAACCGAGAAAACTACTTCGAAGCAGGTGAAGAACGGTTCAAAATATATTTTACTTTCGACTAAAAACCTATGTTCTATTTCGAAAACCTTAAGCAGACCTCCTGGCCTACAATAAACCGTCATAACGTCTACCCAGCGTGTACCCGGGCACAGTTTACGACCGGCCAGTAAAACTGTCGCATTAACTTGTAGAATAACTTCTTGTTAGTTCTAACATGGGCGTGGAACTAGGGAGTGGAACTTCATTCGTGAAGTTCTTTTTCCATAATAACTGGTAAAGTTTTTCTTGCCTATCAGATTTATGATTTATTTCCATGAAATAGACAATGCCATCAGCAAAATACCACACGTAATTTAAATTAGCTTCCGCTTCCACACCACGCTAAAACCTCTATATCAACACTCAGGATGTAAGGGGCATCGTAACGAAAACTCATACCATGGATTCTACTCATGATTCAAAGTTGGAATTTTCCGTCGATATTTTCATGAATTAGGCTCAAATTTTGTAGCATATTTAAATTGATTTTAACATGCAATCCTTATACAAATCTATCTCATGTGATTATTACATAAATAAATCAATAATTACTACTTCATACTATAATAATAATATTATAAAGAGGAAAACTTCGTTTGTTTGATTGTAATGAATAGGCTCTGAAACTACTGAACCGATTTGAAAAATTATTTCACTGTTGGGAAGCTACACTATCCTCGGGTGACATAGGCTATAATATATTTTCAAAAAAATTAGGGATCCTTACTAAAACTCGAATAATGTAACCGCAATGTACCCGTGCGAGGCCGGGCGGGCCGCTAGTTAGTTATAAACTGCAATGTAAATTAAGACTTAATACGCATATGAGCATAATTCATGAACATTTACGTTACGATTTCCCTTACACCCTGTATAGACACGTATCTACATTGGCCTAGATCATTAGCGGATATCATTGCTTAGATAGAGATATAGGTGTGTAATGATTTACGCATAATAATGTCTATCTACCATGAATTGATTCGCTTAGTACCTACACGAGTAGACCGCCGTCCGATTTACGAGAGAAGAAGGAAGAAGAGGAGGCCTTCCAATTGTTAGCAAAACCACACAAACACGGGAAACTACCTTTAAGTGAGTAAACCGAATTTGAAGCAAAAACTCACAAAAACACTGGAAATAATGTCCCTAGAAATTGTGCAGCATTTTTTTTGTTATACCTATTAGTAAGTAGGTATAAATAAATGATAGGAAAATACGACCCAGACTGGCCTGTTGTGAAAAAGCGCTTTTATGTACCTAAGTAGTAAATAAAACTCAAATTTGCAAAACGTCACCCGAACTCTCTTATAATAATCGAACGGTAGAGATATCTATACCTTCCTTATAGGTAATAAAGTCAGCCTTACCTATAAGGAAGGTATCCTTAATATTAACCGTTGCAAGCCAAAAATATCTCATAACAAATTAGGTGTGAGGTAACATAATTTTATCACTCGCTCTATATTTATGTCGCCCTAGTCATTTATCTTCGCCTAAGCTCCAGCAAAAAGCGCCATCCATCATGGCATCACTATCTTCACCTAAATTTTTTTCATGTTCCTAGACAAAAGTCGGTCGTATCACTCGACACCGGATATACGGCGATGCAGACCTAATGTTGACACTGTTGCTTATCACCCTCCCTTAAAAGAACCACTCCATTTACCATAAAAAGAAAGCATTTTCAACCTTATCGTGACTCGCTACGTTGGTTGTGAGTCGCAGTCTTAAAGTTGCATTCGTTAACTTAAGGGGTGTTTAACAAAACAAAGCGCCGCTGTTAGGGCGGGCTTTATTAAACTGCGTTCAAAATAAACATGGAGGTAAGGAAATATTGTTTCGTGATAAAACCACACTTAGGGTGGGCTCCCAGTCCAAGTCCTGTTATAACAATTCGTGGTTGTTATGAAGTTATTATTGTGAGGGATCCTTGAATTTGAATACGAGATAGCACAAGTATCAAATGGACAAACTTTATTATTAAGGTTATTACGTCAAATCTTGTAAATCAACTCTAAAAAATCACTTAAATACTTAATTGTCATGGAAAAAATATTTAACTCACACTATAGGTACTTAATAAATAGTAATAGTACATTTAGTAGGTACATACAAGAGAAAATCACCTTGGCACCCTATTATACAAACCTTTGTGCTAGCAGTTATTTACCTATACAATACTTGCGAGTTGCGATGAAGGTACCTACTAACTTCACAACAATTATTCTTATTTACCAAATTAATTCATATCAACAATGCTATGAATGACAAAATAATGACAAGGAACTCCTGCGCACACAACAGCGTTAAATGCCGTGAAATAGCCCGTAACAGACGCCTTGTTTTACGAATGTATAAATAAAGGAGATATACTTTACTGTAGTAGTATTGAAGTGTAACTGCGGTTCAAACATGAAGAGTGTCACGCTATTTGGGATCGCCGCTGCGGTTTTGGTGAGCACTTTTTGGTTTAAAAAAAGTTTTGTGAAAAAAAGTTGTGTGTTTCAAAGTGCGTAGGAAACCATATTATGGATGGATATTATGGATTTCTTGAAAGGAAATTTCAGAAGCTCTAGGTGCCTTGCAAGATTTTATTTTATAGGTTCGTAAGTAGTCGACAGTCGCTAATGTCTACGTACAAATAGTTGTATGGCAAATTGTACGGCGCCTCCTATCGGCCACCTGAGGCACTAATTTACATACAAATAGGTGATATTTTACGTAAAGCTTTAGAAGTGAAATACTGAGGTACATAAAAAATGTTCTAAGCCTGTATAAGTGCTTATTAATTTGTTTCAGGTCTTGTTCCTTGCAACGGGAAATGAAGGTAGGTAAAGCGACCAATTAAATTCTTCTTGAATCAAACCATATCTCGATGTAGATAACTTATGTTGTGGTTCATTTCCATTTCGTTCAGGAAAGCAGTTTTGAAATAAACTTGTCACATAGTCAGGAAGACAAAGTGACAATTTTCAAGAGTTTAATTTCATACTTAAGTTGGTACCTACCTTCATATGGATTCTCTGTTTTTCCAGTGAGTGCATATCCGGACCCGTGTTTATTGTGGAGCCATCACCATCGTCACCACGAAAAAACCACAAGCACCACCACCAAGAAGCCCACAGCTGAGTCCTTGGAGGAAACCTCGATAGAGAATAAGAAGGAAACGTTTAGGAAGCTCGAGAAACGTAAGTTTTGTACAACCTAACAATCCATAGGTTATAAAATATTACTTACCTACTTGATTTGTCGTTGAAGAATCTTGCTCGTAGCTGTATGTTTTATCAACCCAATATTATTTCTCATACCACTTTGAACAATGATTTTATTTGTTTCAGTTATTGGAGCATGGCGTAAGTGATTTTGTAAGAACCATTATATTTATAAAATTGTAAAAATTGACACGTAACGTCCTCTACCGGGCGTTAACTAAAGGAAAATAATGCCACTACTCGCATATAGATGGCGTTACGCTAGTAGAAAAAATAAAACAAACATGGATCATTTACATCTCTATACCCTGGCGGCCAATGAAAAGCGATATCAAAATGAATAGATTATTTTATCAACCCCTCATAACGCAGATCTACGTGACACATGTGTCTGCAATTATTGCGGCAAACCAGTGGTTGGCCCGAATGTTGGTGAGCTCAGCGATAACTAACTGAAGCTCGAACATTCGGAATCGCTTATCGTTGTCCGTGGTATATTGTTTTTTCCGCATTGATTTAATGTATAACCCTTCAAAACCCCATAGCGGCGTCCAATGTGATTATCACTTGCTTACGGTGAAGGAATATTCGTGAGGAAACATGTCCAATTATCGAAATGCAACCAATTTGGGAAATCCTGGGCCAAACTGGACGTTTACGGCCTTGGACATTAAAGGGCTAATTATTATTTTAAAAAATCCTACCCATGATTGTAACACCTATTTTTATTTACCGAACAGTATTTTCCGAACCGGTCCAACAAAAGACTACTACTAGTACAACGACAACGAAGCCACCGCCGGCGCCTGCGCAGTACAACAAGAACCCTATGGAGGAATTTCTGTCCAATTATATGAACTTCATGTCTTATCTGTTTAGTTTTTAAGATTATCTTTGTCACGCTCTCACCAAGGATTCTCAGTAGTTACATAGTTCTTTCCCAGGATTATTATTAGAATTTGACAAGAAATTCTTCTTGGTATTTGATTATTAGTATTTGACTTAACTGAATGAATACCCACCTGCAATGTACTCTGTACGATATTCCGTTTGCAAAATTAGGTCTTATGGTTGGTGTACTATAAGACCTATAAGTTTAAGTACCTAAAGGTACCCTATAAGTGTAGACAGATTTTTGATGATTTGCAATACCCTTTGATATTGAACTGTATTCGATACCTAAGTTTTATTTATAATAGTGACACACAATCAACATTAATTAATTCTCCAATATTTTCTTTTAATAAAACAAAGAAATAAATGTAATATATTATTTTAATCAGACTCATTTCACAACATAAATGAGAGACTCCCACTCGCACATTCATTGTACACCGTTAGTCGTAATCTTACAAAATTTTAGGCTACGGCAACTACCGCTGTACAAGGAACCGCCGCGCACGACACACAGTGCCATGCTCAACATTAAAAACCAGAGCGTGATTTCAACTTTATACAAAACAAAAACAGTCATTGGCGACGCCAAAATAAATTACATCGTGAAACCTACATCGTCGCCAACAAACATGGAATATTTCGAGCCACCGCACGCATTGATATCATACATATTATTAAAAAGAGACTGGAAAAGGAACACACTATAGCACACTATGAACTAAAGGTTCTAACTTTTTGGAACTATCTCATGCGCCCACGCACGCGCGCACACTCGCTCACATGTATCCGACGATACGATTGTCTTTGCGCACACACACACACTGACGTAGTTTACAGCTCATCGTGGTCCTCCTGCAGACAAAAGAAATACAAAATTAGAACTAGTTCGCTAATTGTAGTATACAGGTTGAAACAGAAAGGTTATACCTTTTTTTCAAAACTTATCTTTGTAAATCTAACTATCAGCTTTTGAGGTAACTTGAAAAACAAAAGGTGTTATAAGGATACAGCAGTTGACAGATTACACAAGTCTACAAAACCTTCAGTACTTAAACTGTCCCACAAAGCCGATAGTTTCAGATTTACAAAGTGAAGTTGCAAAAAAATTGTATACCCTTTCTGTTTCACCTAGTAGGTCGATGCAAATTCTGTTGTTACTAAAAACTAAATGTATGTTATGCTGTCAAATTTATATTAATCGTAATTTGGTGCCAACAAAATTGTACGAAGACATAGTCTCTACGGAACAAGATTAAAATTTCGAAACAAAACCTTCATTGGCATGCTCATTTATACATATGACTATTCTAATCTTATTAGGATCTGTATTTAGATTGTTTTTAAAACTGTTACAATGACATCTAGCTCTCTGAGCCACTCAACTAAATAGTTATTGGGGCCCAATTTTACGTAAAAAATTATCAACTCACCGCAGGTAGAGCTTCACCGGCCTCATCATCGAGATCCTCATCGTCTTCCTCATCATCAGGCTTCTCCGCCTTCTCCTTCTCCCTCTCAGCCTCATCTTGGCCGTTCTTCATCTTCTTTTCACCCTCGAGCCTCTTCTTGAGCTCCTCCCCGCGTTCCTTGGCCACCTCGACATCATCAGTGAAGAGGATGTTGTCGAAGATAGTGCCTGCCTTAACTTGCCATAAGTCCAGACCAACGGCGCAGATTTCATCGCGCTTGTACAGGTTCGAGTCGGAAGTGTACTCAGGGTTGTCAATCTCGGGATGTACCCACGGTCCTTTGTAGGCAGGGTTGTCGATCTGTTGATACGAAATACCATTATGACTTGGTATCTAAAGATTGGCGATGACGTCATTGTTATAAAAACAACTTGTTGCAGTGACGAATGAATTCGGTTACAGAGCCGTCAGTCATTTTGTATAAGAGAAAGTACTTATGTAATACCATGAATTTATCATTTGATACATGACTTAACACTTGAAACTTGTTTTATGCAAGTTGCATAGTGAAACTGTTTTAAGAAATCTGACAAGTTTACAATATCTTCTGAAAACATTGGTCATTTACCGTAGCGTGAGTCATAGTTAAAGAAAACATTAGCGCATTTTAAACCGGAAATTATCGGATACATATTCATAGTGATCGTGCAACATACCTATATAATTCGTGGTAACATTATTTCACACATAACGGTATGGCGCGGGTCAACAAACGTTATGCTAACATTCACAGACACTATTTGTTAGCGTACATTATAGATTTGACGTCACTCTTTTATCGCTTCTCTTTATGTTTTCTTAACAAATTAGAAAAGGGGCATTTATAAGAATGAAATAATTGTATTCATCAAAATGTAATAAACACGATTTTAATGTACTAATCTTGTCTTTAACGCCGGCAACAAACGCATTTTTTGTGCAAGTTTAGGGATTGCACAATTATGATTTTTGTGCAATGGCTAAACTCGTGCAAGTAATTTTACATAGGCAATTTAACCCAGAAATTATTAAAAGTAACGGCGATAGTGGTCATAATATGAACGATAATGAAAGTGAATACTGAGATATCCAATGTCTTTCAAGTAATTACCTATTAGTTTAACGTGATTATTTGAGCCATTGATATACTAATTATCTCAATTTACCTGCTTAGGCGCCCAGACGCCCTTGTAGTCAGGGTTGTCAATCATGGGTGGCTCCCATTCGCCGTCCATCTCGTCGTCCCAATCCTCAGGCTTGGCGGCATCAGGGTCGGGGATGTGCTCAGGCTTGTCCCAATCCTCAGGCTTCTTGTCTTCTGGGTCGGGGATGGTGGGTTTGTCGTCCCAGTCTTCTGGCTTCTTGGCTTCGGGATCCTAGTGGCAAAATACCCTTGTGAATTACATTGTGTACTTGATATTAAAAGTGGCGCTGTTTAGTCAAAATAACCATTAAAATGTGTGTGTTTATGGAATGCTAACAGTGCTTGAAAGTAGTAAAATCAATTTTAATATCTAAGTTTGTACCCTATGTTATATCGCTGAATTCAAAATCATTCCTGAAGTCATAGTTAGACAAATGTCTAGAAAATATTGCGTACCGACTGAGTGGTTAAATAGTTTATCCTAGAACTTTCGCGCAGTGATAAAAATCCTTACCTTGATCTTCTTAGGCGGCAGGAAGTCCCAGTCGGCTTCCAAGTCTCCAGACTCAACCTTCTCGTTATCAATAAGGACTTCATAAGTGTTGTCGGGTTTCACCACCAGCGTGTACAGATGGGTGTAGACGTCGTCCTTGCAGCGGATGTCCTTCTTGATCAGGTGGTTCTTGCCCTTGTAGCTGAAGATGACGTGGACCTAGGAGCCATGGACACGATTCTGAGTTTTATGAAGTAGGTATAGGGGATATTTGACAAATAACAAAATTGTATGAATCATCAGTTAGGTGTTTTCAATTGCAAAGTTTAGCCAGCACCGATTCCGAGATCCGAAAAGCGATAAGATAACGATTCTACAAATTGTGATAATGTCACAGAATAATGATGTCTACATTTTTTTCCCTACAATTTGTTGATCATAGATCAACCAATTGTAAAATCTTAAGACTAAATGTCTACAGTTTTATACATTTAAATAGATAAATGCTGTTCGTAATGTTAGATTTGGGTGAACAGTAAGACAATCTCACGTTTACGATCGATTATACTTGAGCTACTGTTCCTATGCCACTCTTCTTCCCATTATCGTTAACAATACTAAAATACACATTTCTCAATAATTGGCAATTAAATTTAATCAGGTGTGCCGGCTAATTGTTAAACAACAGACTACTTGTTGCGTGAAACCGGCACTTTGAAATCTAATTGTACAATTTCCTATCGAGGGAGGTCTGTTGAATACTACTATAAAACTGGTCTAAACAATATCTAAATATACAGAAATGCAGAGATAAATTCAATATCCTGCACTCTGCTTACTTATTTATTTAGAAGTGATCACCATGATGTCAATGGCCTTACAAGTTGACACAACCTGTTATGATTGGCGATTACTTAGAACTAACACCAGTTTGCAAGTTTTTAAACATGATAACTATGCATTTAAGATTTGCACAAGGTAGGTTGTATACCTATACTTGTGCAAGCTTGTTGTGTATAGGTGCATGTGTGGCAAAAACTTATGTTGTCAGCATGAATGTATGATTGGAATAATTTACTTTGAGTATAAATAATTTAAAAAAAAGGCTCTATTAACTAATGTTAGTGTTGGCAACAATGTATTTTGAAATAAGAAGTTTATCCAAATAATTACTTGTCCTATATTACAACAATATGCTCATTTTTAATGATCTTAATGAGAAAGTAATTACTAATAATTGCTATAAGTTTTTAAATAAGAAATATCATTAACTAATAGGTCAATCAATGATTAGTGAGACCAATTAAATAATCACCTACTTTATTATAATTGTGTTCATAATGTTAAATAGTTAAGAGATAAAAATGTGATAACTCTTATAACAATATATCATAGTAGCTGGATACTAAAAATTAGGTTTCTATAAGTGCAATTAACTTTTATTACCATTGTGTGGGCCTGGGTACATAGATTGATAATTTCAGTGATAATAATCTTACCAATGCTATGTGAACACGCCATTTTTATGAATACAATATAAAATAATAATAATCTTTCAATGCCATACCACATACAGTTTTGAAATTATTAGTTTCCCGAACCTAATATCTACCTCCTATATGTACATATAATGTTTTAATGAAATACCTAACTATTTTGTTATTTTTTGAGAACAGTAATTCCTATAAGTCAAATTCTCCAGTATTCTTCCATAAGTCAAATACCTACCTAGTTTACAATGAAGAATATATTATATAAATATTAAATGAAAAACACGTATTTATATGGTTCCCATGTGTGTGTATGTACCTATGCAATAATAAAACCAGTTTATCAAGTTGAGTCATGAAATAATCATGTTACCTAACTTTGCATAATACGAGATGACAGTCTAAGATTGCCAATAAAATAATACTTGTATTTTAATGTGATTTAAAGTAACCTACTGCATTGTTTTTTTTTCTGAAAAAACTACAATTTATCATTTTAAAAAATTGGAAATTATAAGGTTTTGCTATCTTACCTTCTTGGTACCGGGACCACAGATGTCAGGGCCAAACATAATCTCGTAGGGGGTCTCGCCGTGCATGTCTTTCTGGTCCAGCTTGCAGTCGAACACCTTGAGGTAGCCGCCTCCGCAGTCAATGTCCTGCTCATGTTTCACGGAGAACTGTACCACTAGGGGCTTGCCTTCGTTGCTGAATGGCTTAAACTTCTTCGACAAGGCGTAGAACCTCGCGTCCTCAGAGGTCTTCAGACCTGTGAAGTACCAGGGTGACAGTAATGTACAGGAGGTGTAATGTACGCATGGATGCCGGTTCGCTAGTGCGCGTAGTAAGTTCAACGCCCTTTCATTTAGGTGAAGTAGGTACGTAGGTAAGTACCTATAGATATTAGAATACTAATAGGATTTTAGTACTTATTATCTACTTTTTATATGTAAAAAACAGGATCATTGCTGTAAAAAATGTGTAGGTAGTAGATTGTAAGTAAATTAGAAAGGAAGTTCAAGCCGCCTACCTTTATCTTCCTCAGCATCGTTGTAGAACTTTCCAGCAGTAAGCTTGAACTTGCCGAATTCCTTGCCTGGGTGTTCACTGTACACCCATTCTGATTCCCACGAGTCTGAAACCAGAAATGTATCATTTCAGCACGCAACCCCAAAATAAACCGGCCACTGAAACGAGTAGGCAATCGATATTCGAAATAGTACACGCGGCAAGCCGGCAGCGTCTGAAAACACGGGTTTTTGAATAAAAGCTACAAACTTACCATCGGGGAATTTTTCCTCGAAGAACACATCACAATTTATTGAAGAAATTACCAGTAAACTGGCAATAGCTAGGAATAAAGACTTCATTTTTTTTGATTCACTAAACCACCTCCGTCGGCAAAAGACTGGCCACGAATAACTAAAAAATTGGCGAATTCTCTATTATTACTTCGACTGGTTAGTAAGCTTCAATAATCTGTTATCTCACTCAGTACAATGACTATGCATCGAGTGTGAGAGAGATACCAAAGATACGTCATTCCATTAGGAAATGTCAAAACGAGATAGAAATATTGAGCATCTTAGTAGGTGTGACAGAAACAACGATAAAATACTTTGACGTTTCGCGTAAAATTACGACAGACAGATGGAAAGCTGCTATTGGTCGCAGTGTGACAAATAGGAATTGAACACACTACACGATTTAATGAATCATTCGGCGGGAACATTTAAGTGATTGTAATTTTATTTTTAAGTAAAATAATTTTTTTCAGTTTCTATAATGATTTATTATTAAATCTAGATTTACTAGCATTGAAACATATTATATCTTGAGCAGATACAGTATTGCAATGTTATATGTCTATTCAATAGTATGGTAAATTAATATATTTTTTATAATCGAGAATCTTCATTCAATATGAAGCTATTGATAATAATTTTAACGCGCGCACCAATCACTACTGCACAGGGCATTAGAGCGAGATGCATATATAAATAACTCTATGGCAGACAGAGAAAAAGTAGTATGTTTATACGTGGATTTTATCATTGTCGTGGACTTTTTGTATTAGTTATTTTTTTTCAATAGGTGCTATTTATTTTTAGTTGACCTTCATTCATTATTATTATCATGCACATTTGTTTAATCATGTAAATCTTCGAAAGTTTAGTAAATTATCTGACGCCCGATTTAAATAGACGAAAACTTCAATACTTGTACAGGGAAATAGTTAGATGGCAATACATCTAATTTCTTTGTATGTATTGTGTAGCTCTGTTGAGAACTAAGTAATAGACACGAATTTTATTTTAAAATTGAAGTAAAACGTCATTTGATGCGTGTAGGTTGTTTGTATTTTGAAAACGGCTGCTAGCAAACCGATTACTATCACATATTATTAGCAAGAACCATCTCAGGGAACATCCATCTGTAGACAGCAAAGTAATGGAAATCAGATCAAATCGTCATGTAAAGGGGCTATTTATTAGGCATGTATTATTATGACTCATGACTTAATCTGACTCCCAAACAAATTCCTAGATAAAGTGACCCAAGAAATGTTTACAATAAGTATGTCAGCCCTTACCGTTTAAAAGTTTATCTGTACTTTAACTTGTTCCATAAACTTGTCGTTGGCAGAATCATCGGTAGGCGATGGGGCCATAATCTTTAATTGGAATTAATATAGGTATCAGCGTGTCTGAATTTTCTTAGTTTTTGGGTTATGTAGTCCCTACGGGTAAATTACAGTCCGTCCGTCCGTCAATGTGTCCTAGTCTTTCATAGCGCCATAACTTCTACAGGTTTTTAAAGTTAGTTTTGGTTTGTTACCACTCGAAAATAAGTTTGCGCTATTAAAATGGCTACAGAACCTTTCATTGTGCACGGCCCGACACATACTTGGCTGGTTTTCCATACTTGCGCCACAGCGTTGCCACGTAACATCAGAGATCATTCTGATTCATTGGTGAAAGAAGGATGTTCCATCCTTCTTCCAGATGTCGTTTCCGACATCGGAAACTTTATACCAATTGTGAATAGGTACCCTCACTTACAATAGTCTGAAGGCCGGCTAAATGCCATTCAGTAGAATTTTGACTTCTACCGAAGTACAGAAGCGGACTAGCAGTCTTGGCTGCCCAAGGCCGTGTATTAGGTGGTCCCGAGACGTAGATAAATATGAATTTAATACTTTCTTGCCAACTTTTATCAAAATGGTTCAGAAGTTAGGTCGTGTACATAAGTCGCGGATGACACCCTCGTCACAATAAGGGGGAGGAACTGGGAGGAGGTGGCTCGTAGGGCGACAGTCGGGACCACGCTGGTGGTGGACCGCATTTGTCAGCGGGGTCTCGAAGTCGCTCTGGAGAAGACGGAGGTTCTCCTATTTCATGGGCCGCGGCGAGGGCCCCCACGGGGCGCTCAAATTATCATCCGCGGGACAGCCATAAAAGTGGGGGCCCAAATGAAATATTTGGGCCTTACATTAGATGGACCCTGGGGGTTCGGGGCCCACTTTGCCCGGCTTGCCCCGAAGCTCGTATCCAACGCTGCTGCGCTGGGGAGGCTGTTGCCCAATGTGGGGGGGCCCAAGTCCACGTGCAGGCGCCTATACTCCGGAATAATCCGAAGTATGGCACTATACGGGGCCCCCATCTGGGCGGAGGCTCTCACCGCCTCAAATAAGATCCTCTTACGGAGACCGCAAAGGATCATAGCGGTGAGAGCAATTAGGGGCTACCGAACGGTCTCTTGGGCGGCGGCCACGCTCCTGCCGGGTGATCCTCCCTAGTAGCTCCAGGCTGAGGTGCTAGCAGTAGTCTACGCCTTCCGAGATACTGAGCGGGTGAGGGGCGCCGTACCGGACTGGGATGCGGTACGGCGCATAAGAAGTCGGCTCAGCAAGAGGTAGAGCGGAGGTGGGGGAAACAATTAGCGTCCTCACAATACGGTCGGGCGACAGTGGAGGCAGTCCGTCCCCATCTGGCGGCCTGGCTTAAAAACCGTGGGCCGCTTACATACAGGCTGGTGCAGGTGCTCTCCGGACACGGGTGCTTTGGTGAGTATCTGCACAGGATAGCCAGGCGGGAGGCGACTCCCATCTGTCACGCGTGTGGCGCACCCGTGGACACAGTGCGTCACACGTTGGAGGATTGCCCGGCTTGGGGGCGGCAGAGGCACGACCTCATGAGTGTCGTTGGAGGGGATCTCTCGTTGCCGAGCGTAGTCGAGGCCATGCTCGGCAACAAGAGGTGCTGGGAGGCAATGGTCTCCTTCTGCGAAACAGTAATGTCGCAGAAGGAGGCCGCGGAGAGGGTCAGAGAGGAAGATGCCTCTGCTGACCCGATCCGGAGAGCACGGCGGGGCAGAAGGAGGAGGCGCTATGCGCACCTCCTGCCTCCGCCGTAGCGGAGGGACGGGATGTGTTGGGGGTCGGGGGACCCCTTGCCCAAATATTCCTTTGACGGGGGAGCTCTATCCCGTCTTGATGTCTGCGGCCTGGCAATGCCAGGCCTGCCGCCGGGGCGTCACAGTGCATGTCCGATCCTGTGGCGCTCCATGGTAACGGCGGCGAGGGCAGACCGCTGGGTTTTAGTGGGTAGTCTGGACCAACGTCCAGGAGCCCCACATAACCATCCGAGACCCCCCGGTCTCGGATGGTATGGTATGCGTAAAGGCATTTCCCAGCGCAAACAAAAAAAAAAAAAAGGTCGTGTACATAAGAACCGTCGAACTATAAAATACATGTTTTGCCACGATTTGCCACCCCTAATATCAGGCCGCCACAGGCTTGGGCCTATAAATAAATTAATACATATCGCTAGACTGAAAAACCAACTGCATAGTCCTCAAGTAAGCGAAACTTGTACTGTAGTTACCGTACAATGGACTGGGGGTGATCCCAGTGACACCCAGAACTGGACGAATTACGATAAGGCCATTTCTGAAATTTGTCCTGGCGGGAATCGAACCCGCAACCACCCGGTGCAGTGAGCCGAGCGGCCTACGCTCAAACCACTGCGCCAAGTGGCCGTCGGTCATCTATCCACTGTGTACCTATGCGTAATACTCATGCTAGGCAAGCAGGCAAATGACCACATCGAACGAGCCAGTGGTCATCTTTGTACAATGACCAGAATAATCATTCTCGAAAGACTTTCTCCAAAATGTTTGCTAAGACTCATTGTCCTGCGAGCTGCTACCCTAGCGAGGGTTGATGCATTCGCCAACATTCTTCTTTATTATTAAATTTCGTACCTCAAGTAAATAGGTTCATATTCCCCTAATCACTCTAGAAAACCACGTGGTTTTTACTGTATAATTTCCATCTTTGTACCTACAGTAGTGATGTAAAATAAGTAAATACATAATATGTAACTAAATATACGGTACATTACACGTGGTACAACACAATTCGTACATACAAGTGTGGGAGTAAACACACATTTATCGTTTTAATAGCTTTATTATCAGCTGGAACTGGTGAAATAATGGACACGTAAGGTAACAATATGTTAATTAAAACAAATACTCGCGTTTACTTTTTTATTTAATTAAACATGATATCAGAACTGTCGATAATGAACGCTTACACAGTCGGCAGGATAGCCTTCGTTATAATAAATACGGCCTCGGAATTGCAATACTTAATTACCTATATACTTTATTTCAGTATTATTTGCTCGATGATAGTGAGTTTCCTTTATAAATGAAAACTTTCATTTATCACCGTCTGCTGTGGCCGCGTCTTCATTTGCTAGGACTGTTGGTTTCAGAGTGTACCGACCCTTTATACTAGGTGAAACAGAAAGGGTATACTATTTGTTTTGCAATATAACTTTGCAAATCTAGAACTATCAGCTTTGGAGGAAACTTGAAAAACAAAAGTGTTATAGGGATACAGCTGTTGACAGATTTCATAAGTCTACAAAACCTTTAGTACTTTAACTGTCCCACAAGGCCGATAGTTTTAGATTTACAAAGTTGCAAAACAAATAGTATACCGTTTTTGTTTCACCTAGTATAACCGCAATAAAACTACATTATAGGTACCCCATTCTGTTATTCTGAAATCACGAGTAAACTAATTTTATTTTTAATGTAACAAAGTCGGCGATCATGGGCACGACCCGCCTTATGTTAAGCTGTTACTGTAGCCTGTATAGTATGCTTGCATTGCTCCCGCGTTGGCGACCTGAAAGAGAGTGTAACAAACGGAGGGAACGGGAGGGGCTTAGCTTCCGGCTCTCACACATCGTACGAAAGGCACCTGAAATACAGGCTGTCCTGGTTTGGGTGCCAGTGAAAAACTGTAATTAGATAAGGAAGTGAAAATAAACTATTATTATTATGTGAGTGTGTTTTTTTTTCTCAGCGCATGCTGGTAGTTTTTTGACATTTACGGGCGAGAGCCAAGTAAATGCCATATACAAGGTGACACATAATGGGTATACTTTTTTTTTTGAAAACTTAACTTTGTAATTCTAAAACCATCAGCTTTGGAGGGAACTTGAAAAACAAAAGGTGTTATAGGAATACAGCTGTTGACAGATTTCACAAGTCTACAAAACCTTTAGTACTTCAACTGTCCCACAAAGCCGATAGTTTGAGATTTACAAAGTTAAGTTGCAAAAAAAATAGTATACCCTTTTTATATCACCTAGTAGATCTATGTTCATAGGTCAGTCAGTCCCGTCATCGTTTTCGTCTTTTTGTAGGAACTTATTATTATTATTATTAATAGTTACTTTACGCCATCTTCTGTGAGAGACGGGTACTACCTGGGTAGAACCAGTCCGTGTATGAGCTGTGGTTAATGTCTACAGTTTGACTCTGCCGCTGTTGAACATTTACAATCTATAGTAATATCATACTAATATTATAAAGAGGAAAACTTTGTTTGTTTGATTGTAATGAATAGGCTCCGAAACTACTGAACCGATTTGAAAATTTTTTTCACTGTTCGGAAGCTACACTATCACCGGGTGATATAGGCTATATTATATTAAAAATATAATAGGAACCTTACTAAAACTCCAATAATGTGACCGTAATGTACCCGTGCGAAGCCGAGGCGGGCCGCTATCTAAATATATATAACTCAAAGGTGACTGACTGACATAGTGATCTATCAACGCACAGCCCAAACCACTGGACGGATCGGGCTGAAATTTGGCATGCAGGTAGATGTTGTGACTTCGGCATCCGCTAAAAAAGGATTGTGATTAATTCTACCCACAAGGGGATAAAATAGGGGATGAAAGTTTGTATGAAACTTTGTCAATTAAATTCCACGCGGACGAAGTCGCGGGCACAGCTAGTATGAAATAAAATTCAGTTTATCTTGACGATATTTAGACATAAGATCATTGTTTATTATTATCTTTCCATAACGCTTGTATTTACCAGGAGCATAAGCAGGTGTTTAGCACACATTACATCCTTCAAATAAAAGTATTTAGACCAATCTATGATAGCACAGATTTGTTGCTCGACTAATCACGGCACTGGTTGAAAGAATAAGTCGTAGAATATAACAAAGAAAGTATTGACTAAAGTGTAAAGTCTTCTTGGAAAACATAATCGTCATTCTTCTTGTAAGTAGTCAGAGTTACATTCTCTAAAACTTCTGATAAATTAACAGCTTGCTTGTCATCCTTGGCTTTTTTCTTTTTATCTTTTTTAAACTGCATTTTCCTCAATTTATTCTGTTTAGTGTTGCCTTCTAGAAGCATTTCCGGGTCGGCTTTCTTTCGTTCTTTCGCTTTGTTCCCTTTTTCTAATTTCGACCTTATGCTTAAGGTTTTAGGGAGTAAACTTGCGTCTTCCTCGTCTACTTGCATGTCGTCTATTAGGGCCGCTTTGACTGGGCCTGTGCTTGAAATCTGTCAATGAAAAAAAGAAATTACTATACAAAATAGTTACTAAAGAGCAACTATGTTATTGAAATCAGAATCTTGCTCCAACAATATTACGTTCAATTTACGTTACATCCTACAAAAATCACTGATCACAGTGATTGACAACACAAATCTTTGTTCTAAATTAAACCTTAATTCTACAACATTGAGTTCATTTCACCTTAATTCCCTCGGCGCCTGTATCGTGCGCGGCCAGTTCGTCCATGGCCTCTGTTTCCATCGCTTCAAACGAGTTGATGTCGAACTCCTGCGCCAGTGACGTCACAATCTTGGCGTCCACGTGGATATCGGAGTCGGGTGTCTCGGGGGGTACCGTGAAGTATCGCACCTGGAGAAAATTTGAAAGGCTCATCAGGGAAGTGGATTTTTTCTTACTTTCTTTTCTTTTTTCCATTAATTACGTGAGGATTTTTTTTTCTTATATTTACGCGAATACTACACATTGAAATAAAACTATTTTTCGGATTTTATCGCGTTTATTATTATAAATTATTTGTTTATTATAAACGCGATAAAATCCGAAAAATAGTTTTATTTCAATGAGGAATTTTTGTGAGTTTTTCGATCCCGTCCCCCTAGGTTGACCCTAAAGGCCATCCTTGCAACTTCCCGCTAATTCGCTGCTCTGCGGGGTTCGGACGAACACGACAAACACTATTGTCGCAGATTTGGCCATATTTTATTCTAGAAATAATATTTCACGCAATTTTACACCGTTTCCTGCTAGATATTTGCCAAGACCCCCCCTCCCGCCTAAGTGAGATTCGGAAAGATTTAGCGTGATCCCCTCCCCCCTAGAACACCTTACGCAATTAACGGAAGCCTCCTTACAACTCCTGCTATTATTTCTTTCGATTAAATTCGTGCGGGTTCCAAGACAATTTTACTTTTCCCAGTCAAACCTCGACGTCATTATTGGTCACCATTGTCGATGCTGGCTTACAGGAGTTACAGTGGTGGGTGTGTAGCGGGACCAGGTGGGGTGGAAACAACCATGTCAAAATAAATATACGGAGTTCCTTCTCAAAAGGGGGACGGAATCCCAAATTTTTCAATCTATTTACTAAACAGGTTCTTATTTGTTCAAATCATATCAAATTATTGTATTCATGTCGGCCAATAAAGCATTGATGAATAGTCAGAATCTACCACCGGTTCGGAATGCTACCACTGAGAAGAGCCAGCAAGATACTAGATGGTAACACTGTTGACTACAAAAAAGTAGGTAGGTATACATTCCCAGGAACAGTAAATCAATGTAAAATGTACTCCGCAAGTATAATTGCTACGTCCAATTTTTGCAGAATAGAGCCAACTCACACATACTTCTGTGAACTGAAACCAACCTACAACCGCTCACACTAAGGTTGGTTTTAGTCTGCATCAGTACGTCTGGGTTAGTCTTATTCTGCATTACTTCATCCCCAATTCTTTGGCGACCACTTATTATACCCGCAAGCCTCTTCAAGTTTTTTTTCTATAAAGTCGGTAACGTTCATACGACACGCCTGAAGTTACACACTTTCCATAACTTATAGATGCTCGCATTGCCCGCACTTTATCTGAGGGAGAGCGGGATTGAGGAATAGGATGGGAGAGAGGGGGGGGGGGGGGGGGGGGGGGGTTGGTCTTCGTCTCTCTCACTCACGTACGAAACGCAGCTATAAAAGTTACTTTACGCCCATCTTATGTTAGAGGGTGGTAATACCCATTTCAAGCCAGACCATGGCTTTACCAACATTAACATTCTCCAATCACAAGGGTATTAATGGAATAATTAGAGAACCTTGCCGGTGTTCCAGTCGTTGAGCAGTATCCTCGCGGCCGCCTCCTGGTCAGGCACGCCCCCCTTCTTGAACCTGCCCATGCGCGACGCCACGTGTGCGAAGAACTCCTATAACACCATAGACAATCACACGTTAGAACAATTATCTATCCCCCTTATTAATAACTAGCTGTGCCCGCGACTTCGTCCGTGTGGAATTTAATTGACAAAGTTTCATACAAACTTTCATCCCCTATTTTATCCCCTTGGGGGTAGAATTAATCAAAATCCTTTGTTAGCGGATGCCTACGTCATAACATCTACCTGCATGCCAAATTTCAGCCCGATCCGTCCAGTGATTTGGGCTGTGCGTTGATAGATCACTATGTCAGTCAGTCAGTCACCTTTGAGTTATATATATTTAGATAAATAAATATCACCAGACGAACACACCACCTGTATGGTCCCAAACTAAGCAACGCTTGTACTATGGGTACAGTACAATGGACTGGGGGAGATCCCAGTGACACCCACACCTGGGCAAATTACGAAAAGGCCATTTCCGAAATTTGGTCTGGCGGGAATCGAACCCGCAACTACCATGTGCAGTGAGCCGAGCGGCCTACGCTCGAACCACTGCGCCAAGCGGTCGCCAACGTATAAACGTGGATTAGCGGTTGTATAGTTAAACCATGCTTTGCCTTCTTCTTTCGAATGTCATAATACTGACAGAAAGAGATATTTCGGTGTGTCACCATTCGCCTACTAATCTATCACACGTTTATTAATAAGGGGGCATGAGATTAGTCAAGCAAGATAACGCTCCACTGGGATGCTGTAATGATATCCTGATACTTCAGAATTCAGATTCATCTTGCGAAGCCTTTTATATTACAATTATAAATTAGCCGTGGAAAATTGAACTAACCTAACGTCGGGAACATAAAAAAGTAAATAAACGCGATATAATCCGTAAAAATAGTTTTATTTCAATGTGTAGTATTCGCGTAAATATAAGAAAACAATATAACCTTTTTAAGTAAAATATTTGCCAATGTTCACCAATACAATGTAAGATAAATTATAAAAAAATATGTTTCATTCTACACCAAGTCGCTGAAGAATACAACAAAATTAAACCCTTATGAATCTTCATACAAATATCGTCAACTAGTTTATGCCCGCGACTTCATCCGCTTAGGCTAAAGTAAAGTATTCTATGTGTTAATCCAGGTTATAAACTATATGTGTTCCAAATTTCATCCAAATCCGTTCAATGGTTTTTGCGTGAAAGAGTAACAAACATACATCCACACTCACAAACTTTCACATTTATAATATTAGTAGGATATGTATGCAGCAATACGAGCTAATTGCATAGAAGCACATCCAACAGCCAAGAATTAACTACAGGACTGCAATAGTTTACTAACCTGTGGCGTATTAAACTCGGGTACACAGTATAACTCGATGAGGGTCTGTTTGTTGGCGCGCTGCAAGATTGCGGCGGCGGGCGTGACGGGGTCCTTCAGGCTGCCGACGCGGATGGCGTTCTTCAGCGCGACCGACGAGTCGCTCTCGGCGCCTGCCTGGAACACGATGCCGGGGCTGTCCAGGATCTTGATCTTCGAGTCCAACTGGACCGTTTGCATTTGTCTGGAAAACATGCATTCTATAAATAACTAGTTTTTGCCCGCGACTTCGTCCGCGTAGTATTTAACTTAACAAAAATTTAGGGATTATCGGGATAAAAAGTATCCTATGTGTTAATCCCGGTTATAAATTATTAGTGTTCCAAATTTCATCCAAATCCGTTCAGTAGTTTTTGCCTGAAAGAGTAACAAAAATACACACTCACAAACTTTCGCATTTATAATATTAGTAGGATAGCTGTACCCTGCGCTCGTTGGGCGCGCGCTACGCTGTCACAGATTGGTTGTACCAACTCAGAAACGTTTGTGGGCTCATGCACAACACTTTGCTGAAAATCATGACATGATATGCATGCATAGTTTACGATTCTATAAAGGACATACAGACAAACATTAATTTATATATATATATAGATAGACTAGCTGTGCCCGCAATTTCGTCCGCGTGGAATAGTGTCTTGGGTAGTATTTTTAATTATTTGGGCTAATTAATTTACAAATAAGACACATGCGTTTAAATACTTTAAGGTTAAAGCGTCGGTCGGGTTTATTGCAGTTTCTCTCAAGATGACGCTGTAGTCAACAGATTGTACTTATTTATTTTTTACGCAAAATTTGAGCATTTCTAAGCTATAATACTATTGTTTGCGATTAAGACTTATTATACTGCATAGACATATGCAATAATATCAACCTAAAATTATTCATAATCTAAGCGTTTTCCGTTAAAAAACTTCTGTCATTTTTTATTGTAATACATACACGCACACATTGACAAAAGGTGTATTTTAGCCACTAGCCACTAGAGGGCGTACTTTAATATTAATTGCGGCCTTTTTATTTTATAATAAATAGCGAAAATATTATATTTTTGCTATTGTAAAATACATTATTGTATGTGTATTCATCATTCTAAAAAACCGATAAAAATATACATCTGTTATAGAATAATTTTATTATCTGACTAGCTGTGCCCGCGACAGTCCGCGTGTAATTTAACTTAACAAAAATTTCGAGATTATTCATCCCCTATTTTATCTCCTTGGGGTAGAAGTAATCAAAATCCTTTCTTAGCGTATGCCTACGTCATAACATCTGCATGCCAAATTTCAGCCCGATCCGTCCAGTGGTTTGGGCTGTGTGTTGATAGATCAGTATGTCAGTCAGTCAGTCAGTCACCTTTGAGTTGTTATATATATCTAGATGTTACTAAATATAGTGAAAATATAATTGTAATACACTTGTTAGTGTATTCCACTTTTATAACATATGAGATACATTACTGAGAAATAGATATGGTTTTCCATGTAAACATATTTTTATTTATAACAACAACAATAATTACAAGAAATCAACATAAAAATCGTGTCTCAATCAAAATTATAGGACCTAGAGTCCTATACAGAGTAGCGTTAGTAGTGTTTCCTACATTGAGACACTACGTGGCCTACTTTTTTGCAATATGTACACGACACCTTAGGCACACTATTTACACTAGACTACGAAAAGGCACTAGATGTAGCAGTAGCAGAGGCATCTCGGCGTTCTTCCTTCAGCAGGATCGATGCAACCGAGTCTGTAGATATCGAGGTGCCGGAATGCTCTATTGCCATCACCATTGGGCTGTAGCTGTCGTTAAGTCCTGCCAGCATAATCACGCCAACAAGTTCATCTTCCAGGCCAGCTTGATTGGCAATCAGTTTTGTTGCACATGCCGTATGTCATTCACATAGGCTTCTATGTTCGAGTACAATACAAGTTTAGTACCAAGCTATTTCTTCATAAGTTGTAAGCGTCGAGCAAGCCCGCTGTCAGCGTAGGCTTCCCGAAGTCGCTTCCATGTTTCCTTCGAAGTTTCAGCTGTCATAACGATGAGATATAGATGTTCGCTTAGACTCAAGCAAATCTTGGATCTTTGGCATCTTTGCGTTGAAAGTCGTCAACTTCCTCCGCAGGCTTCATGACGCAGTCCCATAGTTCCCTGTCGATCAAGTACATCTTCATGGCGAAGCTCCAAGTCGCGTAGTTGACGCTTCCGTTTAATTTTGCGAAGCTCAGCAGATTAATAAAACATATACGTAGGCCAGATAAGATATTTATGTAAAGCGTATTTTGACAGACTCTATGTAAAAACAAATGTCAATTTAAATTACACGGAATTTAAAAACTAATTATAAACAGGCCAGTGCTTTGATGATTTCCACCACGTAGGTTTCAACAACGGTTTAGATCTTCTAAGACATGCAGGTTTCCTCACGATGTTTTCCTACACCGTAAGCTAGTGATAATCATATAGAAATTATGAGTCACACATAGATTCGACACGAAAAATCCAGATGTGCGAGCCGGGGTTTGAACCCAATACCTGGTGCGTTAAGCAATCGGCCATCACAGCTGCAGCTCAATCAAAATAATACTAATAAATAAAGAAATATCGCCAGACAAACATACCAACTGTATGGCTTGGACAATGGAAGGAAGTAAAAGTAAAAGGAAAAGGAAAAGGAAAAGGAAAAGGGGAAAAGGGAAAGGGACAAGGGGAAAGGGAAAGGGAAAGGGAAAGGGGAAAGGGAAAAGGGAAAAGGGAAGAGGGAAAGGGAAAGGGAAAGGGAAAGGGAAAGGGGAAAGGAAAAGGAAAAAGGAAAAGGAAAAAGGAAAAGGAAAAAGGAAAAGGAAAAGGAAAAGGAAAAAAGGAAAAGGAAAAGGAAAAAGGAAAAGGAAAAGGAAAAGGAAGAAGGGAAAAGGAAAAGGAAAAGGAAAAGGAAAAGGAAAAGGAAAAGGAAAAGGAAAAGGAAAAGGAAAAGGAAAAGGAAAAAGGAAAAGGAAAAGGAAAAGGAAAAGGAAAAGGAAAAGGAAAAGGAAAAAGGAAAAGGAAAAGGAAAAGGAAAAGGAAAAGGAAAAGGAAAAGGAAAAGGAAAAGGAAAAGGAAAAGGAAAAGGAAAAGGAAAAAGGAAAAGGAAAAGGAAAAGGAAAAGGAAAAGGAAAAGGAAAAAGGAATAAGGAAAAGGAAAAGGAAAAGGAAAAGGAAAAGGAAAAGGAAATGGAAATGTTACGGTACACATTTTTTGGTCTTAATTTTTTCCGTCTAGCCCCCTTTCGCAACGCGCGATAAGGAACTTCGTTCCAATATTTATTACGTACTTACCTAGTACCTGTGTACATATATAATGTAGTATCTATGGTTTGTATATACCAGGTTCGGTATTTATTTGGCAAATACAGTAAATTTTCATTTTTATGTACCTATACGGTAATCCTAAGCCAGCGGCAACACTATCCTACCCACAGATTTGGATTTACATAGATAACGCAAATGTACTTAGCGTGTCCGAAAACCCTCAACCCCGACCAAGTGTCAAGGTTTGTCGCCGATAACTTACAGTACAGTCCATCGCGACCACAGATATAAAAATATGAATATGACCGAGATAATCACTCGAGAGAATCGTAGCGGGCAGAGGGGCATCTGCGGCATCGGTGTCTTTGAATCGTTTTGGATTTCCCGCCATCTGTGACGTCATAGTAAGTGTTAAAAATTTGGCACGCTTGGTTTCAATACAAATCGTGATACTTGCGTTATCTATGTAAATCTATATCTGTGATCGTACCTATAATACACTAAACGAAAAAAATATTTCCGACAACAAACGCTTTTATAATAGACATCCGACGTTGTCAAGTCGCCGCTCTCTACCAATTGGCAACGTCGCGTCTGCAACAACGTAGTACCTCGTGTGGCGAATTGACGACCGCTTGGCGCTGTAGTTTGAGCGTTGGCCGCTCGGCTCACTGCATCGGATGGTTGCGGGTTCGATTCCCGACAAAGGAAATTTTCTGAAACGGCCTTTTCGTAATTTGCCCAGGTCTGGGTGTCACTGGGATCGCCAGTTTAATGTATGGTAGCCATAGAACAAGCGTTGCTTAGTTTGGCACCATATAGTTGCTGAGTAAGTCTGGCGATATTTATTTATTTATCTGATACCTATCATGTCAGCGATACATTAATTTATTTATTAGACACTTTGTATTATGTCCGGAAAATATTAAAAACACTTAGCTCGTTACTTCATTTTTTTATTGAATGTTATTATTATGATAATAAAAGATGAAAACCCGGCTTCGCTCGGGTGAAATATGACTCATTACAATTTTAGGCATGATGTGTTTACATCCAAACAAAGTTAATAGAAATACAAATACATCCGACAGAGAACCAAAGTTATCGACATAGCTCAAAGAATTAGCAAGCTGAAGTGGCAGTGGGCTGGCCATATCTCGCGAAGAACCGACAACCGCTGGGGTAAACGTGTTCTTGAGTGGAGACCTCGACTCGGCAAGCGTAGTGTAGGACACCCTCCGATCAGGTGGGATGACGATCTGCGAAAGACTGCGGGCAGATTCTGGATGCGGCAAGCTGAAGACAGGGCGCTATGGCGCTCATTAGGGGAGGCCTATGTCCAGCAGTGGACAAGCATAGGCTGATGATGATGAAAGTTAATCACTATGCAAAGCAAAACTAAATGAAATGAATACTCGTACGGAAACATCATGAACATTGAACACTGAATTTGTTTGTTCTGACAGCTCAATCAATAAATGCACTTCTTCTTTCTTTAAAAATATGGCCCACCAACTGAGAACACTGGCGCAGTCATCACTGACACTGACTGTCATGCGTTCATAGAAAATATGGCGGTACTGTGCCGAATATTATAATTATAATATTGTTTATCACGACAATCCGAATTTTGCGGATATATGTTGTCGACTCGAAATCATTATTTTTTTATTCTGGTAACGTTTCAATCGAGTTTACCGTACCCCTTGACGGAATTATTAATATAGATGGCGCAATATAGGGATATACATATTTGCAATAATAATTTGGTCACCACCATCTGTCATTTCAACTAGTACACTATTAGCACGCAGTTTACTCAAAGTACAAATTTTATGTTAATAATGGCCTAATTTAGTCAGATGGCGCTGACAAATTCACACACACAGGCGTAAATTTTAACAAATTTTACGATCGATTTTAATTATGTTAATCTATTTTTAAATGCCTGAAATCATTCGATGCGAATACAATTATTTATTTAGAAGTGATAAAATCCATTGTTGTAAGGAAAAACTTTGTGTGTCTCGTATACATTCGGAATGAAATATGTATGGAGAACACGATCGCCCCATCGACCTTAAGCTGAAGCTTCTAGCTCAAAAAATGTCGATAATTAAATGCAACTTTTCATCCCCCACTTTCAACCCTTTACAACCCTTTTTTCCCATTAAAAAGTAGCTTATGTTCTTTCTCAGGCTCTAGACTATATGTGTACCAAATTTCATTTATATCGGTTCAGTGGTTTTGGCGTGAAAGAGCTACAGACAGAGTTACTTTCGCATTTATAATATTAGTAAAAACTACTACTAATCTCTTATAATTTTTTCTCCCATTAAAAACGTATACACTTACTTGGTAACACCAGGAGTGCTGCCAACATTACAAGCCCTAGATCTGTTCAGACTGTTGATAATGGAGCTCTTCCCGACGTTGGGCAGGCCGACCACTCCCACCGTGATGGATGTCTTGATGCCTTTGTTACGGCAGTAGTTGCCTAACAAACCCATTACCAGTTCTGCGCCTACGCACGCCGATCCTGAAAGAAATAGCGCCATATAAATAAATGTTCTCTGGATTTTTCGAAATCAATCATAATTTCTATTGATTATCACTTGGTTACGGGGAAGGATAACATTGTGAGGAAACCTGCATGTCTTAAAAGATCTAACCAATTTCCGAAAGACATGTGAAATCCGCCAACCCGCAATCGGCCAGTGTGGTGGGTTATGGCTTGATTCCCCCTCCTGTCTAGGGGAGGCCCGCGCCCAGGAGTGGGATGTCTAAGGGGCTAAATTATTATTATAAAAACCTGGTGCAGCGAGCGGTGTTTGAACCACTAGACCAAGCAGACATCAATGAGTTAACATCAGGCCTTGGAGCTGTTATTAGCTTCAGCTACCAGCGTCTCGGGCAGCTAGGATTTTCAGCTCTTCAGTGACGAATTGGACGTAGTTTTGCAAAATGCAATCAACCCACACACGTCTGCAAACTAAAACCAACCTAGAGCCACTGATACAAGGTTGGTTTTAGTCCACAGCAGTGCATGTAGGTTGATTCCATTTTGCATAAATAAACTTAATTCTCATTTCACCCACCTTTCATCTGTTTCTCTTTAACAATATGTTTCATTTTCCTAGTGCCTAGATTGTGCTGCTGGTCTTGTGTCGACGCCTTGAAAGGCACCGCCGGCGCCGTCTTACGTAGGTACTTGAGCCACGCCTCGAGGTTGCTGCGAGGCACCAGGTCGGCCTTGTTGAGGACGAGGACGAGGCGCTTGCCCGACTCACGCACTGCTTCCTCGACTTGGGTGCAGCGGGTACCTGTGAATAAATTAATCAAATCAAACAGGGTATACTATTTTTTTGCAACTATACTTTGTAAATTTAAACTATAGGCTTTGTGGGACAGTTGACGTACAAAAGGTTTTGTAGACTTATGAAATCTGTCAACAGCTGTATCCCTATAACACCTTGCATTTTTCAAGTTTCCTCCAAAGCTGATAGTTTTAGAATTACAAACTTAAGTTTTGCAAAAAAAAAATTATACTCTTTCTGTTTCAACCTGTATAATAATAGTCTGAATCTACCACCAGTTTGGAATGCTTTATTGTAGGGTCTTAAGGAGAAGTATCACTCATGAGAGCACTTATGAAATAAAACAGAACAAAATAGGACACACATAATACTTGTTTAAATTCAATATATCACTACCAAGGGTTTTATGTCAGCCGTAGACAAAGAGTATTATATATAACATATCTTTGCAGATATCTATTTTGGTGACTGCTTGGTGCAGTGGTTCGAACCTAGGCCGCTCAGCTCACTGCACCAGGTGGTTGCGGGTTCAATACCCGTCAGGGTAAATTTCAGAAATTGCCTTTCGTTATTTGCCTGGTCTGTCACTGCGACCACTGGTGTCACTGGGATCGCCCCCAGTCCATTGTACAGTACCCATAGTACAAGCGTTGCTTTGTTTGGGACCATACAGTTTGTGTGTTTGTCTGGTGATATTTATTTATTTATTTACCTAATGGATCCCTAGCATCAACCACTTCAAGAATAACTTCTGCTTCTGAAATGACTTTCTTGAACTCCCTGTAGTATGTTTTCAGTGAGTTCTCCTGTTTTCTGTCTTTGCCAAACTCTACATCGTCTGATGTTGTCTCGTTCCCTTTGAACACCTCGTGGACTTTACCCCTAGTTTCTGCATTGGCTACCTGTGAAAATAAATTATATACGAACCTATTTCTGTATACTTTTTTTGTGTTTGTAAATAATTAGAGCATTTTAACTGATGTGAAGGAACTATGTCTATGTTTAAACCCGTTGGCTGAAATGGAATGTTGTGTGTGGAAGTTTCTAGACTATAGATTTTTTTAATCATTACTAGTGAGGAATACTATTCAATTTCAATGAAAATATTGATTGCAATATTTCATACTAACCAAAGTGTTCATGCTAGTATTAGTATTCTTCTTTTCTTCCATCTTTTTCTGTTTCTCTAACTTGGCCAGCTCCTTCTTCTTCTGTCTCTCTTCTTCCTTATGCTTCTTAACGGCCTCAACTTCTTTCAAAATGTCATCTTTGAATGGACAGACATTTGGTATTTGAATTGGTTTAGCCTTCTTCGATTTGGGATTCTTTTTTGCCTCCTTTTTTAATTTTTTATTGTGATCCCTAACTTTCTTTTCTATTTTGTAGCGAAGGCGAGCTGGCTGACGCTTGGATGGCTTCTCTGCAATGATAAAACCATCAATGTAATGATAAGTAAGTATAGGTTTTTAGAGTTTATATAAACGACAGAAGGATCTAAGCTACATTCTAACTCAGCAAACAAAACACGGTAGGTAATTCCTAAGCTCACCAAATAATTTGATGATTTGTAAAAAATATTGAAATTCAATCAAGTTTTTTACAGCAACATGTTAATTATTATTTTAGTTGAATAAAGGCATGCAGAACTTACTCAGTTTAAATTTAGCCATCGTTGCGCAGTATGTTTTTACTTAAAAATAAGATTTAGTATTATTCAGTTAATAAATCTATTTCTTGAAATTCAATTTCTAACCTATCAAACTAACCACACTACACACATGACAGAATTAATGTTTTGACAGGTAGCGGCGAGCACCATGCTCGTTCTGTCAATATGACATTATAAGTGGCAATGAGTTTTATGGTTTAGCATGATTTTTACTTTTTCAAACACTAGTGATTTGTGTCTTTTAGTTGTTATAATGGTTACAATGTTGCAGCAGGATGCGCTGGGTGTGCAACGATGTTGCTAAATTGAGAAGAAGAATGAAAGAAGAAGATTAGCTAGTTTAGTGCTATAGCACAATAGGGCCTCGCCAAAACCTTAATGTACTTGTCGTGTACAAAAACTTGAAATGTTTGTGTGAAATATTATAATTTATATTTTATTTGACACTGGCTAAATGCGAAAGCAAAGCCAAACGTTTGCTGGTTTCGAACTTTTTGGCGGGAAAGGGAACCGTGGTCCGTACTGTGATATAAAATCATAATCAATGTTGTTTTCCAAAACCTGTAGTGTTCATTGAATTCAGTAAGAAGCTTTTAGTAAGAACTTTTTTGGTCCAGTCCTGCCACACTCTCCCAACACCTATTACCATTTAGAAAGTAGCCCTTTTTAACGTCCTGGTATCCCCTTAATACTGGGGGATTCAGGCACGAATTTAATCGAAATAAAGAATAGGAGGAGTTGGGAGAAAAATATCCACTTTCCTCCGTTGCAAAGTGGGAGATAGGAATAACTGTATAGGCTGAATAGTCACAGAAGCAAGACTATAAGAACTTTTATTTGTCCAGTGAAAACAATGGGTAAGTCTAACCTTGTTGCCGAACGAAACCTACTCGCGAGTAGGTTTGGTAAATTTGGACCTACTCATATCTCTAATCTGTGACCTACTCACCCACCGAGAGTACCTGGCTACATAGGTTGCTATATCAAAAAGTTTAAAAAATATAAATTTAAGTAGAATTAATTAATTTAATTAAGTACTAGACCGGTTAGGTACGTCGTTTGGTGGTAGGTAAGTAAAAATCACTCGTATTGTAAATTAAATTATTATGGGATAAGTTTTTGCCTCCTTTTTAACTTTGACCACTTTTTCATTACCTAATAAATGAAACCCTTAAATGAGGTTACTGATCCAAATATGTAAACACCAAACGTTTAGTAAACAGAACACGTCTTCGTTCATTCATTGCTGGATATCGTGAATGAGTTTCCTTGTGGGGTTATGTGAGGCGGTTGGCGTCGCCATATGACGGGCTTTGTTCGCAGCAGCTGCGCTCCTCGCGAAACGGTCGCTTGTACCTGAACAGGTAATAGAAGCAACAGGTCATTTCTCCGGGAGTGCGGCTACCGGCCGCCTGTCCGCAGCTCAAGACAGTCGCGCTCCGTACGCCGCGGTGACGACACGCCGAACGCCGCCGCCACCGCGTGCTCCACAAACCGCGATACATTTCGATTACATCGCGCGAGTTATGTGCGCGAACGCACGCGATAAACCACTTGACGGCAGCCACTCGTGACGGTGCAAATGTCTCCCAGCCTGGAAGGGATCATGTTCAACAGGAACGCGAACCTGTCGGCTCGGCGGCCGCTCTTAGCCGAGCCGCAAAAGCCTCTAATGGTCCCACCACGCGCGCCTCCCCGCGACACCGGCCCGCATCGGCCCTTGCCCGCGCCGAGGAACGTGCCCACAGACTATTCCTACCGACCAGATTACTGGAAACCTTCGAATGTCGAACTCGAGAGACGATTGCAGGAAGCGCGGGCTCGCGAAAAAGTTGGATACTTTCAAGATAAAGTTACGCCTCCTGAGTTGAGTTTGGACCGCAGGGAAGCTGAGCTGGTGTTTAGGTTCGACTCAGAGGCATCTAACGGCTATTTATCGAGCCAATACCGTGCCCCAACAGTGCATTATGCGAAGCCCCCGACTCCGGTGAACGGGTTCGCTACCCGTGTGCCTGAGAGAGACGGACCCTTCGTTTTCGGTGTGCACCGCTCTCACGACGGGATGATGACGACTACGATTACTCCGAAGTAGCTGAAGAGAACGGTCGCACTGTGATGCGTGACGATGTATCTGAAGACTTGAATTGCTGTGATAAAGTGAACGAGTGGGCGGTGAGGGACAAAAAAAGCAGACGGACTTTAAATCGGATGTTTCAGATAAAGGATAGACGGAAGGTGAAAGGTGGGAAGAAGGAGAAGATAAAGTGTGTGTTGGTGGGTGATGGAGCTGTAGGCAAGAGTTCGCTAATAGCAGCGTACGCGCAGGATACATTCCGGGAAGAATATCAACCTACAGCATACGACACATTCAATGGTAAGGCACTTATACTTACCACCTCAGTCGTCTTTGCTTATTTAATTACAACAAAATTTTCAAAATTTTTATGGCAATGTGGTGATTTATGATAGTTGCAAGCCTCGGTATCGCTAGAAAAGAAACTTGAGTGGTTTATCAAACGACCCTGGTTTGTGAAGATAATTAGTGATTGCCACTCGTTTATCATTTAGTCCAACGATTGTATCGTTAGTTCTATGATTATAATGTGTTTTGTTATTACTGGCTCCACAAATAGTTACTAAAAGATAAAATTAACTTATACACCGGACAAAGTCAAAATGTATCGCTGAACTTATTTGTGTTAGTTTTACTGTTGTTTGAAGAATTCGAGTCAAGCAATCTAAAGTGTAAGATGATGTCAGAAGTAGAGCTACGAAGCTGTGTCATTGTTATTAACTTTAATAAATTAAAATCAAGAAATATACACCTACCTAGGCTTTGTTTAAAACAGTTTCGTTTTTATTGGCATCCAGTTCCAGCCAGCAGCTAAACTCAAAGATCTTAACCCAAATTAAGGTATCAATTTGAATACATGTTAAAGTAACTAAATGACTATTGGATAAATTTGAATAGCAAACATTAGTTTACTTTATTAAAAGTAAGAAAAATCTCGTTCGTGTTACGTACAAAAGTATGTATCTTCAACTCAGTCTGAAGGTATTTTACTTCAACGCTCTGGGCTGCTACTCTGCAAATCGACAACGATACATTCGAAACGATACGACATTACTTCGAATATATCGACCTTACCCTACTCTAACAAATGTTCGTATTCCTTGTCGTGTATCGTATCCATAGACTATGTTCGGAGTGAATGATACGAATAATAAATGCAAAACTTGTTGAAAACCTAATTATTCTCTATGGCCTCATTTGGTTTATCTGTGGGGCAGAGACACAAAAATAGATAACGAAACTAATATGTATACATAAGACTCGCTAGCTCTTTCACGCTCGCTGTTTTTTGTATAGCGCCGTTTCACTTTGTCTATAGACTTTTCTATGTATGGTCACAAGCGTATTGAGTTAATCTGTGGTCATAAATCCTAAACAAAACTTGCTTTTATTTTTATTTTATCGCTTCTTGACAAATTCATCATCAGGAGTGGTTATATATTATTAAAATGTTCCCGCATTTGCTGCCTCCTCCTTCCATGGGCAATATTTTCTTTCCTGATGGCTTCCAAGGACAGGAAAAATCATGACAATGTAATTAAAAACTTTTACAGAAGTCAGCAGAGGAGCTCATGGCTATATTGATAAAAACATCAATCTAACATCTCAAACATCTCATCATGCAACTGTTTTATTCATTTATTATTTACTAGCTGTGCCCACGGACTTCGTCCGCGTAGTATTTAACGTAACAAAAATTTCGGGATTATCGGGATAAAAAGTATCCTATATGTTAATCCCGGTTATAAACTATCTGTGTTCCAAATTTCATCCAAATCCGTTCAGTAGTTTTTGCGTGAAGGAGTAACAAACATACATACATACATACATACATACATACATCCACACTCACAAACTTTCGCATTTATAATATTAGTAGGATTTATCACGAATTTAAATGTCATTTTACACCGAATTGCTATAAAATTCACCAAACGATAATGCCGACGACGTCCTAAGAGGTGTCGTTGAGATTATCGCAAAAATTACGTGTTGGTCGTTGTCAAATTCGAATATTCGTGTCTGACATTTAAACCTAAGAGTAGGGTTAAGCTCGATATATCGGATTATGAATCGTTCGTTCAGTCATCGATACGACATTAAAAACGATGTAACTTAGAGTAGGATTCGACACGACAAATGTCACGATATATCGATTATCGTTTTCAAGAGTAGCACCCCTGTTTCGTTATACATTTCGGAATCTTGCATGTTCAATGATTATTAGGTAGGAACTATTTATTTACTACATGTAAGTATTGGGCAAAATATCAGATAAAACACGTTTGCTTGCTGGAGCACATTAATTGAGAAATTTAAGAGCCACACGCCAATTCTGCTCAGCGGCGTAGGCCACAAAGGAAATTGCGTGATCATTTATCTTTAAACTGAAACATTAATACCTATATTTTTCTCATGGCATATTTCATACATAAATGTATGAAATAAAATACACAGCGGGAGTCAATGACACGTCCAGACATTTTCTGTGTTGGCTTATCAACAAAAGAAACTTGTTTTAAACATACGTAGCAATGATACTGGTCGGTTTCTTATTTAAAATTCTTGTAACGCTTTCTCATTTCAATTTATAACTGGCATTCAGAAACATTTTTTATATTACATAATTTAAATGGTAACATAGTTATTTTTTGTGGATCTTGTAGGAAAGTTGCGGGTGAGTCAGTTCTGGGTCAAAAGGTTTTTGATTTGAGTTATCTCAACTTAGTAAATATTAATCCATCTTAACAAATAAATTGCCGGGCTTGTTAATTAACTAACGTATTCATTGTTTCAATAAATCGGTTTACAAGGGTTTATGACGAGTTATATAAACTTATAAAAAAGTTGTTGTTTTCCCGCGTATAGAGGTAATTAGTGTCTATAGCTCTAGGAACTTCCCCAAATATTGCGGGTGTCGTGTAGTTTCTTTATTAAATGAATTTGTATCTCTGATAGATAACACGAAAGCAAGGTAGGTTTTATTATTGTTTAAAACATTACATTTTTCATCAGTTGTTGAGATATCATTAGTAAACTTTAATATTTTCTTCCTTAAAAAAAATAGGAAATGATGTACTTAGGCCCTCATCAATAAATCGATTTAAAGTCTGAGAGTGATCTTGGAAATGACATTCGTATATTATTCCAGTTTAAAATTACATGTCAAACGCGTTCTCTAAATCGCTTGCCGAAACCTACGATGCTAAGAGCAAAGTAAACATTTCTGTTTCGTCGTATTTAGGTATGACTTATGAAATAAATAAAAAAACGCAGTTCTACCGATCTGCCTGTGCAGCCGGCCTTGCAACCGCGTTACAAGATAACATATCAATGGAAACATAACAGTTCTGAGAACTGAAAATGAATCCTTGAACGGCTTGGGTCTTGATTATATAATGGTTACATATGGAAAATAAATTCATAACTATAATTTTGATAAACCTACTTAGACAGAACCCTTCCACTTCCGTTAATAATAAAAAAAACAGTTATCGTTTGCTGCAGTCCGGTCAAATCTGCAATCCTATATAAATACCCGATGTAAAAAATAAATAAGTAGAACAAAAATTTTGCGTTTTCTCAAGTTCTCCCTAAAACGTACCTACATTTAAAAAAAACTTAAGACGTACGTGGTAGGAAATTGAGTATTACAATTTAAACAATCTTAATTTGTAGACGGGCCTAAAACTATCTGAAAACTTGATACAACCCAATGTCTTCCACTGTGACTAGATGAGTTAATACCTGATTCCTATCACGCATGCACAGAGAATCACAATAGAATGTCACCAAAAAGTAAAAAAAAATCGGGAATTCTCACCATACCTGCACGTAGGGCAAGGCCATTGACCCTATTTAATAAACATGTCTTATTCGGAAACTAATTAATGTTACATCAGCTTCGAGATTTGAATACCTTAGTGGAACAAAGGCAGATGCTCATACATCGAATGATAATGAACTGGATCCTAACTCATTTTGTAAGTTATTGTGTTAAAAGGCGAAGATCGCCTTATCTATCGCTTATAATAAATCAATGTCCTAACTATAGATTCATCGGATCCATTCACTCCACTCATTTGATCATCGGTTTAAAAATTAAGGAAAAATAAATAGAAAAAATACCATGCTGCCTCCTATCCTATTATTATCCAGAGTAGGCACTTGTTTTTACCTTATCTAGTTTATAGTATTTGACGCACGTACTATGGATACACTTTTCATATCATGCCGTCCATTAACACTTTAGCATTAAGGAAAAGTTGCGAAAAGGAAGCATTGCCTTCAAGGCTTCGCTGAAACATTAGGAGACAGCTCCTTCCTTAATTGCACAATCAATTATTGTATATCCAGGGTTGATTTCTTTCATGTACTTCATTATCTACTATTCAAGGTAACTTAACATTTGGATTGATTTCATAAAAAATTGCATAACTATGCAGTCTTTTATTGTGGACGAATAATGTTTTGAAGGGAGACAGTTTTGTTGCCTCTTCTAGATAAATGCTAGTATTGAAGAACTTTTCTCTTGTATGGGTAAGGGGCCGACTCGTGTGTCGAAGTTTTCAATAGCTGGGACCGACAGCTTAAGTTGAGAACAGAGGCGTGTAGATATAATCCGAAAAATAGTTTTATTTCAATGTGTAGTATTCGCGTAAATATAAGAAAACAATACGTGTAGATATAAGCTTAAGTTGAGAACAGAAGCGCCTAGATATAAGCTTAAGGCGAGAACAGACGCGCCTAGATATAAGCTTAAGTTGAGAACAGGAGCGCTCAGATATAAATGCCACTAGCGGTCATCCATCAAGGTGTATTCTGCCTTAAGAGCTTTAATTTCAGGAAGTGGTATGCGTACATAGATTTGTTCGTAAGAACGGTCCGTTGGTGCACGTCCTGTACCGGGATTTGCGCCCACGACTTGGGGAAACCCAAGCCGGGGTCTTTTCCACTGAGCAGACTTACTTATTTACTTCTGGTCTACTGATCAAATCTTAGCTTGTTGTTATTGTTAGGGGGGTATTTACAATTGACGGAAAATTTCCGATGACGGCAACGACAGTTTGTATCCTCTTTATACAAATTAATTAATAAGACATTTAACGACAATTTCTTTCGTGATTTTTACATCTTTTGAATGAAAACTCCTTGTCTTGCGCGTGGTTTGTTACCGCCATAACAATTTGAGATGGAAAATCGTTTATCTTGTAAACTATTTCTATTTACTGGTTACTGGTTAAGCAAACCGAACATTGTTTTCACTGGCTGCCTTCGACAAGTTGCGATATGCCAATAGATCTCCGAAGTGAACGTACGGCCTATTTCCATCGGAGAATTGCCTACAGTTTGGCACACACCGACGTTTTAGTTCTTTGCACATTCAAGTAGACCTGCTTCAAGCCTTCAATGTACAACTCGCATGCGATTTCTCGATACTCACGTTCGTAAAGGCGTGACAAAATGAAACCATGCAACAGCAAGATCTTCCGCGTTGGCAACACAATAAGCGCATAAAAACATTGCCTATGCTAAACACAGGCGTTATAACTTATAATGATTGCTTCCTGGCAACACTGCGAAGGTTTGTCTGCATTTTAATGAAAGTGTCAAGACACTGTGCTTTCCCCGACTTCTACGTTTGCATACGAATGTGGGTTATAAAGAATTTAAGTGCAGACTGCAGAGGTACTTAATGAAAAGGCTAATGGCCTGGGGCCTGCTAGGCTCCAGACTTCGTACGCACGGCGTATGTGTAATGTGTAGGTTTGCCAAATTTTATAAGTACCTACGTATATAGTAGGTAGGTAGTTTCAAGTTTGGCTTAAACCGATAAAAATATAGAATCAGGAAAATAATATTAATACAGTGAATTTCCGTGCTGAACTTCAGCTTCTCTGATTTTACTATTTTACTACGGTGGGCTGACCAGCTATTGTTATGGAATGTAATTATACCACTATATTTTAAATAAAGTAGTGTAGCATACTTAGTTACCTATAATATGGGTATAATAGGGTGGCAACCCTGGTATGAAGTTACCCAGGTTCATCATAATAATGTTGATAATTATAATTTTGTTTGTATCTACAATATTAAAGTGTTAGTGTGTATTGTATCTGTGTAAGATATTTCCAATCTGTTGTTCCCGAGAATTAATTGTCATGAGGAAAACGAGTTTGTTACGAATAAGCGGCCATTCGCACGAAGGACACGACACCATTCCGCTTACAATTACATTTTGACAGATAATGGCCATAATTGTCATCTGGACACAATAACATTTATGGAAATTATTGCTGGTGCCGGGTTTGAATCCCAGCTTAAGTCAATATTTGATCAAATATAGTTATGCTGCAACGAATAGTATCGTAATTAACTACCTACTTACTTTAGTTTTTCATTACAGGAGTTAGTGCTTTCTAGGTAATTTATTCTATTATGTAGGTATCATGGGTTCCTCGTTCATCACATAACCTGAACAGGGTGATAAAAACAAAAAATAGCAAGTCATATCGTAATATTAATGTTACTGGTTCGTACGTGCCGACGCAAGTTTCATTTCTATTTCAAAATAATTCTCTTACAACATGCACGTACTGTGAATCTGTTTACGAAGACATGCTTTTTGCTGTTATTATTTTTTATATGTATAAGTAGTTTGCCTATTAGCTGAACTATTTTTGCTGCCATCCTTATCCAACTAATCCTTGGTCTATTTGTTGTGGGATCTAGTTAGTTTAGTGTCTCAGATCATTTTAAAGGGTTTTTAGGTAAGACAGATCTGTTTTCTGGTTGAACGCTTACTGTGGCTCTATTTTAAGTTTCGAAGGACGACAATTAGTCGCTACATAAAATATCTGTGCTGAAAAGAGAAATTAAGGGTCGACTTTAAGCCGGCACTGATACACAATTTGGGAAAAGACTAAGATGTATGAGAAAGTTATTAGGAAGCGGCGAAAAAAGTATTAGTTTCGATAAACTCGACAACATTGCTGACTCCAGACTGGTTTGATCCAGTTTAAATCAAACTTTGTTACATTGTTCCGCTTATTTTTAACCTTTAACGCAAGTTTACAACACTAGTTGCACGACAAAAAGCCGTAAGTAATAAAAATCGAAACTTTTCACAATGTTTATTCGTAGTAGGTAGTTACGTTCGTTGCGACAGCCCGCCCTATATTCTTTCGATAAACTTTCGAACAGGGAGAGACGTGTTGCAATCAATTCGGGTCACAAATTAACAGGCAGACTGTAAATGCTTTTGAGTACAAGTACAAATACATACATTTGTTCCATTAATCCAGTTACGTTGAAATATGTTTGAGTAGTGCTATATAAACATCTAAATTGTTTTATAGTAATATCGGAATTAGAGCCATATTTTTTCCGGTATAGACAGTCCTAATCGAATTGCTTCATCTCTTTTATTTCATTTCTTATATATTGCTTTATTACAATCAGCCAAGTGCTTCAGTAATGATGATAAGAAAAGATGGAAAAGCAGAGTCCCTACGTGGATCAGTAAACCTTATTCCAGATATCGCAGTCCGGAACCAAACCATGAGTAATATAATAACGGATGTGATTCTACGTCCTGACAAATCAGATATCAACCTTTATCACAATCATTAACAATTGTTGAAAACTTCAAAGTACTATGAGTCAAAAGGAAAACACGCAGTGATAGCCGTGACACACGCAACATCTTTTATCTTTTCATAAGCCGTGTGCCCGATGAAAAACTTTCATGCAAACTTTCGTCCCTTGTTGAACTCTCATAGGGGTTTAATTTTCAACAATCCTTTTTTAGTGCTCACCTGGCTGTTCCTGCCTGGGTTAATTTAACATACTCTCAAGCAAACATAGAATTATAGATGGAATAGGAATTTAAGTGAGCCGCCAGCATGCATTTGATCCTTCGCATTAAAATAGGGATGTATGCTTTAATCTCCCAGATCTTAACAACGCATTTCGATTTATACTTCACGTAATTGACTTGAAATTTATTTTATTTGTTTAAATAGATTTTAGGAATATAGGATGACCCCAATACAAATAAGTAAGACATGGAAAAAACATCCGGTAGAAAACGACATCAATACTGAGACTAGTAGTGGTAACCTTTAGCAAATATAACACAGGTAATATATTTGTCTGCTCACCTATTGTCCAAGTAAATCCGTTATCTTGGCCGAGGTAGCCACAATATGAAGTGCTCATACTAGGTCAAGGAGACACGAAAGTGTTGACAGCTCTACCTGAAAGACTGCTGATGCATGCCGTGTTAAAATAAAATACATAAATAACTTGTTTTGTTTATCGTTTACTTTTTAATTACGATGTGCAAGGAAAGATGGTCCTGTATTCATAATACTTTTTTAAGTTATATGACAGTGTTGTATAAAATTTCAAGTCAAATTGGAATAAAGTGTTCTTCTTACCTATTCTCAGTTAAGTTATAAAGTTTTCGTCTTCAAGGAGGAAATTAAACACCGTTGTTCGCAAAACCATACATCATGTTGACAGAATAAAGACCGTTGGAGTTCCGTGTAATGTTTTAAAAGAAATTTGCATGTGCAAGTCGATAAATAACAATAGTCTTTCAATAGCTTTGCAACATGATTATTAGGATATTTTTTCCTCGACGGGGTAAGTATCTAATTTAGTTGTCTCACGAGGTAAGTAAAACAATTAAATCTCATCTTGGATATTTTAAGGAAAATATTTCGTATCGTGTGAGTTTAATCCTGCCCTCTACCTATCATTCGATTAAACCACACACGGCTTCTAGATCCAGGTGACATTTTAAAAACATTAAGATGTATGCACACCCGCCAGCTGTAGATGTACCTGGCAGCTGTTCCAACTCTTTGTGTGTTCGCCTTCTACGAAAAATAAAAAAAACTAAACCTCCGAGCGATTACCTTTTAGAAAAGGCGCCCGGTGCCTTCGGGACGTACCTTCCATACCTTACTATTTTTTATACGACGCCAGTCAGAGCCCATTATGGACGGCACATTCATTTGATGTTAAAAAAGTTAGAAATAACTTAAAGTAACGCATCACGCTATGAATGTTAATTATTGTACCGATTTGTAAGATATCTCGGTGAGAGAAGTCGTAGGACACAACGGAACCACTTTGGGCGAAAGGATTCCATCGAAGTTATTGAGATTAACATAGATAGTCAAGATTTTTATAATACCAGTGGTATCAGAAAACTAGGTTGCGCGGACTGTGAATTACTTTCAATACATCTCGGTCTTTCCTTATTGCAAACTGGGTTAAACATTCACACATAAATTGACGTTAGTTTGTAGATGTAATTTATTAGTTCAGTGTACACAATGGCTTCACTTCGGATCAGCATCATTTGCATAAATCATTAGGACGTTATTATGTTAAAAATCTTTGACAGCTTAATGGTCCTGGAGTAGATATAGATGCGTCGTCAGGGCCGGAAATAATATGTTTTCTACAAAGAAACGATGGTGATTTATGATTACATATTTAAATCTGTAATCAGGTTATAACTATTAAAATAAATTAAGTTAAAAAGGTACATTTATTAATAATCGGATTAACTATAGAGTTTTCTTCTGAAGGAATCACCTTAGCTGTGTCAGTCGTTGAGTGTAAATCTAGGTGATCAGGAAAAGAGGTAGATATTCTAGCAAGAATTAGAGAAAAAGGCGATAAAATAAAAGAGTGGCAAAATTTTGACGGAAGAGAGTTAGGTCGCGCTAAACAGGTTTAAAATGTGAACCGTAAAAGGGTGGCACCGGTCCAGCATGATTCAAAGTATCTATGCGTCATCGTTCCGGTAATTGCATAGACGATGCTTAGACGGGATAATATCAAACCATCATAAGCTTTAATGGAACTGTTGGTTACAGAAGAACGACGAACTACGATTGACAGATCTAGTTATGCTTTTAAGGTGGTTCTTAACTGCGAGTATTCGCGCGCAATGAGCGTTTGAGCAGTGAGACCGCTGGGCTGAGCTTCAGAAAGCTAAGGATAACCACGTTAAAACTTGCATGCATATGCTCACTATGCTCTATGTGAGTGTTGAATGCGCTTTTAGGCTATCAAAATAGTACGACAAAAATAATTGTATCCTACCAATAGTACAAACAAAAGTCAGGTGATTGGAATTACTAGCCGTTGCTGATATAATAAAGGGAACTGTGTTGAAAATAGTTTTAAATTTAGCGATTTGGGAAAGCGGCTGGTCGAGGCAACTGGTGACCAGAGGGCTGGCACATATCTCGCACAGAGAATAAGCATTGCCATTCAACGTGGCAATGCTGCCAGTCTTCTGGGCCCTTTGCCAAGCGACGGCGGTCAGGCACAAGTTAATTTTTTGTGAAAATTTTAAATTAATAGACCTAAGCTATTTTATATCTGTACATAGTGTATATATTTGTTAGTTTTAAATTTTGAAACATCGTATAATGGAACGGAATGCGGTAATTATGTAACGTGACGGTCCGTGCCGATGCGCCGTTCTATGCATAATTCGTAATTAAACGTCGCCACTGTGAACAATTCCACTGTAATCAAGATAACATTTCTCTTTTGTAAGTAACTTAATCTCCGATGGCGTCTGTAGATTACCGGCGACTACAAACTTTCTGTGTTCTCGTGTTTTCAGATCAATTTAGTGGTGTTTAGTTACATTGTCAGTCATGTATCTGCAGTTTTTTTTATAATGTTTAAATATAGGATGCAATGCCTTTACTGAGTTTATTAATTAATTAATATCCATTTTGATATTCTTGGGTTTAGGTAGGTACTCAAACGTCCCATTTTAACAGTAGTGCGTGAATTGTAACCACAAAGTTGTGATTATGGTCTCCCACAATCACACCTATATTCCCTGACGAGGTAGACAGAGGTGCTTCTCAGTGTATCCATATTTCGCCGATGGTATTTTGGGCCCAAGAGGGGACGAGCCTGTTGTTATTATACAAGGCACATTCCATATTCCTAGATTCAGTTTGAATGTGCTTAGTAGTTCCACTAGTGGCACTTACGACAATAGAAATACCAGCATCGAATCTTCCTATTCGCACTTCCCATCTAGTGAGCAGTACGTAAGAAATCTGGTAGATAAAACCTATAATTCAGCCATGACACACAACAAATATATATTGTATGTTATCCACACAATTTATTATTGACAGCGCTGACAGGCATAATGTTTCACAAATGTTATCGCGCCCCCGACAAATGGCTGTTAAATTGCCTACTTTCACGTATCTCGGTTATAATTACTAACCATTTCTTTTCCGATCGAGTGAAAGTCCGACTCACTTCTGTGAACAGTTTAATTTTGATCACATCGCTCGGATGCGCAGGAGTCGGGCACTCGGGGTCACAGATGCGATGCCCGCCCGGTGTAGAATGAAATTGATATTCATTGGCGACGCGGTAGTAGAGTTTGTTAATAAATTTCATAGCTGGGTTCACAATTCAAGTAGAGTTTTGGTTTGTTTGAAACTTTAGATTTATTGTAGAGATTAAAAAAGTAGTTACACTTATCTCTTTAATTTTAATATTCTTCAGCGTTTTGCGTCTTCTGCGTGATGCCAATTTTAAATTCTACATTATGAAGTTTTCAATCTTTTAAATTCATGTATGATTATATTACCATAACGGAACTCAGAATTCAGTACATTAATGTATTTTATTTTGTGAAACCTGATCGGTATATACCTCAATGAAATATACGATAATTTAAGTGTTCTGTCGACATATCTTATTATGATAGTAACAAGTGAAGTCCTGTACAATATCCTATACACGGTCGTATCAGATGGAGCGTCGATCTCAGAATCATATTATAGTTAGCAGATTGAACGCAAATCTGGAATAATAATGTTTGCATGCTTTCAAGGAGATCCATACAATATCCTACTTCCTACTAATATTATAAATGCGAAAGTTTGTGAGTGTGGATGTATGTATGTATGTATGTATGTATGTTTGTTACTCCTTCACGCAAAAACTACTGAACGGATTTGGATGAAATTTGGAACACAGATAGATTATAACCGGGATTAACATATAGGATACTTTTTAACCCAATAATCCAATACTACGCGGATGAAGTCGCGGGGCACAGCTAGTTAGAGAATAATTATTAATAGGTATGACTACAAATGATAGATACATAGAAAGTACTGCTTAAATTCCTCATCCATACATTAACGAAGGTCATATCGAAATGAACTCTATGCACGGAAGTGTGGTAATACTTCTCACGACCTTCTTTGATTGGCCACGTCTATCATCTCCAGTATAATCTGTTGCGTAACTATGCGGACCAGAGTCCCGTTATCTATAATGCAATGCACACTTTTAATGTAAGCACCCACATTGTATTTCATAGCGGAGTACAAGTTAAGCCGGCTTGCAACAGAGTACTTACATGGGGATTAGCGATCGACGGTTGAGTTTGGTTTGAAGTTTTTGTTGGTTCCGTGTCTTTGATACTCTCATGTAGAAATATATACCTACGATGCGGGAAATTATAGAATAGACGGGAATGCTTGGGTATTGCGATCAATTATTTTTACAATAATTATTGATATAAAAGACCGGGCGCAATGCAGTTCCTTGGGGAATGCCTATTACTAAGTTGTCTGGGAAAAGACGTGAATGATTCAATAATATTTTAAGAAAAGATAAACACGATGTGTTATCAAATAAACAACATAAATAATTGTTATTTCCACGATACTACTGTAAAACAAGTTACTCTTCAATTTATACAACATCTCAAACTGATACCTACATGCAAAGGAAGCGTTCCGAGGCGTCAATACTCGCCAGGAAACCAGTTCAGATGAACACGTGCACTGTCGGCCGATGGACCGCGAGCAGTCGGCAAAGCGTCGTGACTTCCAAGTTATTAACAGTGCTAAGTGGCACTACGGCTATAGATTATGTACCCGTGGGTTTAGATTCACTTTTACGCGGCAATGTGTGATGAGTTAGTTATTTTAATACCTACGTCTAAAATCTTCAACTACGGTAGCTAGTCAAGTCAATAGTCAAATGATCAATTGCTCGCTTAGGGTACTAACTGTTTTATTTTATAAATAAAAGTGAATCGAAATTTGTTGTTTGTTTATGGTTCGGTCCCACAAAGCCTATCTAACCATTTGGTACAAAGATACTGGGTCCTAATTTGGTCCAGACGATCAATCGCGGTTGATTGCCACAATCACGTGTGGCCCCATTAGTAGGTCAACTTGCTTAATGTGGGGTCCCGAGGCCAACCCGTTATCTAATAAGTAGGGAATTCGCTACAATTAGTTTCGTAATTTAGAAAGAAATATACCTACAGTACCTAGGTACACTCCACTTTTCAAATTCAAATCATTTATTTTGTTTAGGCCTACGGGGGCACTTACAAATTGTCAATTTACATTTTTTTTTTATCTACAACCGGATCGGAACGCGACCTCGACTGAGAAGATCCGGCAAGAAACTCAGCAGGCTTGTCTTTTTACATGTCATATATTTTTTTTTTATCGCCAGTTGCTTATTTTCAATAATTACAAAGGGTAGGTTTTAATTGTAATGCTAACGAGATAACCCGAATTAATCGTTGACGGAGTATAAAAGCATGCGAGCGTTTTTGATATTCTGTTAATATAGGCTAACGATCCATCTTTGTTGTTGTTGAAGAAACCCCTGTCGTTATTAAACATGAATAAATATTGAATGAATGAAGAAAGTTGTTAAAAATGACGTTGATAATGAAATCAATGTTCCAGAAAAAAATAAAGTATTCTCTTTTTATTTATAAACATGACACCTTAAGATACAAATTATCGATACCTACTGTCATGGCTGCAGTCAATCAGCACCCGTCTGCAGTTAAAATTGTAAATTCTTTCACCTCATGCTTATTCCGAATTCCCAGTTGTGTCGTCCGAATCAACTTTTTACGTGTCACGGTCTTCGACATGTTGTGCAACGGCTGAGACTCAATCTGATTGAATCCGATTCGGGATTGTTTCTGTTTGCATACAATGAGCATTACCATCTGTTTGTGATGCTTGTTATGCACTAAAACCTTCTAAAAGGAGGCGGCTTAAACAAGTATTGATACGCACGCCATTTTTAACACTACAGTTTCCACCTATGTACCAGTTGCTCATCATGATGCACATTTTATTAATGTCCTTGTCTTCTTCTGTCTTATTCTCTACTTCTTATATTTTATGTCTCCAATGTTTACTTTAGCCCAGGGGTATATTATGTATTTACATAGTTTTGTAGCATACAACGTGTGCATATCTATACAAATAAATACAATTGGAGTGTCTGTTTGTAATATCAAAATAACACCTTTTCACTAAATGCATATGAAAGTACATACGACACCTAGAGCAAAAACGCGATTAAAAAAAAATTGTCTGTCTGTCTGTCTGTATATCTGTCTGTCTGTGTGTTTGTTCCGGGTAATCTCTGAAACGGCTGGACCGATTTTGACGGGACTTTTACTGGCAGATAGCTGATCTTATAAGGAGTAACTTAGGCTACTTTTATTATAGAAAAACACAATTTTTTAAAAATGGGTCCTGTCGCGCGGGCTCAGAACGCGGGAGTAGACTTTTTTGTTAAGTTAAATTCCACGCAGACGAAGTCGCGGGCTCAGCTAGTACTTAATAAAGATAGTCCCATGTATGATAATGTTCACAACTCTCTGGTAAGAAGAAATGGCCTGGCTACTGTTTATAAATTATTAGGTAGTTGCATGCCTAGATCATAATCGCCAGAGAGCGAAACAGTTAAATTGCATGTCTTAGTAGTTTCTAATTGGATGATTGCAAGTGTAACAGCTCGGAGGGTCGCTAATAAATGCATGTAGCTTGTAACGAGAAGCATAGAATATGTACTAGATATTACTAAGTTAGTACGTAGGTTCGGATGCAAGTCTGACTAAGCTTATAATTAGTTGGTGGCTGGCGAGAGACGGAAAAGGGTTATTAGTAAAGTTAACAATAAGTTACACTGCAAATTAGTTAACAGCAGGTTCAATGTATGTATATCTATAGTCATTGATATGAGTTATTCAATGTATTATGAATTAGTATCAGCAAATCTACCTCCAGAAGCTTACATTATTCTATACGTTAGTTTGTATTTGAAACGTTACAGAATAACTAATATTAGTAATTAGTGTTTTATAATTAACCAAAGTAATTTTACTTCTTAAACATGATGTATATCCAATGCAGACAGTCCTATGAATTAAAATGACAAGTTTGAAAGCGCCGTTGGTGCACTGCACCTAAATATTTATACCATTTATGACTCACACTTCACCAAGATTCTATAAATAACGTTTACAAGTAGGAGTACACACCGTTTACGACACATTTTATAATAGCAAATAACCACAGAATGATCAATGAACGCTTGGGATTGACATTCAACTTTTTTCCACATTTTAACGGAATGACTCGAACAAAATGGCGTGAAACTGATCAGCTGCTTGTACAATAAAAGAATACTGTAAACAAGTACGATTGCGATGTACATTTCTGAACAAAAACGTGAATTACGAGTAGTTTAGAAAAAATAAAATTCTTCGAGACACTGATGATCTATTAAACTCGAGCAACTTTAAACCATACCATCCAGAAATCAAGACTCTAATTTAAATATGCAAGCAACATCGGAACCGTGATGATCGTACACTCTTAGTTAATTTCCAACCTTATAACTCACATATCAGGGATCAAATTTGTCTCGCAGGCTTCAGATGCAACATAGCAAGTCCCAGCAATCATTATGATCCAGCATCTGTTATTAGAGGCACTATGTTAGGGAACCAGATGAAGTAATATGTGTAATTTAGCTGTACGACGACGCGACGTTGTTGAATAAGAGATGGCGGACGGCGAGAGATGATGAGTAGACACAAGTCTTCTGAAGTTGATGCCATTGCTAGGTATGGAGTTAGATTTGGCAAACATTTGCTTCTGTTATTTGGCCAAAGCACATATGACTTGATAAGTCTTCATAAAAACTCTGTTAGCTAAGTCAACGGTTAAATTGGAAAACTTAAATCATTAAATTAACTGTGAAGGTAACGGAATAATGATTAACGACGGTATTTTAAGTAACTTTGCTCAATTCTTACTTTAGTGTAACAAAGCGTGGTTGGTTTAAGTTAGGTTAGCATCTCTTCTGTTGACTTTTTGATTCCGAAATTGGTCAGTAGGGTACGATTTGTAGGAACGCTAAGTTCTTATATTTAGACCAATGCGTTCTCATTTAATTATATTGATACACCTTGAAAACTTTAGCAGTAGGAAAAATATTTACTTGTCCTGGAATTTATAATAACCACAGGAAGTCTTATTCAAAGGAATCGGGTCGCGAATAATTTCCTTTATTTGCATCATTCGTCATGCTGTGCTGATAAAAACATATAAATACAATTACAACGCCACGCCACGCCTTTTCACGTACAAAGATATGAATGAATTATTTTCCACATAGATCATCGATGAAAATAATCGATAAAAAATATAGATCGACCGATAAATCTGCATAGAGTAAGTATTTACATCGGGATGCATTACCGACTTATCAATGCGTTTTAAGCGTGCTTATTGTTTGGGGATTAAGGTTGATTCTGCTGTGATGTGATTGTTAATGGTATTTTGTGGTTGGTTAACCGTTAGCCTGGCTGGCGTGACGGGGACCGCACTGATTTTCATTATGGACCCGGCGCATGCGCTGTGCATTCCTATGTTTGCTCCAATAGGCGTGCTTTAAATGCTTGGTTCCATTGTTTGAACGCCGGATTATAAATATTGCGCCACTTTGACTGAAATACTTACCAAACCATGCACCTTATTCAATAAATAGGAGCCTACCTAATACCTACTACGAATTTGTTAACTTATATTCAGAATGTCTATTGGTCGTGTGCTCTCTTAAATGTAGATTCGTCATGATGTTGGATTCACTATAATTCTGGTTTAAACGTACCTAGTATACTTATCATTGCGATGTGTTTAGTACAAAGTTATTAATAACTTTCTTTTTGACTCATGACACATTACTAACCCAATGCCGATTTGGTAATAAAAATAACTGAACAAAAACTCCTTGGCGCCAATCCCGGCTCTGTATGTGACGGTACTTAACAAAAGAAAATCGTGAACCGTTATTAATAGGCCTTACTTTTTGCGAAAGGAATGTACGATGCGTTTGAAGATAACAAATAATATTAACATTTAATTGATGATACAAATTATACTTACAGTCCTCTTTCCTATGTATACATAGATTTAAATACAAAGTTGTCATTTCACATAATACAAAATATCCACGTGTCTCTCTTGATAGGTAACCGAAAACTCACTCAGTGATTGTAACCGGCATTGACGGGCGACAGTATCTGGTTACAATTGAGAAGTTTATCAATGCATATGGACCACAAAACTTGTTGTGTGCTTCCGGGTTTTGTTTATCACAATACTTGTATGTGGTATTTTTATTTATCTTGAAGTCTTTCCATTGCACTACAACATGGTTTTCTTCAAAAGGCAAGTCTACAGGTCAGGTTGTTTTTTTTTCTTCCAACTCCTATTATTTATTTCTATTAAAATTGTGAGGGTTCCAAGACAACTGAACTTTTCCCCGGGACTCGTCGCGGATCAAACCTCGATGTCATTATTGGTCACCATTCAACTCAAACTCAAAATTGTTTTTATTCATGTAAGCCAACAAAGCATTTATGAATAGTCAGAAATCAGAATCTACCACCGGTTCGGAATGCTGCTTCCACTGAGAAGAGCCAGCAAGAAACTCAATGGTTACTCGTTTCATTGTCGATCCTGGTTTACAGGAGTACTTAACAGTGGTGGGAGTGTGTGGCGGAACCAGGTGCCTGAAAAGCCGGTACCGCGTCCGCTTCCCTCGAGTTGCAAATGTTTTGGAGAGTTTGAAGAGTTTTTCTCTACATCGGCAAAATGCATGTTACTTCTAGAAACATCATTTACAAGAACTTATCAATAGCGAATCGGCTTATCGGCATAGTTATTACCGCGATAACTAGTTACTCCAGCCGGTCGTGTGATCATGTAATCATCTGTTTCACGTTATCTGATAACAAAATGTGAAAAATAAACGTTTTGGAAGAGTTTGCGAACTAATGTTAGCGGAATACTGCGTACTATGCGATAATTATACACGGCCGGTAATTATACAGAGTGAAGATATCTAGGTAGCTACTAGATTAGATACTGGTGCTGATTGAGTTGAACAACTAAACTCAATGTAATGTCATGGGAAGAGGAGAGGAATAATTTATAGTGGTGTTAAATTTACTTTTCATTACTCATACTCTGAAAGTAGGTCTGAAGTTGCCTGAGAAGCGGGTTGAAAGTAATACTTTTCAGGCCCGGGAGTTTCGCTTTCAACTGACAGCTGTCAAATTATAAAAAAAAAAACTAGTTCCATTTTCACATTTCTATGGAACCATGTTCAAACTTGTTCTACAGTCACTCAATTACAGCACTGTAAAATTGAAATAACATAAAGTTAAGTATTAATTCAAGATTTTTTTTTTAAATGACTTAATTATAATTTAGTTTCAACAATTTCTTTAAAATAGCATAGATTTGGGCAAAATATTTAAAGATGAAAATGAAAAATAATGGCTAAATAATGAAGTTGGCCGGCCAACGAAAAAAAAAACAAAATAGGCGGCAATCCGATTTTTTTTTTTCGAGTTGTAGAGTATTGTTTATACTTCCTTGTATTATTTCTTTAGCCAATTCCTGTTTTTATTTTTATTTTCCTTGTATTCGTAACGAAAAGCACAGTGTTTACCTCGGGTGAAAGACTTATTTTGTCCCTCGAACTATTAGCGCCCTCGCTACGCTCGGGCGCCAAACCCCGTCTCGGGACAAATAAGTAACTTTCACCACTCATGTAACAATGTACTATTTCATTACTCATACTCTGAAAGTAGGTCTGAAGTTGCCTGAGAAGCGGGTTGAAAGTAATACTTTTCAGGCCCGGGAGTTTCGCTTTCAACTGACAGCTGTCAAATTATTAAAAAATACTAGTTCCATTTTCACATTTCTATGGAACCATGTTCAAACTTTTTCTACAGTCACTCAATTACAGCACGATGTAAAATTGAAATAACATAAAGTTAAGTATTAATTCAAGAATATTTTTTTTTAAATGACTTAATTATAATTTAGTTTCAACAATTTCTTTAAAATAACATAGATTTGGGCAAAATATTTAAAGATGAAAATGAAAAATAATGGCTAAATAATGAAGTTGGCCGGCCAACGAAAAAAAAACAAAATAGGCGGCAATCCGATTTTTTTTTTTCGAGTTGTAGAGTATTGTTTTAACTTCCTTGTATTATTTCTTTAGCCAATTCCTGTTTTTATTTTTATTTTCCTTGTATTCGTAATGAAAAGCACAGTGTTTACCTCGGGTGAAAGATTTATTTTGTCCCTCGAACTATTAGCGCCCGCGCTACGCTCGGGCGCCAAACCCCGTCTCGGGACAAAATAAGTAACTTTCACCACTCATGTAACAATGTACTATTGCCTATTTCAAAATTTGGTAGTGTTTTCTTAACTTTGACAATTGTAACTCAAAACTTCATTCGTATTGCAGATGCTAAGTCTAATTACATGTCAAGCAAGGACGGGTTGAACAAGGCTAGACGTGTTCGTCATGTTGTCGGTAGGCAATGGAGCCTACCGGCAACATGTTGGCTTGTCAATCATATAATGCAAGTGTTCTGACAAGTTGACGAAGCGGAAGGTGGAATGATGTTGACTATTTCTAATATTTACCCGTTACCATTTACGTTTGTAGTTTGTACATAGTAGGTAGGTAAGTAAGTACTTATTAATTCCATAACCGTCATTTATTACGCTTGTTTGCTAACGTTGTTATATGTAGGTATATAAAAATAGTAAGTTTTGACTCCAAATTTGGCTTCGTAATAAAACGAGAAATATGATATTAAAATGAGTTCAAAAACTAAATTCCGACTACTGAAAAATAACGCTCTAAAAGTATGAAACAAGAAGTTATTCATTCTCATCTAAAATTGTTACCAGCAAAATAAAGGTACCTAGTCAATCTTGCTTCCCCTAACCAAGAATCTGAGGAACCTAGATGATCTTTATGCAGCAGTACTTACTTACCTAAATGTATAATATATGAATTCATTAGCGCCATTTATCAGTTGGTATTTAAATAAATGACAAATCGCTCCTTCATCAGTCAACGAATGTTTGACACTCGCAATCTAATAGGTACTTACGAATAAAAAAGTGTGAAGTAAATAAGATTACTTAATGATTAATAATAACACATTATTATTACAAACTAGCTGAGCCCGCGACTTCGTCCGCGTGGAATTTAACTTAACAAAAACGCCCGCTCCCGCGTTCTGAGCCCGCGCGGCAGGGCCCATTTTTGAATATTTGGTTTTTCTAAAATAAAAGTAAGTCTAAGTTACTGCTTATAACATCAGCTATCTACCTGTGAAACTCCCGTCAAAATCGGTCGGTAGGTGTCGTCTGTACTTTCATATGCATTTAGTGAAACGGTGTTATTTTGATATTACAAACAGACACTCCAATTTTATTTATTTGTATAGATTCTTTGAGTACTAACTAAGCATTGCTTAACATTAACATTATAATCGTGGCATCAAAACTTGTTTGTAAACGTCACCTACCTTTTCGAAAAGCGAAATTTCTTTGTAAGTAGGTATTCAGAAATGTGTTAATAGCCTTCATTATCATTTATGAACTTGTTATTCTTTGTTCAAACGTGATACTTTAAAAAAAGTATACGTGCACCAGTTGTCTTATAAATTTACCTACCTGAATTATTTTTTGCAAAACATTTGTTAATCAGAAAGAATAGGTAGGTAGGTCCATAAGATTGACCCAGTTTTTTTTTAATCCATGATAGATAGGTCTATCTATACCGTATACCTACATATAAAGGTGTAATAGGCATTCTGTAGGTATAGGTATTTTGATAGGAATATATAATTGAAATAATTAAGTTATATTATTTTATTACTAAAATATAAGTAAGGTACCTAACCAGCCGAGGAAATTATTGTTCTCATTGCATTTCTTTAATCTCATTTCTAGATTATTTTCGTCATGATACTTATAGTTGTAAATGTTACAAGTAAACCCCGTTTGCTATTAAGATAGGTTTCCCAGGCCTTCCGCTTTCGTTTACACCAAGAGAAGTATTCAAATACCTTTATTGTTTACAAAATCAACAGAAAAAAGCGGAAACTTCAAGGTACCTTCTGGTGAATCATCGCATCGTTCTGTTCGTCATATTTATGATTAAGACTAGAAACTCGCAGTTTATCGGTAAATTATTTTCAGAAAACTGTAAGACAATAAAAAAGCTTCCTTACTGGGCCCGTCTTTTGAAATAACATCGACATAATTTAGAATGGAGATTGACGGATGACAACACATTGAAATTCCATTTTAGATCGAATATAATGATTGTTTATATTAAGAAACCAGCAGATTTATCTTAGATAAACAATCCCTTTAGGGTGTTCATCAGATAAATATAAGTACCTACTGCCTATTTAACTCATTCAAAATGAGTTTTCTCCAAAGACTCCTGATTTAGCCATTGTCTCCGGTCCAACAAAATGTTCCAAGTTCCCATATCTATTGCAGATGCTATGACCAGTACCGGATTAAGCAAGCGCGGGGCCCGTAGCAAATTATTTCAAAGAGCCCTTGATCTACTATGGTCTCTTAAGTATAAAGTGGTAAAAAAACGAATCAATAGTCTATACGTTTATTTGCCATCTATAGGTTACAATTTTGTGAGCATTTAGTAAATTACTATAGGCGCTGTTAGGCTCTGGACAAGTACAAAAAGCCAGAGATGAGATTGTATGGCAATATACAATAATTTTGATAAGAAACTAACATGCGGGGCCCCCTTTCGCGCGGGGCCCGTAGCAATTGCTACTCTTGCTATATGGTTAATCCGGCACTGGCTATGACTTACATATTATTATGTTATTCCAATATGCCGCGATAAGTCGCAAGTGGAAATATTTACAGCACGTATACCTACTATTATTAGGACTATGCATTGAAAACAAAACAATTGATTAATGGATCAACCATTCGTATCCTTATTCGCGTTAAAATAGGAGATAAAACTGTTCTCACTTATCAGTCAGCAAGGACGCCACAATTATTTCCATCGGACACGTGGTTACTCACTGCAACTAATGACGATATTTTATTGAGAACTATTTATAAATCGGCGCCATGTCTTTCCGCTGTATTATCGTGATCTTGAGATGTCGTCCGTACGTACGATACCGGCCTGTAAGGCCAGATATAACTGCATTGATACTAATTTTTTTCTTGCCATTTATATTACATTGGTGGATGTTTTTAAGTTTAAACATTTAATCAAAATTTACGTAATGGATTTCGATACTTCTTACATTTTTATGATAATCGACTAAACTAGTTAGCCAAGAATCATTTCCTTATTGAAATGGCTACGAAACCCTAATTTGTGCGTGGCACGATACGCACTTGGCCAGTTTTTCATTTTATTTATGTCTAGCGACCCCCTTTTTTTAGATAAAGCCCGTTTATGATCTGTAATCTGTAGTCAATTACTACTTTACTTAAAGTTCATCAGGTCCATAACCTAAAGATTGCTAATTATTTTAGTAAGTATCATAACCGTGTCTGGGAAACTTATCAGAATTTAGTAAATATAAATACGGGAAACTGGTTTCTAAAGCATTAGATAACCGTGAAAATATTAAATCGTGAATAGTTACGTTAAATGATTATTACTGACACGCTAGTTGTGTAACGCTTGTATTTACTATCTACTCTTTTAGTTAAGTGCCAGCGGTCATTCACACGAAGAAGCTGACACCGTTTTGTCATTAGATTTTTGTCCGATAAATGTTGCACTCATTATCGGTGTCGGGTTAACCGTGTGAATGACTGTTTCGTATATAATAATTGAGAATAGACAACTACATTCCCTGAAACAATTTTTTTTTCGCTTTTCCTATAGCCACTTATGCCTGAAACAAAAGTCAGCATAAACTTTATGAACAAAATAATTAGTATTTCACACAGTGTGTCTATGCGCAATTGATATGTAGACCTATTTGTTTTTTTTTATAGACTTTTCATTTAATTTGTGCGGAAAATTCATACCTATTCAAATAACTTTAAGAATGCGTTTAGTTCCATCTATAAATCTATAAGGTAATACGTATTGAATATGTCTTATCCATATTGATAAAATAATTAAAGTATGACTGTTTCATTCCAGACAGCCCATATTTGGCGGGGCTCGCGGCTGTAGATAAGTTTATTGAATACGAGCTAGGATCTGTAGGACCAATATGGGCACAAATAACTGCCCTGCGGACGCAGGGAGGCTGAGGAGCCTTCGGGTATGGTGCGACATGGTAAGATAAAGCGGACAATAGGTATATATACAACTAGCTGACCCGACATACGTTGTCCTGTTTTCAGGGGTATGCAAAATAGATGTTGACCGATTCTCAGACCTACCCGATATGCACACAAAATTTCATGAAAGTCGGTCGCGCCATTTCGGAGGAGATTGGCAACAAACACCGCGACAGAGAATTTTATATATTAGAAAGAATATGTGTGGTACCTTTATGGCATTATCTATAAGCCTGTATAAGAACGCTTACCAGATATAGATAATATTTTCCTATTCAGTGCAACAATATTTTACAATATGGTGATTTGTTTTGGACACCAAAAATAATTTCTTATAGGATTTTTTTTACAGCATTTAATATTTTAATCTAAAAATGTTTTTTCGGTAAGCAGCGTTTTGGGTTGTTAAAATAATATTGATAAGCATTTTAATAAATACCCAACCCCTATTAACCCTATTTTAAATTAGGGTACAATTTAAAAGTTAAAGAAAAGGATTTAAACATAAAAGTGATGTTAACAGCCTCGGTGAGGTGGGTAGGTAATTAACTTTATCGATTGACGCACGTAATAACAAAAGTCGTTAAAAGATACAGCCATTGTAATTTGAATAGTAGTTTTTGCACTGCTATGATGTCACGAGTGTCGTGACTGACTTGCAAAAAATATATAAGCACAACAAACAATTCGAAATGAGATAATTAGTTACGTGACGCATGAAAAGTTTATGATATTTTCGTGAATTAGGTACTATTAGCCTCGACAATTAAGTTATTTACTCCGTCTGACAGCTATAATAATTTTAGCCCTTTTGACGTCCCACTCCTGGGCACGGGCCTCCCCTCAACACGAGGGGGATTCAGGCCGTAATCCACCACGCTGGCCCAGTGCGGGTTGGCGGATTTCACATGTCTTTCGAAAATTGGTTATATCTTCTAAGACATGCAGGTTTCCTCACGATGTTTTCCTTCACCGTAAGCAAGTGATAATCATATAGAAATTATGATTAGTAAAAGTCCGTTGAGTGACATTTTGCCAAATTTTAATTACATAGATATAATTCAAATTTGGCAAAACGTCACTCAACTTGCTTATAGGTAGGTAGGTACCACAATATTGTGTTAAACTCACTTAACGGCATTTTTGTAATCGCACGGCAGAAATGGTTTGCCTGGTAAATACTATTAATAATATCAATTATTATCGTAGAAAAATTGTTTTATTGAAAACATTTCTTAACTTATACCGCACATCTCGCGACGCCATGGAAGTAAACCCAGGTTTATTTTACGCCGTACATGGAGACCGCGTCGTAGGTGGTACTTGGCTGAGTTATTGCACAGATGTGGAGTAGGATTCTGATGCACGACGAGTGATTCAAACGTGGTTCTGGACACCGCCTTTTATAACACACCTTTTGTTCGAGACGGGTATTTGCTTTACTGGTGGTAGTTATTTATTTTCCTTGTGCTTGTAAAGGGTAACAACTGGAAAATGATTCGAAATTATTTTAAATACTTAATACTTCATAAAATTATACCTATTTGATATTTTTATGAAGTATTAAAACTAAATCAAAATATAATAATTAACCACGATATGTACATAAGCGTGTTGATACTAAAATTATAGCGTAAGGGTGCCTTTATTTTGGCAATCAAATAGGCAAGGCATAGGTAGTTTCAGTTATAATTAGTAGGGGTCTCCAGAAGAACGATTCGTTACGCTAGCGAAAGATTTCCTTATTTATTGTTGTCTTATATTTACGCGAATACTACACATTGAAATAAAACAATTTTACGGATTTTATCGCGTTTATTAACTTTATGTTCCCGTCGTTTCGGCTGCTTTACTAACTATGATATCAGGACGTCTAACACCTCAGTCCCCCCGTGACCATGGCTGCTGTAAAGCAACCGAAACGTCGGGAACATAATAGTACATTGTTACACGAGTGGTGAAAGTGACTTATTTTGCCCCGAGACGGGGTTTGGCGCCCGAGCGTAGCGAGGGTGCTAATAGTTCGAGGGACAAAATAAGTCTTTCACCCGAGGTAAACACTGTGCTTTTCATTACGAATACAAGGAAAGTAAAAATAAAAACAGGCATTGGCTAAATAAATAATACAAGGAAGTATGAACAATACTCTACAACTCGAAAAAAAAAGATCGCATTGCCGCCTATTTTGTTTTTTTTTCGTTGGCCGGCCAACTTCATTATTTAGCCATTATTTTTGATTTTCATCTTTAAATATTTTGCCCAATTCTATGTTATTTTAATTAAGTCATTTAAAAATATATATTCTTTAATTAATACTTAACTTTATGTTATTTCAATTTTACATCGTGCTGTAATTGAGTGACTGTAGAAAAAGTTTGAACATGGTGCCATAGAAATGTGAAAATGGAACTAGTTTTTTTTATAATTTGACAGCTGTCAGTTGAAAGCGATTCTCCCGGGCCGGAAAACTATTACTTTCAACCCGCTCCTCAGGCAACTTCAGACCTACTTTCAGAGTATGAGTAATGAAAAGTTAATAAACACGATAAAATCCGTAAAATAGTTTTATTTCAATTTCCTTATTTCTTTCTCTTTATTGCTATGTACATGTTTCTACCATTTTTTTTTTTTTGCTATATTTAGTTACAGTATAAAAGTTCAAGCTACTAGGAATAACACCGGATGTAGGTAAATGTATTTTAACCTTGTATGAGTGAGTAGTATCGTAATAAAGTAACTACTTACTTACCTAATTACCTTACTAAGAATTTATAATTTATCGGAAGTGTTCAGTGAACCGTTAAAGGTTAGTTTTTAATTATGCAAGAAATGTACTCATTACACACCGACATCAGTGTGCGTTGTTGTTAAATATTCCGTTACGCGGAGATCGTAAATACGCGTGAGTTTCTCTTTGAATCACCAGAATAAAATATCGATGGGTCGAAAAAGCGCTCGAAACTTTGGCACATTGGGGTTTTAATAACTGAAAAGACAAATTTATTAATAAATACTGACAATTTAAAAAAACACTAAAAACTATTAGGCAACTTTCTTTTTCAAAGCGGTTTACGGTGAGCTGAAAGTAAAAAATAATGTCTGTTCCCCATTATTCAGATACTCTGCCATAAGTGAGAGACAATAATTAATATAATCATGTGTTATGCATGTTCAAGATATATGTTCTAATAGGTTATATCATAACCGCATAATTATCAGGGTCTGTGGGATACTAAATCTTTCGAAGAAGGTTATTAATTGGTGCTAATACTGTACACACCTTTATATAAGTAGTAGTCTTACTTATTTCTTGTGCCCATTTCTAGGTATATTTCACTCAAATGGAAGGGCAATATTGGTAATAGGTATATTTTGAACTCAAAATAATAGCTAACTGAACTTCTGACGTCATCTTTTTAATGCTTGTGGATAGAGGTATTGCATCGTGTTTTCACTGCATAATGGCGCTCATCATGAATGAATAAATGCTGGCCACTGACCTATAAATAAATAGAGTTTATCGACGCGACCTGTGTTTAATAATTGTATTCGTAATTAACGTCTGCATCGATACAGATTGTCATTGATAAATGTAATTTGTTTAGATAAATCGTACGGTGCTCTACATTTTATTATTATAAGGAAAACAATGGTTATACAAGGTGACACATAATGGGTATACTTTTTTTGTTCAAAACTTAACTTTGTAATTTTAAAACCATCAGCTTTGGAGGGAACTTGAAAAACAAAAGGTGTTACAGGAATACAGCTGTTGACCGATTTCACAAGTGTACAAAACCTTTAGTACTTCAACTGTCCTACAAAGCCGATAGTTTGAGATTTACAAAGTTAAGTTGCAAAAAAAATAGTATACCCTTTATGTGTCACCTAGTATACCACGTTTATCATCTACGTACTTTTTTATGTAACAAAGTCTGTAAATAAGCTAATGATCCGCCTGATGTTAAGCTGATACCGTATTCGGCATTGGTTGCACGTTGCCGAGCTGGGAGTGGGATAGAGGGAGAGGAAGGGAGGGGGGTAAGTCTTCCGTCTCTCTCTTCTTAACGCCGATCCTCTATGGGAGAGGAATACTACGAAATAATTTATTATTAAGTAAATTAAAATTATTTGGCTACTACCCCCTTGGCGAGCCAGCCCGTATGTAATGAGCTGCAACTCAGCTCTATAGCCGCAAATGCACAATATTTTTCATGACGCCTTCCTTAGTAAATGCTAAATCTAAATATATATAACTCAAAGGTGACTGACTGACTGACTGACATAGTGATCTATCAACGCACAGCCCAAACCACTGGACGGATCGGGCTGAAATTTGGCATGCAGGTAGATGTTATGACGTAGGCATCCGCTAAAAAAGGATTTTGATTAATTCTACCCCCAAGGGGATAAAAAAGGGATGAGTAATCCCGAATTTTTTGTTAAATTAAATTATACGCGGACGAAGTCGCGGGCACAGCTAGTACATAGATAAGATTTACTTACCTAAGTAAGTACCTTTGTTGGTTGTGACAAATTTTCAAAGCCGTGTAACTCGGAGAATATTATGGTTATCTACGTGATCTGTCTTCACTAGTTATATCTAGACTAGCTGTGCCCGCGACTTCGTCCGCGTGTAATTTAACTTAACAAAAATTTCGGGATAACTCATCCCCTATTTTATCCCCTTGGGGGTAGAATTAATCAAAATCCTTTCTTAGCGGACGCCTACGTCGTAACATCTACCTGCATGCCAAATTTCAGCCCGATCCGTCCAGTGGTTTGGGCTGTGCGTTGATAGATCACTATGTCAGTCAGTCAGTCAGTCACCTTTGAGTTATATATAGATAGAAGATAGATATCGGCTGCGGTATACGTATGTGTACTTACTCATTTTGTTTAGGTAATATTATTATAGTGATTGATAGGTAATTATTATAAGATACTTACCTAAGTAGGCACTGGTTGGAAATCGATTAATCGAAGTGCACAGTAGGTATCGATATCAGTGCACATTGAGGTCACTAGATTGTTCGATTCACGTCGGCTGCGTACTTATAACTGAGACCAATAAACTTCTTTTGTGAACGTAAACATGTCATTCAAATTGAGTGCATTAAAATATTCTGCATCCGCTGTTTTGGTGAAAGAAAATTCCAATGTGTTTTGTAATAAGAGAGCACGGTATTAAAACCTAGCCAAGTCAAGGAAATATAACCTTTAGAGGTCCTTTGGTACAATTATCATTCTACGTTTCTACTTCGGTGGTCTTATTTCGATACCTCCCACGTAAGTTGTTGTATCCCCAAAACCGTAATTTTACAGGAGAGCATTTTAAAGATTCAAATTGCGCTAAAAACTGCGTTTATTATTGTATCTTTCTGAAATTTGGTATATAAGTTTAATTTATAGTATGCTTGACTATGTTGAAAGATAATTTAAGAAAATATGAATATTTTATGAGATATTGTTCATACAACATTTCACTGCGGAGTACAAGCTGCGCCAGTTATTGTATGTCATACTTACAACATTTTACTGCGGAGTACAGGCTGCGCCAGTTGTTGTATGTCATACTTACAACATTTTACTGCGGAGTATAGGCTGCGCCAGTTGTTGTATCTCATACTTGCAACAATATACTGCGAAGTTTAAACTTCTTCAGCTGTTGTATGTGACAATAACAATATAAATTTGACAAAAATTTGAGTGTGTATTATTGCACGTGAACAAATTATAGGTAAGGAAAATAATTCTAGGATAAATGTCTTTATTTTTGTATAAGACATATTTAAAAAAAATGTTTTTTTACAAATTTAATTTATAATTAAAGCAGTAATGTCTTCCATTACTCTGTAATAAAAATAATGTAATATTAGCAAATAACACAAAATTTTCTTAAAACAAAATCTGCTATTTTAATATTAAACATTATCACAAACATAAAAATTAAATTAATCTAATAAGAGTGGGTGTAAGACAAAAATGATTTGAGCGACAAACGTATTGAGGCTAGACGATGTTGTCTCGGCGGCGGCTGGCGGCGGAAAGAGAGCGATGACTGGTGTGTCGCGCCTCTTATAGGCTTCGTATGTCCGGATGTGATCTCCAATACGGCCTCTCCTGACACGAGTCCGTCCTCGGGCTCCTTTAACTCTCCAAATCAGTTTCCAATAGCGGTAGACTTCTCGTCGACCCAGAATGCTCCTGTCCTTGGATATGATAACCTTCATCCTCAATAGTAGTGGCTCCAGCTCCTGGTTGGTCTTCTTGTGGCTCAGGTGCGACGCTTGTCGATGCCCCACAATAGCGTTCACAGCTCTGTTGCATAGTAGCGTACACCAGAACAATCTGTCAAGCTAGAATCACAACATGAAGCATAGTTTAATACAATAAACACCAGAACAATTTGTCATGCTAGAGGCAAGACGTGAAGCATAGCTCGGACAATAAACACCAAAATAATCTGTTAAGCTAGAGGCACGACGTGAAGCTTAGCTTAGACAAGAAACACTAAAACAATTTCTCAAGCTAGAGGCACGACGTGAAGCATAGCTTAGACAATAAACACCAAAATAATCTGTCAAGCTAGAGGCACGACGTGAAGCATAGCTTAGACAATAAACACCAAAACAATCTGTCAAGCTAGAGGCACGACGTGAAGCATAGCTTAGACAATAAACACCAAAACAATATGTCAAGCTAGACGCACGACGTGAAGCTTAGCTTAGACAATAAACACCAAAACAATTTCTCAAGCTAGAGGCACGACGTGAAGCATAGCTTAATACACAGATGATTCAAGTCAGAGGCACGGCGTGAGGCAAGTAACTTGGATCGGTGGTTAAGAGAAGAGGCACGACGTGAAGCGTACTCTTAACCTCTCAGACAGTCACTAGCTGCCAGCAACTCACCACCAAAGAAAGCAGCACATACTTCGGGAGCCCACTCGCCATGCCAGGGAACAATGTACTCGGCTGCTGCCTGAGTCGTCTTCCCATAAGAGCCAGCCAGGATTTGCAGTTCATACCGCCCATGATGCAGTATCTTTACCACGCGGTAGGGTCCCCGCATGCAGGAGTCCAGCTTGTAGCAATGATATTGGAGTACACATACGACCTTGTAGGGACCATGCATGCCTTCCTGGAACATAGAACTTTGAACATCCTGCCTCGGTCATATACTATTGTGGCAGGTGTACCAAACAAAACACAGCTTAACAAGACACGTTTCAAGTCCTTGGCATCCTGCCTGTACATGGTGTACAGCAGATAGTACTTAGACAACGCACCTGTGACTGAAGAGGTATTTATAGCCGTTGGTTTCCAGCAAAGTTCCGATAAAATCAGTGTGAAGTCCAGTGGGTCAAAAATAGCTAAGACAGGTTCTTTGGTTAAGCTATGTATGACATAATCATGAGCATTGTCCAGTACAGTGCCCCATAAGAAAGATTTACCTTTCCTCAGTAATTTAGCGATGCAGGCGGTTTTAAAAACGTACCCTGCAATGTACCCGCGAAAGTACCCTGCAAGTCTTAGTAGCTGGCGAACCTCTTTTGCATTGGTGAGTTTGGTAATTTAAACAGAGCATTAATTTCTCCCGAACTCGGCCGTACCTGACCATATCCATCAGTCGTCCCCAATACTTCGTTGAACAATAGAACAAAATTTATTCCTTGACGTTGGTTTTTCTAAGCAACCAGACATAGCCATGTCAACACTATTTTTATTTTATTTTATTCATTCAGGACAGCAAACAATTGCATAATGAAAGCTTAAGTTATAGAGAATGTAGTAACCCATCAGGAGTGATTACACAGCACTGTTATCCACAAAATAAACTATGACATATCTTTTACTCTCTCCAGGAACTTTGAACTCTTAGAGCAAACCGCTTGTCTTCGGACCTTATCAGCCAGTCTCTCTAAACTCTTAGAGCAGACCGCTTGCCTTTGAAGCCAGTCTCTCTGAACTTTCAAAGCAAACCGCTTACCCCTGAAGCCAATCTCCCTGAGTGAATCGCCTCCACGATGCATTCTGCGCCTGTTGACAGCAAGGACGTTGAAAGCGCTTCGCTGACCTCCCTCTTCAAAGTTGGTCACAGAGGCGCATGCTGTGTAGGTAGCACGTGATCTGCCCGGGTCGCCGTGAAGACCAGTGACGCACAAAGCGCCTGCGGTGTGTTTTGCACCGGAACAACAGGTGATGCCAACCGCGTCGGTGATGGCGACCGCTCGCGTCAGCGCAGTCAGCGAACATGCCTGGTGCCGACTTGGTGCTTTGACGATGATGATTTGAGATGTTCCAGCCGTTCTAGCGACTGAGTTGTAGATCGCTCCTCCAACGCTGAAAGTCAAACCAAGATCGCCTCCATTGTGCTCCACAACGCATCATCTGGAGAACGATCTTGTTATCTATGAGCACGCTGATCTCGGCTACCGTGGCGGCTACGGTGGCCTGCCCGGTCCGAAATTCCTCTAATCAAGTCAAACTTTTTTTTTTTCTTAAATCAATTGTAAAATGACAGTGGGCAATTTTACGACAAAGTCCAGAAAATCATGTCGGCACAACCGTAAAATAATATCTGCAATACACAACACAGATAGCAGACGACAATAAGTATTGTCCACCCTCCAATCGGAATAAAAATATTACGCACACCTGCATTTACACTTTCAATGCTGTAACACGTACCGCGTGTAATTTATCTTTATAGAATCTGAGGCACCAAATAAACATGGTTCGACTCACCGGATCCTGCTTCACGTATACTTGTGACAGTCATTGTCATCCGGATTCGACGATCACACCGTCGATCCCGAATCGCGCGACGCTCGCTCGAAGCGTATGTAGTGACCGACATAGCTCACATGCCGCCACACACGCGCAGCAACTCCAACGCCCGGCGCCTGCCACAGCATAACTGCAGACTCGGAACTGTGAAAATCACGTCGATACCGGACACGTAAGCCATCTCGCAAAGTACAACGTCTATCGTTCGAATTACGATCCGATGTGTCGTCACTGTGGTAGCTCAAGGTGTGTTAGTGATGGTGATGTCACAGGCCTGTGTTGTGGCAATGTGGGTACACAACTATGCGCGTGCATGCGCGACGGGGTGTGGCGCCGCGGTGACGGGATTGACACGCATTTTCATGCTCGACTCGTGTCGTTCACGCGACCTTGAAACTCGTGCTGTAGAACGTTTTTCTAACGCTAAAAGCCTGTTCATCATTGCCTCCATCATTTGCCTGAATGTACCATCAGGCATGCGGTCACGATGTTTACTCGATCGATGAGCCGAACTATTACGCCGTTGGGTGTGACGATGCTCCCGGTCTGACATTATCGTTATGAAATCAAACAAAAGATAGGATTACAAGATTCAGATCCCACTTCTGATATTAGCAAATAACACAAAATTTTCTTAAAACAAAATCTGCTATTTTAATATTAAACATTATCACAAACATTAAAATTAAATTAATCTAATAAGAGTGGGTGTAAGACAAAAATGATTTGAGCGACAAACGTATTGAGGCTAGACGATGTTGTCTCGGCGGCGGCTGGCGGCGGAAAGAGAGCGATGACTGGTGTGTCGCGCCTCTTATAGGCTTCGTATGTCCGGATGTGATCTCCAATAGTAAATAAAAACACTGATAAGGTTATTTAGAATCAAAATAAAAATAATAAAAAATAAAACGCATAATTAAAATAAACATAATTAAGTTAAAAATTAAAATATTAATTTACCGCAGAGACTCATTAAGTCATCATAATTTAGCCTTCGTTAAGCGAAGATGGTTGGAATAGAGAGGGTATAACTCTGCCATACTATTTCTTTGACGTCTTCGGGTATTGGTATTAATGGCAATAACATTACTGTTTGCCAAATCGTAACGATATAATTATGTTTATTTTAAATATCGGCAGACTGACACACCAACTGTATCGTCCCAAACTAAGGAATTTTTGTACTATAGGTACAGCACAATGGACTGGGAGCCATCCCAGTGACACCCAACCCGGGGCAAACTACGAAAAGGCGATTTTTTCCCCGACGGGAGTCGAACCTGCAACGACCACGTGCAGTGAGACAAACGGCCTGCGTTCGAAACACTGCAGTTGTCACTTTTAAAAGAATTTTCGGCACATACTCGCTCTTCTATTATGTTGGTCCATTTAACTACGTCTCAACTTATATTTTTCGACCAATTACGCCCTTAATGGGACTAGTCCTGCCACACACTCCCTCCACTGTAACTCCTGTAAGCCAGGATCGATAATGGTGACCAATAATGACCTCGAGATCGGACTCTCTACGAGTCCCGGGGAAAAGTTAAAATGCCATGGAGCCCGCACGAATGGCATCGAAAGAAATAATAGGATGAGTTGGAAGAAAACATGTCCACTCCCTCCGGTGCAAAGCGGGAGAAAAAATTGCTGGTATAGGCTGATTACCATAGATACAAGTCTGTTAAAGCTGATTGAAGACCAGTTGTAAGGCACCACGGATCGTAACATGATCAATTGGACCTAAACTCGTGAGCTGATTATACTTGATTCCAATAACAGGTATGGCAAGAGCGCTTGAACGCACGGAAATTGTCCCTGGTTTCCACAAGGTCTGTGTAATAAACTGCTCCAGATGTCACTTGGCTATTTAGCATAGTAGTCCGTTCATTGTGCCAGAGACTGCACTCCCACAGCATGTGATGTGCAGATTGTGCATGATTGTTTTGCTGCGTCGAACATTGACAGAAAGGAGAAGGAACCAATTTGTAGTAGAATAATTTGCTCCTAAAGTTGCCATGTCCAGTCAGAAATTGAGTCACACAGTGGTCCACCTCCATCTACGCTCTCTCCAGACGTTTACGAACGCATAGATAAAATTGGTGGAGGTGGCGGCCCTTACTTGTTGTATCCCATCTGGATTGCCATTCGGTCAGAAGATCTTCGTAAACGACATATATCGGACTAAATAATCTACCGATTTTAGAGCGCTCTCGCGGTATAAGGAACTCGGTGCTTATACTCTCTCGAGTAGAAGATTGCGCCCAATTACGCCCGTTCAAAGTTATTTCTAGTTATAAAAATCACTATGCTTAATATCTATGACATTATAATATGGTACTCCATCCTGTTTAGCTCATCCAACCAAGCTAAACCATTCCAAAGGTGTTTAATAAGTTTATTTTTAGATGAACTATGAAAGCGTGAAAGCTGTCATCCTCTGCTAGTATATGACCTTTTTCGATAAAGGTATGTTTTATAGTTATATTATGTTATGTGTATTAAGTTTAGAAGCACATAAACGCAAACACAATGCGATTGCGGTTCTGACCGACACAATTATCAGACCATAATCTAAATTCGGTCGGTGACAATTTAAGTAAGTAGGGGTAGTAGGTAAGAAGTAGTATTAACGTTGTGTAAAGATAGTGGCATCGCTCCAAATGATATAAATTACAAAGTCCCTGGTTATTTCTAGCTTTTTAGTGCACCCAAGTTATTTTATGTCGGTTTTATTTTTTTATTTAAAATATCATGCATTAAGCAAAGCATTTTAAGACCCAATTTTAGAAATTACTTACGACATACAACATTGAATTGAAGTAAAAAAACAGTAATAGCAACGTAAAATATAGTATGTCACCATACAACAAACTTTTTAATAACAACTCCTGAAGTAAAATGTAGTATTTATTACATACAACAATATTTTTATTTAAATGTAAACTTAAAATGGTACATGTATCACATACAACATTTTTCAAGAACGCTCAAACGACGTATACTGTTGTATGTAATCTATACAACATTGTAGGTCGGTTGAAAGTCCGGCGTAGTCTGTTTTAAGTGACCAATACAACACGCGAGCGCGCGGTTCCCGCTCTCTCGCACCCCGCGTATACCATTGCAAAGGTATATACAACGTTGTTGCCCGTTCTCGTTCAAAAGTTACAACAAAATACGTCTGGAAAAACCTTGAAAAATTCGTGTTTTCATTATTTTTTCACTTTGAATGTATTAAACAATGCAAATTAGGATAGTTTTCAGTAAAAACGCTAAACGGCATTTTTGTGGCATACAACAACTTACGTGGGAGGTATCGATTTGATTGTATAACGCCAAAGTGAAGCGATAAAACCGGAAACATAAACAGTTTCGGGATTCCTCCTTTAATGTCAATCAATCGTTCCGGAGACCTAGTTTAGAGTTTCGTGGATACAGCAGGCAGCTGGCTAGTCGGTAGCTGACTTAAAATAATGAGTACCTTTATAAAAAAATTGGGTCTGCTGGAGCCACTAGATATCCTACTAATATTATAAATGTGAAAGTTTGTGAGTGTGGATGTATGTATGTATGTATGTATGTATGTTTGTTACTCCTTCACGCAAAAACTACTGAACGGATTTGGATGAAATTTGGAACACAGATAGTTTATAACCGGGATTAACATATAGGATACTTTTTATCCCGATAATCCCGAAATTTTTGTTAAGTGAAATACTACGCGGACGAAGTCCGTGGGCACAGCTAGTTAATGGATAAATTAAATATTCCATCACGAGTAAGTAAGTAAGTTGGTAGTACTTACTGAATCAGAATTCTTAATTCACCAGAAAACTATGACATCTTAGTTTTATTAATTTATCTATTAATTAAAATACCTTATCCTACTATCCTACTAATATTATAAATGTGAAAGTTTGTGAGTGTGGATGTATGTATGTATGTATGTTTGTTACTCCTTCACGCAAAAACTACTGAACGGATTTGGATGAAATTTGGAACACAGATAGTTTATAACCGGGATTAACATATAGGATACTTTTTATCCCGATAATCCCGAAATTTTTGTTACGTTAAATACTACGCGGACGAAGTCCGTGGGCACAGCTAGTAAGTACTTATTACAACGCGCGATGTGCGGTGGTGGCGTACTATACTAAGAACTACTTTTTATTTCAGAGAATCTTTACATTCACCGATGTTACTGCCTATCACACCTCAGATTCAGTAGGCATACGTATCTTTTAAAAAAAAATCCGTATTTTATTAGAAGGAAGGTATAAATAGTCGATCACAGTTACATAAATGAGAATGGCTGAGAAAATTCAAAAGTTTCACGCGTGTTTACGTAACAGAGGGCAAACAGATGACACGCAACGGTGTGTGGTGTAAACAATATCAATTCAGTAATAACAAAAGAGGAGTTGTTTGGACAATGAGACGACCGTGACGTGGGATCATGTTATATCGTATTTCAGAATCAATTGTGTTATATGTTATTATGCTTTAAGAACCACGTAATAGAGGAATCTAGTAAACAGTAAGTTTTCAGAGGCAATCTATCCAATTCTGCGAACTTGGCAAGCCTTGTGTATAGATTATTTAAGTTTGTTAAAACTATTCAAACGAAATTTCAGAGCCTTATGGCCTCTCGCATAGCGATGGTAGGAGACCAGACGCTGATCCCTTTGAGGATGATACGGCCCTTAGTACGGGACGCACCATGCGTCAATACCTATACCATCCCACATTCAGGAGTTTGGCATTAAGGCTGGTGGTGTAGCCGCCTACGCGGAATCCCTCAAACGGCGCAAAGATAGAAACCTTGATCCAGGTTATATGTTTGAGCCGTTTGGGGCAGAGACCATGGGATCGTGGGGCCCGGGCGCCCATCGCATTTTAAGCGATTTGGGCAAGCGGAAATATTATGTACTTACTTGAAAATTTATGATGTAAGTAACTATAAAAAATAATCAAACAAAAGTTATAGGTGACTTCGCGACCGCACAGCGTAAGACTTTTTATGCTCATATTTTACTGTGACTATTTCTGCTGGAGCAATAAAACAAGAGTATGCTATTATGCTGCGCTGTTAAGGCATTTTGGCCCTGATCTTTCATATTTTCACCTTTCGTCATAATAAATTGGGGCGTGCTGCTTGAAAGGTAATATTAAACCTACCAATTTACATGTGAATAAGTCATTAAAAGTGAATTAAAAATTAATTATACAACACGTCCTCTTTGACCCTATTAAATCGATGGCAGAACGATAACAATACCGATGTCTCGATAATTCGGAATACTGTATTCTGAAATCGATAATCACTTCCTTGTAATCTGACCTGCAATATCGAAAGGATAATAATTTTAAGACCTTGCGGTTTCTCGAACGTAAGTGAATTGAACCGTTACCTTTCAATAGGTAGGTCTGAAGAATTTTGAATACTTAATGTTATAAGTTGGAAAAGTTCTGCTTTGAATTTACTTACCTACTTACACTATTTTCTTATTAATCATCCAGTAAGTTCAATATTTTACTTACTTCAAAACTTTAGAAATTGGAAGCAAACTAAACTTTGGCGTTATTTCAAGAAGCTATGATATGACCTAGGATATTACATACGAACTTTATGATAATTAAATATTTTTTTCTACTGGCAACACGAATCAATGCCTGAATAAAACGCAAGTTTGTTGTTTCTGGACTATTATTACCTACTCCTAATGGTCATACTTTAATCTTTGCTAGTCCTCAAATATAACTTTGTTTGAATGCGTTCTGTTGAAATGTTTATTTTTTTTCGCTTTGAACAAAAACCAACCAGGCATCGTAGGCGGCAAATTAATGGCATATCCAAGGCGTTGGCACTTAAGTTCAGGTGTTAATGTGGTCTTATTGTGTACTGGCAACATTTAAACAGCTAACATCCCATATCGTCTGGCAGTCGTTAAGCGAACCACTATAAAAACCACGAGACGTAATAAACTGCGCCCTAAATTAACAGCGCGGTAAAGTCCTGTTATAAAAGCTGTCACAGATTACGGCTGGTCTGAGGATTGCGATTATCTGCGAAAGATGATGAATTTTAGACAGTCAAAGGAGTTCTCTCCATTTTTATGCGTCCCAGCAATAGTCTAGCTACTTAGGTGTGCAAATTTAATTATCACTCATCAATGATTACGTACTAATTACCTAAACGCCTGCTAGATGTTTGTCATATCTGACTACGGTGAAGGTGAAGATCCTGAGGAAGCTTGCATATAGACAATGTAACGAAAAAGTTTTCGATAGACGTGTGAAGTCCACCAACTTCCAGTAGGCCAGAGTGGAGTAGGTATACTAAACCTAAATCTCGAATCCCTTTCGCAGTAAATTCCACAGTGAGACATCATAACTATTGAATCCCTAACGAAAGGAAATATAATAAAAACCCTAGAAAAGTACCAGGAAAACATGAGGAACTAGAAGCAGTTTTAGCAGAAACGACAAATGACTGATGGATTTGGCAATCATGACGTCACTTCCAACAATACCATCTACCTACCTATCAGACCGGACATGTATATACCTATTGACCAAAGCCATCTAGTGATGATAGAAACCACAACAATCGAATGACTAGGTACTGTCATGTCGCCTCCTTTCCGTCTAACCACAGAGCTATCGATTATCGATTTGTCGAGCCGATCTATCGATTCACGAAGCTTAAGGTTAGAGAACCGAATTATCGTAATCGAGTTTAATTCGCCAGTGGAAATGTATGCGGTTTTCACCGCAGCACTATGTTCAATAATCGCTTGGGAGCGGACATTTTGAGTTGGACTCAGAAAGTGATACTTCGCAACATTCTATACCCCGGAGTACTCATGCCGAGTGCCAATTCTGTATGGTTGCTGAGAAAAATAACTTCTAAGTTCACCATCTTGAAGTATTTAGAAAGTGAAAAAACTATATTTTCTCGAATAATAATAATTTGGTTGTAAATTTCTTAGTTTAATATTATAAAGCATTAAAAAGACTATTTTTTGAGCTATGTCGCATTTCCCAAATACAAGCGATACGTGAGTAAACTCAAAATTTCACTCAAACGGTTTCGATTTTTTTTCTCGACCATGCCTCATTTGTAGCACCCAGACATAATTTTATATAGTAGTTTGCTATGTATTTTATTGACCTAAATAAAATCAGCATCAATCTCCGTGGAACATCGGAGATAATAATTACTAAAGATTCGACACACAAAACGCCTGTCATTTTGTTACAGGCAAAACACAATGTTTGCTATTAACATTTGATAGGCGTTTAGTCGCATGTGTTCTAAAAAGTATAAGTCTTCAAAAATATGTGTATCTTGAGACAAAACAAGTGGATTTTTTATAGAAAATTCAGAAATATCGTCTTCATTTCGTATTCAAAATGTTTCAACATAATTTAGTTTTCACTTCTTCAGACAATGGGATCCGTTTTAAACTTCGTTGATGCTGCATTAGATGCACATTGACTATTACCAGATCCGATGATTCCAAGGCTCAGTAGAACAGATCTAGATTGACTTGGCCATCGCATGAAAACACAATGTATTGTTTAGTGCGATTGCCAAGTCAATCTATTTAATTTAAAACATAAAAGATTCTTAATATTGATATGTTTACAATAAGATGCTGTTAGGTTAGCAAGTTACGTAATACTGAAGACAGAAGGTCCCAAGTAGGGACTTAATAAGTAACCGACTTGGTATTACATGTATCTCACCTCTTTTTACGGAAGAGAACTGAGTTGCGAGACTTGGGTTTTTTTCTTGGTTGGGTTGGGTCTGCTTGGGTTTGATCTCATTTCTTTTTCTAGATATTGATATTCTTTCGTTCATTTCAATTTCGGGCAATTTAGTCTACTTAATACTTTTTTGCAGGATTGTGGTACAATTCATATCATAAGTAAGACATGTCCCATTCTTGCTTTTTAATTCCGTTGACCATTTTACAAGTTACCTTTGAACAAAATTATATCTAGGTAGTTGGTTCTTTGCTTTGATAAAACTTCTTTTATCAAAGGTACTATGTACTATAATACACTGATTTATTAACTGCAAATGTAAATTTTGTTATCCTATACATTTATATAGGATTACAAAGTTATTTATACAGTTGGTGTATCTAGAAAACTGGACCTAAATTACAATATATTTTAGTTTTTCCTTGATTTATACACTAAACACTAATTATATTCCAAATTTGAAGCAGCTTCTATGTCTGTCTGTCGGCCCCCAGATATGCGACATAAATTGCCATTTTGTTATTACAAGCTTTTATTAACTTGCAATGTATGTTCGTCCGGGTGCAATCCTGGAACTGAATTTTAAGTCAGATATTTTGAACCAATTCAGCTTAAATTTGGTATACATGCTTATTTTGGACGACAATGCATGCTTAGCTATGTGACATGATTAGAATTCCAATATGGTGGATCATCTAAGATGGTGGACTAGTTATTTTTTCTGCACTTCCACAGTATGGGTTTCAAATGACAGACAGACGGACAACAAAATGATCCTATAACAGATTCGTTTATTTCCTTTTGAGGTGCGGAACCCTAAAAATTGTTAGGAAAGAGGCAATACTAGATTTGCTCTACTGAGCCTTGGAATAATCGGATCCGTTAATAGCCAATGTGCGTCTAATGCGGCATCAACGAAGTTTAAAACTGATCCCATTGCCTGAAGAAGTGAAAACGAAATTATGTTGAAACATTTTGAAGACGAAATGTAAGATGAAGACGATATTTCTGAATTTTCTATAAAAAATCCACTTATTTTGTCTCAAGATATACATATTTTTGAAGACTTATACTTTTAAGAACACATGCGACTAAACGCCTATCAAATGTTAATAGCAAACATTGTGTTTTGCCTGTAACAAAATGACAGGCGTTTTGTGTGTCGAATCTTTAGTAATTATTATCTCCGATGTTCCACGGAGATTGATGCTGATTTTATTTATGTCAATAAAATACATAGCAAACTGCTATATAAAATTATGTCTGGGTGCTACAAATGAGGCATGGTCGAGAAAAAAAATCGAAACCGTTTGAGTGAAATTTTGAGTTTACTCACGTATCGCTTGTATTTGGGAAATGCGACATAGCTCAAAAAATAGTCTTTCAATGCTTTATAATATTAAACTAAGAAATTTACAACCAAATTATTATTATTCGAGAAAATATAGTTTTTTCACTTTCTAAATACTTCAAGATGGTGAACTTAGAAGTTATTTTTCTCAGCAACCATACATAATTGGCACTCGGCAAGAGTACTCCGGGGTATAGAATGTTGCGAAGTATCACTTTCTGAGTTCAACTCAAAATGTCCGCTCCCAAGCGATTATTGAACATAGTGCGCAGTCTTAAACTAGTTCTAGTTATTAAAAAGGGTATTCTGGTTAATATGAAATGTCCGGATTGTATGCACAATTTATCTACTGGTTAATATAAAGATATGAAAAACAGTCTGAAGATTTATTATGTTATCGTATGCAATGCTGTCAGATTATTTGTTTGACCTTCTACCACAAAGATTGATGCGAAATGAGTACGATGGGTTAGCTGCATTCAATAAACAGATGATCGGACAACTTTTAAACATTGGAATTTAGGTACTATTCAACTGGGATGCGGGTCCTCGTGAAATATATCTTAGACTAGATGATGCACAAATTTTGACCTAATTCTATCTGTATGCCCTAAATTCTATTAACATACCCCTTACTTTAATAGGTCAATTGCACTGTGTCTTCGGGAAGGTCGCAGTGGCGCCACCTAGACGAGGTTACCAGGGTTGTCGAACTGTGTCAAATGGCGGACGAAGGTTCACTTGCAAATTGAATTAGGAGATGTCCTTTCGTGTCTTTGTAAGAAATAAAGCGGCCAATAGTTATGTACCTACCTACAATGGTAGAAAATAAGACAAATTATTAATCAGTTAGTTTTGTATGAATCGTGAATTGTGTTTTATTTTTCATTTTATTAAGATTTGTTTTATGTAACACGCAAATAATGTAATAGTAGATACTTCTGCGCGACATCGTTGTCAGCATGGCTGCCATGAGCGACAGATTTGAAATGTAAAAATAAAAACGTCTGTTATAATTTTAGCGCTCGCAACACTAATGACGAGGCGCCATCATTAGCCGCGGTTTGAAAAAAGAACGCTGGCAAAAAGATAACAAAATGACATAACTAATAGGTAGGTGCACGAGGATCGTGACACACGGTCACGGCTACTCCGGCCTATGGCATGAGCCCATGACTCACTCGACGCACTGGACTTTGAACGTGCAGCCAGCCTGTTACGCTCTCGATTTCAGTTTTTTTTCCTATTTTATTACTGTCTCGCGACCTCCTTTTTATTGAAAACTGTATTTTTATGTGGATCTTCGTAGTTATGGTGTTTGTTATTCGTGCGTGCGATACATACTTAGGTATCTACTTATTACTTACATATTTATCCTTAGCTTGCTGTGTTTTATTAAGTACTTACCTACTTTCCATTCTGACTATTCGTTCGTGATTAATTTAGAATGTAGTATATAGATTTAGTTTGAATGGACTTTTAAAGGTGGTTTCCAGTAGTCAATGGCGAAGATCGCACTGTCATAAGCACAACGACAAAAAAATAATGCCAATACCATGTCTGCCAATAAAGCATAACCAAATTAGGTAGCTTCCTCACACTATTTACAATAAGTAAGTAGTCGCCATGAACATTGCAATAATTGATATAAATTTGAAATCGGAATGCCCTCGGCAGGTAATACAGGTTTCCGAACAAAAGCCAGGATGTTCGGCGGCTGCGCGGGCCCGTGCTTACCGCGCGTATCCGTGCCGAGGCGTTGCGGATCGGGTGACGGACAGTGTTGCCAGCGCACAAATAAAAATCTACCAACCGTTGCAATAACTGTTTTATAAATGATGTTATATGTAAGCGGTCAACCCTTTGGCAGCACAAAAGGTTCTTTATCCATTGAAAGTAACGGAAAGTCAACTTAGGTAGTTAATTAGGTAGTTTTTTAATCGTTTAGGTAGGTATATTCAGTACCTACATAAAATTCCATAATGTACACATACCTACAGTCCTGTATATTACCTAACCCTGCGTGTGGCTTGTAGTCGCAGTTACATTTCTGTGTTAACATTAACACTGACATTTAAATATTACTCTCGAATTGCACAACGATACGAGCAATCTAAAAGTACAAAGTACTACATATTCATTGAATTGAGTTGGGCAACTAGAATATATCAGTCCAATCACATAGGTACTTGACCGCTATATTATGAAATGTGTTAATTATAATTTTCATATAATATTACCTACTTATTAGCTTTTGTTCGCAGCTTCGCAAAATTCAGTTTCATCAATAACACCGTTATGGATACAAATAGGGTTGTATATGAGTGGGTTTTAAATATACCTAAGTAAATACGGTGTTTTGATTTTTTTTCACTAACCTGTGTCCATCTCCTTCCAGTTGTGGTGGACGTGGATGACAGGCCGGTCTGCGTGGAAATCTGTGATACTGCTGGACAGGTAATCCCTAGTGTAGTACCTAATTAGGAACCCATATTTAATGCCTTATTGAACAAAACTATTTTACGGATTTTATCGCGTTTATTTACATTTTTATGTTCGCGACGTAAAATAGTAATAAAATCCGTAAAATAGTTTTATTTCAATGTGTAGTATTCGCGTAAATATAAGAAAACAATATTTAATGCCTTATTTAAATAATAGGTACTTACCAAAATAATAATTTGATGGTATGAATATTTTCTGTTGGTTGGTACGGATAGTAAGCTCTACACAAGACTCTATCTAAGTATCTACCTACTTAATTGTGTTCACCTCAATTTTGCTCGGACTGTAAATGGACTTATTATCTTAATTTCCTATACATACAAGCAGGTGGGTATCCAATGCACTGCCAAATTCTTTGATTTATGCGTTATCTACCAAAAATTCAAGAAACATTATGTAACTAATTTTTAATAAATTTCTTAAGACTTTGAAACTTATAGAGCGAGAGCCAGCGATAACCAGACGTTCCATATTTTATAAAGGCTGTCAATTTCTTAGAGCATGTCCCCAACACAGGTAAGAACGATCATCGAGTATGGAGTTGGGATTGTGGTTACTTGGGCAGTTAACAAGTAGTAAAAGTGTATAAAATAGTACCTCAAATTCGTTATAGTATAAAGCATAATTTTTATATATTTCCTTCGGAATAACATTAGAAGTCACTTCATCCATTGCCGGACACTTAGTACGGTTTCAACCCCCTGCCAGACACCCCTAAACTACAATAAATTATGACCATACTTTCGTCATAGTATAAAAGCTGGGTTTTACATATGTTACGTGGGGACCTATAAAAAAATGTTACCTCAATAGCCGGACAGTTTCAATGGTTTTTACATCTTGCCAGACACATTGAAAGTCTGCTATAGGTGCGAGCGCGTGGCGACAACTGTTCAGGAAATGCAATCAAAAATAGTTTTATTACGATCATAGCTATCTAATATAAAGTACAAAATGTTATTATATTATTACAAACCACATAAAGACTATTATAACGTACATGTAAAAAAAATTGTTGCTACTCAACTTCAAATGTTCAAATGTTCATCGACTCGTAATATGATGTAAATTAAGCTTTTGACCGGAAGAAGTTGCGGAATTTTGACGCTAGCAATTGGTGTTGGCAATCATCAAAATAAATATCAGCACATCCCCCAGGATAAAATAAATATAAGACTACCGAAATTGAGAAAATTTTTCACCATTCTGCAGCAGTACACTTCTGGCTTCTGGAAAGGAGGTCATAGTTACTGTTGGGGGCATGCTCTGAGAAATTGACAGCCTTTATAAAATATGGAACGTCTGGCTATCGCTGGCTCTTGGGATAATATACTACGTAATTAATAAGTACCTAAGTATTTTTTGCATAACTATTGCACTGCAATGCAACTCTGCCACACCTTGTGCTACACCTTCGGGGAATTTGTTCTTCGAAATACTAACATGCTATTTCTATTGTCGATTTTTTTACCTTACTCTGGGCCCGAGCCAGACTGTTTAGTTCACATGTTCACTCAACTAACTCTGTTGTAAATTCACCAAAAAAATAATAACGTCTGTCCCACGCACCTGCGCTAGCGCCATCTTTGCACAACAAAGACACCATTCATCTCCTACCCTCAGGCACATTTGTAAAAACAGCACGTGTACCAATGGACTACGGATCATACGCGGCGCACTCTGCAACACGGGTCTCAATTTTATCCATTGACAATTGGATATAAATTTGCAAAATGGAAACAACCCATATGCACTGCTGTAGACCAAAACCAACCTTGTATTATTCATTCTAGGTTGGCTTTAGCTTAAAGAAGTATGTGTGGGTTGGTTCTATTTTGCAAAACTACGTACAATTGCCAATCTGGTGCAATTCCCCCAGTTTCTCTACCTGCGTTACACGATGCAGGAAAACGTACCTACCTACAGTAGATTAACTCCGTACAAAACGTTCTGGGACACAATCACGGTCTCATAAAACTCGTGTGTAGTTTAGACGCTGCTGCGATCACCTGGCTAGGATAAAAAATGTTTTCTTTAAATAAAATATCTAATGTTTTCTGCCAAACAATTTTATCAGCAATGAAGTATATGTACCAACTTATAATAATATATAGGAACTATCATAGGTCCTGTACCTACCTGTATTTCCGAAAAGGTTGACAGAGGAGCACTAAAATGCACCCTCAATCCGCCGATGATATTCAATTTATAAATACAAATCTGTAGTTTGATGCAATTTTAACTCTCATGATGACTTACCTTACTGCTAAAGACTATTTTCGTTTGTCAATTTTCTATTATTTTTCCTCATTTAACTTTCGCCTGTATTGGACCTTGCCTGAGTTTCCCCTTCTGTTTAACCTTCTGTCGTTCACCTGCACATTCGGGACAATACATCGTTCCCATTGTGTCCGTATTCACGTGTCACTGCCGGCGCGTTACCGATCATAATGGATTTCATCATGTGTGCGTTTCACACGGCGGATTTTTATGTCTCCATTGAAATAACGCTATAAACTTATAATATAGTGCTTCATTCCACGAACCATCATGGTTATTTATGTTTGTAGAAATAGGTGGTAATGGATGCATGTGTATAACTAATCTGTCGGTAGGTACCCCTTTTGTATCATATACCTAGTCCGATAGCCATTGGAGTTATTTCTGTAGGTACATAGCTGTCTTTCTCTTCAGATTGTGCTAGCAAGACATAGGTAGGTACCTAAATACCTATTTAATTTAGTCGTGATTAGACGACTACAGAATTGGCTTCATTATCATACGGACAATAATGTTAGATGATTGATACAGTCAAGGCCGTATATAAATAAGTGCCTACCTAGCTGTGGAGAATATCTAATATTTAAAATAATAAAGTCCTGTACAAACTGAACTGGGCTAGCAAAAGAACTAAAATAAATAAGGTATTTATTAAAATTATTACGTTACTGAACGTGCCTATCAATCCTTTTGGTGGCGATATTTGTGAATTGACAAAATTAAGATTGCCGTCTCCATCTGAAATCTCAACCCAAAAAAACCATGCAAATTATAGACAGAACTTATGTAAATCAATTATGAATAGTCACCATATCGGTCTGGAGCCTGTGATGTCGTCAAATACGGTGACAGGTGATTATCATATTTAAATCAGGGACATGCACGCTGGCATAACAAAGGGACCGCCAAAACCTGACATGATTAAGCAACAGACTCCAGTGCGATACAGGTTTTCCTCAAGGAATTGTCGGTACAGCCAGTACGGGCCGGCGCTAAATAATAGATGAATCAGTCTCCACGCCGCGCGCCGTTTGTTTCACATTTGTTCTACCTTGACCCGAGTTTACCATAGATTTATTCATTCACTAGCTGTGCCCGCGACTTCTTCCGCGTGTAATTTAACTTAACAACAATTTCGGGATTATTCATCCCCTATTTTATCCCCTTGGGGGTAGAATTAATCAAAATCCTTTCTTAGCGGATGCCTACGTCATAACACCTACCTGCATGCCAAATTTCAGCCTGATCCGTCCAGTGGTTTGGGCTGACATAGATCACTATGTCAGTCAGTCAGTCACCTTTGAGTTATATATATATAGATTTCATTGTAGTATGTGCATCAAAGGAAGCAGAACCATACAATAAAGTAAAAAAACCCTAAACACGCATTTTAGTTTTAAGTTGCGATATCAATTTCATTTGTAGGATGCTCCGTTTCAGTCTTAAAAACTGTCTTAAACAGCTTGCTACATATCTCTAATCTGTGTCTTAAACTTATATTCATTTCAGTTTAACAAATTATTGTGAGGAAACCTTTAGAAAATATAATTTGCACTGGGCTAGCAGCGTGGTTATGGCCTGATTCCTACTCGTATTTGAGGGAAGGCTTATACCCAGGCGTGGGCCATTAAAGAGGTTAAATTATTATAATTATTTAACTTATTTAAAATAACTTTCACTGTTTTTCTAATAATGCTAACAGTAAAATATCTTCATATCCCTATTCATGGTTCTCAGACATAGTTAAGGAGCTAATCTAAGAAAACTAATTTCGCATATCTCTAGAGATAATTTTCAAAAGACTAGTCTCGTTTTAATTAACATAGCAAGGTCAACGAGGTTGAATATAATTTGTAATTCACGTTTTCTACGAGAGTCATCGTACTCAGACAAAGAAACCTTTTTTGTAAGCTCTTGTTAATGAACGCTGGAGATAAGTAGGTATTACATAGAGACCTAGCTTAAACTAGCCTGTTATGAGGCTTCTGATGTTTGATTATATGGTCACCTTCAAGTTTATAAGGTGTAACATATAGAACTGTATATAACGTTTTTTGTTTAGTACAATATGCATGGTTATTTCCTTTATTTTTAATGACTTAAGCAAAAATTTCGACTATAGGCTTATATAAAAATCAATATGGGATATAGACCTGATGTTATTATTCCTGGTGGTAATCTGGGACTTATAAAAAATAAACACCATTCAAGAACGAATTCTAATCCCAGGGGTGGACTTCTGTGAAGATGTTTTTTATGGGATCACTCGTACTCCGGTCAAGTACCCAACTGATTTTTTAGTATAAACAACAATCAAATCAATAAAAAAAAAACATGGAATAGGAAACGTACAGAAGAATCACTTCCTTTTTAATGTCAGTTAATTTCAAATTACAAAGATGACAGTGCGTTCGTAAAATTCACAAAACAAATAATAGTCAACTAAATTCGCAACACGGCCAAGCCCATTATTTCTGCTCGAATTTAACATTAATGATACCGCTCCGTTATCTCATTTCTCACTATTGTTACACCGAACAGTTTGTAGATAATAATCCTTTGATCCACCGCGTAGGAGTTGACAAATGAATTATAACGATGAAAGTGAAATGGTCTCACGTACGATAAATTTCTTTGTACATGACAATTAGAGAAACCGCTCTCTGGGGCATTAGTGAAAAGATAAATACAATGTAGCGTGGTATTTATTATTCCATTAGGTATCTTATTTATTTACGGATCTCGGAACGGAATTTACATGCAAACCTCCATCTCATATTTTACCCGTGAGGGGTGGAATTTTTCAAAATCCTACTTAACTGCAATTAATTCCTATGGTATAATAATAAAAATAAGAAAGTACCTAGATATTGTCCAAATTTTACATTTAAATTAGTTCAGGCTGTGCGTTGGTTGATAGATCAGTTTCTCCTCTTACACATCTACATATAGGTACTATTACTAAATAACATATTATATGCACATTCCTAAATAATATATATACCTTTATATATTCAAGTATAATATAGTTATATTCTTTTAGTTCGGGTCCTTAACAATTAAATTTTGATTAGTAAACCAGTGAATCAATTTCGAATGGAGTTCACCCTCATACTAATTTCGAATAACCACAGGTGGGCCGGGAGTGAACCTACGTACCATTGTTTAAAATAACGTAATATAATAACTATACGAGCTTAAGAAATTTATTCTGTTGTAATTTTTTGGAATGGTGTACTATCGCATAGGTGTACCTACTATCTTGCCATCAAAAGCGTGTAATCATACTGTATAAGGCTAGATCATCTACACGAAGGGTGGTTGCGCAACCAGCGGTTAGGCAACCAGAAATGGTGGTTCATTGTCGGTTGGCGATGGCTACTTTCACCCATAGCGACTTTGTTAGCACCAGCTGTCTAAATAACATGTTTTGATACATTGTGCGATTTTGTATTGTGTATGTTTTGATTTGAAAAATAGAAATAGTGTTCACGCTTGTCACTTTCTCGCTATAAAATAGGCAATTTCACTGGTTTTGAAGAATCATAATGAGATTGTTTAGTGGTGTCTATAGAGTCCACAACGAGTGTTTATTTCTAATTATTTAATGAATTTGTTCAGGAATAGCAAATAAGAATGCACTATTTAGAAATAAATACAAGCGCATCACCTAAGGACCACAAAAGAACGGCAGACTCTAGGTATATTTTCTGCGCTGTGAGTGTGACATTATAGATTCAGCCAATTCAGACTATCTACAATAACGCGCCAGCCGAATATAAAAAAAAATCTGATTGTTTTGCAAATCGATTTTAATCCGCATATTAATCTTTACGAATAATTTTATGCCATTATGATTCACGCACTGTCAGTAGCGTATTATTTATTGTAAGTTCCTTGGGTCACTCATAGAGGCACTGTACAAATTGCTAAACAAAACATCACACCTATTATGTAAACGCTAGTAAGTAGCGAGACTAAAACCTACTAAAGCTCAGAGTAGAGTCACAGGATTTAGGTTGCCTTAATGTATTATGAACTTAATTAGGTAAGTAGAGACCTAAACCAGTTTTATCAATTAATTTGTTGAAAAAGAAACTGGTTTCACGTGCGTTATCAAATTATTAATTAGCTGCTCGATAGACAGCGGGTCTTATCATTATTAAATGTTCAATGAACTTATTTAAATATTATGTTTACGTTATTATGAACATAATTAGTACCTGTACCTACTTATCAACACTCAGTGGTGCAAATTTAATTCTTTGTTCCTTTTATTCCCTAACGGACTAAGCAGAGATGCACTACATCCATTAGACATGACATCCATATACATTAGATAGACACGTTAATTTTACATATTTACTATTTGTTTGAACGGCACAGGTACAGTTAGTATGTCGTGGTGCTAGGAACGAGGTTATTGTCATACGAATATGACCTTAAAGGTGTCCAAAAGCAGAAAATATAATAGTAGGTAGGTACGTACTCATTATAGGTGTCGCCGCCAAATAGCTTAATTCGCCGTTCAATTAACAGCCTAGGCACTTAACTAAACGGCGCCGTTCAACTTACGGCCTGAATGATATTCAGCCGTATCGTCTATTACAACATTTAATAAACTGGCTGGCTAATGCTTAGGCAACTGGTTGACATTTAAGTACTACAAAACTTTTTCAAAATACTATCCAAGCAGAACGACCTGGATGGGTTTAGGTTAGGGTTTTTTTTTTTATGACCCCACAGAAACCCCTCCCGGCAAATAGATTCGGTGGATCTAAAAAAAATCGTAAAAAACCTAAGTACCTAATAAAATTATTCCATGAAAGTTGTTTTTTTCCGACGCCATATTGACCAAAGAGAATATAGAATATAGAGATATTGACAGTTTGGTGAGTTTCGGCGCTAGGTGGCAGAAAGTAGAACTAAATTGAAATGAACAGGCTAGGCAGGTAATTAAACGGCTAGGCAAGTAGTTAAACGTCATCGATCCAAGTCATTTGCCTAGCTGTTTGATCAAATGGCTGAATATCATTCAGGCCACTAGTTGAACGGCGCCGTTTAGTTAAGTGCCTAGGCTGTTAATTGAACGGCGAATTAAGCTAGTTGGCGGCGACATAGGTACTCTAATTTTAAACTAACCAAAGTATATTTCTGTGTGCCAGGACTCAATGTCGGAGCTTCGCGAGCTCTGCTACCCTGGCACCGACGTGCTGATGCTGTGCTTCTCGCTGGTGCGGCCGGAGACCTTCCGCTCGGTGGCCGAGCGCTGGACCCGCGCGGTCGCCGGCGTGAACGCTCCGCTCGTTCTGGTGGGCACCCAGAGCGACCTGACCAATGACACTAGAGTGTTACAAGCTTTAAAGGTGAGTAGGTATAAGGTTCTAAACCAGTGGTTCCCAAACTTATTTTGTATACTGCCCACTTTAGAATAAATTATTTTTAGCGCCCTCATTTTTTTACCTACATAAAAACCACTATAACGTCACATTAAATTAATTGATTATTGTGAGCTACACAACGTTCCCATTTTTTTTCTGGGTCTCTTACGGGGGCGTCTCTTAAGGGGGCACTTTTAGACCTGCAGCGCACACAAGGGAGCGTTATCGCCCACTTTGGGAAATGATGTTCTAAACCAACAGTTTGATGACCGTTTGGCGCAGTGGTTCGAGCGTAGGCCGCTCGGCTCACCGCACATGGTGGTTGCGGGCTCGATTCCCGCCGGGGCAAATTTCGGAAATGGCCTTTTCGTAATTTGCCCAGGTCTGGGTGTCACTCGGATCGCCCCCAGTCCATTGTACAGTACCCATAGTAGGTACAAGCGTAGTGAGCCGACCGAATCGACCAGCGTATGCTCGAACTACACCTACACTTAGCGATTGTCACGTCAACAATGTCATACTACGAGTATCTCCATTTAAGAAGAATTCAACAATTCAAGAGTGTATTGTTTGTATATTACCTACCTGACTCGTTATCTATGAAGATACGTGTATTTACTGTACGCGACACGTGTTGTGGATTCTACCTTCATCAGTGGCATTTACGTAATAGCGTTTGTCAACAATTCCTTTGAGTAGATAGGTAGGTATATTGTTTAGAATCGTGGGTACTTTAAACACTCCTTTATGGGTATTTTTACCCATGATAGACATTACTTATGCCGCCAACGAGGAGCGATACGTAAATTAATATTTTTGAAAATGACATTTTATTATTAAATACATTGTATTACTTATCTTGTTTTTACATTTGTTGTTACGCTATACGGTTTCCGACGCGAATAAACCAAGAATTCATAAAAGAGCCGCCCGAATGTTAACAGGCCCGGCGGGGCGGATACCCATTTGTTTTATTATTACCATTTCGTATCGCGTCTCGTTGGCCGTAGTATTAGTAATTTTTTGCATTTTTATAACGGTTTCTCCTCTTTTACAGACCCGAGGTGAACAAGTGATCACAGAAGCGGAGGCGAAGGCTTTAGCAGCCAAAATCAACGCGGTCTACATCGAGACTTCAGCGAAAACGAGAAGACAACTAAAAGACGCTTTCGACGCCGCCATCTTAGCGGGCCTACCAGTCATACAGAGCAAACGACCGATTTGGAAGAAACTATTTTGTTTAAGTTAGAATATTCTTATAAGTATTGACTATTTTCTGAATATGTACCTATGGGGTCAATTGATGTGTACCTACTGTGTCGATTTTGCATAGAACATGATTTAACTTAATAGTTAGCCAAAGTTCATTCTTATTTCACCACATAGGTATCTTATATACCTAGATAAAGGATAGAATTCCAGTATTCTGATATCACCAACTCACCCACACCTAACTACACAATATATTTATAGTAATCTATGTAGGTAGAACGGTTTTACAAAAAAACATTTCAGACGAATGTACTTACGAAATTGTGAATGGAACAGGTTACCCTTTGGTTGACGCCTATCGACCGAAATTAATAATCAATCCCGATTAAATTTATGCTATTTAAGATTCATAATCATATATTACAAACCATGTTATAAGCGAGGCATGCCAATAACCGAATTGATGGCGTTCGCGTTGACACGCGGAGAGGGATCAAACGATAAGCAGCAATCCAAGATTCATATTTAATCTTGGATACTTGATACATTATTAATCCTGAGCGTTAGTCGACAGACGTAGGACAGTGTCAAGAAGATATTTCAAGGACTTTAAATTTTACAGCTAAAGTTGAAAGAATAGGTACCACTGCAAGGACCACAGTTACACATTACTATATAATGAACCATTATTGTTAGGAGTGCCTTAAAGAGTGTGTAACGAGAATGCTAGGGTAGTTATTGCCAAAATTTGTTGAAATGTCATAGACAAATGTTACCTACCTATTAAAATAAAACGTTGTATGGTAGGCAGATACAGGACTTAACTAAAATATAGTTTGATAAAAAATGGTTTAGTTGCATTATGCCCACTGATCGCAGCGATGAAGAATAATCGAAATAAATAGGATTGATCATGGTGTTTATAAGTTCCCTTAAGTCGGTAGTCGCAGTGTCTACGTAAGGGTCTTGTCAGACCAATCAATCGACCGTTGGTCGATAGTAAAATGAGATGAGTCAACGTCGATCGTCAATTTCAACGTAAATCAACGCTCGATTGATCGTCGATTGACGGTCAATGATCATCAATCGATGGTCGACCGATGAATTCAGTGACAAGTTTATTAGTTTGTCGGTTTTGATATAAAAATATTTAACGTAGACGTTAGCGGCTAGCGAGCGTAATCTAATGGTAGAACTACACATCTGCTACAGTGGAGCCATCTATTAGTAATGAAGCTGCAACTAAGTTCACCCACTTTTTAAATCTCCGCTGCGTGTAGAACCAACAGTGATGAGTGAACAAATAAAAACAATGAAGTACTGACTTTGTCCTTTATGTATAAAGAGATACTTAAACACATGAGCAGCTTGCGTTAAACACTTCTTTGTGTAAAACTGCAAGGCTTCGCGAGTACCTTGGCCTACTTTATCGATCGATATGTAGTGATACTAGTAGTGGGTCAAAACACAGAAAATGAATTAATAATATTATTACGTAACAAATTAAGTACTACCTAGGTGGGTAGGTGCTTAACTAGCAGAGGTACAGCTATAGGCCGTTGATATATAGGTATAATGACTTATATAATAGAGCATTAATTCTATTCTTCATTCAACGTATTTTTGGATTGTACAGTGGTTATGCAACTATAAAATTAATGATTTTACGATAATATGTTGTTATACTGTATATAATATGAATAATAGTTATTATAATGTTGTTTTGATACTCAACACGAACTGATAATTATATTTTTCCTTAATGAATGTGTGTTTTATTTAAATTTTTAAACAAAAACCGTCCCCAGGTTTAAGATTGATACTGCCTGTTCATCCCATAAGTGAGGCTATAGTGGCCCCGGTCGGTAGTCCATGATTCTTAGGACAATAAGGTAGGTAGGTACTTACCAAGATGGAACTTTAAAATAGTTATCTGAAATATATTTTCAAAACTGTGGTCCAGAGTACAGAAAATATTGGATTTTAATTTTGAACACCTGTGGGTAAGTGATTTGAACCACTGAATGAATCTCTAGTATCTCTAGTGCTAACAAATTTTCTGCGTAAAGTGGAACTATTTGCATGATCGTATCTAAAATAATTAGCTGTTTAGCATTACCATTATGTTATCTCTTTTCCTCTCGCAAAAAATCATTATTCCGTTTCACTATTATAAAATGTCAAAAATGTTTTTTCGGCTCAGCTGTTCTGTCTGTCACTGTCAGTGTCAGTCGCAGTCATTCGTTTGTTTCCGACGCGGCAAAAAGTTTATCGGGGCGAAATAACTTCTCATTTTTCTGAATAAATAAATAATAATGGCTGAAGAAGATAATTACGACGACGTTGATATATCAGACATAATAGAGGACACTGAGCATTATCTTGATTCAGAGCCGCAGAATACCGAGACGACGGACACGGAAAATATAAACACCATACAAGATTCGGAAATATTTCATTCCGAGGAGCAAGCACCTGAGGAGAAGAAGCTTGTGAACCCGAACAAGAGTGAGGTGATACGGTCGACGAGGTTGCCAATGGCGAGGATAAAGAACATAATGAAAATGGACCCCGATGTCAGTGTGGTGTCTGGCGATGCTGTGTTCCTAGTTACTAAGGCCACTGTAAGTGATATGTAAAAGTTTATACTTGAAATGGTTTTGCGTTTCAATTCAAAATTTAATGAATGATAGGGACTGTCTATTGGTCTGCTATCTTCCACCCAGAAATCTACTCTGCTGAACAACCCAAGCAGACTGCTGGCAACAGCTCTTATTCTAGGTACAAGGTACCCCTCAGCAGTTGAGGTTAATTTAGAGTTTGAAAATATTGACTTTGTTAAGTAAGAATTACAAGTGTTTCGAAAAATGTAGGCATTGTCATTTAATCTAATGCATGACCATAATGTCAAGTTTATTGATTGTATATACAGGTTGAAACAGAAAGAGTATGCTTTTTTTCATATCATAACTTTGTAATTCTAAAACTATCGGCTTTGGAAGAAACTTGAAAAAACACAAAGGGTGTTATAGGAATACAGCTGTTGACAGATTTCATAAGTCTACAAAATCTTTAGTACTTCAACTGTCCCACAAAGCCAATAGTTTTAGATTTACGAAGTGAGGTTGGATAAAAATAGTAGGTATATGTGTGACCTCTTCTGTGATGCTTCTAGTGATTTGGGAGCACCACGGCTAGGTAATAGAAACTTGTACCATTGGGAGAACTACCAGAAGTATCCCATTGAGTAAATTAGAGTACAGAGTGAGAGTGTTAAGATGTGCGAGGGATTTAAATGTGAATGCAACTTTTCTTTTCTATTTCAGGAACTGTTTTTAGAAACAATAGCAAAGGAAACACAAGCCTACACGGCCACAAATAAAAGAAAAACTATAGCTAAGAAGGATTTAGATCTGGTTATAAGTAAGGTGGATTGTCTGTGCTTTCTAGAAGGTGCTATGGACTTCTGATTTGGGTAATGATCACAATGATATTTCATCATTTTGCTGCTGGTGTTTGTGTTGTGGCTGTACAGAAATAAACTTTATTACCTGCCAAATAAATAAGGTTTTTGCATGGATGCTCCAGGTACAAAGGTGTGACTAGCCAGTGTTTAAGGATCTTTAAAGTGTCCAGCTATGGACCTGATCTTCTCACAGGACAATAAAAATAAAAACGTTTCCAGAGTGGGCATTTTCATTTATTGTATTGTAATAATTGATTTTATAAAAATAATTTAACAAAATAACCCCCTCAATTGTATTTTGCGATATTCTTATTATTAACTAAAAATCTGGTTGACAATATGGAACCGAAAGATGTACTTATCTCAATGAATAGGGAGTTAGGATCATGTAGTTCCTACAAAGACCAAAGCAGACTTGCAAAAAAAACACAAAATGACTGTCACTAGATACCATCAATAAAATATATTTTGGTAATGACTGATGAGTCATAAAATTACTAACATTATTCTATCAATGTTTATTATTACGAAAGACATAGAAAAAAATATTGTATCTGTAACATAAAAAAAATTTTTTGTACTATTTCAAATGTACACAATATGGAAAAAGAAACACTGCTAGTATTGTGAATATTGTAACCAAATGTTGTTGGAAACATAGTCAAGTAAATGTGATTGAAAACAAGATTATGTAAAAAAAACTTACAAAATAAATAAACAGGAACATTATTTCCGTATTTTTACGCAACTCACTAACTCGTAACATTAAGTATTAATATCGACTGGGAGCCGCATGCAGCCTATAAAGGTTCTGTCGCAAAATAAGATCTCTCTCGCCATAGCAAAACGAGGAAAGTAATCTTCACACAACCACATGCTTCATTGCACTATCCATACAAAGGTAATCAATACACAGATTCTGAGCAGAATTGTCATCAGTCAGGCATGAGTAATCCGACCCTTGGGTGCAAAGAGCAATATGGAACTATGTATTTTATCAATGTTATTACAACAGACAGTTATTTAATGAAAACCCGATGGGCACCATTTCGAAGGAAGATAAATGGTATTCTAATTTAAATTGATATCATCATAAAATGGAAAAGTAGAAATGAAGAAAAGTATAAATATAAAGGTCAGGATAAAATAAAATACGGATTTTTTTTTTCCTATGAGGGGGTAAATGAGGATGCTGTGGACAGAGACAGAGAATTCCATTAGCTGCACCTACATAGGTCAATCAACCTTACATTAGAAGAGTCAAACGGTTTTGGTGTAGTCGGTACAGTGTAATAAAATATCTCAACAATGGTACTTGAGTTATCACACTTGTTTTGCTATGCCATTTTCAACTTTATATTTATTTATCTACTAAAATTGATCACACACATTCAGCACAGATTCTTATCACTTCATAATATTTACAAAATGTACAAGATTTCCATTCTTCACGTTGAGTTGAGTCAATTTACTTTTGCACTCTGAAAACACGCTTTTACTGATTTTTTTATTCACTTAGTCAGATTTTTTAAGATAAATAAACTGATTCCATCACAGGCTATGTATTTATTATGACGTTTACATCCAAGTACCAAGGAGAATTACCAAGAAGACCAAAGTCAGATTGATGAAATGCCTTGTGTTTCCAATCTTTCTCTATGGGGCCGAAACTTGGTCCCTGAGACTGCAGGATCGCCGCAAAATCGACGCATTAGAGATGTGGTGCTGGAGACGCCTCCTAAAGATCCCGTGGACGGCATTTCGCACCAATGTATCCATCCTCAAAGAGCTTTGTATTAAAGTCAGACTATCATCTACTGTGCAGCTACGAATACTAAAGTTCTTTGGTCACATCTCTAGAAATGAGAACTCGATGGAGAGACTGGTAGTTCAGGGCCAGGTGGAAGGCAAGAGAGCACGCGGTCGAGTACCAACCCGCTGGATAGATGTAATGACAAAGGCTACCGAGTCCACCATGGTCCAGTGTACTCGCGACGCCTCTAATCGTCAGAAATGGAAGCACATCGCCTGGAGAGCCACCCTCGGAAATGCTAAGGCAAACCTTCCACCATATACCTCGTCAGCGCAACCACGACCACTCTGACAAGAGTGCCCGACTAAGAAGAAGAGTTACATCCAAGTATAATACTGACTATGCATCAAGGCCGTGCAGACGTGGTCATTTTAAGGATTTGCTCCTCAAAACCAGATCATTAGCTTTTGTAGACAAGCAGCCTCTAACATCAAAATTTAATCGTCAATTTACATTTTTATTTTGTAGATTTCACCGAATACACACGTCAAAATCAATAATTACACAATAATCTGTAAGTATGTACAAGTATTCATAGCCTGCAGTGTTACCAGCGGAAATATTTTTAAAACTATACGGTTGTTGTTGGCACCACTATGGTACAAATAATTTATTCTACTTGGAAGGGCAGGTTGGCTGCTATTCTCGGTTTTTTCTTTTTCATCGGCCGCGACGTCTGGTCCTGTTGGTTCACCTGTACAACAAACAATTTGAAACTGTATTGTTTTAAATACATCATCACGCTTATAATACTCGAAGGTATAGGCAGAGGTGCACTGCACTTTCGCCGTTGGTATTTTAGGTCCCAAATAGAGCCTGATAGGAAGCAGGCCTATTACCATTATATCGGGCTCATACCATCATAGGGGGAACTCTCAATGGGTGGGGATTCGTGCCATCGTAGCGCATGCCGGCCAAGTTTGGTTTGCAAACTTTACGTGTCTCGGAACACGAACAGGTTTCCTCACGATGTTTTCCTTCACCAGTTAAAGATTGGTGGTAATCTTATTTGGAAGTGAGATTCACACATACAATCCAAAGATCCCAGGGGTGCGCTCCAAGATTTGAACTTACACAACTTGTGCTGCACCTATGTTCGACCACTGAGCTAATGAATTGATTATATGGTGTACGAATTACTCTGTAATGATTCGTGTAAACTTACTGGTGTTATCGTGGGCTGTGGCTTCGGCAGAATAGACTTAGGCGCCGGCAGTTCGCCCATATCTCTTCTGTTCGATGAACCACCTGGTTGACTGACTCTCCTGTTTTCACAACAATGGGTCAAGTTGAGAGGTTTGAGGTCGCCGGTATAAAATAAATAAATCGTTATTAGTATCGGATACCTAATATATATGAGAAGCATGTGACTAAAAGAGTAATGAATATGAATGTGGATGGACACAGTGCGATAGGAAGGCCCAAGAAAAGATGGATGGATTGTATCAAGAGTGATATGAACGAGGTTGGAGTGGATGTGAGTATGACAGGAAAGCGCGATGAATGGAAGGAAAAGACATACTGCGCCGACCCCAGATAATGGGAAATGGTAAGCGAATACCTAATGTATATGTTATACCTACATTTAGACGCGAGGGTAGTTGTGTATTTTCCTTAAAATACACAACACTAGTAGGCTTGGGCAAAAATATCGATAATATTACCGATAAATACCGAGGTTAGTCGGTTTACGTGGTTAGACCAATAGCTCAAGAAAACAAAGTTGTAATTTATAGAGATAAATAGAAGTCCACCTCATCAGAGTACAAAATGTATGCAAGAAGTACTTACCGTTGACTTGTTTGTACTTGGAGAGGGACGAATGGGTTGTTGGCTTTATCTGTGTTGTTTTGAGCCGGGTTCGGTACTTGTTGGGGCGGATTCGTCACGGGTTTATTATTCTGAAAGAAATACAAGTTTAAGTATTTAACTAAATCTACCAGATCTATAATTACTAACGGCCTGTTTCAACAACCTCAGGTATATTTTATACTCCAAATAAATTTAAAATATTGACATATTTTCAAAAGACTATCCCTCAAACAAGTTTATTCGGAGAATAAACATTATAAATACATAATTATAGACGACACTTTCAAATTGAATGGTCACAATCTAAGCAATGCTTGGGCAACATACAGTGCAAAATTACGAAAATACCATTTCAAAAATTTGCCCTGGCGGGAATTGAAGTCGAAACCATTGGCAGTAAGCAGCCTATGATCAAACAATCACCTCAAGAAATCGCATAGCCTAAAGTCCGGTATGCCCGCTAGAAGTAAATTAATGTACTCAGTATACTCACCCTTTATTAGATTGGGTTGACTGATGGCAAAATATGTTACCCCCGCCGACCCCTTTGAGGAAATCAATAGTATGGTATTGAAATATTAACCTGTGGCTTCCCCTGTACCCAGCTAGGTCCCAACGTCACCCCGCCGGCGACAATCGGCAGATGCTTCGGGAAGTTCTGAGCTGGTTCGTATCTATTCTGCTGGTTGAACTGGTTGCGCACATTCGAGTCCTGGTTGCGGTAACCGTAGCTATGGTTGCGCTGGAAGTGGGGGTTCTGAAACTGGGGGAACGGGATCTGACTGGGGCCGGGCCCTTGGAAGGGCTGCCCGAAGGTGGGGTAGGGAGGGATAGGCTGTTGGTTCTGTAAGAAATGGGAATTATTGTAAGACAAGTAAATAAAATAACGTCGCAAACTTTATGGACTGAGACTTAGCAATGCTTGATACCGTACAATGGATAAGATTACGAAAATAACCTTTTCTAAATTTGGCTTGACTGGAATCGAAATACCCGGTGCAGTGAGCTGAGCGGCCTACGACCGAATCACTAAATCAAGTTATGGCGGCTACTTTGTTTAGGTGTTCTGTTATTGTTTTACAATCTTGTGAGATTTCGGTAATTTTTCGTGATTGAAAATTTTCATAAATGTCGACCCAAAGTATTTAAAGTTACTTAAAAATTAACGCAATCGCGAGGAAACACTAATCAAAAATAAATGTTGGTATTTTTGTTGAATTGTATATGGAATAATTAACTTCAAAAGTTTTATGACGAAATGTTATTAATTGTTTTGTGGTAATTACTTGTTAAGTTTATAAAATGTATTTTCAAATGCTTCTTCTGTGAAAATGTTCAAATTTATGTTTATGTATCAAGATTCTACATGTATTTACGTAACATGAACCCCTATGAGGATGTATTTTTATGAGCATTGTGGTACTGAGTATGTCTGACACTGCATGATTGCACTCCACACACTCTAGTACCTGATAGTGTAGTCATTTGTAAAAACATCTTATTATAAAGCGACCGACGAGTCGCAACACTCGCAAAGTCTGGAAACGCCATCAAATACATAATTAGCATACTGTCAAAATCTTTAGTTGGCCTTCATTGGTCTATAAAAGCTATCCAGTCACATTTTTGAATTGTATTGTTATTAAATAGCATCAAAGACATTGCTATTTGTTACTTGACACTGGCGAAATACCTATTAAACTGGGTGTGGCATATTAAAAAAAAAAGAAAATTTATGCTAGACTGAACCAGCGTAAGTAACGCTAACAAGGTGAATCGCGTAATTGATTACCATAAAATATGACGACCCATTTAAGTATGTATACAATGTAAGCACAATATTGTTAGAATTTAACGAAACTTGCGCGATTCATATTGCGCGGCGTTAAATTTGCCATGTACTGTCTGTCACATCTCTGCCTTCGATGAATACAGAAGTCATAGTACATTTCTTCTCATAACTTATCAAAGTATGAAGGTTACGTGAGTTATGTTACTTACCTTGAAAGCGCTGTTGGTCCACTCGTTGCCATACATCTGCTGCGGCGGCCTGGCGCTGTTGATCGGCGCCGACTCTTTACGCCAATTCTGTTGTTGTATTCTGTGCGAATGAAACGTGTATTTGGTAGAAGACATTTCAATAAAAATATAGCTTTTTAACGACAATAATAATGACTTATAGAATACTAGGTGAAACAAAAAGGGTATACTATTTGTTCTACAACTTAACTTTGTAAATCTCAAACTATCGGCTTTGTGGGACAGTTGAAGTACTAAAGGTTTTTTGACTTGTGAAATTGGTCAACAGCTGTATTCCTATAACACCTTTTGTTTTTCAAGTTCCCTCCAAAGCTGATGGTTTCAGAATTACAAAGTTAAGTTTTGAAAAAGAAGTATACCCATTATGTTTCACCTTGTATACAGCAATCGACGATAGACTACAAATATACAACGAGCAAAACTGTGGAAAACCGACAGCTTTCGTGACGTAGCTTTGAGTAACAAGTAGAGAATTATAAGCACCTATAGGCATCTCATGAAATCTTATAAGCTATGCAGTAAAAAATAAATATGAAGGATATGCGACAGAAGACAGGAATCGTAGTTATTATAACTCCTGGTCTCTTACCCGGCAAATAATTTCCAAAACGGGTGTATTTGTGGGATGCTTGTGTAATAAAATGGATTATATTAATAATCTTAATCGTGTAATTATTCAGATTGCTTAAATAAGTTGTGTATTATTTAATTCAGGGGCGGAAATGTTCGACAAAAGCTGTGAAGAGCCCAAGGGAATCAAATGGGAGTGTCCATCACATGAGGGATCAGTGACATCACACGCTTCGGGACGTCATTGGCAGAGACTGTGACCAGCAGTGTATGGACAAATTATAATGTCTACAGGTTGAAACAGAAAGGGTATAAATACATTTTTTTTCAAAACTTAACTTTGTAATTTTAAAACTATCAGCTTTGGAGGAAACTTGAAAAACAGGTGTTACATGGATACAGCTGTTGACAGATTTCAAAAGTCTACGACAGCTTTAGTACTTCAACTGTCCCACAAAGCCAATAGTTTTAGATTTAAAAAGTTGCAAAAAAAAATGTATACCCTTTCTGTTTCACCTAGTATATTAATAGATCATATCATAGTCTTTATGTATACTTACTTCTGTGGCATTATTGGAGGGTTACTCTCACTCTTCAACCGCCAATTTTGATCCGGTGAATTCTATAAAACAATTTCAAATTAATTGAACTATATTTATATACATATGCATATCATTCTTCGGTACGTGTGTTAGTCACTGAACTCCTCCTAATCGGCTGGACTGATTTTGATGTTCTTTTTGTGTTTGAGTACCCAGTACCCAGTAGGATACGGTGACATTGCAATCGAGTTCTAGGTAGGGCAGGGCAGGTTTAGTTGTATGACGTAAAATAAAGTCTAATAAAACAAGTGTATGTACATTACCTTATTCTTCTTTGTATCCAGATCGTTGCTGCTTATGTTCAGTAAGCTTTTAAGTAGATGTGTACCATTGTCCTGTTGAAATTTTTTTGTATAATTACACCTAACCGTATTGCTAGTATCTGGCCCCACTAATTATGTCGCCAGTGAAGGCCATCGAGATATATACTCACAAAAAATATTGGAAATTTAAAAATGTTTTATAGACAAGACAAAACTTGTGTATGAACCAACAAGACAATTACATAAAAAAAATATACCTATAATATCGCCGTACAAAGTTATTTCCATACCTGTGGTGATACGTTGTTGGCATTAGCAGTGCTGTTGCGATTGTCGGGGGACTTACTGTCACCCGGCGGACTGGAAACGAATGGTTTCAATTGATTTCCGAACGATTAATACAGAAATGCGAATATGTCCGGGAACAATAACAATAGGTTCGCGCCTCAGGACCTTATACTCAGCACTCTTGGACAAAAGATTGCGAAACGCATATGCTTAATAAGGTGTACCAATTTTTTTATATAACAACTTCGGCGAACTAGCATACGGCTTGCCTGATGTTAAGCAAGCGTAGCATAGGTACAGATTCTTGCAATACCAAAAGCATCGATCGCACGTTTCCGACCTGAAGGGGAGTGGGACAGAGAGAGTGGCTGTCTCACTCATCGCACGAAACGCAGGCAGACGAAGCTGTAATAGTTACTTTACGTCGCCCTTCTGTGAGAGGGTGGTACTATCCTGGGTCGATCCGGCCCGCATATGAGATGTAGTCAATTGGCTATAGCTTCGCTTTACCACCTATACTGTGATCGACCAATCACAATCCATTGTAATGTTCGATAGAGCAATTCTGCCCTGGTAATTGCAGATGCAGTAATCGCAAAATTACAGTTTCGTGAAAAAGGCGTTTAAGCGTTTTTTTAAAATCTCTACATTAACTGCCATCAACCTAATAAAAAAGTTAATAAAAAAGGCTATAAAGTTACTACATTTCACCCATAGGGGTGAAGGTAACCTCGAACAATTCCAAACCCCCGTCTCGGAGCTAAGTAAGTTATTCACCCGAGGTAAACATTGTGCTTTTTTCATTACGAATACAAGGAGAAATACAAATAAAAACAGGAATTAGCTAAAGAAATAATACAAGGATGTATGAACAATGCTCTACAACTCGAAAAAACAAATGAAGATCGGATTGCCGCCTATTTTGTTTTTCTCCGTTGGCCAGCCTGGTTGAATAGAAATGTCAAAATATAACTAGTTTTTAAGAATAAATTGACAGCTGTCAGTTGAAAGTGATTCTCCCTAGGGCGGAAAAGTATTACTTTCAACCCGCTCCTTAGGCAACTTCAGACCTACTTTCCGAGTATGAGTAATGAAAAAAAAACGTTTAAACGCCTTTTTCTCGAAACTGTAATTATGCGATTACTGCATTTGCAATGACCAGGGCAGAATGTTTGCCCGTTGTCTCTGGGGCCCCTGTACCTATAGCTGGCGAAGGCCGAGTGATGTCCATCTTCGCGGCGCAGCAGCGTGGGCGCGCGCGCCGGCACGAAGCAGTCCTGCGCAGGCGCAGCACCCGCCGCGCCGCCCCCCGCGCCGCGCAGCTTGCGACCGAACGATATGTTCAGCATGTTGGTGGGCAGCATCCTGACATTACAAACACGTTTCTCTTACATACAATACTTGAAATAGACCGAAACATGTGTAGAAGTAAGTTCGACTTGAAAAACTAACATATTTTCTGTGACTTGCAATATATTTAAACCAGCATCATCATTAACTAACACAGTCATCCAATAATATATTGCAATGGAAATATTGGCATGTGTTCGACAATTAATTAATAAATTTATTGTATTGTATTAAGTAAAAATCAATATTAATTATTATTTCTATTACCAAAGGGAATGCACAAAGACATCCGATCACTCGAATGATACTTGAATACTTTCAAAACTCATATCGAGACACGGGCCGGAAACATCTCAGCAGAGCGGTACGTAAAGTACATCGTGATTGGCAAATAATCTTTACTAATATTAGAAATGCGAAAGTAACTCTGTCTGTCTGTCTGTGTATCACGCTTTCACGCCAAAACTACTGACCCGATGTAAATGAAATTTGGTACACAGATAGTCTAGAGCCTGAGAAAGGACATTGCCTACTTTTTAATGCGAGAAAAGGGTTGTAAGGGGTTGAAAGGGGGGATGAAAAGTCGTATGGAAGTATCGTAATTTTTAGAGCTAGAAGCTTGTGAATATTTTTTTTGGCTGTTGATTCGATAGAAAACAAATAATGACATTCAAAGGTTGTAAAAGTCTTACCCTCAAGGGTGTAAAATAACAATAGGGAATTGGGGATGAAAGTTTGTATGAAAATATGAAACGTTTAAGTGAATGTTTTATAAGTTTGCGACAAGAGACAAAATATTTGAGCTATTCTGATATACATAACAAACAATATCACACGGGGACGAAGTCGCGGGCACAGCTAGTTCGCTAATAAAGTATTTTTTTATTACGTTATAGGCAAGTATTTGACCACAATCTCACCTGATGGTAAGGGACGATGTGATCTACTGTGGTGTACCAACTGACCTGTAAAACCGGGGCTCGTCGAACAGCTCCTCGGGCAGCGCGCCGGGGAAGGGCTGGTCGAACATGACCTGGTAGCTGGGCTCGGCGTTGAGCTTGTCGGAGAGCCGCACGGTGTTGGCGGGCGCGGCGCGGTGCACGGCGGTGACGGTGCCGCGCGCGCCCGCGGGCGGCGCTGTGTGCGGCGCCACGCACACCACGCGGTCGTACAGCCGGTACTCCGCCTTGGGGTCCGGCTGGATGTTGCCCGAGTGCAACTCCGCCTGGACGCGTTCCAAGATACGACGGGTAAAGAAAGCCGCCAATGCTGAAGTATTTGTACTAGTGGAGTTGCGCGCGATTTGAGTTTAGACGATTTCTACAGCAATATTGTGAATATTTATCTCATTACTCATACTCGGAAAGTAGGTCTGAAGTTGCCTGAGGAGCGGGTTGAAAGTAATACTTTTCAGCCCTAGGGAGAATCGCTTTCAACTGACAGCTATCTAAATATTAAAAAGAAACTAGTTCTATATTGACATTTCTATTGAACCAGGCCAACTGAAAAAAACGATACCCCTAGTACGAGGGTTGCTTAGTTTGGGACCATACAGTTGGTGTGTCAGTCTGGCGATATTTATTATTGATCCTACTAATATTATAAATGCGAAAGTTTGTGAGTGTGGATGTATGTTTGTTACTCTTTCACGCAAAAACTACTGAACGGATTTGGATGAAATTTGGAACACACTTAGTTTATAATCGGGATTAACACATAGGATATTTTTTATCACGAAAATCCCGAAACTTTTGTTTAGTTAAATACTACGCGGACGAAGTCGGTGGGCACAGCTAGTATATTATATTGGTAGCGGCCGTGGGTCAGATGGTAGTGGCTGATGGCTGACCTTGTAGAGCAGGTCCCAGCGCACTTGCATGGTGATGGTCTTGTCGGGGCGCGCAGGGTCTTGCAGCTGCGCGTCGAGCGCGGCGGCGAGCGCCCGCATCTCCTCCGGCTCCAGCGCGTCCGAGCCGCACTCGCGCCGCGCCGCGCTGCTGTGCGGCTGGCCCTTTACCCACTGCGCTATCTCCTGATGCTTGTTTTCACTGACAATACAAGTTTTTTTTTAATCTTTAAAAAGTGTTTTGGCGCCAACGGGCTAACTCGCTATTGGTTCCCGATGACGCGACATAATCTAGAGCACCAATCAGAACGCGCGAACGATAACGACGTCGAAGTCGCGACGGTTAAAATTTTCACACACAATATAGACGGCACGCACCTACGCATTTAAATTTACTTCTTTATTTCTAAATAGAATAACTATGTTAAACCGAAATTAGCGTCAATATACTTGTCAAACACACAAAAGATTTACGCATTTGGATTTCCTCCACCTCATCGACTTATGTGAGTTGAAGAACTCAAACAAAGTGTAACGTTGTGGAATTGGTAGAATTTTGAAATTCGCGTGGTACGGACTTATTTTCTATCCCGCTCGTTTATGGTTACTAGTAGGGCCCTCTGGCGAAAGTTAGCAACTATGAACAAAACGTGACTAAATTATCAACCGTTACAAAAGCATTCAGTTTTGTTAATTTTGTCGTATAAAATAATTTTATTACATAAATAAATAATTTAATTTCGCAATTTCTTTCATTCTTTCTTTGTCGGCAAACGAGCATCCGACCTGCATGATGTTAAGCAGTTACCGTAGCATTTATTTTAAGGGATTATCCCGCTACAGAATCCCACCACTGTAGCTCCTGTAAGCCAGTATCTATGATGGTGTACAATGATGACACCGAGGTATGACCCCCTTTTTTAGTCCCGGGGAAAAGCTAAAGTGTCTTGGAACTTGCACGAATTTATTGAAAGAAAAAACTGGAGAATACCCCGTAGTATACATTCTTGCAATACCAAAATCATTGCTCGCATGTTGCTCTACCATGGAGTTTTTTGTCCATTCTTCTCCATATGAATATGAATTAGAACGGATGTAAAGTCTACCATCATTATGTTTAATTAAGTACAATCATGGTTTACTTACATACGAAAATCTAACCAGTTTTTTTGGAAGTTGGTTTTTGGAAGTTGGTTAAATAAATTTATTCCGAGTATGCTGCAAATTATCGCTCACCCAATCTCGTCCGGGAATAAATCGCTCTCGAAGAAAATGTCTCTTCCTAGCGATTGTGCCAAGTTGTCGAACAGCTCCGGGTACTGGCGCGCGTACGCCTTCACCAGCTCGATGCACCGCTCCGAGTACAGCCACGAGTTGGTCACTGTACACCGCCGGGTGTAGCCCGACACCTCCAGATTCTGCCCGAGGGGAACGCGCAATGAGTTATGTGCATCTATAACTTACCGATAGAGTTGTAAAGAGCAAATTTTTATACTGAATTCATGTAGCCAATGAGAGCAATCCAGTATTTATTCAATTCTGTTAACCGGTCCAATAACGCCTGACTTGCAACGCGTCGGTCATGTCAATTGACATTTACGATCGAGCCTATCGATAACTCGTACGATAATTTGTACTGTTCAAATCACTTTTATTTTGAAAACAATAATTATGATTTGCAGAAAGAGCGGGCCTCTCCTAACACAGGTATTATTTACTTATCAGGACAGTCCCAAGCAATGTAATATTTACTTGTTAGGAAATTAAAAACTTGAACATGATCCAAAAAAAATTAAGTCCTCTAACGACTGCTTCTCGAGTCAAGGGAGTCGAGACTCGGTCGGTATGGTCGAGCGAGCTAGTGGTGGGTGGGTTAGTAGACTACGGAAGACTGTCTATACTGACGTATCGCCGGTCAAGTGAGTGTCAATCGTTATTGGAACGGTAAACAGACTTGCCCCCCAGTACGGCGGCACCACGTTGCAGTGGACTGACATTGACAATTGGTCGTAGTTATGCAATATGGAACCCACCTACACATACTTTTGCAAACTGAAAACAACCTAGGAACAATAAAACAAAGGTTGGTTTTACCTACAGCAATGCATGTGCGTTGATTCCATTCTGCAAAACGATATCCAAATGACCATTCTGACAGTCCCTCTCTATCTCTCTCTCCCACTCACACGCTCTCTCTCTTTCTCTCCGAGCTTGAATTCATCTGTATTTGCAGTAATTACATAAGCTTAAAAATGGCTTTATCTTATATATAAAATTCTCGTGTCACAATGATAGTTACCATACCTCTGAAACGGCTCGACCGATTTTCATGAAATTATGTGTGCATATCGGGTAGGTCTGAGAATCGGCTAGTATCTATTTTGCATACACCTAAATGTTAAGGGTGGTCCACACACGCGGGGCACAGCTAGTAGTCTATAAATACCTTTTTATTGAACTTCAAATTGAGTCCAATGTTGATTTTGCTGAGGTTCTCAGTGGGCAAGTCGTGCCGCTCGCCCGGGATCACCAGCACCGTGCCGGTGATGCGGGACAGCATTTGCGCCGATATACCTGTCAACAAGAACCATTAAATTAAAGAAGTGAATAAAGAAGAAAATCGTGTATGTATAAACCATCATGTATGTAGGGGAAGTATGTGTGTGTGAAAAGGTTAGGGAACCATCATGTATGTAAGGCAAGTATGTGAGAGTGAAAAGGTTAATGAACCATCATGTATGTAAGGCAAGTATGTGTGACATATTGATGTCTTATATTTACGCGAATACTACACATTGAAATAAAACTATTTTTACGGATTATATCGCGTTTATTTTTACTTTTTATGTTCCCGACGTTTCAAGTGTCAAGTGACCACCTGTCAAGTGTCACATTCCTCTACAAGATGCAGGGGTATACAAACTCGATTGTGAATGTGGGCTCTCCTACATAGGGCAAACTAAAAGATCAGTAAAAACCCGCGTAAAAGAACACATAGCTGACGTGAAACACCGGCGCTCCACGAAGTCTGCAATCCTTGAACATGTACAGGACCGCACCCGCCATTATATCAGATTTGATAAACCACAGATCCTCGCAAAAGAACACCGATTCCGACCAAGGATGATACGTGAGGCCATTGAAATTAAAAAACATCCAAATTTCAATAGGGAAGATGGCTGGGTGCTACCACCAACTTGGGATCCAGTAATTAATATAATTAAATCCAAAACCAAGTGTACCATTGCAAGACCTCGAGACACTGTGAGCACTTTCTGCGTGGATCGGACCGCAAACAACAACTTAATATGAGGGTACCCAGTTACTAACTATGACATCAGGACGTCTAACACCTCAGTCCCCCCGTGACCATGGCTGCTGTAAAGCAGCCGAAACGTCGGGAACATAAAAAGTAAAAATAAACGCGATATAATCCGTAAAAATAGTTTTATTTCAAAGTATGTGTGAATGAAAAGGTTAGTGATCCATCATGTATGTAAGGCAAGTATGTGTGAGTGAAAAGGTTAGTGAACCATCATGTATGTAAGGCAAGTATGTGTGAGTGAAAAGGTTAATGAACCATCATGTATGTAAGGCAAGTATGTGTGAATGAAAAAGGTTAGTGAACCATCATGTATGTAAGGCAAGTATGTGAGAGTGAAAAGGTTAGTGAACCATCATGTATGTAAGGCAAGTATGTGAGAGTGAAAAGGTTAGTGAACCATCATGTATGTAAGGCAAGTATGTGTGTGTGAAAAGGTTAGTGAACCGTCATGTATGTAAGGCAAGTATGTGAGAGTGAAAAGGTTAGTGAACCATCATGTATGTAAGGCAAGTATGTGAGAGTGAAAAGGTTAGTGAACCATCACGTATGTAAGGCAAGTATGTGTGTGTGAAAAGGTTTGTGAACCATCACGTATGTAAGTCAAGTATATGTGTGTGTGTGTGTGTGTGTGCGTGCGTGTCTTACCGCATGCAGCGGCGGCGTGGTTGGCGCTGCGGTAGGGGCTGGCGACGGGGTGCGCGCGGGGCGTGGGCTCGGCTCGCTCCCGCACCAGCACGCGGATACGTCCGTTGGTGCCGATAGAATCTGTGTCTATCACCTGCACATGGGTATTAACGGAAATATAACAGGGTGAATATTCCATAGTAAATTGACAAGCGTAGGCCGCTCGGCTCACTGCAGCGAGTGGTTGCGGGTTCGATTCCCGTCAGGGAAAATTTCGGAAATGGCCACCAGTCCATTGTACGGTCCCACAGTACAAATAGACTATAGTAGATTGTTACACAAGGGGTGAATGTAACTTATTTTGGTCCGAGATGTGGTTTGACGCCTGAGCGTAGCGAGGGCGCCAATAGTTCGAGGGACAAAATTAGTCTTTCACCCGAGGTAAACACTGTGCTTTTCATTACGAATACAAGGAAAGTAAAAATAAAAACAGGAAGTAGCTAAAGAAATAGTACAAGGAAGTATGAACTATACTCTACAACTCGATAAAACAAATGAAGATCGGATTGCCGCCTATTTTGTTTTTTTTTTCGTTGGCCGGCTAACTTCATTATTAGAAATGTGAAAATGGATCTAGTTATTTTTAAATTATTTGTCATATGTCAGTTAAACGCGATTCTCCCTAGGGCGGAAAAGTATTACTTTCAACCCGCTCCTCAGGCAACTTCAGACCTACTTTCCGAGTGTATGAGTAATGAAAAATAATATCCAAAGACACTATTCCACGCGGACGAAGTCGCGGGCACAGCTAGTATAAAATAAATAATGTAATAGAAATGAATGGTGTCTTACGGTGGCGAGGCAGCCGTACTGCGGGCCGGGCGTGAGCAGGAACACGTGGTCCCCGGGGGGGAAGGCGTCGCGGGGGGAGCGGTAGCGCGCGGGCGCGGGGGCGGGGCCCGCCGCGCCCGCCACCACCGCCTGCCGCGCGTACCCGCACGCTACCCCACACCACTGCTCTTCCTCCACCATGCTCTTGTTCTCGCGCACCAGGTACTTGTACCCTGGAGATAATTTATGTTACTAGCTGTGCCCCCCCCGACTTCGTCCGCGTAGTATTTAAAGTAACAAAAATTTCGGGATTATCGGGATAAAAAGTATCCTATATGTTAATCTCGGTTATAAACTATCTGTGTTCCAAATTTCATCCAAATCCGCTCAGTAGTTCTTGCGTGAAAGAGTAACAAACAAACATACATACATCCACACTCACAAACTTCCACATTTATAATATTAGTAGGACTAGCTGTACCCTGCACGCGTTGCTACGCTACCAAAGATTGGTCGCACTCAGAAACCTTTGTGGGCTCATGCACAACACTTTGCTGAAGATCATGACATGATGACATGATCAAATGCCATAGTTTACGATTCTATAAAGGACATACAGACAAACATCCTACAAATATTATAAATGTGAAAGTTTGTGAGTGTGGATGTATGTTTGTTACTCCTCCACGCAAAAACTACTCAACGGATTTGGATGAAATTTGGAAAACATAGTTTATAACCGGGATTAACACATAGAGTACTTTTTATTTCACATAGAGTATATTTAATTTTATCCCGATAATCCCGAAATTTTTGTTAAGTTAAATACTATGCGGACGAAGTCGCGGGCACAGGCTAGTTCATTTATATATATAGATAGAAGAAGGTAGACTAGCGACCCGCCCGGCTTCGCACGGAAACAAAACAAAATGAAGAAAGTTGAGCGGAACAGTTAAAATTCAATATTCAAAGTTAAGAAAGAAATGCACTTGAGAGAGTCGTTGAGTATATCCATAATAAGTTAATTTACTCACCTTTTAAATTAACTGCGTGGATGATAATCTTGACATCTCCTAATTCGATGCCGAGACGATTCATATTGCTACAAAAATAAAATAAAATGTATCATTAATCATGTCAACACTATGGTATGTAAATGGGCCTATCCAGACTTTGCGAGCAGCCGCGCACGACCAATCATTTCCACGTTTGACCACGTAATTCTAACATCATTCGGGAAAAGGCGAAGTAGGTGGAATACATACTTACTCTTTTTACAGTTTAACTTTTAGAGATAAGAGCTTGTTAAAGTTAGCGACGATTATCGAGCGGCAGGCTTTTCAAACGTGGACATATCCAATGAATAATTTGATGATAACTTACTGTTCGATTATGGTGGACCTTTCCGCTATCCACTGCTTGTGCAGATTGCCAAAGTTGGCCTCGGTGGTGTAACTTGGCACTCCATTCACGTTGTTGTTCTGTTTGTCCACGTGATGGAGACGCATCTTTTCGTTGGACACCGATATTACTCTGCAACAATATTGACTTTGATTAAAGGTAATCGATAACAAAAAAGCTTGTAAAATGAGCTAAGATCGCATGTTGAGGTGTGTTTGTGCCAAACTTAGCATAGCGCGGCGTATAATACGCGAAAAATTAACGGCCGTTACGCTCGACGAAATGACGAAGAATACGCGTAGAGCCAAGAGTAATGACGGCAAGCAAATTATTGGATCTCAAGATGTAGCTTGAATGGATTGGCGTGATGTTGACGTGCCGTCACTGCAAATACATACTACTAATACGGTACTTCAATAATTATTTAAAAGTACTTAGGGCTGCTTGTTAGTACATCTTAAATATGTAAAACCTAATTTACCTTATTCAATTTTAACATTTTCATGAAAAAATGACAACAATATTTGGTATTTTTAAATTATCTTCTAAAGCACTAGCCTAATCCTAAACGACATAAGTAGGTACCAGCATTACCTACAGATTTTTAAAGCTTTAGAGGCCAAAATTCCTGACATAATAGCAAATAAAAAACTTTGTATCCATGTACGAGGAGAAATCTAAATAAAAGCTATACTATTAGGGTTACTATTGTTTTTAAAATTTCGACTGACTATACCAAATTTCATAAACTTCCCTCGCAAAACTGTAACAGTTGTGACACCAAGATGAACAGACGGACTGGATGTTCTTGTAATAAGGGTAAAATAAATAAATAAATTAATATAGCCAGACAGACACACCAACTGTACGGTCCCAAACTAAGCAAAACTTGTACTATGGGTACCGTACAATAGACTGGGGGCGATCCCAGTGACACCCAGACCTGGGCAAATTACGAAAAGGTCATTTCCGAAATTTGCCCCGGCGGGAATCGAAACCGCAACCGTTATGTGCAGTGAGCTGAGCGGCCTACGCTCGAACCACTGCGCCAACTGCGCCACTGCGATCATTAGTAGGGCCTACGGAACCAACTGGTAACCAATGTTGTAACCTGAAAAGCGTGTCGATACTCACTTGGCTCTAGTGAGATGCGGCCAGCCCACCCATATGACCTTCCCGAGCAGCTCCTGGGCCACCTTCTCCAGCGGGTCCTCGTCCGACTCCCGGATCAGCTCCACAATCATGTTCTCGTTGCGCGACGGCTGGTCGAACACTTTCACTTTGCATTTCTTTATACTCGTCTGTGGGGAAGAAATTTATATGATAAACAAATGAAGCATCAATAGCCCAGTGGTTAGAGGGGCCGTCCTCGTAGCTGAGAGGTTCCGGGTTCGATCTCCATCCTGGCCATTAAACTATTGACGTGAGCCCACTCCTAGCACAAGCATTAGCTTAGTTGGAGGGGCTAAAGGGAATACTAGTAACGTGATAAACACACATTGCTATCTTTAAAAAAAAAATTACGTTGCTCACCTAGTACACTGTAATAATACTTTTTAATCGCATGCAACAGCATGTGTTGCACACACACCCCTGGCATCAGCGGAATCATGGCTAAGACCCGACTACGGGACCTTAAGTAAATTCTAATAGCAGATCTAACAGATCTGAGCAAACACCACAATCAAAACAACGAATATAATATAATAAAAAATTGAAAATCAGAAAAAAACTGAGTAAATGTGCATGGCAGATTTGAAACTATTTTATATAGCAAAATATGGTTTTTAAAGGAAATAAAATTCAGCATTGCGTGGGTTCAAAACTCTTACCCACGCACCGCTGAATGTTCACGCGGTCTATTTACAAATAGGATATTTAAACGTTGACCAAATGGCCAGATTATCAACTATTTGATATGCAGAGTTGCCGCCGCATAAGGTTTTTCACTTAAAAAAAACATATTTTCATTACTCATACTCGGAAAGTAGGTCTGAAGGAGCGTGTTGGAAGTAATACTTTTCAGCCCTAGGGAGAATCACTTTCAAAAGACAGCTGTCAAATTATTAAAAATAAACTAGTTTTATTTTGACATTTCTATTAAACTAGGCCGGCCAACGGAAAAAAAACAAAATAGGAGGCAATCCGATCTACATTTGTTTTTTAGAGTTGTAGAGCATTCTTCATACTTCCTTGTATTATTTATTTAGCTAATTCCTGTTTTTATTTTTGCTTTCCTTGTATTCGTATCGTAATGAAAAGCACAGTGTTTACCTCGGATGAAAGACTTATTTTGTCCCCTTGTGTTACCTTCACCCCTTGGGTAACAATTTACTATTGTTGTTAAGCTCGTAGTTAGGAAAATAAGGCAATAAGATAGCTCAAGCGAGTGACCTTGTACTTCAAATGCCTCATGGTGGGGAAGCCGGGGAACAGCAGGTCGCGCTGCGCGTTGGGCAGCATGCCTCTCTTCAGCAGCTGCGGCGCCACCTCCAGCTCCGCGCGCCACACCTCCTGCTCTATGGCGTGGCACTCGGGGATGGGGGGGAAGTGATCCGGCGCCAGGGCCACACCTGCCCAGGAGATTAAAAAAAAAAAGCATGTAGTTTTAAACCTCGGACCGATAAGCCATAGAGGCGGCATAGCCGGTCTCTCGGTGGACTAGCTTATGCATTCACCACCGCGTAATAATAAATAAGGTATATACATATGTACCAAATTTCGTCAACTTCTGTCAGAAACTGTAGAAATTATGACCCTGTGACAGGCCGGGACGATGGACGGACAAACGGATTGATCAGACTGACAGGGTTCCTCGTAGGGACTACGGAACCCTAAAAAATGACAAAGACGCCGCATAGCCACGCGTCCCCAGTTGCCAAGTTTATGCATTACCACCGAAAATGTGTATGCATATTATATAAGTATGCATATTATTATATATAAGTGATGAAGGAAAACGTCTTCTAAAAAAAGTCTTTCGAAAGTCATGTAGAGTTAGCAAAACCGCACTGGGCCAGCGTTGTAGACTATGGCCTGAGCCTCCCTCGCATTGAGGAGAATTCCAACACAGAATTAACCACGAATTTAATATACAGGTTGAAACAGAAAGGGTATATTTTTTTTCAAAACTTAACTTTGTAGGCAAACTATCAGCTTTGGAGGCAACTTGAAAAACGAAAGGTGTTATACGAGGCATGCCTTTTAAGTTCTGTCGTTTCCATAATTCCCGGCAATTTTGAATTTGGAACTGTTCTATATTCGAATGTGTTTAAATTTCGAATCTCAAAACAGTTGAATGTATTAGAATTAATGTTATTGTTTAGTCACAGCGTCGATTAGAATCTGTCAGGTTACGTACGAAAATGAATCTCTCTAAGGAAAATGTTCGTGCAATAATTTTCTACAACTTTAGAAGAGGCCTGACACGGCTTCAGTGTTTTGAAGAGCTAATATCTGTGTTCAGGGATGAAGCCCCATGTCTGCGGACTGTCGAACGCTGGTATTTAGAATTCCAGCGTGGACATACTAGTGTTAGTGACAAATCTCGCGAAGGTCGCCCAAAATCTGCATTCACTGAAGATAACATCATTGGAGTGAGACAACTAATTCTCGAAGATCGTCATGTGACGTATCGAGAGATAGAGGCTCTCATTAGGCATCTCAGGGACAACCATTCAGAAGATCTTGCATGAAGCGCTTGGTGTAAGAAAGCTAGTTTGCCGTTGGATACCGCATCTGCTTTCCGACGATCACAAGGCGGCCCGCGTCAGATGGTGTAAGAAAACTCTGCAAAGGTTCAACCGAGGAGAGTCAAATCACGTCTACGACATCATCAGTGGTGACGAATCTTGGATCTATGCCTACGATCCTGATTCCAAACAACAATCTACAATCTGGGTCTTTCAAGACGAGCCAAAGCCGACTAAAGTTGTTCGTTCTCGAAGCACTTCAAAGAAGATGGTGGCCACGTTCGTTAGAAAAACCGGCCATGTTGCGACTATTGCACTTGATGATCGTAGAACGGTTAACGCAGAGTGGTATACCACAGTTTGTTTACCACAAGTCATCGCCGAACTTCGAAAATCTAACTCAAAGCGACGCATCATCCTGCACCACGACAATGCAAGTTCACACAGCGCTCGTCAAACGATTGAGTATTTGAAGCAGGAAAAAGTAGAAATTCTTGACCATCCTCCATACAGTCCTGACCTAAGCCCTAACGATTTTTTTACATTTCCTAAAATTAAGAAAAGTCTTCGTGGTCAAAGGTTCCAGTCCAGTGAAGAAGCAGTCGACGCTTTCAAGTCAGCCATTTTGAACACCCCCACTTTAGAGTGGAATAAATGTTATAATAACTGGTTTGAGCGAATGGAAAAGTGTATTAAGCTACGTGGTGAATACTTTGAAAAACAATAAAAAGTACTATAAGGTTCTAGTTGTGTTTTTTTCTTCAAACGACAAAACTTAAAAGGCATCCCTCGTATGAATAGAGCTGTTGACAGATTTCAAAAGTCTACAAAACCCTTAGTACTTCAACTGTCCCACAAAGCCGATAGTTTTAGATTTACAAAGTAAAATTGCAAAAAAAATAGTATATCCCTTTTGTTTCACCTAGTAGAGCGGCCCGAATGTTACCTTGAACTCAAACATTATTAATTTATTACCATTTCGTATCGATTTTATTTAGCCGTGTTTTTATTACTTTTTACTTGATGTGTGTTTATGTATTATCACATACCTTGACTTTGCGCAGTCCAGTTGTAGACCAACATGGGTCCATGCGCGTTGCGTTTCTTCTCCTCCTCTGTTAATCTCTGATAGCACGGCTCCATCGCTGACAGTAAATTCACCTACCAAAGGAACTGGTCATTAACAAAATAAAATATTAAAAGTAAAGACGTAAGTAAAGTAAGACGAATTTTAACAGTACAAACTTCGGGGAATACCTGAATATAAAATTTAGTATTCTTGAATAAATATTTCGTTACATCATCGTAATATCGGTCTCAACATTAATGGAAAGGTTTAGAGGTAGGGTTGCCAGCCTATAAAAATACACCAAAAAATTTATTCACCATATAAATTTTAAAGGCATATTCAGAAAAACTTCCTTAATTCAACTTCGCAATCAGTTTCTCATTTCATTGTGATTATATAAAAAGGGTTTATTATATTCATTCTGTAGTACCTACTACAAACATGGCAAGTATGTGGGCATACAGTGGGTGTGTGACAGTCTGGCGATATTAATTTATTTATTTATAGACCGTCATTTTGGCCCTCACCTCGTCAATGAAGGGTATGAGCACGACGGCTTCCCAGTCGTTCCTCTTCCCGTTGAGGTCGGTCTCGAAGTGCACGGGGTAGTAGTGGACGATGGGCGAGTCCTCGTCCGTCATCAGGTCGTGGAACGGCGCGGGCAGCAGGTTCTTGCTCGCCGCCGGCAACACGGCTAACAACTGTACGAGATATCAAATAGTTGGATATCGTTTTGCAGAACGAAATCAACTGCGGTAGACCAAAACAAACCGTGTGTTAGTGGTTCTAGGTTGGTTTCAGTTTGCAAATCTACGTCCAATATATGTTTGGGCTCGAAAGAGAGAAACATAATAATAATAATTTGCAATTTAAAGTCCCACTTCTGGGTACGGTCTCTCCTCAATGCGAGGGGGAATCAGGCCATAGTCTGCCATGCCGGCCCACAGGGCGGAAAGACATGCCAAGTTTTACATGTCTTTCTCAGTTAGATTTTTTAAGACATACCGGTTTTCACACAATGTTTTCATACATTTACGACCATATTCACTCAGAGTGCGCGCGATCGTACAGCCCATTGAGAAATGTCAAACTTTCTATAGAGTTTGTCCGTAACTTAGGCTCGTCTATCGTCCTATCGGCTCGTCGTCTATTAGGCAAATCTATCCCAAGTCTGCGAGAGGTCTTGAGTACACTTTTGATGTCATTTCGAAGTTTTACACCAGGGTCGATTTTCGGATGACATTCAACAGTCGATACTTTGAAATTTCAGTTATCAGCCAAATCTGGGTAGTTTTTCCGCGGGACTCGTCGAGGTTCAAACCACGGTGGCATCGTTGGACACCATCCTGGATTCAGGAGTATAATTCGTACATATCACTAAAACGCGTTCTGTGACTCTTATGTCACTGGCATATGGGTTAATTTGCAATAACATCACGCGTCTTTGTTTAATGAACCGACTATAATCGTGGTAGGAATGTGGGCCATACAGGAATACGACATCAATAGAACAAAAAATTGGCCAAATGTAAAGGTGAAGACTTACCTGTTCAAATGGTTTGAACGGGTCTCCGAGCTCGAACTCAATTTTCAGGTCCTTGAACCCCTTGATGTCGGAGATGTAGGGGGCGTAGTGGTGGGGGTAGTACCAGCACCAGGAGGGGCAGCCGCGGTAGTAGTACCACAGGTTCCACTGGATGGCGCGCACGTAGCACTCTGCTTGGTCCGCTAGTACCTCTCTACCGGAAAAACGTTGGCATATACTAGTTGAAACAGAAAGGGTAGACTATTTTGTTAGCAACTTTACTTTGTAAATCTAAAACTATCGGCTTTGTGGGCCAGTTGAAGTACTAAAAGTTTTGTGGACGTCCGAAATCTGTAAACAGCTGTATTCGTATAACACCTTTTGTTTTTCAAGTTTCCTACAAAGCTGTTAGTTTTAGAATTACAAAGTTAAGTTTTGGAAAAAAGGTATACCCTTTTTGTTTCAACCTGTATACTAACATTGTATATAGGGTTATTGGTGAAACACTAACAACCTCTCAGGACTATATTACTAACATGATAAACAACAACTTTTGTTCAATGACTTATAGGATGTTATTAATAAATCGATCTGAGAGTGTTTTTGGAAATGTCAAATGAAAGTAACACGTCAAAAGTGTTATAAAGGTCGCTCTGAGATTGGAGATCGATTTATTAATAAAGGCGTTAATTATTAATTTGACAAAAAATATTATTCATGTAACTTTCATTCATAAATGAAAAACACAAAATTTTACGAATTCTACGCTCGCGTCGCATCATACGTCCTTGTATAATATATTCAGTAGTGCGGTGGTAAAAAATTCAAATGTGTTAGATAGAACAACAAAATCTTTGTGTTCGTTGTTTTTGTGGTTGTTGTTATGATGAAGTATTACAGTCCTGCGAGGTTGTTAGTGTTTTACCAGTAAGTTATTGGCAATAACCCCGTATTAGTAACGAAAAATGGAGCTTATAAAATAAACAAACAAACAAAAAATGTCAAACCAAATGTTTGTCTGATGTAAATCAATAGCTATAAAAGGCTTCGTGGGTAGTAAGAAAGGACCATATACAGCCCGAGCTATGAGCGAGACAGAACTAGCTTACATTTCGTACATATGTATATAGTTGTCTCGGCTGTTGACAAGACATGTAAATAGAAGACCATAAGTATAATATCGCTGGAAATATTCTGTCAAACAATGACAGCACTGCAATTTATTAGTAATTTTCTTGCATTAAAATCGGTGGCATCTAAAAAACAGTGACGTCTAGGGACGACCTAATGAAGCGAAGCTTTATAGTATAAAGCGTAGGACGCCGCAGCTGCCACTCTGTATACATATATTTATCGTGTAACGCTACTGACGCTTAGCACGGATAGAGTGGCCGCGCGGCGAGCGCACCGAACTTTCGTATAGAAGCTTCGCTTCAATAAATAATTAGAAACATATATTACTTTAGAAATAGTTTGATTTGTTATAAGGATACTTACTCTGTTACCTTGGAATAATCTAACTTATTAATATAATAGTCCTTTTTATGTAGAATAAACTCCATTTCGATATTTGCTTCCTCTGTAAAGAAAACATCGGTATTATCTATCTATTTAACGACTGCTCGGCGCAGTTGTTCGAGCGTAGGCCGCTCGGCTCACGGCACATGGTGGTTGCGGGTTCGATTCCCGCCGGGGCAGATTTCGGAAATGGCCTTTTAGTAATTTTCCCAAGCTTGGGTGTAACTGGGATCGCCCCCAGTCCATTTTACAGTTCCCACAGTACAAGCGTTGCTTAGTTTGGGACCATACAGTTGGTGTGCCAGTCTTGCAATAAAATAATAATAATTATTATAGCCCTTTTGACGTCCTACTCCTGGGCACGGGCCTCCCCTTAACACGAGGGGGATTCAGGCCATAATCCACCACGCTGGCCCAGTGCGGGTTGGTGGATTTCACATGTCTTTCGAAAATTGGTTAAATCTTCTAAGATATGCAGGTTTCCTCACGATGTTTTCCTTCACCGTAAGCAAGTGATAATCATATAGAAGAGCGAAGGGTGTGGTGTTTAGGCGCTTTCGGGGGAGATTGCCGCCGTCACCACCCATAGTTTAGTTAAGTGTTAAATATAAATATGTATGTTACTTTATAAGGTATATATCTATGGCCCTGCGTTGCCTGAGAACAAATAAATAAAATAAAATAAATAAATAGAAAGTCTTGCAATATTGATTATTATTATTTATCTTCCTGAATTGTGTAAGTATAATAAACATTTACAAAACACTCACCATCGCTGGTCTCTTCATATTCGTCATCATTATCGTCGTCAACAAACTGCAAGCGAAACAACACTCTATTACATACGTCACAAAACATATAGCAAAAGTACTTACGAGAATATACGATAAGGACTAAAGTACCATGTCATGAGTGGCGTCGATTAGAGCTTGGAGTTCGTTGTCCGGCTTAGCTTTTATTTCATCTATGTCCACATTGAACGTCTCGTCGTTGTTGGGTTTGTACTGCGGAAAATAAGTTAAAAATACACTGTCAGTGATGTGATGTATCGGGATACACTGGAAAATTATTCTGGTGCTTGTCGAAGTAAAAATTTCGAAATTCCCCAATGTTCCAGAGAACATGGGTTTAATTCATTCGAATCCATATCGGAAACCTTAAAACATCTGTATTTCTGCCAATTTGAAGTTTATTTGCTAAATTTTGTGAATGATAGTCAACGTCAAAGCGTTTATTTTTTTAGGCCTATGGGGGCACTCACAAATTGTCAATTTTACATTGTTTTCTTATATCTACAACCGGGTCGGAATGCGACCTCGACTGAGAAGATGCGGCAAAGATGAATCCGAGAAGATTCGATGCCCGTCAGGGCAGACAACAGAAATGTTACATTCGTCATTTGCTCTGGTCTGGTTACAACTGGCATCGCCCCAGTCCACATAGTATGCAAGCATTGGGACCAAATGGTATATTGTTTGACGCAATTGGGAGTTTCCCAATAATATGCAAAGAAAACGGTATTGATAATGAAATGTCCAAAAACACCTAGCCGTTTATGGTTATGTCTAGATTTAGAAGTGTTTTGTTGACCGCAATGTTATTAATATCTTGATAAATACTGACTTTCGTAAATCAAAGTTTTAAAATGCCACCAAATATTAATTACTAGCGGCCCGCCCCGGCTTCGCACGGGTACATTGCGGTTACATTATTCGAGTTTTAGTAAGGATCCCTAATTTTTTTGAAAATATATTATAGCCCATGTCACCCGGGGATAGTGTAGCTTCCCAACAGTGAGACGCCGCCTCAGTAGCTGTGTACTGGGGCGGCGGAGAGGGTGTCCCACCCTGCTCCCTCCTAGAGAGGGGGCAAGGCTTCGTGGCGGTCAGGTGGGGCCCTCTGGCCGTAGTGGGCTGCTACGTCTCTCCCAACAGGTCCCTCGCCGATTACGAGGCGTACCTGGACGGGCTGGCGAACTGCATTCGCAGATGCCTACCCCGTCCGCTCATCGTCCTGGGGGATTTCAACGCTCACGCTAGAGCGTGGGGCGGCCCTAGGAACGATGCAAGGGGAGAGACGTTGCTCGAATGGGCGGCTGTGCTAGACCTCCGGCTCGTAAACCGGGGGTCCGTCAGCACATGCGTGCGGTGGCAGGGGGAGTCGATCGTGGATCTCACATGGGCGACTCCCGCTGCCATGGCCATGTTGTCGGGATGGCGGGTCGCGGAGGAGGTGGTCACTCTGTCTGACCATCGCCACATCGTATTCGGTGTGGCCATCCGCCGCCCCGACAACTCCCGCCGCCGAGAAGGCAGCCCCCCGCGACGTTGGTCTCTCAAGCGGCTAAATCGAGATCTTCTCGAAGCCGCCGCCAACGTCGCGGCGTGGCCGGAAATCGCCGAAGAGGTCCGATCCGATCCGGAAAGGGTGGCAATCTGGTTCTGGGACACGATGACGGTCGTCTGTGACGCCGCCATGCCCCGGACCGGAAACCCCAGGCGTGGGCAGGTGTACTGGTGGTCAGCGGACATCACGCAGCTACGTGAAGTCTGTCTGCGGTGTCGACGCCAGTACCAGAGAGCCCGGAGAAGAAGGCGAGCCTCAGCCGAGGAGAAAGCCAGAGCGTACGCGGCGTACCGAGCGGCCACAATGGCGCTCCAGTTCGCCATCGCGGACGCCAGGACTCGGTCCTGGAGCGAGCTCCTGGAGGGACTGGACAGGGATCCGTGGGGGCGTCCCTATAAGGCGGTGCTTGGTAAGCTCCGCCCCTGGATGCCCCCGGTGACGGAAACCCTCGAGCCGGAGCTGCTGGAGAGAGTGATCCGTACGCTCTTCCCGGCGGCGCCGGCCAGTCCTTCAATCCCCCCGACACCTTCGGACTACACCGATGAGTTGGGGGTGACCGAGCAGGAGTTGGACCGAGCCGTTGGCCGCTTGCGTGCCAAGAACACCGCGCCAGGCCCCGACGGTATACCGGGCCGGGCGTTGGTGTTGGCTCTGGCTGCCCTGGGGAGCGTGTTGAGGCAGCTGTTCGACAGCTGCCTCCGTACTGCCACGTTCCCCACGGCCTGGAAGAAGGCTAGGTTGGTCCTCTTGAAGAAGGAAGGCAGAACTGCGGACTCTCCCTCTGCATACCGTCCCATATGTCTGCTGGACGAGACTGGCAAGCTCTTTGAGCGCGTCATTGCCTCTCGTCTCAGCGGGCATCTGTCGCGTGTCGGCCCCGACTTGGCGGACAGCCAGTATGGCTTCCGGCAGGGACGATCGACGATCGACGCGATCATTCGCGTCCGTTCCCTGTCGGAGCAGGCTGTGTCCCAGGGTGGCGTGGCGTTGGCGATAAGCCTCGACATCGTCAACGCCTTCAATTCCCTGCCCTGGGACGCGATCGGGGGGGCGCTGTCACACCATCGTGTGCCCCCCTACCTGCAGGCCATCATCGTCGGGGGCTACTTGCGCGACAGGTACATCTCGTACATGGGACAGGACGGTGCAGTGCACCGTAGGGAGGTGTTGTGCGGTGTTCCGCAGGGGTCCGTGTTGGGGCCCCTCTTATGGAACATCGCATACGACGCAGTTCTGCGTGTCGAACTCCCCGCCGGCGTGAGTGTCGTCTGCTATGCGGACGACACTCTGGTCATTGCCAGCGGGGAGACCTTCGAGAGGACCACGAGGCTCGCCGAGCTTGGGGTTGAATTGGTCGTCGCTAAGATCCGCGAGTTGGGCCTTCAAATAGCGCCTCACAAGACCGAGGCGCTATGGTTCCACGGACTGCCCAGGAGCAGGGAACCGCCCGACTCGTGGGTTCGCGTCGGTGACTCGCCGGTCCGGGTGGGGCGGTACATGAAGTACCTAGGCCTCACCCTGGACAGTCGCTGGGGCTTCGAGGAGCACTTCGAGCGCCTAGTCCCCCGGGTCGAGAGGGTAGTGGGTGCTCTGCACAGACTGCTGCCCAACCTCGGGGGACCGATCGAGGAAGTTCGCCGCCTCTACGCGGGGGTCGTGCGATCCGTGGTGGTCTACGGAGCCCCGGTGTGGGCTCCGCGGTTACGAATCCGACGCTGCAGGACCAAGATCTACAGCCTGCAGCGGAGGATGGCCATCCGGGTCGCACGAGGATACCGCACGATATCCTTTGAGGCGGCGACGATCCTAGCGCGCTTCCCGCCCTTGGACATACTGGCGGACATGGACGCGAGGGTCTATGACCGGATCCGCGAAGTCCGCCAGAGAGGTGAGGAGGCGCCAGCGCTCGAAGGCATACGCCGGCGGGAACGGAGGCGCGCGTTCGCGGAGTGGCGCGCGCGGCTCTCCGATGAGCGATACGCGCGCAAACGCGTCGTCAACGCTCTCCTGCCGGTCCTCGAAGCCTGGGTGAGGAGGAAGACAGGGCGAGTCACTTTCAGGCTTGCACAGATCATCACTGGACACGGCTGTTTCAGTGATTATCTGTGCAAGATAGGACGCGAAGCGACGACCAATTGCCACCACTGTGGAGGAGACCAGGATTCCGCCCAGCACACGCTCGAGGCGTGTCCCGCGTGGGACGCGGAGCGGCGGATCCTGGTCCGCCGGATCGGATCGGACCTTTCCCTGGGCAGCGTAGTATCGGCTATGCTGTCCGGGGAAGCGGCGTGGGGGGCTGTGACCTCCTTCTGCGAGACAGTCATGTCCCAGAAGGAGTCCGCCGAGCGGGATCGGGAGAGAGCTGATCCCGCTCGCCGACGTAGGCGCCGTGCTGCGCCACGTCGGGGCCCCCCGGCCCTGATGCCCAGGGCCCAAAACAACGGGCTACCCTCGGGGTCGAGAACGTCCAGGGTGTGGGCCCCGGACGTTCCCTGACGACGACGACCCTGAGGAGGACGGCGGCGGGCGTGGCTCCCCGCCGCCGTGCACTGCGAGGGTGCAGGGGGAGCGACCATCTGCTCCCCCGGGGCGAGCTCCCGCGAGGGAGCGCGGCACATGAGGGGCACCGGCGAGTTCTTCGGGAGGGCCCGGAGTCCCTCTGACGTGCTGAAGGCGGCCACCGGGGAGGTTTTAGTGGGTAAGAATCCCACATACCCCAGGCCTTTCCCACAAGAGGCCTGGGAATCTTTGGAAGATTTCCTCCTCGTGAAAAAAAAAAAAAAAAAAAAAAAAAAAAGCTTCCCAACAGTGAAATAATTTTTCAAATCGGTTCAGTAGTTTCGGAGCCTATTCATTACAATCAAACAAACAAAGTTTTCCTCTTTATAATATTAGTATGATTCATAAATAATTTTTACTAAAACAAATGAACCGACTTCAAAAAATCCTGGGTGCACTAAAAAGCTAGAAATAACTAGGGACCTTGTACTTTTTTTCATTTGCAGTAGGGGTAGGTACTGTGGGTAGTGCGTGAAATAAACCTTTTTGAATATTACTTTCTCTGACACACCCTGCAAGGAATACATCTACATACAAGTTATACTGTAATTTAAAATTATTATATACCACATACCTCTCTCCTCTCGTTAGCATTGGGCCGCCTACCGGTCTTGGCTTCGAAGTATTTCAAGTCGGCATACGTGTCCTGGAATTTCTCCTTGTCTATTTTAGCTAGCTCCTGCAGGAAGGTCTCGAACCTGCCCAGGTGCAAGTTGCCGGCCTCGTTGATATAGCCTGCCGGAAGATAAATACAGGTTTAATACCTCACTAGATGGTACATCTTATATTAATTAAAAAGAGTAACCATTGACTTTTTTGCTGGATCTTCTCAATGGAAGCAGCATTCCGAACCGGTGGTAGATTCTGACTATTCATAAATGCTTTGTTGGCTTACATGAGTAAAAACAATTTTGAGTTTGAGTTTGATGCGCCCGCGACTGCGCCCGCGTGGGAAATTTAATTTAAAATAAAACGTAACCTATGACACTTAGGGATAGTGAAGCTTTCTAACAGTGTAATAATTTTGTGAATCGGATAAGCAGTTTCAGAGATTACCTCCTACAAACATACATACAAACAAATCACTTTACCCCATCTTTACCTTTATCTTTTGTGCTACATATCAATATGATAAGACCACCACTAAGATAAGACGATAAGACTGGATATTATATTTTTATGATGAAATAGCTGTGTCCCCCGACTTCGACCTCGTAGTATTTAACGTAACAAAAATTTCGGGATTATCGGGATAAAAAGTATCCTATATGTTAATCCCGGTTGTAAACTATCTGTGTTCCAAATTTCATCCAAATCCGTTCAGTAGTTTTTGCGTGAAGGAGTAACAAACATACATACATACATACATACATCGACACTCACAAACATTCACATTTATAATATTAGTAGGATATTTAAATTACTATGTTATAAATAAATAGTATAAAACGAAGTCGCTATCCGCGTCTGTCTGTCTTAACTACGCAACGGATTTTGATGAGATTTTCCCTGTCTGGGTCAATAGTTATTTATATATTGTTCAGAGTACTTTCATTATGCGCGCGTACTATACGCGTCTGTGCATTGAGAACGTATTATATAAATATATCGCCAGACTGACACACCAACTGTATGGTACCAAACTAAGCATCGCTTATACTATGGGTACCGTACAATGGACTGTGGGCGATCCCAGTGACACCCAGACCTGGTCAAATTAGGAAAAAATCATTTCAAATTTTTTTCCCGGCCGGAATTGAACCTGCAACCACCATGTGCAGTGTGCTGAGCACCCTGCGCTCGGGCCACTGCGTCAAGCAGTCGTCGGTGAATTTATTTACAGAAACAGTACTAAACTAGCGATAATGGTATTACTCACCATCTAGAGTAGGCAGCACGGTCATATAAGTCTTGTACAATAACGGTAATGCGTCATTATTGATGTGCATGTTCGGCAAGTTTGGAATAAAGTCGTTCCCCACCAGGAATCCCATCAGCACCCAGTCGTCCACTATCTTCTCGATGTCATATTCAAAGGGAAGATTGTCCTTAATGCCGATAAACTCTTGCTCTAAATACTCCCTAAGTAATGATAAATGTAGAAGGAAGAAGTTTGTTTCCTCAGGGCTCGTCGCGCGTTGTGTTGTTTTACCGAATTTTACCTGCGAAAAGAAAAATGGGTTTTGGTACTTTTATCGACATAAATTTATATTTTTTGATAAAACAGTCTCTATTAGGTACCAACATTTGAAACAAAAATAGACTTTATTATTATTAAGCTCAGGGTTCGATATCTATTTCCGTTGGCCCAACACGTAGCTCACAAAGCCAACAGTTTCGGACTATTTAAAAAAGTATAACCTAGTAATAACAACATTTCTTAGCGTAACTCCTAATCTCGTTAATAATACGGGGGGTATTATTAACGTGGTTTAGTGGTTGTATATTTTGGCCATGTTTTGTGTTTTCTATCGAATGTCAAAACACTAATGACGGACGGAGACAATTCTGTGCGTAACTATTCGCCCGCTATAGCACTTTTGTGCCCGCAAGACGCGTGCTTTAACCAACCGGCTATCACTTGCTTTTACATGTAAATCTAAATACATGTTGTTTTTAAAATAATAATAAAAAAATAATGTCAAGTACCTCTTCTCTCAGTAACGCGAAGTGCGGCTCGTGGGTGCACATGCCCAGCATGATGAGGTCGGCGTCGAGCCCGTACAGGCAGTGGCGCGTGTTCGGCTCGTAGTCCGGCTGCGAGCGCGCCCATCTGATGTAGTCCATTATCTTGTGCTCGCCTTCGCCGGGCGTCTGGTGGACAAATACAAGACTATAATCGATCCGTCTCAATGATTTTTTCATTACTCATACTCTGAAAGTAGGTCTGAAGTTTCCTGAGGAGCGGGTTGAAAGTAATACTTTTCCGGCCCGGGAGAATCGCTTTCAACTGACAGCTGTCAAATTATAAAAAAAAAAACTAGTTCCATTTTCACATTTCTATGGAACCATGTTCAAACTTTTTCTTCAGTCACACAATTACAGCACGATGAAAAATTGAAATAACATAAAGTTAAGTATTAATTAAAGAATATATATTTTTAAATGACTTAATTATAATTTAGTTTCAACAATTTCTTTAAAATAACATAGATTTGGGCCAAATATTCAAAGATGAAAATGAAAAATAATGGCTAAATAATGAAGTTGGCCGGCCAACGAAAAAAAAACAAAATAGGCGGCAATCCGCTCTTTAGTTTTTTTTCGAGTTGTAGAGTATTGTTCATACTTCCTTGTATTATTTCTTTAGCCAATTCCTGTATTTATTTTTACTTTCCTTGTATTCGTAATGAAAAGCACAGTGTTTACCTCGGGTGAAAGACTTATTTTGTCCCTCGAACTATTAGCCCGAACCAAACCCCGTCTCGGGACAAAATAAATCACTTTCACCACTCATGTAACAATGTACTATTATCTTTGTCAAATATCTCGTGCATTAAGGGAAGACCCGTACAAGCGGGACAACAAAACTATTACTCTTAATAACCCTACGTGAGAAAGACGACAGAAAGTTGTCGTGTCAGAAATGACAGCTTTTTTCATCTAATTAATTTGTAAAATAAAAATGATGGAAGAGAATAGGGGAGGCCTTTGCAGTGGAGTGGGACATAAAAAAAATAGATTAAGATTTATACTAGCAGTGTAAGGTAATCACATTAATCCTGTTTGTTCGTACCAAATAATTTGTATAAGGAATGGCCTCAGGATGGGAACTGAACCTGGAAAATGTTGGTTACACAAGTGGCCCATCTAATCACTTGCATCTAGGTTTAACCATCTTGATGTATAATATATTTTCTTATCATTTGCGGTAAAAATCCTACTAATATTAGAAATTGTGAAAGTTTGTGAGTATGTTTGTTTCTCCTACACGCAAAAACTACTGAACGGATTTGGATGAAATTTGGAACACAGATAGTTTATAACCGGGATTAACATATAGCATACATTTTATCCCGATAATCCCGAATTTTTTGTTACGTTAAATACTACGCGGACGAAGTCGGTGGGCACAGCTAGTATAAAAATAAATGTATCCTCACCTCATGTCCCGACAAAATGACCTTGACTTTGGCCCAGAGTGGGTCGGTGGAGATCTTGTGCTTTATAAAGTACTTGAGTTGCTCGTGCAGACGCGCCATGAACACCGTGCCGGGAGTGATGCAGTTGCTGTCGAACCGCTTCTCAGTAGGAAGCACTTCACCTGACAGGAGAATTGAGAGTATTCAATATTATTATATTATTATATTATTATTATTATTTATTAGGAGCCTGTTGTGTCCCACTGCTGGGCAAAGGCCTCTCCTCCCTTCATCCATTTGTCTCGGTCTGTTGCGGTCTGAGACCAATGTGCCTCGTATGAGTCGAGCTCATCCCGCCATCGTCTTTTGGGTCTGCCGCGTGGTCTGGTGTTGTGTGGGACCCACCCTGTGGTCACTTTAGTATTCAATACCTATAGGTATATTTAGACGACCTGCATCAGATTGCAAGCCAGCTGTAATGTTGCAGTTGCATATAATGGCACCAAAACTGCATCCAATCAGCAACGTCGCAGTATTGAGGAGCCATTTCACTGGTTCGCGAGACGACAAAGTGACAAGTACGCGAGTTCTATACGGACGTTCGGGGCGAGCGCGCGGCCACACTATCCGTGCTAAGCGTCAATAGCGTTACACGACATATACCTGTTTAGGTATACAGAGTGGCAGCTGCAGCGCGCGCGCCCCAGTTGTTTTTAACGCTTAGTTCCTACACTTTATAATATAAAGCATCCCTTCTTTCCGGCGTCTCTGGACGCACTGTTTTTTTTTTAATTACTAGTACCTTACGCCTAGTTGATTAATAAGGTGTATTGATTCTTAGATGTGTAATAAGATCATGAGCGCGAAACGCAGTTCGTCCGATGGAGCGTGTGATGTGACGTATTAACATCAGCACGGTAAGTTTACGTCGTTTTACTTGTGCCAACATAAAGGCTGTTTCACTCTGACATACCTGGGGGTAGGGGTAGTCACAATTGACTGAAAGTTTCCAAAATACCCCCATGATTTCTAGTCGCATGCCTATCAGAATATGCCTGGAGTGGAATCCTACTAATATTATAAATGTGAAAGTTTGTGAGTGTGGATGTATGTATGTATGTTTGTTACTCCTTCACGCAAAAACTACTGAACGGATTTGGATGAAATTTGGAACACAGATAGTTTAAAACCGGGATTAACATATAGGATACTTTTATCCCGATAATCCCGAAATTTTTGTTACGTTAAATACTACGCGGACGAAGTCGGGGGGCACAGCTAGTGATTACATATTATTTACCTTTTTCTAATGCTACCTCTTCAATTTTTTCTGCTTCCCTTGCTGATCTGAATCTGTATAAAAGAAAATATTCTCTTAATATTTAGGGTATATCCAAAACTATTGGATATATTAATATTGCTACTGGAATAGGTAAAGGTGGACCCACATTTCACCGAACATGTTTTTGGTCTCAATATAATCAGGGCCAAGCGTATTGCCATTATGAAGAGCATGTTCCCTTTAAATTGTTATTCTGTAAACGACCGTTTGTGTCTTAATAAATAAATAAATGTGAGATTCAGGACATAGTCCACTACACTAGCCTAATGTGGTTTGGGTACACAGGTATGTCATAAGCAGTACCGGATTAAGCAAGCGCAGGGGCCGGAGCAAATTATTTCAAAGAGCCCTTGATCTACTATGGGTTCTTAAGTATAAAGTGGTAAAAAAACAAATCAATAGTCTATACGTTTATTTGCCATCTATGGGTTACAATTTTGTGGGCATTTAGTAAATTACTATAGGCGCTGTTAGGCTCTGGACAAGTACAAAAAGCCAGAGATGAGATTTTCTGGCAATAGAGAATAATTTTGGTAAGAAACTAAGATATGGCCCGTAGCAATTGCTACTCTTGCTATATGGTTAATCCAGCACTGGTCAAAAGAATTTTTTTTTTTTTTTTCCTCTTTCTCTATTTGCAATCGGTCACCAGACCAGAATACCATATCAAAAGTAAGTTATAATACATACCTTCGTCCTCTCTGCTGGTTCATTTTAGCCCTAGGCGCAACACCGTCAATAGCCATAAAGAACAATTTCTTGGGCTTTATGATTTGGAACAACACACTCAGGTAGTGGAATATATCCTGGAATATTTTCTCTTCGGTGATTCTGAAGTGAGCATTGCTGTCGTCTGGGTGAGAGCAGTTGTGGATTATACCGTTCATGTCTAAATACATGTTGTCGAAGTCTGGTATCTGAAATGGAGAAAAGTCATTTTTATATTAATATCACCATACAATGCAACAACAATTGTATAGTCCTAAACTAAGCATCGCTTATGCTATGGGTACCGTAAAATGGTCTGGGTCCAATCCCAGTAACACCCAGATGATATTCCGAAGGTATATTCAAAAATTACCTTTGCTAGGTATCAAATCTGCTACCACAAGATACCACTTGGGTCCCATAGAGGAGAACATCACTATTTTAGACCCAGGAAATAGGGCATAAAGATAAGGATAAAAAGAAGGAGAGAATGCTCTTGCCTAGCAAGAGACACAATAATTGTGACCTACAAAAATATTCCTAGTAAGCAAAAATTACACATTGTGAATAGTAAATGTGGTTCATACCTGATATTGCTTCACTAACTCGTTGAGGCAAGGGTACCTTTCGCTCGTGTACCTGAAGTACTTCGGTACTCCCATCCTGATTGATTGTTTTGCGATTTGCTTGACGTTTGTTATGCAGTAACTACTCCAAGCTGGTATAACCTTATTTCACTATAGTTCAAAATTATGCACTGCTACACAACGGTGTTGTAAACTGTTTTGTAATGATAACGGGTTATTTATTTATTTAGCTATTTTATATGTTATTTTATGAAAAATGATCTTCCTGCAACCTACATCGCGGAACGGAGAATTTTTAGTGTTGTCCAAAATATAGCAATATTTTCGAATAAATATTATCGATATTACCGAAGTTATGGGTCGAAACTCTACTAAATAGTTTATGAGTGCTCTCTATGGATTTATCTATAGACCACAGACTACTTTGGAGATATTACTTCGCGGCAGACCTCACCTCTAGTTTATCACTGTCAATCAGTCATTCATAATATTCAATCATTCATTTTCATTCAATACGTCATGTCAAATTACATGTAAACAAAAACATTGCACAAATATAATATATCATTTTTTTCTATATTGTTGTTTCCTTCGATTTATTCCAATTAGGAGCTTAATAAATAAATAACTAAGAGCCATTTATCAATATTGCAGTTCACGGACAGATTTGGTAAAATTAAAATGGAAGGTGACGAAATTGGTAATGATATAGTGAGATTGGACGGCGGATTCCTTATGGATGACGAGAATAACGTGCGATGTGAATATATTGTAAATTCAGATGATGTTCTAGGTAAGAATGTCGACTCAATTCCATTTTGATTCATACTTTTCATCGTATAGAATTTCCTTGGCCCGCTGCCGTTCATTGTTAATCCTGTGCGCCAGCATTGAATTCTCTTTGTGCGCCAGGATCTAGTTTAACGAAGACATCGAAATTAGCCCCGAATTTAATCGAAAAAATATAAGTTGGAAGCAGGAATTCTTCCTGACATAAAACAAATTCCATTAAACTTCATCCAAGTTTCAAAGTCTTCTTAGCATCTAACAATTTTTTGTGTACCTTAATCTTTATTTATAGATGATGAGAATAGTTCAGATGGTATGAAAAATGCACCATTAAGGGAACAGGATAGATTTCTTCCCATAGCAAATATTGCAAAGATCATGAAGAGAGCTGTACCTGAGAATGGGAAGGTAAAACAATAAATATTATGAAAATTTTTCACCAAAGAACTAAATTACCTAAGTATAGTTGATATTCTAGTCATTACCAATGCCCTTTACACTGTTTGCATCAACCACACATTAAGATGAGACCCTGGAAATCTAATATATAAAATTCTCATGTCACAATATTAGTTACCATACTCCTCCGAACCTCTCAACCAAAATTTATGAAATTTTATATGCATATTCAGTAGGTCTGAAAATCGGCTACTATTTATTTTTCATACCCCTAAAAGACAGGACAACGTCAGTCGGGTCATCTAGTTTTATTATTAAATATTATGAAATCTTAATAATTTTCAGATAGCAAAAGATGCAAGAGAATGTGTGCAGGAATGCATATCTGAGTTCATTTCATTTGTGACGAGTGAAGCAAGTGAAAGGTGCCAAGCAGAGAAAAGGAAAACCATCAATGGTGAAGATGTTCTGTACGCACTGAACACATTGGGCTTTGACAATTATGTAGAACCTATCAGCCTGTATCTCAAGAAGTACAGGGAAATTGTGTTAGCTCCTGTAAGTATTATAGGCTTAACTGGGTTTTCATGATCACTTTTATTATGTAATGCATGATGCAATTTAATCAAGTGATTTCTTTTTTCCTTCAGGTCACTGTAAACAAAACTGGCAAAACTATAGTTTTATATGACGGTAAGTATTAATAACTGAATATGCATACTTTATAAAGTACCAAAACTGCTTAAGTAACATTTCTTTACTTAAGTTCACTTAATTAACTGAAGATAATGCCTAGGACACCCGAAATTGGACCTACTTATGAAAAATGGAACCAACCCACACACGCTTCTGCAAACTGAACCCAACCTAGAACTACTAACACAAGGTTGGTTTTGGTCTACAGTAGTGCAAGTGGGTTGGTTCCATTTTGCGTAAGTAGGTCCAATTAAGAATTATAGTCCAATGAGCCAATACGACTAAGCTCAAAGTACTGGACCATTAGTACTGTAAAGGTGGATTACCTATTGCAATTTGTGATTGTATACTACTATGTGTGTGTATTTACTCACTTCTTATGTTCACAAAAATGTTTATTTACAGAAAACTATACGGGTGATCCAGTTGATAATGAAAATGATGCACACTCTGACTCTGCAGTGCTCTATGCATATCCATAGGTTATTTAGGACCTTATTAATTAATTAAGTCTGTAAAATGCAGAATACTTCGTAGAAAGTAAGTTCTGATAAAAATAAAACTTTCATTGATATTATAATATGTAAGGTTTTAAAACATGTCTTATTATAGGTATGTATATATCTGTATATGTAATTTGTGTATACAACTCTCAGTAGAGTTGTATAATTTTATTTCTAATATGTAGATAATGTGTGAGATTCATGTAGGTATGTCATTTTGGCCTAGCGCAGTTGCCTGAACGGTATTTACTCAAAGTACTAACTGAATTAATGTGAGTGCACTATAATGCAAATCTCTCTGTCTACTGTTTCGTTCGGGAAACCAAGCCGTGATGATGTACAAAATAAACCCAGCTGTTGACATTTGATTAAAAAGGTGTTTTATATTGATTGCATTTGGCTTTAGATTTCATGCATGTAATTTAGAATAAATAAACAATATGGAGAAAGGAATTAAGCATTATTTCATAATATTATGTATATTACAATGATAACAGATAAGATTTCAATGTAAATAATTATAGGTAATGTGAAATATGTTTTTCTACTTCAATATGAGTATGTTACCTACCCTACGGTTTAAACTAACCAAAAAATTATACTGAAACAAGTTATGGTTTAGATTTTAAGGCAACAGAAAATGAGACAACAATAATATGTTTATGTATGAAGGTTTCGTCAGTACAAAAAAACCAAGGCAAGGGTTACAGTCAATGAGTCATGCATGCACGCAAATTGTATAATTATTATTATAAGCAAAGAATTTGTAATAATAAGACATTAGAAGTGGTATTGACGTATTATTTCATACAAAACCAGTGTCGCCACTTCGCGCCGCTTTCGCACTGCGCAGACAGCAATTTATTTGACGTAGAGTAGTTTCGGGAATATAGCATACTATAAGCCTTTTTGAAAATTTAATTCGAACTATTTGAGATCAATTTTTATTGTTTACAGGCAGCACTTGTGATAAATTTTTTTTGCCGTTCTAAAATAAGTTACTCCTTATAACATCAGTTTCTGCCAGTTAAAATCGGTCCAGCCATTCAACAGACGATTTTTTTAAAATAGCGTTATTTTATAAGTTCCTACATATGCATTTAATGAAAGCGTATTATTTTGATATTACAAACAGACATTCCAATTTAATTTATTTTATACATTAATTCGTTTAAAATATCAGTAATCAATAACTAGGAGCTGAAGGCAATATTAAATACAGTAAAACCCGTTTAATACGATTTCACAGGGAACCAACCAAAAACGCGTCTTAAGCGAGAAAGCGTAATATGCGGGATACGGAAAATTCAAGCTACTATTATTATGTCTGTATTATGTTCTAATTTCGTATATGTATTAGGTAGGTATTAAATGAAACATTTATAAATTACATTAAATACATAGTGTAATAATAATTACGTTATTTAAAGTAATCACTTATTTTGGTTTAAAGATTTTCAACAGGTGACAAGAGAGCTGGCTCTATCCTCGTTCAAAAAATCAGCCTATCCATAGAACGAGAAATGCAGCCAGCATTCTTGGCACCATCACACGCAGGCAGGGCTTATTTTAATGTAATTTTATTTTTAAAGTTTTTCTCTTCTAACATTTATAATAAACGAAGGTACAAAATAAATAACTAGATCTTCAATTTATTGAATTTCGTACGGTGCCACATTGTAATCAATGGAAGAATATCCAGGAAAACCCTGCAGTATTATGGGTTCACCTTCTTCTTCCAACACGATGTCAACCACTTGTGAGCCATATTGGCCACTAGAAAATACTGATACAAATAAATTACCTATACGTCTTCAGCATTGTGTCAACCTGGACTGGAAATTGACTTACTTGGAGCCGTTGAAAAATTATAATAGGATAATACAATTGACACTAATTCAGCCAATATTGCCTACCAGGTTAATAACGCAACGTTCGATAAGTTATATATATCTCAAAATATTTGAACAATGTCTCTACAAATCTATCACCACACTACAGATAAAGGTTTTTTTGAACCCGAGACTTGGTAGCCCGCAAGACGCGTGCTTAACCAATCGGCTATCACTGCTTTTCCAATCGGCTATCACTGCTTTTGTACTTACTAATAATTTTAAAATATTTGGAAATACCCAATTTCAGTTCGTTGCCTGCCAAGGACACACGCGCAGTCACAGCGGTAGGCAGTGCAGAGAGTGTAGACCAACTAGGAATGTTAAACGCTAAGAGTTGGTTTGTTTCGGAGAAATAGTAGTGGGCCATATTGGCGAGCTAGGTTATAAATACCCGAACATACTCTAAATAGCTAGTGATTGAATCAAATATAAAGTTATCGATTTGGTATCGATATTATGGTAATAAGTATGATATATGTTATAGCTAATTATATTCATAACCTGACGTACCAAAAATAGTTTATTTTCATATTTTTATTTAAATGAGGAGATTGTAAAGTGTGTTTAAGTAAAGGCTTTAATGACGTATAGAATGTGGATTCGTGAGTGGATGTTATTGGTATAGTGTGCCCCGATGGCATACTATCTGTTGACAAAAAATATGCTCATGTCATAATTTAGCAAATAACAACATCGTTATTTATCTATTGAAATCCTACGTCTGTAGTGCGTAAATTCCACACATTAATCGTGAGTATGGCTGATTTAATCAAAAACCGTATTTTTGGCATGGGATTTGAATTATCTTCTTTATTGTGGACTGAAAAAATCGACTATAATTTGTAGGAAACCAGTTCTCTTTGTCTGTCATTGTTATCATTTTTTCCTTGATATCTGAATTTGAAGGGAAACTAAAAATCATCACGTAAATAAGTATATAGAATAAGTAAATAAGAAGGTAACAGGGAGGGCATAAAATTAAAAAATCGCTTTTATTCATCACAGATGATACACTAGAAGATATTTATGGGCGGGAACAATAAAACCGTTCCTTTTTTTATTTTTTATTTAGTGGTCCTACTGCTTTAAGGCTGAGGAATTGGAACCAAAAGTTACAGCAAAATTTTTGTTTGATACGGACAATACTTCTTTAAAATCAGCAGTAGCCACAGACTCACGGTTTAGGTGGGCAGTACTTGCAGTATCAGGATTTAAAGATCGGAGGTTTAAATTATAGTAAAATTTTACTGTTATGGGAAGCCGAATACTATAAAAGAAGTGGTTGAAAAAATCACTGCAAGATTTAAAGCAAATAAATAAACAAATATACGAAGTCAAGCTAAATAAACTGTTTAAAAAGCTTTTTAATTCTTGGTGGCTTTTAATTACTAGTGGAAATTATATTAAATAAATAAAGTCAATATTTCTTACAAAAATATCGATACAATACAAACATTGTAACATCACTAACTCCCGTCTGATGTTGTCACAATGACACCGCCGTATTAGTCAAAATTCATACGCACGAGGATGTCGTAGGTTTCGCATTACATTGATTTTTACGGTTCGTCGCTATGCCGTACGTGTGATTACGCAAGCAGCAATGGAAATGGGGCTAGTGAGATCATAGTAAATATTGATATTCTTGTGGTAAAGTATACATGTTGGTTTAAATTAGCAAAAAACCTGATTATTACCATATATATCTACTTACCGATGAAATGTAATCCCTTTATTTGTATAATTGCAAGTTTCTGAAGAATTTCCGCAACTAAGGATGCTGCAACGCACCATTTTTACGACATGTGTCTCGTACAAGGTCTGGTGACGTACTGACATGATGTGTGTCCAAGTGGACATACAATTAGTGCCAAAATTACGCGGATATGCCACTTCTAATGTCTTATTATTACAAATTCTTTGATTATAAGAAATAATAGTTATATTTTTTTTATAACGAAAATAGTCGACTATTACGGTGGCCAGCTCTATTCGTTTTTTTTTGTGTTAATGGCCTCTTTCCACCTCTATTCGTTTATTTTTTCCCCTTTTCAGATTGACAGAAAACTGACAGATGAAGTTCAATGAAGTTTAGTTTTTGGCTTTCCGTGTCATAATGCGATCATAATAAATCAGAAATGGTCTAAGTATTAAATATAATAATTTAACGAAGTAGCATCTTGTTTTTCTAGGTACATACAAACTTAACGATAATTTTCAATACCTACCTACGGTGTGAACTTTTTTTAAAGTTTGAGCAAAGATAATACTAAAAGCATTGATGCGAAATCATGGAAAACGACGAAATTGGAAATGATTTTAGGTTGGACAATGGTTTCCTCGTGGACGAGGAGAACAATATACGCTGCGAGTACGTCGTCAACTCCGACGATGTGTTAGGTGAGTACGGTCTTATTACCATTTTTGAAACTTGAGTGTCCTTTCGATAACCTGTATTGAAATAGTAAACATTGTAGTGATTACAGAATATTCCAATAATATTCTATCGTAGATCGTGATGTAGGCACGATGTACACACGTATAAAAAAATGTTAAATAGTTAGGAACCCATTAGCATTTACTGCAATTTGTAAAAAAAAATTTAGTTTTTTTACTAGACCCAATAGGTACATTTTTATTGCTGTGGTTGATGAACTTGAGGATTGACCTTAAAACCTTATTGATTAATTCCACAACAACCTAAATGTAAGTTTTTACCAACATATATTTTTTATTGTTCACAGATGATGAGAATTCCGACTCCGGCAGTAGAAATGCACCGTTAAGAGAACAAGACAGGTTCCTGCCAATAGCAAACATTGCTAAGATTATGAAAAGGGCTATTCCTGATAATGGAAAGGTAAATATTGAACTAAGTACTGATATATATTTATTCTGTCCTACCATCCCTACCAAAGGCCTGATGGTGGCTAGTTGGCAAAAACATATTACTGGACTTTACACATTTTCTCACTCTTTATAAAACGTGAAGTAAAAATAAATATCTCTATCCCATAGGTCTGATTTTAATAAGTATATAAGGTACAATGCCCTAAGTATATTGGTGATTGTCCATGGGAGCTTTTGGACCAACTATGCAGCTATCATAAGTAATGCGCATTCTTCATTGCAGATAGCAAAAGACGCAAGAGAATGTGTACAAGAATGTATATCTGAGTTTATTTCGTTTGTAACCAGTGAAGCTAGTGACCGGTGTCAAGTGGAGAAGAGGAAGACGATAAACGGTGAAGATGTTTTGTTCGCTTTGAATGCACTTGGTTTTGATAACTACATAGAACCCTTGAAATTGTACCTCAAGAAGTACAGGGAGATTGTGTTATCACCTGTAAGTTTTTTGCTTTATACTGTAAAAAATGGGGATTCTAATGGTCCAGGACCACCTAGAGCTCTTTAGGCCTATGCGAGAAATAAATATAATTAAATGAAAAATAATTGGAAATACAATAAATCATCAAATATTTGACAACCTTGCTGTTTAAGAAGACTTTTTTCATTTAATTGCTATGCTTTACGATTGTTATGATTCTGTGGTAAGTTTTTGGGTTACATTCATCAAGAATGAATATAAGATTAAAATTTCCTTTGACCATATTCTTTTTTGCACAATAAATTCATCATTAACAATTTTGTACATATTCAATTCCTAAAGAAAACTAATATTCTTAATCCTCAGGTTACGGTGAACAAGATGAACAAAACAATATTCTTATACAGTGGTAAGGAGGTTATAAAGTCTGAAACTGAATAAATATATGAGGTACACATGCCAATGTATAAAACATGTAATTTTTCCTTTATAGAAGACGGCACAGCCTGTGTTTCTGCGGATAATGGTGAGACAACGGATTCAGCAGTATTGTATACATACTAGTGATGTAACGAATATTCGCATTCGCATTCGCGAATATTCGCATATTTTTTGACATTCGCATTCGCAAGAATCTATGCGAATGTTTGGCGAATGTTTTTGATAAATATAAAGGAAATTATCTATAGATGGATATGGAATTTCAATACAACTAGTAAGAATAATATATTATTTAAACAAACTTGCTCATAGGGTGGCCCTTACTGCACAGTTTAGGTTCATAAAGCAGCTTATTACGCACTAGTGCATTTTTAAATCTTAGCAAAGAGTTATCCTAAATATAGTAAATATTTAAAACCAATAAACAAACAATGTTTATTTTAATATTATAAATAAATACATTTATCATTTAAATAAATTTCTTTCACATTAAATTTCACTGTAAATAAAACAAATTATTTACACTGAAATTTAATTTACATTCGATTTATTATATTTCAAATAATATAATAATTGTTAGCGGCTTGGCCAGACCCACAGATAAATATAACCGGCCAAATGCATGTCGGACTACGCATACTCTAGGATTCCGTGGACATCCCGCCACTTTTCGATAATATGGAACTCATAAAATAAAGTGATGTTTTTTATTGATATGAAACATCGAATACGGCGGCTCTCGTAACCTATTAATTTCTACAAAATTAATAAACTATTGGCTACCGTATAAATAAAATAGTAAAAAATTATGTTACTAAATTTATCAAACCGGCATCATAGACATCTTCAGGGATAGTGACATAAACCTTTATTATCTTTTTGGACTGATGAAAATTCTTATAAGGAGTTTTAATTCGAAAAATTAAGTTGTGATTTCACTGGGTGCACAATCAGCGGTGCATGGTTTGAGACTCCTTCCAAACTTTAGATAAAAATAAACATGTATTTATTTTGAATAGGTTGTAAAGAACTATTTATTTCCTATAATGAACCATTTATTGGTTCTAATTTAAAGGATGAATCTTGCTACTTACGTAAAAAAGGCCACAATGAAGCTCAATATTTCGTAAACGGGAATTAGTATTGAAAAACTTTCATTGAAAACTTCAGTATGTAATTTTAAAATACCAACTGAACAATACCTCTATCGAGGGGGTGTGTAAACATTTTTTTTCACTCTTTTTATGTAGAGGGACAATGGAATAACTTTGCTTTCAAAATTTTAAAACAGTTTTACAAAAAAAAAAACACAACACAACATCAACAACATCAACATCAACAACAACAACACACATAATAGCGGTACATAAACTATTTTTGGCGAATTTGCAGTATTTTAGCCCTAATAGTCTCAGAATAAAATTACTGTGATGTCAGACAAACGTATCGAAACTATAAGGGTTCCTAGTTTGACTACGGAACCATAAAAACTTACGGCGCGCCCTGTTATTTTATTTTTAATTCATCCAATTATCTAGGTCTTCAAAATTGTGTTTTTTTTCAATTAAGATTGTAATATTCTAAATATTTTGTTACTAGCAAGTAAGTTGTAAAATCTCGTATGAAACGCGTGAGCATTGATAATTAGTAATTACACACCTCGGCTTCATCACAGCACAGCCGTCGCGTTAGTCTCTGGCTGCAAACCAGCCTCGATCGTAACTTAGCTCACTTGCACATAATGCACTTATTTACTTATATTTGAGTTTAAAAAACAAAATTGAGCTGTCTTGAGATAGGCCACTAAATTATAAATAGGTTATTTCTCTATCACTCTTGTTGGTCTAATTATAATATTAACTTAATAAAATTTGAATATCAAATAAATTTGATTAATGCATTAATACTAAACTACCCTCCAATTAAAACAAATCTCTTCGAATTGATGTGACTAACTTCGTTCTTTCAACCTGTATGGGTTCGGCTATGTTCGGCCGACACGAAATGTCAAACCAAACTAACATTTTGAGCGTTCTTTATAAACCTTATTCTTTATAGACGAAAAATAAGGGTGGTATAAGTTTAACATGTGTATTTGTGTGAATGTGGCATGTTAGCGCCCAAACAGATGATCCGATTTTAATTTTGTTTCTTTTTTAGAAAGGTAATATGATCGAGAGTGTTCTCAGCTATGTTTCACCAAAATCGATTTAACCGTTTGAAAATTATGAGCTCTTTTGTATTTAATAAAAAAGTCGTCGTATCGGGTTTTTTTTTTCAAATTAGAAGTTCTTATTAGAAAGTCAACATTCGCATTCGCGAATGTTGGAGCCAAATATTCGCACTCGCATTCGCGAATCTCAAAAATTCAACATTCGTTCCATCACTAATGCATACCCCAAAGTTATTGCAGATTAGACTATAGGTTAACATTGCAATAAGTAATTACTGGTTAGGTTTCACTGATTGAGTATGCCTAACATATCGAGGATAAAGAAAAGGACTAAAATTGTGAATTAAATTATTTTTTTACTAAATGATGTACTTATAGAATAAGTTAGTGATAGATAGTACAAGGGTTGTGTTATATAATGATTTTATTTAGAAATATATTCTTAATTACGAATCTGTGTTTTATTATCCGTAATAAAAAAAAAATCAGTGATACAAAAATAAAATATTCGTCATCTTGATTAAAAATGTATATTTCGATATTTTAATTACAATTACAATTCAATTTGGACGGAATTAAAAACAATAACCAATTATATAAATTACTTCAATTTGACGCGCGAATTATTGCAAATTGACCCATATACCAGTGTCATAAGAGTCACTGTATACATTATCCTGAAATGAGCGGACTATACGTAATATTACTCTGTAAACTTATCCACGATATATCCAGGCAACGGCATCAAATACAAGAACTTATTAAAAACCATGATGCCAACTGAAAAGGCGAAAGATATACCCAAATTGAACTCCAAGTTGAAATCGCCGGATTGATAAATATCTCCGTTAAAAGTCTTCGAAGCGAATCGTTCCGTAACAAAGGCTTTGCCACTTGCGTATCGGCAGTTCGCGTTTGAATTTGTATAGAGATTGGATGATGTTTGTATGAGATTTGTTATCGATGTGCAGTTTTCGCTGTCGCTGTATGGGAGTATGTTGAATGTGGGCTGCTTGAATACGGCCCTGTGTAGGAATATCGATGTGTACCGCGTGTGGGTGATGTAGGTCATAAAGTACAGCCACTCTTCGAAGCCTTTATACGATCTGTGGAAAAGTCATTAACAGTCTGAACATTGCTTGCAAATCTCGAATTTCTGCTAAATTTTGCATGTTGTCATCTATCATTTCGGAACTAAAATAAATATCGCCAGACTGACACACCAACTGTATGGTCCCAAACTAAGGTCGGTTGTAATATGGTTACCGTACAATGTACTGGGGGCGATCCCAGTGACACCCAACCCAGACCAGGGCAAATTACAAAAAGGCCATTTCAGAAATGTGCCCTGGCGGGAATCGAACCCGCAATCACCGTGTGCAGTGAACTGTGCGGCCTAGGCACAAACCACTGCGCCAAGCGGTCGTCAAAAATCTTAACAAATATGTCCACTAAGCATTAGCAAGTCAATTTCTGAATATTATTTGTAGTTTTGCACCAAACTTGCTTGCTGCAGTAAACGGAAATCTTCCTCGGTCACACTTAAAGAATTCTTAATAATTATCTCAAATTCTTTGGGTCTCACCAGCTTGAGTTATCTCTAGATTTTAAAGTCCTGCCTAGGAAATCCCTCTTCATCCAAAAATGTGTAGTTGAATTGCCTTAGCATTACCTGAGCACTCCGCTAGCCAGCATCACGTAGATACAAGTGATGTATATGTTCACGATGGCGGCGACCAGTCCGTTCTTCACGAACATCATGACTGCCACCGCCTGTTGCTCCGCGTACACGTAGCATGACCAGAGCGCCAGCCCGAAGTATAGGAAGTCCATGCCTTCGGATATGTCTGATAAGATTCTGCGAAAAGGATATGATATTTAGTCCATGTTCGATCTTAACATTGGGAGCGAAAGTTACGTGCGCTCCTGAGATGCTGTTTTATATTAGAACAAAACTTCAAGAACGCACACTAATTTGACGACCGCTTAGCGCAGTGGTTCGAGCGTAGGCCGCTCGTCTCTACACGGGGTAGTTGCGAATTCGATTCCAATCAGGATAAATTTCGGAATCAGCCTTTTCGTAATTTGCCCTGGTCTAGGTGTCACTATCCAGATCGTCCCCAGTCCATTGTAAGGTACCCATAGCACAAGCGTTGCATAGTTTGGGACCATATTACAGTTAGTTTGTTCGTATGGCGATATATATTTTTTAATGCGCTCTCCTAATTAAGGTCGATTTATTTCTTAGGATTTTTTGTAAATTTGGTAAATCTGCAACCGGATAACCAAACTTCCTTCATATGATCGAAGAACGCGTAACCACTCGTTAACACTCGCTGCAGTACTTGTACTTATACAAATTATGTAGCTGCCTCTATTTTTTGACAGCCGCAAATAAGAGACAAGAGCATAAATAAAAAAAAAATTGCGATAGTTGTGAAATTAATTCGAAAAACAGGAAAGTAAATATAACTTACGGATAAATAATGGCAGCGGAGGCGAGGGTGCTCAGGAACGAGAAGGGAAGTGAGACTAAGTTCCATGACAGGAGAAGACTGGCGCCGCTGTACAGCCCCTCCTGGGATTCCTGGTAGTAACGACTTCGATATGGACCGTCTGGAAGAGAACGATAATATGACTAGGATGGAAACATAACCCCTAATCTGAGGCGTCAATACCTAAGTGGTTAGACGGCCGCCCTCGTAGCTGAGAGGTTCCGGGTTCGATCCCCATCCTGGTCATTAAACTATTGACGTGAGCCCACTCCTAGCACAAGCATAAGCTTAGTTGGAGGGGCTAAAGTGAATACTAGTAATGTGATACACACACATTGCTAGTAATATTTATTAAAAAAAAAAGATAGTTATGCGGTCGCCCAGACGCTTGATAACAACAGTTTCTAGCTAAACTGCTTACGCAGCTTAGCCGGGTGGTCTTAGTCTTAATAAGAATTCTAATGAATTGATGGTAGACATAACAGCGTTCGGACCACCGCGTACAAAACGCGTGGGAATGAATTGGTAGGAGCATGTAGAAATAAGTTAGATTAGTCAGTTGTCTAGAGCATCCCGCTTTGTTCGGACAACCCAACTCCACTGTAAAATTCAGTTACTCTTTAATATAATTTTTAATCGCTTTTTAAAAAATCTTTTCTTGCTCCCTTAAACTTGACTAGATACAATATTATTTATATTATTTGTAGGTACTTACATAAACATATCGTGTTCATAATACTGATAAAATATGTTCCCACCATTGCATTAAATATTAATCCGCTTTTCGTTATAAACGCTCTCTGGTAATCCTGTAAAAGTTAATCGTGTTAACAAACTTTCGGAAATCTTATTTGGCCCATCTGATGGAAATTGTTAATATATTATTCATACCTTAGCTTCGTTGTAGAATACCCAGAGTATAAAGAAATAAATTGGCATGCTGAACAGCCTCATAAACACCTGCTTCATACCGTGCTTCTTTAAATTAAATATGGAAGCTAGCATTCTCCTGAAAAAGGGTATCATTATTGATATGAGTGTCTCTAAAAAATATTTCTTTCTACTCAAGACAGCTCATTTTATTAATACGAATAATCCTTTTAAATCACGTAAGCTAGCTTTCACGGATGTGAATAATTAATAATAATATCGCTAGACGAACACAACAACTGTATGGTCCCAAACTAAGCAAAACTTGTACTATGGGTACCGTATAATCACAGATATAGTGTAAGTCTATATCTGTGCGTACAATGGACTGCGGGCGATCCCGGTGACACCCAGACCAGGGTAAACTACGAAAAGGCCATTTCCGAAATTTACACCGACGGGAATCGAACCTGTAATCACCCGGTGCAGTGAACCGAGCGGCTACGCTCGAACCACTGCGCCAAGCGGTCGTCCAACGTCCAAAAATATTAAGTTATCTTACAAGTACAGCATCCAAATGACATGCGCTCCGCCCGGCTTGCCATAGTTCAGCTGGATCTTGTTAGGGTTGACGATCCGGTTGTTCTCGTGCAGGTTCCCCTGCATTATCCCTTGCCCTTCCAGCTTGAACTTCTCCACTAACGCCGCGATCTGGTGATTGGACTCTATGAACCGTTCTCGGGACCGTCTGTCCACTGTTGATAGGCATACTGCAGGAAAATATTACCGATGAACTCAACGTTGTTTTGGGAACTATAGTTTGGGAAACAAAGCAAAGCTATATAATTCTGAAATAGGGGTAGATAGTTCTTGTAGATTGGTTTTGTAGGATGTCTTAGCTGAATTTGATTTAGCAGGTCTCTCGAAATGTATAGGCTCACTACTGGACACTAGCCCACCACTGTTAATTCTGAGTTCCAAGATCGGCAGTTAAATGTCCAACGAAGTTGAGTTTTGATCCTCAACGAATCCTGATGGTAAAATCTAAATTTCTAAAGTTTAATGTCCAATATATCCTTATCTTATACTAGCTGTGCCCCCCGACATCGTCCGCGTAGTATTTAACTTAACAAAAATTTCGGGATTATCGGGATAAAAAGTATCCTATATGTTAATCCCGGTTGTAAACTATCTGTGTTCCAAATTTCATCCAAATCCGTTCAGTAGTTTTTGCGTGAACGAGTAACAAACATACATACATACATCCACACTCACACACTTTCACATTTATAATATTAGTAGGATGTTGGGCCTTCAATTCTTCATTACTCAATTAAATTAAGCTAGACTCTTAATGCTAATGGTTATAAATATGAATAAATATAAATATCGCCATACGAACACACCAACTGTATGGTCCCAAACTAAGCAACGTTTGTACTATGGACTGCGGTCGATCCCAGTGACACCCAGACAAGGAAATTTACGAAAAGCCCATTTCCGAAGTTTACCCTGACGGGAATCGAACCCGCAACCACCCGGTGTAGTGCGGCCTACGCTGCTCGAACCACTGCGCCAAGCGTCAAATTAGATTGCAATAGAGTTTAACTATGTCGTATTTTCTCTTTGATCGATACTCACAATAGTACATCAGTGGATTCTCCAACTGTGGGCAAGGGAACCCGATGCTCCCGAAGTAATCCAACAGGTTCCTCGTGGGGCCTGCGTACACCACGTCTCCTAGACAGAGGTATACGACGCGATCCAGGAACGGGAATACGTCTGAAACATTGTTTACTTATAATCTGTGGTTATAGGTACTTACCTACCCTTTACTTACATCCTCAATCCTCAATAAGATATATAACTCAGAGGTGACTGACTGATCTATCAACGCACAGCCCAAACCACTGGACGGATCGGGCTGAAATTTGGCATGCGGGTAGATGTTATGACGTAGGTATCCGCTAAGAAAGAATTTTGATTAATTCTACCCCCAAGGGTATAAAATAGGGGATGAAAGTTTGTATGAAACTTTGTCAATTAAATTCCACGCGGACGAAGTCGCGGGCTCAGTCCTCAATAAGACACTTACCTTGGTAAAAGTTATAGATATGTTTGTGCTTGAACTTGTCGAGACTTATTATCGCCATCGCTTAAGCCAGCTATAAGGGGACTTATATTTGAAATTGTGCTCGCAATTGGTATTTTATGGTCAGGCAAAAACAACATCGTCTGCCCACGGCAAGATGTAAATGTTAGGTCCCAAAATCTCAATATTTCCACATCTCTTACCATTAATATTATGTACGTGAGAGAATATAGGTACCTCTATGTGTACCTACTCTCTAAAATAGTATGACAGACAGACTTATTCAATATTGATACACAAAATCATCCACAGTACAGTGACCCAGTGAAATTATGAAACACACAAGTGAAAACGCTGACATATTTCAACACAATACTGTTAAAACATCTGTACCAATAGTTTTGAACAAAAGTTTACCGAAAGTAGGAACATGTGTGGCGCCGTGTACTAAACTGGATTGTTGGAAGCTACGGCGATTAGCATAATAATATAAATTTGTATGTCAACGAAATGTCGATGCACTATACGGTATTATCCAGTAAATGTACAACATACTCTCATGTGAACATTATAGGCAACTCTCCTAGCTGTTACGTCAGTTAACAAGCTAGGTAACACAAATGTTTGCTTGTATAGTTTTACCAACATTATGTTTTAAAGGTATTTGAGCGAAGCAACTACAAGGTAGTAGGAATAGGGGTACATTTCGTAGGTACGAAATAACTATTTAGAATTACACTTTAAAACAACATGGATCGATTAGCGAACCTCTTTTTCATGGAGTCGATTCAAAAGATTGTCCTGAAAAAAGAAATTCTTACCTGATCTCGGCTTCTCCATGGTGAGAATGATAGCGGTGCCATACTTTTTGGCTGCGTTCGACAGTATAGAGATTACTAGATACGTGTTGAGTGGGTCCAAGTCCCAGGTCGGTTCATCGAGTAACAGAATAACTAGAAACAATAAAATAAATCATACTTCTTTAAAATTCAAAATAATCTTCTGACGACTAATCTTCTGAATTCAATTAAGAACTACTTACTTGGATCTCGAATAAGCTGCACCCCGATAACTAATCTTCTGTATTCGCTTTTCGTTAAGTTCGTAACGGATTTGTGTGCAACCTGTAAATAACGCTACAGATTACATACGAACCGAACGATATCTTTATCCGAAAATACAAATAAATAGGGACTCTAGCAACACGCAATAAAATGCAATTCAGCTCGCATAGCACTGCATGCTTAAAATTATGTTCATCCATAAGGGTTTATTTTTTTATCGCGTAACTCTTATATTTTCTGATGCGCGGCAATGCAGTGGCTGATTTACTTTTAGCTGTACAGATACGTAAATTCGGAGTGGTCCAGGCCGTCAAAAAGTAATAAATGTTACCTACGCTAGGACCTACTGTCCTTTCCAGGAGCCCCACATAACCATCCGAGACCCCCCGGTCTCGGATGGTTATGTGCGTAAATGCATTTCCCAGCGCAAACAAAAAAAAAAAGGACCTACTGTCCTTCTACTAAGACTACGTTATTAACATTACTTACATTAGACAACGCTAGATCCGCCATAACCTGTTTCACCTTTGATGACTTCAAATATCCTGAAATCTGAAAATTATGGTTCCTTGATGTTAACTTATAAATATCATTTAGGTTACTTATTTGACGACTACAAGTTGGAGGTAATTACAAGACTTACATTATAACGCATTTATTTCAGAAAATAAAAATGTACAACTCATACTGAGGGGTGCCCTAATGGCAATTGATTTGCACATCTGATTGTGCATTTCTTCTCATAGGCCATGTTAGGCATTGTTACCTTTGTAAGCGACAACGCCAGGGTCTGCTGCACGCTCAGGCCCGGCAGCAGCCTCGTGCTGTGGCGGACGAGTGCACAGGTGCCATTGAACTGATCGGTCTCAAGAGGCACGCCCTCCAATAGAATGTGGCCTTTGGATGGCACGCGGCGGGCGATGACGTCAAGGAGGGCTCGTTTACCACTACCTAGGAATATAAAAGTATTAAGGACATGTCTTCAAGTGTGTAATGTCCGTCCACTCTCTACTTACACTGGAGCACACAAATGCAAAACATTGTGGCGTATAGGTACTTAGCTTTTTGTAATTGGAAAATACCGAATGATTTTGCTTCAGGGTAAGGACATAGGTAGGTAAGTTTCGGAAAATGTATTTCGAAGTTTGGTACCAAATCTTAGGTTAGTATAATATGTTGGTTCTGTTATTTAGTCTGACTATGTCACCCTACGCATTAGGTGAAACATCACACAATACATGTTGTCTCTAGTTTTTATTAATATAAAATAGAGACAACAACAATATGTTTTGTGTTCATATAAAGCATTCCGGACCGTATATCGACGCTTCATAGTTGCATTTCCCTGAGAACTGTCTTTTAAGATTGAGTTGTTGTAATCAGGTAGTTACTTCGTTACCTTTTGAGCCCAGTATAGCGGTGACCTCTCCGCTATGAGTCGTGAACGATACATCCTTGAGGATAACGCCAGTCTTCACGCCACCCGTCAAACGCTGGAAGAAGCTTCCTGGTTCCACCTGAGAGAACATCTATGTACAGCCATCTCTAGATTTAAATAATAATTCTGGTCTAAAATGCTGATTTTGTCAGTATTCAGGTAAGATTGATCTTGCCCTTTAAAAGACTTCAACGATGAGGAAAAAATAAGGGTAGTAACAGCCAAACTATAATCTGTTTTCATGGTTATATAATGCAGGGATTGCAGAAGAGATTATGATGCGGAAATATTCTCTGAGAGAGATCTTACACTTTGTTTCAATGAAATTAGGTCATTACACATCACTGTCTGCTTCATATAGGTCAACACCGGATCAATGGGAGTATAGTTGTCTAATAAAATACCACCAGTAAAGTTTTTAAATGTTTCTCAGAAACATTTTGTTAGCTTTACTTAAACTCAACTTAGCAAGTGCGCGATAAACGTAACTTGATAATAACTAAGTTAATAACTCACCTGGCCCGAATGGAAAACATTGCACAACTCCAAAGTGTAGTCGCTCCCAATCATTTTTAACTCAAAATTCTTTCAAAGTTATCTTAAAATCGCAAAATCTTGTGAAACAACATAAACAGTTACATCTCTGAGCGACACAACCTCCCCGTTGATAGCAAACAGTAAACTAACTTAACTGGGGTTAACTTCAAAGTTAACGCAACAGTTAGCGACGTTGCCCAACTTATTTGTTGCTAAATTCATCGTGCAAATTGTGCTTGATTTTTTGAACATGATGCTGTCGAATGATTATGAACTGAGTCTGAGGCAGTTAAGGTTTATATTCATTTGATTGTTGGTATTAAGGGGATGTTAGTTACTTTTTAAAAAGAGACGATGATAGACCTTTTTTGTCTTCTACAAATTAATTAACATCCCCTTAAAAGTCAACAATATAATCGTAACGTAGTAAAATTACTGAAAAAGACTTACAGGTGACTCTTCTATTCATAGATCCTTCTATGTAACCGTTGCTGAGGTGTTCTGAAGTCTTCCTGCTGCTGTATTACTGGTTTCAGTAAAATAAAAAATAATTTGGTATTACCTAGGTCCGTGGTTTAAGAAACCTTTCCATTTATTGCAACATGTAGGTGTGACATAATTATTTTCAATTTTTTTTTGGGTGCCACCATGTCATCATAAAGTTAAAGCTCCTCCCCTTAACGATGAAAGCCTCATTTTTCCACATATTTTCTATGCACCGTTGCCGCACTTCTTCACCATGAACCTCAGAAGGCCTAAGCACTGTTTCCATCCCTTTCTTACTCTCCACAAAACCTGATGCAAAGATGAGACACCCACGCACTACTACCTTCTTTATGTTGATGCATTCCAATGATTAGTGATCTCTCTCTTTTCAATAGAATCGGACGAGGTTGAACAGAGAAGGGGATAGCTGCGCAGTGTCACTGACTCAGTATGGCTTAGCGCAGTCGTATAACCGCTAGAGTAGCCTTAGCGCATTAAAAATATTAACTACGAGCTCTGTTATCGAAACGAAACGATTTAAAACGAAAAATAAAGACTGAAAGATAGTTTAAAATCTGTATGGAATCAATGATTTTGTGGTTGTTGTGTTCTTTTCGGTTCGTGGGTTAGTGTTCAGTGAGTTTGTGGGTACGAGTGTGGTCATCGGTTGGAGTCCCGTTGGCTGATGTTAGCGGGTAAGCTGAATGAATGATGACACTATAAACCTCTTTATAAATGAATTACACTATATAAAGTTGCTTCTCTCTTGTGTCTCAAATTTGAACGAGTATTTATTCAGAAAAAAACAATATGATCCAACTTCATTGTTGACGTGAAATGGTCTAAAGTCTATGCAGGATTAAAATAAAGTGTGCTTCCAATTCTATTAACTACTATAGTTCCCGCTATCAATTGTTTTACTGTGTCATTATAATAAAGCTAAAACATTCCTGCAAAATTAATGAAGATATTTTTTTATTAGAGTATGCTTTTTCTTTTTTTTTTGCCTGTAAATATATTTGTATGTATTGAGAAAATAAATAAATTTAAATCGGCAAACCATTTCTAATATTTTGTGTTGGTAAGTAGGTACTGTACTCTGTGGTACATAATATAATATAATTATGTATAATCCGTCGTGGTTTGCATCTATTTATTAAATGTATCTGTGAGCGATTTTTTAAAACCTCCAATAAATTATTGATACCTATAAAACAACAATCTACTTACCTATATAATAAAGATATGACCTCTTCGCGTAACTAACAAACAAGAACATTTTAATATACTTGATGAGTGTTTAAAAAATATCAGAACCCTTATTCTTTGCGAGCCCTCTCGCACGTCGTATATATCGGCAATCATAAAGAAAACTAGCTAGGTATATACCTAGCAGCTGACGAATAAGTCAGACAAAGGCTTCTGTAAAACCCCGAACGCTAAAAAACTCGTGAAAATCTACTGCCATTATCACAAACGGAATTCAAATGTCTGTCTCTGTTAACTCTAACAAAAAGGTGCCGACCACAGAGCGGTAGTTAGTCCACAATAAGGTCATCCCGGGTTTTTAATGAAGCGTTAAAGTTGCGGATTACTTATCTCAAATCGATTGAACACGAGTGGGCATCGCTAAATGTTTAGTAAAAGTTAACAGTCGTGAACTCGCTGTTTTCTAAACTCGCTAATGGGAAGTGAAAGAAATGTTTGTGATATTAGTTTCATAATACGTTGAGATTTTACTGTTGACTGCTATAGAAACGATGGCAAACAGTTTACAGACGAAACGGCGACTACATAAAGGAAAATCATAATCCTCTTAATTCTCAAAGAAGTTTAGACTTTCTAGTAATAGGTACATAATTAGGGTCAAACCTCGACGTCATTATTGGTCACCATTGTCGATCCTGGTTTACAGGGTGTTACAGTGGTGGGAGTGTGTGGCGGGACTAGTCCTAAAATAGGTACATAATCTATGTGTATATAGGCTTCTCTATTTTTGATTTGTATACATTAGATTTAAGTGGATTCGCCGATTTGTAGTATCCGGGAAACACATTTTTAATGGATGAGGTCATATAAATGACTGGCCGCAAGTTGGCAACAGCATGCCATTCCGCTTGCTAGAGGTTTGCAAGGTATCCTTTATCTTATACAGCTGTCGGTAGAGACTTTGGAATCTCGCAAACTGCCAATCATAGCGAACATCGCATCCTCGCTTTTTTATACCCAACCTTATTTTTTTAAGATGTTAGACAATGGCGACCAGGCTTTATTTTTTCTACATAAATAATTAAACTGAAGTGTCTGTTTGTTTTGTTAACATAATATATGTCTACAGCTAATTTCCGAAACGGCTGGACCAATTTCGATGGGACTCTCACTTGCAGATAGCTCATGTTATAAGGACTAGGCTACTTTTATTTTATCAAAGTACCAGGCAGGCGGAGCCACAGGCAATAGCTAGCTGTAAATATACAGCATGGATGTATGCTCGAAAGTCACTCTTAGATACATTGTCTAGTAAAATGTGCATTCATCATACATCATTATGTTAACGGACAACATAAATCTGTCAATAAACGATGTATTGCAGAAAAAGCCAAGCAGATCGGTATTGCATCCACATAAAATTGCTTCAGCGGTGTGCAAACCATGCGGCAATCGCTCGCTAAGATTTCTGTATCGATAGATCAGACCATAGATAGGTAGCTTCGCAAATTATAATATGATGGAGAAACTGGTCTGTCCAACATTTAACTTTTTGGACTGATATCTTATGACCAGAAAGTTGTTCAGATACATGTTTGACCGACGAATGTCTAGATCTGTCTAGGTGAACACTGGGATCCCAATCCATTACAGGTCCTTCCAGAGATAATAAAGAAGGCATATAGCCATCGTCCCATCAGTTATTAAGTTGGTAAAGTTGAATATAGAACAGAATTGGACATAGACATGCAGAATGGAACCAACCACCCATACTTCTGCAAAGTGAAACCAACCTACAATCACTTCAATTGGGGTTGAGTTTAGTCTGCACGAGAAGTGTGGGTTGGTTCGGTATTGCAAAACTATGTCCAATTTAGTTTATTATTTTTTTGTTTGATGTTAACGAACTCTGGCGTGTATTTGAGGAGTGGTAGGTAAGTATGAGTCAATGTCTTGGAACCCAACGGACCGGTGCGAGGTGTTATGACTACCAACCTGACCTTTCCAGTCTCTCAAATGCGTAATTGCTTACCTAATGTTGGTAAAAATAGGCGATGGCAGACGACTTTATAATAACAAAGAACATTTGGTTAAGAAGTGTTTGAAAGTTATATTAAACTAGCTGAGCCCGCGACTTAGTCCGCGTGGAATTTAACTTAACAAAAAAGCCCGCTCCCGCGTTCTGAGCCCGCGCGACAGGACCCATTTTTTAAATTTGTTTTTTCTAAAATAAAAGTAGCCTAAGTTACTGCTTATTACATCAGCTATCTACCTGTGAAAGTCCCGTCAAAATCGGTCCAGCCGTTTCGGAGATTACCCGGAACAAACACACAAACAGACAGACAGACAAAATATGTTTTAAATCGCGTTTTTGCTAGAGGTGTCGTATGTACTTTCATATGCATATAGTGAAAAGGTGTTATTTTGATATTACAAACAGAATCTCAATTTTATTTATTTGTATGTATAGAAGATGTATAGATAGCAACTTCTCTCAGTCATGGTGCTGGATGAAACAGCTTAATCATATTTAGTAGAGACTGCACAGAGGAAAGCTCTACAAGCAAGTAGTATCAAGCTTTGTTTTATGTTTCGAAAAATGAATAATGTAAGTTTAAATTAATTTGATGTCAGTAAGTCAATCTGAATCGAATACCAAAAGGAGGTTTTGGGTTCTTTGTCCGAAAAACCCAAATTCCTTTGTTAAATATTGCCGTTTATTAAGTACCTACTTCTACCCAGCAGAATACCTGAACAAAAATCAAAATTCTAAAAAGGTTCGCTGTGAAGACGGATGTAGAGTAGAGGCTTGAGTTAAACAGAAATAATGTTTATGAATCAAATGGAAAATTTATTTTAAAATTTAACTCATGAACCTACTTTTGAAATCATCATTCTACAGAAAAAAAATATAAGTAGGTGCGAATCCTCATCTACTCTTCTGTAGGTCTCACTAGACGATGTTAAGTCACCGCCAGGAAGTCTGACACTGTAGATCGATTCACACTTTTCCTTTGAATGAAACGACTCTAAGAAGTTCTAGAGTTGTTTCATATTTGTCCTACAGGTTGACCATCGAATATTATTTAATGAAATTATTTTTGACATGTATTTCCCCGGTCTGTTTGTACCACCGTGAGTTTAGAGCCCAATTAAATCTAGCTGGCCCAGCGCTAGACCGTGACCGCCTTCTATGTTTCTTACATTTTTATCTGAAGTACTTACGATATCATTGCGTTCAAACTACAGCGGCTTGAGGGGTTTTTACGTTAGCTTTAAACCAGCTAAGCGCGCAAAAACTGATCGTATTTAAAAACAATGGTGTTAATTAATATCCTCTTTTTGTGATGACTTAGTAGATATAAGATTGTGATATACACATTACACATGCCATGTTCAATTTTATCAGGAATGTGTATACCCGCTTGAATATACCTACCACAGAATAATCTTTAACTTAAGAAACAAAGTAACTGACTGACTAACAATAAACAGGCTAAAACGATGCGTCTTGAAACATTACAATTTTCACACCAGTTCCTTATAACGTAGGTGAGGGCTAAGAAAGGATTTTAGAAAATGATTCCTCTAAATATAGGGGATAAAATATTGTATGGAGATCCCATCAGGACTATAAATCCGCTGTGACAAGGGTGAATATCAAACCCAAACCTCTTGCTCACAAGTAGAGTGGGCCGTGTAACCATTGGCCTTTTGAAGCTTAGGTATATCTCTTGATAGTATATTTGCTACTTTATGCGTTCTCTAAGCCTTGCGCTATCAGTTTGCTGAAACAACTAGGTCGTCTGCGTTGTATTAAGGTACATAATGGCTACAGGCTAATTAATGCCACAACACACATGTGTGTAGAGCCGGTGTTTAAGCAATGAACTCAGCTGCCCCAGTTGTGTTACCTGTTATCTAATGTAAGGCTTAACCGGTGTGCAAAATCCTACTAATATTATAAATGCGAAAGTTTGTGAGTGTGGATGTTTGTTACTCTTTCAGGCAAAAACTACAGAACGGATTTGGATGAAATTTGGAACACAGATAGTTTATAACCTTGATTAACACATCGGATACTTTTTATCGCGATAATCCCGAAATTTTTGTTAAGTTAAATACTACGTGGACGAAGTCGGCGGGCACAGCTAGTAGTAAATACTTATTTGTAAAGTTCTACAGTAAAGGCTATATTTAAGGCGGAATATTTATTTGTCGGTGGTTAAGGCTAAAGCGCCCATCTAGACCGCGAGGTTCAAATTTTTTGAAGTTTTTTAGATTTTTTTCAAAATCTGACAATAATAAAAGGCACATTTTGTAACGGAACGGCAGCTATCCAGATAATCTGGCAATTTCTGTATATTTAGTGATTAACTAGTATCATATCCACCGTGATAATATTTAGAGTAAAATACATGTATTAATAAACGCACTGCATACTGTGTTTGTCGCAAATCACAAAATGTTGTCTTAAATGTTTTCAGATTTTGGAGAAACTATAAAAATACTCGAAAATTTTGAATTTCGCGGGCTAGACAGGCGCCTTGGCCTTAAGCCAAGCTGTAGCCAATTGATTTACAGTTCATACACAAGTCAGCCCTTGACCGAGGTAGTACCACCCTCTCACAAAATCGATGGAAAGTAGCTACTATAGCTGCGTTTCGTATGATGAGCGAGAGAGCCGGAAGCCCAAAACTATTCCATTCCCCTTGAGGTCGGAAATTGCAAGCATCTAGATATAGGCTATGAAAACTGCCTAACATCAGGGCAGGGGTGCTACTCTTATATCGTGACATTCGTATCGTCGAATTAAAAAAAACTTACAAACTCTTTGGTCGAATCCTACTCAAAATTCCATATTTTTTGCCGTCGTATATCCTCTGAACGAACGATAATTTTGTATCGTTCGTTCAGTAATTGATACGATGGAAAAAAATATGGAATTTAGAGTAGGATTCGACAGTACTAATGTCACGATATATCGATTTTATCGTTGCTGACTGCTGAGAGTAGCACCCCAGGCAGATCGTACGCATGTTTGTCGCCTTTGTTGTATATAAAAAGCTTCATTTTCACGGGCGATACAGTACATTACGCGGAAGTAGAACCTGTTTACCAACTCTCATGATGCCTAAAACAGACAAATAAGAGGAAGTTTGTTAACCACTATTGTAAGAGATAAGTACGGGGTACCAGGGCTGCATAAGAAACGGAAGCTTTAGGTTTTGTTACAAAGAGAACTAGGTAGATCCCAGGAGCGGTTTCAGCGATAGTTGTTTTTTATATATATCGCCAGACTGACACAACTGTATGGTCGCAAACTAAGCAACGCTTGTACTATGAGTGCCGAACAATGGACTGGGGGCGATCCCAGCGACACCCATACCTGGACAAATTACAAAAAGGCCATTTCCGAAATTTACCCAGGCGGGAATCGAACCCGTAACCGCCGATGTGCGTGAGCCGAGCGGCCTACGCTCGAACCACTGCGCCAAGCGGTCGTCAAAAGCGGTTTCATTGATTATGATGACGTACTCCCTGTGTTATAATTTCTGCATAAAAATCAATTCAAATAAAAATATTTATTTGCATAAAACATGGTGCATTCAGTTGTTCATGAAGTGCATCTAATGTTACGTTCAGACCATGTGTGACTGTCGAACGAACCGCAGCGGTCCCGCTAACCTGCCATTACCCACATCGGCCGTCGTTACGTAGGTATACCTACCTAATCGAAGCATTTTACGATTTGTAAAGCATCTTCGCAACCGCTATGCGTTACAACATGATTTGTTTTCAAATTTCACTAGCGCTGATATTTGCTATGTATTTCGTTTCCTTTCGATTTCTTAAATAATGGATATGGTAGTGAATGTGGGTTGTATTATAGTTTGTAACGTCTCCGTCGTGTTATTTCATTTATTTGGATCAAGGGAAAAAGAGAAATAGTGTGGTAATGCGCCTTTCTTTTAATTACTAAGTAAGTCAATTAATGTAAGAAATTACAGGGCTAAATACTTACCTACTCAAAGAAGTAAGTATTTATAAGTTATCCTTAAAAGGTTTAGCTACTTAACCATTTCAACATGATTGAAGTTAGGTACCTACCTACAAAAAAGGCTTTGTTAATCTAATCGTGGTACGGACTATAATCAATAGGTAATAGTAACTTTAATTATGCGAATTTCGTGATGTCTCGACTCGACGGCGCGGGCGCCGGTTTGTCGACGACAGAGGAAGATGAGGAGGAGTCATTGACCCTGTGCTGGTTGTATCTCGTTTCTATTTTTGTTATGCACAACATAGTTTTATGTGTTTAGTTAAGCTGATATGAGAAATGCAACTGCATGATGTCGGAAAGTGGTTAGCTATTCAGAGGTGCGAGAAATATATCTGTAGCTAAATCTGTAGGTATCCTCCAGTTTCAAGGCAAGATTTTGGAGCTAATTGAAATTTTAGTACATTCGTTGCTGTGTCTAGATAACGCGATTCAGGCAAAGTCAGTGAAGGGTACCTATACTTACCGTAATCAGTTTGACGTCTGACCACAGAGACATGATGTCATCCGGCGTCAGATCAAGCATTTGCAGCTGCTCGGGATGTGTGGAGGCTCCAATAAACTTTGATCTTTGTAACCTGGGTGTGTAACCAACCAAAATAAGGTAAGAAACTTGGGTGTGAAGCGAAATCCAATAAAAAAATCCGATGTGTTGACTGATGACGAAACCGTGCCATCATCCAACGCATCAGATGCCAAGATCATTGCTAATCAATGTGCATTATGTTATATTATAGTGATATATTTTATATGAATTCGTGGCCCAAACTAGGGAGGTAGGTCGCTTTCTTGAATTATTTTGCAAGAGGCGTATAAAGCACCTTAATTTTTTGTGGCGTTTGTTGAATGAAAGGTACAATATAGACAACGAAACATTCGTCTCCAATGGGTTTAAGATCAACATTTAACTAGCTTATGAAAGTTATAATAATTTGGCGATCAGCATTTGAGATCATAATTTCGATAATTTTATATGTATAGTTAGTAAAATGTAACTAATGCTGACGCATTACTTTCTAATGACAATATAGAATTTAATGGCTAATGCACGAAGACTCGACGGCATCGGAATTTCGCCTCTCTGCAGATAGCAATAATGATTGTTAATGTAAAAAAACCCAACTCATACGTCCCATATTTAGGACATCACCTTCACGGCCTCGGTTGCGAGAAAAATAATAAATAACCAACAAACAATGGTTGCACAAGCGCACGCACCATTGGATGGGACTCGCCTTCACGCGTATCGGTGGCTTGTACTGTTTGTAGGACATATCGTGATCGGAGTGCCGTGGAAAAGGCACCATGGTAAAACAGGTACATTACCTGCATAATGTTAAGGGCAAGACATTACTACTTTACCCATAAACTTTATGAGTGTATCTAATGACTGAACCGTCTCTGAATGCTGAACTTTTTGTGTGCTGCTTAATTTTAACACGTCTTACAAAAATGTCAGACGTTTCAAAATTTGAGTACCTGGTGGACCAATATTCAGCAGCAAAACTACATCTGTCTATATAAAATGTACGTAAATCTTCTTCTCCTAAACAGATTGACCGATTTTGATGTTTTTTTTTCTACTTATTAGGTAACACTTATTAGGTAATACTTATTAGGCCATCCATCGCATTGTTTTTATAAAATAATACCCTCCCACAGTTATTCCAATGACGTCGCGTCCGTAATTTAATAATTTCCATACAAAAGGAGAGAGGGGCTATGAATGACGTCACCACATCCGTCGCAACTCCAATATTGTCTGATACATGCATTTTGTGAAAACGGAACCAGTTTCACGGTTCATTAGGCAGGTTATAAAAAATCCGTAAACAAAGACACGGAATTTAATATGTGGACAGAGACATGACGTTTTAGTTACAATTATGGGTTTTACATAGACTTACTTTTTACTTATTTATACCTCGGAGATTAGCTTGTAGGTACTCAGGTACTGGAATAAATATAAAGACTAACCGAAAAATACCCCAATGCAACTCAAATTTGAGAACAGCTAAGTAAGTCTAAAGTTTTTATGCGCCATACTTAAAATTCGAGATAACGACGTCTCAAACAGCCTACTAGGGTGAAGACAAGCCATTCAGTATTTGGTCGTAACTTAGTCGTAAATAGGTAGAATAACTTGGCCAATGGAAGTGGAGTATTTATTACAAGTTAATTCGGACGACCGCATTGCGCAGAAGTGATGATTGAAAGATAAGTAAAGATAAATAACTAAGAACTTTCACAAAAATGTTTACCTTAAGCATCTACAATTATTCAATTCATCGAATCAATTCAATTAGTCTGCATAAACGTAATCATAATATATAGTTTCACACACACAAATGCAATTGGCATTCAAAACGGAAGCTCTTATTACACTACCATTCTTGTAACGACAAATAATAAGTGAACCAGCAATTTACATATAAAGAAACGGGATCTATAGCGGGAGCCGTCAAATGATAAGCTGTTCCCACAATTACAAGGTCCATCGCGTAACGACACCACTGCCTTCGTTTGTATAAGGCAATGCTTCACTGCAAGATGTGCTAGTCATTTCTCGCTTCGCTGTAGTGTAGCTACTGTTTCGTTACAAGTTTACGATGATTACAGCTACAGCTCCTATACGAGCTAGGTCGACCGAGGCAGTACCCCCCTCTCACAGAAGATCGACGAAAAGTAGCTTTGAAAGTTGCTTTTCGCGTCAGAGAGCCGGAAACCCAATTACTTTCTCAGCCCCACTTCCCTTCAGGAGGTAAGAGCATGCCCCTCAGGTGGGCATAACTTAATTATTATACTAGTTTCATCATTTAAGTAAAGTATTATATGTGTTAATCCAGTTGAAATAAAAATATTTTTTCGGATTATACCGCGTTTATTTACTTTTTTATGTTCCCGACGTTTCGGTTGCTTTACAGCAACCACCAACTTGGGATCCAGTAATTAATATAATTAAATCCAAAACCAAGCGTACCATTGCAAGACCTCGAGACACAGTGAGCACTTTCTGCGTGGATCGGACCGAAAACACCAACTAAATTTTGAGGGTACCCAGTTTTTAACTATGACATCAGGACGTCTAACACCTCAGTCCCCCCGTGACCACCGTCGGGAACATAAAAAAGTAAATAAACGCGATATAATCCGTAAAAATAGTTTTATTTCAATGTGTAGTATTCGCGTAAATATAAGAAAACAATATGTGTTAATCCAGGTTATAAACTGTCTATGTTCCAAATTTCATCCAAACCCGTTCAGTAATTTTTGCGTGAAAGAGTAACAAACATCTACACTCACAAACTTTCGCATTTATAATATTAGTAGGATATCAAAAAGGTGTTAACAAAGTAAAATTAAATACTTATTAAAACTCGCCATTTACAATTATGTACATACTTTTTTTATTTAAGTATATAGCCGATAGGTAATTGTCTTACTCCCTTCTACTTACTACTACTCCTTTACTACTTCCTCCCTTACACTTCTCCAACGCATCCTTCTGAGCTATCACCTTCCACGATTTGTCCCCCCCGCAAAGCTGTTAAATAATCTATCTATGTCTTCCTCGGTTGGTCTCTCCGTTGGCACCGGCGCCATCGAGAACCTAATTGGTGGTGATGTTTGCCCACCTGACGACCGCTTGGCGCAGTGGTTCGAGCGTAGGCCGCTCGGCTCACTGCATCGGGTGGTTGCGGGTTCGATTTCCGTCAGGGTAAATTTCGAAAATGGCCTTTTCGTAATTTTCCGTGGTCTGGGTGTAACTGGGATCGCCCCCAGTCCATTGTATGGTACCCATATTACAAGCGTTGCTTAGTTTGGGACCATACAGTTGGTGTGTTCGTCTGGCGATATTTACCTTTGGGGCTTATACCGGACACACGGCCGGCACACTCCCACTTTAGTCTCGCCGTCTTTTCTCCCACAACTGCTATTTGAGTTAAGGAGCGCAAGGTGGTATTCCTACCTTGGTCAGTTCGCTTGACATTCTTCAGTCTACCTCCAGCACAAAGTGTGGACTAACAGTCTTCACACATCTTCCAAAAACTGTTAAGTTCATTCAGTCATGTACGTTCTCTCACGAAAAAGATTGCTATAGCATTATGTACCGGAAAAGACACAGGAAGGAATATTATTACCTACCTACCAAGATGCAGTCATTATAGTTCAATCTGCAGCTTATTCCTCGCTTAGCTTCGTATGGAGGTTAACCTTTGACGCTAACAAATTTCGCACGTTTGTTATTTCTGTGTAACAATGGCCCGTAGAGTCGGTTAAGTAATTCGATATTTATTAACTGTTCTTTGCGTTGATGACCCTAAACTGTCAGTATATATCGCTCTGTATGTTCCCAAACTAGCAACGCATGCACTATGGGTACCGTACAAAGGTCTGGGGGCGAAAAGGCCATTTCGAATACGAAAAGGCCATTTCCGAAATTTACCCTGACGGGAAACGAACCCGTATCCACCCGGTGCAGTATGCCGAGCGGCCTACTCTCGAACGGCTGCGCCAATCGGTCGTCGCCATTTATATCCCGATTTCCAAGGTAAAGGCCGGATATAAAGGTACTTAAAGGCCTTGTACAAGGTTGGATTAACCGGCCTTCAGATAAGGACACAACTATAAGGAAAAATGAGACGCACCCAAAGCCCTTAAAGCCTTCCAACTTTCAAAAAACCATTAGACCACCAATACGCTTCGACGCATTCGAAAGGGATAGTTCTATTTTTTAAATTCAATAACCGACAAAAAAATCATTGGACAGGCATATCCGTCTACGAATAAATTATTAATTAAATACAAAACATTGTACCTAATTGCTCTACAATGAATAAATAGTAGAAACATGTGAGTCATCTTTTCGCAAGAAGAAACAGCCCGTAACTCGAGATCGATATCGCCGTATTTTTGTTTTTAAATAGGTACAATTAATATAATTTATAGCTATTTTCGCAATACAGGATAGATTCCTAGGTGGGCCGCGTGCGCAAGAGTGCCGCGATTGGAACGGGCGCCATTGTTCTACATTTTTATCGGAACAACCATCCAGCGTGGATTAGTGTCGATGCCGAAGCAATCCAAGTCCGTTTTCGCTGTGCCTACACAATTTTGAGATTGCAATTAAGGTAGGACTATTCCACCTTTGGCCAGTGGCGGATTTAAAAATTTCCATGGGCTATAAAGTTTTGCCGCCCGTGCCTCTACAATTGTCACGTCCTAGATTATTTTTGCAATACAAAAATTTCGTTTTATTTTTGAGCTAATCAAAGCTCAAGGATGTACAATTAATAAAGGTGGGGTAATGTATGCTACTTACACAATAATGTACTTCGGTAAACGTGAATAATCTTTATTGAGGTTGATATCCACGAGGTAGCAAAAAAGAAATCGGTCCCCAAATTTGCCGCCCCAAAAATCTGCCGCCCTGGGCTAAAACATACTCAGCAAAATTTGAGTACTCACCTTTGGCAGGTAGACCATATCTACAACTTAAGTACTTAATTTTGTGTATGGCGTGCGAATTGCATCCGATAAGTCGGCGGCTTAAGAAATAAACATGACTTGATACTCGTCTAACACACCACAGTTATTACCAGAAAAGATCTACATTATTTACCTAACCTAACCTAGTAATAAAACCTAAATAAATGTAGAACAGCACAACTTTTGTCATTTTGACTGTGAAACACAAACAGTTATTAACTGCAGTTTTATCTCACGAATTGAGTCGCTTTATAAAACTGTAACAGTAAAATTAAAACGGTATTTGCCTAACCGATGAGACATTTCACGCGGTTTGTTTATAAATGGCTGTTTTAATTCGTATTAAATAGTTAGGATTTGTTGGGATGTACAGAGTAGTATGAACGTAATATTTGAGCCATTTTTCACACTCATTTACAGATAGTATTGACTAAAGAAAATATTGTTTATATACTTAATTGTTGTTTTTGTATGCAAATATGGCTTTATTTAACGTAATTTTCGTCTGAATTTAAATCTATTCAATCTAACGTTCTTTCACGAACGAAACTTCAGCAGCTCTCTTGGAACTGGACTGCGCTACCACACCTTTTTCCTATAACACAGCTATACTTATAACATAGCTATTAGGTGCTTCTTACGGTTTAAACTATGAACATTCGCGCAAAATAAATATACTTATAAGTATTACCTTAAAACAGAAGATGACATTGGTAGGTATGTGATTGGTTTTTAACGGTACTTGCACCTCACATTGATATACTTACATAGAATACGCAATCTCATCAAACCGGTCAAGGCTTTCCGTTATAACTTTATTATAAAGAATGCACAAGCTACCGTTACCTCATTCGAACTACTTGCTGGATAATTTCGGACATTAGATAAAGAGGTGCCTTATCTGATGTTATTTGTTCTGCTACATTGTAAGGTATTATATTTTTATTACCATAACCTAATAACATAACCTAACATTTTTTTGTATCGGCGTAATGCTGTAAACAAACAACTTAATTTTAAGTTTGCACAGATATAAAAAAACCGTATTTCAATAGCCAAGATTTATCATATCTATAACCAAAGTAGTGAAACAGAAGAAAAAAAATATATTTGCGGTTAATTTTTGAATCACAGTATTGAATTTATTACGAAGCGACGGGGAATAAACTTAACTTTAACTTGGTCGGTTGTAGCTTGTGATTTAGTGAGCCCATTTCTCCTGTTATAATTTTAATTGCAATGTCGTTTCATGTGCTAATGTCCTCATGTTTTCTAGATTTTCTCCACAGTGCTTCAAGTTTTTACAGCTAGATCTACCTAAAGCCACATTTTCAGCATAAACAAGTTTGGGACCCCAACACAAACTGTTTTCCCTTATTTCACACACTTAGGGGTGGCATTTTATAAAACGCTGAAAAATATATTTTTTATTTGTGACCATAATACTAATTTTCATGGCTCTAAGTTGAGATTTTTTCCCCCCTATTTTATACACTTAGGGATAGAATTTTACAAAATCCGTCCTTAGTGGATATTTACGGTATTAAAGGTCCTACTGTCAAAATTTCATGTTTCTGACACCAGCAGCGGTTTGGGACAGCCCGTTGATTTCTTTATCTCGATAAGTGCGATTTTCCTTTTAAGGTTCGGAACCTTAAGGGTCGTTCCGCCGTTTCGCGCAAATTCGACCCGTTCCGCGGAATAAAAAAAAATTGTAGTTTTCATGTTTTTTTTGCTCATAATCGAATTTAATTCGTCACCTGAGTCATAAAAACTGGGAGGCACTTTTGTAAGTTATTTAATTACTGAGATATTTATACTTGAATTTTGACGTGTGGATGGTAATGAAAAGTGTTAGGATTGTAATGATTTAGAGCAGGATGGTAAAGATATAAGTGGAGATGGAGGTGAAATATATCAAAAGAGTTATGAAATAGGTCTGGATAGTAATTAACCATAAATGACGGTAATTCATGAAGGAAAGTAAACAAATATTTATTAAATAATCAACGTTTATTATTTCTATTCAGACTTACATTTCAAATCAGTCTCAAATAATCATGTGGGTGAAGTTATTTTTATCACTTGCTACTGCAAAATATCTTAGTATTTAACAGTAATATAAACCTTATAAAAGCTAGAATTAGTCACGCTATAATATGTCAGGTAAGAATATAAGTAGTATTAACTAAAATGGAAATAAAAATCTTCAATAGGTAACATATTATTTAAAGGCTCTTAAACGTAAATCAAACAACCATAACAAAAATGAATGACTTACTGGATCTACTAACAATCAATACAATACTAATTATGGTCTAGACTAGGTTTCCTCAATCTCCGAAGTAAACATCACAGTTTTTAACTTTAAAACCATTATACTTATAGGTAAATTATAACAATCTTTCATTTGAATGCAGAATCACAGAGCACAACCTAAAACAGTAAAAGGCCATAAAATAGTACAATACTGAAAAAAAATAAAAAACCTAAAAAAACTGTCGTTTAATAATAATCTATCAACAATCAACATGATGTAATCAAGCTTCTTAATGTTGCAAGTCAAATGAGAGTTAGGAAATTCAATCACATACGTTATAAAACTTAAATAATCTTTAATTCTTCACTGTCTTCTGAATCATCACAATTATTGATGTTATTTTGTGTTTCTGATTTATTTGATTGAATGAAAGACTGGAATACTCGTTGATGATGAAAATTAAATACTGATTCTAGTTTTTTTGGGATATTTTTTTCATTTGGTGTCTTATAAAATTTACGGTTTTCCCAACTAAGACGTACGTCAGATAAAATCTTGATCTTAGAAGATCTTGACTCAGTTGAAGATGTAGCTACATTTACCATCGGTGAGAGCTGTAAATCGATTGAACCCTCTAGAGGTTGTAAGTTATTTAAAATGGTGGTCGTATCGATACTTAATATGGACTGATCGTCATTAACGTAAGTGGGATTATTTTGATCACATTGAAGACTTAATTGATCTGGCTCTGCTTCGCCGTAGTTATCAGAATGAACAATGCCTAAATGTTTATTATGTATACAAGGAATGCTATAATCTTGACAGTCAAAACAACTAAGACTTCGCAAAGTAATAATTTTATCATTATCATCAGTCCAAATTACTTGATGAACTTGCATTGTTCCTTTAAATCCCGGAATATTGGGTGGAAACGTTTTTTCTGCAATATCGTACTCAGTTACTATTTCAAAGTATACGTTCCGTATGTTTTTGGTAACCAAAGCCACAAAATCCTCGAAAGAACCAACATCTCCACCATATTTAACAAAGTCGTTTGCAGTTCTCTTTACAACTGCACCAATACCGTCCGGGGCTCCTTTGCCGTGGCCGGATTCCTGATAATTCCATGTTACCTTACGTATATTACGATAAATATTTTTTAATTTAGTGATCATATAAAATGTATTCTTATTTCTATATTGGCTGGACGGTGAATCAGATAAAAAATGGACTACATTATAAGGTGTGCACTAGTATCTCTGTGGGTTTCAATTTTTGTTTCAGTTGCTTGATAGTCTCATATTGTACTATAATATTTAGATTGTGCTTAAAAAATGTACTTAAAGTTGACTCTAATTTATTAATAACATTGCGAGGATAATCTTCAAACCTCTTTTTGATGGTGACTATTTTAATCTTCTGTTTTCCATCTTTCACCAGATATGGCTTTTTTTCAACGACCCACTGATGAAACACTATTTTGATATCATTTCGAAATTCATGATACTTTAAAACTTTACCAGCACAGGTTGGGCATGTACGTTCAAGACATTTTTGTTTTGTATCACAACATAGACTATTAATAACATGTGTCCCATTACTTTCAGAGATGATTTTCGCGATTTTTAGTGCCTTAATCAAAAGATTAACATTTGAATGCATTTTGCATTGACAGGTGTCTCGATCTGTATTAGGAAAAACCACCCAGTAGGGCCTATACTTACAGAATGTCGAATAGCTTACATTACTTTTCTCCGTCAAGAATTTAGCATGCAGATTTTTTAAATTATCGTTCATGTACCGTTTCTGTTTCTTTACACCTCTCTTCTTTATAAATTCTCTTTTCCCCGCTGCAACTCTACTGTTCACGTCTTCGTCAAAAAAGGAATGGATTTGATTGATCAATTTTTGCTTTTTTTCTACTAAAATATTCGTTATTCTTCGGTCAAATGGCAATTTATGAAGCAGTTTATATTTTTTAAATCTTTCGCCATCTTTCTTTGATCTCGTTGTGCCCTAGGAGTCATGTCTTTAATGCTACAAATCTTTTTTCTTTCTTTTCTGGTTAAATATCTCTTTCTTTCTTTTTCTTTCTGTAGAGAATATAACTCAGAATCACTTTTTATTTTAGCATATTTTTCTCTTTTGCGAATCCTGTCTTTTGCCAATTTTTCTTCTCTTGTTAACTTTTTACGTGTTTTCGACATTTCAAAACTAAAAAAATAAAAATAAATGAAATATTGAACAATTTAAATACGAATATCATCAAATATTAATGATATTTTTAATTTATTATTAAAAATTAAATATAATTTCATTTCCTTCCAAAACAGTTCATTACCTTCCCGCAAAAAAATGGATGGGAAGGATGGTAATGAAGGGGAGATGAATGAAAAAAATTGACTTTTTGTTTGATAACTCCATAATCGCATATATTAGCAAATATTTAAGAAAACACTTTCTAAATAAATTAAAAAGGGAAACATTTTTTGATATAAATATTTTTTATTTATTACAGTAGCTTGTAAAATCGAAGGAATGCAATGAGATGATTTATGGACGAAACACTAAAAACAATCCGAAGATCGTAAATAATTTTAACAGGGATTGATATAACATCCACCTCTCCCCGTTGCCATGCCAAGCTAATAAGTATAAACATATTGTGATCTGAACTATAGTCGGGCACGTATAAATTTTATATAAAATTATCGAGTTTCTGAGTACGGATGGTAATGAAGTTTTTATCGTGACAAAAAGAAATATATTTTTTTCTGTAATTATAATTGTGTTTAAAATTTATTCACAATCCGCAATCAATACCTGATGATATAGGCTTCAATACTACGTATTAATTACAGCCAGAAATACAAAAAATAACAAATGAACATTAAAAAACCAGCCGAGGTACCCCGCTGGACGCAGAGAGGAATGATTTTTCAGGCAGTTTTATTTATTTATTTTGAAAATTAACCAATTAAACTGTAATATTAGAAATACTCCTTTTAGAATTCTTAGGTTTTAACCTATTACGCAAATAATATTTTAAATCAAGTATTTTTTTCATGGGTAAATTAACCTGGAATTGCTTTTGGTGCGAAACGGCGGAATGACCCTTAAACATGAGGAAAACGGTTGACCCTAAAGGCCATCCTTGCAAATTCACGCTAATTCCATACTTAAGCGCTCAAAATTTCACTTATTACGTTTATGAGCACTTCGAGCTGAAAAGACTGATAGAAGTTTAATTAAACAATATTTTTTGAATTTTCAAACGACAATAACTAATAGCGCTTAAACAATGGAGGACTACTTCCCCGCTCTGCGGGGTTCGGATGAACACGACAAACACTATTGCCTCAGATTTGGCCATATTTTATTCTAGAAATATTTTTTCACGCAATTTCACACCTTTATCTGCTAGAAAAATAATTACGTGATATTTTCCAAGACCCCCCTCCCCCCTAAGTGAGATTTGGAAAGATTTTTCGTGACCCCCCCCCCCCCCCCCTAGAACACCTCACGCAATTAATGGACGCCCCCTTTTGAATTGTTTATAATATGACCTCTGTTGCACTAGTTAGCTGACATTGGTTGTGGCTGGAATCCTACTTCCTACTAATATTATAAATGTGAAAGTTTGTGAGTGTGGATGTATGCATGTTTGTTTCTCCTTCACGCAAAAACTACTGAACGGATTTGGATGAAATTTGGAACACAGATGGTTTATAACCGGGAATAACATATAGGATACCTTTTATCCCGATAATCCCAAAATTTGTGTTACGTTAAATACTAACAGTTGCCTTTTGCCATGACTTTGGGTTAGGTCAAGTTGCCTAATAAATTGTACGCTATAATAATTATACTATTAATGTTTATTATTGATAAACAAACTTTATTGAACGTTTGATGCGCAAATATTCAAGTTCATTAATCATTAAATATTGGATACCTACTTTTGTTTTTATTTTCATACTCTGTGTGACGGGCTTAATGCGATAAGGAAAGCGTTACTTAACGAAAACAAAACAGTATCTAGTAGGTAAGTGAGTAATTACCTAATGTTAAAAAGAACAATCATAACGTTTTATGAGATAAATTTATTTAGGAAGTTTATCAATATTTTAATGTCAAGGTTTCCAATCAATGTAATTCGCTGGTTATGACCGAGACGAAAGCTCAAAAGACCAATAAATACATTATTTTAATTAAATAACAGGTAAGGTGCGTTCAGGTAAGATCGGATTGATACCTCCTAACTATCGTTAAATAGTGCCTGTTTTCATTAACTTATGTAAGTAGTTATCTAATTTCAAAATAATTTATCTACCTAAGATTATGTAGATAAAAATTACTTCATATGAGTATGAAATTATATTATGGATAAGTTACCTAGTGTAAGCTTAGCGAAGTTAGGTATAGTTGAGATTAAGTTAGTTCATTGTTATTGAAAACAGCAGGTTTAACATCTTTGATACTTACTATTTTTTTTACAAATAACAAACGCTCATCACTTTGTCTCTGCCTACAGTTGCAACGAGGTTGTGATTTCACCTTAGTCTATTCGTATTTCCGTTTAATTGGCAACTCGCTATCGTTCCGGACGCTTTCTTCGGTCGCATCAAGGTTATTGGCTCTCACCGGCGCTAAGCTCAGCTGTTCTTGCCTCTGTCTTGTGTGGCTGATGGAGCACATCTCACATCGCGACCCCCTTTCGACTTTCGAACGTGCGTCATGAGGTTTTTTGTTATCTGTGACTAGCATTTGGCGGGGACCATTATGGTTAAAAAAAAACTTGATTCTGGCAACATAAAATTAGATATGGCTACCAAAAACTGTGTGGTGCTACATAAAAAAAAATATAGTATGGCAATGGCTGGAAGTGCTGGAACTGTTACATTTTACGGAGATACTTCATAATTTATTTTACAATTATTTTTATGTTGCTTCGAAGGCTAGAAACTTAATTGAAATTATTTGATCATTTAACAGCCACCAATCACCATTGATGGTAATTTCGAAACTGCTGAAAAAGTTGATCATTGCAAATCAAAACTGGGTAAGTCGATTTACCTAAAATTTTTGAAGAGAGAAAGCTCCATTCACTATGCAAGAAAAAATGTCAATGCCAGAAACGCGGGAAAAAATCTTATTTTAAAACTGGATTGTGGCATTGAGGCGGAATTTGGCGATAACCATAAACCACACGGTCAAATTAAAATGCCAAATTTAAATGACTGCCTACCTATTTAATAATCTGGTTGACCGTTATATTATATCTGATTGACTGCGTTACGCAAAAATGGTAAATATATTATGGCGATAATCCAAAAATGTATGTTACCGAATATCTCGCTTAGATTTATGTTAGCAGAACTCATAAATCTCACGTCGCGTCATCTTAAAAGCCAACAACTAGTTAACATTTTAAGCAGGCAGCAGTCTAGTTATAACTTAGGCACTACGTCTACTTATCATCATTGTTAAGGCGTTCTATAAAAGTTGATAACGGATTGTAGAATAGAATAGAATAGAATCATTTATTTGTGTGAATATTGTACAAAGTTGTTTGGTGAATTATATATTACGATCATAATATTCTGCCGTTTCCGGCGTACAAATATGGTTATTAAAATTATGGGTGTATTATTACATTAAAAAAAGTTATTTATCATTAGAATTACAATTACAAATAATCTAAATAAATTAAACAATATATTGTTACGTACACGTACTAGGGGTAGGTACAATTAATGCCGACTACGTGTATAAAGGGTTTATTATTGCTCTCCACAAACTGGACAAATACACAGTTCTACACTAGTTCACTAATACTAGTTACACACAACAAGCACTGTTCCAAATCACTTAGCAGACTCACAGTATTCCAATATTATCGCCTAGGTCACTGGTATATCACTCTTCGTTCGCTTACTTAAGTTCCGTACACTGTCGCTTCCAAGAAGTAACTAACTCGCTGCCCGTCGTCAACACCTAATATACGGAATAAAGATGCGAGCTGGTATTTTCCTGAACATTCTCGGTAGGTATGTACGTAATAATAATCGGAATCGAATGATCTCGAGACACATTGTCGGCTTCCCTTTGTATTCGTTCACGAGTAGGTATTCGCCGGCCGTCGCGCCGATAACGCAAGGGCGTTCACTTTATACCTACATACCTACAGTCTCGAACATTCAATTTTTAGGGATCCTTCGTAATATTTGACCAAGTAGTTTCTAGGTCGCAACATTATCCCCCTCTTAGTCATGCTCGTCCCGAGCATCATTTGTTCCATGATACCGAGCCAATCTGTCCACATGGACTACCTTTGGCTTTCCTCGAAATCCCTTCTTAATGCGGTAGGTCACATCGTTGATCCTCGTAATAACTGAATAAGGTCCTTCCCAGCGAGCCTGAAGTTTCGGGGACTTCCCTTTTCTGCGAAGAGGATTGTGAAGCCATACCAGTGTTCCTTCTGTAAAACCGTTGGTGCGGTCGTACCGGCTCTCAATCTTTCCCCTGCTCGTTGTCTGCCGTCCTTTCACTGACGCACATACAGTGCATTTACGGCACCAGTCCTCGACTTCTTTTCGATAGCACAGCCAATAAAACCGCTGTCGCACCTTCACCAGGGTTTTCTTGAATCCAAGGTGCCCACCAGAAACACCATCGTGAATGTGCCGTAGAAGAGGGGCTACCTTACTCCGCGGCACTATCACTTGCCTGGTTATTTCTTTACCGTCGGTCGATTCCCATTTCCTATACAGAACATTATTTACCAGAGCCAAACTGTCCCACTGGGCCCAATAACTCTTCGTAGTCGGACTGTAGACGGACACGTCGCTCCATTGAGGCCTGTTTCCACTCCGTTTCCAGTGCAGTATAGGTTGTAGATCATCATCTTCTTCCTGCGCCTTCTTCATACTGGTTCCGGTCCATTCATCGTCAGTTCCATGAGTCCTTATGAGCTTAACCTCTTCCCGGACTTCCTTCCTCTGACGATAAATATTACACGGGCGCGATCCTCGTAAACAGACTTCCTGATCTGGAAAGCTTAGCACTTCTTTGGCTACATCCAACACACACTGTTGATTCTTCAAGAAATCCAGTCCCAAAATGCAATCATTGGTAATACTTGCAATCAACACTGACTGACGGTATACCCGGTTGCCAATTCTTATCTTGACATCCGTCTCACCGAGGACGGAAACTGGCTGACCAGTGGCTGTCTGTAGATGACACGATGGCGATCGCTTTTCCCACATTATGGTGCGTTTCAGTAGCTCTGGCCTCACAATTGTACGCGATGCTCCTGTATCCACAGTTAAGCCGCAAGGTTGGTCGTTCAAGGTGGCTTCGACGATCAGACTATTCCCATTACAAACTTGGGTTATGGTAACGGTTGGCGCCATAACTTGGGATTCAGACTCGTCTGTGACCTTTCTCTTCTTCGAAGGACATTCCAGGCGAATATGTCCCCTACCACCACAACCATAACAAGTTGGGACAAACCGGGGCTTCCTTTCCTCTTTAACTACCTCCTTAACCTCCCTGACCTTATTTAATTTCGTGTCATGCAGAACAGCTTCCACCTCGAGAGCATGAGCCAGTGCGTTCTTCATGGTTTGATGGTGGCCCAGCCGTACAAAGGTCCTAACTTCCGTTTCTCTTATGCCATTGATGAAAGCATCCAGCAGAGTCTTCTCAATCATTTCTGGTGCCGACAGGTAAGCACGACGAACCAGCCTTTCCACTTCCTGTGCCCACTGTTGGAGACTTTCATTAGCCTTTTGTTTTCTTTCATGGAGTTGCGCTCGATAAACATATTCCAGGTGTTTTTCACCGTAGCGTGTGTCCAGTGCATCCATCAGAGTCTCCAGCGTCTTTCCTTCGGGTGGCAGATTTTCCAGTACCATTAAAGCATCTCCCCGTAAGGCAAGCGCCAAGGCCGCAAAGGACTGCTCACTGCTCCAGGAATTTCCTATTGCAAGTATCTCAAACTGGTACTTGAAGGCTGTCCACGAGGAAGTACCATCAAAGCGCGGGAGATCGAGTTTCGTGGATGATGGTGAAGCTACCGAAATAGGTCCTTGAGTCTTCAGCTTCACCATTTCCTTATTCATTACCTCCAAGCGGCTTTCGAAGGTCTCAGTCTTCAGGGTTACCTCCTTATTAAGCACAACCAGGCGGTTTTCGAGGGTTCCAGTCTTCTGATTAACCTCCTCGTTCAGTACCTGCATGCGGTCTTCTAGTGTCTTTACTTTCTCACCCAGAATAGTGATTCCAGCGTCGATTTTACCCAAGACTGCTTCTTGATTAGCTTGAATCACTTGCTGATTAGCCTCCATTGCACGCATGTTCTCCATTATTTGTTTGAACTCCTGCTGACTAGACTCTTGATTGGCCAGCATCAACTCTTTGAATTCCTGCCGGGTAGCCTCTTGGTTGGCCTGGATCATTCGCTCGCTGGCCTCTTGATTGGTTTTGAGCATTTGCTGCATAGACGCCAGCAACGCTGCCATGTTCAGTTCCAATGAGGTACCTGCTGATGCTGCCTCAGCTCCCGCCGAAACACCGGCGTCAACTTGACGCTCTTCTTCTTCACGGCTACGTTGACGTGCGGCATCCATCTCGACTTGACGTCTGGTTCGTGGAGTACGCCCTTCTTCGTCTCGTGGTAGTAACGGCATCCCACTTCTGACACCAATGTTACGTACACGTACTAGGGGTAGGTACAATTAATGCCGACTACGTGTATAAAGGGTTTATTATTGCTCTCCACAAACTGGACAAATACACAGTTCTACACTAGTTCACTAATACTAGTTACACACAACAAGCACTGTTCCAAATCACTTAGCAGACTCACAGTATTCCAATATTATCGCCTAGGTCACTGGTATATCACTCTTCGTTCGCTTACTTAAGTTCCGTACACTGTCGCTTCCAAGAAGTAACTAACTCGCTGCCCGTCGTCAACACCTAATATACGGAATAAAGATGCGAGCTGGTATTTTCCTGAACATTCTCGGTAGGTATGTACGTAATAATAATCGGAATCGAATGATCTCGAGACACATTGTCGGCTTCCCTTTGTATTCGTTCACGAGTAGGTATTCGCCGGCCGTCGCGCCGATAACGCAAGGGCGTTCACTTTATACCTACATACCTACAGTCTCGAACATTCAATTTTTAGGGATCCTTCGTAATATTTGACCAAGTAGTTTCTAGGTCGCAACAATATTATTATGGTCAACGAGATTAATTATATAAGTCAAAATTCAGTCATGACAAGGAGATAAATTATGATAATAGGCAATAATGTCAAATATTCAGGTAATTTTTTCAGTCATAAAATCTTTAATCGTGTAATAACATACCGCGTGTACCACATAGCTGTCAGATTTAAGTAGAAGATTACAGTGTCAAGCCACACTTGACTGTGCAGGTAACATGTCACTAGAAAACAGTTGGTAACAGTATCGGAATACCGTCTCACTCCATATGGCACGCAAATTGTGTGGTATCACATAATGCTAAGGCCATATGTACGTATTAACAATTAGTGCTTATAGAAATGATGAGTATGAAATGTTTATGTAGCTTAAAACTGCTTAGGTTCCTACTCTAGAAGACGAACTTATTCGGCTGTACATTACCTTAATAAATTCTCACCCTTTTTAATTACAGATGTTAAGATTAAATAAGTACTTCAGACATTAATTATTAACCGTTAGAAACTAATTCCTTAAAAAAACCCGTCTTCCATAATAGTTGTATAACAAAACCTTACATAAAGACGAACATGAAACTCCACCTTTTTTGGAAGTAAGATAAAAATTAAAATATTGTCGCATTATCTATTTTGGGCATGCAATAGCAACGCAGCATGCTGTGCTCACTGTTGCGAACCTCTGGAATATATTGTCTATCCTCATTATGTACTGCGAACACGAAGTAAATAATAATAATACGCAACATATATGTATATAAGTGGGTATGTACCCACATCAATCACGCACATATGTGTGCCATGTACACACATGGCCTGAATTTGACAGAGGGGATTCTCATGGAAGCCTGCCGAGCCATGGTATATATCTGAGACTGCTATTTAAACGAAAGACAACTAAAACAAACCACAAAACCGTTTTAAATTAAGACATTTCTCATTAATCGCCAATTAACTGACCGGTGTTCGTGTAAATAACCTTTAACGGTTCGTAGCACTGGGGTCACTAGATGACAGTGCACCAATTGTTTACTTAATTCTGATTAAAAACAGTCATCGAGTGGGGTTTGATTCTAAAAGTATATTATGCCTATTGATAAAGGTAATTCCAAAAAGTCAGACTCGGGGGGTAACGATATTATCGACGGGCAAATAGAACCGCAAACTAAGTAGGCAATGCTTGTACGTTGGGTACAATAAAATGGACACTAACAACCAGACTCGGGAAAATAGAATATCGTCTTAAACTTTATTCAACTGAGGTATATTTTGTATTGGTATAGGTTCGAGTTTATATAGGTACTTATTTACCAAACCCACAGGAAATTAAACGAAACGACTTCTTTAACGCAGCTAACGAAGCAATTATATCTCTCTCTTATATGCAGCTATAAACAAATTACAACCTCGACCCGCCTCAATTATATTCACACTAAAACAAATTTTAAAGTAGGGTAATCAAAACAATGTGGACAGTCGGCGGCTCAAAGCTAACATCTCGGTTACCGTAACGTAACGGATGCAGCAGTTAACCTTTCCGTGTTCCCATCCCACTGAGCGAGAAGAATCTGTTTTTGTTGGAATATTAGAAATTGGAGCATAAAATAAGAATTGTGTAGATACGGTGTGTTTCAATAAAGGTTTATACTTTATACTTATGTTAAATATCTATTTTATGGGGCTGGCTTTTAGTCTACTGGGGTTTGGCTTATTGCAGGTATAATCTAACAGTGGGACTATATTTGTCAGAGTTTTTAAATCATATACATTTATAGTATGTTGCACTCAGGACAGGATAAATTACGAAACGCTATTTCAGAAATGTGGGAATTAAAATAATGTTACGTAAGTAATTTACAAATAAATATTCTCATCGCGCTGGAAAGGGGTTCATTGGTTAAACCACAGAGGTTTAAATTAGATCGTAGCTTTTGGGGATGGTTAAATGAATTTTTGAAGTACGAGCTTCTGACTTACAATGACGACTTTTGTAAAAAATCTGTATAGTGGGCGAAGGTTTCCACATGCCTAGCATGAGTGGCTAACACAGTAAACATTACAATGGGCAAGACAATTATAATCTAAGATTACAACACCGCTATTACAGAATCAGCGCAATTATCTCGTGTAAAAAGGGAATAATTGAGTATTTTACAATCATATTTCGTGGTTTATGTAGATGCAATAACATTTGAAGAAACTGGGTACACTAATGGAGAATTCAACGTACTAATTTCGCGAATCACGTTTTTGTAACAACAACAGCTAATTGCTGTATCCGCCAACTTTTTACGATCCGCACCGGATGTCGAGCTGATAAACCGTTCAGTTAATGAAGCCTTTTTGAAACAAACTTTTGTTACTGTTAAAACTCCAGATTACCTCACAACCTTACACTACCATCTTACTTTTTTGCATAGCTTTGTCGGGCATCAGACCAGCGGAGCAGTGTTAAGTGCAGATGCTGATACGTTCTGTATAAAGAAAGTCTAATTATTACAATTTCTTTGTTTCTGTATAACCTTTGGAAGGTTTAGATATAAATATAATAGTATATGAATCTATGGTAGAGTCTATAGGTACTAAAAGACCCAATCTAAAATGCAAAGAACGAAGCCAGGGACTGCGTGCTTAAAAGCTAGTTACCAAAATAGGAAACAAACTCAACTGGTACATGTAGAACACACTCAGGGGGGCGATCGCGCTAATTTTTTACAGCTGAAACGTAACTGAACTGTAACCGAACCTGAACCGAACCGCAACTTTTTGAACTTTTCGTATCGCGCTAACGATTTGACAGCTAGGTGACACTTAGTTGAACTGGAGCTGGAACGCAACCGCTGTCAAACGAACGTTTTTGCAACAGTTCATTAGCCGCTACTTTTTTAGAGTTGAAGTTCGACCGCAACAGTGAAATACAGTGTTTACAAGTGTAGTGTTTATTTGGATGAGATATTTTTATATTAAAAAGTACCTACTTAAGTATATTAAAATGTTTGCCGCCATAAATTTACTTGAGAGAGCCCTTGAATTTGATGTTCCGTGGCTCGGACCCAAACAAAGAGAAGCAATTTGAGATCGAGGATAGCGTCCAAGCTATACGTTATAGATTGACGAAGGAGATCGCTCTCTAGTTAATAAGTGAGCTAATACATCATATGCCACCCGTTTTACGTTCTAATGCAATGGACGTGAAGACAAAGGTATGTAAGCACTGTGTTCTACAAATATATTACCTACATATTTCTATTTCATCATGTACCTACTTAACTCTATACTTAACACTATAATGTAAGTACCATTTACATTGAGGTACACAGTAAATGCCTTGTGCACTATATTAATTTGCAATTGTCTTGGTTTTAGGTATTGGTTGCATTAGCTTTTTATGCGATGGGATCCTACCAAACAATAGTTGGAGACGGTAGACACTATGTTAGTTAGGCAAGTGTCGCAAAAGCTATACAGCAAGTGACTGCTGCTCAGAACAAGCCTGCACTACTAAATAAATATATTGCTTTACCATTCCATCAACATGCAAAGGAACAAGTAAAAAGTGAGTATCTTTTAACAAATATACTAAATAGATTCCATAAATAATGAGAAAATTGCTACACATCAAGCTAAATAAATAACTAATCTTGCATTGTACCTATAAGCTTTCCGCCCAGTGTGAATAGTCAAACTAAAATATAAGTACCTCGGTATGGCTTGATGTGTACCTACCATTAATATTATTATTAATAAAAAGATATATTTTTCAGTAGATAATTTTATTGATCATAACTAAATTAAATGTTTTTTCAGGTTTTATAATAACTTCAACATACCAGCATTAGGATGTATTGATGGGACGCATGTGGCAATTGTTTGTTCATCAGAACATGAGGAAAGATTAGCATGACATGAAGCTACACTACTCTCCCATAGTTGCTGCTAAAATTACCAATGCATGTTGTGTATTACACAACATAGCTCACAGGGCTCACATCCCCTACACTCTACTAACAGTAGAGAAGGTACCTCGCTGCAGGAGAATGGAAGCTGTGATTAGCAGAGGTTGCACGAGCCGCGAACGCGGGGCGCGCGCGCTTAGCGATTTGCACATCAACAGGCACTTATACAACGCTTGTGGGCAGATAGGACCATCAATTATTAAAAAACAATTAAATTAAAACATAATTATCCTGTTTTATTCATCATTCATTACTCATCAACTATGGTTTACATAATATTAATCTGCAGCATATATGTAATCCTTTGAATTCGTCCATTCTTTTGGTGTTCTGGCAGGCCCTTCAGCATTCAAGGGCTCTTGCTGCTTCACGCCAGCAACGGGCCTCCTTTAACCGCACGCGACCTCCTTGTGTCTGGCTAAACAATTATACATTATCTCCAATTGCCGGACTGTCGTAGTTTTGCGGCGTTCTTCTTTTTACTTTGATAGGTTTCTGTATCATTACTATACTCTTTGTTGATAAGTAAATAAAATTCGAAGTCAGCTACTAAATTGCGCGAGTATGCACCAAAGTTGACCAAAGAGAATATAAATAATGTATGCACTAAAGGTGTGACTAATATATTCGTATTAGGTATATGTAATAGGTTCAAGACAGAAGTTTAATATTAGGTAATATGAATTTTGCCGTAATAGGTTATTTATTAATAGTCAAATAATAGTGGGCGCCGTGACGGCGACCGAGTGACGCTATTCTTCCTTACCAGTTGCCAGTGACTTGCCATATCACTCTCCCTCGTCGCGAGAGAAAGCGACGCCGACATTCCAATTTGCAATGCATCCTCGCGGCTCGGTCCTTGCGCGCGGAGGCGTTCGGTGAAGTTATTACATGTGTTGTAATACATGTCGCTTTTTGTATCGGAGCTTCGTGGATAATCAAAATGAGACCAAGCAATGGATATCGATAGATTATTAAAAATTATGCAATGTCATGGGTTAGTAATTACTTATTATATTATTTTTACGCTGCCTATTACATACTATTATTTGAAATATTCGTTTAGTCGTGTTTATATTATCATGTATGAAGGCAAAGTAAAGCACTGTATAATTGTACATTTATATCAATTAAAGTAAGCGATTATTCAACTATTGCATAATATTTTAACCAATAGGTAGCGGTTAAATTGCGCGTGTTATAAAAACGAATAATATGATAAGTTCTCACTATTATTTAACTACTGCCCGGTAATAGGTTAGATAACATAATATTGGCTAAGCGTTATATTCGATAACTAGCTGAGCCCGCGACTTCGTCCGCGTGGAATTTAACTTAACAAAAAAGCCCGCTCTCGCGTTCTGAGCCCGCGCGATAGGACCTATTTTTTTAATTTAGTTTATCTAAAATGAAAGTAGCCGAAGTTACTGCTTATAGCAACAGCTATCTACCAGTGAAAGTCCAGTCAAAATCGGTCTAGCCGTTTTGGAGAAACTCTTTGATTTCATGTGTTTTTAATTTTTAACGCGGAACCCTAATTGTTTTTCTAAAATTAAAGTAGCCTAAGTTACTCCTTAAAATATCAGCTATCTGCTAGTGAAAGTCCCGTCAAAATCGGTCCAGCCGTTTCGGAGATTACCCGGAACAAACACACAGACAGACAGACAGACAATTTTTTTTTAAATCGCGTTTTTGTTATAGGTGTCGTATGTACTTTCATATGCATTTAGTGAAAAGGTGTTATTTTGATATTACAAACAGACACTGTTTATTTGTATAGATAGGAATACGAATATACGATACTAATATAACACCTCTAGTATGCACTTTGAGTTTGTTGTTGTTTTGACGTATTTCAGTGTTGCCAACTTATTTTTTAATGGTACATTAGAATGAAAAACGTATTTTGGGCAAAATTTGTGCAAAACAATCGTATAAATCGTACATACGTAATTGAATTAAATTCAACATACTATTTCGTCGAGCTTAGTACAAGCGCACTAAACTTGATTCAAGCGTTGAACTAGTGTAAAATAGTATCTACATACATATATAATACATATTAAAATACAATAGTACACCATATAATTTTACACTATAGGTACATTCAAGTGTAAAATAATAAAATCGCCAACTGTGATAAGAAGAACACACAGAGGTTTAATTCATAAGCACACGTACAGCTAGGTAGTACGTATATGTAGGTACCTACTATTCGGGCCAAGAGGGAATACGACTGTCATACCTTCGAGACACTTTTTTAATTGACTGATTAAAAGAGACAGCCCCCACCTATAGTATAGCCAGACATAAAGGCAGCCAAAACGTTTCCAGAAATTATTATAATCGTTGATCGGGTCAAATATCTGAACTTGGTCAAAAAGATCCGCACTGGCAACACTGGTAATTATTTACATACATCTAGGCTCAAAAGGGCATGTACCCAGGGCCGTTAAACAAACTTTAAAAAAAAATTACATACATCTGTCATCATGATCCTGTCACTGCTTTTGACAACTTATTCACGTTGACGTTAGTCTAATAGTGACGTTAGTCTAAAGTAATAGCGCGATCGCCCCCCAGGGGGGCGATCGCGCTATTTGCATTGTCAACGAAACAGTTACAGTCCAGTTATGGTTCAGTTGCGATTGTAGTGCAGGTACAATTCAACATTGCCGAATTCGGTATCGCGCTAATGTTTATACGTCAGCCGTAGTTCGCACGTAACTGAACTGCAACTGAAACGTAGCCGCTAGAGAGGTTACTTGGATTATGTAAAACCGGTATCGAACCGCAACAAAATTGACGTGTGCAGCGCTATTTTTGACAACTGACTAACGTCAACGTGAATAAGTTGTCAAGAGTAGTGACAGGATAATGATGACAGATGTATGTAATTTTTTTTTAAAGTTTGTTTAACGGCCCTGGGTACAAGCCCTTTTGAGCCTAGATGTATGTAAATTATTACCAGTGTTGCCAGTGCGGATCTTTTTGACCAAGTTCAGATATTTGAGGGGATCAACGATTTTAATAATTTCTGGATACGTTTTGGCTGCCTTTATGTCTGGCTATACTATAGGTGGGCGCTGACTCTTTTAATCAGTCAATTAAAAAAGTGTCTCGAAGGTATGATCGTCGTATTTCCTCTTGGCCCGAATAGTAGGTACCTACATATACGTACTACCTAGCTGTACGTGTGCTTATGAATTAAACCTCTGTGTGTTCTTCTTATCACAGTTGGCGATTTTATTATTTTACACTTGAATGTACCTATAGTGTAAAATTATATTGTGTACTATTGTTTTTTTTAATATTATGTATGTATGTAGGTACTATTTTACACTAGTTCAACGCTTGAATCAAGTTTAGTGCGCTTGTACTAAGCTCGACGAAATAGTATGTTGAATTTAATTCAATTACGTATGTACGATTTATACGATTGTTTTGCACAAGTTTTGCCCAAAATACGTTTTTCATTCTAATGTACCATTAAAAAATAAGTTGGCAACACTGAAATACGTCAAAACAAAAACAAACTCAAAGTGCGTACTAGAGGTGTTATATTAGTATCGTATATTCGTATTCCTATCTATACAAATAAATAAAATTGGAGTGTCTGTTTGTAATATCAAAATAACACCTTTTCACTAAATGCATATGAAAGTACATACGACACCTATAACAAAAACGCGATTTAAAATTTTTTTGTCTGTCTGTCTGTTTGTGTGTTTGTTCCGGGTAATCTCCGAAACGGCTGGACCGATTTTGACGGGACTTTCACTAGCAGATAGCTGATATTTTAAGGAGTAACTTAGGCTACTTTAATTTTAGAAAAACAATTAGGGGTCCGCGTAAAAAAATAAAAACACATGAAATCAAAGAGTTTCTCCGAAACGGCTAGACCGATTTTGACTGGACTTTCACTGGTAGATAGCTGTTGCTATAAGCAGTAACTTCGGCTACTTTCATTTTAGACAAACTAAATTAAAAAATGGGTCCTATCGCGCGGGCTCAGAACGCGAGAGCGGGCTTTTTTGTTAAGTTAAATTCCACGCGGACGAAGTCGCGGGCTCAGCTAGTTATCGAATATAACGCTTAGCCAATATTATGTTATCTAACCTATTACCGGGCAGTAGTCAAATAATAGTGAGAACTTATCATATTATTCGTTTTTATAACACGCGCAATTTAACCGCTATTGGTTAAAATATTATGCAATAGTTGAATAATCGCTTACTTTATTGATATAAATATACAATTATACAGTGCTTTACTTTGCCTTCATACATGATAATATAAACACGACTAAACGAATATTTCAAATAATAGTATGTAATAGGCAGCGTAAAAATAATAAGTAATTACTAACCCATAACATTGCATAATTTTTAATAATCTATCGATATCCATTGCTTGGTCTCATTTTGATTATCCACGAAGCTGCGATACAAAAAGCGACATGTATTACAACACATGTAATAACTTCACCGAACGCCTCCGCGCGCAAGGACCGAGCCGCGAGGATGCATTGCAAATTGGAATGTCGGCGTCGCTTTCTCTCGCGACGAGGGAGAGTGAGATGGCAAGTCACTGGCAACTGGTAAGGAAGAATAGCGTCACTCGGTCGCCGTCACGGCGCCCACTATTATATTTTGACTATTAATAAATAACCTATTACGGCAAAATTCATATTACCTAATAAGTATTAAACTTCTGTCTTGAACCTATTACATATACTTACCTAATACGAATATATTAGTCACACCTCTAGTGCATACATTATATTCTCTTTGGTCAACTTTGGTGCATACGCAAGTTAGTAGCTGACTTCGATTTTTATTTACTTATCAATAAAGAGTATAGTAATGATACAGAAACCTATCAAAGTAAATGGAAGAACGCCGCAAAACTACGACAGTCCGGCAATTGGAGATAATGTATAATTGTTTAGCCAGACACAAGGAGGTCGCGTGAGGTTAAAGAAGGCCCGTTGCTGGCGTGAACTAGCAGAGTCCTTGAATGCAGAAGGGTCTGCCAGAACACCAAAAGAATGGACGAATTCAAAGGATTACATATATGTTGCAGTTTAATATTATGTAAACCATAGTTGATGAGTAATGAATGATGAATAAAACAGTATAATTATGTTTTAATTTAATTGTTTTTTAATAATTGGTCCTATCTGCCCACAAGCGTTGTATAAATGCCTGTTGACGTGCAAATCGCTAAGCGCGCGCGCCCCGCGTTCGCGGCTCGTGCAACCTCTGCTACTCACAGCTTCCATTCTCCTGCAGCAAGCTACCTTCTCTGCTGTTAGTGGATTGTAGGGGATGTGAGCCCTGTGAGCTATGTTGTGTAATACACAACATGTATTAGTAATTTTAGCAGCAACTATGAAAGAGTAATGTAGCTTCATGTCATGTTAATCTTTCCTCACGTTCTGATGAACAAACAATTGCCACATGCGTCCCATCAATACATCCTAATGCTGGTATGTTGAACTTATTATAAAATCTGAAACAACAATTAATTTAGTTATGATCAATAAAATTATCTACTGAAAATTATATATTTTTATTAATAATAATATTAATGGTAGGTACCTACACATCAAGCCATACAGAGGTACTTATATTTTAGTTTGACCAATCACACTGGGCGGAAAGCTTATAGGTACAATGCAAGATTAGTTATTTATTTAGCTTGATGTGTAGCCATTTTCTCTTTATTTATGGAATCTATTTAGTATATTTGTTAAGATACTCACTTTTTACTTGTTCCTTTTCATGTTGATGGAACTGAAAGCAATATATTTATTTAGTATGGCAGGCTTGTTCTGAGCAGCAGTCACTTGCTGTATAGCTTTTGCGACACTTGCCTGACTAACATAGTGTCTACCGTCTCCGACTATTGTTTGGTAGGATCCCATCGCATAAAAAGCTAAAGCAACCAATACCTAAAACCAAGACAATTGCAAATTAATATAGTGCACAATAGATAGGTAGGCAGTTACTGTGTACCTAAATGTAAATGGTACTTACATTATAGTTTTAAGTATAGAGTTAAGTAGGTACATGATGAAATATAAATATGTAGGTAATATATTTGTAGAGCACAGTGCTTACATACCTTTGTCTTCACGTCCATTGCATTAGAACGTAAAACGGGTGGCATATGATGTATTAGCTCACTTATTAACTAGAGAGCGATCTCCTTCGTCAATCTATAACGCTTTATAAATTGACTATCATTGTTGAACAGCTTGGACGCCATCCTCGATCTCAAATTGCTTCTCTTTGTTTGGGTCCGAGCCACGTCCGAGCAACATCAAATTCATGGGCTCTCTCAAGTAAATTTATGGCGGCAAACATTTTAATATACTTAAGTAGGTACTTTTTAATATAAAAATATCTCATCCAAATAAACACTACACTTGTAAACACTGTATTTCACTGTTGCAAAACTGTTGTTCAACTCTAAAAAAGTAGCGGCTAATGAACTGTTGCAAAAACGTTCGTTTGACAGCGGTTGCGTTCCAGCTCCAGTTCAACTGAGTGTCATCTAGCTGTCAAATCGTTAGCGCGATACGAAAAGTTCAAAAAGTTGCGGTTCGGTTGAGGTTCGGTTACAGTTCGGTTCCGTTTCAGCTGTAAAAAAATAGCGCGATCGCCCCGGTCTAACTGCAATGATTCACTGCAACTGGTAGGCACGATAATATTAGACGGAGACGTGTGAACGAGATCTCTATCGAAGCTGATTCTTATGTTAATGTCTCTCACACGAGGTTATCCGCGGTCAAGGTAACTGTGCCATCAATAAAGACCCTCATATTAATAGGAGCATAAGTATTTTTTATGAATATTGTTTCTAAATGTATTACTTTCATTTCAACCCGCTCCTCAGGCAACTTCAGACCTACTTTCAGAGTATGAGAAATGAAAAAAAAATTTGATGTCGTGTTTTTTTTCATTGAAGTATGTAGGAATACCAGCAGGAGCACTGTCCTACCTAATACAACTAAAAGCTGTAATAGCGCTGTTCATTTCGCGATTATTTAGGTACGAAGCGGTTAAAAGAGTATTGTTATAATAGCCAAGATTATTAGCATAGGTATCATTATTGTCTAGACTTATCCAAGACAGCTTGACGCCAGTTGTAATATTAAGGTTTCCGTTTAAAAGATTGTAGAACTTTCTCATAACCTTTTAAACCACCTTCACAAATACAAATTTTTAGAACGTTTTTTTTCGATATACTTAATTATAAAGACAATAACAAATCCCTTTTGAACAGATTTTTTTGAAGAAAGTGAATGAATTACAATTTCAATCCCTACATAATTATCCTTTCGTAGGTTGCCATATCCTATCGTATAAAAACCCCTAATCAATAAAGCTCATCCTAACATTAGGGAGTGCATGGTAAAAGATTTCCAAGGTAACAATTTCGTATTCTTCTACGAAAGAGCCATCCCAAAATACAGATCTTTATAAGTATAATAGTTTTGGCGTGAATCGCCGTGTGCGAGTCGGTCATGTTGCACAAACGTCTATCATTGTAATCTTGACCTACATTAGCGGCGTATTATTTTAATTATTACCGATGTGCAAATTTTGCAGACTCGCACATCGCACCACGCCGAGACTGGTAATGCGTGTTTTCGCAACTAAAATGGTGACACTTTTCATTTCATATTTATTAGTATTTCATGTTTACGACGACCGCTTGGCGCAGTGGTTTGAGCGTAGGCCGCTCGGCTCACTGCACATGGTGTTTGCGGGTTCGATTCCGCCGTGCCAAATTTCGGAGATGGCGTTTTCGTAATTTGCCCTGATCTGGGTGTCACTGGGATCGCCCCGGTCCATTGTACGCATAGTAGAAGCACTGCTTAGTTTGGGGCCATACAGTTGATGTGTCAGTCTGGCGATATTTATTTATTTATGGGTTTTCCGAAGTTGTCGACGTAATTGGCGTTAAATACCTGAGTATAAGAACACCTTCATGCCTATACTCCCCGAAGGGGTAGGCAGAGTGCACTGCATGTATTTAAGTAATTAAATTTAGTTTTTAGGGTCTTTATAATATAATAAATATGAAAATATATATCTATATGGTATCAATACAGGGGGTCCCTGCAAGGTATGGTATACGTCGCATGTTAATGTCACCCTGTATAATTAATGCATACGCCTAGACTAAAGCAAATACATGTACCTTATATCTTCAATGCATATCTATCTACTACAGTTTATTCCTCAATAATCCACAAGAATATCCACAATACAGGAACAACTAATTGAATCCGACATAATGCAATGACTACAAGTTTTTTCATAGCATTCCTTTACTGAATTAATCTGTCGCGTTACGTGATTGGAGATCGTTTGATTCCAACCGTATCTATTAGTATAATTCGATCACTCGTGTTCATTAGCGGTATCGATAACCTATTTGTGCATATCGCGTTTTAATCGAGAGATTCGGTTGTAAAGATGTTGTGGCTCGGTTTTAAAGATATATAATTTTATGTTTCTAAGAAACGATTTCGGTAATTCTGGTAACGATAATTGCATAATCTGATGATTTTCGTAAATAAAGGATAGTAAAGAGTTTGTAGAACTATCATTTTTAACGATGGTATGCTTTATTTTGTTATCAGGAGATTAGTATGTTACCTTTGTAGTGTATAAAAGCCCGAAACTTAGAATTACTTGTGCATAAATATCGAGAATCGATTCAGTCACTCGAAATGGTAAACGATGATTGATTATTACACAGTCACTAGACATTGGTCGGCAGTCGATCGATTTGTCTCTGACAGACAATACTAGCTATTATATAGTATACCTAATTACGACAACAAGATCATGATATTGTTTTGCAATAATGTTTCAATAAAAAAACTGGATATTTGGCATTGGGCGTAAAGATTACTCAATAACTTGCTTCGAGGGGGATTTTCGATCAATCAACTTAAAACCTGTCAAGTCTGACAACTGCTTAGTACCTACTTAACCCAGATTTTATTGATACCTACTGATTTTTGCAAGTACAAAAAGTACCTATTGCTCATCTTATAGGTTTTTAGTTTCGTTAGTTGGGATAGGTACAATAATAAAAAGGCAGTAATTTTAACTCATTAACCTTTGATTTTAAAATTCCGGTGTACGTGTGTTCGCAATTCTTCTCCTCCTAAACTTGACCGAGCTTGATATCTTTATAATTATGCGGTCACCTGGAATCTGGATTAATCTTAGATATTGTTGGACGTGGTAGGCGCTGTTGACGACATTCAAAAATACCATCTATGCTAGCGAAACTCTATGCAAAAGCACTTTATTGTATTCTAAACTAGCTGAGCCCGCGACTTCGTCCGCGTGGAATTTGATTTAACAAAAACGCCCGCTCCCGCGTTGTAAGCCCGCGCGGCAGGACCCATTTTTTTAATTTTGTTTTTCTAAAATAATTGTAGCCTAAGTTACTGCTTATAACACCAGCTATCTACCAGTGAAAGTCCCGTCAAAATCGGTTCAGCCGTTTCGAAGATTACCCGGAACAAACACACAGACAGACAGACAGACAAAAATGTTTTAAATCGCGTTTCTGCTATAGGTGTCGTATGTACTTTCATATGCATTTAGTGAAAAGGTGTTATTTTGATATTACAAACAGACACTCCAATTTTATTTTTTGTATAGAAGATCAGTAACAGTGGAATTTTTTTGACAATTAATTCACCTCTAATTTGCATGACACATGATTTAAAACGGTAGTAAACCAGGATTAAGTAGATCTAGGTACCTGCATCGATCAGATCAAACATAAAAAAGTTTGTTGAAAATATATAAATTTAAAGTCGATTTTCTAAAATAAATTTGTTTGCATGATGATGTTTCGTTGTGGAAAGTATTACATTATTATATTTTATTATTGTGATATTATATTAACTCTCCGATAAATTTACGACATTCTCTGAAACGGAAAGTGTTCAACACGAATATATTACATATTTTCTAAAGAGAAAGTAGTTATCTATATAGTCAATGAGTCGGTATCTCTTGCATTCGCTAAATCTTTACAGCAATTGACAATTGACCCTGCTAAAAAAAGCGCGGAACTATCATTTAAATTGTCACATTTTTTTACCCAACCTCGACATTTCACGTAAACCTAGAAACGTGTAGTCGCAATCACGTCTGGTTTTCACCTACCTGTCGCTTTCCTGCGACATTTAAATGAAAGTATTGTCTACAATTGTCTGTTACTTATTTACAAGACTGTTGTAATTTCAACCTTATGACGTAACAATAAGGGTATGATGTGAATGCTGAGATTCATTCCAATGTTGGGATGTGGTATTGGCACGTACTAAAGAATTGCAGGTTTACATGCATGACCGTTACGATTGTAGCCACTTTCACGTAAGGTTTTTACCTTATTGAATAGTACCTACGAATGTTGTTTTATTTAGGTACCTGACTAAGCCAAAGCCAAAAGGAAGGGTTATGATTTTAGCAGTCTATGTATGTGTGTTTGTAGCATTTTAATGTTCCACCGTATAGCGGCTAAACAACTCATCCGATTTTGATGAATGATTTGTCAATCGATTCTTTATTATGGATGTTAAATGATAGAGGAGAAAATTCAGAGTTCATACATTATAAATATGACCATATCAAATATAAATAAAATATACCAAGCGATAGAAAACACATTTTTCTTTTATTACCATTAATTATAGTTTCTTCTCGTAGTCCGATTACAGTTTTTTTAATTGTTTCAGAATAGTGATCGTCGGAGCCCGTCGAACAGCGAAGGACTCCGAAGAAAGTTAGTTAAAATGTGAGTAGCGCGGAAAACCATATATAGGTACACTATTTGGTACTATATGGTACCTCTCTATTATCGTATTTACATTTTGTAGGAAATAGATAAACCTACCTAAATGTACCTACTATTGATAAAGGAAAAGGAGGTCAGAAGGCGGTACTAAATATGTCTAGTGTTGAACCTGCAAGGTTTTATGATTAAATCGATTAAATAATTCGATTCATTAGTCGTACTGCATTCGATTGCCCGCGCGTGCATCACTTCGTTCGTCAGGAAGTCATGATTTGTTCGCGATAGAACACGCTCCGGTAAGGTTCAGGAAGGAAATATGTTGAATATTATAATTATTCGATGAATTCTGTTGATACGCACGTAAATAAACACATTAGGAAACTTTCCGACAACAACCTAGGAATATTTTATCTAATACTAGCTGTGCCCCGCGACTCCGTCCGCGTGGAATGCGCTTTTCTGTTGAATTTTTTCCTGAATTTTCTTTGCTATAAACCTCACGGAGCCCGAGACCTTTCCAACGAATGCAAAACCGTGGAAATCGGTTCGTGCGTTCTGGAGTTATAGCATCAGGAAGGAAAACCCGACTTATTTTTATATAGTAGATTAATTGCCTTGTACTTAATTTTAATTGTACGAGTTGTAAGTATTTCAGTTCCTTAATCAATTCAAGGGCCTTTTCAACACGAAATTTACCTTCCTAACAATTTACTGACAAAAGAAGAAGAGCCAATTGACTCATTTACGGTTTGGCTCGACAAGGGTAGTACCAACCTCTCACAGAAAATACACTATGGCACGGTCGCTGATCACGAAGAAATTCGTACAATGACCTGTTATTACCTGTCTTTGTCACTCCCGCGTAAATTCTAATACGTCTCGCTCACACAGTTGCCGGTCACACGCAGTTCACGGCAACTGTGTGAGCGAGACGTATTAGATTTACGCGGGAGTGACAGAGACAGGTAGTAACAGGTCATTGTACGAATTTCTTCGTGATCAGCGACCGTGCTTTAGTAAAGTAGGTAGCTACCTACTTTACTAATGCTCTGTTTCATATGATGAGCGAGAGCCGGAACTCTATCTCTCCCTTTTCCTCCTACTATCCCACTCTCCTTAATGTCGGAAACGTCTTGTGAGCAATAATACCATTTGTATTACGAGCTCCTATAGGCTGCGTTAACTGCTTAACGTCAGGCAGGTTGGACGCTTGTTTACCGACTTTGTTTTATGTATAGGTGTAAAATAAGAGGATATTAAATTCAGACGACTTAAAAATCTAAATGTTTATTCAATTACTGATATTAGTTACCTATGCAATTATTAATTAAGTACCTACCTAATTACCTACATAGCCGTTTTCTTCACAATTAAGGCTTTGCTCAAATTGATTGGCGCTTTATAGGGATGCCCAAAAAAGTTTATTGTATCGATATATCGCATCGTAACTGTATCGAACTTGGTTGTATCGATACGCGATATTATCGATTTCCTTTGTATCGATATATCGTATCGTAACCGTATCGCATGCCTTTCAATTAATATGCGATATAATGAGTAAGTATATATCGTGCAAAGGGTTATCTTTTTAGTAGTTTTACTATATTCTTTTATTTTTTAAAAAGAAACAAATAATTATATGTATTTAAAATAGTTTTATTCAACCAAAAAAAAATCACAATTGCCATTGATCAGTACTTAAACAACGCAAAATAATAATTTTGATAAGCGCTGTGGATTTAACCTATTACGGCTCTCGGAAAGTGTGTGTCCAGCTAAAGAAAACAGGCGTTCAGAAGGAACTGAAGTTGCGACAACTGATTATAGTGACCGACATAGTTTGATACGATACGGTAATGCGATCTTATTATAAGAATGCGATATATCGAAGCGTATCGTATGGTCAAAATATCGCATCAAATATCGCTATATCGTATAGTGCTGTATCGATATTCCGATATATCGTATCGTAACGGGCATCCCTAGCGCTTTATAAATTGTAATGTACTTATCACATCTTACGAAACTTTCTTACAGTAATATACTGAACTATAAATAAACTCGATGGTCTGAAAGTTTTGATGTTATGAATAAAATATGATTAGTAAAATGAAAGTGATGTTACAAAGTATAACTTCGACTATCGATATTTAGTTAATTCCAAAAAATTATCGCCAGACGAACACATCAACTATATGGTCCCAAACTAAGCAAGGCTTGTACTATGGTACCGTACAATGGGCTGGGGGCGAACCCAGTGACACCCAGACCGGGGCAAACCACGAAAAGGCCATTTCCGAAATTTACCCAGACGGAAATCGAACCCGCAACCACCCAGTGTAGTGAGCCGAGCGGCCTAGGCTTAAAATTCAAATATTTTTATTTCAAACTAGCTGAGCCCGCGACTTCGCCCGCGTGGAATTTAACTTAACAATAAAGCCCGGTCCCGCGTTCTGAGCCCGCGCGACAGGACCCATTTTTTTAATTTGGTTTTTCTAAAATAAAAATAGCCTCAGTTACTGCTTATAACATCAGCTATCTAACAGTGAAAGTCCTGTCAAAATCGGTCCAGCCGTTTCGGAGATACTCTTTAATTTCAAGTGTTTTTATTTTTTTACGCGGAACCCTAATTGTTTTTCTAAAATCAAAGTAGCCTAAGTTACCCGCTATAAGATCAGCTATCTGCCAGTGAAAGTCCCGTCGAAATCGGTCCAGCCGTTTCGGAGATTACCCGGAACAAACACACAGACAGACAGACAGACAGACAGACAAAAAAATTTTAATTCGCGTTTTTGCTATAGGTATCGTATGTACTTTCATATGCATTTAGTGAAAAGGTGTTATTTTGATATTACAAACAGACACTCCAATTTTATTTATTTGTATAGATAGGCCAGATTAACTGGCGCTTTTAAAAAGTCAAGAACTAGGTGCATGTTCCAAAACAAAATCCTATGGAGAAGAACATGCAAGAAACTCCATGGATACATTTTTTCTTTTCTCTTTTTTTTAATTATGTTTGTTTATTTACAGTAGGTATTTAGAGATGTGAGGACAATGTAGGTTAACGCATAAGGCATCACAAATAAAGAAGTAATAGGCCCAGAATATTGCCATTGCTCGAAACACTGGGCCAAGCGGTCGTCGATGGTGTAACTTATCTCAAGTCTGAGAGCGATCTTGGAAATGTCATTTATATGTCATACCGGTACAAAATGACAGGTCAAAAGCCTACTTAAGATGGCTCTTAGACTTAAGATCGATCTATTAATACGGGCCTTAGAGTCCAGTCAAAAGGGTCTTCAAGATCCCTCGCAGACACATTTATTAATATACTAGGCCGTAGAATTTAATTGCTTCCTTTTCTTTAAATTATCGTAAAGGTATGTACTAAATGCTCAATTTTATAATATTATGGTGACAGTAGGTACATGCTCAGCAAAATCTTATTGTCCCAGTACAATGGTGATGATGAAGATGTTGATGATGGAGATGGTAATGATAAAGATGGTGATGATGAGCTCTGGGTGTCTCTGGGATTGTCCCCAGACCATTGTACGGTACCTATAGCACAGGCTTAGTTTGGGACCATACAGTTGGTGGGTTCGTCTGGCGATATTTATTTAATTTCGCCATTGTTTTCTATGCTTTAAATTATATTGATCAGTACCTATATTCAACGCACCCAAACTGGTACAAGGCGTTATAACTTACATTAAATGTGAATTAAACCCCAATTGGGTAAGATGAAATAACGTTTCTTTTCATCTGTAGCCGCGGACTCGAATGAAAGTGATGAACTTGAGCCAAACGACATTGTTTTGTTTAAAAAATTGTCTCGATTTCTTTACGAATCTATTACTACTTAACCTAATGTTAGTTTCATTGCTTTTGCTCATAACCTGTGCGGTCCGCGCACCAACCAATCTTTGTAACCGCACTAGGAATTGTCTAGGAAATCAATAGATACCAGACTATGAGGTTGCTTAGTCTGGGCCAATGCAGTTAGTGTGTTAGTCTAGCGATATTTAGTATTCATTTTGAAACAGTTTGCATCCAATAAGAAACTTTTGTGTTCTCAAAACTTATAATGTAGGTACTTTATCGATAGATCTATCTGATCTCTGAATTGATCAGTTGGAAATACGACCTTGTACTAAACGACTAGAGCTCCATTCTGCAGTGAGAGCTGAGAAATATATGTAAGCGGAGAAATTTCCGATAAATCTCATGAATTTAACGATTCACACCATTTGCGTCGACGGCATAACATAAAATACTGGTTTACACTTCACAAACACCATCAGCTTAGAATTTACGACACTAATTTTCTAGACTCTGGAATTGAAAATTATTACTTGTGGTTTTAGTATCTTTAGCTCTTAATAATGTACTAGTTCGTCGATCTATACGATCAATCAAATTGCAATAATAATAGGTTGGCTGCTAAATCTTAACTATGTATGAGTTCATTTTTAGGTATACAGGGTATTTGTAATTATTCCGTATTCTTTACGTCACTTTTACACTACCTACCTACAACTTTGCTATAGGAAATTCAATATTTTTATTTATATTTATAAATTTAATCATCCAATTGATCACCAGAATAATTCTAAATTTAGTCATCACCTTAAACTGCCAAGAAGTTTTTGATATTCATTATGGTTTACACCGCATTAATACAGTGTCAACAATAAGTTCCTATGCAATAAAAACCATTCCACAAGTAATTTATTTCAATTCATTGACTTTTGTTTTTTTAGTCTTTATAAAAAAACCTATATAAGTATAATATCTCGAAAACGACTAAATTTCGCTGGTCAGATATGTTGCATTTTAGCTCCTCTATCATAGGAATACGAATCCCCGCAAGGAATAAATCGAATCACAAATAACCCTGTATAGAGTAAGCTTTAATAAAAAACTAGGTTAGAGTTGTTAAAAATGCATTAAAATATGTAGACCGTACTGAACATACATCTGCAAGCGGAGTGGTTGGTGTATTGGCCCAAATAGGTAAACGCCAGCTTCAACAGAGTTGGCCCCAATACCCTTTGTATTATGCTTGCTGAACAAACCTGCATCCCAATATTCCAATGTTTGAACAATCTTGCGAGCAACAATCAAGTGTGGTCACAACCACCAATAAAATTGACCCAGTTACCTGCGTAAATAAATTCCTAAATACCCGTATAAGACGCAGTTAAGTAATGTGTTTAATTCGACAATTAAAATAGAAGTTGCGCCTTGAAGTACGGTGTGTGAAACTGCTTGCCTAACCGATGCTTAGACGTTGCGTGACAGAACATAAGCAACTGTCTATCGCGTAGAGATGAGTGGTATATGTAAATGACGTTATCGTTAAGCGTTTGTTAGTTTTGCATTTTTGTTGTTAGTTGATGTGTTATTGAAGACGCGAGGGTTCCAAAGTTTTAAAATATATTTTTAAATATTAGTTACCTAACAAAATCAAAATATGGGTTGAATGGTTTTGAAATTGATGGACAGGTGATTATCCAATGAACTCATCAATTGCATCAAAAATTAACATATTAGACATGCTATTTCATCAAGTTTACTTAGTATCAACCTCTACAGTTATTTTTGTCTCCTCGCTTTGCGGCGGAAGACACTTTCTTTCGAATAAATTCGTATGGGTTCCAAGATTATTGAGCTTCAGGTTAGGGTCAAACCTCGTTGTCATCATTGGGTCCAATATCGATACTGGCTTACAGGAGTAACAGTTGAGGTGAATGCGGCGAACTAGTCATGAAAAAAGTTTATAAACCTGAAAATTTGACACTTCCCAAGCAAAACATTAGAGTGCCTAGACAGTAAGCAAAGTATTGAATCCACAGTTGAAATTGCAAATTGTCCCCAGTGACGTTATTTAGACCAGGCTTCCTTTCCGCTGATTACGTCCGTTCACTAAATTTGTATTTACAGCGACATTCTTTTAAAGTGAATAAGTGTCTACAGTTACTTTATGTTTGCATTTGCGCAATCTCGTGGTAATGAATTAGGACTTAAAACATTTTAGTACGTGGGTATTTAATAACTTGTTTTCGTTCGACCCAAAACAAATTGCAATTTACAGGAGGAAGGAACTTATTAGAAAACTCATAATATTATGGATAATATAGATTGGACTTTCTTCTTATCGTATGAGCTAGTATAGCCAACTCTAGTGCCGCTGTTTTCACGCCGCCCGAAGGCCTTAACGACTGTGATCGACAGCTTAACGTACCCTACGAAGCACGAACAGAATCGCTAAGTTGATGTAAAATGTAAATGTCACTAGCGGTTACCCATCCAAGTATGGTTTGGTAACTTTGGGTACTACTAGTTTCTTCTCTGTCTGACTTAATAATAAGGTACTGCTTATAATAAATCTAGCTGAGGCAGTAGGCACCCAAATTTTTGTTGATTGCCTAGGAAGGCACACTGGCAGACGGTCCAACTGGTACCCACCTATTCGCAATCAACGGAAAGTTTCCGTGTCGGAAACGACACATTTCATCATTCTTCAAGTTATTTTCTAAAAGAAGGATGGAAGCTGTCGCTTCACTCGTTTCCCTCTTCAGAAATTTTCCATCAACTGTGTATGTACGACCCAGATGGTAAGTGGTAACCGTCGCCCAGGATATCTGCAACTCTAGGAGAGCATACGCGGAGACGACGTTAAGGGACCTGTAGACTTTCCTTTTGAAGAAACCCATATCTTCTTCTGCAAAGAAACGTGGACATAAACCAATAATTAAACAATTTTGTAAACCATTTATTTGCGTAATATAATGTTTAGGTAATTAACTTAATTCCCACCCAATGCTTATCTATGCTGTGTGGTGTCGGCCTAAAAAAGAATAGCACCAACCCAACTCTTCCCGTGGGTGTCGTACGAGGCGACTAAGGGAAATACACCGGGGGGCGGGCAGCAGCGCCCCTCGCAGAACAACTCCACAACTGAACTGCGATCCCCAACCCGCATGCCCAGCGTGGGGATTACGGGCATAACCCACTAATGTCGACACAAGCCAAAAAATGGCCCCTAGTTCCCGGCCGCCTCGCTATTCCTGGCCATGGTAGCGGTCACGGTAACGGCGGGGCAGGGGGTGCTAAGAATCTCCGGGCTACCCCAGGCTACCATTCACTACACAAACTGACCCTGGCTACGTTTAACGGACGCACTCTGAGGCTTGACCATCATCTAGCGCAGTTGGAAGTGGAGTTAGAGAACATTAAATGGCATGTTCTGGGGTTATGTGAAGTCCGTAGAGAGGGGGAGGACACCGTAACCCTAGACTCGGGCCATCTTCTCTACTTTCGCGAGGGTGATAAAACATCCCAGGGTGGCGTAGGTTTCCTCGTCAATAAGGCCCTCTCTAACAACGTCCAAGAAATCTCCAGTGTGTCGACCAGGGTAGCGTACCTGATCCTTCGGCTATCCAAAAGGTATAGCATGAAGGTCATTCAGGTTTACGCACCGACCTCGACACACTCGGATGATGAAGTGGAGGATATGTATGAAGACATATCCAAAGCCTTACACAACACCACTAAGGCTCACTTCAACGTTGTTATGGGGGACTTTAACGGCAAGGTGGGAACCCAGAGTGGCAACGAATCCCGAATAGGCCCTCATGGTTATGGAGTCCGAAATCACAGGGGGCAAATGCTTGTCAACTTCCTTGAGAAAGAGGAGCTGTACTTAATGAATTCTTTCTTTAAGAAACAGCCTCAAAGGAAGTGGACATGGCAAAGCCCCGACACTGTGACAAAAAATGAGATCGACTTCATCATGACGGATAGCAAGCACATATTCAGAGATGTCTCAGTGATCAATAGGTTCAATACCGGATCCGATCACCGACTTCTCCGAGGCTCTCTGAATATCAATTTGAAGCTTGAGAGAAACTGTCTGATGAAGTCCACGCTCCGGCCTAACCCAATTCAAACCATGGCGGGCACTGAGAAGTTTCAGCAGCTTCTCGAGGATAGATTTGTTGCCTTGGAACCCACTGATGACACTGACGAGACTCTACATAATCTGGTCGAAGCGCTGAGGGACGAAGACATCAAGTTCTGCCAACAGCAGCGTACGGGCAAGAAGTCTAAACTCACGGATAAGACTCTCGGGCTGATGACAAAAAGACGGGAAACCACCCAAGCGACTTCGTCAGAGAGGTCAGACCTGAATAAGCAAATTGCGAAGATGGTACGGCGCGACCTTCGGAGCTCCAACACTCGCCTCATTGAAGAGGCGATGGAGCGAAACCGAGGGTCCAAAGTATTCACTCAGCAGCTTGGCAGGAGCCACCTGACGAAGCTTAGAACGCACGACGGGAGGACCGTATTGTCGAAGCCGGAGATCTCTGCCGAGATAGAGGATTTCTACGGCCGTTTGTACGCTGCACATGCCCCTCATATTCGACGGGACGACCACGATTCCAGAGCCACCCTGACACGCCACTATACCAACGAACTGCCGGACATCAGTCAAGACGAGATCGTGTTGGCTCTGAGGCAGCTTAAAAATGGAAAAGCCCCCGGTGAGGACGGAATTACTTCAGAGCTTCTGAAGGCAGCAGGAGCCCCTATTATACAGGAGCTACGGAACCTGTTTAACACCGTCCTTCACAGTGGGAGAACTCCAAAGGCGTGGAGCGGGAGTTTGGTTGTGCTCTTTTTTAAGAAGGGAGATAAAACCCTTCTTAAAAACTACAGACCCATCACACTCCTGAGCCACGTCTATAAGCTGTTCTCACGAGTGGTCACGAATCGTCTCGCCAGGAGACTCGACGAGTTCCAGCCACCGGAACAGGCCGGGTTTCGCGGAGGATATGGCACCATAGACCACATTCACACAGTGAGGCAGATTATACAGAAGTCCGAAGAGTATAATCAGCCTCTGTGTCTGGCCTTTGTGGACTATGAGAAGGCCTTTGACTCTGTCGAAACCTGGGCTGTTCTGGAATCCTTACAGCGATGCCAAGTAGACTATCGTTACATCAGGGTGTTGAGATGTCTCTATGACGCCGCTACCATGAGTGTCCAAGTACAGGGCCAGCAGTCTAAACCCATCCAACTGCGCAGGGGAGTGAGACAGGGGGATGTGATATCCCCGAAACTGTTCACGAGCGCGCTGGAAGATGTGTTTAAGACGCTGGACTGGAAAGGTAAGGGCATTAACATAAACGGTGAGTACATCTCGCACCTGCGATTCGCTGATGACATAGTTTTAATGGCAGAGACGCTGGAGGAGCTGAACCGGATGCTGGACGGCCTAGCTTCAGCCTCGCGACGCATCGGTCTTGGCATGAATTTGGATAAAACCAAAGTCATGATCAATGGCCACATTGATCCAGGACCGGTGGTCGTACATGGCCACCTTCTTGAAATTGTTTCCGAGTACACGTACCTTGGGCAGATTCTGCAGTTAGGTAAAAACAATTTTGAGAAGGAGGCCAAGAGGAGGATCCAGCTGGGCTGGGCAGCGTTTGGGAAACTACGTCGAGTCTTCTCGTCATCCATACCGCAATGCTTGAAAACGAAAGTTTTCAATCAGTGCGTCCTACCCGTCATGACCTACGGAGCCGAGACGTGGACACTCACGGTAGGGCTGGTCCACCAGTTTAAGGTCGCTCAGCGAGCTATGGAGAGAGCTATGCTCGGAGTTTCTCTGAAGGATAGGATTCGCAATGAATACATCCGACAGAGAACCAAAGTTATCGACATAGCTCAAAGAATTAGCAAGCTGAAGTGGCAGTGGGCTGGCCATATCTCACGAAGAACCGACAACCGCTGGGGTAAACGTGTTCTTGAGTGGAGACCTCGACTCGGCAAGCGTAGTGTAGGACGCCCTCCGACCAGGTGGGATGACGATCTGCGAAAGACTGCAGGCAGATGCTGGATGCGGCAAGCTGAAGACAGGGCGCTATGGCGCTCATTAGAGGAGGCCTATGTCCAGCAGTGGACAAGCATAGGCTGATGATGATGATGATGATGCTTATCTATTAATTCAACTGCATAAATTATGCGCAAACGCCACTTTTGCATACATGAATAATGAAATTGCACACAAGAAAGTGAAATCAATGCTGTTTATAGATTTGCAAGAGAAAATAAATTAATTACTTAATAGCTCATAAACATAATTAATCGTTACCTGATGGAAATAAAAACGGCTGCATATAACATTTTAATGGAGATTAGAAATGCAGTGAAACTAGAAATTAGATGAAATGGATTGGTCGTTTATTAATATTTTTAATTTTTTAGTATTTTATGAGCATCGCTTTTTTGTAAATGATTGTCAAAGGCTGTTTTCAAAACAATATTGATTAATATTAATTAACATTAGGTATTAAGTATTTATGCTCGCTAATGTTCCGAGCCAAGCTGAAGCCCCAATGGGCTGGCTCGACTAGGGTAGTACACCCTCTCATAGAAGAGCAACTTAAAGTAGCTATAATGCTGCGTTTCGTACGACAAGTGAGAGAGCCAAGTAAGTGAGAGAGTAAGTAAATGTGTTCCTTAGTTTGGTACCATACAGTTAGAGTGAGTCTGGCGATATTTATTTGTTTATTTTTTTTCAGTAAAGGACAGTGTACGTTTCGCGCACACCTTAGGAGAGCCGATATTTGAAAATATTCGTCTGTACTCGTGGTTAAACTCTATCAATAGTGTATAAGATCATAGGAAATCTTCACAGCCCACAAGAAGTCAAGGTTTGGAGCAGTAATATGCGAGACGTTCACTGGAAATGATTCTATGTAAGCACATGTTTCGTTACTCCTACCACACCAATTAAGTGCTGTACTGTACGGAACTGTGGGTGTGAGTCAATCTGCTGCACGTCATAAATTATAATGTAGATATGTAATGCTGCTTTGTGAAGGTTGAAAGAACAAGTGGGCTGTTTACCTACTTAATTAGAATTATCGCTCTATGTAATTTTAGGCTCTATGTAGGCAGATGTATTGATCTGTAGTACGGTATGCTAAACATTAACGAAAGATTTGCATTCAAAATTGGTATCTCGGAAGTTCATATCATAGATACTTTACAGAATGGTTTGAGCATGTAATGAGAAGAAGCGAGATGAAAACCGAAGAGTAGATGTCACAAAGCGATTGGAGTAGAAATTATTATGACAGATAAACAAATATTATTATATTTAATTTGCATTTTGCTCCTTCCTTCTTGAATCCAGATAACGGAAAAAGCTAGGGTATATCAGCATTGAAAACATAACCGCTTTACACTAAGCAAGGCACTAGATCAATCCAAGTCTAAGTAAGTACCTTAATAAACAAAACTTCTAGGAAAACAGGAAATACGACAGACTAAACAGACGTACATGCCAATTTTCAAATCATCCCCACCTACAATTACCTTCGTTTTGAGGTCAGGGCTTTAAAATACAAGGGTACACTGAGGCCGATTCTCGAGACATCATTGGCGCTTTCAACATGTTATTTTCTAACAAAACTATGTGAATGCTGGTTTAATTTACAATTTCCTATCCTTCGAAGGTTGACAATGAAAATAATCCCATAGATACACCAAGATAATTTTACGTATTACCTGTCTGCAATCTATAATCTTTTTCGCATTTGTTCATCATTACTCCGTGGTGGGCCAAACTTATAATGCAATAATGCTGGTTTATTTCCACGGTTGCTGTAATATCATTTTATGAAAGCATGAAAATTGAGTTTAAATACTGAAATATTAATACTAGAATAATGAATGGGTTAGTAATTGAAAAGTCGAGGTTTTTCAATTACCCATTCACTAACGCGAATGCTTTATTAGGGAAACTGTACCTAAAAAGTTAGAATAGTTCATAAAAAAATGTCTTGGAACCCGCACGAATTTAATCAAAATAAATAAAAGAAGTTGGAAGAAAAATAGTACATTGTTACATGAGTGGTGAAAGTTACTAATAATTCGAGGGACAAAATAAGTATTTCACCCGAGGTAAACACTGTGCTTTTCATTACGAATACAAGGAAAATAAAAATAAAAACAGGAATTGGCTAAAGAAATAATACAAGGAAGTATAAACAATACTCTACAACTCGAAAAAAAAAAATCGGATTGCCGCCTATTTTGTTTTTTTTTTCGTTGGATGGCCAACTTCATCATTTAGCCATTATTTTTCATTTTCATCTTTAAATATTTTGCCCAAATCTATGTTATTTTAAAGAAATTGTTGAAACTAAATTATAATTAAGTCATTTAAAAAAATATTCTTGAATTAATACTTAACTTTATGTTATTTCAATTTTACATCGTGCTGTAATTCAGTGACTGTAGAAAAAGTTTGAACATGGTTCCATAGAAATGTGAAAATGGAACTAGTTTTTTTTATAATTTGACAGCTGTCAGTTGAAAGCGAAACTCCCGGGCCTGAAAAGTATTACTTTCAACCCGCTTCTCAGGCAACTTCAGACCTACTTTCAGAGTATGAGTAATGAAAAAATATTTTATCCCCGGGACTCGTCGAGAGTCAAACCTCGACGTCACTGTTGGGCACCATTGTCGATCCTGGTTTACAGGAGGAACAGTGGTGGGAGTGGGTGGCGAGACCAGACCAAATAAGTTCATTAAAAAATTAAAAGAACTTGGTACGTATACATTCTTGTATTTTAAAATGTCTGTGAGTGTGAGTGAAATGTGGCTGATCAAATTATTAATAAATCCTACTGTGTTTGACTTTATTTGTAGCAATATGCGTTATATAGTCACAATGTTTCTATTGCGACAAGAATTTATTAACCGCCAGTACTCGTGTGAGAATTCTGATAAGACAAACGGCGTGAGATTTATTGCCGTTTCAATCAATTGCCGATAACAGCAACGGAGTGAGTTAGATTGCTAGAATACTTGGTTTGTATTTGAAATAGTTTTTTATATATATTTTTTATATGGGTCACAAAGTAGAGTAACAAAGTAAAGTATACAACAAACAAACAAGCTTACGACCCGCCTGATGTTAAGCAGTTACCGTAGTCTAGTGATAGACGCTTGCAATACGAAAAGCATTGCTCGCATGTTACCAACCTGAAGGGAGACGAAGGGAGGGCAGTTTAGGCTTCCAGGGCCAACTCTGTTTACGACTGTCACACGCAATACGTCAGCTTTGACGGGCCCTAGGTCTCTGACTCTTTGTACCAAACGCAGATATAATAGCTGCTTAGTTTACGTCGATCTTCTGTGAGACAGTGGTACTACCCCGCTTGCACTAACCCGTAAATGAGATGTATTCAATGACCACGGCTCAGCTCTGCCACCATTACGTTAAATAATTTCAAGTAAGAGGTATGGAAGTTGCAGTACATTTTCCTGAAACATTAGATAACATAGATTTTACGTCGATGTCATTAATAACTGCTCAGGTATTCATATCGTCATACGATATCCTCTAAGTGGTGGCTGTAACGGTTCACACAACCTTTACACGGAACGCGGGGTTTGTGAGTCACAACGCAAGGCATTCGGACATGTTCACATTGAAATACTTAAGTTAATATGGTGCATGCTTGTCATGCAGACTGCATGCGTGCCATCCTGAGCGGTCACCGTGAGAAGTCAGCCTGTGAAATTTAGCAAACATGAACAAAGAATCTGGTATGAGAGACAAATAAGCAAATAAAATGTAGAAAAAAAAATTGAATTTTCAATTGTCCCCATAAGTCAAAGCAAAGGGAGAAAACTATGTTGGAAAGCAGATTATGGCTCTAGATCATAGGTTAGGCAGAAGAAGAATAGGATATTATATAACATATCCCATTTACGCCGTGGCCATAAAACATTTAAAGGTTGGTTGTCATTGAAATTAGTGCTATAAATTGTTTAAATCTTATTGTGTCTTACCAAGTTTAGCTGGAATCTGCTTTACTAAATTGTTATCATTATTTGACTTGAATCACCGCGGTGTCTTTGGCGACGTTCGCTTAGTCACCAGACAATCTTTTCAAAACACATTCAGGTTATGAGAGTCATTATCCTAATGTCTAAGGAGCTTTACGCCGTCACTGTAGAGTTTAACATTGTATTTGGGTCATCAGAGCAGTAATATCAGGTTATTGTATGCGGAAATTAGATTTTCTACAGGTACTAAAGTCTGTCCTTAGACCATTGAACCAGGTCTAAGGTTGTGTTTTGGTTCTTAACCAAGACTTGACGATATTTACTTAGTAAGTATCATGTTACATAATTAATGAATAATAATCGTTTGATGACGAAATGCGGAAGGAACAATACGAATTATTGGAAGTTATGGTCTAATTTATTCAACGGTTGCGCCCGCGCCGGTAACGGCTACCATAAGCGTTCACGTAACGCAGGTATAGTCCAGTTACAATGTTTAATTGAACAGTGTAAACAGTAAACTACGATAACAGTAATTGTGAGATTTTTGTAGTCGATTAGTATTACTAAAGAGGTATGTAAACTAAAGACTTATTCATTGCTCTACTAGCTAACCCGTCAGACGTTGTCTTGAATATGGAATTCGAATTGTCCCGCTCAGTTTTCTTATTATTTTCTTTTATAAGAACCTTCTCCTGACAATAATAAACACGAAATCGTTCCATCCGTTCACGCCTAATGCGATGACCAAGGGAATTCATTTTTAATATTTATTTCTCTATTATAAAATCAAATGTGAGTAATAGTTTGCATGATCCAAATTAACTGACTGCAGTTTACGATTCCTAACACGTTTACCTTAATGATTTTTGCTACGAAGTTAATATTCTTTATGCTGAACCTACCTTTAGCTTTAAAATGTGTTTGCGCCCATGACAGAGAAAGCTAAGCTAGAATCTGAGTAAGTAAAAGCTCTTACTGTGAGTTGCAACGAGCGTGGGCTTTGATTGTCGAATGGTTCTACACAGCCTTCAACGATGCCTTAAAACGACTATAATAACAAATTATGATTTGGTACTGAGAATCTGATTGCATCGCCGCTTATGTTTAAGTACTGTTGTTATATAATTTGTTCTGGTGTAGGATGTTCCTTGGGTGTAGGCAAGGTAAGTCATATTGAAATAATTGATTGTTGTGATCGCTTAAAATAAAAAAACTGTGAAAAAGAATCGAAATGGATGGATAGGAAGACTATAATTTCCAAAATCTGCTGTGTTAATGGTTAGTAATCAGATTATGTAATGTTTTTCTATTCAGGACATCCATAATAGGTAGGTTCCTACGTATAGGTACTACAATTATAATAATATCAAATTACTTGTATAAATAGTAGGAAGTGCAGTTAGGAGTTCTCAGATTTGTATCATTTAGCTAGGTAGATATAAATGTAAAAACAAATATATATCCTTATTGACTGACTCATCAATATAAATGGAAAATGTTTGGAAATCACCTCTGATGTCGATTCTCAATATTTAAGTGCTAAAGTATGAGTTGGTTGTTTATTTAAAACTATGCACGTTATCATCTTCTTCCAAATTATAATATGCTTTCGCTCAGTCCAATCATGGATTTCTCCATATAAATCGAACCACCAAGCAATTTGTCTCGATACCTTTTGTTTCGATATCTGCGCGGGAGCACGTACAATAGCACATGCGGCCGTCGACCGGGTCACCGACCCCGTGGCGCCCGACTTGCATGCCATCCCGGGTAAAAATAGCCCGGCAGAGCCTTCTACATGCATTTGCCATTTTCAATAGACCAGGGGACCAATTCTGTTAATCGCTGATATCTCGGCTCGACTCCCACTTGACTCGCAACACGTCCAAACTGACGTATCGCGCGTAACTGAATAAGTAACTTTTGACAGTTTCCTTATAGAAAATCTGTCAAAACTGACTTATTCAGGTAATGTCAAATGTCATACTGAAAACGTCAGTTTGACGTTTTGCGAGTCAAGTGCGAGTCGAGCGAGATGCCAGCGGTTAACAGAGTTGGGCCCCAGGGGTCCCTGCAACATTGATGCCCTAATGGTTAATGCGTGAGTCGACAGCACGCGTGAGTTGTGCTCACTGGATTATTTTACTTACGTATTACATTTAGAAAAGCAGTGATAGCCGATTGGTTAAGCACGCGTCTTGCGGGCTACCAGGTCTAGGGTTCAAACCCCGGCTCGAACCTCTGGATTTTTCGAAATCTATGTGCGAATCATAATTTCTGTATGATTATCACTTGCTTACGGTGAAGGAAAACATCGTGATGAAACCTGCATGTCTTAGAAGATTTAACTAATTTTCGAAAGATATGTGAAATCCGCCAACCCGCACTAGGCCAGCGTGGTGGATTATGGCCTGAATCCCCCTCGTGTTGAGGGGAGGCCCGTGCCCAGGAGTGGGACGTCAAAAAGGGCTAAAATTATTATTTTATTACATTTAGGGTGCCCGTCTACTTGGCTGTGCTATAAAGCCGGCCCGGCCCGCCTGCTTCGGCCAATAGGATCGCATCATTTCCTGTCAACTCAAGCAAAGCCTAGATAATGTCAGGAATAGGGGAAGGAAGGGGGAAGTTAGGCTTTCCTTCAATTTTTTATCCTCAGAGATGAGTATCGAGGTTTGTCTGATGCTAAGTAAGCACACCTGTTTGTCTGGAAAAAGGTTGGGTTATCCCTCAGTTATATAACCAATTTGTAGTTAATACCTATTCCAGTTCGTGACCATTTACGTAATAAATAATAACTTGCTTATGACAAGCAAGACTTATGATTCTCATTATTTGTTACTTGAAACCTATGTTATGATACCTAAACAGCGTATACGCCGTCCTTTATGCCCGTAGCAATAATATTCCTCTTTCCTAGTCTTGTCCCTGCATCGTCCCTGACATTGCTAAGGTCTTGGAAACGAAAATTTATTGCTTCTGCAACCACAATGCCGTCTAGTAGGTAATATTGTAATTTTATTTTCTTTGCAACGCAATTTATTCTGTTCAACGTATTTTGCATTCTTACATTCAATCTATTTGATCCTGAGAGGCAATTTATGTGAAATGTGAATATAAGATATCTTACATTGGTATTCGTGGGATAAGGATAGGTTTATTACCCCTAGGAATTCAACAATGTTTTTTAATAAACTCCGCAGGTAAAACCTTCTTACTCACTAATCTATAACTAGGTATTTATAAATCCTACTAATGCATATTATAAAATGCGAAAGTTTGTTAGTGTGGATGTATGTTTGTTACTCTTTCACGCAAAAACTACTGAACGGATTTGGATGAAATTTGGAATACAGATAGTATATAATCTGGATTAACACATAGAATACTTTATTTAAGTCTACGTGGACGAAGTCACGGGCAGAAACTAGTTACCTATATAGCGAATAAATCAGAAAGTATAATTACTTTAGGCATAGGTATAATTACCTATGCCTCATAAATCACAGTGAATCAATAATATCGAGAATATACTAACACCAAGCAGTACTAATTCGTCACACAAATGTAAGTGCTAACAGCGTAAATGGTATTTGGAGGACGATGTTATGTAAGGTGGGTGCGCCCGCGCATACCGAGCGTTTTGACTTTTAACTTTGTAATGAAGAACTTTAATTTCACTCAACCTTGAGTTTAATTGTTTTTTAACATACTCGGTTTCCTAACTAAATTACAAGACTAGGTAACGTTACACTTAACTTTTTAAGTGCACAAAATGCTGATGTAAAATTGATGTAAAAGTTTTTTTTTTTCAAGAACCAGGATATTTATTGTAACGGTAATCGTTTTACATTTGCTTTCCAAAGCATTCTTTGGAAGAAAAGTGTTAAAATTCCATTATAAAAAGCTGAAACCTTTTTAGGGGGTACATTATTTCATCTCACTAGGCTACAAATTTCTCTGAAAAGGACCGAAGAAAATATAATTTGCAAATTTAAATGTCAACAGGAGGTCGCCATAACACTACAATGCAGAATGCTGATGAACTACTCTGGCATTTCGACTCACTTCCTCATGCCGACCTACAGAGGTGTCCCTAGGTCGTGCAGGTACCAATTACTTGCAATTAGCATACAAAGGCTGTCGCCCACACGAAGCGTAATCATCATGATATAAAATTATCATCCTTACAACATTATTTCATAAGTTTAATTAAAGGAACGCTGGTTGCGGGAGATAGGTATTCGAAAGAGAGAAAACGCAAAACAGAGGTATAAATCTAACACTTTTAAATGTACATATGCTGTCCCAAAGTAGCTCCTGACTCCTATCGGAAGAATAGATTTCAACGCGTTTCAGCTTGATAGCTATTGCCCTATGTTAGTTGCTATGCTCCTAAGTTACATGGAAATTGGTTCCACCATTTACCTGATATTCGTATCAGGGTATTTATTATTATCTCCGTGTCCCATATTTATCTATCTTTAACCGACTTCAAAACAGGAGACTGCTTGGTTGTTGAAGACTATGAAAAACGATGTTCCAAAAATATATATTTTAAAGTAAACCAACATCTAATATCATGAATAAATCCCCCCTTTCCTCACCGTCGCATACCACTTATCCGCCGTTTAACATAACCATGCATTACAGCATTACTTAACGAGTGTACCGTCTGCAAAAACTGTGTTCTTTCCAATTATCATAATTTTATTCCATCATGTCATGCTGCCAGTCGCACGCAATTTCTAAGTAGGTGAGGGTCCGGTTACTTCCGAAACGATGGGTGAAGACAATAAAGTATAGACTTAGACTAATCTGTGTTGATGTAGTACAGATGTAATTGCATGCAATACCAGTTTTGTTGCGTCGTGGGTATTGGCAAATGTAGATAGCATTTGACGCAAATTATGTAGAGGCAACTGGTTTCTAGTATGGTGAGAGGGTAATCTTGCATAGTTATATTACTTTTGAGTCAGTATATAGGTAGTTTACAACTGGAATAAATAACTAAGGTGCCTAAATTTTGCCGGTAGTAATCCGCGGGCAAAAGCTAGTATTTATGAAATTTTAATTTTCCTTCTTCATCCTTTTTGGGATGAGAAAGTACTTACTTACACATTAATCTGTATAAGTCGCTGGGTATCTTCGCATCAGAAATTGAACAATGGCTTGCGAGATCCCACGGATCGTAAATAGTTCCGTTTAACGCGACACAACAGAGGTCTAGTTCAAGGGTGACGGAGTTTATTGGATCGCTCAATTCACTTTGTCGATTCCAATAAATAAATAAGTTTTTATATACATACCTATTATACTAGGTGAAACAAAAAGGGTACCTATACTATTTTTTGCGAAACTTTACTTTGTAAATCTCACTATCGGCTTTGTGGGACAGTTGAAGTACTAAAGGTTTTGTAGACTTGTGAAATCGGTCAACAGCTGTATTCCTATAACACCTTTTGTTTTTCAAGTTTCCTCCAAAGCTGATTTTGTAGTTTTAGAATTACAAAGGTAAGTTTTGAAAAAACAGGATACCCTTTCTGTTTCAACCTGTATACAAAACTTCATATATATAATTAGTACTTAAGTCAAAATTCGCACTTCCATCGATTTGTACTTGTGATTTCCCAACGGTTTCAATGAAAGAACAGGGCTGGTTGTTGTCAACTAGCATGCTGAATTGGGACTGTTTGCGACGAGCACTGCCTGTGTATTATACTATTTCTTAGTTTTCTGTTGCAAGTGTTTATTTTTCTTTAAGTACCTAGTTTAGTTATTAAAATCATAAAACTATGTCCACTGTGATGTGGTAAAAATTCTTGTCCATACCGATACACTTAGCACTTTTCGTTGAAACTCCATTAAAATTTGATTTATTTCCACCAATAGCGTGGAAAATTTAATGACCTCCGTGTCTGCAAGCCGAAGGTCAACGGCAACCGTTCGCAACCTGCATTACATCACACATGCCCGTAGTTAATTCAATAAAACAAATGCTCGGTGACACACTCATATATTATTTGCGTAACCAACAATGAGATGGGGAGATTGTGGGGTGTGACTGTCACTGCGGCTGCGTCCGGTGCAGGGTTGTCAGCTGACCCTTGGACTGCAAATTTGAAAGACAACAATCAGCCAATAACATCGATTGTATGGTACCAAAGACATGCCCACAATCCTAAAGATAGACAAGAGTAAATTACGAAAAAATCCTGTTCTTTCCTAAAAATACGGGAATCGAAACCACAACGCGATGTAATAAACCAGACTGGAACATAGTCATGTTCCAGTCACTAGACTACACAGTCAGTGCAGTACACTCTAATAGACAGTCCACATTGAAAATTACCAGCTTTGAAATTGGACAACCATAGTCTGGTGACCAACGTTGGTGACGCAACTCGTGCGCTACGGCCTCTACAATTCGACATACCATCCGCCAGACGGGTTTTATCCGATAGGATATGGCCAATGTCGAGTACCGTGGCCAAAATGTGAGAGCTTGTTCAAATGTTGTTGCAGCTGGGTGGGTGCAGGTTGCATTCCCGTTGATAAATAAATAATGACCTATGTCTGACCGGTTCTATTAACTCCTTTGAAGATATCATGAAATCAATATTTAGGGAAAATCGTGGCAGAGGAGAGGAGTAAACCCTGAAACTTCACTTTTTACCAATTTACCATATTGGGTCTTATTTATCAAAACAATGATATGCTAATGTTACCTCTGTTTGTTGCAGATGATCGTGGAGTTGCATCTCTGAATGTGGCGAGTATTTTCTAGACAACTGAAAATACAAATATTGGAATGACCCTGGTATAGTACATTGTTACATGAGTGGTGAAAGTTACTTATTTTGTCCCGAGACGGGGTTTGGCGCCCGAGCGTAGCGAGGGCGCTAATAGTTCGAGGGACAAAATAAGTCTTTCACCCGAGGTAAACACTGTGCTTTTCATTAAGAATACAAGGAAAATAAAAATAAAAACAGGAATTGGCTAAAGAAATAATACAAGGAAGTATAAACAATCCTCTACAACTCGAAAAAAAAAAATCGGATTGCCGCCTATTTTGTTTTTTTTTTCGTTGGCCGGCCAACTTCATTATTTAGCCATTATTTTTCATTTTATTCTTTAAATATTTTGCCCAAATCTATGTTATTTTAAAGAAATTGTTGAAACTAAATTATAATTAAGTCATTAAAAAAAAATATTCTTGAATTAATACTTAACTTTATGTTATTTAAATTTTACATAGTGCTGTAATTGAGTGACTGTAGAAAAAGTTTGAACATGGTTCCATAGAAATGTGAAAATGGAACTAGTTTTTTTTTTATAATTTTTTAAGCTGTCAGTTGAAAGCGAAACTCCCGGGCCTGAAAAGTATTACTTTCAACCCGCTTCTCAGGCAACTTCAGACCTACTTTCAGAGTATGAGTAATGAAAAGTTATTTTACTGTGTACTCAACTTGTACCTGGATTAAAAGGTTTTGTCCAGTAGAGTAACCCTTCCATCTTCCATTGTTCCTTTCTAGTTTATTTGTGACGAGAATTTATCTTGAGATATTAATTGGATAATGATCTCAAAACATTCATTCATAATGTCTCTCACCATTCCCCAATATCTCGGGTCGAGACCCTATAGCCGTTTTGTGTCATATGTACTTACAATCACTTTAAACTCTTTCATATTAGGAAATCAGTATTTAATTTGATGTTCCTCTCGATTTGTATTCATAACTCTTTTAGTCTCATGCCTCACAACCTCTTCGCCTCTCGTCACCTCTTCTCATAGGAATCCCATTCCAGTTACTAATATATTATGTGTACCCTAATAGTCGTTGTCGAGTAGCTGACAATGTCGCAGTCGGCGCTGGGCCTCGGCGGGGAGCGGCGGTACTCCGTGCCCTCCAACCCGCTGATGCACGACCACCGCGGCATGCACTCCGAAGACCTCCACGCGTGGTCCATATACAGGTAACTATTGCCACTTAACTCTCTCTTAAGCTTCTCCTCTATCGTAGCCTTCTCCCCATATATTTTAAGGTCAGTTTTTGTATTATCCTGATTTAGCTGGTTACCAATATTTACATTCTTATTTTTTGTAATCTCATGCTTCCTAGGTACGTATATAGTTACGTAAATTATGATTTAATCTAGGTAACCCACTAATATTTAACCAAACGCATGATTCAGACTGCAAACCTGACCATAAGTGTATCACCTCCAAAATTTACATCAGGAAATATTTGCACATTAATACTCATGACGTTTTTGTTATATATTTGTTACTCGCTAAAAGTTATGCACTTTATAAGTAAGTGCCGGTAAATTTGTTATACTAACAGTACTTATTATACTTGTTGATGATGTATTTCTATAATAAATAGTTATAGTATGCCTTCAAATTATTAGGCTGAAATCTGAGTGAGACATTCTCTCTCTCTTTCAAAGTCCCCTGTAGATCCTGTCGGGGGCATTACAACACTAGTAATGCTACAGACGTAAGACTTGCTAACAATTTATTTTTCATTACTCATACTCTGAAAGTAGGTCTGAAGTTGCCTGAGGAGCGGGTTGAAAGTAATACTTTTCCGGCCCGGGAGAATCGCTTTCAACTGACAGCTGTCAAATTATTAAAAATAAACTAATTCTATTTTGACATTTCTATTAAACCAGGCCGGCCTACTTATACTTCTAATTCTAATTCTACTGCTACTTTTACTGCTACTTTCACTGCTACTTTCACTGCTACTTTTACTGCTACTTTCACTGCTACTTTTACTGCTACTTTCACTGCTACTTTCACTGCTTCTTTCACTGCTTCTTTCACTGCTACTTTCACTTTAACTTTTACTTCCACTTCCACTTCTATTCGTAATGAAAAGCACAGTGTTTACCTCGGGTGAAAGACTTATTTCGTCCCTAAAAACCCCGTCTCGGGACTAAATAAGTAACTTTAACCCCTTGTGTAACTATGAACTATTATTTTTAGGCAAAATCTGAATTCGGATTTTACGGACAGCGCTTTGGGGAGTACTGACAAGAGTCCGCTTCCGTACGGAAACTTTCAGCTCAGGGATACCACGGTGCAGTCCATACTGGCGCACCCTCGATATGGACCCAAGTAAGTCTCTCATGGTTATATTATTTGCGCCTGCGCCATATGCCTGTCTAAACGTGGACCTAATGTGCATGTAGTCCTAAGATTCAAAGCGTCTAATTACGAAAAGTTAGGTCACTGTCTAAAAGTCTCGCCGGGAGAATCGACATAGTAAACCCTTGCCTAATATTTCGGAGAAATTAATACCACAAGCTACCGCCAACTTAATGAAGTGAACAGTTAATGAACTTGAGGGCAAACCAAAGAAGATCTTAGATTGCCAAATTTTGTCGACAGATCGGCTCTCGGGTCGAACATGTACACATACCTGAAGTTCGGTCTGCCGCGCGTGTTCCCGCCGAATCACAACGGCTCGCAGAGGTCCGGTACGCCGAAGCCGAAAACGTCAATTGGAAGTGGCATGAAGCCGCCGCCTAGGTGAGTTACAAAACCCTACGTAAAGATAAGTAATGGGGGATGATAAAAATATTCGGACACGATATTATACATGAGTATTTTAGCATATAAGCATAGGTATATTCAAATCCGAGCCTGCTATATTGTTCTTCTGAGGACGAATACGATTAAGAACATATCTTGTTGGTGGCCCTCCTGTTTGAATTAAAACATTATATTTCATCTAGCACACCGAAGACACGTTTTTGTATTTGATATAACTCTATGTATACCGATTTTTAATGTTGAATACCTATCTTAATTCCGCAGTCATGATTCTAGCATAGCCCATCATCAGGAAAGCAATTAAAAAAGAAAACTTACAAGGGTTGTTCTTGACTTGTAATAATGTTCTAGAATCCAGCGGCAAAGTAGAGGCATGCGCGAGACCTCGTCAGGATACGACAGTTCAGACAACGAGACCACCACGAATTACAAACACAGTCGGAAGTACCGCTCTGACCCGGATTTTAGGATGCAGAACCTACATCCTTCGTATCAGGTATGCACTTTCTACTATAAGTGAGCCAACGCGATTGTCGTGTGCAGTATTTTGTAGTTTTGAGATAGCAATCTCAGCTATCTTCCATCTAAGTACCGATGTGGGTGAAATACGTAATATATTGTTTTAAATCAGAGTTTTAATAGTTGACTTATATGTTGAAACGTTGAAACAGTTGTAGCGGCACTTACCAATTTTATTTTTAAATAATATTTTGGGGATGAATGGTTTAATGACTATACTACTCGTAGGTAAAACAAAAAGGGTATTATACTATTTTTTTCAAAACTTTGTAATTCTAAAACTATCAGCTTTGGGGGAAACATGAAACACAAAAGGTGTTATAGGAATACAGCTGTTGACATATTTCACAAGTCTACAAAACCTTTAGTACTTCAACTATCCCACAAAGCTCATAGTTTTAGATTTACAAAGTAAAGTTGCAAAAAAATTAGTATTACCCTTTTTGTTCCACCTTGTATAAGAAACTATGCCGATAAAAAAAAATAACAAAATGTAAAAAGACAAGCCCGCTAAGTTTCTTGCCGGATTTTCTCAGTCGAGGTCGCGTTCCGATCCGGTTGTAGATATAAGAAAAAAAATGCTAAATTGACAATTTGTAAGTGCCCCCGTAGTCCTAAACAAAATAAACGATTTGAATTAGAATTTGAATGTAGTGAGTGGATCAAATACATGGGTAACCTAGATTTTGAAGAAAAAACCTTTTTAATTTTAGGAATAGGTACCTTGTCTGCTTTGTACGTGTACTGGTGTAGATCCTGATATTGCATATAAGCAAGGTCGAATCTCCTCGTACAATTGAGGGCGTTCGAAGCATGGCTGCCATTTCTCACTTTGTTTTCTATTGTACCTGCCAACAAGCGTCCCGATAGTAGGTTGTATAAATATTTAAAAGACGTCAAGTGTCTATTCAGACGAACTGCATCCAGATTGGAAAAATTGCAGTTTGTATGATGTTTAGGTGCAGTTGATACAACTGCATCACAACCGCCAAAGTCTAACCTCTAAGTCCCGAATCTCAGACTTTTGCGGACTTCAAAAGCGTCACAATAAAGGAGATTGTTATGTCCCAGCCAACAGGCGTGCCATTGGTGGCGATGCATCAGGCCGGCATCCGCGGGGAGGGCCAGTGGACCGGCGTGCGAAATAAGTCCATCAGCGAGGCCAACCTCCTCGGAATCGACGCGAGGCCTCAGCGGACCCACTACACTAATAGGAGAAACAGTGTCGCTGACTTTGTTCCTGATGGTGATCATCAAAGGTTTGTAAAAGTTACCACCGAAAGTATTGTGTTCTTCTTTTTACCGTATGGCGTAGTGGCCCACTCTGTCGGAGTTTTCAAGCTGTCTGATGGCTTGCGACATGGCTTAACGACTGTGATAGCCGGGACTGGTAGCTTAACGTGTCCTCCGAAGTATGAACGGAAGCGCCATTTGTAAATGCCATTAGCAGTCACCCAGTCGAGTTGTGTTATGAAAAACGTGCTATGTGCATATTGATTTTCTCTTGAGGAAGGTCCATTGGTGCACGCCCGCTACCAGGATATGAAGCCATGACTTTTAGAACATTATCCAGTGCCATTAACTAGGCTAGCAGGACCCAGTCGCATGTTTAAAACCGGTCTCATCTTGTTCCTAGTCTTTTCGTCCATTGTTTTATATTGAGGGCTTGCTTTTGTCCATTCTGAATTAACTGATTACAAACATTTACACTAAACACTCATGGCACTACTGATTACCCAAAACAAATCTAAGGCTTAAAAGGTAAAACAGTATTTAAAAGTTTGAACAGTCCGTAAGGACCATCAATCCCCTTGCTTTACGAAACGAAGCGTAGTTATCGGATTCCATTATTCGACACACCAATTTAAGGGTTCCGTTTAGTTGTAGCGAAAATATTTTTGAAGGTTCCACAAAAAACAGTTGGAAATCCTTCATGGGATGTCTGAAGTATAAATTTGATCCGTTTTAATGTTGTAACGTTTATTTCAGTTATCTAATGTCACCATCCCACCTGGGCGGGCGGATGTCGAAGGCGGGCAGCCATATGTCCTTAGCGCAGTCCAGGAAACACTCCACCCTGAGACCGGGAGACCATCTGGACGGATACACGCATTCCGCGTACATTTATCCTAATTATTATGTGAGTTACTTTTGATTCTTCTTCTTCTTAAAATAAAAGAGAAAACTTAACCATCTCACCATGGAGGTTTACAGACTTGAAATAAGCACACTTTCCTTTCGGCCTTTAAACGTCCAATACGAAATCACTCTACTTTGCGCCCATGCAGTCGGGTGGAACAAATGGCCTTATAAATACCTTTAGCCCCCTTATTAATGAGTGGGGTTTAGCAGTCGTACAGTTACACCATGCTGTCTTCTTCTTTCGAATGTCAAATTACTGATGGCAGAAAGAGATAATTCGGTGTATACTCTTCACTCGCTATACCACGTTGATTAATAAGGGGATAAGGGTATTAGAGCGAGTTTCATCTGTTTTACTCACAAAGGTTCAATCTAGGTTAACCTACCTAGTTAGAATTTTCGAAAGAAACTGTTATACAAAACCTATATGGTTATATTCAGCCCGTATAAGAGTATTGTATCGTTATATGCTTTAAATGTCCAATATGCTTTCAGGTAAACAGTTTAGAAATAACGTCGCCGGACAATAAGTCGACACTGCTGGTCTCTGGCCTCAGCTTTGAAGTGAAGTCGGGAGAGATCCTCGCAGTCTTAGCCACGTCTCAGAACGAGGCCACTGGTCTATTGGACGTTTTGGCTGGAGTTCGGAAGGTATTAAATTAACTTATTGGAACATAAATTTAGTATTTTCAAGCTTAATATTACGTTAAGAAAAGATTCTTGAATATTCCAGTATTCTACTTACTTCCAGATAAACCTCGTTTAAATTTGGGAATCGTTGGGTCATTAGATCGTGTCTTTCGAGTTTTCTTTCTATTTACTCCTAAGCTTATTTATCTCCAAATACCGACCCCTAAGTTTTGTGATCTGAACTTATACTCGACTCACTATATTATTAAAATGATTGCTGGCTAGTTCTCGCAAGGGAAACATTTTGGTACATATTTCGGTAAATGGTTTGCTTTCTTAAATTGTCCCGGTGCATTGAAAGTTCTGGGAATCTGACAACCACTTGGCGCAGCTCAAGCGTGGGCCGCTCAGCTTACTGCACATGGTAGTTCCCGCCGGGGCAAATTTCGGAAATTGCCTTTCCATAATTTGCCCTAGTATCCTAGTAGCCTCTAGGCGATTGTACGCATTGTACAAGCGTTGCTTAGTTTTGGGCCATACAGTTGATGTTTCAGTCTGGCGATATTTATTCATATTTATATAATTTATTTTATCTGGTAGTTGCTGAGTCTGTAAGTACCATTACTTTTCGTGCAGAAACTAGCGGGCGACATAGTGCTGAACGGGCAGCCGGTGGCGTCGTCGACGCTGCGGAAGGTGGCGGCGTACGTGCGCGCGGACACCGCGCTGTGCGGCGCCATGTCCGTGGAGCACACGCTGCGCTTCCACGCCGCGCTGCGCCGCCCGCGCGCGGACCGCGCCCAGCCCAAGATGGACGATCGGGACAGGGTGAGTTCTATATGCCACTCTTCCGATATGACTATCTCATTGCAAGCAGTTTCACGTAGACAATACTTATTATATTAGCCTGTAAGACTGTCCTATTTCTGGGCAAAGAAAGAGAATTCTCTTCCAGACTGCCCCGTGCAGAGTTATTTCCGGCCACGCCTTTTATTTAATTTGCCGACTTGCAGGAATATTTTTTAATCAAAATAAAATGTTTTCTGCGTGTGCTGTCCTGGCTGGTGAGTCGGTTTTCAGCTTGAGATGCTGACGTCAAAGGGACTATGAATATAGGACGATCTTTACACTCTACTAGTTCTACTCTACTTAAGGACTAGTCTTGTAGACACCCGAAATCATTACAAGTTTAGATATCGGTATCAATTATGTTCGCAAGCTGCTCTTCCGCAGTTACCGATTTATAGATTTGTGGAAGTATTGATGTATTGATTTAGTAGAAGGAGTACAGAACTGGTTTACCTACGCTTCGTTATGAAGTTTTATTTCGTCAGTTTTAAACAGCTGGCCTTTGATCCTCGTACTAACTGATGTCGTCCTTATTCCGTTATAACTAAAGCATAAAAGTGCACGGAATATGATACCGAATTTTTCATCTTCCAGATAAACCTCCTAATAGAAGAATTAGGTCTAGAACAAGTTCGGGACACAAACGTGAGTCGGCTGACTCGCTCCGAGATCCGTCGACTCAATGTCGCGTGCCAACTGCTCCTAGACATGGCTATTTTGATCCTGGACCAGCCCACCAGGGAGATGGACATCTTCGACACCTTCTTCCTGGTGGAATACTTGAGGAATTGGGCCAGTACTGGACGCGTGGTCATCATGTCCCTGCATCCGCCTACTTATGAAATTTTCGCTATGTTGACGAAGGTAAATTCTAAGATTTGAGTTTTTTCTGTTATTCTTTTATCTATTTCTGAGCCTATACTTTGTTTGGAAGCATGAACTTGAGCTTGCTTGTTGTTGTGTTGACCGCTCTGCATCTAATTACCGCTTTTATGAAACAACTTCTGCGATCGAGCTTTGAATCTCAATCAGATCATGACTTAATAGCTGGAACTACTTAACAGCAAAGCGAAGAAGACTTAATTCTTCTTTTGCGTCTTGTCTTGTAAATTCTTTAGTATTCAAGTTGAATTATTTTTAGGTGGTCCTAATTTCGGCTGGCAGGACAATGTTTAGCGGGTACAGAAGGGATATGTTGCCATATTTCGCGTCTATCGATTATCCCTGTCCGGCTTTCAAGAACCCTTCGGATTATTACTGTAAGTTATAGTTAGTTTTTTTTTATCAAAGTGTTTGCTGTTCTTTATCATATATTTCATTTTTGCTCCAATGGTAGTTACCTACTCAGAAAGTAATTGTTCTGGTCCCAAGTATTTACACCCCTTTTATAAAAGCATGGAGCAGGTAGGTAGGTGGGTATATTATCCTATTTTATCCAGTTTTACCTAGAAGGAACTATGGCGAAAGAAACTAACTTCAATAGTAAACCGTTGGAAACGAACCGTAAGATGTAATTCGGCTAAGATTGCCTTTTAACACTTCACTGCTACGAATCTAGTGTGTGATCGCATTGTGGCCCGCATTAATAAATCTATCTTAGGTCTGAGAGTGATTTGGGTACACTTTTGACATGTGATTTTGTACTGGTAGGTATGACATAAGAATGACATTTCTAAGATCACTCTCAGACTTGAGATCGATTTATTGACCCCTATAGTGTCACGAGCACCTACGTCGGAGTATAAGTTTTTAATGCTTAATTAAGTGTTGCGTGCTACGTTTAGTAATACTTCAACGATAATAGGGTTTTAGTATCGATTCGTGTAAAAAGTGACTTACTAAATGGCACGAAAAAACCAAAAAAAAGTAATATTTCCTAAATATTGCGACACTTGGGACCGAGGGCGTTTGGAGGTGGGGATCATTGGAAAGGTTAATACGGTCCTGTACGTGTAAACGTGTCTGAGCTCGTGGTGTGCGGGCAGTGGACCTGGTGACGCTGGACGAGCTGTCGGCGGCGGCCATGCTGGAGTCGTCGGGGCGCATCGAGGCGCTGGCGGGCGTGTTCGCGGGCGCGCAGGCGCCGCCCGACCCGCCGCCGCCCGTGCCGCTGCCCGCGCCACGTTCCCGCCCCGCGCTCGCCGCGCAGGCCTTCGCGCTGCTCGAGTAAGTGCCAACACATTCACTGGAAACATGCCGTCTCAACTTTGCTTCCAGTGCCAGCACTTTTACTGGAGACATACTCGACCATGCTTCTTTATTATCTACATTAAACTACTTCTGTCTTAAAAAAATATAGCCGCAATACCTAGGTATCTATTTCTGGATGTCTTTACTAAAATGAAAGGTATGTGTATTTTTTCTTCCAACTCCTCCTATTATTTATTTCGATTAAATTCGTGCGGGTTCCGAGACAATTTAACTTTTCCCCGGGACTCGTCGAGGGTCAAACCTCGACATCATTATTGGTCACCATTGTCGATCCCGGTTTACAGAAGTTACAGTGGTGGGAGTGTGTGGCGGGACTAACCCCATAAAAAAAGAAGTGTAGGTTTGTTCGCATTAACATTTATTCTTGCATTTTGATTAGGGTTTCACTAATCCCAAATATCCTTCCTTGTCATTTTCTGTTAACTTGTTGAATCAGACGTTACATTGAGGAAATCCATCAATTCTGGCCGAGAGCTCTATAACGATCCATTTAGTACTTAAATCGCACTTACTTCTCTCCCAGAAAGAGCCTGGTGTTCACTCAGATGACGACGCTATCCAACTTGATCACGCGCGTGTTGATCGCAGCCATCATGTCTCTCATCACCGGCACCATCTTCTGGGACCTGCCCACTACTGATGCTAAGGTTAGTGTTTTATAACAATGAGGGGTTCTGCCTTTGTTATTTTCTGTAATTATTATTACCTAATTAGTTGACATGGTTTAATTTTTTTTTCGGTACAAACAGTCATTGGTTACAAATATTACTGAGGGCTAGATTACTAGAAATAGTACACAAGGAGTGCCGAAATGTATGCATTTTGAGACAAGCTTCTTCACTAAGAGGGCGCTATAAAAAATAATTATTTTGGCAAAAAAGGGAAGATCTTTCAGCCAGGCGGCTGTTATGCCTGCCGGGGCGGCCGCTATGCCCCACTGGTTGCTCTCGGGGTCTTGTATTTATAGTCACGATGCTTGCGAGTTTTAATATCGCGATTCAGTTTTTCGTTGAAGTATCCGTATATTGTATTGAGGCGCCACATTCAGCGCCATCTGTCCTTTTCTTTCGGCGTCGTAAATGTGAGCAGAAGTAAAGGGGATGGAGGTTACAAAAGTACCTTGGTACTATTGGGAAATAGGACAATATGGAACTGAAGGCTATTTATCTTGTGTGTGGCATGGTATATGAGCGGTGATCTCCCCGGCAGTTGACCCAGAACGACCGGGTGGGGTTCCACTACGCGGTGATGTGCGTGTGCGTGTGGCCGGCGCTGGTGTGGAGCGGCGCGCGCGAGGCGGGCGCCGCGCGCCGGCACGTCGAGCGCGACATCGCAGTGGGACTCTACTCCAGGACTGTCTTCATACTGTTCGATGTCAGTGCCAAAACTACATTTTTTTTTATTTCTTTCTTTAAAATTTTGAAGAAGAATCCAGTGGATTGCCATTGCATGTGTATCGATAAGTTCTTTCCTAGAGTGGACGGTCACATTGATGTATTGTACTGTATTTTTATTAATTGTGTTTGTATTGCTATTTGTTACTTGATACTGGCGAAATACCAATTAACTTGGGTGGCCATATTTTTAAAGAAAGAAGAAGATGGTCTTTCCTATATACAAAATGGCGTATATAAGATCATATAACCTTTTATCTAGTAAAGACAACGAGCGATGCGTGGTAAAGAGTGTGTATTTCAGTGTAGCAGTTTCCAGCATGACATGGTCGTGACCGGGTAAAATATTCAATTGTACGTGCCAAATTAGAAAGATGCATAATTATTAATTTACCCAAACTAAAGAAGAACGGGAGAGGAGGTAGTAATACGGTTGGACACGGAAAACTAACTCAAAGACCCATGAATTTTTGACAAGAGCCAGAGAGAGATTCCAATGTGAAGCCGCCTCAGTGTCAGTGGCAAAAAAGTCCTATTTAGAAGGCCCATAGCAACGCATGAAAAGGAACCAATCGTTCAATTAATATGTAATGGTTGCAGCAATTCCTGGAGCTGTGGTCGGGCGCGCTGACGTGGGTGGCGTACCTGGTGCCGAGCTACGCCATGAGCGGGCTCTATGCGCAGGCGCCGGGCTCCTTCGACGGGTTCTACTTGTATTTAGGCGAGTATTACTAACAATCGCCCATGGGTATAATTACTAATATTGAATTTAGCATATTTTTGTATTAAATTAATTTTAAATGCCAATTAATTTTGTATGTAGGTAATAATCATAAATATCATAATATAGACCAATGACCAATTTTAAATTCCATGTCCTAGGCACAGGCTTCCACTCAATACGAGGGGGATTCCACGCTGGCCTAGTGCGGGATGACAGACATGTTGAGTTTCTTTTATTGTTACAACGCCTCCAATACATTGTACGGTATCGATAATACAAGCGTTGCTTAGTTTGGGACCATACACTTTTCTTATTAATCTGGCGATGTATATTTATATATTACTTACTAGCTGTGCCCGCGATTTCGTCCGCGTGAAATAATGTCTTTGGGTGATTTTTTAATGATATTAACTTTGAATGTCGTATTAATTTATATCGAAACAACAGACTTAAAATTAAATTTCATGCTTTTAGCTCTAAAAATGACGATACTTCCATAAAATTTTACATCCCCCCCCTTTCAACCCTTAACAACCCTTTTTTTCGTATTAAAAGTAGCCTGTAGCCTATGTCTCAGGCTCTAGACTGTGTACCAAATTTCATTCAAATTAGTTCAGTAGTTTTGGCGTGAAAGCGCTATAGACAGATAGACAGACAGAGTTACCTGCGCATTTATAATATTAGTAAGGATTTCTTGTCCACAGGTTACATGGTGCTCTATCTATTAAGCATCCAAATGTTCTGCCGAGCGATGGTCTTCGTAGTGCCAATGCAGAGGACCGCGGCCGTCCTGTCCGGGTTCTGCTTGCTGCTCGGCACGCTGGTGAACGGCGCGCTGGTGCACCGGCTGGACCTGCCTGCCTACGTCACGTGGCTGGAGTACGTGGCGCCCTCTGGGTGGGCGCTGCCGGAACTACTGCGCCGGGAGCTCGGCGAGGTCGCCTTGCGAACCAGCATTAGCAAAGAGATGAGGTGCACTAATAAACAGGTCGGTTGTTACCCACTTTCCTCTTAACATTTCTTGTTTTTTTTTATTACTAGAAATGTTCAATGTTTATTAAGCATGGAAGGCATCACACCAGGGCCCTAACCACGCTAGCTACTCAAATCGTAATAGAAAGGCAAAAGCTAGCGATTACGTTTCAAACGATTGGCCAATATTTGGTACCACGCTAGCGTCTCATTTGCGAGTGGCTCATGTCATCGAACGCTTTGTAGTTTTTTTATTTGGATCTGCGTTGGTAACTACGTATTGCTTTATGCCAATTTTCATAAAAAAATCTCTGTGAGTGGGGGCAATTGGATGAATAGTAGTGAAACATGATTATTCGAGTTCCCCCAATAAGTCTGGTAATATTAGGCCTAGACAAAGACCTTCATATAAAACTTGAAAATTATAGTTACTCGACATTGGCTAAATGCGTAAAGCAAATCATCGCAAATAAACTTTACTTTAAAAAAAAACGAAGTCAGTCGCAAGCTCAAGGTCAAACGCTAAGAATCGCGAGTGTGGTACCAAATCAATGTCAGTAGGAAAAGCGGAGCGTTTGAAACGTAATCGCTAGCTTTTGCCTTTCTATTACGATTTTAGTAGCTAGCGTGGTTAGGGCCCAGAACAATTATTTTACTTACCCACATCTAAAAATTGTAATTGATGTAAAGTGTGAGTAGGTATGCACACCTCACTAAACTAGCTTTCTAATTTAAATACATACCTAAATCTGAGTGAGATTTGATTACTATTCACTTATTTAGTGACATTAGTGTTGCCCGCTCACATTCTGTTGCTGTTCCTGAGAATTCACATATTTTATTCATTTAAAAGACTACCCAATTAGTTTCTTACCGGATCTTCTCTGAGGAAGCAGCATTCCGAACCGGTGATAGATTCTGACTCTTCAGAAATTCTTTATTGGCCTACATTAATAAAAACAATTTTGAGTTTGAGTTCTCTATTTTCCCAAACGAAACTGACCCTTTAGACCTGATTCTAAAACTTATACTATAGGTAGGTACCTACTCTACAATAGAATAAATGTTATTATTATTATTTCTTTTGTTTCAGAAGTCTTACCAAGATATCATAGTACAGTCATCGTGCCCGCCACCAAACGGTACCCAGGTGCTATCAAACTACGACTACCTATCCACCGACCACATCTGGCAATGGGATCAGGACAGCTTCCTAGTTGCCTTGGCAATATTCTACGCGGTCTTCGCGTTCGTAGCCATGGTTGCTTTTGTCGCCGACTGTACAAGGTACTCTAAGAGAAAGGACAGAGCTGCTATGAAAGGCCATAAAATCAGTGTTAACACACCTTGAAGTTAATTGAACAGGTCATTATTTATAGTACTGTGTTATAGTACTAGTCTCGAATTTGTGCTGCTGACTGTACCTGTAAGGGTGGGTATAAGAAAAATATATTTCGAATGGAATTGTCACCTTGTTCCTGACTTTCTCTTAGTCACATTAACTGAGGAACAGAAGAACGAAGCGACTGTGTGAGAAAGATAAAGAAATCGTGAAAAAGACGTGACGTAGCAGCTAGGTTAGTACATGAGTAAAGAAAAGTCTTGAAATTAATAAGTACTATCTAAGACTGGGCTCATAAGAAAAGTGCATGAGTGTCAATCCGTCTAATTCTTAATTCGTCATTCAATTCTACCTCTATTATCATTTTACTATTATATACTTACATTTTCGAATTTCTCTACCCTCAAATTGACAGAAAGTTATCATCAATTTACAATTATATTACCAAGCATTTTTGTTCTGAGAAAGTGCTTTTTTTAAGCCATTGTGAATGAATGAATAAAAATGGTAAGAACTATATTAATTAACTGCACATAATATTTTATGCAGTTATACCTAGGTACTTTTATTAAGTACCAACTTGGAGTTATTCAAAGAAAATGCATTAAAAAACGTGTACGAAGAATAGTTGCTCAGTTTAGAGCGAATAAATAATATTATAAATATCTTCGTCTTTCTAATGAAAGTCGAACAATGTACAAAAGATAATAAATTGTCATAATAAATTTAAATAAAATTAGTTTTAAGCATAAATTCAGCTTTACAGTTGAATTAGTAAGGCTGGCTATTGGGTCTTCCGTCCATATTAATAAGAATTAAATTACTGATATAAATATTCATATCATAATATTAGTGAAGTATAATGAATACTTAAATTTAATTTAATAATCTATTTTATATTTTATGTACATACTTATTCTAATACATTATGCATTATTATGTTTCACAAATGGGGTTAACTGGGTAACTTGTCAAGTTTAAATGTTGGGTCGTTAATTAATAATCGTTTATTTATAACTTATTCAGATGTCTTGTTGAAGTAATATTTAATAAAATTGTACTCAGTCTGCGACTTCTATGTGCCCAGTTCATAATAAGTAACTAGCTAAACTCAGGCACCAACTTCGCTGGCGGCTCATAAATTAACAACTTCCCGTTCCGGTTTGAACTTCGGGTTGAAAAGTATTTTTATTGAGAAATAATAATATAATATAAATAATCATTTTTATATAGAAATACATCGTTGCGTAAAAAATCAAGTCAATCCACCGACTACTTTCGAATTTTGCGAACATAAGGAAGCAGATTTTAATATATTAAGATTAATATACGTATTATATTATGGCGGTGTCACTTCATTTGAAGAAATGAGATGATCTATCAAAGCTTCTAATCTGAAAAGCTCCATCTATCTCTGACTTTGTAGAAACTGTCGCTAAGATTTTCCTATAATTATAAGCGGCAGTTATATATGCAGTAATATTCCCTTATTAGTATTGTAAAACACAAGAGTGCCTTGTAATTCTGTGGTCGAATTAAAAAAAACCAAGACATCAATTAAATGTGTTATATATATGTATTAAATTAAAACCACTTTTTATTGAATAGTATTATTATAGAATCTATTTATGTGTATCAAAATATTTTGAAATACGTAGGTACTTATATATTGGAATATGTTCGGAATTTAAGTGATTAGATAATTATTATTTTAATAATTTGTTTAATAACAAGCCCACTGATGCATGTTACCCCCTGTTCACTCTAGAAGAAGATAATATTTTAGCAAATCTTATTGTTCGATTATTAACCTTCATTATTGCGATTATTGAAGACCACAATGCCTTTATGTATCATAATGTAAGCCCATTTTGTCAAATTAGTTGTTATAGTGAAGCCATATCACTTAATTTTAATGATTATTATTAAGTAACCTTAGCCGGAAGTATAATAATGAAAATAATAATTTTAATTGATTTTCTAGTTTTATTTCATCATTCACTGTGTAATTAACAAATGATTTATAAACAATTAAATAATATAAATATAATAAAGTTATTGAACACAACGTATGGCAACATCACTTGGAACAAAACTGGTTTCTGTACAATTCATAGAATATTTTATAAATTAACATTATTAAAATGAATAACTTCTTATTTGCTAACAAAGTTGGACGGAATTTACAGCACATAATTATAAAATATAAATATAAAATGTTCTAGTGTATTTCATCATTAATTTTGCTTTGATACTAAGTTAATTTTTTCGCAGATTGGGGCAAAAATAGTATTATTTGTTTTTCGCATAGCCGGTATATATGCTTTGAACTTTTCAGAGATAGACATAGGCAATAATCAAATTCTATGAGGATACGGGAGGCCTATGTTCAGCAGTGGACGTCTTACGGCTGATGATGTTGTTGATGTTGCATCAAATTCTGACAAGATCACCTATCTATCAAGGAATTCGTGGAAAACTTGTAAATATTGACCTTGTCTTAATAATTCTTATTAAATTTAGAATTTACCGTATTGTGGAACAGCTCGTGATACTTCCTGCATATTTCGCACACGCACGGGGTAATTTTGATCTTGGCTGTCTTCTTATGATGGTCTTTTAATTGCATGTCGGACGTATCCTGGTCAATGAAGTGACTCTCCAGGATTATCTTCTGAAGCCTGTCCTCCATAAGTTCGTTGGCAGATTTGTTGGATCTACAGAAAGTAAGCAATCTTAAATAATAGTTTTTTTCAACTTTATATTAATTAATTCAAATATATATATTATGCGTTCAGTCTGCCCTAATATTGAGTGTTCGGGTATCATGAACATTGGAACTGGTCAGAGTAGCTCAAAACCATTGAGTTATTAGAACGGTAGCCTCTACAGCGAGCTCTATACACAATTCGAAGCACGAAATAAGTGACATAGATATTATGATTGGGAATGAGTCAAGACCGGTTTGACATGCTAATCAAGCTGCATCATAACCACAGAACTGAACTCATTTATTGTTTAAGATTGTTAATTGTTAAGTTCATAATGAATAATATGTTTGTTCACCCTTCCGCGATAGATGGCGCTGTACGATCTTGAACCAAATCTGTACCGCGGTGTTAAGGTCAATAGAAAGATACCTATGTTCTAGTGTAATTAAGATTAATTAACCATTAAAACCAGTGCATGATAGAAGTTGGTTGTATTATTGCTAGCTTCGGTACCGCGTTTTGAGGACCAGTGAATGAACAAAAGATAACTTTGTTCATTTATAACTATCTGTACCACGGCCAACGTGAAGCGACACGAAATGGTTACATGGTTCAAGTCGGTCACACACTCGCCATTATTCGGGCAGCCATTTTATAAATCGTTCAGTGTCGAAACCGTAATAATACATTGTTACCCTAGGGGTGAAAGCAACTTATTTAGTCCCGAGACGGGGTTTAAATAGTGCTAGGGACAAAATAAGTCTTTCACCCGAGGTAAACACTGTGCTTTTCATTACGAATACAAGGAAAGTAAAAATAAAAACAGGAATTAGCTAAAGAAATAGTACAAGGAAGTATGAACAATGAAGATCGGATTGCCGCCTATTTTGCCGTCCATTGTACGGTACCCATAAAGCGTCGCTTAGTTTGGGATTGGGCTGTAACAAGTAACCACCATATTTTTAACCGACTTGACCGACCGGAAGTGAAAGTGGAAGTTGAAGTACAAGTAGAAGAAGACGTAGAAGTACAAGTAGAAGAAGACGTAGAAGTACAAGTAGGCCGGGCTGGTTTAATAGAAATGTCAAAATAGAACTAGTTTATTTTTAATAATTTGACAGCTGTCAGTTGTAAGCGATTCTCCCTAGGGCGGAAAAGTATTACTTGCAACCCGCTCCTCAGGCAACTTCAGACCTACTTTCCGAGGATGAGTAATGAAAAGTTAATTTCGTATCGCTTCTCATCGGCCGTGGTGTACCAACATGTCACCGTCGTCGTCGGGCTCGCTCCCCGGGCGGCGGGGCGCGGGCGGGGCGGGGGCGGCGGCGGCGGGGGCGGGGCTGAAGGGCGAGTCGGAGTGCGCGCGCACGCTGTACACGTTGTACTGCGGGCCCTGCGCCTGCGCACGGCACGCGCGCGGGCCGCACGTGCGGGGGCGGGGGGCGGGGCTGCCGGGGGGAGGGGGAGGGGTAGGTACAGGTAAATAAGGATCCATCATCGGGAAATACAAATCTATTATACTAGATAGTACGTACTTTTGACAAGAACATGGGTTGCTCTGCGGCGGCGCGAGGCTACAGCACGACCTCGACTCGTCCGACCGCGACTTCGACCTCGACCTCGACCTTCTTGGGTTACCCGTAGTGATACATTTGTGTCTGAAACAATAACATGTAATAATGCTTTTCGCAGAATTAACACTGCCAAGTGAGGGAGTAGACATCCTGTAAGTACTTACCATATGCTAAAGATGAAATTCATAATTTGAATTGAATTACATTTTTGACGTTCATAATAAGTTCGGACAACGGCAGCGGATTTGGGTGGCAACGCGCGCCCTCGCGTGTTTTCATGGGAATATAAACTTTACATTTTTATTAAGACACTCCAATTTCCTTTACCGTATTGTCCATGCGCTCCGCTCAATGTGAATAGCATGTACTTTTACATAATATACTTTTCCTATTCGCGGTTCTCACACACTCTATCTAGGTATTCCGTAAGTCCTTTCTACACACCTATGGTACCTTGCCGAGTGGCACACAGCCTTCTGCTTGGGGCCGTCGTGTCCGCGCGGCGTGCACCTACAAGGGCTGACTTTGAACGCGCTACCGATGCAGGGCTGGTCCCAGACCTCGTCGATCCGCACCTTCGTTGAAATCTCGATTTTAGGCGAGAGAATACCCTGGAACATTATCTAGATGATAGGACATGTTTTATATTACACTAGCTGTGCCCCCCGACTTCGTCCGCGTAGTATTTAACGTAACAAAAATTTCGGGATTATTGGGATAAAAAGTATCCTATATGTTAATCCCGGTTATAAACTATCTGTGTTCCAAATTTCATCCCAATCCGTTCAGTAGTTTTTGCGTGAAGGGGTAACAAACATACATACATCCACACTCACAAACTTTCACATTTATAATATTAGTAGGATTTGATTAACTATATTTGTTTTTTATCAAAAAGGCACAACAGAAATACAGCACCAACCCAACTATGACTATGTGTCTGTGACCTGCAATTACTTCACTATCACAAAGTATAAAACAAAGTCGCGTTCCACTGTCTGTCTGTCGATATGTATGCTTAGGTCTTTAAAACTACTCAACGCATTTTAATGCGGTTTTTTTAATAGATAGACTAATCCAAGAGGAAGGTTTATGTATAATACATGCATAATATAGTAGAGAAACACTGATAAAAAATAACCGTGCATCTAGTAACCAATAAATATTACTGAACAGTTTACAAAAATAGTGTACCGGAAACTCCTTGGACCTCCTCATGAGCAGGTCGACGCCGTCGTTGGAACACATGTTGGGCGGGAACAGCACGTCGTTGAGCGCACCCAGGTACTGCGCCAGCATCACGCACTCGCCAGAGACGCAGTCTTCACACCATTGCACCAACTCACAGTAGATTGTCTCATCCTCTGTGAGATTCAAAGCAGGTTACTATGTTAATCAATGGTAACTGCTTAGTGAACTCTTATCAATATCCTTAACAGGTTAGCCTACCACACAATATTTATACCTCTAATATGTGTGATAGTGTGATAGAGTCCTTTCATAAGTAGCTGTAATCAGTTACATAAAGCAAGGTAATAGAGGTGTGAGGTGTCAGAGCACTGACTTCTATGTTGCAGTTTGAACAAAGTTGATAATTGGCTAAGGTCTAAGTTTATATCCCTTACTTCATTCAATAGTAACTTTCTTGAAGATCACCTTTCATTGATAACCAGATATTGATTGAGAGTGGTTTACCTACATTACATTATTATTACCTAGAATATTAGGTACCTATATGGAAATATATGGGAGCTGAACCTGATTATAGAGAATTTTATTTAACTCACTCAGCAAACAGCACATATTATTGAGTGCACAAGTCTCCTGGAACCTTTTGCGGAAGTAGAATATGTCTTTGAACATGAGGGGGAAGACGGGGGGTAGCAGGCATGTCTGGTAGCTGGTGCCAAGCGCGAACACTGTGAGCGAGACTCGACCATCTTGGCACAACCACACGCCAGGACAGGACACCTAAAAATTTAACTTTATTTAGAATGATGAATATAATCTTTAATTATCAGTATACCAATATGAAGTGGCATTGCACAGCTAAACAGTACCTTTTCTCTTGCTAGTCTATGTACAAAATAACAGTGTATAATCTTAATAAATTTTATAGATAGGGAAACGTTGATTGATTCAATGTAGAGCTGAAATTATGTAAGTTAGTAACACTAAATTTGGATGGTATGTTCATTTAGAAGCGGGCTAAAAGAAACGATTGGATTTTGAAAATGTTACCCAATGTAAAATAGGCTATAAAATGTTGGTATTGGGTTTATAAATTGTGGTAAATTAACTGGGCCCTTATTACGTTAGCTACTTCAATCGCAATAGAAAAGCAAACGCGGGCGATTGAACGCTAATTAGCTTTCAAACGCTTGGGCAAATATTTGGTATTTCACTGGCGAGACTTAGGTATCAAAGTGAACATTTCTCTGAACTATTGAGAAAGTCGGTACAGCTGGGCTTGTCACGGAGAAAGAACAAACAGTACATTTAGCACATATTATGTAGGGTTAATTGTGTAATATTGCCTAAACTGTAAGCTATTAGATAGAATATAGTAATTAGAATGCAACCATCATACTCACGCGTTCTATATCAATTTCCACAGTCAATTCGATAATTTTTGGCATGATGCAGGATAACACCGGTGTTGAGCATGCTTTTAGTAAATAATCATGCCCGATATGTGAGTTTTCTGTCAATGTTCATCATAATTTCCCAGATTTTTCATACGTATCTAAATATTAAATATGAAAGTAAGGACGAAAATGGATGTTTGTTTACGTCTTTTTTTAATGATCTGTGTATAAACGCAGTTATTTGATTCGTTAAAATACATCAGCGCTTAATATACAACCAATCAAAGTTTAGGACTGTATACTTGACATTTCAGTAAACCAATCAACTGTAGACAGAGAATAGAACCGTCACAATGTACGTTGTCATGGCAACATTGACACCCGTACGATATTTACATGTTCGTTTAGAAACCCTGGTCACGCCATTAATTAATTAATAAACTAGTAAATTGGAATTAAAAAGAACATAAAGGATTTTCACTGACTACTATAAGATTAGTTAAATTTATTATACTTAAGTCTTGAATTTTATAATTATTTGTTACGTAATTTATCAGATTTATTTAGATTAAGTTTCTAAACCGGTTATTCGAACTCAAATATTAGGGCCGAATCTATTTCCAAGATGAGTTTAGGGGTGGGGGAAAAAATGGCGGATTTCATTTGACAGCTGTCAACTGTCAAAAGTCAGTTGTCAATGTCAAATTTGGACGCTTAACTGTCAAATTTACTACTCTACTGTCAAAAAAACTTCCTACTAGCGCCACAAAATATGAATGAAAAAGATTTTCTTGAAAAACTCCCATGGAAAGTTGCTGTGATTGGTCATTCTTTTATGAATGACAAAATTCGAACCAATCATCTTCGATCGAGGCATAAAAAGCTGTCAAAAGCTATCTATTCCCAAGATTGAAGTTTATCACCCACGTGTTTAATTACGCTAATGTTTACATTTTTACTACTCAAGATCGACGTGTATGACCACGTGATTGGTAACCCTCTACATTTTTACAAATCAGTAATGATCATGAAATTTGTCATTATTTCTCGTAAAGTGCCTAAAGGCGTTCCGTAGTGTTCTGTGCTAGTATTATATTAACCCAGATTAGAGATATGTACCAATATAGTCTCGATAGAGAATCATAATCTTGTTTAGTAACCGCGTGCGGATAAGTTTTGCCTGAGTGAGCGATTCCAGGGTGTTATTTGGATTTGTATATTATTAGTTTGAAAGAAAAAGGAAATCAATATGTGGAGGTATCCACGTTCAAAATTAGAAGAACAATTCATCAGAATCTAATAACATATTGGTATTGTAGGTATATGCCTCCTGCCACCTATTGCTGGAGGTGGTACCGGCCTTTGGTAAATTTAAAGAATGTAGATACTGGGAGCAATATGGTTAGTAAGTAAGTATATGAGCAAAGAGTGTATTTACCCCACACATCTCCCAATGTGTGGGGGTTTCAGGGCACAGTTCACTATTCTTTAAAATTTAAAAGTGTATGGTGTATGTAGATACACAAATAGCATAGGTAAGTACTTATTAACTTGTACCTATGCCTTAGGGCAATCATCAGCACATCAGTTTGGGATTACCTAATACTCAAGTAAAAAACTTATTTATTCTACTTAGGTACAGAGGTAAGTATTATTTTTACATAAGAACCTAATAATTACTTTACTCTATGAGGTGGTAAGCTAGGTAGATAAGTATATAAGTATTCTGTGTCGCTCATAATATATAGGTAAGTACCTAATAGGTACATAGCTAGGTACTTATTATTTCTATTAAGTTATGTCAGAGGGTACAATAAGGTACTTAAACTACTCTGTAAGTAGCCATCCAAAGAGAATACAATACCATTTATACGCTACGGCGTAGTGGCCTACATCTATCTATATATATGTCGCCGCCAAATAGCTTAATTCGCCGTTCAATTAACAGCCTAGGCACTTAACTAAACAGCGCCGTTCAACTAACGGCCTGAATGATATTCAGCCGTATCGTCTATTACAACATTTAACGAACTGGCTGGCTAATGCTTAGGCAACTGGTTGACATTTAAGTACACACAAAACTTTTTCAAAATACTACCCAAGCAGAACGACCTGGATGGGTTTAGGTTAGGGTTATTTTTTTTATGACCCCACAGAAACCCCACCCGGCAAATAGATTCGGTGGATCTAAAAAAAAACGTAAAAAACCAATATATTAATATATAATAATAATATTAAATAATAATAATATTCCATCAGTTATTTTTTTCCGACGCCATATTGACCAAAGAGAATATAGAATATAGAGATATTGACAGTTTGGTGAGTTTCTGCGCTAGGTGGCAGAAAGTAGAACTAAATTGAAATGAACAGGCTAGGCAGGTAATTAAACGGCTAGGCAAGTAGTTAAACGTCATCGATCCAAGTCATTTGCCTAGCTGTTTAATCAAATGGCTGAATATCATTCAGGCCACTAGTTGAACGGCGCCGTTTAGTTAAGTGCCTAGGCTGTTAATTGAACGGCGAATTAAACTAGTTGGCGGCGACATATATATAACTCAAAGGTGACTGACTGACATAGTGATCTATCAACGCACAGCCCAAACCACTGGACGGATCGGGCTGAAATTTGGCATGCAGGTAGATGTTATAAGGTAGGCTAAGAAAGGATTTTGATTAATTCTACCCCCAAGGGGATAAAATAGGGGATGAAAGTTTGTATGAAACTTTGTCAATTTAAAACCGTGCGGGCTGAGACTTTGCATGCATAAAGGTACTATGACGTAGACATCCCCTAAGAAAGGATTTTGATTAATTCCACCCCCAAGGGGATAAAATAGGGCATGAAAGTTTGTATGAAACTTTTTCAATTTTAAACCGAGCGGGCTGAAACTTTGCATGCATAAAGCTACTATGACGTAGACATCCCCTAAGAAAGGATTTTGATTAATTCCACCCCAAGGGGATAAAATAGGGGATTAAAGTAATCGTAATCTTATTATAGTTAGACTTATTTTCTGTTTTTTTATGCCTATGTGGGTAGGAATGTGACGAGTTTCAGTATATTATATATTTTTGAAAACCTGTCAGAGAAGCTAATAAATAAGATGGAGTTAAAAATTTCCAAAAATACAACTTTTCACAGAAGGGTTTAAAACAAGAAGCCATATATAAAATTCTTGGTTTAAAAGAATCATATCTGTGATGACATAAAAACTTATAGTCTATGGTCTCATTAAAAAACAAAATCTTGTCATCATTGTCTATGGTCGCCATACGTCAATCTTGACAATAACTCTTTCGAAATATTAGCGCACGGCGCGCGATGCTTGTTTGTATTTACTTTGTTTATTGTTCATCGTGCTTCTTTTCCGTATTGTTTTTGTCTGTAATCTAAAAAAAAACCTAGAAACAAATAAAGCGACCACTAAAAATGACAAAAGTACCATCAGTTATCCATTGGTTCCGTTTAGATTTAAGAATTCACGACAACCTTGCTCTACGCAATGCTATAAATGAAGTAAGGCTGAATTTATTCCTCTTATAAAATTACCAACACTATTATAACTTAATTTTTCTACACCTTTATTTTTGTGTACCTATCCTTACTTCCAGGCCGAAAACCGCAAATTCCACTTGCGGCCTGTATACTGCGTAGATCCTGATATCAAAAAGAAGGTTGGAGCGAACAGACTACGATTCCTAGTACAGAGTCTTCAAAATTTGGACACAAACTTGAGAAAACTGAATACTAGGCTATACATCGTAAGAGGATCAGCAATAGAACAGTTACCAAAACTATTTGAGGAATGGCAGGTCAAATACCTGACATGCCAAGTGGATATTGATCCAGAAATAGTAAAACAAGATGAAGCGATTGATATAGTTGCAGAAGAAAAGGATATTTTCATCGTTCGAAGGGTACAACACACTGTTTATGATGTACACAGTGTTATCAAAAAGAATAATGGTAGTGTCCCCTTGACATACCAGAAATTCCTTTCTCTGGTCCAAGCTGTCCAAGTTAAAGAATCTATTGAAATAACTAAATTATTGTCTGATCATTGCAAGTCTCCTGATGAGGATAAAGAGTATAATGTTTCAACTCTTGATGAATTAATGTTGGATGAAGCCAAATTAGGTCTCTGTAAATACCCAGGGGGGGAAACTGAAGGATTAAGAAGAATGCATGAATACATGAGCAGGAAGCAATGGGTTTGCAAGTTTGAAAAGCCAAATTCTTCTCCAAACAGTATTGAACCCAGTACAACGGTTTTAAGCCCATATTTGAGTCATGGTTGCTTGTCCTCAAAGCTGTTCTATCATAAGCTGAAAGAGGTGGAAAATGGTGTGCCACACACACTCCCTCCAGTATCTCTGTTAGGTCAACTTATGTGGAGGGAGTTTTACTACACTGCAGGGGCAGGCACAGAGAATTTTGATAAAATGGTAGGCAATCCTGTGTGTACACAAATTCCTTGGGGCAAAAATGATGAGCATTTGAAAGCATGGGCTGAGGGAAGAACCGGTTATCCATTTGTTGATGCAATAATGAGGCAGTTGAAACAAGAAGGTTGGATACACCACTTGGCTCGGCATATGGTGGCATGTTTCCTCACTAGAGGTGACTTATGGGTATCCTGGGAGGAGGGAGCTAAAGTGTTTGAGGATTATTTACTGGACTATGACTGGTCTTTAAATGCTGGCAACTGGATGTGGCTTTCAGCATCAGCATTCTTCTATAAATATTTCAGAGTATATAGTCCTGTGGCATTTGGAAAGAAAACGGATAAAGAAGGTATATTTATAAGGAAATATGTGCCTGAATTGAAAAAGTACCCTACAGAGTTTATTTATGAGCCATGGAAAGCACCAAAATCAGTCCAAACAGCAGCAGGCTGTGTCATAGGGGAGAGTTATCCAAAAAGGATTGTGGATCATGATAAAGTACACAAAGAAAATTGTCAGAAAATGTCTGTTGCTTATAAATTAAACAAGGAGAAGAAATCTCTGAAACGACCTAGATCATGATTTGTTTATTTATGTCTATGGTAAGTATAAGTATTTTGTTTTAAGAAATGCATGATAAAAAAAATACAACTGCATTGAGAACCCGTCGGAAGTTTGTTAAAAATAGGATAATTGCTAGATCACAATGTTTGTATTTTATTTTTTAATGTTTTTAATAGATTATATTGCAGATGTTGAATCGCTTTTTATTATTCCATCGGAACTCTGGTTTATCTCGACTTCGATCGATCGATCTCGACTCGACAACCTTGATTTAGAGGGTAGGTCACAGAGTTATAAGTTATTAGAAGTCTGGGGTAGGTTTTACACACAGAGATGAGCGTATTTTAAAGTTTGGTTTTACAGCATAAGAAGCACCGGCCAGAAGCTGAGCTAGGCCGAAAGTATTGCTGTGTCTATGGTTTTCTGTTATTAGTATTATGACATTTGTCTAACACCTTCTTCTTCTTCTTCTTTGTTAGTGGCGTTTGTAGCTATTTGTCTAACACCGGTCAGACGTCACTCATGCACGTCAGTCTGACTGACTCAGTCAATTGACATCTGTCATATAGATAGAAACAAAGAGAATGATAGAAATCAAAAATAAAACTGCGGCGGATTTTTACGCGATCCTTAAAAATAAGAAAAATCATAATTACTATGTAAAATGTAGTTGATTAAACAACTTCAGTGACTAGTGAGTGAGTTCAGTGAGTTGACCAAGAATGTAAGATCGGTAAGTATTTACATAATCTCAGTCATGCAAATAAAGATTCTAAAACATGCTTACATATAAACATAATTGTAAGCAACGAAGTACCTACTTTTAGCGCCTAAGAGCGCACTAAGAGTACACAATGACCAATATTTGTAACAAAAAATGTGTCTTTATATTGTTGGTGCAGGAATAAATTGTACCTACTTCACCTTTTTTACTATTACCTATCGACATGCATCATATGACGCCGCCGCCCCCTTGTCAGGATCATTACAATAGGTACAACTATTTGTTTACATTATGTATCAGTCTGACAGTGGATAGGAAAATATGGACTGTGGTAGGTACATTTTATTCTTTTATTATGGTTTTCCTGTTTGCTACAGTCATTGAATATATATAGGACTAATTTAATAATAAACAGGATGTAATACTCATGTTTAAGAAAATTGGATTACTTATTTAATATGTTTTGACTTGTAAAAAAATGCAGACATAGGTAGGTACATAGACAGTACATACATACTAACATGTATAGGTCTATGTACGGTACCTACGGTACCTTAGGCAATACCTACATTGACGCACGTCAAAGTTAAACAGTTAATTTTGACACTTACAAATTGAAATTTTTACATGACATATTTTTCTTTCAATACAATATTTCTAGCTTGGTTCTTGAGCCTAATGGGACACAGTGGATAATATATTTTTATCGCATATTGGCAATCAGTCAGCTTCCAATATATGTGGACCCCACATAGATTGGAAGCTGACCCCAATAGAATAACCAAGATCTCAGTACCTACTACAGCTCTCATTCCGAAGTAGTTATCTTTAATTGATCCATTTAACTCATAATGAAAAGGTATTTTGCCGAAATTAGGGGCCACTCAAAAATAATTAAGGAACATACAAATGTGAAGACACATGTCAGGGCTGTTTGTCAACCAAGTGCTTGTAATCGGCGGACATTATTATATGAACAAACAATACATAATTAGCTATGTATCAGTACATTGTTTATACACTTTATTCGTAAATATTTTGGTTGCAAATGTGACGCTATGTGTAGCGGATGATTACGCGAGAATAAAGTATTTAACGCGCGTGTGTTCAAATCAGAACCGTGCATTTTAGGGTACTAGCACTGGCCACCCAGAACAGGGCAAAGAACGAAATAGCAATTTCTAAGTTGTGCTCCGCAGTCAGGAATCGATCCCGCAACCACCCGCAGCGTCAACCATGCAGCCTAAGTACCTAATACTCTTCTCCGCTAGACCCAGCGGTAGTTGTCCCCACACATGCAATTTTACTATTTTTTTTATTTTTTATTTTGCCTATTTTGTGTCCCACTGCTGGGCAAAGGCCTCCCCTTTTTTACGCCACAGATCCCTATCTTCGGCTTGTTGTGGCCACGATTTACCCGCAAAGGTGTTCAAATCGTCGCACCATCTTCGCCTTGGTTCTAATTTTACTACTTACTTACCTATTTTTTGAATAGGTTTAGGCCTAGGCACACTGCCACCATTGTTACTGCTGTAAGCAAGGCTCGTCGAGTTAACAACCTACTTACGAACATACATAAAGTGGTTTAGCAAACTATTTTCCTACGAGGAAAAAAAAAATGTTAAATTTTCGTACTAATTGATTCAGATGTAGGTTTAAGGTAGATTTAGGTATTTCAATGAAAATTATAACATTTCCGACTGCTCTTATGATGTGAGGATTTGTTTGTCGCGTCTGTACAACCCAGTAGTTTTCCATTGGAATAATTCTCAAACCTGCATGTGACTCCATTTCACTATGCAATTATTACTCAATGCGTTAGTTAAATTTAAACGTTCGTTGCTCACGGTTCCGTACCATCATGTTGATGATTTATCTAATCCTGTTAGGTAGGTAGGTACTTAATTCTATTTGATTTTTAATTTTGGCTTCTTCATCGCTCAATCTACAGTTAAGCTATTACGTTGCTATGGCATACGTACCTGTTGCGATCTTTACTACTAGAAATAAGTTAATATTGCATATTTTCGATTGAAATTGATTTAAATTTATTCAAGCCCGGATTTATATTATGTCCTTCCGCCGTTATTCGAGGCCTTGTAAACAATATTGAGATGACATCTTCCGGTTCCGGCCGCAGTTTAGTCGTTGTAGTACCATTTATCGCCTAAATAATGACAGCTTCCGGCCGCCATGTTCACCAGGTGATGCTCGTTCGAGATTTCCTCATTGGCGTCTTTACTTTCGAGCCGTAAAGTACTTTGAATTAAACGCTGCTAGCGTTCGTAAAACTTTTATAAATAAGAAATATAAGTAAATTAGTTGAAGTGTTCGTTGTAGTGTCGATAACTTTTATTAAATTATTTCGTAATACCCGCATAATATTATAGTGAAATCGTGGGAATTTTGTGATTGAAATCTTATATTACTGTGCTGCCTTATACCTGATATCGGAAAGAAATGAAAACTACTGTGTGTCTTCCTCATCCTCATCCACCAGTAGTGATGAGGGCCCGCGGAAGCATCGTAAGCGGAAACTGTCACGAAAGGCAGAAGGATCAGGTCAGAAAAAGAGTAAGGTATTAGAACACCTTATCGAACAAGTAAGTCAGATTCAACATTTTTTGGCGTGCAGTACCTACCCTCATCAGAGTGGGTACCCAGGGGGACCCGAGTGTCAGCCCCAAGCAGAAATAAATGTGGATAATCCAGCATCAAGCCAGCAAGATACGCCTACCATCGAGGTGCCCGCCGAGTCGGCCCTTAAGTTTCAATTTGATTTGACAACAAACCTAAAAGAACCGACAATTCAGAGTGCGTCTTCGGACCATTTGAACTTATTAAATTCGTTGCAACATTTTAAATCGGAAAATTGGACAAATGTTCGTTATTCTGACATTCAAAAAGCATACAATGCACGACCGGGGTTTGTTGAACTGGAGGTCAACGATGAAATCAAACAATTCGAAAAGCCAAACAGTTTGATAACAACTGATAGGTCTTTGGGTGCTATTACTCATGCGGTCATTATGCAAAGCGACGCTTTGAAGACGGGGGTGTCTGAATTAATTAATTGGGTTCACGATAATGACAGTGTTGATAAAGAATCGGTGCTTACAAAAATTAAAGATATTTTTTCAGGAGATTTTCAAAAAATATCACTCGATTGTTTGCAATTGCTTTGTGGTCGCCGAGCCGATATTATTGAACAAAGACGAGATGCATTTCTGAGTTTAGTGAAAGATAAATTTGTAAAAGCGACTTTAAAAAAGATACCCCCATCCTGCGATTTTTTGTTTGATAAAGAGGAATTTACAGAATTTATAAAAAATAATGGCGGTATTCATAAAATATTTTTAAGACCCTCCTTCTCTGCGCAAGAGAAGAGAGTTACACCTGGGTCCCAGGCTGCGCAACCTGGACCCAGTAGCTACAATCAGACCGGTCGCCCCACGGCACCGTCTGTATTTCGCTATCAGACTCCTCAAGGAGTCAAGCCGTATAGTGCGATGCAATCATACGTCCCTATACAACCGTATGCATTTAATTATGATTTTCCTGCCTATGCTGGAAACCAACGATTTTTTCGGCCTCAATTTAAGCCTCAGTCAGTTGCCGCGGGTCAACAGGCCCCGGCCAATCAGAGAAAATTTTACAGTCAGCAGGGACATTCTGGCCAAACCGTTCCCACGCGTGGCAGGGGGAGAGGCAGTAGAAAATATTGACATAACGCAGCCGTTTCAGGGGGGCAGATTAGGGATGTTTGTGGACGTATGGGCAGAGCTTGGGGCACCGACTCCCTTGCAGAAAATAATATCAGGGTACAAAATACCCTTTCTTGCACAACCGCCGCTTGTTTTACCTTGTCAAATCGGTGCCCGCTATCAAACTCCTCCATCGTGCGAAATGGATCAGATCATAAACAAATTAATGTACGAGAATATTTTAGAGCATGCCCCCGAAACGCCCAGTTTTCTATCTACCCTATTTTTAACCCCGAAAAGCGATGGGACCATGCGCCCAATATTCAATCTAAAGAGACTGAATCAGTTTTTAAAAATAAGCAAATTCAGGCTAATTTCTGTTCATCGAATCCCAGACTTTTTACAACCAAGAGATTGGATGGTCAAAATCGATCTTACACAGGCATACAGTCACGTGCCTATAGCACCGTCCCATCGGTGCTTTTTAAGAATGTTTTACAGAGGCCAACTCCTGCAAATGACCTCTTTGCCATTTGGTCTTGCAACCGCTCCCAAAGTTTTCGCATCCCTTTCGAACTGGGCCGCGGAAATTCTGAGGGAGCAAGGGATTCGTATAGCTGTCTTTCTCGACGATTATTTGATTGTGTGCCAGAACAGGTCAAAGTTAGTAGAGCAGACTCAAACCGTTCTCAGGACGTTACGAGAGTTAGGGTGGATTGTCAACACCTCCAAGTCAATTCTAGTCCCTCAGAAATCATTGGAGTATCTAGGTCTAGTATGGGATACATGGGAGAACAAGAAAATGTTGCCCCAAAAGAAAATCCAAGGTTTACGGACATTGATTACGAAGTTGCTCAAACAGAAAAAAGCGGCCCTTCGCGAAGTTCAGAGCATAACGGGAACCTTGAATTTTGCCAGGCTGGCTGTTCCACAAGGTCGGTTAAACTTCCGCTGTCTCTTGACACATTGCAATCACCTCCTTCGGAGCAATTCCGAAAAGAAGGCTCCTCTCCCCTTATACGCCATCAGAGAACTCGAGTGGTGGATGCAGAACTGCAACAAGTCCACTCGGCTTCATCCCCCTTTTTTTGACTCATTTCCTCACAACCGACGCAGCCGACTCGGGGTGGGGAGCCGAGTTGAATGGCGTTCATATACGGGGCGACTGGTTGAGCGGAGAAGAGGCTGTTCATTCGAATCAAAAGGAAATGTTGACTATTCTAAAATGTTTGTACCAATTCGGTCCTTTTCTGAGTCATTCGTCGGTGCTGCTTCAGTGCGACAACAAGTCAGTCGTAGCATATCTGAGAAACGAGGGAGGAAGTCGATCATTAGAGCTGATGAGTCTGACGTATCGGATTTTCGAAATTCTGGACCGTTGCGACATTCACTTAGTCGCACACCACATTCCGGGGAAATTCAACAGTGTGGCCGATCGTCTCTCTCGGAGGTCGATTCTTCCCGAGTGGCACTTACTTCCCACGTTGACAGAGGTCGTGTTTCGAAAATGGGGTGTCCCAGAGGTAGACCTTTTTGCGTCAGCTCGAGCCCATGTCGTACCAAAATATGTCAGTTTAGACCAGACGGACCACGCTGCGTGGAGACACAACGCGTTTGCTTGGGAATGGAAGTTCAAGCTAGCGTGGATATTCCCCCCTCCGAATCTAATGCCGAGAGTCCTCATGCACCTCAATCGAGCGATAGGCACATATTTGATAATAGCGCCGAGATGGCCTCAGGCGTTTTGGAGGGCGGATCTAAAGGCTCGAGCCATAGCACCACCATTCACCATTCACCAGTTGGAATCCAAACTAATAGACCTATCGACAGGCCACCCTCCACCGAAAGTACAGGAGTTAACGCTCGAAGTATGGAAATGTGGGGGTGGTCTGAAGCAGTAGGATCGTGGTCTACACAACAAAAGGCTTTATTGAGGGCAGGATGGCGAGAATCCACGCTTAACACTTACAAGCCTGCATGGGCACGATGGTTAAAATGGTGTCGAGAATATCATGTTAATCCTACTAATCCGTCGGGCTCAGATTTGGCGCAATTTTTGGCTGACCTGCACCTCAAGGAAAAGTTAGCGTATAGAACCATTTTGGTTCATAAATCTGTTGTTTCTACTTTGTGCACTGCTAAAGATAGTTTTCAGCTTAGCTCTAATATTTTAGTTAAACAGATATTAAAATCCATCGCCACAAGTAATGCTAAGAATCGCTTTGAAACAAAAATTTGGGATACAAATATTGTGATATCTTGGCTATCTAACAGAGTGGTTTCAGTTGAAAGTTTGTGGGAGGTCTCACGACGGTGTGCTATTTTACTGCTACTATGCTCAGGGCGTAGAGTTCATGATCTCACACTCTTAAGTATATCGGACAATAACTTTATAGATGATGGTAGAACGGACTGTGTTACCTTTTGGCCTATATATGGCTCTAAAACAGATTCCGCATCATATACTCAATCTGGTTGGAAATTGTACGCAAATCACGAAAACTCTAATTTAGATCCCGTGATGTGGATAAGAAAGTTAGTACAAATTGGTAGGAATAGACGTACAGAGGGTAACGTGGGTAATTTGTTTGTAACGGCCCGAGGACCCGCTAAAGCTGCTTCTCAAACTGTCATTGCGGGGTGGGTAAAATCTATCTTGTCAGACGCTGGTGTCGATGCAACCCCTGGCAGTGTCAGATCAGCGGTGGCATCCAGAGGATGGATTGATAGAGAACCGTTAGACAAGATCTTAGCTAGGGCTAATTGGAGGTCAGAGAATACTTTTACAAAATTCTATAAAAAAGCAATAAGATCAACACCCAGTACTAGTACGAATAGTCTTTCTTTAGGTGCTTTATTTGAACCTGTAAGGTAGAAATGAACAATCGTGATGTAAATTGAATTGATTTCATGTAGTAATACAAAATTGTATAATGTACAAATAAAAATAATAATAATAAATAAATATGATAATATTAATTAGATTTAAAATATAAATTGATATAAAATAAATAAATGAAAGTAAATAATAATTTGATTCACCCTTATCACATTGGCGTCTCGTTCACCAGGCGAAAACAAACAACGTCTCAATATTGTTTACAAGGCCTCGAATAACGGCGGAAGGACATAATAGCAGAGTTTTACCTACCAATAAAACTCATATTATGTCCGGAGCCTTATTCGAGGCCTTACAGTAATTTCTGCCTGGTGTTAGTTTACTAAAACTTAAGTAGGCTTATGAGACAACAATGAGGAAATCTCGAACGAGCATCACCTGGTGAACATGGCGGCCGGAAGCTGTCATTATTTAGGCGATAAATGGTACTACAACGACTAAACTGCGGCCGGAACCGGAAGATGTCATCTCAATATTGTTTACAAGGCCTCGAATAAGGCTCCGGACATAATATGAGTTTTATTGGTAGGTAAAACTCTGCTATTAATTTAAATCGACATTTCAACATGAGATGATCCTAACCAATTGACACAGTTGCGCAATAGCCATGCTGATCTACATTTTGAAAATATCTGGCCAAGATTTGTGCTATTTTCTTATATACTCTTTAACTTGTATTAAACATTTTAACCCATGCATGTGACCCACGCATGATTTTTTGACCCGGCTATCGGTGTCGAATAGTAGTAAGCAATGGCTAGTTAAAGACCTAACAATTGTCCAATTGACACAAGTACGAACTCTCCACTCTCTAGTCTATAGGATGATAGGATAAGAGCTTGCTTTGCAAATTATCTATCATCGCCAGACGTCCTGTTTTCTTGGGACTATCCCGGTTGGTATGACACATAAGTACCTACTCATAAAATGTAGCTAGAATCAGCAACATAAGCTGAACATTTTTCACTTTTAGAATCGGTAATGTTTTACAAATGTTAGTGAATATTGTCCGAACCACATAATAGCAAGAAATTTAAATACTTATTGTTAAGATCACGAAAAATATTGGATGTTATGGAATACAAAAGTGTGCAAGTTATTTGGAATGCTGTAAATTTTCAGCTATATAATAGGTATGTTGCTGATCGAAATTGTCTGCCATGCTATTTATTTTTATGTTACAGTCATGTTGCAGCAAGGCGGTTTGAAACATTCCGACAGTATTCAACCTTCATAATGGGCGATTAATTTGGGTAAGATAATTATACCTACTGTTAAATTTATCCCCTATTTAAGATTGTAATCTCTTCTTCCTACCTTCCTGCTTAGTCAATAACTGTATGTATGTTAAAGGATTGTTCAATATAATTAAAATAACTAATATATATTAACTTAACAATATTATTATAACAAAATTAAATAGTCACAACTGAAAACATTTGTTTATCAATTCGGTTCGTACTTCATCATTTTCTGAATCCATTGTCGGTATCGGATCGACGCCATCATCCTCTTCCAATGGTAAATCCACTTCCGCAGGAATGTCTGCAATTTTCAGGTCCCTACAGATGTTATATAGCACTGCTGTGGCTATGATAACTGCTTGGATATTTGATAGAGATAGTTTTAATGTGAATGCTATTACAGGGAACCGACGCTTCCACCCTTCAAAAGCACTGAAATATATAAAAAAATATATAGGGGGCGTAACAGATCCACAGCGCAGTACAGGGGCCTTCCCAACGTTAATTAATACACAGTCTATACCTACATTATATTTTACTATTATTTATATCTGCCAATCCCTATATTAGCTATTTATAATCTGTAGTAATTTTCAAAGGTAATTTCTGGTATAAATTTGAGACAATTACAAGAACGAGACAGTAAAAGAATGTGATACCCGCGGCCTTTGTAATATTACAGAGCGCATCCTACCTAAATACCCATTAAAATCTGTTAAGCTTTATCGCGTGATACTTAGTCAAACTTACAAGAATAGTTACCGATTTATAATAAGTAAGGATAGTTACCGTTGAATACTGTTCCTAGTTTCGCTATGTGCTTTATTGTACCTGCGCTGGGCCTCAGTAACAGGGTTTGCCAGAGGTGTTAGTAAATACTGACTGTTCTGGTAGGCATTGTCGCCGAGCAACCAAAAGTCGTCAAAAGCACCAGCAGCACATTGAGCTGGAACAATTGTGGTACAAGTACATTGCGGATGAATGTATGATCTCATTGATAAAGGAATTATGCGTAGTAAAATGAAATATCTGGAAGTCTACACTGGGCAGTTTTTTTTAAAATTGCAAGAACTGCATCTTTTGCGAAAAAACCACAGTGGAAGGGGGCTTCCACACTACACAATTTGATTGTCAATTTAATCAAATTGGCGATCAAATTCGATTGGGTGGAGAGCAGTTGGTGATAAAACGGTAATTGGGCGATAAGATTGAAGATGGACGGTCTACCGATCTGCTCAATTTTCGCCATAGCGATACACCAATTTTATGATTACAAGAATCAATTACGAGATTCCTTATGATCCTTTAAATATAAGTATTACTAATCTTACCTTTTAAATCTGAATTCTCAAAAATAGTAGCATCATGTGTAGAACCAGGCCACTGGGCAACCACATCCATAAATTTTAAATCTGCATCACACACTACTTGAGTATTAATACATAATATATTTTTTTTACTATTCCTAAAGCTTTCATCTACTTCATTTCCTAAAAAAAGGGTAAAATAGTAGCTTTTTATTACATTATCAACATCACATTATATCACTTCTAAAACCCTCTAGAATAGCTTGTTACCAGCTTAAGTCATTAGTGTAACAGTTTTTCATGATGAAGATCAAACCCAAACCTATCACTTTGTAATAGACCCCACTGACCCTTGAAATATTGTAATACTTACTGGGTGATTTAATGTGGATATGGATGCAGTCTATGCAACCAATTACACCCGGGAATTTGGCAATTTTGTAGAATTTTTCCACACTTCTTGTATGCATAACTATGTACTTGTCATGCAGCATACTAATAGCTGTTGAAATGTCACGGACTATTCTGCCCGCAGTGGATTTTGATACTCCAACTAACTCTGCGATTGAAGTTAACATAGTACCCAGGGCATAAAATCTAAGGGTTATTAGTAACTGGTGAAGTGGTGGCACACCATTATTTCTGAAATCCAAAAGGTTTATTTATTTACTTGTTGTTGAAAGGAGAAGCAACTAGAGAATGGTTTGGTTTATTACCTACCATGGTTTATTACCTCCTTGTTTACACTGACACAATACCTGTATTGTTTTATTTATCTATGTATTTATGTTCTGTATGTTGTCTCTAATTTTGAGCTGTTGAAAAAAATAAACAGCTACATAAATTAATTCAAGTATTGCATGGTGTTGGTAAACAAAGTGCCTATTAGAAATTGTATATTTCTTGTGATATTCCTAACACTTCCCCCTGATTTTGGTAAACGTTCAATCATTTATAATTAACTGTGCTGAGCAAGCTCCTGGATTCCAATGCATGCATAGATTTCTTTGTGGATGAATTGGTGAGGATTGTGTTGGTATGTTTGAGGTTTTGTGAGAAAGATGAATTGAATTATAACTAGTTACTTTTAGTGTAATTGGCGCTAGGCCGTTCTAACCTTAAATTAATAAATATAAATCAATAAATAATTACTCTCGCCAACCCTTTAGGTCATTCCGTTCGTGCTTATGTATGATAATTTCGACTCAAGTAAAAAAGGTGAGTAAAATTAAATCGTAGACATTGCTTAGTAGTACGTCTTCTTACCGCGCCGATGTAACACGCACAGACGGCATTATTTCCTTCAAAAGTGAGTTAACTGCGGATTTGCTCATTCTAAATCGGTATACAAAGTCGGCGTCGTTGAGGCATTGCATGTAATGCACTCTTTTAAGCTTTTTTCGTGAGGAAGTCTGTGTCATTATTTTGAGCTTCCGTCGCGAGGGAGTCTGTTCTTCGGCCTCATCTTCATTATTGCTGGGGCTGTCCCAATCGGACAGTAGAGTTAGTAGTTCCAAATCACTATCACTGTCGCTAGAAAACATATTATCTATTTTACAAGCTTTTTTTATCACTAAAATGTGTTAAAGCGGTCTTTGGTGGAACCACAACAAACAAATTCATCTGTCAGTGTCACACTGACAGATCGTCGAATTGACAGATTGCTTTTACTGGCTTCTGACTTCTAACTTGGCTGGCTAAGTTCGGGCATTCAGCCAGTGTCTTATTAAATAATTTTCATTAATGTCTTTGCACTGAAATGCTCTATGTGCTGGTCGCTGTATGATAAATTCTTGACTTCTTGGTAATGAAATGACACATACAAATCCATATTATCACGCTAGACTTTCGAGAGTTGAGTTGCATAACAGACTCTTATTAGTTATGGCACCTTTTTTCATGGGTAGGTCTGACCATCTAGCAAGTCTTTGCTCGAGCTCTGCCATCCTTTCTTATACCTGAAGGAGCGGTGGCTCCGGCTCTAACACTCGTGTACTCCCATAGGTCATCATGTAGGAGATACAATTCCATCATGAACGTCGACGTGGTGTATTTGCTGTTACATTCCAGTTTCTCCATAGATGGCAGTCCACTATTGCCACTACTTCCCAAAATTCCATTTCCATTTTGCAACATCTGTAGATATTATTCCAACCTTGCGGCCCACCACTCATGGCACCTCTTCATGACTAATATTGCAGAGCTCAGTGGGATGAAAATGCAATATAATAAATTTAGGTATAAATTTATTTGACACATAAAGGAACGAAAAATTACAAGAGAGTGACAACAAAGAGAATACAATACTACGTAAGAAATTACAAGAGAGTGACAATTGATCTTCTTAAACAATTGACAGAGAATAAATTCAGTAAAAGGAAACAAATATGAAATTAAAATACAACCTTATTGTATTTCTAACAAATAAGTTAGTGCCCCAAAAAGTATGAAAATCATATCTGAGTAATCGGAGCCAGCCGTAATGATATTGCGTATTTAATCAACTCTCGTGACATTTAGGGGCAATCTAATAAGTACCTACTTTAATGTATTTGGGGGCAATTATATTTATGGATGGTATCTAATGAATCCAATGGATCATGCTCAGAATAAGGAAATAGAAGAATGAGATCTATGTCAACCGTCCTGTCTGGCCAGTCGTATGTATATTACCTTATTTATTACCTATTTACCATGTAGGTACTCACGATAATAACCGATGGGGGTAGGCAGACTGTTTTGCCTCATGCTACGATCCTGACACATCTCCTTTAGGTAGGTACCTATCTCTCAATAGGTGTACATTGTAAGTACCTATTTCCTTCCATTTAACCATTCGTTGGCATTTTGGTATTATATTCATGGTTAATATTTACCAACACCTAATAACAGGAGGTGTAGGTACCTAAGTAAGTAGGTGTAGGTAAGTAGGTGTAGGTAAGTAGGTGTAGGTAAGTAGGTGTAGGTAGGTAAGTATCAATCGCAGACCATAATTGCACAATATTTGTTAATTTTTGAAGCTTTTACATAGGAATTATGAAACTAGAGAACCAGGTACTTACCTACCTATGTTTTCTAAAATATATTTTACTTAGAGTTTATTGAATAAGTCAATATTAAAAAAAAACTTTTGCGGTCAGGGGGAAATCCCTGTCGGGATCCCTCTTTGAGGGGGTCAGTACTTAAACATTTTTTTGCACTACCCATTTCTAAGTACATATGGTACCTCCTAGAATAATATTGTAGCAGCACAAAAAACTGTTTTGTGCCAATTAGCAGCCTTCCAGCCCTAATACGTAGTCTCTGAATAAAATGACTGTGACGTCAGACGGACATGACATGGCGAAACTATAAACCATGACATGGCGAATCATCCCTCTCTGTCATCAGCGATTTGACATTCGAAAGAAGAACACAAGGCATGGTGTAACCATACGAACGCTCGACCACGTTTATTAATAAGGGGTTAATGAAGGGTTCCTTGTTGGACTACGGAACCCTAAAAACTTGACATGGAAAGTTTCGAAAAACGGTGGGGTTTGTTAGTTAAAAATAGACTACTTACTGACAACTGACAAAATTGGTGCTAATCACCGCGCGTGTCACTGAAGGCAGGCTATCTCAGTGGTAATTATAGCTGGTATACTGAAAATGATGCAATGTTAGCGGTGTCTTTCATACGCGGTGCGTGCGCATGTGACGTCACACCGCACGCGCCATGAAATTTATCGGCGCGGTTATTATAAAATGTATCGAACGGTCCGTTTCACTTTTCTCATGCATTATACGCGGAGTTATGTGAGCGGGAAAGTATTGGTTTGTAAAAACCGCAGAAAAAGGAATAATCATTGTATACATACATCTGCAGCTAGCTCAGGAACGAAAAGAATAACAAGGCAACATTGAAGTCTGTGTAAAACAACCCTATTTGATTAAATAAATTAGCGCTTGAATACTTTTTGATCATACGTACTTACTTAAGTTAAGCCGCATTAAATAAGTACCTACGCCAGAAATTGCACAAGTTTTGGCAATTAGTAATAATGCCAAGTCACGATTCGACAGACGGTGACGTCATCCTGTTCACCCATGACATGGGATACATGGGGCACGCCCATGACGTTCTTTAATTTACCATATTAGGTCCAATAAATGTACTGAATCATTTCTTGTTCTGGTATTCTATTAACTTTTCCTTACCCAATATAACCTACATCATCATCATGAATCTACTCATTTTACCAGAAACCTATTTGTAAAGTACTTAGGTACGTTTATGTTAAAATCCCGCTTTTGAACGGAAAGCATTCGAGGATTTAGACGGATTGGGTATTTGTTTTCTTCAGCCTGAAAGAAGTAAATCGGATTAGTTTGCCGCTTAAGTTAGTGATATAAGTACTTAATGCTTATTGCCGGCCCGGTTCCATTTTAGCCAACAGTAATTATGCACGGTGCCGAATACTGCTGAGACGTGGGCACTGACGACAGGATTGGTCCACAAATTTAGAGTAAAGGTGGTTTGATCAAAGATCAGTTGTTCATCAGTTTTTTTACCTGCATTAGTTTTGTTTGGCATATCTTTTTAATTTAATAATAAAAACCTAGTTTTTTTAAACCAGGAATTATATTATTTTAAACAGTTATTTAAAAATGACATGCCAAGAATAAGATTTGAAAGTACCCTCCTCCGACCTAATGAGGTTTGTAAGACAATTTATCGTACAAAATACGACTTGCGTCACTTTGTATGCGTAACAGCCGATCACATGAAATCCTTTACTTAATACATTCATATTTCACTTATGACACTTTGTCACTTTTTACATCATTGTTTTTGTAGAGTTAAATAAGTGCTTTATTTAATATAATATTCTAGTACTTGAATTTATCTCGAGATCGATAACATCTTAACAAATATTTATACTATCAGATTAGTTTAATGAACTAGTAAGTAGACTAAAACTCTGACGTTTATGAACCTTTGCGTTTGACTGACCTTAGGGACAATTTCATATTAATCAAACAAGTAAAACGTTTAAAAAACTTTATCCCGACTTAGGATTTACACGAATGTTTTTGTAGGATCAAAGGTTAAGAGATCGATAATACTTACTTACTTATAACAAATTATTTTCAAAACTACTTGATCAAAATAGAATGAAACAAAAAAATAGTAGAGATGTCTTGCCGGATTTCATTGCTGGAAAATTACCGATTTTTCGTAGCCGTTTCGTTTTCGTGACGTGTCGTTTATTTTGCTGCAGTTATAACGAAAAATATTCTTATATTCTTCGTTATAACTACAGCAAAATAATATTATTGACCCATTAATCTTATAAACCGTCCATTGTATAGTGTTAGTGACTCGAAGGAGTCAGTAACACTGTACAATGGACAGGTGCAGACCTGGGTTCTGCACACGCGACCCACACTGATATAATTAGTGTTGGACCGACCGCCGCAACCTGTTATCATTCACCGACGTTCCACCGCCGCGGACGCGCGCTCCGCTGGTTAAAAAAAACTTCGAGATTTAAATATTTTGCCGCCATTAATTTTAGTTCTTATTTTAAATAATTTTAAATATAGTGCAGTGTTGTGTCCGAGTGCCGCTCTAACTTATTCGTGGTCTGTTATGTAAGTTTATTGGAATATTTATTACTTATATATTTTTAATATTTATCTTTTTCTTAAGTCGTAAGCATACCTACTTAAATAAGTAAACATTAATTCGGCTTCATAAAATTAAATAAAAAAGTAAGAATGGCTTTATAATTTATATGTATTTGCCATAAAACAATTACCTATGCCTATGTAACGAGGATTAAAAAAAAAACAAGCTTCATTTTATCATAGGGCAATTTTCATGGCAGTCTTGTTTTGCAGTCTAAATTATTAAAATAAATTCTAATCTAAATAAACTAAACTAAATACATTTCTTCAACTACCGATATGTACTTATAAGTTATCAAATAATAATGCTACACTACTTATTTCATTAAGGTAATATAAGTACATTTAATAAAACTTATCTAATGTAGTGATCGTAACAATTTACATAACTTTATTCAGATTCACCACCTCAAACAGGGTTATCTTGTAGGTAATCGACTAACTTACCCACATCCTTGAATGTACTTGTAAAAATTGATACCACACTGACCTTTATAATTATATAATATATGCTTAAAATAAAGCACCGCTTATCAACCTACAATTTATTTTTTTCTACGGGCCCTATTGATAAAAACTAATGAATGTTAAACAAGTCGGTAGGTACATACATTACGTCGTAACTATATTATACATAATTTATTAAAATACATAAAAAGTACCTCCATATTCTATTTATAAAAATGCCTTAAACGCTTTGAAAAATGTTTTGACTTTTGATATTTTTTATATTTATGACACTGTTTGCAAGAAATTAGTTTAATTCAATGTAGGTACTCGTACTACTATTATATTTTTTTATTACTTAGCATTTTTTTGTTCTATTTCACTGTTTACTAACTACAGTAATCGCATAGTTATCCTGTGGTAATGGTATGTTTGCTCAGTATTATGCCGCCTGTGATAAGGCTCGACGAGGCGTGATTTGTATTTTACGGCACGTGCCTTCTGTGTGCTTTTTCGTTTAGTTTTTTTTTTATAATTTGAAGTGACGATAGGGTGAGACCTGTTCGTCGATGTACTCCGTCCAGGACATGAGTTTTTTCTACGTCATTATTCGGTCACCAGAGTCTCTCATATACAGTTGTTCTTTGGTGCTAGTATGGACATAAATTCTACCCCTCTAACACCCGTCTTGCATCAATGTGTCATCTAGTACCTTCAGTTAAACCAAACTCATACCCGCTAAGCAATTGTATCTTGTAGTATTAATAAATAGATAATCAACGAGAATACGGGCTTGCGCTTGTCTTTCACTTGGCATTCATTCATACTGAGTTTGTAGCAGGGTTCGAGGTTGTTGAACGCTTAGATATTTTCTACGACTATGTAAATAGTGTATACTGAAAAGATATACTTACCTGCTCTACCCATACCACTTGCCTCGTACCGTCTACTTAGGTGTTATTCAAGGTAGTTCGACGGATATTCACCTCCTAGATAATTTAATACGACTAGGCAAACAGTATATGATGTTTCGAAAGTGCGAAATAGAACCCACGCAAATGCACGAGTATCGTGCAAAGAAAGAATTAGCATTTTTAATTCTAACAATTTATTTGTCATCAATTTATCAACTACAATACCTTCTACAACAATCTCTTAATTTTCTTCACGAAAGTATTATTTATAAAGTATTAAAGGACGCTAATTAGTAAGTGCGGTTTACACTGTTTTATTGGCATTTGGATATTTTCCTGAAGCCGCAACACAAAAAGTCATATCTAAATATATATAACTCAAAGGTGACTGACTGACCGACATAGTGATCTATCAACGCACAGCCCAAACCACTGGACGGATCGGTTTGAAATTTGGCATGCAGGTAGATGTTATGACGTAGGCATCCGCATCAAGAAAGGATTTTGATTAATTCTACCCCCAAGGGGATAAAATAGGGGATGAATAATCCCGAAATTTTTGTTAAATTACACGAAGTCGCGCAGACGCGGACGAAGTCGCGGGCACAGCTAGTCGAATATATGACACAACTTAATTTCCTGTAACTAGCAAAATCAGAAGTACATAGTTACTAGTAGTTCGTACAATCTTACTGTGTAACTACTTATCAATCACCTTTAAATACTATTTATTATTGCGGGCTTTTGATACACCTGTATAGTGTAACAAGTGGAAAGATTACACTGAGTAGGTTGTGAAACTCGCGCCGCGGTGCGTGTATCAATTTCACGTGTTAGTTACCCGCCCTCACGTCTGAATTGATACCATATTTTAATGCCAAGTTGTTTTTAATACCTACTTCAATGTCAGACGAGATGCCTCTATATCACGTACCTAATGTTTGTACATAGAAGAGATGCGTGTAATTAATGCTAGGAAAATCCGATTTCTCAATTTTCTCCACACCTTCCCGTTTTGAACTATGTTTATGCTCAATGGTAGTAACTTAAAACTGTTATTCGTTATACATAAATATTCCTTATTGAAACCTATTACATACATGACCTACCTTACCTACTGATAGAAAAATGAATGTAAACATATAGGTATTAAAAACATGAACGATTCTCCTCAAAAGGAAAATAAATTTTACTCAATGAAGCCTTGTGGCAACGATACTATAAGGAAACATTCTTATGCCTACACAATTGTTTGAAGATGTATTTTCCCATGTTGCAGAACAATATTCATGCAGTAATGTTTTCCTTAGAAGCAATTATCGAAAAGAGAATTCTATTAAATATTCCACTCTTGTAACAATCTTTCTTGCTGCGTTGTTAATCTTAATGCTTTTTTGAAAAATCTTATGAATGGTTGGTTACTACGAAGTTAGTGGACAATTCTTACCGAAATGTTGAAAATATTATATCGTCCCTACTTATGACACCTCCATTACTTCTGCTTCTAATCCAGGACGTCCTTCACCAGTCAATACCACTTTATATAGGTGTTTGAATGATTATATTGCAAATCGATTTTACAATACGGATGCGGTGGATACATTATCGATATGACCATGGAGGATTAAAGCAGTTTACTGCGAAGTTGTTTTGTTATAATAAACTTAATTCTAATTTAAATGTAAGAACAGAAAAACAAAAAAAAATACAATGCATTTATTCAATAGTGCTAACGGTGCAATGAATTGGATTAATTTATCGCGTGGTCGTTAACTCGTTGTATTTCCCCTCTTTATCACTTATGATAACCGATTCTCTGAACCGGGATTTTTTGGTTGACCATGCTTGGTAAGCATAGGTATTTAGGAATAGTTATCTTTTTGAGTCAGCGATGAAAGCTGCATCAACAATGTTGTACTATTTTAAGTTTCTGAACTCAATATTAATCTGGTATGATTAGTGCGACTGTTGCATGAACATCCTAATAAATACATTTATTCAAGTAATGGCCTACCTTCCACGTAGCTGTATCATCAAAGGATGTTAGGTTCTATTAAAACTTTCTAATTTTGCATATCGCATCATTTTCATCGTAAAAGTAGTTACGATCTTCAGCTAGTACATGTTTATCGATTAAAAGACACGTTTAATTAATCATTTATAAGCGCTAATGCCGCCTTATTCCTTAGAATGTCTATGACATTGAAAACTCCATTTTATTTCGTATTTCCAATCGTGTGCCGAGAGTAAGCATAGGTATTTGTGTTTAATTAACTTTTCGATTTGATTCCACCATGGCAGATCTTAGTTACAACTTTTATGGCATTGTGGAATTGGATTCCACTCACAAATTCTATGGTTTGGGCTTTATTCTCTTCATCTCCCTATTATAAATAACCTACTTGTATTCAGTATCTACAGCAAGTGTTATGTAATCCCAGTGACCTGCAATTTACCACACAATACCGAGTACTTGAATCCTTCACTCAAGGATTACGACTGATAGCGGTTAACTGTCACTTGACATATCATACTATTGGATGCAATACCACAGATTCGTATACAGGGCGAATTTTTCTAGTGGCTAATTTCGGAAATATACTTAAGTAAAGTATTCTATGTGTTGATCCGGGTTATATAAACTATGTGTGTTCCAAATTTTATCCAAATCCGTTCAGTAGTTTTTGCGTGAAAGAGTAACAAACATACACCAACACTCACAAACTTTCGCATTTATAATATTATTAGTAGGATATATAGTAGGATAGCGTAATATATTCAAAGGAGTCTCGGGCCCGAGTTTGATAAAACCTAAAATTCCGGGTGCGGTATTCACAGTTGAAGAAATGTTTCTTGATGTCAGTAATGATAGCTTCGATCCTTGTTTTACAAATAAATAGAAGTAGGATGGAAAATGTCGTTTCCGACATCGGAAACATTTCCTCAATTGTAATTACCCACTAGATCACTTAATCGTCGTACGAAACGCTGCTATAATAGCTAATTAACGCCAATCTTCTATAAGAGGGTGGTACTATCCCAGATACAGCTTGGCCACCGTTACTGATTAATTATTCAAAGTGATGGCCATTGTTTTCCATACATAGCTGGATTCTATGTCTCAAGGATTTTACTTAATTCAGGATATTATTGCTTCCGTTTAGAACATTTTACTAAGATCGTTTCAATTCATCAACTCCATTATACATGACTTTGTAAATGTAAGAAATATAAAAAGTAAAAAAAGCGAAACAAACAACTAATATTACTTCAAGGCTGTCTAGATTGCTGCCATAATTCCGCCTACTTTGGTTCGCTATTCATACCGCTACTGTTGAGGAAAACGATCATTTGAAAAGGGTCTCAGTTACGCTATGAATAACTCTGACTTTTGGTTAGGTCACTTCTACCAACTTCAGTAGTTAAAGAGTTTTTTTATGCTTATTGTAATTTATTTTTGGAAATAAAAATTGTGTTAGTTATTCTCTAACGTCGGGGCCCCACCAATAAGAAGATCGCGATGCGACGACAGTTTCTAAACAAATTTTCGCTCATCTGATGCGACCACCGCCATTTATATTCATAAAGGTTTGATCGCTTTCGCATCGCAATCGCATTGCCGATGCGGCCCCGGCCTAACTTCTGTTTTGTTTTCAAGAAGTGTTTCAAATCTGCCCACTCTTAGATTTTGCATTGCAAATCTACTCTCGTGTAGCCGGTATATTTAATACAAAGTAAATTCTCAATTTAAAGTAGATTGGTCTTCATCTAAATCATGACTTGCGACTTTGTGGTAGGACAACTACTCATCCGGCTCTGCGAATGACTACATTCTTCCTACTATATTTTACTATGTAATTTATTCTTGCGTCTGCTACACTAGAACGTAAGTAATCAAAATTAATGTGGTGCAGTAACATATATCGTTCAAAGCGAAGATACTATTTTCCTGGAAGTTTGCACTCCGATGCCAAAACCTTGCTATTCCACAATTATGCTCGTTTACCTGAATAGTTCTTACGATAAAATATTGCAACTTGCGAGCCCTTGACGATAACTCACTGTCTGGAGGTTATGGAAATAATAGACTAGATAACTAATTAAATCCTATTGGAGAATATTGCAGGACATTTCTTAAGCTCTTTCCTTACATTTCTCCTGGCATGACATAATATGTTTGTAAATATAAGTCATGGGAAAATAGATTACCGATTCTTATGTTTATTGACTTGAAAAGAACTAGACAAAGACCGGATGCGTAAAATTTGTAAATATCACAAATTCCGCAGCTACTTTATAGCGTGTGACCAAAACAATGCTTAGTTACAAAATAGTAGTTGCAACATCCTACTCATCGCCGTTAACTCCTCAACGTGTTACATTTCCACACAATGTTCGCCTATCAGAAATTCTGTCGGGAATTGAAACGTCCACGTGAGTTGCATCAGAGAATTATATTTATAAAACGCATCAACACTTGACTACAATAAATTTTGAACATTTTAACGTTTCACTTTTAAATGTTTGCACGAAATTGTTGCTAGAAAGTTTATTTATCTTTCGTATTAGAGTAGAGTGGTTAATTTAATGCTAGTCGCAACTAATACTTATGTTTTATTACAGTCGATAAAACAATTTTCACTTTGCTGAAATTGTTGGAAGTCATTACTTTCGTGTCCTTGGTTCAATCATGCTCTACTTTTGTTATCAAATCTTTTTAATGTGCTAAATATTTAACTTAACCTTTCACATTTCGCTTCTTTTATCACTAAAATATATCTCTATCTTGTAATTTTATGTTAATTACTAATGTCAACTCACGCAGCAGGTTTAGAGGCTATCGTAACTGCTAACCTTCATCTGAGTTATTAACCCCATCAGTAATAACTCTAAATTGAAAATTTAAAAACCCCCGATGCGATGACCTGTTCATCAAATGTATAATTTACCTAGTTCTTCCAAATAATGATGTTAGCGCGATTTGCGTAGCTCCCGTAGCTCAGTATCCATAGCTCATCTCGCAAATTCATCTGGTACAATTATTTTCGATGCCAGATTATGAAAGCGCCATTAAATCATTTGTTTTGGCTTCCTGATTTATATTCCAAGATGTACAATAATCAACAGAAAATCTGTGTAAAAGTATGAGACATTATTTTGTTATGACATTATAATAATTGACATTAGAATAGACAACGAATCTAAATATTGATGTCACGGAGGTTTTATTCCTAGTAAAATATTATCAATTATGATTCAATTTGATGTAATAACTCTGGTTGAGGTAGACGGGAGCAGCCTAGGGGAAGAATTGTCATTAACGCTAAAATTATTCTAAATTAGATTAGGTTTTTTTTATATTCTTTGTCAATGGCGGAGCAACGCCCTCTAGAATTATTATAGCGTAATATTCCATGACCACTAACAAACCAAACAAAATTTAACGCATGCGCGTATCCATCATTTGAAACGTGACTTATGGAACGTCTTTAGTTCATACACAAATCTCAATAAAATTGATAAAATATTCATTTTTTTCAGAATCAGGGAAACTTTTCAAATTTATAATATTGTAAAAAGCCAGTTCAGACTATTAGGTACGATCATTTAAAAATATAATAAATCTAAATCCAATCATCTCAAATTTCGACTGGATTCGAGCCGAGGGAATTGGTTTTGGCCGTGAATGTGGCTTTTTAACCTACAAAAGAGCTGATGATCTTCAAACGGCTGAACCGATTTTCATGAAACATAGCTAAGAACACTCTCGATCAGAATACCTATCTAACAAAAGAAACAAAATTGAAATCGGTTCATCAGCTTGGGCGCTACGTTGCCACAGACAGACACACAGATCCACAGATACACAGATACACAGATACACAGATACACAGATACACATGTTAAACTTATAACACCCCTCGTTTTTCGTCGGGGGTTAATGATCACCCCTCGTTTTTCGTCGGGGGTTAATGATGATCGCAATTGAAAATGTTCTGTTGATCGTATCTGCTTTTGTTTATTACTTATCTCATGTAGATCCTCTTATTTCAAAAAGATTAAGGTTCAAAATATATAAGCCTATTCGGCTTACGAATCACTAACAAATAACGCAAACCACAATGCATTGTTTGTGTTAAAGAAATTCTTCACTATATGACCGCAGTTTGTAACTCAAATGAGTTAAAGTAAACACTGTTGCTTAATTAAGTCGATTGCGTACATTTTTTTTGTCTTAAAACAAGGCACCCGAGCAAAGGGGTGGCGGCGCCACGCATTCGAGAAAGTACAAACGTTCAATTCATAATGTATCTTCGTTTCGTGTAGTATGTCGTCATAACTGAGTAGTTTAAGCTAACTTTAAAAGCGATTGTCTTCGTACTTATTAAATGTGATTTATTATATATTTTTTATCAGTGTTTCTCTACTATAATATGCATGTATTATACATATAAACATTCCTCTTGAATCACTCTATCTATTAAAAAACACCGCATCAAATCTGTTGCGTAGTTTTAAAGATCTAAGCATACATAGGGGCAGACAGAGAGCGGGAAGCGACTTTGTTTTATACTATGTAGTGATATTATTTTAAATATTTCACAATAGGTTCTTATGTCAAAAAATAATTGGTAGAAAGTACCTAATATAATAATATACTACATACAATATGAGTCCCCACGCCCATTAAGCATACAGTTTTAAAACTATCACAGCAGGCATCATTCGTTGTGACAGATGACTTTCACTGTAATTCCAGTTTCGTTATGAGTTACGTCGTCTTGAAATCCTGACTGTTTTTTGTGCAGAATTTAATGAAGACCTCTGATAAATTCTTTGTAAACTTTTATGTTTTCTCATACATATTATTTCGTTGCATTTGTGTTGCGTTATGTATTTTGTATTATGTTAGGTTGGAGATGTTCATACCTACAATGGAAATTGTATTTCAAGTTACTTGGGTCTTTTAGTTTACAGTTCTTTGCCACACTTTTTAATAATAATTCTTTTCTATATTTAACGTAACGTTCATAAACACGGTAATCCCTTGTTCATAGTTCCGTAGAAATATTTATAATTGATCAACGTTGTATAGCGTTGTTGACATTCCCAAACTTTCCAAAGTTAATCTTTATTTGTTGGTACAAAGATTGGTACCTACATTCGATGATACCATGTGTTACCTGCATCCAAAATACTGGGACGAGTTTGTAAAGTGCGCTTTTGTAAATATGCGGATTTTCCTCAAGTGACCCTGCCAAACTGGGTGCACAAAACCGGTGCAAAAAAAGATTGGCCATTATCCGACTGGATGACTGGTATTGTTATTCCAAAGATTTGGGTATAAAACATGGTGTGTCCAAAACATTGATACCGTGGTGATCCTTCTATATCCCGGAATAAAAAAGTTATTATCATCACAAACGAAATTCTTAAAAAACTTAATTTAAAAAAGTAAAAGTAAGGTATGATCAAATCACCATCGCACTTTTATTCAACGTTTACTGCATAACACTATTTTTTTCTGACTACATCTCTGACTTAATGAAAGTTGCATTAAGATCAGGGGTGATGGTACAATTAGCGTTATTAACGCATTACGAAAACCAAATAACGGATGTTCAATTAGTGATTATGCAATTTCTGCGCACTCGCGAGTTTATGGGCACGGTAGGTAAAAAGAGGCAAGGCCGGTCTTGTTTGACGCCGCCGATTTACTGGGAAACTGTTGGAAAGCTGTCCAGACGAGTCACAGTCACAGTAATAATACAGCATGGCTCTACCATGGCGACTTTAAATTAATACATGTATAAGACAACGCATTTTATGATTATCGACATATTTAATTTTTTGAAAACATTATTATTTATATAATAATTAAACATTTTCTAAAATAACATTTTGCAGCAGCCTGTACGTAAATAACTCTAGCGCAGAGGTCATCTGCCGAAATCACGGATAAAAACATTTCTTCAATGAAATTAAAACGAAAAAGAAATACTATTAGAAATAATAATAATACTATTAGCTCGCCCCGCTCTGAGTAGTAGGTAAAAGCGTAAGATTAGCTGAATGACTCGCACTTCAAGGGTGATGCCAATTTGATTACTTTATTTATTATCAATTTTGTTCGATTTTTTTTTTTCTATTTACTGACTTTTCTTTTTTTTTACTATTATGATTATTGACTACTAGCCCTACCTGTGTGTTAAATTAAAGTCGCCATGGTAGCGCCTCGCTGTATATAATCACGTGGTATTATAAAATATATGAAATCTTTGACCTGACAACGTTCGTATTTACTGATGTATCTATTAATATACTAGCTTTTACCCGCACATTCGCTAGTTTGTTTTCTGGATGGTCACAACAGCGCCATCTAGCGGTTCCAACTATAGCTAAGAACATAACTACATAAAAATCGGTTAAACCTTTTGTGAGGAGGAGAATTACGAACAGGCATACACCGGTTTTTATATAAATACTCGTATGAATAAGATTCTATTTTGTCTTCGATTTTGGGACAGCTAAATATCGTTTTATTTTATTACGTCACTTAATATCACATTTTAAATAGGTTAAGTAAGGAACGATAATTCATATTGTTTTCTTCTGTTGCTCTGATAAGGGTTATAATATTATTATCTATCACGTAATAAAGCACATTCTATGTATGTTTTGTAATTAACACCTGAGCATATTACAATAACGTCTACAATCGCCTGCACGTGTCGAATGCGCGGGCGCATCTATTACAATACAGATTTCATAATTAGGAGGTACTCGTTTCCATTTTAACATATTCACTAGGGAATAACGGGGAAATAAGTGGGATAGTGCTCTTTAATATGCAATTGACTGTATAACGTGAAATTAATTAGAACATTGCCAGTTGTTAAAAAGCAAGTTACCACGTCATATTACGACAGCATTTTTTTTAGTTTATATGCATTATCTAATGAACGATGAGGTTGCATTTTATTCATACATTCATGTAACTTAGTGATGACATATCAGTTTTTACATAGAACCTTCAATCTTGGAACGTTTTTGGGAATATGTTTTTTTTGTGCATCTCTAGAAAGAATGTACTAATTTCACTTCATCGGGCTTACTCTAGCTAATAGATTTGGAGATATTATATTATTATATTAATGATTATTTTAATTTTGGTATTACTATATTTGTGTTAATAAAAGTTTATCATTTAATGTAATTGAACTTTGTTATCTGAAGTATATAAATAACATTATGAAATAATAGCATCAAAATTCCTGTCTGCCTGTATTCAATACATGCAATCGAAAAAAGTATGCAAGTTTGCATCAACTGCTTCGTAATGAATGTTAATAACTCGTCTCGCCTTTACGAGCAGTTAGTCATCGACTTTTTCGATTGATCATAATTTTGGAGCATGCTACGATAAATGAGGAAGCGTTGATGCATGTCTTATATGATAATCACTAGCTGTGCCCACCGACTTCGTCCGCGTAGTATTTAACTTAGCAAAAATTTCGGGATTATCGGGATAAAAAGTATCCTATGTGTTAATCCCGGTTATAAACTATCTGTGTTAGAAATTTCATCCAAATCCGTTCAGTAGTTTTTGCCTGGAAGAGTAACAAACATCCACACTCACAAACTTGCGCATTTATAATATTAGTAGGATGATATAATGACGTGACAGACTTATACATTATCGGTGGTAGAGCTCAGTTGGAGCCAAGTCACTGCAGCTCGTATACCTACGGGCTGACTGAAGCGGGGTACTACCACCCTCTAACAGAAGATCAGGATAAAGAAGTATTATAGTTGCGTTATAGGAAAATTAGTGAGAGAGCCGGAAGCCCAAATCCATTCTACCGTCTACCTTCGTCTGTCCAAGGGGAGCCCTTAGGCCGGTATCGTGCGTGCAATGCCTTTGGTATTGCAAGCATCTGTAGGCTACGGTAACTGCTTAACATCTGGCGGATCGTACGCTTGTTTTTTATACCTATATATATACTTATATATATAATAAGTCTAATTAGAAAATTTTAAAACCCCCGATGCGAAGGCTTTTTAAACTATAAAAGAGCTCATAATTTTCAAACGGCTGAACGGATTTTCATGAAACCTAGCTAATAACACTCGATCAGAATACATTTAAAAAAAAAAAAATGAAAATTTAAATCGGATCATCCGCTTGGGCGCTACTATGTCACAGACAGGCACACAGATACACATTGTTGAACTTATAACACCCCCGTTTTTCGTCGGGGCTTAAAAACTAGAGATTCGATATCTTATGACCCTGGGCATGAGAAACCTTATGTTGTTTCTATCGTTTGAGATTGATTTACAGTGCCTGTTAATTCAAAGACGTCGCTCTAATACACTATTTCCGCCGAAAATCTATTTACAACACGATTGGAGGCAAAACGTTTAGTCTGCTCTCATTATTATTCACGCTTATCATTACCATTTAAGAATACTCTTTCAATACCGTGCCATTGGTGGAAGGGTGATGAACTTAGTTTTCGTGTAATTCTAAAGTGTTCGTTTGGAAACGTATGAATAATTTATATCTAAGTTGTATGTAGGTTACATTACACGCCGTACGGATAGACAGTTGATAGTTTTGGTGCAGCTATAGTTTGTCGGGGTATAATACTTTTAGCGGTAAAGGGAAGATCTTCCAGCCATGCGGGTGTTATGCCTGGCGGGGCGGCCGCTATGCCCCGGTGGTTATTCTCGGGGTCTTGTATATATAGTCACGATGCTTGCGATTCTTAATATCGTGATTCAGTTTTTCTATGAAGAATCCGTACATTGTATTGGAGGCGCTGCATTTAACGCCATCTGTCAATTTCTGTCGGCGACATGAATGTGAGGTCGCCACATACTGTTACGTTTCAAAAAAAACACGTTCGCTAAACTCAGTCAGCAATACCCATTCGCTTCCAAACTGTGATTTTGCAACCGGCTGGCAGTCTGGATGCTACTCGTCTAGTATACCCAAACCGTTATTAATAAACGTGGTTTACCGGTTGTATAGCTACATCATGCTTTGTTTTCCTCCTTCGAATGTAAAATTACAGATGACAGAAATAGATAATTCGGTGTAACTAACCAACCGTTATGCTATGTTTATTAATAAGGGGGCTAGAGATGTTTATGTCAAGCTGTGATTTTCAAATGATTGTTATTCAACTGATTCACGGACGAACCAACCAACCTATGGACTCTGCATTAGCCCTCAAAATAGTGCGAGTGGAGGCAACGCGATGTTGATTTATCAGGAGCGGATGCATCGCATTGTGATTGGTCTATAGTTAATCTTATACACCATATGACGTGTATGTGTTTCGGAATATTTTGTCCTAGAGTGCGGATTCCGTGGGTGGCACTGATAAAAACAAAAAATAATTAAAGACATCTAATTAACTGGTTTGATCAGGAACTAGACGTGCTGGAATAATATGACGAGGTTATGTGAATAAGCTTAGGAGGAGCACCAACAGGATGTCGTAATTTTTTCATCAGAACAATGGTATTGGTGGAAATTTAATGAACAAAACTGTTTTTGGATCTACTGATTAAGAATATAAAAACGCTTTCTCTCGTATATGGCCAGAGTGTTGTTATATTATAATTTATATAGCAGTGACATATGTGGTGGGTAAGTAATAAGGGCTTCAAGGGCGTCGTTGCTCACAGCAGCTGTATACAGACAGTTTACACAGCAGTTCGCTGTTATTCACAAACAATCAGAAATAATGCTTTTTATAATAAAAATCCAAGAAACTACGTCGATACCGTGTCAAACATTTGTTTCAATAATAACGATGTTTCTGTACATCAAATCATGCACGGTTGTTGAAATTCTTTAACTCCGCGTCAGTCATAGAAAACATAATAAAGGACTTCTGTTATGGCTGCTCAAGGACATGTTATTCATCGATTCTTTGATTTGTTTTTTTAATGCAGCTACTGTGTTTCAGTATGACAGTTATATTATGTTGACGGTACGATTAGTCCTAACGTGTAAAAATAATTAAACCGTTTTTGACATACCACTTCTGGGCACGGGCCTCCCATCAATGCAAGTGGAGTTCAGGCTAAAATCCATCACGCTGGCCTAGTGCGGATTGGCCGGGTGTCATGTCTTTGGAGAAATGTTTTGATTTGATGGATGCTTCCTTTTACCGTAAGCAAGTGATAATCATATTGATATTATGATTCTCACATAATGTAGATGTCGAAAAACCCAGAGGTGAACCAAGGTTTGAATCCTGGACTGGATCTTGTCCACGAAAGTCGCGTGCTTGAACAATCGGTTATCACTACTTATTTCTATTTATATATTTATTACTAGGTGTGCTCACCGACTTCGTCCACGTATTATTTAACTTTGCAAAAATTTCGGGATTATCGGTATAAAAAGTATCCTATGTGTTAATCCCGGTTATAAATTATCTGTGTTCCAAATTTAATCCAAATCCGTTCAGTAGTTTTTGCCTGAAGGAGTAACAAACATACATCCACACTCACAAACTTTCACATTTATAATTTTAGTAGGATGTGATAGTACTGAAAATATATCTTCATGTAATATCGTCAAGTGCCCTATATAGTATGGCACTTGGTTTGTGTATTATCTGTAATGTAACAACATTGTTTCGGCTGTAGAACAGTTACTTGATATAAGTACCTAATTGAATATATGATTGGAACCGACGTTCAGTGGTCAACGAACCCGAATCGCGGAGAGGCATATAAGCAAAATCAACCAACTGATTGGTCGATGAACTCTTGATAATGAAATTTATTAAGGTTTATTCATGACTTTCTCTGCCGGTAAAAAGTATTACTTAACATAACGTGTCTGGTTGGCCAATCGATAAACTTATTTGGGTTTAGTATTTTGGTGGTTAACAAGCCAAGGGTGAGTCGTAGGTCCTTCTCCATAAGGTTTTCCAGTCACCTTATTTCCGGCGGTTCGTAAACGTAACAACTGGGGCCCAACTATGGTAACCGCTGACATCTAGATCTACTCGCAATACGTCAAAACTGACGTATCGCGTGTCTGAATACGTCAGTTTTGATAGATTTACTATAAAAACACTGACAAAACTGATCGGAACCCGGAACAGTAACTTAACCCTTCGTCTGTCATTCATTCATCCGAGTATTCCGAACAATGGATTATTCATTGCCTCATTTTGTTGCCTAATAGATGAACAGTATCCTACATCCTATAAGATAATAATGTGTATCAGTCTATTATCGTCCGAGAGTTGTTTCCTAAGTCTTGCAGTAACGCTTATCATTCGCTTGATCACGGTTAAATTGCAAGAAATGTGTTTGCTATAAATTGCACCATACGCAGTGTTATTAATAAACTTGAAATATTTACCTACTCCATTGGCATTAGCATGATTAAGTATATCAATCTAGCATGACTAAGTATCTCAATATTTTTTTGGGTGTAACTTTCTAATCAGTGTCGATATTAATAAAATGCAATTGACTCCGTCACTTGCCTTTTTTTTATATGACTATATGTTGTTGGCCAAAGTGGCCATAACAACTTCACCCGGACAGAGGGCGAGCGCAAGTGCGCTCCAGCCAACCGTCACTAACCGTGAACCCGCAGCGTTTTTTTTAAATGCATGTATATTTTATAACAGGCATTCGTAACTATTGCTAACCTTTTGAATACAAATAAAAAGCGAGAAATTATAGATAGCACCTTTCCATCGGTCAACGTATGCACCAATCGATGTAACCCTTTGTCGTCAGTATAAGTTTACAAACAAAAACATCAGTTTATTGCCTTCAAGTACCTAATCTGTATATGAACTCAACATGTAACGGAGATCAGTTATTTCATAAACTATTAATAAAAGTAGGAGTCACGTTAATAGTACTTAACTGATACCACCTAAAAATACGCATGAAACTTATCAATATATAATATTAATATCCTACTAATATTATAAATGTGAAAGTTTGTGAGTGTGGATGTATGTTTGTTACTCCTTCACGCAAAAACTACTGAACGGATTTGGATGAAATTTGGAACACAGATAGTTTATAACCGGGATTAACATATAGGATACTTTTTATACCGATAATCCCGAAATTTTTGTTACGTTAAATACTACGCGGACGAAGTCGGGGGGCACAGCTAGTGGTACAAATAAAGCGCCAAGTCGATTCGATCGTGTAGCAGTGAATTATTACTTGCCATGGTATTGTCTAGAACTTCATGATAAATAATTTTACAATATTTGCTTACCGTATGGAATATTAAATAGCTTAAGGTACATCTGTTTCGACAAATACAAATAAGCATGAAACTCGCGAGGCGTCGTCGTTAAATTAAAAATGTTAGTATCCATAGCTCAATGCCATTCCTATACCTACCTCTTATTACTGTTATGCTGGTGATCACACACACCAACACGGGTTCAAGGTTTACATGCAACGCTCTGTTGAACTTAGGGCAGTATGCAGTCATTATCATTCATACTCATCTCGATGTAAAACACATATTTATCGATACCTATTATATTTAAAATAAAACTAGTTCTCATTGAATATTTTTTAATATCAGGTTTGTTTTGTCTATATATTTATGATAATTTGTCAAATATTTCAAGGTGAGTGGGCTTAGAGGTGGATGTAATGTTTACAAACATGTAAAAATGTTTTATAAGCTGTAACCCGACTGCGGAAAAATCTGCCAATAGATGGCGCCAATAGAATTCATAAACGCTGAAATAGGTAGGTATTGTATAAATAGGTAGGTATAGTTTCTGTCGCTTGGTATTTTTTATATTGTGCTATATTTATATTTATGAACTCAGAAGTTTATCTTCTTTCATTAGATACCTATCCCACAAGATAGCTAAGCCAAAAAAATAATCAGAAACTCCCACATTTTTAGATGTCACATCTGTAATATTGATTTTATTCTTATAAAATGACGCCTATGTCATCCGGACCATAATAACAAATTGATTAACGCCCGATACATCAAAATTGGATGGGTAGTTTAGGCGCTAGGGTGGAACATAAAAATGATACATACATAGACTGCAGAAAAACATAAGTGCCGTAAGTTGGGAAAAAATACTGATCTAAGTACCTATTATAATCCAATCAATTTTATGACGTGTGGTGGTAATTTAGTATAATATTTCGGTGATAAAACTATTAAAAACTGTGTGAGTATTTATTTACCTTAAACGGATGCAGAAAGTTCGGTTCATTCATTAATTAATGACAAAATTGTTTCGCATTATAACCGTATCAGCATACAAAATTGTGTCATTCCAATCTTATCATGTGCTTATCTGCAGTTAAAATCTGTGCTAACAACGTACTACACATTGAGTATCCAATAATAAAGTAACTATCATTGTTATTAAAGTAATGTATAAACACTTAGTGTACGACTCGCACGATGTTAAGCAATTACCTTATACTATTTGTCTTTTATAGGAATTGGCAATATTTGTCTGTGTTCCTTTTAACTTAAGCGTCAATAGCCTAGTGGTTAGAGGGGCCGTCCTCGTAGCTAAGAGGTTCTGGGTTCGATCCCCAACCTGGCCATTAAACTATTGACGTGAGCCCACTCCTAGCACAAGCATTAGCTTAGTTGGAGGGGCTTAAGGGAAAACTAGTAATGTGATAAACATACATTGCTAGTAATCTTATTAAAAAAAAAAACTTTTAATATGTAAATCGATAATATGTCGCTACTCTAGGTTATGGACGTATTTAGGAAAACTAATTATGTAGTCACATTGCATTTTCTTATGAGGACAAAGTGGGAGTTTCCGGTAGGTAATAGGGTCATATCAACGATAATTTCAATCTGCTTATGTGTGGGAAGGGACAAATAGTTGGCTTGGTTGCCTTCAAATGTCTATAAATATTACTAGGCATATAAGATCATTGCGTTTGGAAAATGACTGAAAATGTGAATTCATACAGAGAGAGAAGAAGACCCAAGAAAAGGAGATTGGGTTGAACGTGAGTACGAGAAAACATGATCAGAATAAATAATTGCTTTACTGAAATAAAGTAAAATTTCATAATCTTCTGTCATAATAGAAAAAAGCTAAGGCAAGCGATGAATGATTGGATATGAACTATAGATGAATTCATCATCATCAGCCTATGTTTGTCCACTGCTGGACATAGGCCTCCTCTAATGAGCGCCATAGCGCCCTGTCTTCAGCTTGCCGCATCCAGCATCTGCCTGCAGTCTTTCGCAGATCGTCATCCCACCTGGTCGGAGGGCGTCCTACACTACGCTTGCCGAGTCGAGGTCTCCACTCAAGAAAACGTTTACCCCAGCGGTTGTCGGTAGATGAATTGTATTGTTTTAATTTAGGTAATGTACCATAGTGTGACGTATATTGTTATCGCTCGCCCAAGGTATAACAAAGTGACTGAAAAATCTACGTTATTATCAACATAATATTAATTAAAAAAAATATATTCTTGCGTGATTGATCATGCATACAGCAAATGCTGTGCAAATGATATCATTTCGATATGATAAAGGTCAGTCCACATCGGATAATGAATCAATGCCCTGAATACTGTTAATGTAATCTACGTTTCAAAATGTATATCTATTTACCCAAAACACGTACCTAATAAAATTTATTATCAAGTTTTTAGTCACTGCGGCCAAAATGCAATGTGTGTTATTTATTATTAATGTCTCTGAATGCACGCATCACGCGAAGTCGACAGGATTTCACTAAGACTTGACATCTTATTCTAGTTTCCTTATGAGTTAGTGGCCAACTCTGGTGCCGGAGTTTTTAGGCCGCGCAAAGACCACCAACATGGCTTAAGGACTGTGACAGCCGGGCCAGCCTAGCGTGCTCTCCGAACTACGAACTGAAGTGTTCAGTTGTGAATGCCTCTAGCGGTCACTGAGGAGTTTAGGGAGACCGTCCACTGGGCTGACAGGATCGTTTCATTTCCTATCAACTTTAGCTAAGCCAGGTGAAGCTGAGGAAATGAAGCGATCCTATTGGACGCAGCCGACTGGCCCGCTTTATAGCACAGCGAACAGCATGGCCACCCTTACCGTCACGAACGTTTGTAGGAACGCAGTATGTGCACATAGATTTAACATAGTAATCGCACAGATATGTAGCATATCATGTATGTTTAAATAAATAAGGTGAAACTGACACATCAACTGTATGGTCCCAAACTAAGCAACGCTTGTACTATGTACCCATAGTGAGTACAATGGACTGAAATTACGAAAAGGCCATTTCCTAAATTTGCCGGGACGGGAATCGAACCCGCAACCACCATGTTCAGTGAGCCGAGCGGCCTACGCTCGAAACACTGCGACAAGCGGTCGTCTTTACTATTTATTCTCCGGGCATGTACACGGGAGGACCAACTAATGAAAGTCCACGCGATCAAAAGCCGCGGGCGCAGCTAATAATAAAAATAAGTGTACTTAATGTTTTTGTCGAAAAGATTTATAAGCATGTGTTGAATAGTTTTGAACGCAGTCTGCGATGCTCTGTCGCAGTTAGTGCGCATATTGTGTGATCCATCGCCTATAAATATTGGAAATAAATTGACATTACAAAGGTGGTAAGTGCCTACACTTATGAAACACCCTATTAAAAGTGGTCATACCCTTTATAAGCAATCTGATCTGATAATATGTCACTAAAATGCCAGTTTATTTTGGTCAATGCCGAAAGAAAGTGCTGAAATTATTAAGATATTGACATTCTTGAGACTTACGAGATTACTTTTTCATAAACATATAATTATAATAATGTATGATCATTTAAATGATTGACCATCAAGAGGTATAGTTATTTTGGGTCGATTCGAGTCCACAACACAGGTTTTGATTAGTTTGAGACCATTCGATTGGTGTCCAGAATATTTATTCATTGAGGATTTATTTGCATCGTTTTAAACCTTATCACAATGCAATTCATTAGTGTAATTGATTGTGCTAAGCATGTAATAAGAGGTCAACGTAACGAGAATTTGTCACGGATAATTGTTAAAAAACTATTTGTTATTAAACCGTGCGAAAACATAATTTGAAGTTATGTTTTATGAAGTATGTAAGTCGGGGAAGATTGCCGTCGTCACCCACCACCAATAGTTTTATAGTGTCACTAGCTGTGCCCGCGACTTCGTCCGCGTGGAATTTAATTGAAAAAGTTTCATACAAACTTTCATCCCCTATTTTATCGCCTAGGGGGTAGAATTAATCAAAATCCTTTCTTAGCGGATGCCTACGTCATAACATCTACCTGCATGCCAAATTTCAGCCCGATCCGTCCAGTGGTTTGGGCTGTGCGTTGATAGATCACTATGTCAGTCAGTCACCTTTGAGTTATATATATTTAGATAGTGTCATATTAGTGGTGGTTATATTATAAATATGTATGTTAGTATAGCAAGGTATATATCAATGAGACGGCGTTGCCTGAATACAAATAAATTAGTAAATAAAAACCTTAACAAGATAAGAATATTTTACAGAGTATGAAAACTTACATTGTTGATTTATATTCTCTAGGCAATCCGAATTGCAGCCAGTGGCATGGCCAGTCATTTAGCATATTGCAAATTGAGAAAACAAATACGAATGTATTATTTTGGTTATGTAGGTTACGGTTTAACGGTAACGCACATCGACGTTAACATAACCAACCTCTTATTATTGACAGTACTTTTACTGCAATTTGCTTTTATAGCCTCGAAATCTTTCGAGCTTGCAATGATTCTGGGTACTCTGGCGCAAGTTGGTAAAAACCAAATTACTTAAAAAGAAAAATAATTATTTAATAAGTGAGGAAGTACTACTAAATAAATCCTTTACAAAGTAATAATAATAATGTAGCCTTTTTAACGTCCCACTCCTGGACACGGGCCTCCCATCACTACGAGGGGAATTCAGGCCGTAATCTACCACGCTGGCCCAGTGTTGGTTGGCGGATTTCACATGTAGTTTCGAAAATAATACCTATATATATCATAAATACAAACATCATCACATTCGTAATAACTTTTCGATATCAATGTAGTGGTAATGAGAGTCCAGACTTGAGCAGCCCTGAGCCAGAACTCCGAACTCGTCTCACGTCAGATCTCAGTGGGCCTACCTATTTATTTCTTGTATATTAATTAACCTAGCCAATGTTACTCGGGGATTAAGTAACGATTACGAACTATACCTCGCTCTACTAAATTGATTAAGGTGCTTAGAAGTTACAGAGTAAATACATTACACAGTTACACTCCGGTTTTGTGTAGTCGTATAAAAATCAAACGTGCGTTCGTCTTAGCTTTGTTGCGAGAACTTGGGGCACAGTATTGAAATTCCTCTCATGTGTTCAGTCAGTGCACGCACTCACTGCATAATTACGAGAGAGATGCGAGTATCGTTTGTCCAATAATCGACAAATGCATTATATTGATATCGATACGCGTTACCATTATTTTTAATATGGAAAATAACGACTTTAATTATAAATTGTATTAACATTTTAATACCTATTGAAGTAAAATTCTTTAAAAAGTCCAGCTGAGTAAAGGCGGATATTGAAAAAGTATTAATAACTCACTCTTTTGTTCGGTCGGTCTTTACACATGGATGTAAGATCGATAATGAGGTTGTCAACATCGATTTATTGCGAATATCGATGTTGACAAAACACTCTAGCACAGACCTCGTGTATAGGCCGCGGAACCAACGGGTTTTCAAACGGATGGTTGGTTTTTATGCTTCGGCGTGCTGTGGAGTAAGTGTAACGAATTACCTTTACAAACTAGTTAAGACGTCGTCGGCGTCAGTACATTGAATACAGACTCGCAAATTGTCTACAACTTCAAGGTTATATGACAGTAAGTACCTACCTATTTCACAGACTACTTGATAGCTTATGTTTATCTTTTTATTTATTTGTTCGACAAATAGTGGCAAAATTAGGAAAGTTGCCATTCTGGGTAAGTGATAATTTTGGTTATGCAGCCATTTTGGACCTAAAAGATACAATTTCGAAATCTTGTGTCATTAAAGTCGACTTGTCTACCTTTCCTGCCTAGGTTATCAGATTGTTTACCCCGATAGTTGAAGGTTAGAAGTATGCTTTTTAAGAGGGGATATTGTATTTTGATGTTGATATATCGAAGAATTATTACGTAGACAAAACTAGAAAAATATCACATAGCCTTAGCTGTATTTCAATTCCGTTCATCGGTCGATCTTACAAATTGACAAACACGTGTTTTTTTATGTTAGACGGAAGGTCACATTTAGACTAATAGTACCTATAGATAAGAAAATTATCTTTTACCTACTATTAAAAGGGATTGAAATCACGTTGAATATTTAGTCTTGTTTATACTTAAGGAGTAAACACGGAAGCAATGGAAGCAGATAGCTGAATACAATCGTAATCGGATATCGTCCACTTCTAAGGGAGATCAAGGTTTGAACTCATTGCCTTAACTGAGACGAGATACCGGTTCGAATGTCGGTCGCACACCTTCCGTTGGTCGTTGGAAAAAAATGTGCATTGACAACGATTGAGAATTCTGTGGAAATTACTTTATTGGGCACTTGACTGAGGGACTTCGCAGAAGAGACTAGCTGCCTGCAGAATTCTTCTGTTTAAACCTCTATGGATGGCAGATCATGAGCTGTCGATGTCTTACTTTGCTTAGCTCCGGCTTTATTCGTATAAAATCATCAGATCATAGTTTTACATTAATATATTCGCAAAAAATGATGTGGAATATATATTTTTTTACTTGTTGTTATGAAATTGATAAGTTTATTATTTATAGTTAATACTTACGGAGCCAAAAATTGCTGTGGACCTTTATAGAGATAGAGAATCAGGTTAGGGAGGCTTCTGCACGCGAGAGGGTTACTATGAAAAAATATGAGAAAACCAAGCATCTTAGTAATCAAGTCTAACATGGTGGATATTTTCTATGACCCTATTACATTCGCAAGTTTTTGCTACCATGCTTTATGTATGATGCATTGTATGTATGTGGATAAACGATAATGATTTCCCTGGAAATCCTTTTATCAACAAGCATACGCAAAAAGTTAATTAAAGTCTTTCCATTAACTGGATTGTACTTTTTATCATTACACGTAATCTCAACATCTAATCGGTATGGGTAGCTAATCAATCAATTCAAGTCGATAGTAGCAACATATTAATTTTGCGTCATTAGGTTATCAGATGCATTAATACGTATATTTTAAAACTGATATTTCGTACTTTTCCATTTGATTTGATTGGACGGCAAAAGATTTTTAAATAAATGGCGACTATTCTTAAAAATATATTTGTAGAGGCGTTATAGAACATAACCTTTTTGGACGCCTTTACCATTACAACAAGGGTTGTCCCATAAAATCCAAATGAGATTTTCTCCATGATTTCAAATTGCGAGGTTTTTATGATCCTCTAAGTATTTAACAAATATCAAGCAAAGATTAATGTATAAAGCAAAACTAAACGAAACATACAGGATTCATAGGCAGAATCTTCAATTTTCCTTATGTTAGATGATTATTTCCATTGAAAAGCAGTTATTTGGCTCATACTTAGGCAACCTACCGGCTAAGTACCAAGAAAAAATGACACCATTTTCCATTAAGCGACCAGTTTGAACTACAATACTAAATAGGTACAGAGTACAGCCCCCCTAGCCAAGTGTCTTCGTCTACAAGCGTTTCTACAAATCGCTACGCTTCATATATGGAAATGACATAAGTCACGTGATCTACTTATCGACTTGTACTGTCATTTCCATACATTTAAGCGTAGCGTTTTGTAGAAACGCTTGTAGACGAAGACACTTGGCTAGGGGGGCAGACCTGCTAGTGCGGGATAATTATGTACGCCTACTGGTCTCTTTTACCTGTCATTTACACTTGGAGCTGCTTTAACATTCAGGACAGACACAGCCAACAAGGTTGTGTTAGATATTTGTTATTGTGCGTATGCGCAGCATTGACAATGAACATTATTGTGAGGTCGCCCGGTTCTCTGTGGCTGTGCTCGGGTCGCAAGGCACAATTAAAAACCTATTATAGATCCATTTCAAAGGGATTGGTCAGAGATTGCCAACGCCAACCAACCTCTATACTCAGGCTTGTGGGAGAGACCTGTGCACAGCAGGCCAGCAGTAAGTATAGATTATTGAAAATATACCTATTGCTAATGGCATGGAATATACTTTTTCCGCTGAAGTGCTCTGACCAAGTGTCGTGAAATTATAAAAGTACGTTTGGCACAATGTATCAAGTTTTTAATGCAATTATCAAGTTCCAATAAGGTCAAATTTTGTCCGGATTTACTTGTGCCAAAACACAGCAAATATTTAACTGGTCTTTATTTTGTTTTTTTTTTTCTATTGTTATTTATCTAAGATAACTAAACAATACTTACCAATAAAACTGTTCTAATACAATAGGTCAATGCATTGTTCAGTCGGTTTCAAGTACATTGCTCAATGTCAAGGGCGGCAAGCAACATACCGTTATCACAGTACCTACTTATGCATCAAAACCTGTAAAAATCTCAACCAAAACATGCAATTCCATAACGTTCACGGTAAATTGAAAAGCAGTAAACTCGCCGATAGGCGGTTTCAATTTACTACGGTTATTAAGTACCGGTGTACTGCAGAGTCTATCGCGAAAAAGTTATAAGCGTTTTGTTGATTAAAGTAACATAACCAACTGTGTTCACATAACCGGCGCAGTGGTATGTCGATTTCGCCGTTTATTTTAATACAGGGCTATTTGTAATTCAATGTTTTCCCTGAAGAATGTGATAGAAGAGCTAAAAATTCCACAAACGTGACCCACTTGCATCTATGTTTCGAGATATTAATAAATAGTTGTGATAGAAATAGATATTCGTGATATTTTTTTAGTCAGACCAAATAGCTAATTCCATTATGTAGTTTTAATTCAATAGGAAGTTATTGTTGACACCATAATAAACATAAAATGAGCAAAAAAAAATTCTTCTTATGATTAATATGTATCACAAAATATCCTGAAAATACCGAATTTCATATAAAATTGTCGAAGTAAACTTTTCTTTGCTCAGAAATTACTTTCACCCGGCTATTATTCCATGCAAGGAGTTGGTAGATACTTAGAAATAACCCTGTATAATATTGGAATTTTAACTTTAGTCTATTTAAAGCGGTGTTTGTTTCGATTCCTGTATTTCCAGTTTCATTTGCGTGTCATTGCAGGTACGATCTACTTTAGTTGTGAAACTATATTGTGGATTATTTTGTGTTCGCGATTCGCAGATCGACGCGGCACGGCACGGCTTCTAATGTAAACATTTCGTGATTAATTTATCTTAGTTGGTTGCAGTATCTATAAAACATTACCTTGTTAGCCTTCACAAGATCGCAAGCAAGTACTTAAGTGCCTTAATGTTATACCGTATGAGCATATTTTATTAATATTGGAAATAACGTGCGTGTTTAAACATATTTATAAACATTTAAATTTATTAAATCACGTAGGGTGCTACCCTGCCCATAGATTGTTGTTCTGCGATCTAGTAGTCACCCATTATCATAAATCCTACTTCCTACTAATATTATAAATGTGAAAGTTTGTGAGTGTGGATGTATGTATGTATGTTTGTTACTCCTTCACGCAAAAACTACTGAACGGATTTGGATGAAATTTGGAACACAGATAGTTTAAAACCGGGATTAACATATAGGATACTTTTTATCCCGATCATCCCGAATTTTTCGTTACATTAAATACTACGCGGACGAAGTCGGGGAGCACAGCTAGTTTATCATAATTTGTGTAGGACAATTAATTGATGAGTGATTTGCACGAGACGCAAATAAATAGGATCATTTTCTTGCAAGTTCATGAGATAGGTAAGCTTTCAAGTGTCAGTCATCATTCTGGCATTGTTCAAAGCAACGAGACGTAAGTATGAAGAAATCTATCAGTTTGTGACGTCACTTGATTGTTTTTTATGTACAAATTTATTTACTATGTTAACTTGTGTGGACAACTTTTTTATATTTTATTCCTCTTTCTTGGGACTTGACACACCGACTTGGAACTGCACTGTTGTTTGAATCAACGGCCACTCCATATTGTTCCGTATGCAGTTATCTAAAGTGTTAGACAAGCATGGGGCTCGCGTGTTTAATTGAACATTAACACTAGATCCGATAGTGTCCTTCTGATTAACTTTGCGACACAAGACAAAGATATAGATAGGTAGGCACACAATGAAGCCGAGGTATACATATATGTTATACATTATTGTAGTTATACATAGGTACATTGCAAATGTACTAAAATTAACATAGCACTAGTCACTAACTCGTCACCACGATAGTAAATACCCGTCTTTACAGCGTTCAAGATGGTCGTCGCATTGAGTTTTAATATGTCGTAAGCGTAACCACAGGTCATAGCGTAAATAATGCCTGGCAATCCAAAAAAAATACTCATGCTCCATGCTTATGACCCTCTCAACAACTATCCCATAGATGAAGGAATTTCTAAAAGGTCTTTGAGCTATTTATTCTATATTTAGATTTTTTTAATAAAAAAAAGTGTTTAATACATTCTGTTCAATTTACTGGAAGATCACGACCGAACCACCTCTTCGGAAATTACTTATAGTTGCATAATTATACATACCTGTAATATTATTTAGGGGTGATGGTTTATTTCTTAATAGCTGTCTTTTTACCTAAAAATTTTAAACCTAAAGTAGGTTTACCTAAGTAGGTATATCGTCTTTCAAATTTTCTAAGGCGCCATCCCAAATATCGTGCATTATTAAAATAAGACCTTAAGTATTAATAAATAAAGATCTCTAATAGAAGCTTTTGTTTGTCCACAGACACGAGAAGAATAGACAGCGTGATGGCGGGTCTAGCAACAGTATTCAAGCCGCGCGGTGCCGCGTGCGCGTCTAGTCATAGGATAAGCATGTGTTTTGTTATTGTTTTATTATTAGGTGAGTAACTAATAACTAACTGACAACTTACTTTATTACGATTTCAAGAAGATATACTAGGATTCTTTGTCATACCACCCCCACCACCACCCACAATATAGGTATGTACTTACATAATCCGTGGGCCAGAAGGGTACTATTAAAACAATGACTTTTTCGCCATTTGAAATCGTCAGTCAGAAAGACAGTGATTTTACATAAATAAATCAATAATTTCAATTTCAGACATAAACTGAAATATAAGTACACTACATACTAGATTTCATAAAATAAATGTTTACTCACCCCCTTCGAGTGGTAATTGGTGCCGGATTGCAATCCCTATGTGTAGACGTACAATTGTTCCGTGGAACTACCTATGTTGAATACACTGTACATCGCCTCTAGGAACATAGTAGGCACCCTGAGCAATTTTTCAGTGAGATTTTTTTCAGTTTTTGTTTTACTTTTTTCAGGTATTCCAAGTGCACATTCCCAATTAGAGAAAATGTATTTAGACGCATCTGACCTCAATATTCTGGTCGACGACACCTATCTCATGCATCTGGTGCAAATGTAAGTACTTAACGCAACATACCTAGAGTAATGTTCTTGGAGCTAATACATATCAGTGTGTGAAAAGGCCTCTCAATGTTTTCCTGGACGAAGTTCCATCCCTACAGACCGGAAGCTGTAATACTGCCAAGTCATAATCAATTTAATATCCCTGCCCTGTAAAAAACGTATTTCTAGAGATGTAAGAGTCTCTTCTGTCGATTTCATGAGATCGCTTTTATTAATCTCTTAAATTATGGATGACACCTAAAGATATGAAATTTTAACAAATGCCTTTCGACGTCTCCGAAGAATCTTTAAAGGCGACTTACGTATTCGTTAGTGTGGTTTTTATGACGTCTGGGTGGTAACGAATAGACGACGAGCCGACAAATGTTTTCCTAAGAACCGATTTTTGAAATTCCACCGGTTCGGAATGCCACTGATAAGATCCTAATAATAATAATACCTAAGTGTTTCGTTCAAATCACTGATGGTTAGTTTTTCATTAATAGACAAGCTTTTTCTGAATGTCTACAACAGCGTCACCTACCGGGATCAACATAAATACAAAATAAAATCATCAAAATCGGTCAAGCCGTTTAAGAGGTGAAGAATTACCAATGGACGCACACCGGCTTTTACTATGTAAAGATAAATAGATTCCTGTTTCACCCCTTCTTTTACCCCCCAGCGGCGAATACAACACAACCCTCCAAGTGACTGCAAACATCCAGCACCCAGACATCGTCCAGTTTGTCCCGCAAACCGTCGAGATACCGGGCTCCAAGGAGCCGAACACCACGGCGGTGATCACGCACGACATATGCGCCTACGCAAGGAGCCCCGGACACTCTGAAGTCACTTTCAATGTCACACCCTCAGGGTTTGTTAAGTAAGTATAACACCTCTTTGAACTTTCAAGCATTTACATCGTTGTATGTTGTCTTTTTCTCTCTTTAGAATAATATAATAGAATATCTCTTTATTGCACACTAAAGTTCGGAATATATCTAATAACATAAAAAACAATAGTGTACATGGGGCGGTCTTATCGCAGACTGCGATCTCTTCCAGACAACCTTTGGATGGAGAGAATTATGTCATGTTGTCAAGGTACCTAGTAGTCAACAGTGTATTCATTATTCAAATATTAACTTATATCATGTATACTATATAAATACATACATAACATACTTACATAAATATAGACAATAAATACCAATGATTTAAACAAAGAGCAGGTCATTATATACGGAAAGGTTCTCGAATGGCGACCACGCATCCGAAGTCAAGGTGGACCCTAGTGATGGTTGCGCGAAGCCGCTGGTTGCGAGTAGGAGACGACTACTTGTTATGGAAACCTGAAGGTGGACTATTCCCAGCAGTGGATGTCATTGGGCTGAAATGATGATGATAAAATAAAATAGAGATATCCGTATAAACCTGTGAAAATGTTTGGTCAGTGCAAAAGCACTCAACATTAAGAGCAGCAAGCCTGTTATTTAACGCATCTTGTAGCTCAAATGGCTTAAATCATTAAATAAATAAATTTCGCCAGACTGACACATCAACTGTATGGTCCCAAACTAAGCAACACTTGTACCATGGGTACCGTACAATGGGCTTGGGGCGATCCAGTAACACCCAAACTTGGGCAAATTACGAAAAGGCCATTTCCGAAATTTGCCGCCGCCCGGTGCAGTGAGCCGAGGGGCCTAGACTTAAACCACTTCGCCAAACGGTCGTCAGATTACATGGATTTATCTGTTAAAAATCATGTTATCCCGTTCCAGCGTCGACAAAGTGTACCTGCGCATAACCGTGATGCATTCCCAAGCGATCAATGTGATCTCGTACATCATGGGGTGGATCTACTTCGCGGCGTGGTCCGTCTCGTTCTACCCTCAAATATACATCAACTTCAAGAGGAAGAGCGTCGTCGGACTCAACTTCGACTTTCTCGCGCTCAATATAATGGGTTTCACCATGTACTCGCTGTTCAACTGCGGATTGTACTTCTCTAAGGAGATACAGGTACGTTGAAATGTCAAAATAAACATTTTAATAACCAAATTATACGGACTTCAAAAAACAGGGTGCACTACAAAGATAGAAATAACTAGGGCCCTTAGATTTATTTCATTTGGAGTCGGTGCCACTATCTTTATACTACACTAGCTGTGCCCGCGACTTCGTTCGCGTGGAATTTAATAGGCAAAGTTTCATACAATCTTTCATACCCTATTTTATCCCCTTGGGGGTGGAATTATTCAAAATCCTTTCTTAGCGGATGCCTACGTCATAACATCTACCTGCATGCCAAATTTCAGCCCGATCCGTCCAGTGGTTTGGGCTCTGCGTTGATAGATCAGTCAGTCACCTTTGAGTTTTGAGTTAGATAGATTAGGACTACTATTTAGATGCCCACCCCTATTTACTTTATTTGGCACTGACTCTAAATTAAATGAATTGTTAAATCGTTTTATAAATGACAGAGTTCTGAGGTCAAAACATGACCGAATTGAAAACCTCCTCTTTTCATTAAAGTCGTTTAAAGACACACCTTTCACGCCCGTTCCCCGAAAGGGGAGATAATGTACTGCAGTGAACCCATTTTTCATTGATGGTATTTTGGTCCCAATCTAATAGAGGACAGGCCTTATTATACAGTGTTTTAAAAGTACGAAATAATAATCAAGTCGCATATAGTATACATGGTATTTAGATTCCCAATGAAGACAGAGTATTCTTAAGTATCATATTATCTGAGTTACGGGCATTTGAATATTTGGTTCAACTCTCATGTTGCGGCCTCATTACTGACTCATCTATAGGCCTAGAAAACAGTGGAAATTGTATACATATTTTTATTAGTAGCAGCCATCTATATCCAAAAACATTTTGTAAAACCAGAACCGTACCAATAGCATCTTTAAAAAAACATTGTCCAATGAAACCTGATATGTATAAGCATCTATTTTAATTTAGTAGTGACGAAATTGAACAGTATTGTACGCACCATTAGGTAATAAAACATCACAAACTTCGTGTATAGTGGAAAAATCAACGTAATTTACGAGATGTAACCTATAATTAAATACAAATTTAATCGGCGGACATGACAAACAATCGCGCCACGAGAGAACGCAGTCACGACTCGTGGTCACGGCATCGCAAGGCTGACGGCCCGTGCGCATCTAGTTACGCGAGATGATCGAGGGCGATGCACTGAGAAACTCGGATTAACATAATTAACATATTCATATTTTTGCATTAATAATTACTTAATTAGTAATGAAAGTGACTTTTTAGAGTTCCTTACCTCAAAAGAAAAAAAACGGAACCCGTATAGGATCACTTTGTTTTCTGTCTGTCTGTCTGCACGCTCATTTGACGCCCCTGTGCCCCTGGCATATATTTATCTATTTCCATTTTATTAGAACGGTCTAATTAGAACTAATAATAAAAAATAACAACAATTATAAACATACTAGTTTATGCCCGCGACTTCGTCCGCGTAGTATTTAACGTAACAAAAATTTCGAGATTACCGGGATAAAAAGTATCCTATATGTTAATATGTTATAAACTATCTGTGTTCCAAATTTCATCCAAATCCGTTCAGTAGTTTTTGCATGAAGGAGTAACAAACATAAATCCACACTCACAAACTTTCATATTTATAATATCAGTAGGATTAAAAATAGAAATCGCTCTAGCATTTAAGCATACCAACAGAATCTTCACCCATTCATCCGCAAACGTATGTAGGTATACTTGCGTCTGAATCCAGGAGGTCGTTGAGCTTATTGATGTATGTACACGTGGGTCATCTTGTCATATCTTCCAGGCGGAGTACTTCAACAGGCATCCCCGAGGCTTGAATCCGGTGCAGCTGAACGATGTGTTCTTCTCCCTCCACGCCGCATTCGCCACTCTCATCACCATCACCCAGTGCTTCTTGTATGAGGTGGGTATAAAAAAAATATATATAATAATTTAGTCCTTTTAACATCCCACTCCTGGGCACGAGCCTCCCCTCAACACGAGGGAGATGCAGGCTATATTCCACAAGCTGGCCTAGTGCCGGTTGGCAGATTTCACATGTCTTTGGAAAATTCGTTAGATTTTCTAAGACATGCAGGTTTCCGCACGATGTTTGCCTTCACCGTAAGCAAGTCATAATCATAATATATAAATTATGATTCGCACATAGATTTCAAATAACTCAGAGGTGCGAGCCGGGATTTGAACTCATAACCTGGTGCCCGCCAGACGAGTGCTTAACCAATAGGCTATCACTGTATCAAAACAGAAATATTGCCAAAATTAAATGTTGATAGTAATGGTCTTTTCGTAATGGACATGCCGAATTTTGAATTAAGTTTAATTTTAATATAAAGTCATAAGAAGTTATAAATTTTGATTTTTTGTGGTATATTTTTCTAGCTATATATATTTATCAATTTTGCTAAAAACATCTCCCCGCCAGACACCGACCTCGCCGGCGAGGTCGACGAACCCCCGCTTCCGCTAGAAGGTGCGTCTACTTACCTAGACGCACCTTGGCACCCGACAAGCCCGCTGAGTTTCTTGCCGGATCTTCTCAGTCGAGGTCGCGTTCCGATCCGGTGGTAGATTTACCCTCGCCACCTCTCCTGGCAGCGGCCCAAGCCGAGGTCGTGTCCCTAGTGACGCCCTTGAGCTAGCTGCCCCCCTGCCCCTATGGCTGGAGCGCACTTGCGCTCGCCCTCTGTCCGGGTGAAGTTGTTATGGCCACTCTGGCCAACGACATATAGTCAATTCAAAAAAAAAAAAAAAAGCTAAAAACTTTATAGGTACCTTTTAATTCCATGCCTGATACTCCATCCACACATCCACACCTCCATATATTATTCGAGACTTTTCAAACACCCGGTGTGTGTGTTTGTATCCAGCGCGAAGAGCAGCGCGTGTCGACGACGGGCCGCAGCATCCTGGGCGTGTTCGCGGCCGCGGTCGTCGTCAGCGCGGCGGTCGGCGCCGCCGGCCAGCTGGCCTGGCTCGACTTCCTCTACTACTGCAGCTACATCAAGCTCTCCATCACGCTCATCAAGTACATGCCGCAGGTTCGTACGCATTGTTTAACAACCACACACTCCCGCCACTGTTACTCCTGGAAACCAAGATCGACAATGATGTCCAATAATAAATAAATAAAATGGGTACCGCAAAATGGACTGGGGCCGATCCCGGTGACACCCAGACGTGGGAAAATTACGAAAAGGCCATTTCCGAAATTTGCCCCGGCGGTAATCGAACCCGCAACCACTATGTGCAGTGAGCCGAGCGGCCTACGCTCGAAACACTGCGCCAAGCGGTCGTCGCCGAGGTTTGACCCTCGACGAGTCCCGGGGAAAATATAAATGGCCTTGAAACACGCAATAACAGGAGCTGATTGAAGACCAGCTGTAAGGCATGACGGATCGTTATTAGACTACTTGAACCTAATCCCGTGAGCTGATTATACTTGATGCCAATAATGAGCACGGAAATCGAAGGTTTTTATGCATTACTCACGCATTCCTAAATTTGGGTATGAACCTACAAGTACGGCGGCAGCTTCGCCTAGGTGAACCCGCTCAATACGTTGCCGCGTGTGAGAATAGACAAAACTTGCGCTATAGAAAGAGAGGCCATTTCTGTAGGTACATATCTCTATCGAAAGTGGTTTTTGTTTTTCCTTTCCACCATCGATATAATTTACACTGAGCGAGCTATATTGAACTTTATTGTGTACCAAGAGTCGCTATTCATTTTCCTTTTTGGAAAGCATCTTCTGTTCATAGAACTATTATTAAATCAAGAATATAAAATGTTCTTATCATTTTTACACGTGTTTTCTATTTATATTTAAAAAAAGACAGCGTTCTGACTTTTGGGATCAAAGTGTTTGTATAGATTACCGCTCTATAACCGTTTAAAATTAATGTTGGATCACCACAGGCGTACATGAACTACAAGCGCAAATCGACGGTGGGCTGGAGCATCGGCAACATATTCCTGGACTTCGTGGGCGGGTTCCTGTCCGTGCTGCAGATGGCGCTCAACGCGTACAACTACAACGACTGGATCTCGTTCTTCGGCGACGCGACTAAATTCGGCCTCGGCCTCTTCAGCCTGATCTTCGACATATTCTTCATACTACAACACTATGTGTTCTATAGGTACGTGCGGCTTTTATTTGTCCATTTGGGAGTTGTCACGTTTAGGAGATTAGTTCTAGTGTTTCCGAGATTGATACGCTTTCTTACTAATATTACTGTGTGCTCAAGTGCTTTATATTTAAGTCGTTCTATTTTCATTCATATGCCATGGGGTTTAGAGTCCAATCGAATGGCTGGCGAGGCTGGAATAAGTCAAAATGAAACGTATTTGAATTTCGATTGGATTCTATTTTCATTACTGGCCATACTTAAAATATTCAAGATTGTTTTCTTATATTTACGCGAATACTACACATTGAAATAAAACTATTTTTACGGAATATAATAAAAGTAAATAAACGCGATATAATCCGTAAAAATAGTTTTATTTCAATATTCAAGATTGTTTTTTTCTTTAGACAGATTATTAATTATTTAATTGACACGTGACAACTCCCATTTTTTTTCTTTGCGGTGCTTTTATAAGGCGTGATGTGTACTTTCACGTCGCGTCGCCGCGGTGTCGGGCTTATTAACATAGTCATAAACAGGGTGTTCACTAACGCTTACACACTCACTTTTCTACTTCTAACACCCCCTTACTCTTTCTTTTTCCTTCGCTATACTTTATAATGTTCAAGACTGAAGATAATTTACTCGAATACAGGAAAATAAAGACACTTTGGACGGACTACTTAGATATTGCAGGAATTCGAAGAATAAGAATTTTGTACAATGGAAATTAACAATGGATGGATGAATTGAAATAAGAATACCTGTTTGATCAAAATAAACAACATTACGCTTGGCTAGTATTGCTGTAAAGTTTTCATATCTACAGATAAAATATCCACAAAGATGATGGAGGAACACGAACGAAAATTAAAACGAAGACACTGAAACAGGTTGTAAACAGAAAATGAGAAGTTTTGAATGCTGCAGTACACAAAAAAAAATGAAAACGGAAGATGAAAACTTAAAGAACAACAAACATGAATGCTGAAAACTGAAAATTAAGAGGTGCTCAGAACGGAATAATGCCTCTCTTAAGCTTGGCAGTTGTTTTTATAGTTTACTTCATGAATATAGATCACACGAAAATAGACTGCAACATTAAAATCTCAAGACTGATATTACGATGACAAAATGGAAGCGATGATTCACACAAGAAGCGCTACAAACAGAACAACAGTATTCCGAAGGACGTTGAAAACAGACAAAACACAGAAACACCTACATAATACACAACACACATATGTTTTGTAATCAAACACAGGTTACACAGATAATATCACAACACATCGGGAAACCATCAAAGCTTCGCTTACGGACGCTAACGCAACAAAACGGGCAACAAAATGGCGGATTGTAATACCATAGATAAAGGAACGTTTTGTTGGTTTGATATTTTCAGAGAGGAGAAAGATTTTGTAAGAGTTAATAGTAGTGACGAGGATTCTAATATGACGAGCAGTGGCGAGGGGCGGGAATTCTTTCTATTGGTCGACAACTGGTATGTAACACCTGAGTTTACGCAATTAACACCGCTGTAAATTGTATTTCACTTGTAGATATAAGCTTGCGATCAGTAGCGGGGGTGGCGAACTAAATTTGGTGATTGGATTTCGAGATATGTTTCACATAACTTTAAAAAAAAAACAACGGCTTCCATACATTGTCTTTGGTCGATGACTATGCCGTGTGATGGAGCATTAGTGTATACAATTTTTTTTTTAATACTTTAGTTCTGTGTTCTATCTTCTTCTTCTATACTTCTATACAAATAAATAAAATTGGAGTGTCTGTTTGTAATATCAAAATAACACCTTTTCACTAAATGCATATGAAAGTACATACGATACCTATAGCAAAAACGCGAATTAAAAAATTTTTGTCTGTCTGTCTGTCTGTCTGTCTGTCTGTCTGTCTGTCTGTCTGTGTGTTTGTTCCGGGTAATCTCCGAAACGGCTGGACCGATTTCGACGGGACTTTCACTGGCAGATAGCTGATCTTATAGCGGGTAACTTAGGCTACTTTGATTTTAGAAAAACAATTAGGGTTCCGCGTAAAAAAATAAAATCACTTGAAATCAAAGAGTATCTCCGAAACGGCTGGACCGATTTTGACGGGACTTTCACTGTTAGATAGCTGATATTATAAGCAGTAACTGAGGCTACTTTTATTTTAGAAAAACAAAATTAAAAAAATGGGTCCTGTCGCGCGGGCTCAGAACGCGGGACCGGGCTTTATTGTTAAGTTAAATTCCACGCGGGCGAAGTCGCGGGCTCAGCTAGTATATATATAAAAATCGATTGCAATGCGTTAGTCTCGCAAAAACTCGAAAATGGCTCAACCTATTATGATAAAAAAATGTGTGTTTGAATGGGTCCCCTGATAGTTTATATTCATAATTGGAGCAGTTGGCGCTGCAGTCGGGTTCTAGGTAGAGCAGGACAACGTCTGCCGGGCCCACTAGTTAATTATAAATAAAATATCGCCAGACGAACACACCAACTGTATGGTCCCAAACTAAGCAACGCGTGTACTATGGGTACCGTACAATGGACTGGGGGCGATCCCAATGACACCCAGACCAGGGAAAATTACGAAAAGGCCATTTCCGAAATTCACCCTGACGGGAATCGAACCCGCAACCACCCGATGCAGTGAGTCGAGCGGCCTACGCTCGAACCACTGCGCCAAGCGGTTGTCAACTAGTTGACAATACTCTACTTTATTGTCAACTAGTTGACAGCTTATTTGACAGCAAAAACAGTTACAAAACATCAAGGATCAATCAAGAGGGCACTATACAATTCCTTTAAAAAATCAGCTTTATATCTATGATAGTAAAGCAGACAGAAAAATGGTTCCTATAAAATTCGCAACATTTCGGGCTCTTCAAAATTGGACTGTCTATTTAGATTGTAGAATCTATACATAGTCAAAAGTAAGTAAGATTTTAGAAAGTTATTATTTTGGAGTAGATCATAAACATTTAATCTATTCGACGACGTTTTATTTAAATATTTAGTTTTGTGGGTATTTATAAAAAGATTAGAAGCGTAATTTCTACTTAGTTAACTATTTGAAAAGTAAAAGTAATGAATAATCTGCGAGTAACCTCGGGAGATAGCGCAGCACTCCTCTGCACCCCTGAGTCGCCTACATAAGTGTTGCCCCTAGCCGTCTTTATGATCGCAACTTTTAGGCACCAAGACACCACCTGTCGAATATAATTATAAACTGATTATGGCAGGCGTCCGAACCCTGCCCATAGCCCAATTCCCAGTGCATCCAAACCTCATATACAATCACAGACCAATCGATTAAAGACAACAAATAATAATTTATTTGGTAAATACACCCTTTCAAATGGATAAATGGAACACTTGTTTTTATGATAATGGGACAAATAAGAGGTGTCAGCCCTAGCCACAGACGCCGCATAGCCGGCCACGATCCACTCGCCTACCATATGCATTACCACTGCATATGTGATCGCGCCTGACATTCCGCCGTTTTCCCCAAAAATATTGCATTCTGATCCAATAGTGGACGTCAATGGGGTCTTATCTTATTAGTCTGTGTATGCAATAGACCCTTCCATAGGTCCGGGTACAATCCATGTGGACAAAAATATATTATTAGTACCTAATAGTAAGCCCGTCAATGTCTACTAGACCTCTCTCAAACGCAAGGGGATTGAGGCCATAATCTCACATTTCACATGTCTTCTGAAAATTTGTTATATTTGAAATGTACGTTTCTTCACGATGGTTTCCTTCCCCGTAAGCAAGGTGTGAGCCGGAGTTTGAACCCAGGTCCAACTGCCCGCAAAACGCGGGCAAACCAAATCAGCTATCACTTTTTGAAAAAGGGAACTAGGTAGAAAATATTAGTGTTGAATCGTTTAAATGTTCATTTCGCCACCCCTAAACACACAGTGTCTTCTAGATAGATATGTTTATACTTCTATAATTTTAGGCATGCCGACGAGAAAAAGTATGACTTGGACATCAAAGCGTGATGAAGCTTGCCGAGCGCGTCGATACCTGCTGTGCGTCGACTACATAGTAATTTAGACCTTATTTGTAATATTAATTACAGTTCATAATAGAACTGCCCCCTCCCAGGTATTCTTTAGTGACCTTTTAGTGTTAAATGACTGCTATTTATTATTTAGTTTTCTTCTTTAATATTTTCAATTCACTTTTGGATATCGTTTTGGAGAATGGAATCAACCCACATGCACTGCTGCAGACCAAAACCAACCCTTGCTTTATTGATTCTAGGTTGGTTTCAGTTTGCAGAAGTGTGTGTGGTTTGGTTCCATTTTGCAAAACAAGGTCCTTATAGTAGACTAACCAGTTATTAATTGGCTATAGCTAAGTAGTTGCAATAATTTTCATTATCAACACCAATAATTCAAAAGTTTTATTATTATAAGTACATATCAATATGCAATATGATTGCATTATGTGCAAGAGCAGACTGATGTTTCAAATATGGCAAGTTTATAAAAATGCTTGTAAGAAAAAATTAAAATTTGATGTCTCATATACATATCACAACTATTTTGAACACTTCTAAGGATGTCTACATTAAACCGAGCGGGTTGGCTGGGCTAGCTAGCCCGCTAGCATCAACCAATAAGATCGCTTCATTTGCCTTAGCTCATTAAAATAAAGTGATACTATTGGTCGAGCGGGCTAGCTAGCCAGCCAGCCCGCAGCTTATTGTGGGGGGCACCCTATATTTTGTAAAAATAACCCAACATTTAACCGATCGTATAGATGGTGTACTATGAATACTATTACTTACTTATACATAGATAAAAATAATAATAATTAATAATAGCTAAATATTATGAAATAATATAAATATAAGGATGTTTAAATTGAAAACATCAATGAAACATATCAATGAAATTTGGGGCCTAACATTATTGTTTATTAAAGTACAGTCGCGTCCAAATAATATGTAAACGTTTTTCCACTACTCCTAATTCTTAATACACTTACTAAATTGTTAAATACTTACGTAAGTAACGAAATGTTTGCCGTTTTCTTAATGTTATTATGAGAGATATTATTTACATAATTTACTTACATAAATGTAATTATTAATAATATTAGTGCAAGTTTAGTTCTGGGGTAATTGCAAAACACAATGCTAAATATTATTCTATATTAACATTACGATGCTCATTTTGTTAGTTTAGTACACATAAGCACTAAATTTAATCGAATTTTCTTTAAAGTTTTTTTTTTTGTATTATTATATCCGAAAGACGGTAATATATGAACAGTGCAATTTAATATGGATGTTGTGGGGCTACAGATTTGGGGATATAATTCATTTAAATCTGAACTTTATTGACCCTTATTTATTTATAAATTGTTAGAAGATAGGTTTGTTAAATGACAAAGTCATTATTTTTCGATGATCTGTGATGGAATAGCACATTTTATATTAAAATGTGTACAAATTTATCAATGCTGTTTTGATTGCCATCCTTAAAAAATATCAAAGATTAAACCTACTCCTATCCTCATCCTAAACTTTCCATTATATATGTTAAATTAATAGAATAATTTATTAATAAGGTAAATATAATCCAATAAATTTATATTCTAAACATTCTCGAATCCATGTGAATGCGAAACTATTTGTCAATATTTTAAATCAATATAATTTTTCAATTATATGTAAACAATTAATTTTGGTATTTTTTGGAATTTATTGCCTACATTGTTATTAAAGTTTTTTTTATTGTGACAAATTTTCGTCTCCATTTATTGCGAAATTATATTGAAATAGTATGTAAGGTTTTGTTTATGGTATTTCAATAAATTAATATTGGTTTTGCTGTGTTTCTATTTACTTCCCAGTCCTAAGGTTACGAACATAAATAGGTACATACAAAACATATACAGTTAGATTTGGTCAATGACACCGAACATATACAATAATTTACATGTTGTAGGTAAATTAATGAATATTAGAGACATGAAATAATAAAGGGGGTAAGAGTAAAATTATTGACATGTTTTGGGAACCTTCTTTTAGAATAGATTTACAGTCAAATACTTAGACACATCTTCAAATAGGCTACGTAAATTTAATTCTTGCAAAAAATGCATGATGATGACAATAAAATCATAAATATTTGAGAAGCGAATGTCTATTCAGCGGTTATTGAATTTGTTTATTTAGTGCATGCGAACTAAGAAGTATAAGACAAGATGTTTAAAGTTTGAAAGAAAATATTTAATGAAGCTGAAGATACAATCAATGTCAATTCTAGTTTTTATTTGAGCAATGTCTGGGTGAGTCAAACCAAAGATTTTAACATTGCAAAAGTCACAAAGACACTCGCATACAAAAGTGAATGAACCCAGTTATTTATAAACCACTGACAAAATTCCTGACACAATTATTGGATAACATTAATACGAGGACTGTTGTTCAAATATTTGTATGCGTAGATACACTATATTTACAACTCGTTTACTGAAAATAATAAATAAGTATACAAATTGAGGTCAATGGCCGCGGATATTTTAACGTGAATTTATTAATAGCGTTGCACATAGCTCAGACGGTGTTAACCTTGCTTAATAAATGCTGGAACGTGACATATACTGAACACCCTTTGCGTATTGTACAGTCAAAGGCAAAAATATGGATACCTACTCTTTACAATTTTTAAATCCATCTATTAGTCTCTGATGAAAGCTTTTAATAAACATAGAATTAGCTGAAGTCTGCCGCATTAGGTCGACTATTTATGAGAGATTGTTTGAAGAAAATTTGTTTTACCATTATTAGTGAATCTTAATAGTGAAAGCAGGTGCAATAAACGACTCTCTACATTTGAGATAAGACTGATAGCCTATCCTAGTCCAGCATATCTACCGGCTCATGGACGGAATATCATAAAGGTTGGGATCATAATCTCTACTGTATTGCTAGGTACCTATCTAAGTATCAGGGAAATATATAGATATATTTAAGGTCTTTATCGCATCGCTGTACCGTGCAAGCAAAAACAATATTGTATAGACGTCCCCTTTTTTCCCATACATGCGTAAAACAAAATATGGATCTTATCAACACGCATGGGAATGAATTAACAACAAACACACAAAAGACGTTACACATAGGACCATAACACAATTAGGTATAAAACGCTTATGGAAGCTAAGTTCCTAATATCTCTGAGCGTATAAAACAACGCTGAAGTAGTTATACAGTATTTAAATTAATATAAAGGGTGATTATTAATATTTGAAATAATATAAAGGGTGTTACTACATCAATCGATTGACCGTCGATCGATGGAGGACATTCTACGGAGGAATTAGCAGTCGAAGTCGATCGACAGTTTCAACAAAAAGAAAAGTTCGATCGATCTTCATACAATTGGAGTGGCAACACCCTAACGGCCTATTTCTCTCAACAGGGAAGCCCGCTACATCCTTCTGCCTGGCACAACATCCAATGAGGATCTGATACACGAGGAGAATGGAAACGAGCCACCTAATTTAGAAACACCATACCAAGGAGCACCCGCATAGAAGTATGCTAACACCCTTACCAACCACACCTATACTTTACAAGGTAACAGCAATGAATACTACGGCCCGTCAGGAGACACGAACGATTTGTCCTTTTTACCTATAAAGGAACCGGTAAATGTGTGGTAATTATTTCATACGTAATATATCAAATAATGGTGTGGTTTACGCGGCTGACGTTGGAACGAAGTATTACAGAGCAATATTTAGTACTAGAGAAAGATAAACAGGTGCTTTAAATTGCTTACTTAAATTAGGAAATCACATGTCATGCAGGCGTACCTAAAATACTGATCTCAAGGGATCTCACGATGGCGTGAAGGGGAGCTTACGACGGCTTACGTTTTACAGAATATCACGTGCGTTTATAACCGTCATATAGTGTAATATTAGTGGGAAACGAACAAACAATTTGTTGCAATGCTACACACACGCCGCGATAACCGAGCGAAGTGGCAACTAAGTGATAAGGGACAATAAAATTGTGTACATTGCGGTGATTTAAATAATAAAACATTCCAGTGCAAATAATGTGAAGTTAAGGACAATAAAACACTATATTATACTTGTTATGAAATATTTAAGAATCATGTGCTAGATATTATGTTATATGTTTGTACTAATCGCGTAATCAAATATTACTAACATTTTGGTTTTATATCGATTTGTTGTCGGGAATAGCAAGGAGTTACACTTATTGGATTCCATACTTCATAGTTTATGCTAAGCTGTATATCAGAAATGATCCATTGACATATTAATAGGCAGCCAAGTTGTACTTTTTAAATTCATTGGAATAATACAGAGAATCTGATTAAGTGTCGTTCAGCTAATTCCCCTAGTAGGAATTTTATTAGTAAACTATAAAATAAATATTCACATAATAATGGTGGCGAGCGACTGTACCTCAACCCAAGTCTATAGTAGAACATTTTATTATAAGTATACTACTACTAAGAATAAAATGAATGCACTACCATTTCCTAATAGATCGCTAGTATCATAGTTTTCTTCATTATAATAATATACTACTGAATTATTAATCAATTTTACACTACAAGCAAAGCTTTGTCACCTCATAGGCGAATATTATGATCTGATTATTTATTTAATACAATTTAAGTTGACATTTTAATTTTATACTTAATTGATATTTAGGCTTAGGTTTAACGTAGATTAAATATACGGATCAGAGTGTATGTTTTATGCACGAAGCATTCCATGTAATGGGTCAATAAGCATTTTGTATGTAAGTAATCAAATGAGTATTAATTAACAATATAAACGTTATTTTATTTTCATTTATTTTATTATCTATATATATAAAAGAAAGTCGTGTTAGTTACACTTTTTATAACTCGAGAACGGCTGAACGGATTTGACTGAAAATTGGTGGGGCGGTAGCTTAGAACCAGGAGAAGGTTATAGGATACTTTTTATCCCGTTCCAGTGGAACTTGACATAAAACGTGAAAACGTGTTATTAATGAAAATGACAGCTAATGCCAGCAAAAAAAATATGAATGAAAAAAAAGTCTAGCCGTTGATTATTTACAAATGGTATAAAAAAGGAGAACCAACAGCTAAAATGTCGTCTATAGTTAAATATGGTTGAATATTTGATAATTTGAAATTTTGAAGTTGACAGTTGATATGTCAGTTTCGAATTTCTTTTAGCTTATTGTACGGATATTATCATTAGCAATACGATGCCGCGTCCAAGACAATCTGATCTTTCGCGACAAAGCCGTCATGCAACTAGGATTCGAAACATTGCGAATGAAAGAACTGAAGAACAAGAAATTGGAAGTGAAGAGCGCCGCGGTAGTATGGCTCGAATTCGTGCTTCTCAATCACAAGAGCAAAGAGAGGTAGCCCGTGATACGGCTCGGTTGGCAATGAGGAATCGTCGAGCAAACCTCAGAGATCAAGAACTAGATAACTAACGACGCACAAGAAGAAATTTATCAAGTACTGATTCTGGCATGTTCACGGGTCGGAAGACCATCAGCGTTATTTGTTCTTGCGCCTGATAATTAAACGAAAAATGTAGTCTATCCCAAGGTGCTTCAATGAAGAGTGAAAACGAAGCACCAAAATACATGGCAAAGATATTGTTACCTAAAATACACAAACCCGAGGACCCACTGCGTCCCATTGTAAGCCAGATTGACACACCAACATACAGTCTGACCCAGCACGTAGCGAAGGTGCTCTCACTACTAAGAGGACACACAAGAGCACATACAGAGGATTCATAACATTTTGAAAGTGAGATTAAACATACTTATACATCATGCTAACAATTAAACCATGGTCAGTTTTGATGTTCAGTCTGTGTTTACCTGTCTACCTGTAGCAGACTGCATCACAATAGTATCAAAGAAGCTAGAGGAGAACAACATTCCAGAGGAATATGCTGAATATACTTAAACGGTAAATCTAACCACCATCCAACACAGTTAGCTACAGTGGGTATATCTTTGTTTCAGAGAGCACAAGGGATCTGAGATCAGCAACACCTGGCTGACGAAATACATAATGTCAAGCAAATAGTTGTCAGACACTGTGAGCAATTTCTTCGTGGATAGGACCGCAACCAACAACTAAATATGAGGGAACCAAGTTAATAACTTTGACATCAGGAAGTCTAACACCTCAGTCCCCCGTGACCATGGCTGCTGTAAAGCCACCGAAACTTCGGGAAAATAAAAAAGGAAATAAACGCGATAAAATCTGTATAATAGTTTTATTTGAATACATTAGATGGCCAATAAATAATCATTATATTTGTATTTTAAACTGAATATTTAATTAATCATTTTTTAAATCAGCACATTTATAACCTCAATGGCGAAACAAAGTTTGCCGGGACAGCTAGTTATATATAAATAAATAATTTAGCCCTTTTAATGCCCCACTCCTGGCCTCGGGCCTCCCCATAACACGCTGGTCCTGTGCGGGTTGGCGGATTTCACATGACTTTCGAAAATTGGCTAGATTATCTAAGACAAGCAGGTTTCCTCAGGATGTTTTCCTTCACCGTGAGCAAGTGATAATCATATAGAAAATATGATTCGCGCATAGATTTTGAAAAACTCAGAGGTGCGAGCCAGGGTTTAAACCCAGGACCGTAAGACGCGTGCTTAACCAATCGTCTATCATTAAATATCTAAATAAATAAAATATTAATCCACAAGTACTACGTACCTGCGTATTATTTGATTAAATAATATAACATTAAAATCACGAGACTAGCATCTGCTAAATGCAGAGTAAATGTAGATAAGGCTAATGAATCAGAGCCAGCCGTGTGTCATGTGACGAGCGCCCGAGGGTTGCAGATATCATGATTTATCTTCTTCGTGTCAGCCGTTGACACCACTTACCTACGTCACGGACAGTCAGTTATCTCCCAGAGCCCTCCGAACAACGCATAAACACCTTTCTGTTTTCGTCTCCAACGCCACTTCGATCAACAAAACAATCTAAGGCTCACAGCGATCCGAAAGATGTAGAGACATGGGCGTACCCAGCTTTTGATAACGAATTACCTCTAAGTCAAGGATATGGTGAGCGGAACTCAAATATGAGTTCTGAATGATTCAAATTCAAATAAATAATAAAATTCAAATCATTTATTTTGTTAAGGCCTACGGGGCACTTACAAATTGTCAATTTTACATATTTTTTTACCTTATATCTACAACCGGATCGGAATGCGACCTCGACTGAGAAGATCCGGCAAGAAACTCAGCGGGCTAGTCTTTTTACATTTGTATTTTTTTTATTTATAGGAAACGAAAGAGGGGTAACAGGCTGGGTTCATTTAAGGACCCCCCTCATGTGATTATCTTTATATTGAACGTCCCACTAGCACATGGGCAAATATCCTACTAGACTTGTAGCACATGTAAGAGAGGACATGACTATTTCGACTCTATGAGTTAACAGAAGGAGTTGAGACAAAAATATGCCACAGACCCGTGTTTGGCTTGCTGCTGGTCTGAAGACAACAAAAATATACAATTTTTTTTGGTATTAAAAATATTACAATGCCTTTATAAATAATCACAATTACAAAACAAGTATTTTCAAAAACCAAATACTGCTGTTATAAATCTAAATTATATATTTAAGGGGTTAAAATTGATGTTTCGCCATGGTTTTTTTGTCACATTATTGATCTCCAAGTGCATAAGCAGCTGGGCTGTATTAAATCTAATAATTAATGGGATTTGAATCCACGACCTGGGGGCCGCAGATTTCAGAGGGTATTTCACTTTGAAATACATACCTTACCCACTACTTACAAGTGCGGAAGCAGCGGGGCAGGAAGTTCAAAGTGAAGTGGCCTATACTTCTGAAAAGTATCAATCAGGCAGTGATAGGCAGGACCTGTTTACTTCTCTGTCCATAGGCTCACTGGACATGTTCAGGGAATGTTTCTCAAGAACGAATAAAACATATACTTCAATAGATAAAAAGAGTAGGTACATCTACTTCCCGCTTAACCTTGCCGAGACTAACATCAACATTCTAGTTCACAACTTTACGATTTTCCCCTTCAGACATCTGCCTGAAACCTTCAGATGCTTCAGTCTGATAAGATAACCTCATCCCGCCGTGTGACCGTGAGGGTTGGTTCTTGGATTTATAGGTAAGTATGTATGTAAATACCTTACGTTTTTGATGCGCACACGTGGCATCGTCACAGAAGTCTGCATTCGCATGGCCATTTGTTATCTGAGTGGAAACGCGAATCAGTTTGTGGGTCATATAAATGGTACCATAATATTTAAGGACTAGCTGCGCCCGCGACTTCGTCCGCGTGGAATTTAATTGACAAAGTTTCATACAAACTTTCATCCCCTATTTTATCCCCTTGGGGTAGAATTAATCAAAATCCTTTCTTAGCGGATGCCTACGTCATAACATCTACCTGCATGCCAAATTTCAGCCCGATCCGTTCATTGGTTTGGGCTGTGTGTTGATAGATCACTATGTCAGTCAGTCAGTCACCTTTGAGTTATATATATATAGATAATAATAACTCTAAATTGAAAATTTAAAAACCCCCGATGCGATGACCTGTTCATCAAATGTATAATTTACCTAGTTCTTCCAAATAATGATGTTAGCGCGATTTAAGTAGCTCCCGTAGCTCAGTATCCATAGCTCATCTCGCAAATTCATCTGGTACAACTAGTTTCGATGCCAGATTATGAAAGCGCCATTAAATCATTTGTTTTGGCTTCCTCATTTATATTCTAAGATGTACAATAATCAACAGAAAATCTGTGTAAAAGTATGAGACATTATTTTGTTATGACAGTATAATAATTGACATTAGAATAGACAACGAATCTAAATATTGATACCACGGAGGTTTAATTCGTAGTAAAATATTATCAATTATGATTCAATTTCATGTAATAACTCTGGTTGAGGTGGACGGGAGCAGCCCAGGGAAAGAATTTTCAATAACGCTAAAATTATTTTAAATTTGATTTGTTTTTTATATTTTTTCTCAATGGCGGAGCAGCGCCCTCTAGAATTATTATAACGTAATATTCCATGACCATTAACAAAACAAACAAAATTTACGCATGCGCGTATCCATCATTTGACACGTGACTAATGGAACGTCTTTAGTTCATACACAAATCTCTTATAAAAATTGATAAAATATACATTTTTTCCAGAATCAGGGAAACTTTTCATATTTATAATATTGTAAAAAGCCAGTTCAGACTATTACGATCATTTAAAAATATAATAAATCTAAATCCAATAATCTCAAATTTCGATCGGATTCGAGCCGTGGAAGTTGGTTTTGGCCGTGAATGTGGCTTTTTAACCTACAAAATAGCTGATGATCTTCAAACGGCTGAACCGATTTTCATGAAACATAGCTAAGAACACTCTCGATCAGAATACCTATCTAACAAAAGAAACACAATTGAAATCGGTTCATCGGCTTGGGCGCTACGTTGCCACAGACAGACACACAGATACACAGATACACATGTTAAACTTATAACGCCCCTCGTTTTTCGTCGGTGGTTAAAAATAGGATAGGTAAAATTAAAGATTTGTATTTCGGGTACCTCCAATGAAACTTACTTTGGTAACAGTTATATTTGAATCGAACCCGCAACCACCATGTGCGGTGATCCGAGCGGCCTACGCTCGAACCGCTGCGCCAAGCGGTCCTCCTAATAGCAAACATTGGCGCCTCTCCAAACAAATGGTCTTTGAATTTGGTTTATATAACAACATTCTGTGCGGAGTAAATCTAGTTGCAAACAAAACTACCTATCCGCCTATTAATAGATACCCGTAGAGTTTGAATAGACTATTTTTGCAGTAAACTATGTCCGCGAGTAAATAATGTCAATGGACACCTTACAATAGGTAGTACATTTAAATCGTGATATTTATAATTACGATCTTCGTGAGTAATGTTGGTATTATTATACAAAGTAGGAGATTGAAATAAAACTATTTCGGATTTTAGCGTGTTTATTAACTTTATGTTCCCGACGTTTCGGTTGCTTTACAGCAGCCAAGGTCACGGGGGGACTGAGGTGTTAGACGTCCTGATGTCATAGTTAGTAACTGGGTACCCTCATATTTAGTTGTTCTTTGCGGTCCGATCCAACTGCGATAAAATCCGAAAATAGTTTTGTTTCAATGTGTAGTATTCGCGTAAATATAAGAAAACAAAGTAGGAGATATTTAAGTAAGTAGATGAACACTGATCACTGAAAATAGTTAAAAAGTTTGCGGATTTCTCTAGGCGGCTAGCTTAGGAAGGCTTGTAGGTGGATTTTATCAGTGACGTGCGAGTAGTTACGTAAGTATCCTTAATAAGTCTGTCTGTCGCGCTTTCACGCCAAAACTACTGAACCGATTTAAATTAAATTTGGTACACATATAGTCTAGAGGCAGAGAAAGGACATGGGCTACTTCTTAATGCAAAAAAAAGGTTGAAAGGGGGGGATGAAAAGCTGTATGGAAGTATCGTAATTTTTAGAGCTAGAAGCTTGAAATTTTTTAAGCTGTTGATTCGATATAAATTGTGTCTTGTTTGTAAAATAATTAGCCTGAATATTTAATAATGCTACCCAAAGACACTATTCCACGCGGACGAAGCCGCGGGCACAGCTATTTATATATACATGTATATGACAGCCCGGCAACGGATCCCCGAAGTCTCAATTCTCTATTAGGTAAGTAGGTACATCATGAGCAAAAACAATGGAAATTTTACCTCTCACATTGTTCCCCCACGTCGGGTGAGCAAATACGAAAGACAGATTGTGTTTGAACAACGGCCACGGTCGTATCGGAACCCTCGTACGATTTTGTTACTTACCTACCGTGTAATAATACAATACTTATATAGGCATATATTATGTAAAAAGGTAAGTGTGGATTTACGCAAAAAAACATAGATAATTGAACTGTCTTAAATGATCGACGGACCGTCCGTCGATGATAAATAAATACCGCCAGACTGACACACCAACTGCATGGTCCCAAACTAAGCAACGCTTGTACTATGGATACCGTACAATGGACTGGGAGCGATCCCAGTGACACCCAGACTAGGGCAAATTACGAAAAGGCCATTTCCGAAATTTACCCCAGGGGAAATCGAATCCGCAGCCACCATGTGCTGTGACCTGAGCGGCCTACGCTCGAACCACTGCGCCAAGCGGTCCATGCAGAAACTACTGATGGACGAAGAGTGAAGACTCATCTCATTCGACAATCGACAGAAGTTCTTAGGTAAGTGATAAACTTAAGGTACAACCCGTACTAATAAATCAATCTCAAATCTGAGAATAATTTTGAAAATGTCTTTTTTATATCACATCAGTACAATATGGCATATCAAAAGCATACTCCGACGACTGCTTGGCGCATTGGTTCGAGCGTAGGCCGCTCGGCTCACTACACCGGGTGATTGCGAGTTCGATTCCCGTCGGGGCAAATTTCGGTAATGGCCTTTTCGTAATTTGCCCAGGTATGTATGTCACTAAACCGAGCATACTAAACTACCTAACAAACAAAAATAATAATAACAAAACAAACACACAAGCCAACACCGCAAATATATAGCAACGAACCGGCCAGCCTCTCCCAGAAAACAACAAACAAACTGATAAAGCTACATCAACACATAACACACATCTTCCAAGCCGGCTGGTCCCCGTGGAAGAGTACGACCACAACCCTCCAGGAAAACCACAAAAACAAAAAACCACTACACCAGACAAAAAATCCAAGAATTGTATAAAAATTGGAACTTATAATGTCAGGTCTCTGTCATCACCACACCGTCACATAGAACTAAATAACGCACTGAAAGATATAAACTGGGACATACTAGGACTATCAGAAACAAGAAAAATGGGTTGCCACATAGAAGAGCATTCAGACTATGTTTTATGCTATATTGGAGAAACAAAGGGACTGTATGGAGTCGGATTTATAATAAAAAAGGTATGGAAAAATAATATAACTAACTTTACTGGCATTTCGGAGCGAGTAGCGTTATTACAAATGAAATTTGGCAGACTAAACATTTCTATAATTCAGGCATACGCACCCACGGAAAGATCAGACGATACAGAAATACAAATATTCTACAATGATCTGAAGAAAGCTCACACACTAGCCGATGATAAAATTATAATACTAGGAGACTTCAATGCAAAAATAGGGCAACCCAAAAAAGAAGAAAAACTCGTCATGGGACAGTATGGGCTAGGCCAAAGAAACGAACGAGGCGAACGACTAATAGAATATGCATTGGAATATAGACTAGCAATAATTAACACTTATTTCAAAAAAAGACCCAGCAGAAGATGGACCTGGAAGTCACCAGATGAAAGAGCCAAAAACGAAATCGACTACATCATGACAAATGTCCCAAAATAGTCCAAAATTATGAAGTTCTCAATAACGTAAAGTTCCGAACAGACCATAGACTACTTAGAGCAACAGTCCTATTGAGCCAATCGAAAAAAAGTAGAAAAGGCTTCAAACCACCACCAAAAATTCCGAAAACTGAAAAGGAAACAAGAAACTACATAGACAGCCTCAAATTGTACATCGAAAACAAACTAGTAGATACTAGAAGCGTACAATCTTACTATGATGCGCTAGAAGTAACTATAACAAAAAGTTTAAGTAGCCAAAACAATCCTAAAAATGAAAAACGACACAAAATATTTAGCGAAGAAACAATAGCCTTAATAAACAAACGCAGTGAACTAACTATAAGAAAAAATAAAGATGCTAATACAAAGAAAGAACTAAGCAAACTATATAAGGATACTAGCAAAGCGATCAAAAGAGACTATAGTAAGTACAGAAAAATGATAATAACAGAAAATCTAAACAAATTCAGAAGCACAAAGAAAGCATTGAAACTTAAGAAAAACATGGCTACAAAAATTAGAAGATCACAAGAAAGAAACTAAAACCAGACAAGAAATCATACAGCAGGCAACTACTTTCTACCAAGAACTATACAAAAACAAAGATAAAACCATCGGGGAACTCAACGAACCAGATTATTGTTATAACACGGAAACAATTAGACCGATAGAAGAAAAAGATATATACGTCCAGCTGAAACAACTAAAATCAGATAAAAGTCCTGGTCCCGATGGAATAACCAATGAAGCTTTGAAAATAGGCGCCCCAGTTTTACTAAGACCTCTCACAGAATTATTCAACCTCATATTAGAAGCTGAAATCGTACCAATCCAATGGTGCAAGTCAGACATCATACTACTATATAAAAAAGGAAACCCTCTCGATATCAACAACTACAGACCAATTAGTTTACTGGCAAATATATACAAAATCTTCTCATCTATAATTCTTAAACGCATAACACAACCGATTGAAAATGCACAACCACTAGAACAAGCTGGCTTTCGCTCTGGGTTCAGCACACTAGACCATATACAGGCACTGGAGCAAGTTATAGAAAAATACGAAGAGCTTAATAAGCCACTCTACCTAGGTTTTATCGACTACAGCAAAGCATTTGACAGCATAAGCCACAGCTCTATATGGAAATCACTAAAAAAATTAAACATAAATTCGAAATATATCAATATTATAAAATACATATACAACAACAGCAAAAGTAATGTGAAGCTAGAATCTAGAGGCGATGCAATTAATACCGAAAGAGGAGTCAGACAGGGGGACCCCCTGTCACCTAAATTATTTATTGCGGTTTTAGAAGATGTATTTCGAAACACAGACTGGAAAGCTAGAGGCATAAAAATAAACAACAGCTATCTCAGCCATCTCAGATTCGCAGACGACATAGTTATACTGTCTGAAACAGCAAATGAATTACAAGATATGCTCCGCTCTCTTGCTCAATGAAAGCTCAAAAGTAGGATTAGAGATGAATGCTACGAAAACCAAGATCATGACAAACAGTATAGAACGGCCCATCAATGTAAAAGAAAAATCTATAGAATATGTCCATAGTTACATTTACCTAGGCAAACAAATATCATTTTTAAAAACGCACAATGAAGATGAAATTGAGAGAAGAACAAACATAGCCTGGAATAAATTTTGGTCACTCAAAGAAATTCTAAAAGGAGACTACTCGATAAACCTGAAGAAAACGGTATTAGACACCTGTATACTGCCCTGTCTACTGTATGGCTGCCAAACTTGGGTATACACGACAAAAGCCAAACAAAGGATCACAACAACACAAAGAGCTATGGAGAGAAGTATCCTAAACATAAGAAAAATACAAAAAGTCAGGAGCAAAGTCATCAGACAGAAAACAAAAATAACAGATGCCCTCACACAAGCTCTAAAATTGAAATGGCAGTGGGCAGGTCACGTATCGAGACTAACAGACAGCAGGTGGACAATCAACACTACGAGGTGGAAAGGGCCAATCGGTAAAAGAAGGGTAGGGAGACCGAAAAAACGATGGGCTGACGACATCACCAAATTTATAGGAAAGGACTGGCAAACTATCGGCAAGGACAGAGATGATTGGAAAGGACTGGAGGAGGCCTTCACCCGAGGAGGGGTCCATATCCAATAACAAAAACTAACTCTTACTAACATTTAGACATAAGCAAAACATTAATAACGAACTAAACATTAACAAACAAGTACCAAAATTTGAAATGGAAATTAAGGATAAGGAAATAAAGGCTTTTTTATTTTATTTTATTATGTATGTCACTGCGATCGCCCCCAGTCCATTGTACGGTGCCAATAGTACAAGCGTTGCTTAGTTTGGGACCATACAGTTGGCGTGTCGGTCTGGCGATATTTACTGAAGACCGCTCGCAGGCTTGAGATTGATTTATTAATGGGCCTTACATACTTATGTATCCCACAGTTGTATGCAGGACAATACGATTTCGACATAATTTGGTTACGTTTTACTGTGGTAAGCCTAACTTTACCCAACTCACTACAGATCATCTATGGGTGGCTCGACTGGGCTAGTAGGTAGGTTGGGTGTTGGTAGTAGGTAGGACCACCCTCTCGCAGGAAATCGACGTTAAGTAGAAGTTAAGTAGCTTTATTAGGTGCATTTCGTACAACGAGTGTGGGACCTAGAAACCCAAACCCAGGTGGGGTTTGGGCTTGCATTGCCTCTATCCCATTCCCAATCCCCTTCAAGTCAGCAACGTGCCAGCAATGCCATTGGTATTGCAAACACCGATAGGCTACGGTAACTGCTTAACATCAGGCGGGTCGTACACTTGATTGCCGACTATTTTATATATAAAAAATAATGATTAGTTCTATGACAAGATATTCAAATATGGGCGTCGCGGGTTCTAATGGCAGTGTACCAAAATGAGAAATTGTGTGAAGTTATAGTAGAATCTAAATTAGAATATGACAATATGAGACACGCTAAATACTTACATGTTATGTTTTGCAAAACAATACGTGTCGTATTATTAGCGTATGATTTTAGCAAACGCGCGTGAATTATGACGGTATAGATAGATGGACGCCCGTGGTAAACCGTAATCACTTAGTTGTTATACGTAAAAGTTCATTATTTTCATATATTTATATGAACTAGACTGCGCCCTTATATGCATAGTTGTGGATATTATGCTGTTTTGTCACTCACTAAAAAAAGGAGGTTCTATGTTCGTCGGTATGTTTTATTTATCACCGATTTCTCCGTCAATCGTGGACTGATTTTGAAAATTCACTCCAAGTGGTCCCATATAAATTTTATCAAAGTCGGTTCAGTAGTTTGAGAGATATGGACCACTATGTTTAGGTACACTACTAGTTACGTAGTAGGACTATTTCTTTAGTACCTTTTTTTTTTCGTGGGAAAACCCTTTATGGGTATGTGGAAGTCCGGCAGTCGGCCGTATACCCACTAAAAACCCACGGTGTACCACCCTCCGCCATGCAGAGGGGCGCCCCGGGTTCATGGGAAATGCTCCGAGACGCCCCGGCGGACGGCCCGGCAATGACTTTGCCGGGCCACAGGCGCTAAAAGGGGGACTACCCCTACTTACTGGAATTGGCACCGACTCCAAATGAAAGAAATTATAAGGTCCCTAGTTATTTCTACCTTTTAGTGCACCCAGGATTTTGTAAAGTCGGTTTAATTTTTTATTACTTAAAATATTTTATTAATATTATTAATTAATATTATTATTATTACTTTATTATATTATTAGTATTTGAACTCGAGTCCGTACTACCTACCTATATTACGTACATCACGACGATAACACTTCAATTTTGGTTCATATTTATTAGGGGAGATAAGATTGGGGATTGATAGCGAGTAATCTTTATGAAGGGGTCTACCTATTAGAAAATAAGGTAGGTACCTATCTATCTGTATAAGTATACCGGAAACAACTTAGGTGTATGTATGTACCAAAGAATTTGTAATAATATGACATTATTACAAATTCTTTGGTATGTACCTAACCTACTACTAAATATAATTGTTGAGAAATTACCACGGAGACCTGTAGGTCCTTTCTTATAAAAATGTTCCCAAGATGTTTCCCCTTGTGTGTTTTTTAAACGTATATTTTATTCACTTTCTCAAGCCAACCATGCGGTAATTGCGGAGGTTCTAGTTTCAAAATATAAAATTGGAACTTTCAAATCTTCTAATACAGAAACAGCTAAACTTAGCTATCTTCCGTGGCTTTGCTTCGTAGCATAGAGGGTAGGTATACCTTCAATGGATAAAAATCTTATACAGCATGGCGCTACCATGGCGACTGTAAATTAACACACGCATTAGGCTTCGCATTTTCAGATTTTCGAGATATTTAAATTTTAATTTTATTAAACATTATTATTTATAAAATAGTTCAACATTTTCTAAAATACCATTTTGGAGCAGCCAATACGTAAATTACTCTAGCGCAGAGGTCATCTGCCGAGGTCACAGATAATACCATTTCTTCAATGAAATTAAAACGAGAAAGAAATACTATTAGAAATAATTATAATTCTACTATTAGCTCGCCCCGCTCCGAATAGTAGGTAAGTAGCGTAAGAGTAGTTGAATTAATCGGATTTTAAGGGTGATGCCAATTTCATTACGTTATTTATTATCAATTTTGTTCGAAAATTTAATTTTTTCTATTTACGGACTTTTCTTTTTTTATTACTATTATGATTATTGACCACTAGCCCTACCTGTTTGTTAAATTAAAATCGCCATGGTAGCGCCTCGCTGCATATAAAATTCTCGTGTCACAATGTTACCATACTCCTCCGATACGGCTCGACCGATTCTCATGAAATTTTGTGTGCATATCGGGTAGGTCTGAGAAACGGTCAGCATCTATTTTTTTATATGGCAAAACAACGTTTGCCGAGACAGCTAGTATTTATATAAGACTGTGTTATATAAGACTAGCTGTGCCCGCGACTTCGTCCGCGTGTAATTTAACTTAACATAAATTCGGGATTATACATCCCCTATTTTATACCCTTGGGGGTAGAATTAATCAAAATCCTTTCTTAGCGGATGCCTACGTCATAACATCTACCTGCATGCCAAATTTCAGCTCGATCCGTCCAGTGGTTTGGGCTGTGCGTTGATAGATCACTATGTCAGTCAGTCAGTCAGTCAGTCACCTTTGAGTTATATATATATATATATATATATATATATATAGATACCTGAGTACCTACACGCATCAATAACTAGAAGGCAAACCGAATCGCAGCCAGTCGATTATAATTACAAGATAAACAAACCCATTAGGTATGATTCCAATGAATGCGCTTGCAAAAAAATAAAATAATTAAGCATAATTATAAATATTAAACGTTACTAAACAATATTTATCGTGTAGGTATTTATTTATGGAGTCAAGGTTGAATTTATAATACTTATTAAATTGAATATTCCAGCTATATTTGGGTAGTTAATCCATTATGAATTAACAACAAATCACCTATTTTATGCCTGCTAACTTATGATGCTAGGCATACCTAATAGGTATTTCAATAGATACTTCAAGCTTTAAATAAATTACGTGACCATTTTAAAAGCGCTTAGGATATAGAAAAAAATAATTTTAGCCCTTTTGACGTCCCACCCCTGGGCACGGGCCTCCCCTCAACACGAGGGGGATTCAGGCCATAATCCACCACGCTGGCCCAGTGCGGGTTGGCGGATTTCACATGTCTTTCGAAAATTGGTTAGATCTTCTAAGACATGCAGGTTTCATCACGATGTTTTCCTTCACCGTAAGCAAGTGATAATCATATAGAAATTATGATCCGCACATAGATTTCGAAAAATCCAGAGGTTCGAGCCGGGATTTGAACCCAAGACCTGGTAGCCCGCAAGACGCGTGCTTAACCAATCGGCTATCACTGCTGACTAGGATATAGAAATGAGTTGATAAATTATTATGACGGCTCGTAACGTAACTGACGCACGTAGGTAGTAGATAGGTACCTACCTACTTTTTAAAATAAGGTACCTACTACTGTTCAATATAAGTACTAAGGACTGATCATTTTACAGGTAGCGTGTGAAAAATCATATTAGATAAACATGTGCGATCCCCGCTTTCATTATAAATCGACCAGTGACATCATAGGATTAAGTGTTAAGTATTGTGAAAATTCAATATGAATAAAATCATTGACTGTGAAAAATCACAGGTGAAATAACAGTGAAAGAAAACATAATTTCACGTAATGAAAATGAATTTAAAGTAGGTACGTAAGTTCATTGAAATATGACCGCTACTCTTTAAAAAAACAACGTTTTAACAAATATTGAGTCCTATATGTACCTAACTAAATTAAAGTTCATCTGGTAATGTAATTTATATAACTAGTCTGAGACTTTCAGAGCTTATAATTACTATATGTAATTTAATCATGGCGGTATTTTTTCTTAATGATTGTCAAACTAATCTCTGTGAGCTAGAGTCGTCTACACTTTTAAATATTACTTATTTTTTTCCATTAATATGTATCTATTAAATATACGGCCTATAGACAAATCCATATTCTTGAAATGTAGCGATTTCATGAAAGACCGCACATTATTCGAGCTTTGTCTCGATTGTGAAAATATCGATATTATAGAGAGGAAAACTCGGCTCGGAGCAGTACGCGCGCATTCGTCGTGCGGCATACACGTGTGGCTGCAAAAAAATGCGCGCGTAACGAAACAAAATACGCAACGCGCTTCAAAAGTTATGTGATATTAATTTATTAATAGTGCTAATTTCCCTGTGATATTGTGAACAGATACATAATTATTTATTTATTTTAAAAAAGTGTAAAATAGGAATATTGCGATGGCGGATGAAAAGTGAGTGGTTTCTATGCTTATTTATTTTGATTACGTTTAAATTACTTTTAAATATTAATAGGGTTTTAGTGACTTGTAATGTTAAATGAGAATTGCATTCTTTATTTAAGTTTTGCACCAAAATTTTCATGTCGGTATTATAGGTACACTCATCAGTGGCAACAGTTGTCACTTTCACAACTTTAAAAACATGTATTATTATTCTCCATAACATTTATGAAAAGGCTAGATATTTGTTTAGATTAGATGCACAAGCGGGTAATATTGAAATAAAATATGGGTGCGTCATCCATACGATCCATTTCAATTTTATAATAGGTGGGTAGATTTTTTATTTTAATCAAAGCGCGACCCGCCTGATGTTAAGCATGTACCGTAGCCTATACTTGCTTGCATCTTGCCGACCTAGAGGGAAGTGGGATAGACTGAAGGAGATAGAAATACTAATTGTACGAAACGCAGCTATAGTAGCTACTTTGCGCCAATGTGAGAGGGTGGTACTGCTCTGGTCGAGGAAGCCCGGTAGGTAGGTAGGTAGGTAGGTAAATAAGTTGAAATCAATTGGCAGCTTGGCTGCACCATAGCACCACACATATGTTCATACTTAATACTATGGTACTGTGACACGGTGTTTATATTAACAACTCATATTGCTTGGTAATATATAATTTATTAGATATTGTATTTACTTTTAATAAATTTATTTAAATATAGTTCCTATCTTAGTGGTCTCTCGGTTGTCACTGCCAGCGCACCGCAGAGCTTTCAATTTCAAAAATTAATATTTTTCTTATGTTTAAATATTCTTGATGGCCAGGAACGCTTATTGCCAGTGGCCAGTGCGCCGACATGGACCTTTAGTATAGGTATATACTATATAGACAAATGATTTTAAACATCTGAATAAATACAATGAACTTCCGATAATAGGTAGGTATGTGGTGTAAATTTAAATAAATGAACCAAATTAATTTCGTTTCGATATGTTTTATTTTTCACATTTATTAATGAATTACTATGTACTTTCTCAATACGTAGGTACTTACCTATAAGGCACCTAAGTAGGTAGGCACCTTTATATTACTTTACTATTATTTTTGGTAGGCGCCACCTATATTTGATTAGCTTTCTTCTGCTTGAAGGGCCTCTCGTTCTCGCTTAATAAGTACTTAACCAAAGTACATAGGTACTCTTCCTGTATAATCTTGTAATTTATTATTAATTGATGACATATAAAAAATCGTAAAGATTCTGGTAAAAAATAATCGGCACACCACTACTTGATTAAATTGAGAATGGATCGGGAACTCAATTGTTGTCGTTGGCCGATCTGATCAAACCCAATGTTGTGGCAATTTAGTTGTCAATCAAATCGTGTCAGTATTTAATCACATTGACTCAAAATACTTATATCCTACCTATTTAGTTACTTGTTTAATTATTTTAAAGAATGCTACTGTAAGTACTTATTATTTACAATTAAGTTGGTACTTCTAAGTAGAATCTATTTGATCATGCTAACCCCGTTATAGATAACGCTAGGTAAACTCACTTACCCGTACACGAATAGGTTCGAAGATACCTATCAAGTAACGACGTTTTGAATGTACCTATCCTTGTCCATCCTTGTCATATGCAAAGTGCTGATAGATGGACAGTTTATATTTAACTTACTTATCGAGTGGTTTCACTCGCGTGACCTGCGAAGATAAAAAATCTGCGTGCGTAGGTAGGTACCTATATAGCTAAAGCATAATATTAAGAAGTTTAACCAACCTTTGAGGCAAATTTCATGAAAATCTGCTCAGCCGTTTTTGCGTTGTTAGTCACTTCGCGTCTGTCTGTGTGTTACCATAAATAGTACTTACTAATTATAAGGTACAAAATAATGGTAACCCGCCACAGAATATCACGTGATTCCGGCATCCTCATTAGAATTTACTATTGTTCTTTGCCTACGTCAATGAATTTGTTTTTCTTTAATACTTATTATATTACTTACCTATTTCAAATTGTAACGTTGTTTAATCTGTACCTAAATAATCTATTATTATATTCTACATAGAAACCGGATCAATAAATACATGTGAATTCAAATGTATATCCACGTTAAAACACGCCAGGGGGCGTGGAGTGATAAGAAGTTGTTGCCCCGGTAATGCCTGATTAGTTTGGATTTAACAAGGTGCACTCATCTAATATCTAGTGATATATGTACCTACCTAACGCGATTTTGACGAAACTATGCTAGGTAGTGTAACATTTTTCTTACGACGACTATAGGTTATTATCATTTGTTACGAAATATTCTATATTATTACGATATCCTGGTCATGGCACCAACTGTAACGTTTTTCTCTCGCGAGACACTTTACGACATACGTTTTTGTTATGATATTTATATATATAAGTAATTAGATCCTGGTCACGGCACCACTGAAACAATTTATTTCCCTGACTATTATTTATTATTAAACTTAACTATTTATATGGCTATGGTCCTGGTTACAGCACCATCTGAAACTACTTTATTTCGAGTACGTTTTGTTATTATTATATTTAAAGTACTATTCCGTTTAAAAATCGCTACGTTGCGTTTATCTGAGTGTCGTGGTTTTGTCATATTTATGGCAATTAAATTTACTTAATTAGAGTCGTCAATTCAATTTATTACGCATGTTGTTCGCTAATTGTCAAAAACATAAATAAATATAACAATACTAAAATATCTAAGACAAACTCCTGTGGAAATGAACATAGGAACACAGTACACAGACAATAAAGATTTATACAAAGACTCGTAGTTGTCGCCGACCGTCGCTGATGATCCTTTGTAGTTACTGTGGGGTTTAAACATCACAAATGGCGAAGCAATAAAACAAATCATGTACCTCAGCGGTCGTCGGTCGCCTCCCTATAAAATCCCGCTAAATAAATATACACGATGCAATTGAACGCCAATATAGTCTCATCAGTTCATTGAAGAAATGAGTCACGAGGACTTGTCATATTCATATTTATTCTAACACATACAATGAGACTATAAAGCCAATTCTTACAATCTACGCTCACCAATGTATCTGCAACACACCTGAATCACGTTCGCACTCATACACTCGCGAAATAGGCAATACCCGCACTTTGCCATTTTTATATTGACTTTTAGCGCACACGCAGACGAAATTATTTTATTGATAAATTTGAATATTATACATAAATACATGTACATTGTATGAATAATAGTAAGGCAGGACCAAATCGACGTAGATCTGTAAAATTGTTCTGGATGTTCCGGCAACGTGGACTACATATCCCGTCTGTAGTTAGAGGAAAGATCTAGACTTACAGACTTATGACCTAGACCTAGCGATTGACATTTTCTGACCTCCCAACACACCTCATAGTCAGAACCTGGTGGCAGATGAACAACGTGCCCCAACAAAACCAGCAATCTAAATCGACCTTAGCAAGCTCGACTGGGTTAAGACTCATTTGACGTTACCTAGCGATTATAACAATCTAAATCGTCTTGCATTCAATCATCTTCCCTACGGCAGAGCTCCACAAATACTTACGTCGGATTGATTTAAGAATATTTGTTCGTACAGGCAAGAGTTTATTATTCAGGTATTAATGGAATTTACTAAACTGAATAAAAGGGTGCTTGAAGAGCCAAAAAGGTCAGTTTCAACTCTAGAAATTGTCGCCGACCGGTGCATTAATCTGTTTTGTGTGTTCTCGTGTTCATCGATAGGGAGTTGCACGATATCCGGGCTCGAAAATTCTATTTTCCCGTCTATCATGGAGCACATCTTTCGGAGCGGAGCAACGGCGGCTTATCCGTGTACGGGGCACCTAATAACAGTTCCAGGTTCAGGGAATAGGCAGCTCATCAGATATCACAAACCTCCCCCGCATCCACGAGAGTGTGTACCTAGTGCATGTCAGTGAATGAGCCAATCTCTTCTATGATAGCTTGTATAGTGTCTTGTGTTTAATGCTCAGCACTTTTGTTAACCGCCCCGCTACTCGGGCAACGGCCGCCTCGCACAGAGTTGTTAGTGTTATGGTGTGTGTACACGAATATTGTCAGCACTGAGCTTAATTCACAATTAGAGTCAAGACAAAACGCGAATTGCTCATCAAGCGTAGTGTGATTTAGGTCCCTAATTTAGTCAAATTTTAACAAAACGCAATCCTGTGATCGCATAAAACAAATATAATTCAGTCGGTATTCGCTCACATCCATCTCCAAATCGTTCCAACTACTACCCCGTCGTGTTTAGCTTTCCCTGGAAATTAATAAATGAATGGACTCTCCTAATAACCCAACAATAGTAAGACAAATTAGCTGATATATCGACGATTTTTGGACAACATGGTACAAAACTATACCTTATAATATTTTTACCTACAACACTCAGTTAAGGCACTCCGGAACATTATTTGGAATTACTCTAAAAAACACCACTTGCAATTAAATCAAAATTTGAATTAAAATATTCGCGGTCCGCGCACTCGTACACGTCTCAAAGGATCACTCCCGAGAATCGAACCCGACTGTCCTGTAGTCAAGACCTGACTGTCCCGTCGCTAAAACCCCACTGTCCCTAGTATCCCAATCTCCAAAACCAAGGAAGCCAAAACACAGAGAAGCCCCCTCTCCGTCTTGTATTTTTGTTTTAACCCAGAAACTATCTTAGAACAATGTTTCTAAGGATTATAATTAAGTGCCGCATCTTTGCATGGACAAGTGCATAAGCCACGCCCACAGACCCCTTTTTTCTCGCAATTATGAGTGTTTGGGTTGAGGGCTCATAATTTACTCTCTCGTTTGACAGATTTTATTTCGCTTAGTTCAAATTTCAATTGTATGGGCGTAATACGAGCCAAACACTTTCAACATGTGCAAGGAACAAAAACGGCTAACATCGTTAACACGTGCAAACAATTTAGTTCACATCACAAAGAAAAGCCAATTGTAGGATGACAGATACTTTGTGCTTTATCATAGATTTTATGGCCCTTGGCCTTCACAACATGTGTTCGTCTACCTAACTTGTGAGTTTAAATGTGTTTGCATGGGAGTGTTTTATTTTTTTATTAGCCATAGCTATTTCCAAACATTGTTATCGAATTTCTCTTAAAATGTCCATACAATGGTCTGGGACTAAATCTCATGTTTCCAAACTACTTGAAACAAATATTAATTGCTAACACATTTCTGAGGAAGTGTGTGGAAGCTAAGCTTTGGACATTTTATTTTTTTGTAGACTGGAATGCTATGCAGTTGCTTTAGACAAAAGGCGCATTGAATAATTTATTTAGGTATTTAAGCCTGCAGTATGAACTGTTACAGTAGGTGGGTACCTAAATGTTTATGGTAGGTAGGTTGGTCATGGATAGCACACCAGTAAATACTACCTAGTATCTACCTACCTAAAAATTCTAAATTTAAAAATTCATCCAATGATAACAGTATTTTGCACTTTAGCCTGCGGCTTCTCATGGGATTAAAAAAATAACGCACCTAGTGTAAAGTAAGACAGTGGCACCGACTCCAAATAAATAAATTATAAGTTCCCTACTTACTTATTTCTATTGTTTAGTGCAACCAGATTTTTGAAGGCGGTTCATTGTTAGGGTTCCGGACCTTAAAAGGAAAAAACGGAACCCTAACAGGATCACTTTAGTTTTATTAATAAAGTTTATTTTTAATCTTCTCTTCTATTTAAAATTCGAACGCGCGTGGGTTTGTAATTCTCATCCTCCTTAGCGGCTTGACTTGATTTTTTTGTTTTTTTATACTTTCTTTCCGTTGACCTGTAGCTATAGTTGGGGCCGGTAGATGCCGCTGATTTCAAAATCCAGAAAATAAAACCTACGCAAGTGCTAGTTACTCAGTTTATTTACAAAATAACTTTAATTAATGCATTGCATCATGAATTTGATTCTAATGTGACCTTAAATTACTGGTCACTCCCTCCCGCGATGGCGGGGGAGTCTGCAATTTATCTGTGTTCAGGAAATGTCTCACGGGTTGTCGACCAGGTGACGCGAGAGTCACAGCCGGGAGAGAGCTGGCCCGGCGCCACCGCCCTTCACCTTGCTCCGTACATTTGGCACCCGCCAGCTTCCCGCGAAAAAAAACATAGCAATCACGTGGTCATGTGAAAAAGTTGAGTTTTCATTTGCTCTTGAACCGTTCCAGTTATAAATACGAGTGCTGTAATTTCGTATTCTTGGAGACTGAAATATTACAATTAAGTAGGTATAGATAGATACATCACATTTCTCCTACGCACGGAGCCAAGACGAGCGCAGAAAATCACTACATAGTATAAAACAAAGTCGCTTCCCGCTGTCTGTTCCTATGCTTAGATGTTTAAAACTAAGCAGCGGATTTTAATGCGGTTTTAAATAGATAGAGTGATTCAAGAGGAAGGTTTATATGTATAATACATGCATAATATAATCGAGAAACACTGACAATATTAGAGCCGTGCGAAGTCGGGGCGGGTCGCTAGTGATGAATAAGCTGTTGCGATAATTGCGTCACTCTCATAAAAAATCTAGTAGATGTATGTATTTTTAACAGACTGCCATGCTCACCATTTTTCTTTTATTACATGAGCATTCGTTAAATTTAGGTAGGTACAAACATAACTGGTAAAATGAATTATCAGGTATTTAACAAAATCACGTCCAAAGTACAAAAAGAACATGTGGTTACCCAATCGGAATGCCCGTACTTATATTCCGAAATCCCTAGCCTATCAGACGTGCACCGATGGACTTTTCACTCTATAAAATCTATGTGCGCTAATCATGTTCCCAAAACAGAAGCCTCGAAGCTGTAAACACACCTAGTGGCATTCCCCTCCGCCCTGGATATCACAGTAGTTAAGCCATGTCTGAGGACATCGGGATGCCTGAACACTTAGAACGTAGAAGTTGAACAGTCCGGGTCGGAACTCGGAAACATCACCTTTCATCCTTCTTCTACTTCATTTGTAAAAGAAGGATAGCAGCTGTGAAACTATCCGTCTATTGTTAATACCCCCCTGAACACGTTAAAAAAATAAAGCTTATCGTAGGTATAACTGGGAAATGGTGATAACATACTTACCTACATTATGAAACACAAAATAAAACAAAAACAATATTTGTTTAGGTATAAACATTTGGTACAATAATACTTAAGTAGTTGATAGGTATTATAATGTAAAAGTAGGTAGGTACAACTTACTCAATATATTCTAATTAGATACTCCACAACGATTCCTTATCGCTATCTACGACCTTATTACGTATAGATAGACATGAATCACAGCCGTAGCAGGTACCTACAGAGGTAGGAGTGTAGGGTGTAGTGTCAGTGGAAACAAATCGATGCATCTGACGATTGATTTAACCAGATTGGCGCGAACATGATTGCATGAAGTCTTTATTGTGGGTATATCAGTCCTCAGTAGGTTAGAGGGTTTCTTCTCCACATTATAAAAAGTCAGACCTTGATCTTATTTCAGGGGGTACTTATTCACAGTCGTCAGAGAGTTTCCGTGTCGAAAAAGACAGCTCTCATCCTTCTAATTGACATGTAAAAAGAGGATGGAAGCGGTTGTTTTCGACATAATTTCTCGTTAATTTTAAATAATAAAATAAAATAAATATCGCCAAACTGAAACACCAACTGTATGGTCCCAAACTAAGCAACGATTGTACTATGTGTACCTTACAATGGACTGGGGCAGATCCCAGTGACTCCCAGACTTGGTAAAATTACGAAAAGGCCATTTCGGAAATTTGCCCCGGCGGGCATCGAACCCGCAACCACCATGTGCAGTGAGCCGAGCGGCCTACACTCGAACCACTACGCCAAGCGGTCGTCAATTTATACATTTTATATGAAGATAAAATTATATAACTTTCTATAGAAGTGGGAAGTGTCAGAAAAATCTAATCATGTCCAAGAAAGAGCATCTGAACTCAATTCGGGGGCAAAGTCCATGCAATATGTGTTTCCCGGACGGCTTGCCAAACGCCTATTCAAGGTATTTATGTCCGGTTCATGTCATGCAACTGTCCCGTGTCTGCTGTCCCAGTAATAAAAGCATTAAATACCTAGTTTTAGATGTTAATAATACCTTTACGACTATTTTGTATTCTACTGGTAAGGTACCTATTAATTCCTATTGATATTGAAGATAAGGTCAAGTAGGTAACATTTTAGTAGGCATGCCCTAAATCCTCTTTGAACCCGCAAGAATTCAATCAAAAGAATAGAGCATAGCAACTGGGAGACAAAAAAAGACAGCTATGATAATGATGTCTAGAAATAAATTGTTTTACAAAATAAACATCTGAAAAAATGAAAATAATGAAATTGTAAAAATATTTAAGTCTACATGTTTGCAGTTTGCAGGTTAATTCGTTTGGAAATGATGCCCGCAGACTTGAGAAACAGAAAAAATAATTATGTAAGAGTGCTTAACTTGTGACCCTTAACTAGGCATTGCCTGTATCTTAAGGCATTGCCTGTATCTTAAGGCAATGCCTAGTTTAAGGGTCACAAGTTAAGCACTATTACATAATTATTTTTTCTGTTAGAAGAAACCAAGTGAAAATCCAACCTTCCGCAAACGTGTGTTATTCCACCTTCAAATGATTTGTCACCTCATGAAAACATAAATAGAAAGGTTTGCACAAACGTGAAATGTACAAAGTGTAATGTACATACAATAACATTAATTACCGTGTTCACTGATAAGATAGCGGGTGATAAGCCGAGTGACAACAGCCAGCGGTGTCCCATCGACACTCCACATGCGCATGAGTCGCGTGTAATTGTCGGCTGATCTTCAATTGTCGATAATTATTGATAAATCACATGATTGTTGTGTTGATAATTATTAGATAATCTACAGGTAAGAACTTACTAGGTTATGACGTGATTAGTCATAAGCCCGCATTGATAAATCGAACTCAAATCTGAGAGCGGTCTTGAGTATCCTTTCGACATGTTATTTTGTACTGGAATGACATAAGAATGGCATTTCCAAAATCGCTCTCAGACTAGTAATCGCTTTATTAATACGAGCCTTAATTTGTACTTTCTTACTTTCACTAGTAAATATTATTCATTATTTAGTTATTGAATTTCGGCCTTTTCAGTAGTTTAATAGTCGAGGCATTTTGTATGCGTAAAACTGAACAGTGTTTACTGATTTTAATAGTTGAATTCATGAACCTCTAGACCACAGGTTGAATTATAACGCCTACGTCATAACGGCTTCTGCCTGTTTCTATTGCATTTCTGTTAGTGTTTTTCGCTGTCTAAAAATAATAGACAACAACCATAGTCCTACTAATATTATAAATGCAAAAGTTTGTGAGTGTGGATGTTTGTTACTTTTTCAGGCAAAAACTACTGAACGGATTTGGATGAAATTTGGAACACAGCTAGTTTATGACCGGGATTAACACAAAGTATCCTACTTTTTATCGAACCAAATTTTTGTTAAGTTAAATACTACGCGAATGAAGTCGCGGGCAGAAACTAGTAGACCATATACCTGTCTATTTCATGGACAAGCTGTCTTATAGTACTAAGTTTTCAGAAGAATAATTAGCTTGAAGCGTATTAGTTCCTATTGTTCTGTGACTTAACAAATAAAACAACATATAAATCGTGTAAATGTTTTGTCAATGCAGGGGTTACAACAAACAACATAACCATGTCATAGAATGATGCTACATCCTTGTAGCTTATAGTCATATCGGTTTAAGACTGCATCACGTGACTTGAGCTGGCTCTGCTTAAAGCTTCATTCATCCATGTCGGCCGAAAAATTCTTGGCGCGTTCTCTAGCAAAGTACTTAGAATGACCTTTTTTAAAAAAACTTTCAGTATTTTCAATAGATTTTTATGAGCTGCCAGAGATGTGCATTTTTTAGATGAATGTTCGGTTATATTTGCCAAGTCAGGCGCCCAGGCGCTTGTTAGTTCTCACCCACTGATCTGACGCTCGATTTATACTAGGCATGGCAATGATTGCTACTTTGAATTAATTTTCATTACTATGTGAAATTATGTTTTCTTCCATTGTTATTTCACCTGTGATTTTTCACAGCCAATGATTTTATTCATATTCAATTTTCACGATGTCACTTAATCCTATGACGTCACTGGTCGATGATGTATCATGAAAGCCGGGACGGGATCAAACGCCTTGCGATTTAATTGTAAAGATTTTTAACAGTTTCTGTCTATGTCGGTAGCAGGTGCTACTTATGAAAACTTATATAATATGATTTTACACACGCTACCTGTGAAATGGTCTAACACTAATTTATACTAAGGCACGGGGATATGGGAAACTAAAGTCACCTTTAGTGTGTCTCACTTACTCATCTAGTGTAAAGTAACGTTTATATCTATAAGTACCTTAGAGGTATAGAATAGTGACTATGTTTTACCGAAATTTTGTTCTTCATGAACAAATACATAATGAACAAGATATCGATAAAAATAAGAATTCTTCAGGTATAAGGTTTTAAGTCCTAGGAGACGAATAGAGGGAAAGCCTTTTAGGAGCTCAAGTTACCATTGATGCAAAGAACAAGAACCTCTGAGGTAGGTACCACAATTTGGTTCATAGTTAATAAATAGGTACGTAATTATTTCTAAACAATAATTGAAATTAATGTACCTACCTTACTAAATATGGAGCTAATTATGTTGGTCTGTTTAGTATGATTTTAGTACTATATTCTTAAAAAGAGGATAACTAGCAATGTGTGTTTATCACATTACTAGTATTCCCTTTAGCCCCTCCAACTAAGCTATTGCTTGTGCTAGGAGTGGGCTCACGTCAATAGTTTAATGGCCAGGATGGGTATCGAACCCGGAACCTCTCAGCTACGAGGACGGCCCCTCTAACCACTAGGCTATAGACGCTTCACTTATTAGGTACTCTATAAGAAAAATACTAAGTTCGTTCATCATTTGATTGGAGGGCGCCTGCGTATTTAATGACGCATTTTGACCCTGAATGGAAATGTGTTAATGTTACATAGGCCATTGTAATTAAACAAGAAAATTACTATGCGCGAACTTGAAATTATGAAAATGAAGTCATTTCTATACCGTTTTGAGGACATACCTAAGTGTATCATTGTAAAGTGACGATTATAATTGTGCCTGTTACTTGACAACATACACTAATTAAATACTTAATAGAACGTGCCTTACAAGTTACTTACCGCACTAAGGATTTAATTTTGCAGCGATTAAATATGTTAAACCTATTTAGAAAATATAATATTGAAAAATAAATTTGTTAGTTATTAAATTTAAGAACAATCAGCTGCAATTTCTATTAGTGAGTACCTACTAACTTAATTAGTATTTTCTAATTAAGTTGTGGCATGGTAGGCCTTTCTAAGTCGAACAAACTCTCTGCACACTCTTCTCTATGTGATTAAAAATACAGTGTCATGGCAAATATAATTTAAAAGAGTTTTGGAACATCTTCGCGATGTAAATAAATCGTTTTGTTTACGTCAGATGTTTTTTAGTCTTGAAATACCTAATAACTTCCTGAAAACTAACTATTTTCGTATGATCTTAACATTCTGACTTGGCGCAACGTTATACGTTACCAGTATCCTTGAAGAAATCAGCAAAGTTTTCATTCACATCCACAATTTTCCAGCTTTTTACATAAAACATTACCACAGAAACGAATTACACGTGACACTGCTACATACTTATTTATTCTGGCGGATGTAATTGGAACTAACTTTTTTTAAAGAGAAGATTTTTAATTATTTGACAGTTTTGCGTAGACAGTAGCGACACCTTAATCTGCACAGATAAGTTTGTAGCACATTTCATTCGACATCGGACAATGTCATGGATGACTGTGGACTGTTGTATTGCGTTTTGTGTTTTGGCGCTGGGTTCCATTTCTCATTATCGGTGACCGCACGTCATCTGCCAGTAATTATCATTGTTGGCTTCGTACTGTGTCTGAAATAAGGGCCACACCCACTTCTGTAATGTTTCAAACGTGTCATATTACGTTTTACTGAAACTTTTAATAAAGGCTTAGTTAGGGACGCCTGCATGAAATGCTATGAAAATCGTTTTAAAATTAATTTGACTGAGTGTGTTTATCACTCAAAAAAATAAATACCCTAAATGACATAGACAATTTAGCGAAACGTTTCGTTTGACGTGCTGAGTAATTGTTTTTTTTTATGTGTACCTCTACAGTGAAATAAGGTTTCACATAACGATGGTAGAGACAAGATGATAGCCAAGTTATACCTGACTACATCAACTACACGGGCTTGCTCGACCGGGTAACACCGCACTCTCTCACAGAAGATCGGCGTAAATTATTGTAAAGAGATTTATAACAAAATGTCGGAACAATAAAAAGTCAAACTGCAAAAGTAAAAAGCAAATTCTTACCTACGACCACATTTCTTTCAATAATAATTTGAAAATAGAACTCGCGGATCACTTCTGGCTAGTGCAATTCTAGCTTGAACCCACCTTGAACCCTTGCCCCCTTAAACGAGGTTTAGCTGTTGTATAGTTACACCATGCTTTGTCTTCTTCTTTCAAATGTCAAATTAATAATGACAGAAAAAGATAATTCAGTGTGTAACTATTCGCCCGCTCTACTACGTTTAATTTTAATAAGGGTGGTTAAGAGTAAGGAAATATGCAAAGGGAATATAATCAGTACGTTTGTTTAATGTTTACTCCGCCCCTGACAAGGTCATGGCCACTAAAAGCTGGTAACATTAAGTAGTAGTAGTCACACCGTTTTGTGTTAAATGGTAGTCCGTGTTGCATTGGCTTAACACAATATACCAGTTTAACGCAACAATAGAGCCTGATTACTTTACTCGTATGTATAACAAGAGCATAATCGTAATCAGAGCAGAGTTCAATGGCACCTGCGGTATTTTCAGTTTTCGCTTTTAACAACATCTGAAAATTGTTAGGTAGCTAGCAGGTGTCTTAGTTGTGTATAAAATGTTAATCATGAATTTTGTTGCGTATTAGATCCTTATAATTTTCCAAAGAAACGGTGAAAGAGATAGTTTTTAACATAGGTAAGTGCTTACATTTACTTTTAGAAAGTAGAGATAGCCGATTGGGCTGCGTGCAGAATGTCCAGGGTTCAAACGCCGGCGCGCAACTCTGGGTTTTTGAAGTCTATAGACGAAGAACTGTTTCCTGACGATGTTATCCTACACCTTCGGCAAGTGATAATAATCCCTGGAAGTCGAGCTGTGATTTGAACCTGCACACATTTTGTTCCAAATCGCGCGTATGATCACAAAGCTATCAGAGCTGTTTGTTACGGTTTGTGTCGCAAAAAATATTTTAAACTAATTAAATATAATGTGTATAATGTTATCAGTGACGGTCGCCTGCCCGATAATAATATGTGTTGCGTTCAGTGTTTAGCTATGTGTTAGACGCATAATTAGGTAGGTAACATTGCTAACAGATACCTTTTGTAATAGGATACTATTAAGCAGATCTTATAGGTTTATTTAGATGTTAGTAACACCAAGTATCACGACGGAAATTTCCGTAGTTAATGTGGTAAATGAATATGGTTTACGCTGCCATAAAATACGAAGATGTCAATATTTAGCATTGATCATTGAAGGAAAATATGTATTTTAAAACTTTGCGTCTTGGTCCTGCTACCTATCTACCTAATATGGAAGGTACCTATCTACCTAATATGTGACAAATGTAATGGCTCAAAAAATCGAATGGTGGTGACGATGGACCAACCACATCCTTGGGACTCTACGCTCGAGAGCAACAGTTTCCGTAACACATACGCTTATTAAGGTGTACAGGATTTTCAATCGACCAATCAAAATTCTTTATTATTTTCAATAGGCCAATCACAATGCGCTGTGTTCGCTCCCCACCAATAACATTATCGATGTCCCTGCTCCCTACCCGGAAAGTGTTTTCGAAATTATATTGAAAGTTATTCCTAGCGTGAAGTCTGCGGTGGTGACCAAAGACACTCATGGCCATATTCACGAGCTGAATAACGAATAGTCCAATTTTTTTCTGAACACACAGGCACTATCTTCTAGAGTTGCCCTAGTATCGATTCTCTATCGAAAGGTGGCCAATTATTCTATCGTGACAAAGGAAACTATTCACAATATCCATAGCCTAGCGTTAGTGTCAATACTATTATGATGAGCTACAGTATCGATACAATTGAATACTGATAGTATCGATAATATCGTAGATAGTACCGATGTTCTTAAGGCTAAAGCGCCCATCTAGCCCGCGAAGTTCAAAATTTTTGAGGTTTTTCAGAAATTTTTCAAAATCTGACAATAATAAAAGGCACATTTTGTAATTCGCGACAAAGACCGTGTGCAGTGCATTTATTAATATATCCAACTTACTCTAAAATATTTAAAGAACGACAGCTATCCAGTTAATCTGGCAAATTTTGTATATTTAGTGATTAACTAGTATCATATCCACCGTGATAATATTTAGAGTAAAATAAATGTATTAATAAACGCACTGCATACTGTGTTTGTCGCAAATCATAAAATGTTGTCTTAAATGTTTTCAGATTTTGGATAAACTATAAAATACTCGTAAAATTTTGAATTTCGCGGGCTAGACAGGCGCCTTCACCTTAACGTTATGTAATTACGATCTGTTTTTCGTCTACATTTTAAAATAGACCTGTCAGAAAGCTGTGTACATACATACAACATAGGTACATCATGCTGGGTGATTGCAAATGAACATCCGTCTTGTGTGGCCCACAATATTAGCTCTACAAAACAAACACGCCTCGTCTTATTACGTAGGTAGTAAGGTATTATTCGCCAGTGTTTCATTGGTACATTTTTAACTCGTTTGACGTCATAGAGATTTTACATTTCTTTAATGAGCAGGTATTGGAACGTCGGCTGCGTTAATGTGATTTATAACACGGGAACCTATTCAAACCTACCCAAACTCTAACTCAAAATTGATTTTATGTAAGCCAACATAGCATTTATGAACAGTCAGAATCTCCCACCGCTTCAGAATGCTGCTTCCACTGAGAAGATCCGGCAAGAAACTCAATAGTTACTCTTTTCAAAGGCATTTTAAGGGTTATGTTACATCTAATAGGTATTCTTTTATGTAATTAAAATGTAAGTTATATTTTTTTGATTGTTATTTCTGATTCCAAGGAAGAGAAGCAGTCTGTCCAGCCAGAGGTCATCATCTTCTTCATCTGGTGATCAGATACCCAATTATGGGTCGATGTAAGTTCTTAAACATAATACGGGTTGGAGTTATGGTTATCAAGGTTGGTTCTTCAAAATCATGCCTTTTGGAGTCGATATTAGCGTTGGTTTTCCATTTATGTTATATTTTGGGTGTTGGTAAAGGTCGCTTTTACAGGTTGAAACTCTGCATGAGAAGAAAGGCTAGCTTAGCATGTATCTGTCCTTTTTCTAAATTCTTCATGGAAGCTCGGAAGCAATCTTGGTTCTTGTCTTGGTTGAAAGCAAGGTTCATTTATTATCTATAGATTGTAGGTACCTATTTGTATATTGTATTTAAATATATGTGGTTATGTTTTGTACTTGTGTTGTTGTCTGTATTTCTTGGCTGGTATAAAATAGAGAGAGGTTGTTATGTGGTTGCAACAATTTAAATTCGAACCGGAGACATTGCAGTAAGTATGGACGGTTGGATTCTGGATTTGGCTATGATTGTCATTAATTAGGACAATTGGACGCATTCTGGGCTTCCTGTCGCTTCCGTTCTTTGATAAATAATTGTGTATACGTATTTATTTAAACGGAATGTTGTCGAAAACTTGTAAGTTAAGCCTTGCATACTTATTTATAGATAAGTATTATTGTTAAATAGAGATGACTTTAAATAATATGTTTCTAACGATAAGAATATCGCCCCACCATTGAACTCGGTTATGTGACCCTCAAAAATATACCTAGTTAGTAGACAGGTAGGCAATATAGTCGATTGCTGAAATTCCCTATCATAGCGCCTATATTCCCAAAGGGGTTGACAGGAGTACCTATGGCGCTGCACTCACATTTTGCCAATGGGATTTGGTCCCAATGTAAAGGTAGTTAGGGACCATTATTTATACGTATACGTGCCCTAAAATTAAAACAGTCACGTTGTGAAACGTAAATCCATCTAACATGTGAGGTAAATAGTGTATTCACACATTTACACTGAAACTGGAGCAATATGATAGGTATTATACTTCGTGCTTCGTCCTCGATATTAGTAACCTGTAAGAGAATATTCATCACACAATGTAGTAACGCCTACGTGCCACCGCTTTATATCACTAATTTGAGAGTGAAAACACTTTTTTTTTTTTTTTTTTTAATGTGGGTACTTTATTCTATATGTAACCGGCGCTCACCCTGTAGCCTCATTCGTCTTTTAGTGCCTCACCGCTCAACACTAATTTCAACAAATCAGTGTCGGTTGAATTTAAAAACTAGTTCTTAGCATTTTATTACCCTAACATGCCTAAAAGAAGGCTTGCCGACAAAAATGATTTTGTGTATTTCAAAAAGAAATTAAAGAAACTTGAACAGGAATTGAATAAGTCACGTAAGGGAAAAAATCGTATAATCGAATCATCGTCATCTTCATCGTCGTCGTCATCGTCGAGAGGAGCTTCGCCCGGCCCGCAGGACACACAAGGTACCTATTTCTATCGTTCGAACAAAATTGTGTTTCAAGCGTAAATATTCTCAAGATACCGTCGCCTGATAGTTGTGTTCGGTAAAGTTTATTATGTTATCGAATATATTCTACATAATTCAATTCGCGTGTAATTCTGTGGGAATTACATCTTATTGAATATCTAAGCAGGTAGATTTTTCAAAGTGGCTCGAGCCAGTCTGTGGGACTGACTCATCACACCAATGAATCGGTTTGCGTGTAATTCTGTGGGAATTATATCTTACCGACGTAGGTACACTATATAAAGTTGGACTGCGCGTAATTCTTTGGGAATTACGTCTTTCTAACTGTACCGACAAAAAATAAATCCATAGATTTATTTTCAAATCATACATCAACTTGGCTTACGAATAATGTTTCAAGGGATAAATAATTAAGTTACCCGCATTATTCCAAGCAAACTACCTTCTAATAAATGAATATCAATGCCTTTCAGGCGGAGATTATCAAAGTGGCCCCTCGACGGTGGATCTACCTACATATAATCATGATGGTGATCAAGATAATATCGCGCCGCTCATAGTCGATGGACCGTCCGCATCAACATCTGCAAATATTCAAGATGAAAGTATTTTGACAGCAGGGGCAGACGCAAAAGATTCTGCCGCACCGGATGACGCACTCGACAACATTGTGTTGGACATCCTGGGGGAAGACCCTTCGGCGACCATCACCTACGGTCCCGATATTCATAAAGACTTGGCGTGTCGATTTGAACACATCGCTACTAACGGTTTGGAACTAAACCAACGAAAAGAGTTGCTAGCAAAATATCAAATTCCTGCTAACTGCACTCTTATTGCCGCCCCAGTTCTTAATGCAGAAATAAGAGCGGCTCTACCGGAACCTATGGTTAAAAGAGACAAAAGTTTCGAAATAAGACAAAAACAACTCGCGGCCGCCATTTCGAGCCTGGCTTCGATAATGACTGACCAACTCACAACCACACATATTAACCAAGATCTCCTTAAAAAACTTATGGATACGGCTCGCTTGCTATGTGATATTCAATCAACTGATTCCAAAACCAGACGAAATTTTGCAATGTTTTCTGTAAAGAAAGACATGAAAGAACATCTATCGAATACTAAAATAGATAAATTTCTGTTTGGAGAAAATCTTTCTGAGACTGTTAAAACAGCTAAAGCCGTTAGTAAATCCGGAAGTGACCTTAAGGTACAACAGAAACCGTTCAAGAAACCAGCTACGTCGCAAAACCCTAAACCACAAACTGCAAAAAACTGGAAGGGCCAGGCCCCAGCGCGCAGGCCGCCGGGACCGCAGCGGAGCCGCGAGCCTGCCCCTCGCCGCGCGCCGCCCGCGCACACATCCAGGCAGTCATCGCCTCCGCCGAAGACGACCCGCCGCCGATAGACTCGGTAAGGTACGCGGGCCAGTTATCGGGTTTTCATAAACAGTGGTCCCTAATTACATCGGAATCGCTCATTTTAGAATGGATTGATGGCTACAAAATAAAATTTTCACAACCTGTTGTGCAAAATTACATTCACAGCCCTATTAAACATTCAGAATCGGAAACGATACATTTTTATGAATCTATACAAGGCCTACTCAACATAGGAGCAATATCGGAATGCTTTTATAGTGAACAACAATACATATCGCCGGTGTTTTTGAGACCTAAACCCAATGGAAAAATGAGAATCATTGTAATTTGAAAAACTTAAATAAATATATCACCACTAGGCATTTTAAGTTAGAAGACTTACGGACAGCTGTAAAACTTGTGTCTAAAGACTGTTTCCTAGCCACTGTAGACATAAAAGATGCTTACCTTCTTATCAATGTCAACGAAGTGTCTAGAAAGTATCTAAAATTCATGTGGAATGGGATTCTTTACCAATTTAATGTTTTGCCATTTGGCCTTAACACAGCACCATATATTTTCACCAAGCTGATGAAACCTGTTGTTAGATTATTGAGATCAGCTGGTTATTTATCAACTATTTATTTGGATGATATTTTACTGATTGGACGCTCTTATAACGAATGCATAGACAATATAAACATAACTCTAAAGCTGCTAAAAGCACTAGGATTTATAATAAATTTAGATAAAAGTAACCTTATACCTTCTACTTTGTGTAAGTTTTTAGGATACATAATCAATACTCGCACTATGCAAATTGGCTTACCAAGAGAAAAACAAATTAATATCCGAAAAGAATTAATCATGTTTTCCAAAAAATCACGCTGCAAAATCAGGAAATTCGCACAACTAATCGGCTCACTTGTGTCGGCCTGCCCGGCCGTTGAGTATGGATTATTATATACTAAGGAATTTGAACGCTGCAAATACCTTAACTTAAAACCTGATAATAATTTCGACAAATATATGAATCTCCCACAATGCTTATTAAATGACTTTCGATGGTGGATTCGTGCTATCGAAAATCCTGTACACAGGATTAGGCATAACAACTATGAAATAGAGGTATTTTCTGACGCCTCAACGACGGGGTGGGGCGCCGCGTGCGGCGCCGAGACTGCCAGCGGTCCTTGGTCAGAACAGGAGCGCAAACTTCACATTAACCAGCCCGAACTGTTAGCGGCATACTTTGCAATCAAGATCTTTACCAAAGATTTAACTAATTGTCAAATCCTACTGCGTGTAGATAACTCCACAGCCGTTTCATACATTAACAGGATGGGCGGCATTCAATTTCCCCACCTAACATATGTCGCAAAAAAGATATGGCAATGTTGCGAATCTAAAAGGATTTTCGTATTCGCGTCCTACATCAAATCTAAAGAAAATATCATTGCAGACATAGAGTCTCGTCGACTGCATCCCGATATAGAATGGGAGCTTAATGACTCTGCATTCGAAATTTTAATTAAAAAATTTAATCTTCCAAAGATAGATTTGTTTGCCAGTAGAATCAACAACAAATGTAACAAATACATATCCTGGTTTAAAGATCCCCATGCTTTTGCTGTGGACGCATTCACAATTAGTTGGTCAGATGATTATTTTTACGCTTTTCCACCTTTCGCCATTATACTCAAAGTTCTGCGAAAAGCCATCGCTGACAAAGCGACGGGCATCATAGTTGTACCAATGTGGCCCACCCAACCATGGTACCCGATTTTTCAAAGCCTTTTAATATCAGAAATTATTATATTCAGACCTGATGACCAACCAATTATTTCTCATTCCAGCAACATCCATTCCAGTCTGACATTAGCTGCAGGGATATTATCCGGGAAGGGCTACTGCGCCGAGCAGTACCAGAATCATCAATAGACATCATGCTAGCTTCCATTTCACCCAATTCACTAAAACAGTACAGTGTATACATTAAACAATGGCAAATCTTTTGTAAAGAAAACAATGTAGAAATTTATGAAACCTCTATCAAGCCTATAATGGGTTTCCTTACTAAAATGTTTGATGGTGGCAGTGGATATGGCTCTCTAAATAGCTGTAGGGCAGCACTTGCCCTAATCTTAGGACCAAACATCTCAGACGATCATAGAATCCAAAGGTTCTTTAGAGGTGTTTTCCGATTAAGACCTCCCACACCTAAGTATGAAATGACATGGGACCCTAGTTGTGTTTTAGATTGCATATCAATTTGGTACCCAAATGAACGTATATCATTGGAACTGCTGTCTAAAAAATGTGCAACATTGTTAGCTCTTATTACCGCTCATAGGGTTCAAACCTTGTCAAAAATAAAAATACAAAATATTAATATTCTTCCTACAAAAATATTGATTAAAATTCCGGACCTAATAAAAACTTCCAAAATTGGGACTAACCAACCTATATTACAAATACCGTTTTTTAATGAAAAACCACAAGTTTGCCCGGCTCAGTCGCTAATCTGTTATATAGATAGAACGGCATCTATAAGAAAAAGCGATACATTATTTGTCAGCTTTAGAATGCCACATAGCACTATTACGGGCCAAACCATAAGTCGATGGATTAAAAATACACTGCAGGATAGTGGTATCGACGTATCGATTTTTTCCGCGCACAGCACGCGACACGCGGCTACGTCTCTGGCTTACGCGCAAGGGGTCAACATTGACCACATTCGAAGAACAGCTGGCTGGAGTCCCAGCTCCAATACCTTCGCTAAATTCTATAATAGAACAATTCTTAGCTCAGACGAAGCTGCGCTAGCGAATGCTGTCATCAATCCTTGTTGATTAAATATATAATATGTAGAATTAAACTATGTAATTGTTGTCATCATTGAGATATAAGTATCAATAAAAAATGTAATACTCGTAAACAATTTTTATTCCACACCATTTCCTAAACCTGCTTATGTACTCTCAAAGTCTACATTGTGTGATGAATATTCTCTTACAGGTTACTAATATCGAGGACGAAGCACGAAGTATAATTAATGATTAAACGAACTTACCTGTAAGTGAAGTTCTATCATAATTATACGAGTGCTTCGTCCGAAGATATTAGTACCTAATACCCACCCACCCTAAGCATACAGCCCGACATGCAGGTTTTGAGGAAATATAAAACTAAAAACGAATGAGGCTACAGGGTGAGCGCCGGTTACATATAGAATAAAGTACCCACATTAAAAAAAAAAAAAAAAAAAAGTATTTTCACTCTCAAATTAGTGATATAAAGCGGTGGCACGTAGGCGTTACTACATTGTGTGATGAATATTCTCTTACAGGTTACTAATATCGAGGACGAAGCACGAAGTATAATTATGATAGAACTTCACTTACAGGTAAGTTCGTTTAATCATTAATTATAGTAAAATACAATAGTATGCCACGGCCAAAACATACGAATAGTGTCAATAGTAAGTACCTGTATGCACACAGGAGTTATCAACATGACATAATTCTTAATGATTATATTTTATGCAATTTAAAACTATATAATTACAAGGAAAAACAAGTCATATATCGTCATGTGACAATGCTATCTTGAATGTCTCAATCCTGTATTTTTCGCGTTAGTAACACCTAAACCAAGAAGTGTCAGGTGGCAAGCAACTTTAACTCCTACATCTGAAAGTATTGATGCCTTACTGATACTTTACGATGCCTGGAATGATGGCAATACAGTTAGTTTAGTAAGGTTTTGTTTATAAACATATCTTTCTACATAATCAACAATAAATACTAAGTAGGTATTCTGATTTAAACACAAAATTAAATAACTAAACATTTTTATAAGTAGGTACGTTCCTGACTACTTAAGTACATGTCTTTTATAACAAAAGACGGCAAAAAACCGTGCAACCCGCCCGATGTTAAGGAGTTACCGTAGCACTGTTCGCACCTTGTCGCCCTGTCGGGGACTGGGACTGCAGGAGCTGGGTTTGGTTGGTCTTCCTGATCTCCCACTCAAACGAAACACACCTATAATATCAACTTTACGCCGATTTAGATGTTGTTAAAAACCCATATAAAACACATCAACAGTTTATTGAAACACTTGATGGCGATCGTTTAGTACCTATTGACCAATAAGTGCCTACGTAGATCTATGGGCGAGCCGGCCGTGATAGATGTCAATGGCGGGCCACATCAATTTCCTCAAAGTGTAATCGGAATAATAAATACTTTAATGGCGATTTTAGTATTCCGCCTATAGTTTTGGCCTTCCCATTAAATAGTAATAGACTCACTTCGCATATAGTTGAGGTCGCGTTTCAAATGTAACAAGTACTTATTTTCCCCCAAAACAATTAAGCATTTAACATTAAGGTGAAGGCGCCTGTCTAGCCCGCGAAATTCATAATTTTCGAGTATTTTTAAAGTTTATCCAAAATCTGAAAACATTTAAGACAACATTTTGTGATTTGCGACAAACACAGTATGCAGTGCGTTTATTAATACATTTATTTTACTCTTAATATTATCACGGTGGATATGATACTAGTTAATCACTAAATATAAAAAAAATTGCCAGATTATCTGGATAGCTGTCATTCTTGAAATGTTTTAGAGTAAGTTGGATATATTAATAAATGCACTGCACACGGTCTTTGTTGCCAATTACAAAATGTGCCTTTTATTATTGTCAGATTTTGAAAACATTCTAAAAAACCTCAAAAAAATTGAACTTCGCGGGCTAGAAGGGCGCTTTAGCCTTAAGTTTCTACTTTTTAACCCCCGATGAAACAAGGGGGATGTTATAAGTTTAACATGTGTATCTGTGTATCTGTCTGTTGCATCGTATCGCCCAAGCGGATGAACCGATTTTACTTTTGTTGTTTTTTTTGTTAGAAAATTATTCTGATCGAGAGTGTTCTTCATGAGCTATGTTTCATGAAAATCCGTTCAGCCATTTGAAAATTATCAACTCATTTGTAGGTTAAAAAGTCGTTTTTTAAATTTTCAATTTTAGTTATTACACATTAATATACAAAATATATCATAATATTAATTGATCGAAAGCTCTTCCAGATACTTGAAGATCTGTTGACAAAAACAGTAGTGACGTAACGATAACAAGTGCCACTGAAATGCGATCGCTGCTTTCTAGTGGAGCCATGATTTTGTCTCGTTCATGGGTCGACGAGGGAGACATATTTGCCGCTTTCGATTAAATTCGTGCGGGTTCCAAGACAATTTAACTTTTCCCCGGGACTCGTCGAGGGTCAAACCTCGACGTCATTATTGGGCACCATTGTCGTTCCTGGTTTACAGGAGTTACAGTGGTGGGAGTGTGTGGAGGGACCAGTCCAGACATATTTGCCGTGGTCTCCATTACTGTATAGCACTGCTTGTCTACATCCTATATACTATATACATAGGTAGAGCTAGGAACGAGAGAGCATGAAGTCGATATAATATCAATTACCTACACATCTATGCTAAAAATAATGGTTTGACGTCATTTCACCCCGACAGAGCGCAGTGGGTGGTAATTACGGTACGCATTTTAGTTAAGCATTTTAACGAATGTCGTGGCAGGAACTGTATAAGAGCAATAAGAGCTATCAGACTTTGGTATTGATGATTGCAGTTAAAGCTATATCGCTTTAAAACGTAGACTATGATGTAATATTTTGAATTTTCTGATGCTTGAAAGAGTAGACAATTTTGTTACTACTCTACTATCAAAACAAATTTGTTAGTGAATAGAATAGAATAGAATAGAATAGAAGGTATTTATTTGTGAACATAGGTTTGTGAATACAGTTGTGAAATATAGTTTCTTATTGAGTTCCAACATGACATGATTAATTGTTAATTGTAGCTGCAATATGAATATAATCTACAGATAAGAAATTCGTATATCCGCATAGCTCACGTCAACGAGATAACATTCACAATCATCTCGCCACAGACTCGTTGTTTACAACCTTTATACAGCCAAATACGATAGTTTAACGTGTAGTTAAATGGGCCCAGACAAAATAGAATTGTATTACGAATTGATAGAAGTAACTATTCAGAATAGTTTGAAATTCATAATGTAATAAACTGCCAATAAATCTTATTGGAAAGAGGTTTTCTTAATTATTATTTTTCTAAAGTTAGAAAGGTGAGTTTATCACATTATAGCGGCCCGCTCCGGCTTCGCACGGGTACATTGCGGTTACATTATTTGAGTTTTAGTAAGGATCCCTAATTTCTTTGAAAATATATTATAGCCTATGTCACCCGGGGATAGTGTAGCTGCCCAACAGTGAAAGAATTTTTCAAATCGGTTCAGTAGTTTCGGAGCCTATTCATTACAATCAAACAAACAAAGTTTTCCTCTTTATAATATTAGTATGACTAGTAGGTATTTCCGTTAGTCTCTCCAGCGAAGTTAATGCTTGAGTTAAGAGTGGGTTCACGTTAATAGTTTAACGGCCAGGATGGGGATCGAACCAGGAACCTCTCAGCTACGAAGGTCCATCTGACCACTAAGCTATTTACGCTTAAATTAACAATTAACACAGGTTACAGGTCTTATTCCCTTTAGGGTAACCGTCCATTTGGCTGTGCTATAAAGCGGGCAATCCCGCTTCGCCCAATAGGATCGTTTCATTTCCTCAGCTTCACTCCCCTTCGCTTAAGTTTTCAGGAAATGAAGCAACCCTATTGGTCGAAGCGAGCGGCTTGCTTCATAGCATAGCCGAGTGGACGGTCAGCTTAAAGGGAATAAGACCAAAGTCACGTAATACTTTAAAGAGAGTCATAGTTCAGAAGTCTATTGAATATAATCACTATCCTCCTTATTAATAAATGTGGTGTAGCGGGCGAATAGTTACACACCGAATTATCTCTTTCTTCATCAGTAAGTTGACATTCGAAAGTAGAAGACAAAGCATGGTGTAACTATACAATCGCTAAACCAAGTTTATTAATAAGGGGGTACCTATATATGTTTATCATATGTGTACCTGCTGTTAACATCCGCAGAATTTAATAACAATATTGATAACCTACGATCTTAGTAGACGTTAGTTATTTATCGATTAGTTATTAGTTTTAATGATGATATTACATAACAAACACTTATAGTGTCTGTTATCTATTTGTCGTGTTTCTGTCGTTATGGCATCACGAAACTTACGATTTCTTTTTGTCATTTGCAAATTTTGTGTGATAATCTTTGGTGTAAATTACTGTATGGATTTAGACACGCTCGGAATTCTTAAAGGCCCTATTTCCACTGGTGGTTTTCGATGCCAATGGGATAAAGCCCTAGGGGGTCTGCCACCGTCAAGCGTATTAAAAGCATGAAATAAAATAAATATCGCCAGACTGACACACCAATTGTATGGTCCCAGCCAAACTAAGCAATGCTTGTACTATGGGCACCGTATAATGTACTGGGGGCAATCCCAGCGAGACCCAGACCAGGGCAAATTACGAAAAGGTCATTTCCGCAATTTGCCCCGGTGGGTATCGAACCCGCAACCACCATGTGCAATTACGCCAAGCGGTCGTGCATCAAGCCAACTTTGTAGGTACACGATCAATTGGACTTGACTCAAACAAAAATTTACGAGCTTGCCTCAGACTGCTTGAACATGACCGAACCTTGCGCCAATGTTTTTATTCAAGTTCAAGAATAGCAAGTTAATGACATGGTAACTACACATCTGATTAAATCACTGTTTACCTCCGAGAAACTAAAACAAGATCTCAGTGCGCATAATTTAAGCATTTAAAAACAAAGTCAATGAAAGCGATATCGGGGTGTTTGCGTCTTTAGTATTGAATACATCGCCTTGTGTTAGGTATAACGGCCGCTTTGAGGTCGGTCAGGCCCTGTATAAGGAGATAACCGTACCACGGCTCGTAGGAGTCACTGACGTGTTAAATATTAAGCGGTGCATTATTATCTTATTGTTACAGTGTGTCGCATTGTCAATTCATCTATTTAAAGTCTGAGAGCCATCTTGAAAAACACGTCCAAAGCCTAATCAACTCGTACTCAATAATGTTCTGAGACTTGGGAGCGATTTACAGGCCTAAGATGTCTAGGGCCTTAAAATAACAAATCTCCCGCATTGTGTGGGTTAGATTCCGGCTCTCAGTTATCGTACGATACAGCTATTATATCTACTTTGTTAATATCTTCAGTGATAACGTTGCATTACCCTGGTCCAGCTCTCGTATATGAGCTGTTCCTATCACTATACTGGGAGTGATAAATACCTAGATTAATTATAAAACAATAGAGTCAAACCAATCCTTTCTTGTTCCAGGAACGATGCCGTACCATTCATAAAGAATGGCGCCGCAGCTACCATCACGAAGACCCCGATACCGGACGCTAAGAAGACCGGTAAAGCTGGTAGGGGCAAAGCCCTGAGGCAGGTGGTGGCCTCCTTCATCGCGAACCTGGGCACCATCAACACTGGCATGGCTTTTGGCTTCTCCGCTACTGTGCTACCTCAACTGAAGAAGGAAGGCGCTGCTGTACATATTACTGAGGAGCAGGCCAGTTGGGTTGGTAAGACGTCTTCTTATTTTTCACTAGCTGAGCCCGCGACTTCGTCCGCGTGGAATTTAACAGGCTAAAGCGCCCATCTAGCCGGCGAAGTTCAAATTTTTTGAGGTTTTTTAGAAAATTTTCAAAATCTGACAATAATAAAATGCACATTTCGTAATTCGCGACAAAGACCATGTGCAGTGCTCTTTCGCGGGCTAGACAGGCGCCTTCACCTTAACAAAAACTTGAGAGCTGTCAAGGGACACCCGGATGGAACGAAGATGCAATATCCGGAACTTGTGCAGAAACACTGTCAGGATTAAGTATTGTTTTTATTTTTTATTATTTATTATGTACAAAAAACCTGTATACACTCAACAAAAATAATCGTCGCGACACCACACTGTTCAATGCGAAATAGAAAGACGAAACGAAAATAACTGGCTTGCTTTCTATAACAGAGAAAGAGAGACAGACAGAGAAACACGCGCATGCCGCACGGCTTACAACTATAGCAAAAAGTGTCGTTACAACTTTTGGTCTAATTTATTTCCGTCTAGCCCCCTTTCGCAACGCGCGATAAGGAACTTCGTTCCAAAATGTGATTTAACATTTGCGAGTCGATGTTTCGTGTTTTATATACCCACTATAGCAAAAACCCGCTTCCGCGTTCTAAGCCCGCGCGACAGGGCCCATTTTTTAAATGTAGTTTTTCTAAAATAAATGTAGCCTAAGTTACTCCTTATAACATCAGCTATCTGCCAGTGAAAGTCCCGTCAAAATCGGTCCAGCCGTTTCGGAGATTACCCGGAACAAACACACAGACAGACAGACAAAAAAAAATTAGATCGCGTTTTTGCTATAGGTGTCGTATGTACTTTGATATGCACTTAGTGAAAAGGTGTTATTTTGATATTACAAACAGACACTCCAATTTTATTTATTTGTATATATGTATTTTAGATATAATAAGGTAGGTATATCACTTAGATATCATTGGGAATATATTATATTATACGTCACAACCGCTGGGCGCCTATGTGCAGCACTACATATTTTGTAAACAAACCTCCGATCGTCTTTTGCTTGCAGCAAGTTTGAGCGCGGCCGGCACTCCGATTGGCTGCATCCTCAGCGGATACCTGATGGACAACATCGGCCGCCGCAAGACACTAATCATCAGCGAAGTCCCGCTCATCCTGGGCTGGCTGTTGATTGCGTTCGCGCAAAACGTTCCTATGATTTATCTTGGTAAGAGGTTTCTGTCCAAACTTACCGTTTTAGACGAACGCTTGGCGCAGTGGTTCGAGCTTTGGCCGCTCGGCTCACTGCACATAGTGGTTTCGGGTTCGATTCCCGCTGGGGAAAATGTCGGAAATGGCCGTTTCGTAATGTGCCCAGGTCTGGGTGACACTGGAATTGCCCCCATTCCATTGTACGGTACCCATAGTACAAGCGTTGCTTAGTTAGGGAACATACAGTTGGTGTGTCAGTCTGGCGATTAGTATTATGTTCTATTAAAATCTTCTTCTTTCTCCTGTTCTATCAAACGTCTTGACATCTTGCTTGTTTATCGCGGTAAGTAAAAGTGTAAAGTTAATTAGATTATCTGTTGCAAGATTCTAAGGATATTCAGTATACAGCCCACATGTTATGCAAGTGTTTTAGATCGTAATCGTAAATAGGGTCGTAAGAATCATATAAATTAATTCCTGATGGGCGGTTTCGCACACGCGGTCAAAATACGCTAATTTAAAAGCGCCCTTAGCGGACTACCGTTAATACAGCGCCACTTCTGTGCACGCTTTGAAACCCAAATAGACACCATGGACATTTCAAGGTCTAGACCGAGTTTCAGTGATCATAATATGAAGCTAATATTTATATGTATTAATATCTACTGCCCTTTGTAATTACTGATTATAAGCAATTGGCGATAAAAAAAAATACATGTAAAAAGTCAAGCCCGCTGAGTTTCTTGCCGGATCTTCTCAGTCGAGGTCGCGTTCTGATCCGGTTGTAGATTTAAGAAAAAAATATGTAAAATCGACAATTTGTAAGTGCCCCCGTAGGCCTAAACAAAATAAATAATTTTAATTTTAATTGAATATTCTATTTTTTTCTCGTGCAGGAAGGTTGCTGGTCGGCCTCGGCTCGGGCATGGTCGGCGCTCCGGCCAGGGTCTACACGTGTGAAGTTTCGCAGCCCCATCTCAGAGGAATGCTCGGAGCTTTGGCTTCTGTAGGAGTCTCCACGGGTGTGCTGATACAGGTAATTAATTAAACCATAATGTGTTTGTGTGTGTGTAATTCATATATAGATTAGGATTTGGATGCCTCCAAAAAATTTTTGGACTAGAAAAAATATCGATGTTTTTGCATTAAATAATCGATATTATAACGTAGATGAATATCGATAAAACTACTTATCATACTAATATTATAAAGAGGAAAACTTTGTGTGTTTGATTGTAATGAATAGGCTCCGAAACTACTGAACCGATTTGAAAAATTCTTTCACTGTTGGGAAGCTACACTATCCCCGGGTGACATAGGCTATAATATATTTTCAAAAAAATTAGGGATCCTTACTAAAACTCGAATAATGTAACCGCAATGTACCCGTGCGAAGCCGGGGCGGGCCGCTAGTATAAAAATAAAGTAGGTAGGTAAGTCGTTTTCATTTTGATATTTCGGGAATAATTTTACATAATTAAGTACCTACTTACTTACTGTTGTTGGACAAAATTATTAGGAATTTGTCACTTGCCTATCCTTAGCATAATATGTACGAGATATTACTCAGTGCCGTCGTTCGTCGAACGCAATTTATGTAACAGACAATCGTGACGCGTCAGGCTGTTATAATTTAAAACTCACAAACAATTGTTGAAGGCAAACAAGACGGCACACGCCCACAGTGACGCCTGTGTCGTAGACATCTGCTAAATACGAGCTCGTGAGCTTACACCTGTTTATGAAATATTGCATCGACAACATGTACGTAATGCACAGGATATATGACCTTATCGTTTGAGGATGGCGCGTTTAATTATTATATTTTAGTACAGATTACACAATATTTGTGACTAGCTGTGCCCACCGACATCGTCCGCGTAGTATTTAGCTTAACGAAAATTTCGGGATTATCGGGATAAAAAGTATCCTATGTGTTAATCCCTGTTTTAAACTATATGTGTTCCAAATTTCATCCAAATCCGTTCAGTAGTTTTTGCCTGAAAGAGTAACAAACATACATCCACACTCACAAACTTTCGCATTTATAATACGAGTATTAGCAGGATTGCGAGGACACTGATGACCGATTAGTTCCGACCGAGTAGGTAAAATGTTTGCAGAAGCTTGATATAAAAAAGAACTAAAAAAAATATACAAAATAAAATAAATAAATATCGCCTGACGCATACAGCAACTGTATGGTCCCAAACTAAGCAACCCTTGTACTATGGGTACCGTACCAAGGACTGGGGGCGATCCCAGTGACACTCATAGCGGGGCTTATTACGAAAAGGCCATTTCTAAAATTTACCCTGACGGGAATCGAACCCGCAACCACTCGGTGTAGAGAGCCGGGCGAAAATGTGAGTTCAGTTTTCATAGGACAATTACAAATAGCTTAGAAGTCTCTGAATTTTTTGTACTATTATAATAGTGTGTGGTTTTGTTTAAAAATTAAATATCGGTTGGTAGAAATAGATTTTATTTATAATATTGTAGGTACTAAATGCCATCTAGCTAGGTATTATGTATTTCCAAATGTTAAGACGTATTATAAGGGACTAGCTGTGCCCCGCGACTCCGTCCGCGTTCTGTTGAAATTTTTCCTGAATTTTCTTTGCTATAAACCTCACGGAGCCCGAGACCTTTCGAACGAATGCAAAACCGTGGAAATCGGTTCGTGCGTTCTGGAGTTATAGCGTCAGGAAGGAAAACCCGACTTATTTTTATATAGTAGATTAGAGTTTAGTGTGATGACATTATTTAGAGTTTAGTTTCCAGGCGGAGGTGGACACGTATTTGTGTAAATATTTTCACCTGAAATTTTCCTAGATTGATAGTCTGAAACTGCGAATTGGAAGTCACGAGTCTCATTCAAATGTGTAGACGGTGGATACTTTACATATTAACGTTTATTCCATGCACAATAAGTGCTAAATTTCCTTATATTCGCTAATCAAATCTGGATTGGCGACTTGATCAGTAATAATGTAATGTTGACGATCGTTTGGCGCAGTGGTTCGAGTGTAGACCTCTCGGCTCACTGCATGTGGTGTTAAAGAGTTCGATTTCCGCCGGGGCAAATTTCGAAATTTGCCTTATCGTAATTTGTCCAGGTTTGGGTGTCACTGGAATCGCCCCCAGTCCATTGTATGGTACCCATAGTTAGTACAAGCTTTGCTTAGTTTGGGACCATACAGTTGGTGTGTTATGTTAATTAGAACCTTTTAACATAATGGCTTGTTTGAAGTCAGGGATAGAAAAAAACTAGAGAAAAAAGCTTTGTTAAAATAATAATTTTAGCCCTTTTGACGTCCCACTCCTGGGCACGGGCCTCCCCTCAACACGAGGGGGATTCAGGCCATAATCCACCACGCTGGCCCAGTGCGGGTTGGCGGATTTCACATGTCTTTCGAAAATTAGTTAAATCTTCTAAGACATGCAGGTTTCATCACGATGTTTTCCTTCACCGTAAGTCCTTTTGTTATATTGGAAATATTTCATGATGAGTTAATAGCTTTTTTTTTTGCTCGTCAGTTTATAGTGTATCCCTCAAGTTAAGCTATGTATGACAAACATAATTACAAGTCTCTCAAGTTGAGGAAATACCAGTTTCCAGCAAATGGAATTGTAGATGGGAAGCAAATTAAGCTTCCATGACTATCTATCCCAAGGGTACAACAAAAAACCTAAAAGCTTTAGGGTAACCGTCCACTTAAGCCGGCCGAGATGAAATTATGATTCGCACATAGATTGTGCGAGCCGAGGTTTAAACCCAGGACAAAGTCCTGTGCTTAACCAATTAGCTATCACTGCTATGTAGACGACATACTGTTTCATAATTAAGTTAACGACTGTCTCTTGACTTGACTCACATTCGACTCAATAGTAGGTAATTCGACTTACATTCGAATACGTCACTTTTGACAGTTCTCCTATAGAAAAACTGTCAGAACTGACGTACATATTCATTAGTTTTGACAAATTGCGAGTCGAATATGAGTCGCGTCGAGCGTCAGTCGTTAAGAGTTGGGCCCCTGGGGTGCTACTCTTAGCAACGATGATTGATATATAGTAACATTTGTCTTGTCGAATCCTACTCTAAATTCCATATTTTTGCCGTCGTATCGATTACTGAACGATATCGTTCGTTCAGACGATATACGAAGGCAAAAAATATAGGACTTATAGTAGAATTCGACAAGACTAATGTCACGATATACTTATCGATTATAGTTGCTAAGAGTAGCACCCCTCTTTTAGCGTTATCGCTAAATTTGTTTCGAGAATAGACGACCAACCATCGAACGTCGCACCGTGACATCGCTAATTGTCAGCAAATATACTTCATTACATTATCATCAGTTCCTTGTGATCAATCTCGTGGCGCAGTCACGCTGATAGGTGATAACCACCATAATTGAGCTACCGTGTTGGTTTAGTTAAAATTAGACTTGTCGCCTCCACAAACAATAATAGGGTGACGTCTATGTACGTGTTGAGTGGAAGTGCACGTGCTCGTGGTGTTGCCAACTCCAACCGTAAAAGACACCTATAGAAATTGTAGTCCCTTTACAAAGGTTTTTTCATAACATTTTTGACCGTTGAGGTACTCAAAGTTTTGTAGACTTGTGAAATCTGTCAACAGCTATATTGCTACAACACCTTTTGTTTTTCAAGTTTCCTCCAAAGCTGATAGTTTTAGAATTACAAAGTTAAGTTTTGAAAAATAAGTATGCCCGTTGTGAATGTGGGCTCTCCTACATAGGGCAAACTAAAAGATCAGTTAAAACCCGCGTAAAAGAACATATAGCTGACGTGAAACACCGGCGCTCCACGAAGTCTGCAATCTGTGAACATGTACAGGACCGCACCCGCCATTATATCAGATTTGATAAACCACAGATCCTCGCAAAAGAACACCGATTCCGACCAAGGATGATACGTGAGGCTATTGAAATTAAAAAACATCCTAATTTCAATAGGGAAGATGGCTGGGTGCTACCACCAACTTGGGATCCAGTAATTAATATAATTAAATCCAAAACCAAGTGTACCATTGCAAGACCTCGAGACACTGTGAGCACTTTCTGCGTGGATCGGACCGCAAATAACAACTAAATATGAGGGTACCCAGTTACTAACTATGACATCAGGACGTCTAACACCTCAGTCCCCCCGTGACCATGGCTGCTGTAAAGCAACCGAAACGTCGGGAACATAAAATTAATAAACGCGATAAAATCCGTAATAGTACATTGTTACATGAGTGGTGAAAGTTACTTATTTTGTCCCGAGACGGGGTTTGGCGCCCGAGCGTAGCGAGGGCGCTAATAGTTCGAGGGACAAAATAAATCTTTCACCCGAGGTAAACACTGTGATTTTCATTACGAATACAAGGAAAATAAAAATAAAAACAGGAATTGGCTAAAGAAATAATACAAGGAAGTATAAACAATACTCTACAACTCGAAAAAAAAATCGGATTGCCGCCTATTTTGTTTTTTTTTTTCGTTGGCCGGCCAACTTCTTTATTTAGCCATTATTTTTCATTTTCATCTTTAAATATTTTGCCCAAATCTATGTTATTTTAAAGAAATTGTTGAAACTAAATTATAATTAAGTCATTTAAAAAATATATTCTTGAATTAATACTTAACTTTATGTTATTTCAATTTTACATCGTGCTGTAATTGAGTGACTGTAGAAAAAGTTTGAACATGGTTCCATAGAAATGTGAAAATGGAACTAGTTTTTTTTTATAATTTGACAGCTGTCAGTTGAAAGCGAAACTCCCGGGCCTGAAAAGTATTACTTTCAACCCGCTTCTCAGGCAACTTCAGACCTACTTTCAGAGTATGAGTAATGAAAAATAGTTTTTCATTACTCATACTCTGAAAGTAGGTCTGAAGTTGCCTGAGAAGCGGGTTGAAAGTAATACTTTTCAGGCCCGGGAGTTTCGCTTTCAACTGACAGCTGTCAAATTATAAAAAAAAAACTAGTTCCATTTTCACATTTCTATGGGAACCATGTTCAAACTTTTTCTACAGTCACTCAATTACAGCACGATGTAAAATTGAAATAACATAAAGTTAAGTATTAATTCAAGAATATATTTTTTTAAATGACTTAATTATAATTTAGTTTCAACAATTTCTTTAAAATAACATAGATTTGGGCAAAATATTTAAAGATGAAAGTGAAAAATAATGGCTAAATAATGAAGTTGGCCGGCCAACGAAAAAAAAAACAAAATAGGCGGCAATCCGTTTTTTTTTTCGAGTTGTAGAGTATTGTTTTTACTTCCTTGTATTATTTATTTAGCCAATTCCTGTTTTTATTTTTATTTTCCTTGTATTCGTAATGAAAAGCACAGTGTTTACCTCGGGTGAAAGACTTATTCTGTCCCTCGAACTATTAGCGCCCTCGCTACGCTCGGGCGCCAAACCCCGTCTCGGGACAAAATAAGTAACTTTCACCACTCATGTAACAATGTACTATTATTTCAATATGCCCTTTATGTTTCAACCTGTATAGTAGGTACCTATTTTATACATTCCTTCGATTTATCTCGTAACTCTAAATCTAAGTCTAGAGGCTACAACAAACTAGATTTCAGTACCTAAGTTGTAATTAAGATCGCAACTTCTTAAATATCATTTTCATGACCTGGGATCGACTAGTATTTTGGTATAAGAATTCATACCTTACTGAATATAATATATCTAATAATTGGTTGCAGATACTGACCTACCATTTAGCATGTATTACGAGTATACCCAGGACTGGATTAACCATGTCGGGGCCCCTAGCCAATGGAGTCTCGGGCCCCTTTAGTGTAACTTCCTAAAGTAGATGCATGTATTTTACCACAATGCAATTTTGTTCATAATTAAATATTAATTAATTAAATACCTACATTCTAACAAAAAAATATAGGAAAATATATTTTTCTGGAAGCGCGTGGAAGCACTGCCTAGTGTTATTCTTGTTTTCCGGCCGAACCTGGCAACATTCCATCTCCATCATTCGTGATGGACGACACAGGAAAATCATTATTAGCAATGAATAACTAATTCATTATTTTATCATAATGAATTATGAACGCATTCCTATGTGAAGGGTGTAGGAAAATATATGAAATTAAGATTCTAATAACTTATCGTTTTGTTTATTATGCACAGTTGCATAATTATTGCGGAACATCACTTATATATAATGTAATAATAAATCTGTGCGTAAGATACTATTTATATACGTTTTAAATATAAGCGACTGGCGATAAAGAAATAATACGTAAAAAAGACAAGCCTGTTGAGATTCTTGCCGGATATTCTCAGTCGGTGTCGCGGTCCCGTTGTTGTAGAATGAAGGACTAAATTTACATATGACAATTTATAAGCACACCCAGATTGTAGATGGTTATTAGCTATACCAACCAACAGGAAATATAATATGCCATCAGATTATTTTATCGTAATAGGTACATTGATTGTTTTGCCATATTTTGTTAAAAGAATAAAAGGGGGATTAGACCATACTCTATATATGGTCTAGTGCGGGTTGGTGGAGGGTTCGTCAGAGCCTCGTTAGCTAGTCGGCAGGGTGTACCAAGTGCTGGTGAGGTTGACTTGGGTCTCATGATGATGTTGGTAGGACCCCTTACAACCCACGTCACGTCGCGCGCATGGATCCGCAGAGGTGGGTCAATATCAGCACTAGCTGGATACCTGCCAATAACCGCCGCCGTCGGGGTAGACCAAGAAGACGGTGGCGAGATGACTTGGACACCTTTGCGGGAAAGATGTGGCCGGAAATTGCCCTGGACAGAGCCGTGTGGAAAGTAAAAGGGGAGGCCTTTGCCCAGGAGTGGGACAGCATTATAGGCTAATTAAAAATAGGTTCATTATCTTCAGCATGTACTAAAGCAAAAATAAGAACGTATATTCAATTCGTGATCTCCTTCTTTCCAGTATGTAATAGGCAGTGCGACGTCATGGAACATACTCGCCGGTGTCAGTGCGGTGGTGCCCATAGTGTCTCTCCTGGGCATGCTGCTGCTCCCAGAGACCCCCAACTACCTCCTCACCCAGGACAAAAGGGAGAGGGCCGAGAGCTCGCTGGCCAAGCTCAGAGGCTCGACCTGCAACTTGAACGAGGAGATACAGAAGATGATCGCTTTCAAGGAAAAGAATCATGTTGAACCGTGAGTGTCACCATTATTATTATTATTGACGACCGCTTGGCGCACTCGTTCGAGCATAGGCCGCTTGGCTCACTGCACCGGGTATTTGAGGGTTCGATAATCACTAGGGTAAATTTCTGAAATGGTCATTTCGTAATTTGCCCAGGTCTGGGTGTCAATGGGATGGCCCCGAGTCCATTGTACGGTACCCATAGTCCAAATGTTGCCTAGTTTGGGACCATATAAGTAGTTGGTGTGTCAGTCTAGCGATATTCATCAATTTATTTATTAAGTAGAAGTTACAATAGAAAATTGCCAACATCAAAAGCGAAGTTAAGGTCGCTCTCAGACTTGACACAGATTCATTAATACGGGCCCTAATGTGTAATTACTTTAGGTTCAGAGTTCCGAATGTGAAACGGTAGTAAGTGATGCTAGACCTATAGCAGGTTGTAACTTTTGATTATTTTACTTTGCAGCTTGCACGGACCCAGGGAGACTATAAAGGCGTTGCTGTCGCCGTCAGCGCTGAAGCCGTTCGCGATCCTTGCAGTGTACTTCTTCGTGTACCAGTGGTGTGGCGTCAACACTGTTACATTCTATGCAGTTGAGGTTTTCGAGGTTAGTGGAGATGAGCCTTAGTCTCCTACTCCGTTTGGAACCTTTAATAATGTAGATATTTTGAGCCACATAGATGTGTGTTCATTACGATACGTTAGAAACCTTGTTAACTTGTCAGCGACAAATGTAAAAAAATACGTTTACGTAATGTGCCCTGAGTTTGGTATCACTGGAATCACCCCCTGTCATTCTACAGAAAGAGTTCGGTGTTAGTAGTACATAGGAAAGTATACATACGGTGTGTCAGTCTGGCGATGAAAAAACGGTATTGTATTCATCGTGTGAATGACCGCTAATAATCATTACCTATTTAAAAAATACAGCCGAATTGAGAACCTCCTCGTTTTTGAAGTCTGTTAAAAACCGGAGATCATCTTTATCCTGTGTGATTGTTCTGATTTTGGGAGATTGATTTGTCAAATCTTTACAACTTCTCGTGCTTTGTGGATAGTACTCATACTCATAATGTTATAGATGTGCGTTTTATTTGTTAGCTGTGGTTGTTGAACTCATTCCCGATGTCCAGGCGTCCGGCACCAAGGCTGACAAGAACTTGCTGGCGATTTCCATGGGCGTTCTCCGCGTCATCTTCACGGTTGTCGGGTGCATACTGTGCAGGAAATGCGGCAGGAGACCTCTAACTTTCGTCTCGGGTATGTGTTATAGATATATGTGTAGTAATAAGGAGAGTCTAGCATTAAGGCTGGTGGTGCCGCCGCCTACGCGGAATCCCTCAAACGGCGCAAATATAGCGCCTTGATCCAGGTTATATGTTTGAGCCGTTTAGGGTAGAGACCCTGGGACCGTGGGGCCCGGGCGCCCATCGCATTTTTTGCGATTTGGGAAAGCGGCTGGTCGAGGCAACTGGTGACCAGAGGGCTGGCATAAATCTCGCACAGAGAATTAGCATTGCCATTCAACGTGGCAATGCTGCCAGTCTTCTCAGCACTTTGCCAAGCGACAGCGGTCTGGCAGAAGCATATTTTTTGTTTAATTTTATATTACTAGACCAAAAAAAAACTTCTGTGAGATGGTGTTACTACCCCGGTCGGACCGTTTGGCTTGCGATTGCAAAAATCTCCGTGCAGTCTCGCTATGTTTTGACATTTAGACATCAGCAGCAAGCTACCTTGCAGCAGCTGTTGGCAGCATTGCAGGGGCCCAACTCTGTTATCCGCTGGCATCTCGAGCGACTCGCAATACGTCAAAACTGACGTATCGCGTATCTGAATACGTCAGTTTTGTAACGTGAGCGTTGCTTGTACGTTTATAAGAATTATTTTCCACCACAGCTATTGGTTGCGGCCTCACTATGGTGATTCTCGGCGTTTACTTGTACTTCGTGAAGTTCTGGAATGACAACAATATGCCCCTGCAGCACTCTTGGATCCCCATCGCCAGCATCTTCATCTTCATGATCTCCTGCACACTGGGCTACCTCATCATACCCTGGGTGATGATCGGAGAAGTTTATCCGACACAGGTGATTACCGATTACCTACCTATTTCGTTTGGATTTTGGTCACCACAGAGTTCATTTTAAATTTCTTTTTCTCAATAAAGAATAACCACTTTGAATTTATGTTAGCACAGAGTTCATTTTAGAATCTCATTTTCTCAATAAAGAGTAACCACTTGCTGGACGATGAAGATAAACATCAAGAGGAAACTTGTGTTTCGAAAAACGTGTCAAGTTCAGCAACCCCTCTCATTGAAGAGATCATATATTATAATATACTAGCTGTGCCCACCGACTTCGTCCGCGTAGTGTTTAACTTAACAAAAATTTCGGGATTATCGGGATAAAAAGTATCCTATGTGTTAATCCCGGTTATAAACTATCTGTGTTCCAAATTTCATCCAAATCCGTTCAGTAGTTTTTTCGTGAAGGAGTAACAAACATACATCTACACTCACAAACTTTCGCATTTATAATATTAGTAGGATTTATCGTATGGCATACAAAGTAGTGTTGCCTAACTATTGATAGTTGATCTATCGATAGTTGGCCTTGATAACTAGACACAATATCGATAGGGCTATCGATAGTACCTATCGATAGGGCTAGTGAAGTATAGCGTTTATTATTGAAGTAACAATAATAGCGATACTATAAATACTATTGTTTGTCATCAAGTAGAAACAGGCACTGTAGATGGCGCAGTGGTTCGAGCGTAGGCCGCTCGGCTCACTGCATCGGGTGGTTGCGGGTTCGATTCCCGTCAGGGTAAATTTCGGAAATGGCCTTTTCGTAATTTTCTCTGGTCTGAGTGTCACTTGGATCGATCGCCCCCAGTCCATTGTACGGTACCCATAGTACTAGAGTTGCTTAGTTTGGAACCATACAGTTGGTCTGTCGATATTTATTTATTTTACACCTATGTGTTTTGTATTCCAGGTCCGTGGTATAATAGGCGGTATGACGACTTGCGTGGCTCACCTGTCTGTGTTCTCTGTGGTGAAGACGTACCCGTTGCTGAAGCATTCGCTCAACGACTACGGAGTGTTCGGACTGTATGGTGCCATGTCTCTTGTTGGTAAGACTTTACAAACTAGGTACCTTACTCAAGATGTGGTATTTACCTCAAACTTTTTGCTTAAAAGCTGGGGCCCACCTCTTTTAACCGCTGGCATCGCGATCGACTCGCAATACGTCAAAAGTGACGTATCACGTAATGTGTATACGTCATCTTTGACAGATTTACTGTAGGAAAATTTACGTATCACTTATCTGAATACGTTATTTTTGTACAGTTTTTTTATAGAAAAACTGACAAAAGCGACTTATTTAGATATGCGATACGTCTATAGTTTTGACGAATAGCGAGTCCTACAAGATTCCAGCGGTTATCTGATTTGGGCACTTGGTTACTGCAAGATGTGGGTACCTACCTACTATGATAGTTGGAAAATGGTTCTGCCATTATTTTTTTTGAAGAACAGGTGCAATGTTGTCCTGCAGAATTAACCACTGCTAGTATAGTCAGATCATTTTACGAAGATGTGTAAATTATATCAAATTGACCTCTGTGCTAGTGACCTACGAGTCACAGCACGCGTCTTCGTGAAATTAAGGAACTGGAGATGCACCGCAAACGCAGACAGAATAGAAAATCAATTAGGTATTTCTCGCATGGATCTGCGTTCTGCCGTACCAAAGATTGAAGATGTCCAGTCAATTATGTATCAGGAACATATTTCATATTTATTTGTATTTATTATCTATGTTCTTTTCAGGTCTCGTGATCTTCTATTTCTTCTTACCTGAAACTAAAGGAAGGACACTGCAAGAGATAGAAGACTACTTCAGCGGCAGGACAAAGACCCTCAAACGGCAGAATACTACTGAGTCACGTGCGTGAACCATTATTAGTACATGAGGTAGTGTCCAAAATCATGAGGTATAGGCTAAAATTGTCTAATTCATGAGGGAAAATAACACTAAATCTAGAAAATATCTTGCAAAGTCTGCTTAAAAATGCCTGTGTCTGCTTTCAAGTTAACCTGAGCTTGATAGTTGATGAGGTCTTAGGGCCTGTGCACACCACGCGCCGTCGACGCGCGTTTTAGGAACGTGAGTCGACGGCGCGCTTTTATCCTACAAAAGTCGACAGGCTGCGTCTGACTCGCGTCTGTATCGCTAAAATGGCGTCGACGGCGCGTTTAAAAACGTGGTGTGCACAGGCCCTTTATCCAAAGATTTGAAAAATACGTTTTGTTACTTGTTTTTTATTCTAAATAACGTAACCTGGTAGTGGCCAATTATTAAAAAAATCGGCTGGTTTTTGATTACCTATAACAATATTCATGTTGAAGATATAAAATATTTCCTTTAAATATTTTTATGATATGGTGAAAACAAATTACCTCATACACAGGAGAGAAATAATCACATAAATACCTTACGAAAAGAACAAAATGTTAGTACAATTTCAGATTTGCTCATAAAACTGTAGGTAAACTATAGTTAGTTAATTATCAGTTAAGTTTAAACTTATCTTCATACCTTCTGTAACCCACAGGGCTGGGCATGGCCCTTATAATTGAAAACAAAGATACTGAAGAATGTGCCTTTCAAATGCCTCATTACTTAAAATGTGTGTGTAAGTGATTTTTTGTTAAGGCCCAAATCATTCACAATCAGGATTTAGTTTTGAACTAATTGACGCTATATGGCAAATCATTTGAACTACATCCGTATTAAAATTTTTAGTCAAACCCTTTTTAAGCAAGTTCTAAAATACAGGTATTGTAGAGTTACATGTACATTAAGTACTTACATTTCTTGTCAACGTTAATAACTTATTAAGGGTTGTCAAGTAGGTAAAAAAAATATACTTAGTCCATTTAATACTAATAATTGGTACTAACAGAATTGTATTACCTTTATAAAAGAAAAACTCTGTTGCTTGAAAATTGGGGCCTTGATTGTGATTGGAAAATTGTGATTTGTACTGTTGTATATTTTGTAAAAGTATTATAATATTACTGTTACGAATAATTATTATAAGTCAATTATATTTTTGTAGATATTATACAGAATTTCATTGTGCCATTTTACACAATAGCCAGTAATAGAAAAATATAATAAGCTATGCGTTACAATTGGATGTTGGAAATGTTAAAAACTAATTAATTAATATGAAAAACTATGAAAAGCACAAAAAATATTGAGCATTAAATGCATTTTATTTATTTATCTAATTTATAATTGTACAATAGAGCATGTGTGATAGTTTTAGAGTAGAACTTTATTTTAAAATTATGTTGAACATATCTGATTTATTGAGAAAAATAAAAAATGATTTGAGATTGTTGTACGATTTATTTATTTTAATTATACTTACTTAAATGTTCTGTGTGATGCCAACATGTATAACACATACTAATAATATAAATATGGACTTCAAGATCAAGACACCTTTATGAAAAGTAGGCAAAAGGTAACCAACCTATATCAAAGTCACAGCAATGAGAAATAAGCATGTTTATAAATAAAAGAATGAAAACCGCCAGTGTTTTTCCTTTCATTCAGCTAGTTAGTTGATTAGTGTTCCTACTCCAAAGATGTTCTCGTATCGTGTAATTATGAAATTGTGTATATTAATATGCTATTTAATTGTTCTGTGTGATGCCAACATATATAACACATATAATCAAAAAGATACTGGTAAGCAAATCTGTACTTATTTATTTTTATCTTTCTCCAAGTGACCGCTGTACCCTAAGTAATTATCTTCGTAACGGTAACTGATAAATATCAGTTACCTATATATATATATCTAAATAGATGCCTAGTGAAGATACGTAACTATATAACAAAGTTGGTAAACAAGCGTACGACCCGCCGGATGTTAAGCAGTTACCATAGCCTATAAAAGATGCTTGCAAACACCAATGGCCTGAAGGGGAGTGAGAATTGGGGTAGAGGGAGGGGATAGGTTGGGTTGCCGGCTCTCACTCATCGCACGAAATACAGCTATTATAGTTACTTAAGCCAATCTTATGTGAGAGGGTGGTACTACCCCGGTCAAGCCAGCCCATATATCTACCATATACATAGGCTCTACCATCGTAGAGTTTCTTAAGCTATGAACCTACAATATACATAGGCTCTACCACCGTAGAGTTTCTTAAGCTATGAACCTACCATATACATAGGCTCTACCACCGTAGAGTTTCTTAAGCTATGAACCTACCATATACATAGGCTCTACCACCGTAGAGTTTCTTAAGCTATGAACCTACCATATACATAGGCTCTACCACCGTAGAGTTTCTTAAGCTATGAACCTACCATATATATAGGCTCTACCACCGTAGAGATTTTTAAAGCTATGTACTCTGGTGACTGATACTTTGGACTTTGAGATAATTGTGGTACGAGGCCTAATAACTAAAATTGAACATTTTAAAACCCCTTACATTTAAAACTACAAGAGCTGATAATTTTCAAACGGCTGAACCGATTTTCATGAAACATAGCTTAGAATACCTTTCCAACAAAAAAAACACAAAAAAAATCGGCTCATCCGCTTGGGCGCTACGATACCACAAACAGGCACACAGATACACATATTAAACTTATAACACTCGTTGGGGGTTAAAAACTATGACCTCTGGACTTTGGGATTTAAGAATCTGGACCGTGGATCTTGGACCAGACACATGGTCGAGTAGCTATGGAAAGATACAGACTACGTGATCTACGAACTACTGACATATCACATTATATATATGTCGCCGCCAAATGGCTTAATTCGCCGTTCAATTAACAGCCTAGGCACTTAACTAAACGGCGCCGTTCAACTAACGGCCTGAATGATATTCAGCCGTATCGTCTATTACAACATTTAATAAACTGGCTGGCTAATGCTTAGGCAACTGGTTGACATTTAAGTACTACAAAACTTTTTCAAAATACTACCCAAGCAGAACGACCTGGATGGGTTTAGGTTAGGGTTATTTTTTTTATGACCCCACAGAAACCCCACCCGGCAAATAGATTAGGTGGATCTAAAAAAAATCGTAAAAAACCTAAGTACCGAATAAAATTATTCCATCAAAGTTGTTTTTTTCCGACGCCATATTGACCAAAGAGAATATAGAATATAGAGATATTGACAGTTTGGTGAGTTTCGGCGCTAGGTGGCAGAAAGTAGGACTAAATTGAAATGAACAGGCTAGGCAGTTAATTAAACGGCTAGGCAAGTAGTTAAACGTCATCGATCCAAGTCATTTGCCTAGCTGTTTGATCAAATGGCTGAATATCATTCAGGCCACTAGTTGAACGGCGCCGTTTAGTTAAGTGCCTAGGCTGTTAATTGAACGGCGAATTAAGCTATTTGGCGGCGACATATACACTTAAGACTAGGTACCTATACGTGGAATACGTATGGACATGGGCATGAGGATTTGGTTCGAGCTTTGGGCTTCGGCACTCTAGCACTGGCCTTGGCTTTGATCTGGCTCGGGCAAGGCTCAGGCATTGGCTGTGCTAAACACGCGCTCTTTTCCTGGGTTCTTGCACTGGCCGAGTCTCAGTCATAGGCACTCACACCTGGCTCCGGCTTCGGCGCTGTGACTTAGGATTATGGACATGAAGATTAGGATGTGGATCGAGCTTTGGGCTTCGGCACTCTAGCCCTGGCCTTGGCTTTGATCTTGCAGTATTGACTCAAAGTAGGTATTGTTTAGGACTTCTTTATGATATTTTGAGTGAACTTTACAGGTGTGAAATCAGTAAAATTTACAAACGGCGTTGAGTTCAACAATATCTCCCGGGGTACGCTGCTGAAGATCCTGGCCGCCTTCGAGGAGAGCATCAACGCGAGGCTGTCCAAGAAGAAAGTCAGGCCCGTGTTCAAAGCACAGTTTGCCAACAACGACTACTCCAGACCATACATCTATCCGAATACACTTGGGAAACCGAAAAACTAGTTAAATTTTAAAACAGTTATATTAGTTACCTACAATATTTTACAACCGTTATATTATATGTTTTTCTACAAAATATATTATGTTTTTTTAAATAAGTATAAGTAGCTTTTATTTAAAGACATGCCTACAGAGTTTCTAAATAATGACTTACCTTAACTGAAACTAAATAAAAGTAAAAAATTGAAATAAAATGTTAAATTAAAATTAGTAGGTATTAGCTTCACTCATATCAATTTTAATTCTGTGTACTATTGGTGTCCTACGGGATTATCTATGGGTCTGTGGAATACCTGCACTTTTATGGCATAGTTTTTCCAACAGTTCCGTCAATTATACTACGAGAATACACATAGAGAATAATGAGAATCTCCTTGCAACATTTATCCACAAAAAGCTTTGCCAGTCTGTCAGTTATGTGACAACATTACTTTCATTATATCACTGTTTACTTCCTGAAATTAATAAGAAGTAACTTATAATGATAAGATTTGGAGGTATACCGTTAACTATAGATTTGTCAAAGTAAAGCGATGGATAAAATTGACCCAGACACGCTCGACCCAGGGTTCTGGACGAAGACCTCGTGGATACAATTAGGATACGGAGTTTGGGTGAACCTCACCCAGGTTGGGATCGGGCTGGCTTTTGGGTTCCATGCTCTGACAGTGGCGCAGCTGTTGGCCGATGATTCGCTCATGGTTGCCAATGCGGAATCATGGATAGGTAGGTAACTAATGATTCCGCTGCTATTACTCATTTTACTCATATAATCTTTCCACAGACATTGTAGTATTTCTGAAATTTGGACAGAAATGAGAATTATCAAGAGTAAGTAGAGAAAGTAGGTAGGCAGGCAAATCATTGTCCATTAACAACAATTATGACACGACGTCCAGGGATCAAACCCCGGCTCAGGTTTTTCGGAATCTATATGTGCAAATCATTATTGCAATATGATTATCGCTTGCTTACTTTTCGAAGGACTTGTTACTGGGGCAGCGTGGTGGATTATGGTCTGAATGCCGCTCGCATTGAGAGGAAGCCCGTACTCAGGAGTGGGTCATTAAAAGGGATTATTATTATTATTCATAACGCAGTAATTAAAACAGCCTTCCATCTATGTTTTGCTGCTGCTATTTCCTATCATTTTGCTAATTTAATCTTAGTGATCACACTATACACGGTGACACATAAAGGGTATACTATACTTATCTATTTTTCGAAATTGAACATTGTAATGCTAAAACTATCAGCTTCAGGGGAAAGTTGTAGAAAAAAATGTGTGGTCGGGATATAGCTGTAGGTATAATTTCATAAGTCTCCAACAAGTTTTTCAACTTCCCTCAAAGCTGATAGTCTTAGATCGATAAAGTTGAGTTACAAAAAATAGTATACTCTTTCTGAGAAGTACCTACTCCTACTATGATGTCTGTTCTAAAAACTCGGAGGATAAAAAACTACTAAGTATACAAATAGAGAGTAACACGTAGGTAACTCTAATTTCAGCAAGTGTTCTAACGTTATCAGCCCCTATTGGTTGTCTCATCAGCGGGTCTATAATGGACCATCGTGGGCGCCGGGTTATGCTGCTAGTGTGCCAAGTGCCCATGTTCGTCGGTTGGTTCTACACGGGCTTAGCAACCACCACTGGAGACGTTATAATAGGTTTGAACAGAACTTACATTTAGGCTAGAAAGGAACATGATAAATAAAGATTTTAAAGGGTCCAGCAGACGCAACATATGCTAAGAAAATAAAACGACGGTATAATATATGATTTTTGTAGTTCCAAGTAAGTATACCTTTTAGGGTTTTTACCAAACATTTTGTAAGTAATTGCAGCAATTACTTAGGTATGGATTTTTGGCGAAATTACAAAAAGATTCATAAAACATTTTCAAAACAATAGTAGGAACTCCAAAAATCATTTACAGTCTTATTTTTTTTCTCTCTGTGTAAATTGCTAACTTGTTTGCTCATAATGTTTTTTAGATAATTTAGAAATTGCCGAAACTGCTGAAATCACGCAAATTGCTACACAGTTACTTAAAGCGTTGTCTTAACCCATGTTGCTTAAACCATACCTATGTATTAAAATATAATGTTTATGAATCATTTGAATTTCACTTTGACTCCGTTTCACTTTTGATTGTACATTCCATAGTGAAAAATAAAGTAAAATAAGATCGCCTTTCATACCATTACAATATTTCCTCAGGTAGAATAATAACAGGTGTGGGATGTGGAATGGCCATCGTCCCTTCCAGGATCTACACCACTGAAATGTGCCTGCCGAATATGCGAGGAGTCATTGGAATATTTCCTGACATAGCCTTCGCTGTAGGAATTACTATACAGGTATGTATTACACTATAAAGTATGTCGGGGAAAGGATGGATAAAACGTCTCCTTTCTCGTGTTGTGGGCGTTCTGTAGGACTTTAACGTTGTCCTTAGAGAACTAAATTGCTTGAGGACAATTTTCAATGTATGCTGACCGCTCATCGGTGCACATCTAAATGTGTTCCGTCAAACACCGCCGAGCACAACTAAAACACGTGTAATTTGTTCTCCTATAGATGGCGCTTTGTTCCATTTCAATCGTTTCAATACTATATTTAGAAAGGTTTATTTCGTTACTGCGACATGTATAATATTAAGAATATCTCCGGTAATCGACTGAATAAACATTAAGCATATATCCTCAATTTTATCAATAAAATTTATCTTCCAACCCACCCAGAATGGATGCATATCGAATCCGCAATGTTTCAATTAGGAAGTCGGCCCTTTTAACCACTAACCTCTAACGCAAATTAATTAATAATTATTAATTTATTAATCTCATGTGGTGATTCGATAACTTTACTCCGTTTCTATTCCAGGCTGGTCTAGGTTCAGTTATCCTATGGAGTACCTCCTGCTACATCTACGGATTCTACTCAATGGGCCTGATAATCGTCAATTACTTTCTACCAGAAACTCCATATTACGTGCTGATGGAAGATGACACAGAAAATGACCTCAAATTTACACTGGCAAACTTCAGATCACGTAGTTACGATCTGGATAGCGAATACCACGAAATGATAGATTTCAAGTTTGATAACACGATTCGTAGGTTATATTCAGAATTTACTGATTCTATTTTTATTCTGTAAAAATATTCTATGAACTCTCCAGCCTATAATTCCTTAGTAGCACCTTTGAGTGATCGAACCTTAATCATAATCCAGTACATCTATTACACCTGCACCACAAAATAAGGTAAACCTCCAACGAAAGCAGCCTTCATCCAGATAATTATTCTGACGTCCAACTTATGATTGTAATAAAAAATCGGAAATAAAGCTGGTGTGTTCTTTAGAATTGTATAGTAAAATATGTCGTAGTCTATGGTCGATGAATAACTTTGCCTCACTCTTTCATCAAATTTACGCATCTTTTTGCTACACGCACTAAGATATTGTTGGCGCAGAAGTCAAATTCTAATTAGGTATAATTTCTTGTTCAGGTATGTTACAATCATTTACGTTTACAGGTTAAATGGCAAAGAAAAGTGGAAAGCACTCATCAAGAAGTCCACATGCCAACCGCTTGGCATCACCACCGTTTATTTTATCATCTCTGAGCTTTCTGGTGTCAACGTTATCATGCTATGGACTATTGAAATACTGGCGGTACCTACATTTCATATTTAATATCGCAATTCGCAATATTATCAAAAGAGGCAGCTACAAATCAAGAAAGATGTTTAAAATAATAATATAACATAATAATAATTTAGCTCTTCTTGAGGTCCCACTCTTGGGCACGGCCTCCCCTCAACACGAGGGGGATTCAGGCCATAATCCACCACGCTGGCACAGTGCGGGTTGGCGGATTTCATGTCTTTTCCTTCACCGTAAGCAAGTGATAATCATATAGAAATTATGATTTGCGCATAGAATTAAAAAAAAACCCAGAGGGGACAGACTGCGAGCCGGGGTTTGAACCCAAGACTTAGTGCCCGCAAGACGCGTGCTTAACCAATCGGCTATCACTGCTTAATATAATTATAGACTCAATTACCCAAGTATCTGAAGTAGCTTTTGAGTATTTGGAAGATACAAAATACTTGAGAATTGTCATTGGAGAAATACAAATAAGTGCAGTGCAACAGATTATTTTCTTTTGTATAAATGCTGCCATGTTTGCTTTAAAAGCTTATTTTTCCATACAGTTCTCAAATTCGTCGATGGAGCCGCATGAAGGAAACTTGTTATTAGCATTAACCAGGTTAATAGTGGGCGTGTGTACGTCAATGCTGCTTTTCAAAATAGGGAAAAAACCTATGGCTCTAGTTTCAGGTATGTCTTAATCACGAATTTAATAAAATATCGTAAGAGTGTTCGTATACGAGGGATGCCTTTTAAGTTTTGTCGTTTGAAGAAAAAAACACAACTAGAACCTTATAGTACTTTTTATTGTTTTTCAAAGTATTCACCACGTAGCTTAATACACTTTTCCATTCGCTCAAACCAGTTATTATAACATTTATTCCACTCTAAAGTGGGGGTGTTCAAAATGGCTGATTTGAAAGCGTCGACTGCTTCTTCACTGGACTGGAACCTTTGACCACGAAGACTTTTCTTAATTTTAGGAAATGTAAAAAAATCGTTAGGGCTTAGGTCAGGACTGTATGGAGGATGGTCAAGAATTTCTACTTTTTCCTGCTTCAAATACTCAATCGTTTGACGAGCGCTGTGTGAACTTGCATTGTCGTGGTGCAGGATGATGCGTCGCTTTGAGTTAGATTTTCGAAGTTCGGCGATGACTTGTGGTAAACAAACTGTGGTATACCACTCTGCGTTAACCGTTCTACGATCATCAAGTGCAATAGTCGCAACATGGCCGGTTTTTCTAACGAACGTGGCCACCATCTTCTTTGAAGTGCTTCGAGAACGAACAACTTTAGTCGGCTTTGGCTCGTCTTGAAAGACCCAGATTGTAGATTGTTGTTTGGAATCAGGATCGTAGGCATAGATCCAAGATTCGTCACCACTGATGATGTCGTAGACGTGATTTGACTCTCCTCGGTTGAACCTTTGCAGAGTTTTCTTACACCATCTGACGCGGGCCGCCTTGTGATCGTCGGAAAGCAGATGCGGTATCCAACGGCAAACTAGCTTTCTTACACCAAGCGCTTCATGCAAGATCTTCTGAATGGTTGTCCCTGAGATGCCTAATAGAGCCTCTATCTCTCGATACGTCACATGACGATCTTCGAGAATTAGTTGTCTCACTCCAATGATGTTATCTTCAGTGAATGCAGATTTTGGGCGACCTTCGCGAGATTTGTCACTAACACTAGTATGTCCACGCTGGAATTCTAAATACCAGCGTTCGACAGTCCGCAGACATGGGGCTTCATCCCTGAACACAGATATTAGCTCTTCAAAACACTGAAGCCGTGTCAGGCCTCTTCTAAAGTTGTAGAAAATTATTGCACGAACATTTTCCTTAGAAAGATTCATTTTCGTACGTAACCTGACAGATTCTAATCGACGCTGTGACTAAACAATAACATTAATCCTAATACATTCAACTGTTTTGAGATTCGAAATTTAAACACATTCGAATATAGAACAGTTCCAAATTCAAAATTGCCGGGAATTATGGAAACGACAGAACTTAAAAGGCATGCCTCGTATTAAAGAAGTGGATTAACTTAAAGCTACTAGGCCGATACCAACTGAACCATTGTATACAGGTTGAAACAGAAAGGGTATACTATTATTTTACAAAACTTAACTTTGTAATTCTAAAACTATCAGATTTGGAGGAAACTTGAAAACCAAAACGTGTTATAGGGATACAGCTGTTGACAGATTTCATAAGTCTACAAAACCTAGTACTTCAACTGTCCCACAAAGCCAATAATTTTAGATTTACAAAGTGATTTTGTACAAACTGACTTTGTACACAAAAAAAGTCTTGACATGTAACAAACTGCAAAGTATAAAAATGAATAAAACATGAATTGTATTCTAAAGTAAATGGCATATATATTATGTTTCCAGCGATAGGAGTGGGTTCCGTATGTATCGGTCTCGGTACATACCTTCATTACAATATGGAACCCACCATAGTTCCGCAGATATGCTACATAGCGTACATAGCGTTCGCCACACTGGGCTACTACACGCTGCCGTATTTGATAATGACAGAGGTGTACCCATTGCAGGTACCTATGCACTCATATTTAGTACGTACTAAATACTTAAACGCAGGTTCCCATATTTCTTGTATTAACTCATAATAAAAGTAACAATTATTTTTAATCTAATAGGAGACCAGGCGTGACAATATTTGTTTCTATTACAGATTCGTGGCTTTATGGTGGGAATTTCAGTGGCGTTCGTCAGTTTTGTAATGTTCGCTAATAAAAAGTATTATCCGTACATAAAAGAATTGCTTGGATTTGCTAATACTCTCATAATGTTTGGAGTCTCCTCTCTACTTGGTAAGCCCTCAAACTTTGCTAGTTATATTTTAGTAGGCACTTAATTCGCCATGATGCATGATGTCATTTACTTGCATTTGGGATTGAAATGGCAACATGAATTAATTTATACATTATTTTCAATTGCAATTGCAATGAATTTTTAATTTTAATAAGATTACTAGCAATGTGTGTTTATCACATTACTAGTATTCTCTTTAACCCCACCAACTAAGCTAATGCTTGTGCTAGAAGTGGGTTCACGTCAATAGTTTAATGGCCAGGATGGGGATCGAACCCGAAACCTCTCAGCTACGAGGACGGCCCCTCTAACCACTAGGCTATTGACGCTTTGTATTTGTATCGACATTTTTTTTCTAGGCAGCTTATTCCTATATTTATATCTACCGGAAACGCAAATGCTGACCTTACAAGACATCGAGGAATATTACAACGATCGACGCCCCACTCTCGTGTCACACCGTCGAGTGATGTCCCTACAATTACGCGATGCTTCGAGCAAGAGCTTAGCCAACTACTCAAGACATAAAGACGTGTCCAAATCTACATCAAGCCAAAGAAAGACGGATAGTGAAGGTAAACACATAAAGAAAAGAAGAAAACGCTTGTCAAAGAAAACGCAGAAGAAAGAAGATGAGCATGAGCACGTGGAACCGCCGAAAGGAGAGACTAGTATTACGTTGGGTTCCATCACTGATAGTGAGAATGATGAAAATGAAAATACTGATAAAACTGATAAACGTAAAGGAAATATTATTTAAGTCGATTCGCTGCTTTATCCAAGCTACATGCAAAAGTTAAGTTTAACTTATAAGGAGTCACTGACCTGATGTATATAATTATATAGCTGGAATTCCACAATGCCTGTTTGATTAATTCATTACAATAAGTAAGGCAATCCCGAAAAGTTCGGTCTTGATTCTGAAATTGGATTATATAATCATTGTAGTGTCATTGGCTGCTTACAAATCAGTCATCAAAGCTGTAACAGTAACTACATAGTATAACACAAAGTTGCTTCCCACTGTCTGTCCCTATGTATGCTAAGTTTAAAACTACGCAACGGATTTTGATGCGGTTTTTTTAAATAGATAGAGTGATTCAAGAGGAAGTTTTATCTCCTATAACACATGCATAATATAGTAGAGAAACACTGATAAATATACCTGTGCGAAGCCGGGGCGGGTCGCTAGTTTGGAATAATTTAAAATGATTAACCAAATGCTGCCCAGAATGGGAGAGTTGAACTTTATTATGTTTCCTGAAAGTTAATAAAATTCTGTAGCTGTAAATACAGTGATTAATTACAAGGTGTTGGATTGTTAAATATATTCCCTGTAAATGTTGTTACTAGGAAATAACTGAATCGGGTTTGCTATACTTTACCTTTTATTTTATTTTAAGCATTATTTTAAACATTAGCAACAGCCGCTACAACTTTCTCCATGATGTATATGCCTCTCTTGTATACATCCACGTGTATCCTTTCGTCGTGTGCGTGGATAAGCAAGGGTGTGTCAGTGAAGGGTGTGAAGTTGATGGCGGGGATCCCCTGTGCTCTGACGTAGCGAGCGTCTGTGGTGCCGGGACATATTACGCATTTTATTGTTAAGCCCCTGAAAAGTCCGTTAGGGGTTAAAGTTACAAAGAAGAAACTTGGAGCAGTTATAAAACAAGACAAAACTGCTCTCCGAAATGAGAATTTTAAAAGGCATATAATTTTTTGACGACCGCTTGGCGCAGTGGTTCGAGCGTAGGCCGGTCGGCTCACTACACCGGGTGGTTACGGGTTCGATTCCCGTCAGGTTAAATTTCTGAAATACTCCCGGGTCTGGGTGTCACTGGGATTGCCCCCAGTCCATTGTACGGTACCCATAGTACTTTGGGATGATACAGTTGGTGTGTTTGTCTGGTGATATTTATTTATTGTTATTTGTATTATATCTTGTACATTGACACATTTCATGAACTTTATCTTGTTTATTTATCACTTAACCAGTATACAAAAATTCTTACATTTCACTTAGAGTGTTTTTCAGAACATCCCAGAAAGGCACGCTTCCGTCTATCTTTGTGTTTGTAACTTGAGGATTTTTGACCAAATACTCATACGTTACTCCAGCGCCGGCTTCCTTGCACCACCTTTCAATCTGAATCAAATAAACTATGACCCTTAAATTATATACCGTTAAGCACAAATTTGTTCAACCTATAATCGTACTGGGCTTACCATATTTTCGAACTCATCATGGTCTACTTCAGGTGCAATTCTTATATCAAATGTCGCTGTTAAATAATCTGGTAACACATTGACTTGTACACCTCCCTGAAACGTTACCGATATAGGTCATCAATGGGGATATTCAAGATTTTTTGCCACTAGGTTGGCAACATGTTACAATGGGGGAATTTAAAATCTCCTTAGGAGACATTAACACTTGACCATTCATGTTCAGACCACGTTCAGACAACCTCTCTTTTTCCATTTAGCGATATTAGCTGTACGAAGCAAACATTTCTTCGTATTCTTGCTTTAAAATATGGCCTACGTTAATAGGTATTTGGCCAGTGTCAAGTAAAAAATAGCAATACAATACTAAAATGAGACTGTCCACTTTGGAAAACCAAAATGGAGGCCAAGTCTTAACTTATAACTTTGTGTGTGACTTTGTGTCTTGATTTAATTATTTTTGTGATCCTGGTAGAAGAGAAGTGACTGATAGCGTCACTTCAATCTAATGAAGCGACATCTGGTTGGCTGAAAGTGGTTTGCCCCTGTTAGCATAATAATACTGAGGTTTACTTGAGATGTACCTCGACTTGTGTGAGATTGATTGTAGTGCGATCCCCGAACCATCCGCGGCTGTCATCCAGGGCCTTCTTCTCCTCAGCGCGTAGTCTCATTAACTTGTCTATAATGTAGTGGAACTGTAAAAAGTACCTGAGTATAGTAATTTGCGTACTAAGCAGCCATTTTATGAGAGGATCATCCAAATGAAAATGTAAATAATGTTCAGCATATTTTATGTTATTTACCTGCTTGATAAGTGTTTCATTGGCATACACAAATAAACATCCATAATACGTGCCAGATTAACACATCAACTGTATAGTCCCAAACTAAGCAATGGACTGGGGGGCTAGCCCATTGACACCCAGACGAGGAAAAATTACGTAAAAGCCATTTCAGAGATATCACGACAGAAATCCAACTAGCAACACGGTGCAGTAAGCCCAGCTACACTCAATCCCCTGAACGAAGCAAACAAGCAATGTTTTGAAGCGAAGCTTCTTTACGGACGTTCGGGGCGCTCGCTACCCGGGCACTCAAACGGTGAAAAGCGTAACGCGTAACGCGTGATGCGTGACGCGTAACGCGTGACGCGTAACGCGTTACACAATGACGTCAGAGCTGCGGCGCCCTAAGCTTTATACTAAATATCGCTTGAAGGTTAGATAGAACATTGGTAATAATTTAAATATATCTAAAAATTTAGAATACTTCACAATTTCGCGTGTCCATCAAGCGTTCACCCATCTTAGTACTGACCGCGTCCGACGTTGCTTAACTTCGGTGATCGGACGAGAACCGATGCACCCAACGTGCTACGGCCTTTGTTAATAAGGTTCTGAACGGCGCCCTAAGCTTTATACTAAATATCGCTTGAAGGTTAGATAGAACATTGGTAATAATTTAAATATATCTAAACATTTAGAATACTTCTGGAATGGATTCTCATTATTGAAGCGTGGCAGCTGCGACGCCCTATTTTGATAAGAACCTAAAAACTAATAAAATAACTTTTCTCAAAGTGGATAATTTCACCTCAATTTCTAATGTTTAAGTGGCTCAGTCGGAAATAGACCCTGTTAGCATTTTTTTCGGATAGGATATCTATAATTATCAATATCTATGCAGGTACATCAACCAATAACTTTTATTATGTTACACTCTCCCTTCCCTGTTTCAAAACCCTATGCACACAACTGTGAATTTTCATAACAAATGATTTTAGGCCACACTGAATTTTCCCTACTAGTTCTATTATTGGTAGATGAACGAGTTCACGGAATAGAAATATTCATATACTGGATGATTTTGCTATATAAAATTAAGTTGAAATGACCTAGTGGTTGAAGACGACCGTAAGATACGCACTCCGTGGCTTCGAATCCCTACTCAAACAAAATTTTATTTGTTTCTTTATGTAATAGTATTTTTTAGCTTCATTTATTGAGTATTGTTCATGTGCGTTAATGTTTTTCATGAAATGGCGCTGGTGGAAGCAGCAATTTCTGTATATTAATTATTTCCGCAAACTTGAGGTGCCTATATTATTCTTATTAATACCTACCAATTTATGTCATCGTAAATACTTAATAATAAAACTACTTTTTGAAATAATACGAAAATTGAAAGCAAACAGGTGTCTTTCGCGAGATTAGAACGACAAGTGAATTAGGAATTAAGAAATAATAATAAATATTGCATAATTTTGTAGCAAGCAACGTCAACAAACAAGATATCAAGGAAATTAAAGCGTTATGTCCTTACATTAAGGCCTTTTACACAAATACTTTAACACTGCCATCTTGTGACCGTCGTAGAATCCAATCCACGTTGTAGAATCAAATAGTGGATATTTTCATATTTTCATCTTAATTTCTAATGATTAGGTGGCTCAGTTGGAAATAACGACGTGCGTTCAAGTCAAGTCTCCACATAAGCAATTGAATATTTGTTTTATATGAGATTTAAATATTTTCCCTTAGAAATTTTGCAATTATATTTTTTACATATATTATTTATATTTGCAATTTATATTATTTTTTAATATAATTAATTCAAGTTGAACACCAACGTATAATGGTTTAATTGCCATAGAAAAGGACGAAAAAGGGACAACGATATACAACTGCAGATAGGTACATCAACCAATCACTTTAGATGTCTGATATGGCTAAATAGGTACTTACTTACTAACAACAAAAGATGTCCCATTTCGTTCAATAGGTACGATAGCCTAGATGAAAATCTAAATAAGCTAGCGAGACATAATTCAAGGTATTTTTATGTTACACTCTGCCTACCCTGTTTCAAAACCCTATGCACGCCACTTATAATATATCTAATATCTACTGCAAAGCTTCGCTTCTTTCGGGCGTCCCTAGACGGCACTGATTTTTTATTTATTTGACACTCACCTTTTCTCCCGCTGTCCCTGATAACAGCAAACTACCATGGGCAGGCTCCCCCGGACACGTTATTTTGATTTCTGGAAGAGAAAATTAATTATTGGATTCCTTCTTCCTAAGAAACAATAAATAAAAAAGAAGAGTACCTATTCTCTGATTTAACTATTATCGCTACAGATTGAGAGTTAAAGACACATTTAAAAATACTCAATTGATAAAATAGATTAAAACAAAGATAAAGACGTCATCCTGAACAGTGTTGCTGATTATGTTGGGTCGCAAATAGTAAGTGTTGGCATCTTCCTTGCAGTCGTAACGTATGAGCAAATTTGAAATATTTTTATATGTGTAAAATTCAATTTACTCGTGTTTTGACAACAAAAGAACTGACCTCTAAATGACCGGCTAAATGTTTAATTCCTCTTGGATATTGATAAACATCATAATATGTTGCACAATTGAGAAATTCTAGGTTCACGTGATGTTCGCATAGTTTATGTGATGTTATCATCAAATAATTATGTGCAACGCGAATCCTGGCAGAAATATGTGGAGCATAGAGATAAGCGAGTAGTTTCAAATGAAGTACGTAGTTATACGAGCGTAGTTGTTGGTACGCACTTGGCTTAGGTTGAACATTGTTTAATAACTAAAATTATGATGATGATGATGATGATGATGATGTGATCCGACCGATTTCGGTCATGGCGACAACTTCAACTCCTTTGCAAGTTTTGTCGGTCGTGCGCTCTCATGTGGCTAATGTAGCCAATCTTCTTTAAAAAGGTTCTCGCACATTGCGGGCATGTGAGCACATCGTTCACATAATTATAATGAATCACCGCAGGTGGTCGGGCGTTCAGTGCATCACGCTTGGCATCAAGTTCGATGCACCGTCTTTCTTCAAGACAATGGACTTTCCTTTTAATGGAATTTCTCCATTCTAGCCTATCCGATGCCCGCTCCTCCCATCTAAAAGGGTCTATATTGCACTTTTTCATGTGCCGCTTAAGCACGTCTTTATACCTGAGGAGTTGTCCGCCATGCTTACGCTTGCCCTCCTCAAGTTCCGAGTAGAAGACGCGCTTCGCCACTCGCTGCTCTGACATCCGTGACACATGTCCGCACCACCGAAGTTGTCGCCGCATTAAATATGACTCAATGCCACCTACATTGGCTCTGCGCAGCACTTCGGTATTCCGCACGCGATCGAACCATCGAATTTTAAGAATTTTTCGTAGGCACCTGAGGTGGAACCGATCCAGCATGCGGATGTGTCGGCGGTATACAGTCCAGTTCTCAGCGGAATATAATGGTTGTTTTACACAAAAAAAAATCTGCAAGCAAGCTCACGACGCAGCATACGACAGTGATGTTTCATGTAACTCTGGATGGCCAACCCTCTTCTTTCTTTCCCACTTTTTCTTCAGGCGAGCAATCCATGGAGCATGTGCGCGTATAAATAAATAAATAAATACCGCCAGACTGACACACCAACTGTATGGTCGCAAACTAAGCAACGCTTGTACTATGGGTACCGTACAATGGACTAGGGGCGATCCCAGTGACACCTAGACCAGGGCAAATTACGAAAAGGCCATTTCCGAAATTTACCCCATCGGGAATAGAATCCGCAACCACCATGTGCAGTGAGCCGAGCGGCCTACGCTCGAACCACTGCGCCAAGTAAGTAAAGGTCAAGTATTGCAAGCATTTATACGCTACAGTAACTGATGAACACCAGGTGGTTCGTATTGTACACTAGTGACTTTTAGTTATCCGTTTTCCCAACTATACAAAAATAAACCAAATATTATGGTATAAGGCTCACGTCTACATGTTCGTTCCCCGTGGAATGCTAGTAGCTCTTGAGGGCTCAAGGAGGGCACACTCTCGTCTAACTCGAAGCCGATATTCAGTTTCTTGAATTCCTCAGATTCTGAAAACTTTTTCATGCCGTCTTGGCCGCCGATTTCTTCATCTGCCAAAAAGAAATACAATGATTAGTTATGTAAAGTTATCAAAAGCGCGATGAATGGAAGAAAAAGACATACTGCGCCGACCCCAGATAATGGGAAAAGGTAAGTGGTAGTATGAACTGAATTAAAACTATCTTGATAAGTTGTGAGGAGACTGCCATGGAGTAGCGAAGGATACAGCTGGACAGTAAAAGTACAAAAGAGTAGGCAAGAAAGAGTGTGCCTTGGTGTGCACACACATTTCGCTCATAATTTTGGGTCTCGATACGAAGGATTAAGGATTAAGATATCGCCGGCAGATACCATTACCTTATCTGCCATTGGAATTGCAGAAATTTGTTTTTTTTTATTCCACTTCCTCTTTCGATTAAATTTGTGCGGGTTCCAAGATAATTTAACTTTAACCCGGGACTCGTCGAGGGTCAAACCTCGACGTGATTATTGGTCACCATTGTCGATCCTGGTTTACAGGAGTTACAGTGGTGGGAGTATGTGGCGGGACCAGAACCATAAAAAATCTACCATTCACCGCACGGAACCTGCACGAATTTAATGGAAAGAAAGAACAGGAAGGGTTGGAAGAAAATTATCAACTCAATCTACGCAATGTCACTTACCAGGCACAAAGCTAATATGCACAGTTCTTCTGAGTCTGACGCCGGAATCCATCAGTTTTCTGACCGCTTCTAGATGTGCCATGCCCACACCCTTCATGTCCTGAGTGCCGCGAGCGTATATGAAGCCATCTTCGGTGATGTGAGCACCGAATGGGGGATGCGTCCATTTCTCCTAGATATAGGAAGAGTTGCTGGGTCGTTTCAGCAGAAGCAGCATTCCGAACCAGTTGGTTCTGGCAATTCATTAGTGTGTTCTTTCTTGGCCAACATGAATATAAAGATTTCGATATGTTTTTCTATTACGTAGGCGTAGGTAGCTGAAAGCTTGTATGGAGGTCTTGATATTTTTTATTTAATTTGAAACTTTTGACGACTGCTTGGCGCAGTGGTTTGAACGTAGGCCGTTCGACTTAGTGCCTCAGCACAAGTCGAACCCACCACCCGTGGTTGCGGGTTCGATTCTCTTAGGGGCAAATTTCGGAAATGGCCTTTTCGTAATTTGCGGCGGGGTGACACTGGGATCATCCCCAGTCCATTATACGGTATCGATAGTACAAGCGTTGCTAAGTTTGGGACCAAATAGTTGGTGTGTCATGACTATTTTTTGAATACCGGGGAGGAAATTTTCCAAACATCCCCAGACCTCTTGTGGAGGAGACCTGATGTATGTAGTTATTATCAGTGGTTATCACAGTAATAAAACTTTAAATTAAACAACGAAACAATAAATTTATTACCCAACCTTGTGTTGTCGAGATACCAGCATATCTTAATGATATCTTTAATGGTGTTTGTGATAATGAACCTAGGTATTAATGTTGATATTCACTTATATTTGCCTGGTAACCTGGTATATATACATAGGTACCTACCTCATACACCGGTACCACATCCATATGAGAATTGAGGAGTATTGACGGAAGTTCAGGCTCCACTCCTTGCCATGTGACCACCACCACTGGCTTCCTTGGCACGAACTCGTGGACGGCTACTGGGAGACCAAGCAACCCTGCTTGTTTCTTCAAGAAAGTGACACAATCATCTGAAAACAAAAAATATACTCTCAGCAATTAGATATAGGGTGGAAAATCCCACGGCACCAGCTAGGTTGGTATGACATTGATCGTATTCAAATCCCGATCGGTGCATTGAATACTAGCGCCCCTAGCGGAAATAAAAACTTTGTAAGTATCCCTTTTTACGAAAATTACGCGGAAGTATGTATGAAATTTGGCACAGTTAAACTTTATATATGGAGAAGGAGAGCAGAAAGCTAATCTATACAAATAAATAAAATTGGAGTGTCTGTTTGTAATATCAAAATAACACCTTTTCACTAAATGCATATGAAAGTACATACGAACCTATAGCAAAAACGCGATTTAAAATGTTTTTGTTTGTCTGTCTTTATGTCTGTCTGTCTGTATGTTTGTTCCGGGTAAGTAATCTCCGAAACGGCTGGACCGATTTTGACGGGACTTTCACTGGTAGATAGCTGGTGTTATAAGCAGTAACTTAAACTACTTCTGTTTTATAAAAAAATAGGTCCTGTCGCGCGGGCTCAGAACGCGGGAGCGGGCTTTTTTTCTAAGTTAAATTCCACGCGGACGAAGTCGCGGGCTCAGCTAGTATTTTTATATAATAATACTTCAAAGTACATTAAACTAATAAATAAATAATTACACACACTACCATGCGTTTGACACACACACATTTCTTCCACTCGGTAACTGACTGACTGACAAACGCTGACAGTATTTTTTTCTTTATGTCGGAGGGCGGGACTTTCATAGTGCATTTTGCGTGCCAGTATCAATCAAGAAGGTTTTGCGTTTTTGTACTTAATAGTTGCCAAAAGAATCTTAATAACGTTCAAAAACTAAAAAAGAAATGAATTATGGTCAACCGTGGTCGCCCGTGGTCACCCGTGGTCGAATTTCGACCACGGGCGACTACTAGTAGTAATAATTGAATCAGGCTATAAATAATTTTCACGGTGGAAGAACAAAGCTAGCCAATTGACTACGGCTGATATACAGGCTGGCCCGACCGGAGTACTACCACCCTGTCACAAAATAACGGCGAAAGTAGTTACTGTAGCTGCGTTACACGTACAATGAGAGAGAGCCGGTAACTGCTTAACATTAGATAGGTTGTACGCTTGGATGCCCACATCTATATATATAAAACTCAAAGGTGACTGACTGACTGACATAGTGATCTATCAACGCACAGCCCAAACCACTGGACGGATCGGGCTGAAATTTGGCATGCAGGTAGATGTTATGACGTAGGCATCCGCTAAGAAAGGATTTTGATTAATTCTACCCCCAAGGGGATAAAATAGGGGATGAAAGTTTGTATGAAACTTTGTCAATTTTAAACCGATCGGGCTGAGCTTGCATTTGCAGCTGACTTTGCATGCATAAAGCTACTATGACGTAGACATCCCCTAAGAAAGGATCAAAATTCCACGCGGACAAAGTCGCGGGCTCAGCTAGTTGTTCTATAAAAGAGGTGAGATTTGTAATTTCACAATTCAGTCCTCTCAAACAGGGATTTCGCCACCACGATGTCTAGACAAAAATAGCAGATTTGTTTGTTTGTTATTATTATGCTTATGCAAGCACTTACCATAATCAACATCTGGATGAACTGAAGGTATCTTTAGATATTCCCTGAATCTCTGTATAACTTCGTCACTATCCCATTTACAACTCATAATTACTTTGATCTATTTATGTGGGTACTATAAAAAATAAAAATAATCCTTAGTTCACTTCTCTAGGCCGAATGTTTTTAAAAAATAATAATAAAAAATAAAAATGTTATTTAGTCTGTTCGGTTTTCAAACAATCGTATGTCGCGTCGGCGGCGTTCTGAATGAAACTGTAACGACTGCACAACTGTTTGTTTATGAACGTTAAAATTACTCACACACCGTTTATCTCCCGCAAAGCATTAGGCCATAGACATACTGACAGACAATTTAATCGTTAGTTAAATGTAGGTACTGAAATAACCTAATTCAGTGTGACAGCTTGATTATTTTCAAATTGTGCTAGTACCTAAGTACCTAAGTATTATAATACTCCCTTTATTAATATTTTAATACAATATATAACATCCCATAACATTAGATTGTAACATTTTAGTAGTATATAATAGTATTTGTATAATTGTGTCGTCTATTCCCTTTTGTATGTGTTATTTTGTGTTGTTTAAGGTAGTTACAGAATTAACCGGCCAATCTCAACAAAAAGTCTACTCTAGAATAAACACCGATTGGTCAATAAATCTCCATCGTGTCTCCTCTACTACGTCGACATTGGCAGAATCACATTGGGCCTGACTCAGTGGAAAGAGGCCATTAACACAAAAAAAAAAAAAAAAAGTATTATAATACCTACAACGTAATAATAATACGGTAGAAGAGTCCAATTGTAGCCTAATAACTTCATACACGGCCTGAATCAACAGGGGTAGTACCATCCTTTCACAGAAGGTCCACGTGAACCAGCTATTATGGCTGCGTTTCGCATCGTACGATAAGTAAGTGAGGGAACCGGAACCCAGCCCTCTTTCCCCGGCCTCTGTTCCATACCATTTAGGGCGGTAACCTGCGAGCATTGCCTTTGCCATAATATCTATAGGCCGTGGTAACTGCTTAATACCAGGCGGATCACCTAGATAGAATGGTTGCTAGCCGACATCTTTGTTTAAAAAAAATACTAGTAGTTACTTACTTATATTTATAAATAAGTTGGCAACAGAATTAGTGTCGCTGTTTATTTTTATGATATAATTTTATTATAATAACTAGCTGAAGTGAAAATCCCGTCAAAATCCAGCTGTTTCGGAGATTACCCGGAACAAACATACAGATAGACAGACAGACATTTTTTTTTAAATCTCGGTTTTGTTATATGTATCTTATGTACATTTAGTGAAAAGGTGTTATTTTGTTATTACAAACAGACACTCCAATTTTCTTGATTCGTATAGATAGATTCTAGCTAATATTACACCAGTAAAAAATACTAACGTAAGTACCTAATAGGTAGGTACTAAGGAAACTACTTGCCTCCGTTATATTCTTCACACGTGTTTTTCTACACATTATCTGTTACTAGGTATCAATGCACTTGTAACATTATTTGAAAGAATTAACTAACAGAAATAATTGCATAATTATTTCAAATTGATAACCTAAATATGATATGGTCTCTTTTTTAAATTATATACTTAATATCTAGTTGTATAAGAGCTCTGAGAGCGTGACAAAAAATACCATTGGAAATGTTGACTATGAAACGCGTTGAGTTGTGGCTTTCCTTATACATTGTTACAGCAGGCAAACACTGGGAAAAGTTATGGTCAGGCGCTCACTGATTGACTTATTTTCATCAGGCGCTTTACCACTCATTTTTACAAGATGTTTTACGGAAATTTTGGCAAGTTTATAAAATTTGGTGCGTTCAAACTTGTTTGGTGTAGGTAATTCGATATATGAATGAAGTAGTCAGTAGTTCAAATCGTGCAAAACGGAACGCAGCTGTAGAAATCGGCGCGAAACCCTCCTACGCGGGCCTTTCAAAATTCGTCACATTCGCGAGTCGCGGTCCTCCATACTGCCACCGGCCGCACACCTTTCGCCGCACGCTGTTACCAACGACCAATAAAAAAATACGGAGTCGATTTAAAAATAATTTGAAATTAGCATTAAATTTTTAGAAAAAAAAAATTGCACGGCAAGGTTTGAAAAAAAACCTATCGATATTAAAAATAAATTTGATAGAAAGTTCGAAATTTGAATTTAGTGTTTGTGATTTTTACTATAATTTTTAAAATGGTTCGCAAAATTAGTGGTTTGCTGTGTTGCCTCTGCGTTTTCGGGATCTCACTGTGCGACAGCGCTATATCGACTGAAACAGTAAGTTACATCTTTTTTTTACGATCATTCAATAAGTAGTATTTCAATGAGTACATACATAAGTAACTGTGTCTCTAAAATGTGTTAAACGTGTGGTAAAACTTTATTTATTTACGCAATAACAACTACCTACCACAGAACAACCACAAGCAAGCTACTAACCTCCTTTTAAGGGCACCCATTCTAAACCTGTATTACCTAAAGCTTACGTACATATACGCTTACGATATATTTAAATAAGTTATGAATTAATTCCGCAAAAGATTGTATAAGGTACTTAATTAATATTTGAATTTGTTTAGCAAGGCACTGACAACAGAGGAAATGAACCCTAGACGCTATTTAAAGAGGGGTGTTATAAGTTTGTTCATCCGGTCTGTCTAGTCATAGCTCCAAAACAGATGGAACGATTTCAACGCTGTTTTTTTATAGATAGTAATCCTCGTATAGTTCCCTATTAGATAAGTTTGATGAGTATGAGATTAGACGTTTAATGGAATACATTCATTGGGGTTTTGACTTTGAATAATTTAAATAATGTATTAATAGTTCATGCAAAAATACTTAGCTACCTAGCTAACTTAATATTACAAAGCCCAGGAATGTAAAAATGATTTATTTTCGAATGCCAAAGTATTTGTTTTTAAATTGCGATTCTATTAAACCTACTTATACAATACAAATTAATTTTAGTAGGCCCTTTTTGTTGTCTATTCCTCAAATGTCATAACAACATCCACACTCAACATCAGGCGTAGGTAAGTATAACAAAATAGTTGACCTTAGTATAGAACACTGCTCTAGTTGCTAGAGTGGCCTTGAATGTTGAATGTAACTTGTCATACTGGGGGACATTCTGGTGTGACTGCGCTATCTACACACGATCGTAGAGTTATGGAAATAAAGCTTAATATTTTATTATGGATGTAAATTAGGGTCACCGGTCAGGCAATTTTGTACCATAAATGAAAAGCGCATTAAAACTTATTTGCTCTATCAAATAATCACACAAATATTTAGTAAAATCAATACTCCCTTTGTCTTTACAAATAAAAAAGTGTGTGTGAGGGTAGTACTAAAACGATAGTCTAATGTATAATACAATAGCAGCAATAGCTCAGTTAATCTGAGAGCAATAGTAATAAAATATTTATAAACATGTTTTGTTCCGGGCGCTCAATATTCATTCTTACGATGTAGGTACCGACTAATAAACGTAATAATAATTTTAGCCCTTTTTGACGTCCCACTCCTGGGCACGGGCCTCCCCTCAAGGCAAGGGGGATTCAGACCATAATCCACCACGCTGGCCCAGTCCGGGTTGGCGGATTTCACATGTCTTTCGAAAATTGGTTAAATCTTCTAAGACTACTAAGGTTTCCTCACGATGTTTTCCTTCACCGTAAGCAAGTGCTAATGACATAGAAATTATGATTCGCACATAGATTTCGAAAAATCCAGAAGTTCGAGCCGGGGTTTGAACCCGAGACCTGGTAGCCCGCAAGACGCGTGTTTAACCAATCGGCTATCACTGCTTAATAATAAACGTAATAGTAATGTAAAAATAAACCAATAAATAAATAAATAAACGTATACTATTACCTATTTAGATAACTTAAATCGAAAATCAGTCAACTTTTGACGCGAAGAACAATAGGCGGTAGTCCAATTAGTTACTTAGGTACTGGATAGATAACAAACATTATCATTTTGATTATAATTTTAGTACCAACGTCTTACTGACCTAATGATGTTAACAATGCAAATACATACCTACGCAAAGACCCGATTAATTAACAATGAACCAGTGTATAATCCTAATGCAACTAACGTCAATAAGCCAACAGTCAGGTGCCGTCAACAATTGGAGCGTAGAATTGGAACATCGGGAAAGTGAAACGACAGTTGAAGTCAATTTATTAAAATCTCATAGGTACTAACAATATTATTTTTGCTAAGATATATGTTTATTGATAAAAATCATATTGATTCTTAGAACGAAAATTTGATCTATGATAGGCAGTTTAAAAAATGGACAATAAGTCACATTTAGAGCGGATACACATTGGGCGCTCACTCACACAGCCTCAGCACGGCGTTTTACGAGCGTTTACCAAGAAGTCCATACTACTGGCTCAGTTCGGAAATGGGCGTCGAGGTGATTGCTTGTGTGTGGCTCCTATACCGTCGCTATAAAAGACGACGGCAGAGGCAAGGAGAATATTGGGTGCACCTAATATTACAAGATAGACCACCCAACAGTTTTTTCTTCTCCAAATTGTCTTCACAATCACAGAAAATTTCAACAATCTCCTCCCAATTACGCTTTTTTAAGATTTTATAATCAGGACTTTCCATGTCCCATATAGCTGGACGCTTTTGGATTTCATCGATAAATAAATCTGTATCGAAGTGCTCGATCTCCATTCCACCATACATATCCGCTTTACATATATATACGCGTCCACCCTACACGAAAGCGCGCGATCAAATGTACGGCAAAATGGCGGCGCATGTATCTACAAGCGCGCAGCTGACGCCCGCGCAACGCGCGTCCTAACGAAAATCTGACAGCGCGCGTTTGACACGCGCTTGATAAGAAGCGCGCACTTGCATGTGTACACATCAATTGAAACTCTAGTTCTCAAAACGCGCGTTAGCAAAGCGCGCGTTTGAAAGCGCCCAATGTGTACCCGCTCTTAAACTCAAGTAAGTATTGACTAGGTGTGCCCTAAATCTTGCATGATTTCTGCATAGTTGCATTGTTTTAGAAGAGCATTTTTGAGGTTAGTAATTTAAGAAGAACAATATATTAAAAAAGTACATAAACTAACTCAATATTGAAGCCATCGAACCATCTGCAGGGCGGCTGTCGTTAACCGCGATCAGTGAAGTGAAACAGTGCGCGAGAAAGTGAGCGAGTTGCGGCTGCGCATGTTATGGTGTATGCTAATTATAGACCGCCGTTCATTTTGCTTTGAGATAACAAAGAATTGAGATGGAATATGAATGAGAGAAAGGTAATTAGAAATATTTCTAATCGGATGTAGCATAGATGTAGAGTGATAAATAAGACAATAATTAGTAATATCATGACATGGAGTAACCTCCGAACGCTGAACGTGCACTTTTCATGAGTTTCCGAGACAAATATCGACCAAGCGAAATTCCGACTAACAACAAAGTACCTAGTATTAAATATAATCTCAATAATCTATTTTGATTTCACATTTGAGTGCCACCGCCGTAATTAATAATAAAGCATTTTGATTTAACGGCCACACGTATACATTCTAAAACACATCCTTAAATTGAATGTACCTTTACCTAATAGCTATTAATACAAGCATGTAAATATCAGCATATACGCAATAAATTGTTCAACATTTACAAAGGCACAGATGTCTTAGTACATACGATTCTGCACACAGCAAGCAAGTCAGATTTCCCTTTAAAAAGTTCGACGTACGGTTATGCAATGAAGTTGCTCCAATGCCGGTTTGGTCTTATTACCGTCGAAATTCTGCGGTGTAATAGTTACCGAGATCTGCGCAGACCGAGTAACGAATCAATTATAACGTAATAGATCATTTCGTTAATCGACCGATGCGACCCAAGGTTTGCGAGCCCTGACGTAATGAGTGCTTACTATAGATGTAATGCAAATCTTGTTTTTCTCATACCTAGTTCCTGCATCTGAATTAGTTTAGTAATCTACAATTCTACAATATTACATCTACTTCGATAATTACGTTTTCTTTGTTTACAGTTTGGTAAGTATGCCGTATTTTATAAAAATAATCATGTTTCTATAACATATTTACATACCTAGCCCACAAATAAGGGGAAACTAGGTTTGAAAGGTCTACCTTTACAAACTCTCCGTACGTAGTCAAACTGAGACACCTTAGGTACTTATATGATCTGAATCTTAAAAGTAGAGTTGATTTAATTATAAATTTAACGTTATAATTAAAATGACTCCACATTTCTTATTCGGATTGGCAATCATTTTGAAGCCACTCTTTATAAATCAATAAACCACTCAATCAATTAATATAGAATTCGCAAAAGTGTAAATTTAACAAATTGGTGAGATACTGTTACTTAAGATATAAAAGTACCGTGTTTTATGTGATTTAAATTGATTTTATGCTCTGCAGCAATTATTGAAATTAGTATAGATCTGGCGAGATTTATTTTATAGAACAAAAAACTAACAGTTCATTGCAAGTATAATAACTCTTCAAATAGTTTGTGAATAAGAATAACTGTCCTTATTTAAAAAAAAAATAGATACATCCCTCCTACTAATATTATAAATGCGAAAGTTTGTGAGTGTGGATGTATGTTTGTTACACTTTCACGCAAAAACTACTGAACGGATCTGGATGAAATTTGGAACACAGATAGTTTATAACCGGGATTAACACATAGGATACTTTTTATCCCGATAATCCCGAAATTTTTGTTAAGTTAAATTCTACGCGAACGAAGTGGGTGGGCACAGCTAGTATTTAATAATGAGGTTCCGCATAAGTCCACGAGCTTTCTGTGTCGCGCAAATGGTTTTCCTTGCTTTACGTATAAGAAATCACAGCCAAGGAACAGTTTAAGTAGTATTATTCATTGCAAAAGGTAATAAGGCTCTTTAGAATCTTGCCATTAGCAATCTGTGGCTTTCCGTCAACCGACGAGGCGACGACTCTACTAATAGTGACTACTGATGATGTAATTTCATATTCAATTTGTTGATTCAACTTAAGTTGATTTGACAAGTTGACGCCTACTTTCAACTTGTTGAATTGATGTCGACCGTCCTAGCAACAAATTGCATCGTGAGAAGCTTACTTTTGGGCCCGTACTTATAAATCTATCTCAAGTCTGAGACTGATCTTAAGTGCGCTTTTGACAGGGTCATTTTGTACAGGCATAACATAACAATGAATCGATCACAAACACTTGGGATCGATTCATTAATAGGTGCCTAAAATCTTTAAACATCAGACCTATTATCTCAAAACTTCTAAAGATCCGCTCGCAAGTCATCCGTGGCCGCTACTCGCATCCTACACAATGCCTTATAAAGCGTGCAGATAGACGTTAGCAAGGCTACACCCACACTGAATGAGGTGACTGATTCATATACTTTGTTAGTTCTCGTAAAAATTATCGTCCTTATGCTTAGTTTGATCAGGCATACCCCAAGTAATACCATCACAAAGTGTTCCATTGTTTTTTCCGGGTAAAATGTGTTATTGGAAACTGTATTTCACATGTCATGTGAAATAACAGAGTAAGAAAAAGTTACTACACCGTATACAGATCATTTGAAAGTAGCATTGAGATACGTGCCTGAATAACCTACATGAATAGATTTTGAATTATTGACCCATATTGTGACCCATACACATGGCCAGGGCTACACATTTTCCGGTCACTCTAAAATAATTCTGGACTGCTAGGTACTTAGAATTTTATCTAATTTCCCACAAAAATGTCTACTCCAATCTTGTTTCCAACTAAAACCATTAACACACAACACAACGTTATATAAGCGTTGTCGCATTGCGTCAGGCTATAGATCTTAAATGGAATCTATTGCTTAAGTACTAGAGTTCAGACTAGGTGGTGCAATGCCCAGTCAACGTTGGGTAATAGAAGGAATCCCGATGCAAGAACAGTCAGGGCGTTGAAAGTTAGCCATTATTTTTAATAATAATAAATTTACAGTGAAAGTTTAGTATAAAATTAAAATAAGCTTATTGGTATTAGAGCGAGGCAGCAAGCGAAATCTAGTATATATAACTCTAATAGACTTTCATATAATTAACTATACAATTAACTAGTACAATTGTATTCAATCCTTGTCTCTCGACTGTAGAAAATAAACAGAATAATTTAACCTTTGAAAGTGTATTTATATTTATACTTACAATAGTAAGTAGGTACCTAAATGGAATTGTATTGCAATGATTTGTAAAAAAAACATCGTGAATACCAACTAATGAACTCAAATCTACATTTTTATCTAGTGACTTAATTGCGTTTTATATAAATAAATATAGCTAGATTAACCCACCAACTGTATGGTCCATACTAAGCGACCCATAGGTACCATCTTGGGGGCGATCCCAGAACAAATTACGAAAAGGCCATTTCCGAAAATGCTAATGAAAATAACCAATAGGTATATGAACCCATTCATAACGAGATTCTCACGCTTTGCAAACAATGCAACAGTTAGTCAATAATACATGTATGTTTGCTTACTGTGATGCAATGGACACGCTAAAATATGCCCTCGTGACCCAGACCGCATTACAATATTAACGGGCACCATTACCTATTCAAAGTATTTTGAAATCAGCTTCATATGAATATTCATTAGACAGTCTACCTAATATGATATTCCATAAATAAGTACCTACTTTAAACGTGGATATCGTTTTGCAGAACGGAATCAACCCACATGCACTACTGCAGACCAAAACCAACCTTGTGTAAGTGGTTCTAGGTTGGTTGCACTTTGCAGAAGTGTGTGAGGGTTCTATTTAGCAAAACTACGTCCAAGTGATTATGCCAAAGTGACTTTTAAAATTTAAACTACATTCTTTATTTAAAAAAATATCTTGACAGACAGACAGACAGACGGATGGACAACAAAGTGATCCTATAAGGGTTCCGTTTTTCCATTTCAGGTACAGAATCCAAAAAAAATAAAAAAGACGTTTGTAGCATAGCGTCTTTTTTATTTTTTATAAAAATACTGTTAACCATAAAAACATTGTACCTACATGTAGCCTTATGATTAAACAGTGTAGTTTATTAGGGTTCCTATTCTCATTTATACTTATAAAAAAGTCGGCAAACAAGCGTACGATGCGCCTGATGTTAAGTAGGTTCCGTAGCCTATAAATGCTTGCAATGCCATCATATTTTCATGCGTTTAACAGCTAAATAGCAGACCAGGATTCTTAAATCCCGCAGACAAAACCGGTTTTTTTTTGAACCAAATGTCGAAAGAACCAAGCTGACACGCATGAACAGTCCCCAAGCGACCTTGATGACGCATAACATCGTTCAATCGAAACTGTATCATATAAAAAAACAAGGGGAGTGGGCTTCATTCCACCCTGTTAATTCCTCAATGCCAACCTTCACGCACTCTTATCACAAATCTATATAATATATATTAAAATGAATCTCTATTTCCTTGTCATCGCATCACGCGTGTATCATCTTTTTTGTTGTGTTTATTATTGTCAGGGGAAGGTTCTTATAAAATAAAAAAATTTGAAAGTTGAGCGGTACAATTCGATTTCAATATTCAAAGTTAAGTCAGGACAACGTCTGGCGGGTCAGCTGGTGTAAATATAATACGAACCTATTAAGAACCGATGGCGTTAGGAAAATGGCAGGCAAGACTAGCACAGATGTAAATCTAATGACATGAAATAGGAGAGTTGTAGGCCCAGCATTGGAAAGAGGCTGAAAGGAAAATAAGATTCATAACTTTAATAATATACAGGGGTGTTCAAGCCATAATCTACCATGTTTTCTCAGAGCGAGTTGAATTTCACGCGGCTTTTGAATATTGGTTTCATTAAGAAATAACTATCATAAACAATAGGTCCAGAAAATGTAGAACATTTAAACCTATTTATTTGGAACAATAACATCGCTAAACAACTTAATGCAAGGTTTGCACAATTATACTTAAATCATTCTGAGCAAGATTCAAATGAAGAGATGCAAGCGTAACGAAATAAAATCACTATCTTAGTCCTGCGCTGCCCCAGTTCGAAATTGGCACAGATTCAGAAATAACGTAAGCGCTAGCAGTCTTACTTGTTGTGTCCAATGTCCTCTGTGACAGATTACAGCTGGACACACACACCTGAAGCGCTACCACGGGTTTATACATTTGCTACAAGTCGCTACTACGAGTTTAGTACACCTACTTATTATATTTATTATTACGATGCTGTAAGTATTGCAAATTGTCCAGACAGAGACCTGTCAGCCACCGGAGTAACTAACAAACTCTACAAATGTGTACATGCTAGCGTTTACCGACTTTAGTGAACGTATGAAACGAATGATGAGCTACTGAGCAATAGGTAGTCAATGCCTACAGTGTAGAATGGTAGAATTAAACCAGGGTGAGCTCGAGTTTGCTAAAACAAACTGATGGCATCAAGCTTCAGTAGCTCTTTACATGGCCGCTAGGTCACGTGATCAGACCCAAGTCTACGTTATCGGCTAATAACGAATATTTGTATTGAAGATGTCAATCAATGGCAACATTGATCGTGACGTAGTCTTGGTCCATCGTGGTAAGATAATATCTGGCCTTGAATGATTATATCAATCGTATCTATTTTAAAGCGAAACTTCTATACAGGTGTTCGGGGTGCTCGCCGCGCGGTCATTCTACCCGTGCTAAGCGTCAGTAGCGTTACACGATATATATATAGGTGTAGAGAGTGGCGTCTGCGGCGTCGTACGCTTTATACTATAAAGTTTTTATCTATATTATTGTATCTATCGAATTGGTACTTGGTTACTTGATATCCGATTACTAAACAGCCATTGTTAAGTTTGTAAGTTGAATTTCAAAGGGACAATAGACAAAAAATCTATTATTGTCTTTGTAGCGGCGTGGCCATGTCTAATCTCCCATGTCGTTTGCACAGCCTAGTTACCTATTTAGTACCTATTGTTGTTTAAACTGTGTTGTGGGCTGACCTGTAAGCTCATAGATAGAGCATGTAGAGTTTAAAGGATAGATAGCCAATTTTGTGTTTGTTTATCTATATACTAGCGGCCCGCCCCGGCTTCGCACGGGTACATTATTCGAGTTTTAGTAAGGATCCCTAATTTTTTGAAAATATATTATAGCCTATGTCACCCGGGGATAGTGTAGCTTCCCAACAGTGAAAGAATTTTTCAAATCGGTTCAGTAGTTTCGGAGCCTATTCATTACAATCGAACAAACAAAGTTTTCCTCTTTATAATATTAGTATGATATTTCCTGGATTCAGACGCAAGTTTAGATTTGTTTGCGGATGAATGGGTGAAGATTATGTCGGTATGCTTGAAGTTCTGCGAGATAGATGCCTGATCGTTTTTGTATTTCTAATTTGTTTAATACTTAATTGTTGTTGCTTTGTATTGTATTATTAGTGTAATTGGTTAATTAGACCGTTCTAATAAATAAATAAATAAATATACCATCTCTGTAATGAGGTTTTGTTAGCAGGCTGACGATGGAAACACTTTTAAATATTTTCATGGAAAAACCACGACCAAATATAACAATATTTTAAGGTCACCACACTGTTGAGCGTACTTACTCTACCAATAATACTCTGATTAATAACCGATATTAAAATACATGCTGGAAATTACGTACAATTTGATAGGAAGATAAGTATATTTTACTTTATTCCGAACCGGTGGTAGATTCTGACTATTCATAAATGCTTTATTGGCTTACATAAATAAAAACGATTTTGAATTGAGCTATTATTTTGGATTTAGCCTTCCGAAACTCACTAGTCTGGTTTGCAGAATTTACAATAAAATCATCAATTTACAGGTATAGATGTAGGTTACATAACATTACCTATCCAGTCTCGGCAACATTCATTTACTATCATTAAAACAATAAAAAGTAATATGTCGTAATAGCTCAACTGAAAGTGTAGGTACTTAAGTACTTAGCCATAGATGCCACTACAAATAGTACCGTTTGTTACTACGCGCGCACAGTATTGCTTATTGTTTATTTACTTACTTGCTAGCTGTACGCACAGAGTAACTGAAGAATTTACTGTACATTATTTTGTTTCTTTTTATGATGCCAGTATTAACAGATTATTTTGTATCCTATATAACCTTAAATAAATTTGTTATTACACTGAGGAACAAGTTTGTTGCTATGTCTAAACCTTGACCTCTAAAGATGTATCGCAAATTAAATAAAAATAAAGTGTAAAGTGGGTTGTTTATCAAATTCGTATATTTTGACTAAAACAGTCTTGTCTACTATTGTCAATTTTTTTATATTTTCAGGAGTCAAGATGCCGGAACCCTCCCACTGCCCCGCAGAAGATCGAACGGGTCATAACTCTGTGTCAGGACGAAATCAAACTGTCCATACTTAGAGGTGAGAATTGCATCAAATCCGGTTTAGGAATGTCCAAGATTCTGCACTAAACGTAAAAATAAACAATTTTATTGTTCGACAGAGCTAAGTGAAGCGTGGATTTTTATATTTCTTTTAATTTTAAAGTTCAATTATAATTGCAAATAAATGTATTATAAAAAATTTCGTTGAAATTAACACCGTCACGTTGTTTTGTATAAACGCACATTTTTCAAATATGTTTTAATGAAGTAACTATCTCTTACAATGGACAGCTGTCATCACAATATTTTGTGATAACACCTATTAAGGTTACCCTACAAATAACGACATAAGAACAGCGCAAGCATCTTCTTATATCTGCGAGAGTATGATATTAGATTTATGAAAACCAACCTAAGTCCTACTTAAGTACTTTAGTCAAAAACACTTGTTTTTCCCGAAGTTAGCCAGATATCGAAACTCGATCATCCGCGGTCATGCGCTGTCAAGGTCGGCGCGCGCGCAGCGGTGAAAGTAATCGCTCGCCAACGTTACGTACCGCGTACACGATGAGAATGTTACATACGGAACACAGACTTGCTTGCAATTACAATGCAGCAGAATAACATCTGGAGAAGAAACTTTCAATGGCATATAGGTTTATAAACAGTTGTAACAATAAATGGGTGGATTTTGTACGGTCTAACCCAACGCTACAATTTCTAAAATAATTTGATGTATTTTGTTGTGTTAGGTTAGACTCCACCTTTTCCTATTGTCTTCTTTTTTAAATCACTAAAAAGTATTTAGATCAAATAAATACCTAATAATTGAAGTTTAGTTTATAAAGTTATCCGTAGGGTAGAGTCTTACGTAGACTGAACGCAGGACTTACACCGATGTACTGACTACAGTCGATCTGTATATATATTTTCCTTCATCCATGACTGTTTAAATAAATCTATTAAAACTTAAAAAGAAGTTAGTCGTCACAGGACGGCCGGCAAATGTGAAATATGTGTATGTATGAGCGCGCACACATATAAGGGAGAGCGGTAATGTAGAAGGGGTATGACGGCATGAGCAAGCGTCATGCCATTTGCCGTAACGTCAACCTGGTCGACTTTACTACTAAAGTACGCCAATAGATGTATCACATCAAAATTATAAATGACAAAATATAATAAATTCGTAATAAAAACAGTAGGAAGTCAACGTCGGCATTTGGAAATAATTACCATTTTTATAACATTTCGGTATAATTGGTTCTATTCCATAAATTGAATGCATAAAATTAATAAACACTTCGAACGATATAGATCGTATTTGACACGTTCACTTATACGTAACCTTGTCTGAAAATATCAGACGTTGCGAAAGGCCACATATTCAAGTTCAAACATTAACAAGAAGTACATACAACGAACTGCTTTATAAAGCCTTGATACGAATAACAATAAGAGGATTATTTCAAGATCACGAGAAAAAAACATTGTTTATTATAGCTATTTTGGGCCTGTGCAAACGTAGACACTTTTAGTAACCGTCAGGGGGCACTCTCATAGAAAAACGTGGTTGCTGTGTCCGGTATCGGAAACCGCATACGCGACTTTCTGTGTCGGTGTCATGTGTCTGCAACAAAGTATATCGTTTGCGCAGCACCTTAGGTATGGAATATCTTATGACCAGTTAAAAAAAATCGTATTGTTTAGCTTATTTTTTTGCGCAATTTTACAGACTTGGATGATCTCCTAAAATAAAATAATTTATCCATTTATTTATTGATAGGAATACTAACAGCTAAAAATAGCAATTATAGGTACAAGTTAAAATTCATAAAGCCAATTATATAGGTCTTAGGTTCTAATAGGCCTTAGCAAAACTGTAAACAAATATTAAAATCTAAGTCATTATAACAATCCAAGCTTTGCAGGAAGAGTCGGATAGATTCAAATTAGTTGTTATAGGTTATTATTTAACAGGAAGAAAAAAGTCATATAACAATATATTATAGCATGTATAACATAATAATTTTAGCCCTTTTGACGTCCCACTCCTGGGCACGGGCCTCCCCTCAGCACGAAGGGGGATTCAGGCCATAATCCACCACGCTGGCCCAGTGCGGGTTGGCGGATTTCACATGTCTTTCGAAAATTGGTTAAATCTTCTAAGACATGCAGGTTTCATCACGATGTTTTCCTTCACCGTAAGCAAGTGATAATCATATAGAAATTATGATTCGAACATAGAATACGAAAAATCCAGAGGTTCGAGCCAGGGTTTGAACCCGAGACATGGTAGCCCGCAAGACGCGTGCTTAACCAATCGGCTATCACTGCTTTCATGTATAACATATTGTGTCATAATACTGAGTCCTCTTTCCTCTATCTGTGAGATTGCATTATTTGGTTCATTAATAGTAAACGTTTTTAATACTATTATAGAGTTGTGAATCAGAAAAATACTTCCAATCCAGTCAATTATGAAACAAATGAAATCTGCTTCTATAATAGCATTGAGTAACTATAATATTTAAAACTTCTAATCAGAAAATATTGCTATCACTATTGTACTTAATACTTATTTATTATGTTTTTAAATGAAATAAAAATAATTAAAATTGTACGTACCTATCTAAGTTCCCTGGGATGGTATGGAGTGTGTCATGATTTCATTTGGAACCGTACGCAACAATATATCGTAAACTTTTTGAAATTACCAGCAAATAAAAGTGGTACAAAGTACTAAGACCTCATTTAACAACCATTGTTGCCTTACAAAGTAAATGAAACAGGGTTAAACCCCCATGATATAGAGGTTGTCGTTACGGAGCGGTACGGAATGGTCCGTGGAACCGCTAAATACGTCAAAATTGTGTGTCCTCGATGCATATTGTTAAGACTGCGCGGGCGCTTGGCCACACCAAAGATAACGTTAAGAAGTATTAGTCAATACTTAAGATCTAAATATGACTCAAAGGTGACTGACTGACTGACTGACATAGTGATCTATCAACGCACAGCCCAAACCACTGGACGGATCGGGCTGAAATTTGGCATGCAGGTAGATGTTATGACGTAGGCATCCGCTAAGAAAGGATTTTGATTAATTCTACCCCCAAGGGGATAAAATAGGGGATGAAAGTTTGTATGAAACTTTGTCAATTTAAAACCGATCGGGCTGAGACTTTGCATGCATAAAGCTACTATGACGTAGACATCCCCTAAGAAAGGATCAAAATTCCACGCGGACGAAGTCGCGGGCTCAGCTAGTTAGTATATATTTTTTAATTTTACGGTGCCGTTTATTACCTTATAACTATGCAAAAGTAACTATACACGACCGTAAACAGTATACATTTTAGTAACAGGGTTTAAACATACAGTTGGAACATCCATTATTTATTTTTATATATATTAAGGTGGTAAACATATTACAGTCAGACGTTCTATGGTGGCTGGGCTCGCTAGCTCGCGAAGAAAATGTAGCTATCCTACTTATCTACCTACCTATCCTGTGTAATCGTTCGAAGCGATTCGACCAATAGGATCGTTACATTTTCGTCCACTCATTAAAATGAAGCGGTCCCATTCGTGGAAGCGATCAGAGATGCTTTTCACAGCAACACATGGAGATTTTCAACACATGAAGAATTCGTATAAAACACCAATACTACTGACATTGTCTGCATTATACCGCCATATCGTGTGGGCACGTCACCAATATGGAAGGTTGAAACTGTTAACTGTAATAACTGAGATCATTTTGTGAGTCATGTGAGCTCCGCGGATAACAAATGGCCGTAAATAGTGAATAATTACTATTATGATAGTGTTTGTCATGAAAATTTGAATTTTCAGCTACAGCTGTATTCACAAGCGGTCGTTGAAATGTTAATTGCGACAAATAACTTCTCAAATATTTAGACAGGTCTCTTTTGTTCTTAAAAAGTATCTCGGTACGGCAGCTCCTCCGTTAAGTTGATTACCTACTACTTATTTATAAACTTAAGTTCATCAATGTTGTAATGTTATGATAAGGTTTATTTTATTCCCCGCCAATTTGAATAAGGAGATATGAGGTACCTATGAGGTGAAACAAAAAGTGTCATTTTTGCAACTTTACTTTGTCAATCTACTTAACACTATCGGCTTTCTGGGACAGTTGAAGTACTTAAAGGTTTTGTGGACTTGTGAAATCTGTCAACAGCTGTATTCCTATAACATATTTTGTTTTACAAGTTTCGTCTAAAGCTGATAGATTAGAATTACAAAGTTAAGTTTTGAAAAAAAAAAGTATACCCTTTCTGTTTCAACTTGTAGTAGGTAGGCAGTAAGAGAAATGTTTATAAAGTATTACTTGACCACCTATGAATGTCTGCTGCTCGTAAATGCAGCGTTTAATAAAACTAACCGAAGATACCATTTCGTAATATGTAGCGATTGTCGGAGGTCAAACTGAAGCGCGTTGCGGTTGCTTAAAAAGGTCTGATGGCCACCCAGTTACCTCTCACACACGCCATAACTTCCCACTATTTAGCTCTATTCAGATATAGATATTATTGTAAAACTAATTGTTGTTAAGCGACTGTCACACCGCTTATTCAGCTACGGACTCCGCTCAAATATGAATGAGTCATTTATTTAATTAGTTTGTACTAACAGCGCTTACCAAAGCTCCATCCTTCATATTGATTTTGTACGTATAAAATGTATCGAATAATTAACCATAATAACGAATCGATACATACCATTCATCAAAATTGGATGGGCATTTTAGTCGCTACGGTGCGACATAAAAATCTTACAAATATAGATTGCAAAAAATATAAACCAATCCTTGGTTTTGCTGTATTCGGGTATAAAAATAGAGATAACAACATGTTTTGTCCGACTACTTCATCCAGTGCAAATGTGGAGTTTTATAAACTTCTTTTATACAACATAGAAATAAGAACATTTATTCGACACAAACAAATGGTTACAAAGAAATGAACACAAAAGGAAGTGGGCCACAATGTTCAGGTACCTCAATGTCACCTGTGACGAAAAGGTGTTTGGCTCAGCATGGGCTGAAAGGGACCGAACCCTTTCACCCAAGGCCTAGAAGGTGTAACCCAAAAGACGAAGCCATCGCATAAATAAATATAAATATAACAGAGAGGGACAAATAAATTAATTAATTATGATACTAAATAAGGAATAGATGGGTAGAAAAGTGCTAAATATAGAACGGAAGTTGCATAATAAATAGACATGACTTGAAAATGTCACAACTGAATTATGATTTAGTTATGTAAATTTATAGGTCTTCATCTATTTTATATAGACCAATTTATCTGTTATATTTGTATGTAATATAAAGCAAGGCATCAAAAGACTAGTGCAGGGACGCGAACTTATGTCACGCGTGCCATTGGCGTCACGCGACAAGATATATTGGGCACGAAACCTATCGAAACAAGTAACAATAGTACATTGTTACACGAGTGGTGAAAGTAAGTCAAAATAAGTCTTTCACCCGAGGTAAACACGGTGCTTTTCATTACATTCGTAATTGATCTGCATTCACAAGGAAAATAAAAATAAAAACAGGAATTGGCTAAAGAAATAATACAAGGAAGTATGAACAATACTCTACAACTCGAAAAAAAAAATTAAGATCGGATTGCCGCCTATTTTGTTTTTTTTTCGTTGGCCGGCCAGCTTCATTATTTAGCCATTATTTTTCATTTTCATCTTTAAATATTTTTCCCAAATCTATGTTATTTTAAATAAATTGTTGAAACTAAATTATAATTTAGTAATTTAAAAATATATATTCTTTAATTAATACTTACCTTAATGTTATTTCAATTTTACATCGTGCTGTAATTGAGTGACTGTAGAAAAAGTTTGAATATCCTTGGATTTGATTTGAACTATCCATAGAAATGTGAAAATGGAACTAGTTTTTTTATAATTTGACAGCTGTCAGTTGAAAGCGATTCTCCCGGGCCGGAAAAGTATTACTTTCAACCCGCTCCTCAGGCAACTTCAGACCTACTTTCAGAGTATGAGTAATGAAAATAAAATTTTCAGAGGAAGTTCAAAGTACTTAGTGGCTAAGTCTAAATTTTTTGACGGCACGTCTAGCGTGTCATTGAACAATTCTTTAGAAAATATGGCACGTTTGATCTAAAAAGGTTCGCCACCACTAGTGCATAATCTTTAAAAATAAATAAATTATATGTACCTACATGTACGTTTGTAATAGACCATAAATTCGAGCTATTCGCAAACGCTGTCCCATATAGTAGTTGCGCAAGTTGCAGGTTGCAAGTGCGACGCAACCCGCCGCCTGCGACATGCGATGCTCGGTAGAGTGTACCCGTTTGCGGTTTTGCGAAATGATTGGTGTGGATGCCTGCGTGCGCTTGTTACCTTCTTTCCTAGGTGCGGTGTAGGGTGGGAAATAGTGTAGAAACATGCACGCTACCGGTTAGGTAATTCAATTAATTTCAATACCTTATCTCCATCCATCAAAGGAACATTTTCCCTTAACATTAATTTTAGGTATGGGTACCTAGACAGTCCATGAGAAGCGATACGAAATACGGTAACAGTGTACGAGTTCCAATCGGTCATCGTGGAGTCGAGGACCATTTAATATAATATTTCTGTAAAGGCGTGATATTAATTAAAAACATATGAAAAAGAAACAAGTAAATTAACAAAATAATCTTTCAATCGTTTATTCTCGTAGTATCACTTCTCGGTGGTATTATGTAAGAAAAAAAGAAAAAAAGGTTTTAGGGCTGCGTGTTGTTGTTTATGTACCTAATAGGTTTTGATACATACCACATACTTAAAGAATTTATTTTGAACTCAACATAGATAGCAAGGCTGTTTATTTAAAAACATTTCTCACTCGTGTGTCGAAATCATGATACTCCAAATGGCGCCATAAGTATACCACACAGCAGATTGTTTTTAATAAACAACTTCATTATGCAAATTTCTCAAACTATCGCAACGCAATCGAAGGAAGCTTGCGAGGTTTCCCTCGATGCTCGAAAGGATATTGTAACAGCTAATTGCCTAACCATTGGCTGTTGACGTTACTAAATAGGTTAACCAGTTAACATATGACTTGTTTATGGCGTAATTGATTTATATATATCTTGTTGACTTATGATTATAAGTAACTAGCGGGCCCGGCAGTGATTGTTCTGCCCTACCTAGAAGCCGATTGCACCGTCAGCTACCGGGTCCAATTGTGAATCTAAACCTTAACGAGGACCGCACAAACACACGAAATTTCATTTGATTCGGTCTAGCCGTTTAGTTAGTGAGTTTAGTGACCTTACATACATTATCCTACTAATATTATAAATGTGAAAGTTTGTGAGTGTGGATGTTTGTATGTATGTATGTATGTATGTTTGTTACTCCTTCACGCAAAAACTACTGAACAGATTTGGATGAAATTTGGAACACAGATAGTTTATAACCGGGATTAACATATAGGATACTTTTTATCCCGATAATCGCGAAATTTTTGTTACGTTAAATACTACGCGGACGAAGTCGGGGGGCACAGCTAGTATTACATAAAATAAAGCTAAGACAGCTGAAACATAGGCCGCATCTATGTAGTTATGTATAGAGAGTATCCAGAGTCCGGAATAAAAAAATAGGTTATATAGTAGATGATATTCTACAATATCAATGTCCAGTGAAGGCAGAGAACATGTAATTATCATATTTTCTGATTGAGATGATATGGGCTTTTGAATATTAGTCACAAGTGTCATGTTGTAGAATTTGCAGCCCTAACAAACATACAATGATCTAAAAATAGTATAAACTGAAGGAGTAGCCGCTACCAATATTCAAGCATAGTTTAAATTTAAGTGAGGTAGTAGAGATAGTTTAGTTAGTGTTCTAACCCTAGACACGGGCCTCTCCTTAATACCAGGGGTGTTCAGGTCATAATCCACCACGCTGACCTAGGGCGGGTTAGGGAATTTCACATGTCTTTCGAAAATTAATTAAATTTTCTAAGACATGCGGGTTTTCTTACGATCTTTTCCTTCACTGTTAACAAGGGATAATTCACATGTAGATATCGATAAACCTAGAGGTACTAGCCGGGGTTTGAACTCTAAACCTAGTGCCTGCAAGACGCGTGCTTAACCAATCGGCTATCACTGCTTACTATGCGAATATCACAAATAATTACAAATCCAGAGTCACCGTTATCGAAAGTGAGCGTCTGACATTGCAACATTAGTCGCGACCGGTCTGACCCGCATACTATCAGTCCTTTAGATCCAAATGTACCTAATTTATTAGAATAACAGCTATTATACTCTAACATTGGCCAGCGGGTTTCTAGATCTTATTGTGTTACAAAGGCGCTGTATGCTCTGATAGTTGTTTAAAGACGTTGTTCTTCTGTTTTTTATCTGGGGAAATGGGTCGTGACATCGGTACAGGGGTAGAGTCAACTCTGTTGGAATTATTATTACACACATTGTCAAGAATATTCGCTCTGATTAGGAGAAGTGAACTCTATTATGACTGTTTACGGTTTATAATACGTATCCACTCGATTCAGGATAGAAGTTAAATGTTATTAAATAAGTGATACACTAATTACAATAGCTGTACAATACATTTAGTTTTTTTGTATTTCAGAATAAAGGTGTTTTGTAATGCCATTACAGATCATTTGTAATATTCAAGGGTATATTTTTAGACATGCCCTACCTATCTAAAGTCGTTTGCTTAGCTTCACTGGGCCAGACATTGTGAAGAATAACCAGGTTTAGTATTGATTTGTTAATACTTATAATGTAACTAAGTTGGCTAAGAATCGTACTACCCACTCGATGTTAAGCAGTTACCTTAGTTTTGAAATTCCAAAGGCATTACTTCCACTTTACCGACCTAAAGTGTTGGGGGCGGTATTTACAGTTTATTTTTCTCAAATGCTGATGGTGTCAATTTCCAGAAGCCCTGGACGTGATAAAGGAGGAGCACACCATGCCCGCGCAGCGCAGGCGCAACAAGAGAGAGGTGCCCTTCACGCACGACGAGAAACGAATCGCAGGGGTGTGTATTAGCCTCTTTATTTTTTTAATACCTACGTTATTGCATGAAAATAATAACATTTTGTTGCTATGTTCTTCATTTATAGAAGGTACCGGTACTTAGAAGACCGCCCTAAGATATTTTGAAAAAACAATCTTTTTCTTTTCAACAAAAGATAAGTTTATCATTTCGATACATTTTAAATAAGTCAAAGTAAAAATGTATGGAAATGTGTAAAAATAGGGTTGCACAGAAAGTTTTATTTTGAATATTCATGTCATTCAAATAATTTACGTAGATGCTAGTGACTCTACGAACGAACAGCTACAGACCAATAAGCCATAGACGCCTATACATTACCATTACATAATGTATGACCGCACCTGACGTTCTGTTTGGTTCATTCACGGTTCGACCTTGAACACTTTAATCAAAATTCGACGTCTCCTCCGCCAAAATTTGACGTGAGCGGTGTCTTGTCTTATTGGTGTGTGCCCTCGACACACCGGTGCACTATGGCTGGGAAATTCACGTGTGAATAAGTGCATAGATATACCTAATAGCGTGTGAACGCAGTAATAGTGATCTATTGTGTAATGGGAAATTCTCAGAAGGTACCAGATTGTTTTATTATTCCCATAAGTAAGGTTTTGTTTTAATAATGCAACATATTTTGCTTGGTGCCCCAGTAAATACTAGCTTTGAAAGGAGGAACCATTGAGTTTCTTGCCAGATCTTCCGAGTGGAAGTAGCATTCCGGACCGGTGGTAGTTTCTGAGTTGAATAAAAATATTTGGAATTATTCCAAATAATTGTTTTTAAACAAATAATTGATTTAGAATTATTTATATATAAACGACATACAAATATAGTAGCTGTTTTCATAATAATCTCAGGCATTACGTTATGTCGTCTGCTGAGGATTACCTAAGTATATATTATACGAAATTACATTTAGCACACTGTTAAGTATAGGTATTCACTCGGTTAACCTCTGGCATCTAAATCGACTCGTGGTCGACTCACAAAACGCCAAAACTGACATATCGCGTATCGTGCATACGTCATTTTTGACAGAGTTCCTATAGAACATGTGTCATAGGCCCCGTATGTATTATGAATTATATCCATGTGTTTTACGGAGTGACATATTCGCTAAGCGAATGAACTCCTAAAATAAAGAGTTAAAAAAAAAAAAAAAAATATCCATGTGTTTGAATAACCACACTTCGCACCATGTAATTAGGTAGTTTTTTAATTGATTAATCGATCAACGACGACTAATTGTCTATTTTCTTTTTTCCAGTGCCTGCTGCAGTGTGTGTACAGGAAAGTGAAAGCTGTGAGTATCAAAGTAACTTGTATTAACCTGGCTTGCTTTTTTACTACTACTATATCATCTAAGGTACTCTACGGCTAAGAACAATGAAAGGGAAAATTCGAAAATCTTCGATGCATATTAAGTATTTATTTAAATATGAAGATTAAAAGTAAAATATGTATAGAACGCACACTTCGAATTTTAAAAATACGTTTTTGAGTTATGTTTAATATAATTATTTCCATTTGCCGACAACCCTGAGTAGGCACAGCAATTGTGGCTTAGTTTTTTCCGTGTCACCATAACTTTCTGTTAAACTGTGCCGTTCGACTTTCCCTCCCGACCGGCGATGGGAAAATTTTCCTTTAATACTGCTTTTTCTTGCCGCCTGTACCGTAGATACTAAGTCACAACATTGTAATTTCATAACGATTCTTAAATTCTATTAACTCTAGATAAGATTAAAAGGACATAACATTAGGAATTTGCCTGAGATACTTAGCCGAAGACCATCGATTCCACGATAATCGATTTTATGCCTCATGCGTGGGGCCATTTCAATAAAATGCAAGACCTATAACTAATACACCGTTCGTTCGGGTAAAGCAATTAAACAACAAACAATGTTGTGTGCGTACTCGCTGCACTAATTTAAAAGTCGTCAAAGTCCAACCTTTACCTAGAGCATTAAAAACGCAACATTAAAAAATATAAGTATTCCCGCTCGTTTATGGTCCCTAATTCCCATAGACCGTAAACAAAATGGAAAACGACCAAAAATCATTTCGAATCGAGTTTAATGCTTTACAGTTCTGTCGTGAACTGATTGCTCCAATTTGTTACTCAACTATAAAACATGTTCGGTGGATCCATAAACTTGAATAAGAAAAATTCGACGCCCATTTATTATACATGAAATCCTTTGAACGAAAATATTGCAGTCATAAAAGGCTCGGAACATGGTACAATTTGGATTTCTTTTTCGTAAAGCGATATTCGATTTAATAGCATCGGAGGTCCTGTCGTTTCGTTGTGTCATTATTATTTGACGAACATTTATTTTTTATAATATTTATTTATATTTTATTGCGAGGATTATGTTTATTAGGAGAGCCCGCGGTAATATACTACCTATCGCTTACGTGGAATGGGTTTAAATTGAATGCTATTTTTATTTATAGTAATCGTTATTTTATGGTGGGTGCCGGTGCGACCGATACCTTATCCCGCTTTATTATAAATAGGTACCTAAATATTGCCTATTGTACCTACTCATTGAAATAAAACAATTTTTACGGATTATATCGCGTTTATCATACTAATATAATAATATTATAAAGAGGAAAACTTTGTTTGTTTGATTGTAATGAATAGGCTCCGAAACTACTGAACCGATTTGAAAAATTATTTCACTGTTGGGAAGCTACACTATCACCGGGCGACAAAGGCATAATATATTTTCAAAAAAATTAGGGATCCTTACTAAAACTCGAATAATGTAACCGCAATGTACCCGTGCGAAGCCGGGGCGGGCCGCTAGTTTAACTATAACATCAGGACGTCTAACACCTCAGTCCCCCCGTGACCACGGTTGCTGTAAAGCAACCGAAACGTCGGGAACATAAAGAAGTAAATAAGCGCGATATAATCCGTAAAAATAGTTTTATTTCAATGTGTAGTATTCGCGTAAATATAAGATACAATATATTGCACCTACTCTTTAAACGTGTGATAAATATCATAGATTTGTTATCAAGAACCTGCCCTAATTGGTACTTTCCATCGTTTACACACAGATGCTAAGTAATAAAGTTCATTGCAATAATAATTTAAGGCTAAAGCGCCCATCTAGCCCGTGAATTTCAAATATGTTGAGGTTTTTTAGATTTTTTCAAAATCTGACAACAATAATAGGCACATTTTGTAATTCGCGACGAAGACCGTGTGCAGTGCATTTATTAATATATCCAACTTACTCTAAAACATTTCAAGAACGACAGCTATCCAGATAATCTGGCATTTTTTGTATATTTAGTGATTTACTAGTATCATATCCACCATGATAATATTCAGAGTAAAATAAATGTATTCATAAACGCACTGCATACTGTGTTTGTCGCAAATCACAAAATGTTGTCTTAAATGTTTTCAGATTTTGGATAAACTACAAAAATACTCGAAAATTTGAAATTTCGCGGGCTAGACAGGCGCCTTCACCTTAATACAAAAAGTTTATATTTTTCAAATTCTGTTCCAAGTGCTATTTTATGAAATAAACTGTATTCAATGTTTGTGTTAACATTAACTGCCTGAGTTAATATTGTTTCTTTGTGCTTCCAAGTTACGTAGCACTACAAGGGCAGTTTATGATAGGTAAAGTAACACATATTACAACTCTATGGATAGTAGGTAATAACTTTGATAATACCACGCACTTATGAGAGGTAAGTCTATGGTTAAATTTATAAAAATACGAAAATAAGTAAATACAACTACATACTTCGTTTTCTTAAACTTTTCCTAAAATCACCTTGATTTATACTCTGTGGATAGTAATGACTTTGATATATGTGAAGTATTGAGGTAGTTAGGTAAGTCTATGGTTAATTTTAAAAAAAAAACTAAAATAAATTAACAACTTCTTTTCTTCAATCATTTTTTTGAAATTATCTTGATTTTTGTTTTTGTTTAACACAACTAAATATTATATAGATGGGTACATATCTCGCACAGAGAATTGCCATTGCCATTTCACGTGATATGCTGCCAGACTACTGTGTAATTTGCCAAGCGAACGGCGGAAATATACTTGTGCCAGACAAGTCTATTTTTGCTTCAACTTTTATTCATTTAGTAGGTAATTAGCTAGTTTATAGTTTTTTTATAATATCTTGTACCTTACATATTTTGTTATATTTCAAGTAATTGTGAATAAGTATTTATGTTCATTTGTTTAAATAAAACTGTAATATTTTCACTTACTGAAATTAAACTAAATATATTGATTGCTGGCCACGAGAAAGCCGACCGTATGAGAAGTTTAATCCAGTTTAGTTTGTGCACCATCAAAATTAGCAATTTCGTCGTCGCATCTAAACAATTCTTCATCAAATTTAAACAATTATTGGGTGGATTTAGTCATCCACACAATAAAGGATGTTACCGAATACTGAACACTGAATACCGAATACAATACTGAATACTAATTCATGGTCGCTTGTTCATCACCAGGTCGACGGCTACGGCTTCCCGACCCTGGAAGGCCTGGTAAGCCTGTACTCCGACGGAGTCAACGAGCGAGGCTACTTCATGGCCGTCCTCGATGCGTCCAGGGAGTGCCTCATGAAGAACCACGACCTATTCTCCAGGGCTGTCCCCATGGGTAAGTTGGCGATAGACATTTAAGTTTATATATGTATATGTCGCAGCCAACTAGCTTAATTCGCCGTTCAATTCGCCTAGGCACTTTACTAAACAGCGCCGTTCAACTAGTGGCCAGAATAATATAACACCTTTAGTTTTCAAGTTTCCTCCGAAGCTGGTTGTTTTAGAAATACAATGTTAAGTTTTGAAAAAGAAGTATACCCTCACTGCTTCAACCTGTGAAGGTATATCAAAGTCGGAAGAAAGCATATATAATCTGCTTGATGTTAAGCAGTAACCGTAGCTTAGAGATGCTGGCAATACCAAAATCATTGCTCGCACGATGCTCAAGTTTGAAAGGGAGAGGGATAGAGAAAGGGATTGTGAGGGGAGATTGGGCAAATAAATAAATATCGCCAGACTGACACACCGACTATATGGTCCCAAACTAAACAAAGCTTGTACTATGGGTACCGTACAATGGACTGGGGGTTCTCAGTGACCCCCAGACCTGGGCAAATCACGAAAAGGCCATTTCTAAAGGGAATCTAACCCGCAACCACCATGTGCAGTGAGCCGAGCCGTCTACGCTCGAACCACTGCGCCAAGCGGTCGTCAAATTAAGTAGAGCTTAGAAATATAAGTACCTAATCTAAGTAAAATATATAAGGTTTTGAATCGATTTTTGTATGGCGGATTCGTTTATGTTTTGTTTTATATCACAGATAACGGTCGCAACTGTGACGTGTCCTTCGACATATTCGAATGCATATCGGACCGCATCGGCGAGTACTGCGGCTCTGTGGGACTCTGAACACGGTATCACCATCCATTGACGCACAACATCCTACCATCTATTTAACCGCTTCAGAAAACCGTCATGTTCATGTTGAACCTATTTCATTTTTATAGATTCAGTATATTTGTTGTACAGTCAGAGGTGGAAAAATGTATACGTAAGAATAGTTTTCAAATCAAAAGTGATATATTTTATGACATTCATTGTGTGCAAGAATAAAAAAAAAAATTTTAGATTACCACTAAACTAACACTTTTCTATTGAATATTGTAATAATATAACTTTATAGTATATCTGCTTACTATATTTCTCATTGCCATTTTAAGTGTCAAAAAATTGGCGACTTCAAATCAACATTAATTCCTATCCGATATTTAAACTGCGAAAAATTATGACATAAGTTACCATAATATGAACAAAACCATTAGGTGTAAGAGCTGTATATATATTAATTGTAATTAACTATACTAAAATGTGATGCTCAATAACTATTAGCTGTAAGAATACTCGCAGAACGAACATTTCGTGTGCGGAGAGTTTTATATTTCCCGTCTTTTATTATTTAAAATCATTTTTTATACCAGGTTTTGTCCTTGCCTAAATAAATATCACCTAATTATAAACTTTTTGTAACTGCTTATACTATTTGCACCATAAAATAATATACGTCACTGTACTTATTTTAAAATGGAACCACTTGCCTTATTCATATTTTATTTTACTGTAAGCACTGTATTTCGGGATTAATGCAATATTCTTTTCAGTTTCAACCTGTAAAAGGCGACTTCATAATGAATTTAAGATCCATAGACTTGTTATATCTATTACCAATTTATAAACAGATTATTTAAATCAATTTTAATCAAAAAATCTGTAAGAAAAATAACTTAAAAGTTAAACTCTTGTTATATTCAGGGTTATTTGAAATAATTTTTTGATCAGTTGAATCTTGAAATAATTTAATCGTTATGTAGAGTAGTCTGTAATAGTTTTAAATATGTAATTCCAACGATTTCGAAGTCATTCTCTTTCACCCTTAGTGATAACTATAAAGTTAATGTTTGCTTACTTACTTATAAGTACCTATGATGATTCAAGTAATAAAAATAATCATCATTTGTATGTATCACTATGTAAAAAATATCTTAAACAGTTGCCTATTGAGTGATTCCTATTGTTACACAATATATGTTCAGTGTCTTGTATCTTCTTAACTTAGCGGGCTCTTAACGAACTGATAGATTAATGTATAGCTTTAAGTTGTATGTAATACAGATTTGTATATATCTATATTCTGTTTTATTTACCCTTTACCCTTTACAGACTTCAAGTTACATGAATTACAATTAAAGTAACATAATATCCACACTGAGAGGGGACTATCAGAAATCCGAAATAACATTATACCTACCTACAAGCTAGCTGAGCTGATTATCTAGATCCTCACTGAAAACAGGCATACGACCAAATATCTTTATTTTTAAATAGTCTTTAAATATTTGTCACTACTTTAGTGTTGCGGCCTTGGAGCACACTAAAATGGCTCCCTAGCGTAAAACACATTTACGAGTGGCAGTCGCTGTCGCATAGGATTTGATATCTCGACTACTCAACTTGACTCTACGCGACTCTACTATCGTACAAGAAGTAAATTTCAAAACGCCTGACGGATAAACCTTAGCAATTTCATAATTATACTTTAAGCAGGGTGCTCAATAGATGGCTCTGTACAGCCAAAACTACAGCAAGTTTAGCGGTATTTCCTCAGAAAACACCATACTGTCTATAAGTTTTATAGCGATAATGGCTGAAGTTACCACCTGGATTTAGTAAAATGTATAGAAATTATCGAGGCTCAAATACTAATGATCTATAATATAATTTACAGAAGTAAAGTTGTTGGTGAGTAAGTATGTTTATGGGAGATATTACTCTGGAGCTACTGATTCAATTCTAAACATTATTTCACTGATAGAAAGCTACACCTTTGTTTTTAATTTGAACGCGGGTGAAACCGCGCGGGACAGCTAGTTAGTTAATAAATTCAAGAAACCACTAATAATCATAATCTGTCTCCCACGAGTTTTTGTTTCCTGTTTCAATAAGATCCGCGCTTATCTTATTTGAAATATCTATTGCGTGTACAAAATTGTTAAATTTATGATAATTAATAGGTAGGTAAGTACTATAATTACAATTTTAAAGGTTTGAGTTTTAACGTCTGCAAAAATTAAATGGATGGTTCTTTGTATTTAAATTTGAATTTTTTATACATTCTTTTTTAATATTACAAACTCGGCAAACAAGGAACCCTACTACCCGCCTGATATTAATCAGTTCCCGTAAAGGTTCCCGTGGCCTATGCATGCTTGCAATACTAATTGCATCCACCTGAAGGGGAGTGGGAATCGGGATAGAGGGAAAGAAAGGGGCGGGGATTTAGTCATCCGGCTCTCTATAGCTATTATACACCGATCTTTTGTGAAAAGGTGGCACCACAGATATAGATTTAGGTACATAGATAACGCAAGTATCACGATTTGTATTGAAACCAAGCGTGCCGAATTTTTGACACCTACTGTGACGTCAAAGGTGGCGGGAAATCCAAACCGCTTCAAAGACACCGATGCCGCTGATGCCCCTCCGTCCGCTACGATTCTCTCGAGTGATTATCTCGCTCATACTCATATTTGTATATCTGTAGTAGCGCGGGCTGTAAGTTATCGGCGACCAACCTTGACGCTTGGTCGGGGTTTTCGGACACACTAAGTACATACCCTTATTAAGCCAGCCCGTATGTCAGCTTTATTAAAATGACTACAGCTTGGTTCTAACACCGTAGAAAAAAAAAACACGTAGGTGAACAATTACAACCATAGTGTCACTAGCTAATTATTAAATCACACTAACAAGCAAGACACACGCTTCCTAGTCATAAGCCCATACAAAAGCGCGAACAAAATTGATGATCACTATCTGGCATTGTCCGTCCGTCTGTCCCACGACCTCACGGATTCGTTCGTACGAGATTCAATGAACACGTGATAAGGTTCACCTTTAGTTAATTATCATTAATGCAGGTTTTTCCTAGCCAAGTGAGCTCCGGATGAAATTAGATTTTTAGCGGTGAACTAGGTACGTATTGAATTGCTGGTGACCATGAATCGTCCATATCTCTCAAACTACCTGATCGACTTTAATAAAATTTATACGAGACTAACTGGAACGTATAAAAAAGAATATTCAAAATCGGTCCACAATTGACCAAGTTATCGGTGAAAATACATAAGATAAGCAGTGATAGCCGATTGGTTAAGCACGCGTCTTGCGGGCGCCAGGTCTTGGGTTCAAACCCTGGCTCGCACCTCTGGATATTTCGAAAACTATGTGCGAATCATAATTTCTATATAATTATCACTTGCTTACGGTGAAGGAAAACATCGTGAGGAAACCAACATGTCTTAGAAGATCTAACCAATTTTCGAAAAACATGTGAAATCCGCCAACCCGCACTGGGCCAGCGTGGTGGATTGTGGCCTGAATCCCCCTCGTGTTGAGGGGAGGCCCGTGCCCAGGAGTGGGACGTCAAAAGGGCTAAATTATTTTATTTATTTTTTTGTACCTAAGATTAAAAACAGATGAACTTAGAACAAGCTCCGTTTATGTATGTATTTATTTTACTATTTAATTGTATGAATCATATTTATTTTGTTATTATTTTCTACTGGGTAGTCAGTGATACGTATGACCCACCGCGGAGCGTTTGGCTGAAAATCGGCGCTGGGGGAGTCACGTTCTTCTACGGTCAAAGAACGGGGGAGTCGGTAAAAGACATACGTATAGTATAATTTACCACCATCTTTTATACATCCCATTTTACATATAACTATGTAGTAAGTACATATTCTCTAATTGTCCACATTCTAGCACGGTTCTCATTCTTCAAAGGTTCGTCCACCCTTCAAGGTCCGAGCGGCATGCGTTTCACCACACGACGCGTATCGGCAGGGAGTGCGGAGGACGGAGGTCGGAGGGCACACAATGGGCTCTCGAAGGGCATCTACGAGTAGCATCTTCACGGTGCGCGAGCGCATCTTTACCAGCCTTATCGAAATATGTACGTGCTAAACGAATGTTCTTAAGGTAGATATTTAAAAGTTCATGGGCTATTGGCGCAATTTAATGGGAATGAAATAGAATACGTTTTATAGCGAAATCAAGATATATATTCTTCCTTCCTAATCATACCCAAAAAATAACTACAAGTTAAATATTGGATCGACATTCACGAATTCGTTGAACTCTTTTGCACTCAGTTTATTAGGATACTCAATATTGTGTCTTCAGAAAGAAAACAACATGCGGCATGGTTCAAATGCATAACACTAGTTGTAGTACTACTGATAAAAATCCAAAATTTGGGTACAGTCAGCAAAATTAAATCTTTCTGTAGCAATTCTGATATCGTGAAATCGAATTTGTTACATAAAGGTTACATAAAGATAAAATATTCCTGAAAATCAAGCCGGATATAGAGCTGAGTATTCTCAAAGATACCGATAGAACAATATACCTATATCATTTCAACTTAAGCATGATTATACCACGTAACCACACAAACACAATGCATAGACCCGCACAATGCACACACGCCAATTCTTCATCACTATCAACTCTATCAAGATACTCATATTCTGTAGAGTTGGGCAATATCCTGCCGCCCTCCATTCAATGTTAAGCGGCTCAACGGTTCGACGGATGCTTCCATCCGCCCTGAATTCTTGTATTCAACCTTATGACCTGATTTTCTAAACTATGAGTAGCTAGAAGCATATATGTCTTATCTAAAATAACAGCATGTGTGTGGTGACACACACTTCCACAACCGTCTGGTCTCCACTAAAAATGATGATGTTTTGATTTTGCACTAGTCCCGAGAGAGAGATTTAAAAATGTCTTAGATCTTCCATCTTATTTACTAAGAAGATCATGAAAATTGTGAGAATAATACTAATGCAATGATTGCCTGTAAAAACACAGTTTCAGTCTTAGAACATAAATATTACTAAAGCTTAGTAGAAAACAGCCCTATTACGTCAGTTTCATAGATTTCAACAAAAAAAATTATCCTTAAATAAAATCCAAAAATCAGCTCACCAAGACGAATAGTAGATACTTTAACAGAACATTATTTCGTGATGCATCAATGAAAATTTAAAGAAAAAAAATACAATAAAACGTAACCATCAAAACTATTATAAATTCACGATACAATTACTTGTACTTAAACTCTACGTTGGTTTCTTCGTAATCGTAATCAATAAAGTCAAGATAATTATCGTTAGGTACTTGGAAATAGATCGCCGCTATTGTGCTGCCTATTATACCGGGTATCTTCCATCTACTGTGCAAGCCAAACTTATATATCGCACAAAACAATAGCTCTATAGGAAGGACACAAATGATTGTACGACCAGTTTACAAAGACCTGTGACGTTGTGGTATGGTCAGAAGATGGATGTGCGTGTTGATGGGTCACGGAGAATGGTTTTACAAGTCAGCGAGTACAATTCGACAATATAATCCGAGATGATCGCACCGGAACGAGCATCGGGTGAACTGTTTCCACTGTACAAAGTTTAACGTGAAGCTTTTAAGAGCGATTTGACGTGTGTAGCAAAATATTCGGTAACTATATCGTGCTATTATTGATTGTAAGACTAAACAGGGTATGTTGTATTGATGTCCTATTAGCGTGTCCTAAGAACTAAAAATGTGTCTAGAAAACTTCTCCGAACTGGATGAGATAGATTTTCGTACATCCATGCTCATAAAATGTAGTAAAAAATATGATTCTGTAGATATTAGACAGATAGATAGATTTAAGTAGTCAAACAGCATTTACTTTTCAGTAACATACTGATGGACTATTATTCGCGAGTTTCACACTACATAAATAATTTTAGACATAATCTAGGTTTGAAGTTCAAAATTCGCTCGTGTTACAATGGAACCGCGCCCCGCAAAGGTCTCTCATCAGAATTAGACATTTATTACAGCATTGTGCTACATCCACAAGGCTCGGCCGACAGGGAAGTGAAACAAACGCCGGACGCCGCAATATTAATTAACTCGATAATGAATGGAGACCATTGGCGATGGAGCCATTACGCGAGCTTAGATGATGCGAAAATCCTAAAAAAATAAATTGACTAGACGCTAGATGTGGTCAAGTTGTAGAATTTATCACTCAACTTCACACAGCACAAATACACCATGACCTTAATTCCATACTTGCCTAAATCATATAAGTAAATATCATAATAATGCGTCAATAGCTTAGTTGTTAAAGGGGCTGCTCTCGTAACTTAGACGTTCCGGGTTCGATCCCCATCCTGGCCATTAAACTAATGACGTGACCCTACTCTTAACACAGGCATTAGCTTAGCTGGGGGGGCTAATGGGAATACTAGTAATGTGATAAACTCACATTGCTAGTAATCTTAAAAACATATATAGGAACTGCTGTAATGCTAAAATGTAGACTTTACTGAAATTAAGTATGTATCAACTGAGATACTGATATCTAATTAATATCAGCCCTACCACCAAATAAGTCTGCTTGAATTCAATTAAAGCCATAAAGTAGATTTAAATATTTGAGTAGCTTTTGAGTATTTATCTGTGAACATGAAGGAGGGTGCCGGGAACGTTCTGACTCACTATGAAAATATAAATATTTAAGACGAATATTGTAGTTATAAAAAGACGAAGCTATGTCACTTAATGTTTAATTATTAATTCTGATCCGGGTGTTTAATTAGACAACAATGTCAGCGATGTTCATTGTTATTTGACACCTAAAATGTAAATACAGTTTGTCACTATAAAACACATTGTTTTGATGATAAAATTGTTGAGTCGCAAGTATTCCGTCCAAAGAACTTTAAGAGATTGTTTGAAACTATATCTGTCCCTCCAGCCAAATTAATTTGTCCAGCCTTTCTACAAATCGTTATGAAATGTATGGAAATTACATTAGCTGTCGATAAATAGGTTTGTGACTCATATATTATTATTCCCACACATTGAAGCGCAATCCACTTGGCCAGAGGGGCTTTAACCGTTTCCAATTAATGACTCGTATAATCTACAATATAGTTACCTAATATCAAAATTGATAATAACATAATATATTGTAACATCTCTGTCTTACCCTTCGGGTTTTATCTACAGGTATAATTTGATTTAGAGTCTTCTTTAAAAAAAACAACTACGAACATCTTGAGTTACCTAGAAAACGACGGCCTTAGTCAGTCTAGAATCTAGATAAAGATCAAACTTACAGCTACAGTGCTTGTTACAGAATTAATGGTCTATTATGGATGTATTTTACACGAATTATCAAATCATTAGCGCATTGTATTATACAAGTTATTTTTATGGCCGGTTTGACTTTGATAGGATTTTAGTCCTGAGATCAAATTTGAGTCGACTTATTAAAGTATTGTTTGAAATTTATTGGTTACTAGCGACCCGCCCCGGCTTCGCACGGGTATTTTTTATCAGTGTTTCTCGACTATATTATACATGCATTATACCTACATATAAACCTTCCTCTTTAATCACTCTATCTATTAAAAAAAACGCATCAAAATTCGTTGCGTAGTTTTAAAGATCTAAGCAAACATAGGGACAGACAAATAGCGGACTTTGTTTTATACTATTTAGTGATCATTATTATGGTACGGTCCATTTAGGATCCACAGACATGCTGAAGGCAACCACCAGGGAGGTTTAGTGGGTCAGAATCCCAGATACCCCAAGCATCTCCCACAAATTTAGTGGTCTTCGCAGATTTACTCGCCGTCAACAAAAAGACAGTGCTTTGTGTATCCTACTAATACGAGTATTATATATGCGAAAGTTTGTGAGTGTGGATGTTTGTTACTCTTTCAGGCAAAAACTACTTAACGGATTTGGATGAAATTTGGAACACAGATAGTTTATAACCGGAATTAACACATAGTATACTTTTTATCCCGAAATTTTTGTTAAGTTAAATACTACGCGGACGAAGTCGGTGGGCACAGCTAGTTATTCATGATCACAAAGTAATTGCTCTAGCATTTTATCTAGCCTAAACACAAAAATAAGCCTTCATCTTTTAAATGATTCATAGCCAGGACAATGAATCGTCCAATAATTAATGAAATAGGTACCTATACACAATAACAAGCCAAAAACTATACCTACCAAGTATTCTGATTTCCTCTTTGTTAATTTTATTACTTACTGGACTGTGCTTTTGTATCTTCGATGACTTTTCAGAATTTTTCATTAACTATACCTAGGAATGTTGATTTGTTCAAAACTTTTTTATATTTACGCTTAACATTGAGCTGGTTTAATAATTGTTATAATTTGTACAAACGCTTTGTAATTATCGTAAGCGATTTGTTCCTGGTACATGAAGCTAAGAGGATGTGGCCCCTGTACCAGCGGCGCTTGTATCTTCTTACTGCATGCGCGCGCGCACACAGACAGCTATGCGATACAAAGCTAGCAATAACATGAACCCATCAAATCTAAATTACAAATTGACTTATTCATGATTCGAAATTTTTCAAAAATAACTATTATTTTATATTGAAATAAAACTATTTTTACGGATTATATCGCGTTTATTTTTACTTTTTATGTTTTTCATGTTTAATTTTGAGGGTACCCAGTTTTTAACTATGACATCAGGACGTCTAACACCTCAGTCCCCCCGTGACCATGGTTGCTGTAAAGCAACCGAACCGTCGGGAACATAAAAAGTATAAATAAACGCGATATAATCCGTAAAAATAGTTTTATTTCAATGTGTAGTATTCGCGTAAATATAAGAAATCAATATATTATTTTATATATTTTAACTATTATTTTATATATTTTATTTATGGTGTGCAACCATCTAAAGAAGTCTTGATAATCCAATAAGGCTGTATGAATATGAAGGCACTGCAAAGCACCAACATTTAGTCAAGAAAAATCGCTCAAGAAAATTAATTACATTCATTACTAACCGTGGCAAATTTATATCTGTCTCATAGCGTGAAGTACTCAGCACCCCTAACATAAATAACAATGACGTCCGGTCGTTTTCACGCAGTCTAGCTCCGCTGGGCTCTCATTTGTACCGGCATATATAAGCCGGCCATTGTTTTTACCAGCATAGTCTCACCCCAAACTCTGAGCCGAATATTTCACGTAATATGCTATGCTGATAGTGGGAAACATGTCTTGGACTTTGAATGTGTGTCTAGTGTGCTTGTGTGGTATCGTACGGACTCAGGTTATTCCGGGAAAGTCGCGGACAAACGATGGAGACTACAACAACGTGAACCCAGATGGAACTTTTGATTTCGGGTAATTCCACTTGAGTTTTTTTATTTAAAAGCAGTGATAGCCGATCGGTTAAGCAACGCATATTAAGTGCTTACGGTTGAGAGTTCGAAATCCGGATCAGACCGGGTTTTCCAAAATCTATGTGCGAATCAATTCATAATTTCAATGTGATTACGATTTGCTTACGGTGCACGAAAAAATCGAGAGGAAACCTGCGTGTCTTAAAAAGTAATTTTTTTTTTTCATATGCATTTTTTTCATATCCCACTCGTATTGAGAGGTGGCCTGTACCCATGATTAGCTAATAATAATTATTATTAATGAGCGACCCTGTAATTTACAACCAAAGAATGCAAGTTTGGTTCTAAATACGCCCCCACAGTTTGATCGGTGGCCCATAATTATTTTATAGCTTTTAGTGCATCATCTGATGTATTTTCTTTTAACCTTTAAAAAGCTAACTAACTTAACAAACTATTATAACCATAGCTTAATCAGAACGCTCTAAGTCTTCATGAGTTCCAAACTGTATTGCAGACGATATTTTTAGTAGCCAGTTAAGTAAATCTGGGTGATCAACTTCACTCTCACCTAACACAAAGTAAATTCTACATTTGCTGCTGCATCGCAGCTTCAGAAAGAATTCAAAACCTATTTCAATGAATGGGCACTGATCGCAATGGGATTTCCTGTTTACAAGACATATGCATAACGCTTTATTGGCACGGCAAATGACTACTAATTTTCCATAATTTCCAAAGAATTTGTAATAAATGTCTTATTATTACAAATTCTCTGATAATTTCAGACCTTCACAGTATTCGATCATGTGGTGCTTTGGTATAATTTTCTTAAACAAAAGTGTGGGCCTCATCGGAAAATCTTTATTGCCACTATTTTCTTGTACCTACATTATCTCTTTACCTCAACACGGTGCGCAAAGAAATGAATGATCAGATATCATTCAACCCGTTCTTTGTCCAAGTATTGTCCAAGAAGCAGCGGCCTTTGATACGATGAAAAAACTTAACAATTTTATCATCAAGCAATCGGGGGAATCCTTGAATGTCTGCATGTACCTATAAACAACCTACGAAACTACCTATTTTTGCCAGACAAAAGGGATTTGCAGCGTTTATACAGGGTGTTTCAATAGTTCAGGATAATAACTTAACTAAATACGGTTTCCAGCGGCATAGAAAAAGATGTGTAGTCTGCTTTGTATACAAAAATAATGGAAGCTGAGATTGTTTTTTTTTTTAATATGGAACACATATAATTTCGATATTTTTAAATTACAATTTAATCCTATGCCCGAACTCACCCGAACCCCCAATTATTAAGTATTATTTCGATTTTTTGAAACATCCTGTACTTTAAGATTCAATTTAAGTCGCAGTAGCACTTCAGCTTCACCCTCTAAGAATTACAGACGTGATAATAAAGTGCATATTTAGAAACTTTATGATGTCTAAACTTTTGTTCAGATATGCGACCAAAGACCAAGGTTCCAGCTACCATTTAGCACACGGCAACGCGAATGGAGTGGTGGGGGGAAGGTTCGGCGCCAAGGACCCAGCTACGGACACCGTGAAAGAGACAGTGTACACTGCAGGAGCTAGAGGGTGAGAAAAAGTGTTTAAACCATAAAACCTTTGACTTGTAGGTAGTACACATCTAATCTAAATTATAAATCAAAGGTGACCGACTGACATAGTGATCTATCAACGCACAGCAGAAACCACTGGACGGATCGGGCTGAAATTTGGCATGCAGGTAGATGTTATGACGTAGGCATCCGCTAAGAAAGGATTCTGATTAATTCTACCCCCAAGGGGATAAAATAGGGGATGAAAGTTTGCATGAAACTTTGTCAATTAAATTCCACGCGGACGAAGTCGCCGGCACAGCTAGTTTATTATAATGAGGTAGGTAAACCATCTCTCAGTAATAATGTGGAAACTTGTACCGAAAATATATTGCAAGAAAGCTACATTTCCTGTGCTGAACAAATAACTTTGGCGTCGCTTTAATTTACTTTCTAAATCTCATATTTTGGATGTCAACCTGAGTGTAAGAATTTTCGAATATAAGTACTTATCCAATTTAAGGCTGCTGCAACGGTAAGGCAATTGTGATGCGACAGCAATCAAAACTCTTTAAAACGCATTGGCGGTGGGCGCATCACATAAGCGAACATTTGCTTAGAAATAGCTGTCGCTTCGCAATCGCGTGTGACCCCGGCCTCATACAAATCGAATCCTACCTATAATATGCATAAAAAAATATTGAAAGTTTTTAAATTGTCTGCAAAATTTCCCTCTTGTAATGCGGCGTTTTATTTATACAATTATGCTTCCCAGTTTCCGAGCAAAGGGTCCCAATATACACCGCAAGATGGACCTAGACCAGCGACCCCGGGGTAACATCGGCAACAAGGACGACCCCTTCTTCGACCCCAGCGAGGACCCCAGCTACTCGTTCAAGATCGACACCAGGACCTACACCAAGAATGAGAACGCCGATAGTAGGGGAGATGTTACAGGTTCGTGGAGCTGGAAAATTAATGTGTTTTTAATTTAAAGCCTTTTCGGGAATAAATAATAATAAATAAATATCGCCAAACGAACACACCAACTGTATGGTCCCAAACTAATCATCGCTTGTACTATGACCCGCTTAATATTAAGCAGTTACCGTAGCTTACCTGTCGCCAACCTGTAGGCGAGTGAGACAGAGGGCGGGTAAGGGCGGCGGTTGGGCTTCCAGCTTTTTCACACATCGTACGAAAGCTATAATACTTAAATCATTTACAGATCTTTTGTGAGAGGGTCGTATTGTGAGAGGGTCGTATTACCGGTGGAGTCAGCCCGTATATGAGCTATATTGAATTGGCTACAGCTTATCTAACACCGTCAAAGTTGCTCAAATCTCTATAAATAATGTAACTAAAATTGAAAATTTAGAAAACCCCCGATGCGGCTACTTTTTAAACATACAAAAGAGCTGATTCCAAACGGCTGAACCGATTTTCATGAAACATAGCTAAGAACACTCTCGATCAGAATACCTATCTAACAAAAAAAACAAAATTGAAATCGTTTCATCCGCTTGGACGCTACGATGCCACAGACATACACACAAATACACATATTAAACTTATAACACCCCTCTTTTTTGGTCGGGGGGTAAGCATAATGTTAACCAACCTTCCTCTAAGGTCACTACTCATTCGTGGATGACGTGGGTGAGCGCCACGAGGTGTCCTACGTAGCTGGTCGCGACACCGGCTTCCACGTATCATCGGCCCACCCTGACAACCCTGCCGTGATCGGCTCTCCGTTCCACCGGGCACCCCTGGTCAGGGGGGAGACGAAGCAGAGGGGGAGGACCGCGGTGCAGAGGGGGCGCGACGGCTCTTATAGGTAGGTACTTAGTATACTTTTGAGGTAGTATCTATATTAATGTGAGGCACTTTGTATTTCCAACAACAGGCAAAAGTATCAAGACGCGTGATTATTGCAAATTGATCCATAATAATGGTAGACATAAGAGTCACAGCACGCGTTTTTGTAAAATAAACTATACAGACAGCGATATTATACCTTTGTCCTTGGATACCTATCTAACTTGCTACTGGTATAGGTGCATAAAATAGCTGCGAAGTCGATAAGCTGGACCTTCAGTTTAGCATCCATCGATTTGAGATCTTTTTCGTGAAAATTGTATCAATTTGTTATAATACTTAGTGCTACATGTAAAAATCTTGAACATCAAAATCGACCAATATTGTATTCATTGATAGGTACCCATCATTACCTCTAACCTGTATTTCCTGCTTTAGTGCTATCAAATTGAATGGGGGCTTACAATTTGGTTTACAAAGTGAACAGTTTTATTTTATGTGCTATTTGTTACTTGACAACTATTAAACTGGGTGGGCCAAATTTTTAGAGAAACAAGAAGTAGAAAATGATCGTGGTTTTATAAAATATGCACTTACCATTTTTTCTGTCCAGGTTCATATCAGCAGGGCCAGACCAGAGACGAACAGAAAGCAGCGACTCTCTAGGAAATGTCCGAGGATCTTACACTTTCTTGGATGACAAAGGAGTCCAGAGGTAAGAAGATCACTGTCACAATCTATTACGTCACATTTCACACCAGCCACATAAGAAGCCACGAATATGTTGTGAGAAGACTGCATATTTATATCACAACACAACTCATCACGCTAAGAACTGATAAACGACTGATCAATTAATGGCTAGTAGTGTAGTCGAAATATGTTTTAAAAGTGTGGGTAGTTCATGTTGCACAATTATTAACCTACCCTCAATGTGGTCGTAACAAATTTATTTGCGCAAGGTCAATTTTGTCTCATCTTTATTATGAATAATGAAACTGACAGAGAGGGAGATATACTCGGTGTCAATACTCTTATGAAGTCTAAACGCTCACGGTCAACCTACCTTCGAATTCACATATCATGTTTCACACTCCTCGACGCCTCGAAATAACCTTACCTAATAAAAGAAAATGAGGTGAAAATGAGTAGTTTAGTCTCTTCTTTTGGCGACCACTTGCTATAATTATAGACTTCTTAAAGAAGACAAATAAAAAGACTTATCTCCCACTAGGACGGTGAACTACATAGCCGGTCCTGGCATCGGTTACCGCATCGTGAAGAACAGCAATGACCCCTACATCCCACCATACTTCCCCACCATACCCAGCCCCTACGACCCCGAGTTCCTTAACGCTGGTACCAACTACGGAACTGGAGGGAACCCGCCTCCTGCCGCTGATGATGTGTTTAAAGGTAATTAATTGACAAGTGTTTAACCGACTTTCAAAAAGGAGGAGGTTCTTAATTCGGTAGTATTTTTTTATGATTTATTACGTATAACTCATTCATGTATAAACCGATTTCTAGCTTTTTAGTGTACCCAGGATTTTTTTGATGTTGGCAAAGTTTATTTTTATTAAAATATATTTTTAAAATTGCAAGGTATGGACAATGTATATGGTTGAGAAGACTTTGGAATTTATGATATGTAACTAGAATGGCCCAAAATCTAAGATGGAGCTGTGATATCCGTATGAAATACCAGCCCCCAAAAATAAATTGAGATAATAAAAAAATCTAAGTCATTCCTTCTTTTCACACTAATTCAAATCTCTCAATTTTCCAGGTCCCGACGGAACAGCAGCATCGGGGCACGTAAAACCACCTCCGTTCCCAGTCAGTGACAAAGACCGACCTGCAAGTGGCGCCACAGCCCCAGGCCCTCTCTCCCCCGACTCCAACCCAGCTGACAATACCGACAATAGTTACAACCCACCCCCGAACTTCGTTCCGAACACCGCCAGTGAAGATGTAGGCTACGTCGATGAAGATTCCTCGAATTTCGGACCTCCCCAGCCTACGAAAGGACCAGGTGATGAATAAGCACCGGCAATGATTGATGTTAGTGATCTTGTTTGTAATAGTGATGTGCACGCTGAAATCGATTCTGATTCGGAATAGCGAGGTGCGGTTGTTTCTACAGCACAGAGCGACGCGGAATCGAATTCAGCGGATGTCGACTTTTTTGATCAATAATACGAATAACTTCTACATTCTTTTACTAATAAAGAAGCAACTGAAGTTTTGAAAGAGTGATCAAACACGTCGACATCAATAAAGTGATACAAGATCACGAGTTTCAATCCGCTTGAGAAGGCCGAGGATGCACTCGAATATTATTTATTATAATTGCTTGAACGCAATAAATATTATTCACAACCAACTTGGTTTTTATTACACCAACACCCCGCGGCACGCAGCACCAAGCACAGTTAGTAATGATTATTACAGAAATTTGAAATGATTCAACAATTGCAGGCAAACCGGGGAGACCGAGCAAGCCTTTTAGGCCGACGAAGAAACCGTATGTTCCCCTAAAACCTTTCCAGACAACGAATGACATTACCAACGGTGTTTATGGCGAGGGGGGTAACAAAGACACTCCGGAATTCGCTGTAGGCTTTGATATACAACATAGCAGACCGGCTACTGCGATTATTAGGAACATAGGACAGGATTACTTTGGGGTTCCCCCAGGGGTGTCTGTTAGGGCCCACGTTCAAAGTATCGATCTATATCCGTTTGGATCTAAGCCCATATCGCCGTCTGAAGCGCTGGAACATGATCAGACGTAACAAACATATCGGCATCAGGGTTTCTTTAAGTATAACATAGCTCGGAATGTAATTTAGCCCAATAAATATTTGATTAAAGTGTGGAGTGTTTCATTTGACGTTAGTATTATACAATGTATCAAATCGTAGGTAGGCTGGTAGAGCAACAAGAAAATCCATGTAGGTAAAAAGGATCTAAGGTCTAAGTACGAATAAAAATAAAACTAGGTAGATTCGTATAATTTTCATAAAAATGTATTCGAACAACACGATTGTAAATTTAACAAAACGCAAAATAGTAACCGTTAGGAGTCGGATTGTTTGTGTATGGGTGTGTTATGTCTATGTGTGCGTGACGTCACTCCATTCCTCACTCCCGTAGCCACTCCAAAATGTTAAAATGTGTGCTGGGCAATGTATTCTTCCACATATATGAAATTTAAAATCTGAATAGAATACCGAAAAAAAATCGGACCCGCCTAAACTCAAGGCATTCTATGCGACTGTGGTGCTTATTCTGTTAGTACGCCAACTAAACTCTAAACTAAATTAATTCTTCTCCTTCTCGAGATCATAACGTACCAAGTAGTAATATTTTATTGAATTTATTGGAAACAGGATCAGCACAACTATTAATTATACTCTGCCCAACACACGTGAATACAATTATAACGATATAGGATTAATACAAACAGGTGTAACAAAAGTTAACAAGGATATATAAATATTAATTGGAAGGGTTAATTTTGGCAATATCAATTAGTGAAATATTAACAGGAAAGTTATTAGTGTTAAAATTAAGTTTAGTCTAAATACGTTTCTTTGTAATTAAGTATTACAGACCAATAAGCAAGACACCGCTTACGTCCACTATTGTACGAATTGTAGCGGTTTATAAATGGCGGTGTATAGGGGCAGCCAGAGAATTTGATTGGTTCGTTCAAGGTTGAGCCGTGGGTGGACCAATCCAATTGCCGGATACGGTCATACATATGCAGTGGTAATCCATATTATTATGTTAGGCGAATGGGATGACCAGCTATGCAGCGTCTATGACTTATTGGTCTTCGTTAAGAATGTACCCTAACTACTCAATTTTGTAATTGATCAAACAATGGTGCTTATTATATTGGTACACAATCTAAACATGGCTGAACTGAATGTATTGCCTTCCTGTTCATGGTCGCAATACATGAGAAAGACAGCAACATTTTTGGTTTTATTGAGTAATAATTTGTGTCCAATATAATTGGCACTAATGTCAGCTGCTTACTTATAGACGTATAGTGGGTGATTAGGGTAATTACACCGAACTCTCTCATTCTGTCACTAGTAATATGACATACATGAAAGAAGAAGAGAAACCATGGTTTAACTACACTACCGCTAAACGTTTTTAAGTAAGGGGGTAATTCTTAATAACATGAAAATTGTATCAATATTGATAATAGTTGTCTAGGATAATAAGTATATAAATAAATTTAGTGTTCGATTCTAAGGTTTAATTTATTAAATAAATAAATTTACAATATACATAGCCATTCTTCGTTAGATCAAAACTGTCTAGAGTGACACATAAGATAAACCCTTTACTTAGGTGGTGTCTTTCTGAAAGTATGTACATATTCTATTTTTTATTTATAGTATGTACTTTTTTTAGGATACAGCTATTAAACAAATGCCTCTCATTCAACAAACCGCGCCCGCAATAGTGTTTTACTTATAAATATAACTTCTGTCAATTTTAATGTGTCATTTTTAACTAATGCGAATATAATCGTGTAAACAGCGGAATTTAGAGGCCACAAGCAATTAAAACTAAACTAAATTACAATTAAATTTAGTGCCATATTTCTTGGAAATAATTAGAGATTATTATATTAACCTTTAGTCCTATCAAATTGAATTTAATTTATTTTGTGAAAGAAATAGGAATTGTTGATATAAAATTTCTAATCATCAAACTACAGAAAATAAACTTTAATTAACCGAAGCTTTGCTCCATCTTACACTTAGTATTATGTATATAAAATGTTCTATTAATATAGATAGAAAAACGTCACTTACATAGAAAAAGACTATAAAGGCAAATTAGCAAATCACAAGAAGAAGCCGTTTTTGAGCGAATAATTTTATGTGCGTGCTTATAAGTAGGTAAATACATAAAAGGGTTATGTACAAAAGATTTTAAACCTTAATTTCTAGGCAGTAAAGATTAACGAAATAACATGATCCTCCAATTGAATTGTCAGAATGAAGTCGAAGAATAATAATGTAATTAAATACTTACTTACACAATTTGATCTGCCTAGGAAGCTATATATATCCCCTTCATATGCGGTTAGTGCTCGAACAATTCAATTTAAAGAGATGCCATTTCTAATAATATTTCAAAGGTCGGTGGTACAGCAACACACCAAGGCGCAAGTAAAATCATTCATCGAGCTATACTTAGTGTACGTATATTAGTGTATTTACGACCGCCTTGCTTCGAACGCACCTTTAAGCTTAGAGGTGATTGAGTTATATACAGGTGAAAATAATAATATTCGATGGTGGAAAGGATAAACAAATGAGTACAGTTCGATAGGGTTTTGGATTATCTATCGATGTGTCTATAAAACTCATTTGGTCGAAAATGGATTTTGGCGTTTCATTTGTTTTTCCTTTCCACCGTCGAATTATGTTTGCCTTGTACACGAGACAGCGCAGCAACCCCAACCAAGTTCAGTAAAACATGATCAAACCACTTCATCACTTCTGGCTTATTCTAGATGTGGGCCTAGTTTACACTGAGATCAAATTATTTTTGTAGTTACTAGTTCTCTTTTTAATATGTTTCACAAAACGTTTTGTGTTATCCCTCGTATTAATAAATTATTTGTTGTAATTACAAAACGTTTAGTAAAAAATACTAAATTTGTAAAAATAAAGTATTTTTGATTTAGTTTATTACACTTGTGTATAATTACTTTCAACTGTCTAAATTTATTTGAAGTTTAGCTAAATTATTTGGATTTAATTATATAACGGTGCGGTACTGATACCTACAAAAAAAAGACCAAACTAAAGTAGAGTAAAGTAGTAGTAGTATCCGGCTATCCGGTGTCTATGGCTTGTTGGTCTGTAGTTTTGAAGCACGTAGTGACAAGAAGTATACTCAATGTTTGTATAAAGGATAATATACTTTGCACACTTTACATAACTTTATCTAATACTAGCGGCCCGCCCCGGCTTCGCACGGGTACATTGCGATTACATTATTCAAGTTTTAGTAAGGATCCCAAATTTTTTGAAAATATATTATATCCTATGTCACCCGGGGATAGTGTAGCTTCCCAACAGTGAAAGAATTTTTCAAATCGGTTCAGTAGTTTCGGAGCCTATTCATTACAATAAACAAACAAAGTTTTCCTCTTTATAATATTAGTATGATTAATTACTTAAATGTTATTCAGATCTGATGTTGATGACAATGCAAATATTGAAATAAGCATGCGTTATAATTAAACTAAAAATATTTTCTAAAAATCAACCTATTTATAAGTAGATACTTACCTAGTGAGTAAGTAAAATGGCGGTTAAATATATTTTTTAATTTCGATGTAGATATTAAAATTATTACAAATATTTTTAAACGATTCAATTATTTACTCGTCTAATAAATTGGTGCTAATTTTACAATGGACTGAATAATGCGTTTTCACATAAATTTCACAGCCAATATTTATCCTACGGCTTGTTATTATTTTACTATGAAATATAACGAGAAATATGAAACCCGTAATATATAAAAAAGTATAAACGATATTTTTAAACCCATCCTACTACAATGGTACTTAAAAAAAAAGTTTTTTTTTTGTAAAGATTTGATTTTTTAATGTAAGTAGGAAGGTACCACCTACCTACTCAAGTATATAAAATGAAAGGTAAGATTAGTAAAAAAGAGACATGTTAGCAACTAATCAAACAATAATTATTTATCGAATTTTATCATAAAAAAAACAATTGGCAACATTTTACATTTTTCCAAACGAAATAAGCCTCAATTCAATCTATAACTAAGCATTTCAATCATTTTGGGACATTTGAAACTATAAAATATTTAAAGCAAAATATGTAATATTTTTTTTAATTTGATAAAACAACAAATTTGGTATGTATTTCCATTTTGATTTTTGTAATTTGTTTAAACTAGACTTACGCATAAGATACTGAAATATTTATGTTATTATCAGCCTCCTGGACACAGTTTCCCAAATAACTTATAGACGCAGACTGTACTCTCATGTAGCGTTGGACGAGAGCTCACTATATCTATGGTGCCCATAAATATGTATATGAACCTTATTTCACGGTAGATAAGTGTTGTTCTTACTCGGCCATATTTTTGACTATCCTTCAACTTAATTTATTTGTCAAAGATTGATTATAGTGCCAGTTCATACGAGTATTTCAACTAAGAAATGTCCCTACACAGAATATTAGTTAACAGACTAGATTTCATACATTTAGAAACTATGTTATTAAAAAATCCCACATCCCACAACAATCTATTTGAAAACTCTTCATTGGCACCTACATTTGTGTTAATTTATTGCACTTAAACATTACCTAATTAAATTAAATGATTTTTTTAAGGTTAAATAATAATATAATAGGAAACGTATTTCTGAGCACAAAAATATTTTAAAAATAATAAAACTCAACCTAGATACTATTCAATTGCTTACTTTTAAATATAAAAATAAGTAAAATTCTTACAAGTTCACAAGGCAAGAACATATTATAAAAGTTTAAACGTAACTTTGGTTTACAGGGAGTTCCACTGTTCAACTGCGATTATTTACAACTCTGTATAATTTTATATACAAATTTGACTAATAATGCGAAATAAGGAACTAATACTAATTCAGTACGACGACATTACGACATATAACTTCATGAGGCTCCAACCGACTGCCGCGGAAAATTTGTAAATGTACTCTGTGCTGTAAATAAATAAAGATAATGTTACTATGCCAATAAAACGGCAGTTTTTCCGCAGCAGTGCATTGGACATGCCAGCGAATTTTTTAGGGAATCTGCTCTATGTAGATGCAGACAAAGTTTATTTTTATTTTGGTAGAGACCACTGCGGCTAATTCGCGCGAATTTTCCGCAAAAGTTGGTTAGAGTCTTAAACGAACAAAGTGCTAGTGGGTTCTTTGTTCGCACAAAAAAATAAAGTAGTTGAATGACGCAATGTAAATTTTACTATAATCAATAAATTATGTTATAAATTTACACATATTGATTAAATTAACAAGTAGTAGTGTACTTTACGTAATCCTTGTCCGAAATTCATATATTGTACTCCGAAGGAAAATTAAAACGTGCCGCCAATAATTATAGTACAATTACTTTTCAAGAAAAACACGCAACTTGAATTAAAAAAACTCCCAAATGTTATACCCACACGAGCAGTAGCGAGTTACGTTACAAATATCAACAAGCATAACGATAATCCCTATAAATAACCAATATAACCCGCCTTGTTCTCGGACGTTCTAGATCCTTCGGCGCGCCGCGTGGAGCCAATATTACGTGATCTTCATCTTCTTGCTGGTCTCCTCCAGCATGTCTTTGATCTTCGTGAGCGGGGAGCGCTTGTCCTCACCCCCTTTACCATCGTAAGGAGTGGGGAGATGAATATGCAGAGGGTCTCGGAGACGAGCGAGGTCTTTTTCCACTTTTGCTACCTGTAATGTGAGGATTATAGACTCTGAATATATTAAAGAAAAATGTATACTCGTATGTATGTACTTATGTCAACTGCTATCCAAACGTCTCTCTTTGTTTCCACTGGCTCCTTGAGGTTATTGTGGGTCCAACGACTGTCGCGTCGTGGGAAATACCCTCAAAACGCAATCAATTATTTTTTATGTGCTTATGTTACCTACATAAGTATAATAATTAGTTTTCTTCAAGAAACTGTACTTTCAGCAGCAGTGAGATTTTTCTTTTCTTTTTAAAGGTTGCCCAGTAAGTAATGCAATAAAGTTTATTTTTACTATGGCAATGAGACAACTGCGGATAATTCACGCGACTTTTCCGCGTCAGTCAGCAAGGTTGGAGTCCATTCGCAAAGATATCAAGTCTATGAAGTCATTCTGCAATATTAATACTATTAAATTATGCTATATATAGTATATGTTACTACTTTAAAAAATATTTACCTCATCCTTCAGATAATTATATTTGTTGATGTCGAGACCGATCTTTTTCGCCTTCTTATGCAGCGTCAATAGGTGCTGCCTGTCCTTTACGTCCGGCAATATGTACTCCTGTAAAGGCAATATACACACATATCCTTCAAAAATTTATCACATCCCTTCATAGTGGGAAAATATGGGGTAATAATAATCGCAGCTCTATTTTTAGTATAAACAAGTCGGCAAACACGTACGACCCGCCTGATATGAAGCAGCAACCGTAGCCTATATTATGCTTTCAATACCAAAGGCATTGTTTGTACGTTCCCAAGTTAAAGGGGAGAGGGATCACAGATATAGATTTACATAGATAACGCAAATAAATGTACTTCGCGTTTACGAAACCCCGACCAAGCGTCAAGGTTGGTCACCGCTAACTTACAGTCCTCGCGACTACAGATATAAAAAATATGAGTATGAGAGAATCGTAGCGGGCGGAGGGGCATCGGCGGCATCGGTGTCTTTGAATCGGTTTGGATTTCCCGTCACTAATCACATCACAGTAGGTGTTAAAAATTCGGCACGCTTGGTTTCAATACAAATCGTCATACTTGCGTTATCTATGTAAATCTATATCTGTGAGTGGGACAGAGGGAGGGGAAGAACTCCACGATTTCGTCTCTATTTTCTGCTGTAAAAAAGAGACAACGGCATAAACCCTTGTAAACGTTTATCAGTGCAAACTTACGGATGGTAGGTACGGGATAATTATGTAACATTTTTGACGATTCATGGGCCCGTTCATTAATATGTCAATCTCAAGTCTAAGTATATGATCTTGAGTACCATTTTGTACTGGTATAATATAACCTTAACATGACCAACTCTAAGACTTTCGATGTATTAATAAGAGCCCGGGGAGCCAAATTAATATTCTGATTCTAGTAAGAGAACATATTTTTTTGTGTGTATGTGTCGTCCTGTGCCAGCGACGGTTGAGACTAGCCTGTTTAGTCAAAACGAAGTAGGCGTAGGCCGCCATCGCGGTGCCGTAGGTGACGAAGTAGGTGACGGGCTCCATGATGTCCCAGGAGTACTCCCACCAGGTGAGGCGCGCGAGCACCCCGAACTGCACGCCCATGAGCCCCAGCCCCACCCAAGTGAGGGCCGAGGTCCGGCGGGAGGTTTCTACTTCTAGGCTCAGGCGTTTCTGGAATATTGGAAAAGAACAAGGTACAATAATACGCCAGGTATTCTGTTCCCACGATGGCCCAAGACTACGTCACGATTAGTGTTGTTATGAATTGACAGCGTCAATTAAAAAGGGTTCATTTTGACTTATAAAAAATTATCAACCACCCTTCCGCACGACGAATAATATAGATCAAAATAATAATGGAAAAGTTTTGGGGCGGGAGCGGAGAAAATGCATTGTGATTTGTATATCGAAAACAATAATGGATTGCGATTGGTCGATTGTAAATAACAATTAATTGTGATTGGTCAATCGTAAATCTGAGGTCCGTGTATGGTACCCACCTCTTCCAAAGGCTGTAACTCAGTGCTTAGTTTCTCGAGCTGGGATCTGAGCTCGCGGTCCTTGCGGATTTGATGCTCGCGCACATTCAACGCCTCATATAGCTGGTTGACTAAATTGCGGACGTCACTCAGCCGGGTCACCTCCTCGTTGCTCAGGCGCTCCTGAAATTTGCAGGTTTATAGTTATCTACAGCCTTAATAGTGTGAAATTTTCTTCCAACTCCTCCTATTATTTCTTTCGATTAAATTCGTGCGGGTTCCAAGACAATTTAACTTTTCCCCGGGACTCGTCGAGGGTCAATCCTCGACGTCATTATTGGTCACCATTGTCGATCGAAGCAACTGGCGATAAAAAAACGACTTGTAAAATGACTTGTAAAAAGACAAGCCCGCTGAGTTTCTTGTCGGATCTTCTCAGTCGAGGTCGCGTTCCGATCCGGTTGTAGATATAAGAAAAAAAAATGTAAAATTGACAATTTGTAGGTGCCCCCGTAAGCCTAAACAAAATAAATGCTTTGAACTTGATCCTGGGTTACAGGAGTTACAGTGGTGGGAGAGTGTGGCGGGACTAGTCATTAAAAAAAACCTTAAAGGTGTTCCTAGTGTATTAAGGTCAACATAAGGAAATATTTAGAATTACCCCCATGACCCTATAAAGCAACTGACATACAAACGATATAGAAATTTCTGCAATGATCTATTACATAGACTAAAACAGTCACATGAAAGTCAAGAATTTCAGCGTAACAAGAACAACCCTAAAGATCTTTGGAAAACCATCAAAAAAGTTTGTTCAGTGAACAGTAAAGTCCCTGAGTCTAATGAACTCTTAACTGCTTGCACAAATGCCACATCCTCGCTTAATTTCTGCAACAACTATTTCACTAATGTAGGTAAAAGTCTTGCTCATAGCATTCTAAGTAAATCACGTAAAACGGAGCACGAAGTTGCAGAATCCTATCATGGAGAATTTAATCGGGAATCATTTTTCCTAAGTCCTACAGACACGCTTGAAGTAGATAATATAATAAGCCAGCTCAAAAATGATAGTGCTCCTGGCAGTGATGGAAAATCTGAATTACTAAAGTCTGTAAAATCTTATATTATTGAACCTCTTACATATATCTTTAATCTTAGCCTTTCCACCGGTGTCTTTCCATCTGTATGGAAACTAGCTAGTGTGGTACCTATACATAAGGGAGGAAACAAAACACATCCTGAAAATTACAGACCCATCTCACTCTTAGTAATATTTTCTAAAATTCTTGAAAAAAATGTAAACAAACGTGTAACAATTTTTTTAGAACGTCATAACCTCCTATCTAAGTATCAATACGGCTTTCGAAGCGGTCTATCCACTGAGAACGCAGTGTCACATCTTATTGAAACGATTTCCCAGTATCTAGATAACAAGAAAAATTGCATTGGGGTTTTTCTTGACCTTGCAAAAGCATTCGACACAGTTTCAGTGAAAATTATTTTAAAGAAACTGGAATGTTTAGGTATCAGAGGTCTTCCTCTTGATTGGTTTCGGAGTTACCTTACTGACAGAAGGCAGTACATAAAACTAGGGGACTGTAAGAGTGATGAACTACCTATTGATTTTGGAGTACCACAAGGTAGTCTCTTGGGCCCCACGCTCTTTATTATATAAATGAATGATATTCATAGAATCGCTGGTGACATTTCAAATACAATCTGTTACGCTGATCACACAGTACTTATATTTCATGGTGACTCGTGGGAACATACAATGCAAAAAGCTGAATTAGGTATTCTAAATATAAATAAATGGCTAAATAGTAACTTACTAACTCTAAACACAAATAAAACTAAATTCTTATGCTTCCACAAAACAAAACTAACTGACCCTACAACAATAAATCAAATCAAAATACACTCAGCGTGTGATAATTCAAAAACGTGTGACTGCGAGTTTATTGTACGATCAAATAACATAAAATACTTAGGTGTAATGATAGATGAAAAACTTTGTTTTAAAGAGCATATATCTATATTAGCTTCTAGAATTCGTAAATTAACACATATTATGCACAGAATTCGCGATGTCGTAGACCTACACAACCTGAAAATAATATACTCCTCTCTTTGTGAATCAGTTATTTCCTACTGTATCACCGTCTGGGGCGGTGTTGGTATAACATCTATGATTGAAATTGAAAGAGCACAGAGATCAGTCTTAAAGGTACTACTAAAAAAACATCGAAAATACCGTTCCCACGCTCTTTACTCGGAGGCCCAAGTTCTGACAGTGAGACAGCTTTACATCCTTAGAATGGTCCTCTCACACCACAAAAAAGTTATAAGTATTGTTGACAATGAACTTTTGACAAATAGACGAGTTTTCAGAGTCCCTGTTCCTAGTGTCTTCCTAAAGTCTTCTTTCGCTCAACGATTTTCCTACTTTTTAGCGCCATACATCTATAACAAGTCAAATCCAAATGTAACATAAAAAAATCTAAAATGAAAGAAGCTAGAATAAAATTAAAGAAATGGTTATCGCAACAAACTTATAATGAGACTGAAAACTTACTGAATATAATATGTTAGTTATGCCACAAATTGTTTATACTATAATCTAATCTAGAACCATATATACATCATGCTACACATCCAAACACACCCCAACACACAAACACCCCTACACACACACACACCCCTACACACACACACACTCACCCCTACTCAATCACACACTAACACACACCCCACACACATCCACTCAGACAAAGATTCGCAGGCCTATTATGATTTTATTTTGTTTTATTTTTAGCCTATTATTGTTTCTTTAAAAATTTTAACTTTTGTTTATTACCAAATTATTATTATGTACCTAATCATTATGTTCATACTTTTCTGCCGACCGCTAAAACTGCTGGTAAACCTTTTCTTCGGACCCCACGATACAGGCTAGGCCTAGTGTGAGATCCACAGACAATGGTTTAATTGTAACACTACCACTTAGTACAACTTTGTTATTATTACTTTTTATCTTTGTAACATCTTGTGTACTTTGGAAATAAATTATTTTTCATTTTCATTTTCATTTTCATTTTTGGGCAAGGAAAGGCAACACAAAAGATCGAGGTATAAGCTTGTTATTTCAAAGTTTTGGAATAAACAAAATGCCAAGGATTTCGTATTTCCACTCGTACATCGGAAGTCTAACGAGGCGTGTTTAAGCTGCGCGAGAAGTTCGTATCGTGCTGTGCTTTGATGCGAAAAATGTTTGTTTCGCATCGCTAAAGTCGATACAGTTCTGGATCTACGAATGAGAGTATTGAGATAGAGACTGGGTTTTCTTTGTACAAATCAAAATGGTCTCTATGTATTAAACATTAAGTTGGAATTACTTGACGTGTGGTTACTCAATGTGAAATGATCACATTACCTACTAGTAGTTCGGTTAGCTCCTGAAACTAAGCTAAATATGAGTGTACTAAAATTTTGCTGACTTTGGCCTTGATGGTAGAATTTTCCGCTCAGCTCACTGCACTGAGTGGTTGCGGGTTCGATTCTTGGGCAGATAAAATTTCGGTAATCGCCTTTCCGTAACTCAATCGTTCCTGAGTTTGGGATACAGTTAGTGTGTGTGGTGTGTTGTTGTATTAGGCTGGCGATATTAATATAACACGGTACAAAGATTACCGTCACTATGGATGTAATATCAAATTACAAATTGGTTTATATATTTAAAATAAATGTCAAGTAAGGATCAAGTAAGTAGTTACTTCAGAGCTATAGACAGGTACATCAAACAGGTAATCATCAAAGAAGTTACGTTGCACATGGAATTTCTTAGTTCGTATAACTAACACAGCTAAAATGAACCTTCTTTCCGCTTAACTACTTAAAAAAGAGTCAAACTTTTGCTATAAGCCATGGGAGCCTATCAAAGTTTGCCTGAAGCCAAGCGCTTTAGGGCGAGGTGATTCAATGATAGGTGATAAAGTACATTTATACGATATCTTATACCAACTGTATGGTCCCAAACTAAGCAACTCTTATACTAAGGGTACCGTACCGTGGGCTGGGGGCGATCCCAGAGACACCCAGACCACAGCAAATTACGAAAAGGCAATTTCCGAAATTTACCCTCAAGGGAATCGAACCCGCAACTACTCAACTCAGTGAGCCGAGGGGCCTACACTCGAACCACTGGGCTAAGCGGTCGTCGACTATCGGGATTGCCCGGAATCTTCTCTGTATGTCATTTGACTATACCGCTGTCATGGCACAAAGGATTGTAAGGCTGCGTCAGCATTCCTAAATGCGACAGGCATAAACCCAGACTCTTATCCTGAATACCGAATATAGGGGTGTGATCATTATAAGGAAAAGCATGTAGACTCTCCTTCAAATAAAATAAAAAATCCGGCTCTTCCGCGTTGTCGAATCAAAGTGGTATTACTTTTAATCCGGTGTCCCTTTCTCTGGGAATTTCAAATATTATCTCTGCCGGTTGCGTCGGTACAATGTTTAATTTACATTCAACACCTGAGGTACCGGGGGATTGCGGTCGGGGAAAAACTGTCGTTCAAATATGCTGAAACTGGTCCATTCAGTAACACGCTACACACCATCTATGGACCTTTCATAAAAAATATAATCAAGCCTCGAGTTTTGATTAATATGGAATTTTTCAACTTCGTCCGAAATTATATTTCGTGTTGGGAATGGCACGGCCGTGTCCGCTCCAGTTATGTCGGGTCCTGTACAAACACTGCGAAAATAGCGGATGTTTTTAAGCAGTTATCTCGTTAGCGATGTTGGACCCGGTCCATGGAGAGGGAAAGAGATAAACAAAAATACCCACCTGTTTCTATTCTACTTAGAATGGGTATGATGAAGTCTGTTTTTATATCCTACTAATATTATAAATGCGAAAGTTTGTGAGTGTGGATGTTTGTTACTCTTTCAGGCAAAAACTACTGCACGGATTTGGATGAAATTTGGAACACAGATAGCTCATAACCGGGATGAACATATTATAGGATATTTTTTATCCTGATAACCTCGAAATTTTTGTTAAGTTAAATACTACGCGGACGAAGTCGCGCATAAACTAGTATTACATGATATAAATACCAATTTTTTTTGACGTACTTTTTGTGAAATAAATGTAGATACATACTTATATATATTTTAAAATAAATAAGAAATATCCTCTCAAAGTTTAATAAAACTACTTAGTTATGACGACATACCTACTTTACACAATAGCTTTACTGTTGACGTAACATTGAACATCTGCATTTTGTCAATTTTAAAGGTACCTATCTATTTTGAAAATTGATCCACTTGTAGTAGACGTAAGACATAACTTACATATTAATTAATTAGGCAATTTATTTTTTTTATAATTATTATAATGTCCATCAAGGTATTCTTAACACAAACCCGAGTACATACGTAAGTACACAATATCTAAACTACAAGCCGATGTAGGGTACAACATAGCTTTTAAAGGACAACTGCATTTCACAAGGCTATATTCACTTTATTCACCAACCAACTTTAAATTCTATGCGCTTAGTATCTACTGTACCTGCGTCTAGATAGCCAATAACCCTTAATGTTCTGACTTGAAAATTAATAATTTATCACACCCATTATGAGTTAAATTGAGACAATTTTAAAGATATCGTCTAATCTGGCAACCTTTTCAACCTACTTAGAGGTTCTCATTGCATATTCTATGCCTGTTTAAAATCCTACTAATATTATAAATGTGAAAGTTTGTGAGTGTGGATGTATGTTTGTTACTCCTTAACGCAAAAACTACTGCACGGATTTGTATGAAATTTGGAACACAGATAGTTTATAACCGGGATTAACATATAGGATACTTTTTATCCCGATAATCCCAAAAATTTTGTTACGTTAAATACTACGCGGACGAAGTCGGTGGGCACAGCTAGTATTATAATAATTCTTGAGTGGACCCCATTTCCTAACCCGTCATCCTTATTAGTGATTGATCCTACGAGCAAACAATACGATTTCGATGACATTATAAAGATATCAAATATTAATGCTTAAATAAATTAACAGCTTTTAAATACTTCACTGACATTCGTAACAAACAAGTTAAAGGCAGAAAATGGTAGAATGAGACTAGTCGATGTCGATCAATCATCGATCGATGGCCGAGCGATTGGTTTGCTAAACCCATAAATTAATTTTATCACAAAATAATATCGATACCTACTTTCCTATTTAAAACTAGCTATGCTCGCGATTTCGTCCGTGGAATTTAAATAGTTAATTAAGTGAAAATCCCGTCAGAATCGTTCCAGCCCTTTCGGAGCAACTCTTGGATTTCATGTGTTTTATTTAATGCGAAACCCCAATTGTATTTCTAAAATTAAAGTAGTTAAAACTTTTAACACCAGCTATCTGCCAGTTGAAGTCCCGTCCAGCCGTTTCGGAGATTACTAGGAACATTTTCATTGCAAATCTCAAATTTTAATCGCGTTTTGTTATAAATACCGTATGTACTGTCATATGTAGATATTTGAATGTATTGAGAAAATAAATAAATGTATTTAATGAAAAGGTGTTATTTTGATAACAACACTCCAATTTTATTAATTTGTATAGATTTTTCACCCATTGTGTGTAGTGTCAGCCTTTACAAGGCTGCGGGTTTATAATTACATGGATAATATCTCGGTTTTGAATTTATTGCTTAACGAAGAAAATTTCCACAACTCTATGTAATATCATTATGGAACCTGTCCATTAGTAGCGACTGAAACACGCTAAAAGCCTAGCACGGATCGTCGGCGGCGTGTTAGCAAACAGATTTCGTGGCTTCCAGCGTGACTGGTCTGACGTGATGACAGATCGGTTTACTATTTGCTCGAATATTACCACGCGAAGAAGGTACGTGGTACCTATTAATAAATCTACCTTGATTTTTCGAAAATTGCTGAATCCAATAGTGCTAAGTAGGTAATTAATAACCCAAGCATAAGCACGATGACTTCATTAGGGTAAGCAGGGGGAATGGCGTTCACTTAAGGAAAACACACTATATTTTTTTAATTATTTGTTTTCTTTTGGAATTTAAAACATTAACTTAAACTTTAACTATTAAATAATCGACTTTTTAATAGGAATGGTATTTATCTTAGAATTATTAGCAGTAGTAAACATTTAAAAAAAAAACAGGTTTGAGCGTCATTACCCCTGTCATTGGGTAATGCCCCTCAGGCGAAGGGGTAATGATGCCCAAAACTGTTTCTTTGTAATATAACAAGTAAGATCCTTTATCATTATTAAATAAGCATGAAATCAAAGGATACAATTAAAGTACAGTCTATAATCATAAAATGACACCAAATATTTGGATTTGTACCTGAAATCAGCCTTATACAATATACAAATATAGCAGTGTGTACCGACAAACTTTTTAAAGGTAAACAAAGACAGAAAGAGAAATATAAATGAAAAGATTTTATCGTTAAGTACATAAATCACAGATGTATCCTTCTGCCCAATCCCATCCAGAACATGTAGCATGAGACTACAGCCCACATGTTGTACATTGATACCACATTTTGTTTTTTTTTTCAAATTCCTCACAAATAATGCATTTGTTATAACTTTTATCGCCCACATTCATTTTGTCATCACTTTCATCGTCACAAATGTTTTCTTGCTCTTCAACTTCACTCTCTGAAGAACTTTTTTGGGATGTTTTCTCTTGTAAGATTTTTTCGTATTTTAATTTTTTTCTTATCCTTTATCGGTATCGCAGTTTTAGCGGATTTAAGGTCTTCTTCCTTCCAAGCAGCTTTGGCAATTGTTCTTTGGCTTATTCTGGCCATTTTTATAAGAATAAAAAAATAAGTCACTGAAGGGTAATGGCGCTCATGTGAGCGCGATAACCCCAAACGGTCGTTTTAATTTAACTTTAAATTAAACAAACATTGAAATGCAATTGTTGAAAATATAATAGTTCATCATAAAATAGAATGATTAAGTACCCAGGAAAGCTATATTCACAGTTTAATAAATATCAAAATTCTGAACTTACCGAAAAAAAGATCGTGACGAAAATTAGTTCAGCGCAGCCGCATACAAACAAACGCACTTCACCGTCTCTTGTCAGGAGCTGACCGCCCCTGCGCATCGCTACGTGTTAGATGCCCTTCCCCTCCCCCGTTTTACGTATGATGGCATGTTGTTATGCATCATTTTCATAGACTTATAGAGGTGCGCGCCATTACCCGATGAGCGCCATTCCCCCTGCTTACCCTATTGTTGAAATACTTTGGAGTTTTAATTTTAATTAATAATAATTTTAGCCCTTTTGACGTCCCACTCCTGGGCACGGGCCTCCCCTCAACACGAGCGGGATTCAGGCCATAATCCACCACGCTGGCCCAGTGCGGGTTGGCGGATTTCACATGTCTTTCGAAAATTGGTTAAATCTTCTAAGATATGCAGGTTTCCTCACGATGTTTTCCTTCACCGTAAGCAAGTGATAATCATATTGAAATTATGATTCGTACATAGATTTCGAAAAATCCAGAGGTTCGAGCCGGGGTTTGAACCCGAGATATGGTAGCCCGCAAGACGCGTGCTTAACCAATCGGCTATCACTGCTCCAGTTTTAATTTTATTTTGTTTATTTATTGTATTTAATATTAATTAATAATGCTGGACAGCTGACAATATTTAGGAGACTTCGCGGTTATTGTAACTATTGAAATTTTTTTTCACGGTCTAAAAGGTATATTATATTTTCTTCAGGAATATAAATGGGTCCAAGCGTGTGGTTGAATATTTTAAATGCATGAATTTTTAGCGACGCTACGACGACATCATGAAAATGTGAAAATATGTGAAATTTTCTCAACATCTTTTATAAAACTATTTTTGCGTCACCAGCTTCAACAAAATGTAACGTAGGTATTTAATCTTAGTAATTTTATTGAAACGAATAATGTTTACAAAATATTTAGGCGCTGATTACGCGTGGTATCTTTACCAGTTGTTTTAAAACAAATTTAACGTGATTTACTAATTATGTTCCTATTAACGAGTCTGTTTTAAATAAAAAAGAAACTTATCGTTTTCCAAATTAAATTATTACCAACAAGGGCGCAATTTCCGGTTTACCGATGAACCTTATTGGTCCGTTTTGCGGGTGTTCTGCCGGTAACATCGTACTTTATTGCGGATAAGGGCTATGCCGCGATAAATGGGAAATAATTATGGTGACGTCATGAAATTAAATACTGAAAAATACACATGTGTAATAAGGCTATGATTCTCTAATACCACCGAATTCCAAGATATTTTAACATCAATATTTTTCAGACAAATATTGTTTTCCCATTGTATAACTTGTTAGCTTTATTATACTAGGTGAAACAGAAAGGGTATACAATTTTTTTTGAAACTTAACTTTGTACATCTAAAACTATCGGCTTTCTCTAAAACTGTCAACAGATGTATCCCTGTAACACCTTTTGTATTTCGAGTTTTCTACAAAGCTGATAGTTTTAGATTTCAAAGTTAAGTTGCAAAAAAAATTGTATACCCTTTATGTTTCACCTTGTAGAGGGTTTAAATTGATTTTAATCACGGAATACTTAACCTTAACGTCACGACTCACGCTATAACAATCATTCACCTTTTTATAAAACATGCAAAATGCATGAAACTAACTAATATTATACAAATAAAAACTTCGCAACAAAGGTCTAGGATATAAAAACTTTTTTCTTCCAACTTGCACGCAGAGCCAAACTACATAATATTACAGAGTTCTATAAAAGTCTGTGCCAAAGAGAAGAGGTACAATGTCTATAGTATTATAATGTTTTTAAAAATACAACCAGAGACAACTCCTCCCAATTTGCAACAAATGCCAAAGGCATTCCAAACTTGAAATCGAACTTTTTTCTTTTCTAGCTTGCACGAAGGGGCACATTAGAGCCACCTGTGCAGTCGCAATTAAAATTTCAACTGCGTCGGAAGCTCTGCCTCACGCTAATGGGATTAACGTGCAGACAAGCAGTAGCAGTCTATTCGGACTTTGGAGCCGGGAAGTTTAGTAAATAGATTGACTGCCTTTTTGGATTCATATAGAATTCAGATTGGAATAATCTAGTGATGTGCTAAACTAGTAGGTATCTAGAAATCTATTACCTTAGTCTAGTAGATAATTTTCTAAATTAGTCGGTAAGGGTGTACAATGATTCAGAATTTATCGATATTGAAACCCCTATTTTTGTTTGTATGACAAAAATTGCTCTGCTGTCGATGGGATCGTTGCTAAGGCCCTTGGAATAAGGATCTTGGAAATATTATCCTAACGTCATCCCAGTACGAAATAAAATGTCAAAATCGTACTCAAGATCGCTCTCAATCTTAAGCTAGATTTAATAATACGGGCCAAAGTGAGAGATTGTAAGCGCAGCGCAATCATAGACACGTTTGTTGCCGACACTGGGCACCACCATAGAATATAATGGTTGCGATTGCTGTTAAAGAATGCAGCAATGCAATTACGAGACCAACTACACTCTACGCAAAGCGAGTGTTATCGATCATTCACACGAAGAAGCCTGCACCGTTATGTCAATATTTATAGGTCAGGGTATAGTAAAATGTATGGAAATTATTGGTGCCGGGCTACCCGTGTGAATGACCGCTTACCGCGCCTGATGCCTGCATAAAATATTAAATTGATTTCTATCTATTTACTAGGTACTCAACTTCCTGTCACGTAAATTCGTATTTCAGTGCTCAAATCCTTTACAAAAGGAGATATAAAGGGTGCCCTCAGCTGCCTACTCCTCTCAGGCCCGCGCACAAAAGATTCCAGTGACGATGTGCTTATCTAGGCACTAATCTGATCCGTAATAAAAGAGGTCCCAAAGGACGAACGACGAAGGACGACTACGTAGGATGAACGAATAAAATAAGTCTGAAAGTCAAGTTCCACTTAATTCGAACTTATCCCAATTGTTGATTACTATCATGACGTCACAAAACAATTATAATGGTCTCGGTAAAATTATAGTCGCTATTTATAGTTCTAAGGGCAAAATAAAAAAAGTAATGTTACTATTAAACGGGTACCAAAGACGAGATGCAGGGGTCTAGTAGATAAATAGTAGATAAAATAGCTACTCTTAGTGACGATAATCGATATATAGTGACGTTTGTCGTGTCAAGTCCTACACAAAATTCCATATTTATTGCCGTCGTATATCGTCTCAACAAACAATAATTTTGTATCGTTCGTTCAGTAATTGTTACGACGGCACAAGAGATGGAATTTGGAGTAGGATACGACACGACAAATGTCACTATGTATCGATTATCATTGCTGAGAGTGAGGCTGAGAGTACCCCAGATGCTACGGCCGTTTTCCATTGTAGTCATTATAATTCAATGGACATTAGCTATTCAAGAAAGATAGCAAGCAATCTCCAGGCGCAGTGTGTGGCTTGTGAAATCTGTAGATTGGGTACTTGAGGGAATAGTGTTAGTGAAATGAGTATGCGAATAGGTGTAGTAATTTCAGTTTCAGGGATTTAAACACGTTGACGGGCAACTGTCGAATCTGGATGTGTTATAGATATACTAAGGTTGTAGATAAACTCCTTTTATATACAGTTATTAACGATTAATAACGGATATTAATAACGGAATTAATTGGCACTTTTGTTCTGAAAATTTAAATTTCTTTAAGTACCTACCTAAATTTGGAACAATTTTTTGGGTCTTGATTATTTCGTGATAAAAACAAATTATTTTCTCTATATAATAGGAATAATTAAATCTCCTATACATATACTTCAAAATCACTTATACATAATATAAAACTCGGCAAATCACGCTTATAAGAGTCTATAAATGTCAAAAATACCGTTAAAGGAAATAATCTAAAACACAAACCATAATTCCCATAGCTTACCCATGATTGATCGAGAGCTCTTATAAATCAAATGCAGAAATACGGCTGTCCTTATTGCTAGCTTCTCGGAAAAACGTCACTTCCAAAGTCGCGTTCAATGTCAATAGATGCTTCTTCGAAAGCATAATCGATGGCACAACATTGGTTTTTAAGGAACTCATCATCGGTAATCGATTATGTATCGAATAATTGAATAGTAAGTGGTATTCGGTAATTTCATTTCTGATGGTACGCAGTGACTTTGTTATTTTATGTGCTTTGACTGAACACATTCGTTCAATAACCGATTTCCTATGTTACTAATAGTGACGCCTACTTTTTGTCATGAAACTGATACCGCCACACACTCTCAATATTGTAACCTACTCCTTTTTCAAGGGTCAACCTTGAAAAACACTGGTTTTTCAAGGTTGACCCTTGAAGAACGGGGAAGAGCCAAAATTGTCTTAGAACCCGCACGAATTTATTCAAAAGAAACATGATTTCGCCTCACATTATCTATCTTCTATCTTTATATATAAAAATGAATGTTTGTCTGTATGTCCTTTATAGAATCGTAAACTATGCATTTAATCATGTCATGATCTCCAGCAAAGTGTTCTGCATCAGCCCGCAAAGGTTTCTGAGTTGGTACGACAAATCTTTGACAGCGTAGCAACGCGCGCAGTGTACAGCTTGTAGGAGATAAAAGATTTACTAATGTTGTAATAGAAACCTACACAAATGTCCCAAGAATATTTTGTTAGTATGTGATTAAGAACCCTTCTAATTAAATAACAGCTTGATTTATTATGGAGCAAAAGGATTACACCCTTTACCTCCCGATATTCCGAGATTGTGGTCGGATTAATTCTGATTTATATGGGCCGTGTGTTAGGGTTTCATTAAATTAATTTATGTGAAATGTGGTCAAGACTCTAGTCAGGATGTGCTTGAAAACTCCTAAAATGTCTGGTGGGCTTCCAGTGAGCCCCGATTTAGTTGACTACTGATATTTAATAATAAATATCGCCAGACTGACACACCAACTGTATGGTCCCAAACTAAGCAACGGGTACCGTACAACGGACTGGGGGCGATCCCATTGACACTCAACCTCAGCAAATTCCAAATTACCATTTCCGAAATTTGCCCCGGCAGGAATCGAACCCGCAACCACCATATGCCACTGCATGAGCTGACTAGCTGAGCGGCCTACGCTCGAACCACTGCGCCAAGCGATCGACGAGCGCGGTTTGTTGATAAACATTCTACATCGAAAGTTAGGCTTTAACCTAGCACCTCTTATGCTGCCTACAGAAGTCATTCTACACTAGTTCAATGTCCACTAAATCTGATCTATGGACGAGCTAATTGAACCAGAATTTAATTAATGATGGCTGTCAGTCGGTTCGTAATTAAACCGTTTGACAAACACAAACGCGAATAGGGACTAATTAAACTATTCGGTGTAGGGTTGTATGGGAAGCTAATTATAGTGGTTGATTTGAAGTGGAGCGATTATGGTGTTGATAGGTTACACGTTGACATCATACACGATATATACATATAGGTATACAAGGTGGCAGCTGCGTCACCCTACGCTTTATAATAAAAAGTTTCGCCTCTTTCAGGCGTCCCTAGACGGTACTCTTTTTTTTTGTAATAGCTCTGTGCTTGGCGTTCATACCTGCGGTGGGCTTTTGACGTAATACTCCGTGTCGTTGATGATCAGCCTGAAGTCAGTCTCGAACAGTGACTCGATGGTGTCGGACGAGGCTATGCGCACGCGATCGTCAGCCGCCAACGCCGCCGCGCGCTCCACTCCACGATCCTCGGCTTTCACCTGGAGATGAAGGGAATATCATATTTGAAAACTAGCTGAGCCCGCGACTTCGCCCGCGTGGAATTTAACTTAACAAAAAATTCCGCTCACGCGTTCTGAGCCCGCGCGACAGAACCCATTTTTTTGTTTTTCTAAAATAAAAGTATGTGACTGCTAATAACATCAGCTATCTACCAGTGAAAGTCCCGTCGAAATCGGTCCAGCCGTTTCGGAGATTACCCGGAACAAACACACAGACAGACAGACAAACAGACAAAACATTTTTAAATCGCGTTGTTGCATAGGTGTCGTATGTACTTTCATATGCATTTAGTGAAAAGGTGTTATTTTGATATTACAAACAGACACTCCAATTTTATTTATTTGTATAGATTGGTTAATGAAAATACATAATTGTAAGGAGATGTAAACTGTTTTGTTAAAGCTGCCGATTCAATTACTAGTAAAATACCTAGTTTTTGTACAGATTTGTGAGTTTGTAGCCATTACTATAGCTATAGAAAGTGTAGACAAAAAAAACTGTAAAAAGTTAAAGATTGAGAAATGAGAGCTATAAGTTTTCCATTTTTTTTACATGTGTCTGAGATTGGTACCTAAATTACACCTCAAGAAGTTACCTACCTCTACGTCTAGATTTGGAAACTGTAAAACAGAACAGTAAAACTACTGCAAAGTTTTATGAATTTTCTATATTTCACCAGATATTAACGTTCCGTTAATTCAATTTCCCAATCACTCAAACCGGCAAGACACAAGTTACAAGTCACTCCTCTAAAATCAATCCATTAAAACCTATACGTTATCTCCGCGGCGCCTGTAACCTAGTAATCCCAAAAACCATTAGTCAACAAGATGGTGAAACTTCTACGAATTCATAAATGTAATTAAATCTCATCCCTGGGCGCCCAGCCCGTTTGAGGCAACTGTAAATTATTATAGATACTTGAGGATCAAACGATAGATTCGTCTTCAGTGGTAACGATTATACCATTTAGAAGCAGAGGTTTTTTATAGTAACCATTTACTCAAGAGACTCGAAACCTTATAAATTTAAATTCCAGTTTTTTATAATTATAAGTAGATACAGATAGGTACTTACCTATATTGTTTGAATTGAATCAAATCAAAAAATGATAACACTAATTCAATTGTGTAAGATTTAATTAAAACAATATTTAAAAAATTCACTACCATTTTAACACACAAGTAAAATAACAAGACGAGCCTAAAATAACAAAGACGTTTTTTTGTTAACTACAATTTTAACAACAATTTGTTTTTAACGTTTAATAACATCTTTATTACTGACCTGCTCGAGCAGGTCGCCGACGGTCTGCGAGACAGGTCGCAGGGTGAACCGGCAGCGCTCGCGCCGCGACGGCAGCGGCACGGTGATCACTGGCAACCCGCGCCGGTACGTCACCGTCACTTCTGTAACAATGGACGGTTACCGTCACATCACTATGTACTAAAGTAGAGTTAGTAATGCCGCCACCTGGGTGGACTCCGTCAAATATATTTATAGAGGTTCAAACAGAAAGGGTATTCTTTTTTTCAAAGTTAACTTTGTAATTCTAAAACTATCATCTTTGGAAGAAACTTCAAAAACAAAAGATGTTATAGGGATACAGCTGTTGACAGATTTCATGAGTCTACAAAACCTTTAGTACTTCAACTGTCCCACAAAGCCGATAGTTTTAGATTTACAAAGTAAAGTTGCAATAAAATTGTATACCCTTTCTATTGTAACTAGTATAGGAGGTACCTTGATGAAGGTCATATGTTTGAGCCGTTTGCGATGGGCACTTTTGCTCTGGCTCATCGTATTTTTGCCGATTTAGGGAAGCCAGACTAGTTAGGGGAAACGGTGACCAGAAGGTTGCCACATATCTCACACGGAGAAATAGCATTGCCATATACAACGTGGCAATGCCGCCAGACAACTTGGCACTGTGCCAAACGTGCCCATGAAAACAACGACGTTTTGAAACTACTACATTTAAAGCAACCGACGTTTTGTAATCGACTTTTTGAAATCCTGACCCATTGGAACTGAATCATATTATCTGCTTCAGTAACTTTGGTTATAGTTTCGACCCTTGGATCCCCATTTTATTCTCTTTTGATTGTACGTTTATAAATTCACTAGCTGTGCCCGCGACTTCGTCCGCGTGCAATTTAACTTAACAAAAATTTCGGGATTATTCATCCCCTATTTTATGCCCTTGGGGGTCGAATTAATCAAAATTCTTTCTTAGCGGATGCCTACGTCATAACATCTACCTGCATGCCAAATTTCAGCCCGATCCGTCCAGTGATTTGGGCTGTGCGTTGATAGATCACTATGTCAGTAAGTCAGTCAGTCACCTTTGAGTTATAATATATTTAGATTATTAATTTCTTTCAACAACCCTACCGTCTTAAAATTGTTTAGATTCCATCAAGTAAAGTACATGCACGAGTCCTCTTGCCTCTTAGACCTCTTAAAACGTCTTCGAAAAGCAACGCTTATACTGTAGCACCCTCAGGGTTATTGCTGCCCTTTGTGAGGGCGGCGCTGCTCAAACACTCGTCCTGAGGACCGATGAAAAGAACGCAATGTAGATATGTCTATGGAGGATGAATGAGATGTACGGAATTCTGCTTGAGAGAAGGGTCGTAAAACTGGGACATTAAAATAAACCATGTCTAGGTATTAAAAAAAAGTTTAATGACTAAAGAAGTTTTATCGCTTTATTTCATGACCTTTACAATTATATCTATATTCGTGTTTTTCACCAATTTATCGCTTCCAATCGAGTGGGTACCTGCCTAGCCGATTTTATTACTAGAATGTTCATTTCAAAGTTGAATAATTTAGTATCTACAATTTTTTTTGTAAAATATTTACCAATTGAAATAAGATTCATGACACCTAACGAATCGCTATGGTAATTTATTATACCCTTTTTTTAATTTGACCATCATCCCACTGTTGGCAGTAAAAGAAACAAAAGCGCTAGCTTAAAATATAAATATATAGCTGAAAATATAGTAAAACTAGCTGTGCCCACGGACTTCGTCCGCGTAGTATTTAACGTAACAAAAATTTCGGGATTATCGGGATAAAAAGTATCCTATATGTTAATCCCGGTTATAAACTATCTGTGTTCCAAATTTCATTCAAATCCGTTCAGTAGTTTTTGCGTGAAGGAGTAACAAACATACATACATACATACATACATACATACATACATACATCCACACTCACAAACTTTCACATTTATAATATTAGTAGGATCTTCTTAGCAAAATCAGTATTGAGTAGATTTTTTTTATTGTCTAGGAAGGCACTCTGGACAGGCGGTCCACCTGTTGGTAAGTGGTAAACGTCACCGAGGACATCGGCAAGTTAAGGGGATCATACGCAGTGCCTGCACTAAAGGGACCTGTAAAATAAGATTACCTACTAAATACGTTATACAAAACTACAATACGCTACCTATACAATGTTCTTTACATATAAAACAAACAGCCCACAGGTTAGTAGCTCGGTGGCCATATACCCATGGTGGTAAGATCGCGATGGGGTGCCACCATAGTGGCCGGTACGAAATTATTTCATTGCGACGCAGCCCGCTTGCCGCCACGCTCCACTTACAATCGTACACTCGTGGCTAGAAATCGTACGACGAATTTGAATATGAAATCATCTTAGTACCTCCTAGTGTTATAATATAGCTAGCTGTGCCCCCCTACTTCGTCCGCGTAGTATTTAACGTGACAAAAATTTCGGGATTATCGGGATAAAAAGTCTCCTATATGTTAATCCCGGTTATAAAATATCTGTGTTCCAAATTTCATCCAAATCCGTTCAGTAGTTTTTGCGTGAAGGAGTAACAAACATACATACACACATACATACATACATCCACACTCACAAACTTTCACATTTATAATATTAGTAGGATTGTTATATTATTGTAATATTTCAATAACATAACAATTATGACATACATTGAACAAGTAAAAGTTACTTTTTTAATAAAATTGATGAATACGTTAACCTTTTAAACCCACGAATTGCTACAGATCAGTGCAGACATCCTAAAGCCACCCCAATTAATTAAACCAGTGTACATTGTTAAACGCCTCCCTAACTCTAAGCCAGCGACCAACTGTTGCGTGATTAACATTTTTTATACATATTTAGGAATAAAACTTCATAAATTGTCGAATTAAAAACTGTCTTTCTTTGTCTCACGATTGAATATAGACTGTAATCATCTCATACATATAAATACCAAAAAAATACAAACAAAATTAAATAACCATTCGAAAGAACCAAATCTCGAGTTTTGCGCGCAACTGTACATAATGCTGTGTTAAACTTTCAAGCGGATTAATCGGTGGTTAGAAAGAGACGAACGACGATCATTTATAGCGCATGCGACGGGCGACGGGCGGGACGAAAATAATGGGAACACTTAAAAAGTTTCGCAAAAAAATCACCAAGACTTTTATTAATATAATTTTAAGTGTAATTTTAAGGGTGAAGGTTTTTTCCACTATTTGCATTAGGGGTCTATCGGTCGTATAAATCGTAACGATTCATAGGTTTAAGAGCTTCAGGACTTAAGTATGGCACAAATGGATAAAGCCGTCAAATAAGTACTTAATTATCTGTGTATTTGAGTCATATACCATTTTACCATTACCAATATTTATTTTGGAGCTCCGTCTCGCACCGAGGATTTAAAAAAATATTTGCCGATTCAAACCTTTTGACAAGCGTTGTATGTAACTTAAACAAAGAACCCCTTACGGCGACTAAACCGGCAAGTAAACGTCACATTATTTACGATCCACAGGTGGCTTCACACCCTAAAGGCTACGGTGAAGGGTAGGCATGTATTTAATATTAAACACCAAACAGCATTTAATTTCCCTAGCGAGCTTTATTTTTATACAAGGCGTTTACAAGGTCCGAAAAAAAATCTTGAGGTGGGTATACAATATGCTGTAGTGGATATGAAGATGCCTAGTCGAAACAGAATATACGTAACTATTATATTTTTTTAGTTACGGGCCTTTGAATCTTTGCCTTAGAACACATCCAATGGCCTATAAAACAGTGTGAACTACATTTACGAGTACCACCCGCCGTACGAATATTCACGAAACTGTCCGTACACATTTTGCATAGTACAAGGGCTTGTATTTTTTTTATGATTGGCCGGAAAAAATTAAAAAAAGTGTTCTAATTTCAATCTTTATACCAATCCTACTAATATTATAAATGTGAAAGTTTGTGAGTGTGGATGTATGTATGTATGTTTGTTACTTCTCCACGCAAAAACTACAGAACGGATTTGGATGAAATTTGGAACACAGATAGTTTATAACCGGGAATAACATATAGGATACTTTTTAACCCGATAATCCCGAAATTTTTGTTACGTTAAATACTACGCGGACGAAGTCGGGGGGCACAGCTAGTTTATCATAATTATATCTGCGCTTCGTACGTCAAGTGGAAGAGCCGGAAGCCCACCAAAACAAGATTATCGTTTAGTAGTTCACTGGCCGACATAAAGTCGACGGCCAAGGTCTAAGCCTCGCTGAAAATCGTGCCGAAAAAGAGTGCCAAACATCTAAATTTTCGGCATGAAGATACAATTAGTGACCAAGTGTTTACATAATAAAAATGTATGAAATTTGCAACTTGCTCCCGCCAACTCCCATGGCATAAGTGCCACTGCTTAATATGCGAGTACGCATAAACCACCGCCCGCGCACATGTGGGCACACGATGTAATTGCCCTGTCACTTTCATAATTATCATCGCCTCAGTTTCTCTCCGATGTTTGATTTATATCTGTCACTTTTGCATGCAACGATACCATGCCGTTACGAACCAATAAAATGTCTTATCATCAAGTACAGTGAAAACCAGCGTTTTTATTCTTATTTTGTTCGATGCTAATGATGCGCATGCAACGTATTTGGTAATTTACCTATGAAGGTCCTTAAAATTATTATTTGTTTTCCAACTACGACGGATATCAGCGAATTTTCGCCACGCTATTGATATACACGAAACAAAGTTGATTCAGAGTTACCACCGCGTTTGGATTTGGAATTCATAAATTATCAGCTAGCTCAGTAGCTTCATAAGTTATCTACATATTTTCAGTTTATATCCAAATCATGAATATAACTCACCCCTGTTCTCATACCGTGGAAATCGATTCACTTTTTTCAGCTTTTCCCTCTTATTTCAGCGCTTGATACAAACAAATCACCATAATTTATTACAATTTGTCAATCTACACTCCGTAGCGCGTCGTTCGGAAACGTTCATTTGTAAAATTAGCGGCCTATTTTGTTTAGATTATTTTTGTAAGCGCTCTATCTAATAAATATTTATCTTTATTTCTATTGCTTTGGTGTTGTTTTTGGTTTACTACGAGCACTTTGTAGGTATCATTACAATATCTATCAAAACCACTTGACTTTGAAATGTAGCAAGCTATGTATAGACTCAAAGCCAGTGGGACAACAGACGGCTTATATTAAGCCTCCGCGGGAGACTTAAGCGGTCGCCCGAGGCACCGCCGCCGCCGGTATAAATTTCACTATACAGAATATGAATGATATTATAGTATTATTTCATTCTAATAATAATGAAAAATAATAATAAATAACTAACATGAACACAATTAATTAAAATAAATTTGTATTGACAAGTTAATTAAAAATGGAATCTATACCTATAATAATATGTGAAGCAATAACTTTCAACCGCTTTGATGGATTAAATAAATACTATATACCTGAAAATCTATAACCCAACCATACAGACGTGTGGTAACAAATTTATTAAGTACTAGCTGAGCCCGCGACTTCATCCGCGTTTAATTTAACTTAACAAAAAAGCCCGCTCCTGCATTCTGAGCCCGCGCGACAGGACCCATTTTTTGTTTTTCTAAAATAAAAGTAGCCTAAGTTACTCCATATAGCATCAGCTAGCTGCCAGTGAAAGCCCCGTCAAAATCGGTCCAGCCGTGTTGGAGATTACCCGGAACAAACATACAGACAGACAAAAAAAATTTAATAGCGTTTTTGCGATAGGTGTCGTATATACTTTCATATGCATTTAGTGAAAAGGTGTTATTTTGATATTACAAACAGATACTCCCATTTTATTTTTTTGTATAGATAATATATACTTACCACTATGTATATGTAATAGTACATAAGTAGGTAATATCGTGTAAGTAAAATAATCTCCTAACCCAAACTCTCGTCTACCATCGGTAGATTAGGTTAGGAAGTTAGGTTAGTATCGGTAGATGCTAGACGAGAGGTGTGATTGTCACGGTGCAATTACCGCCCAGCCATTCTGCCGGCATCCATAATTCATGAGCGCAAATAATACTGACCCCGATAAAGGACAGAAGCAAATCAACGCCCGCATTGTTGAATAGGAAAATGAGGAAATAATAATAAATTTCCCTTTTTAATTTGTTGGAAAGAACAATTTTGGATAGGAGAAATGTTTGATTTCTGAAGAAACTCTAGTTGGTTGTCGCTCACATGTGAACTGATACCTGTTCATATTATGTTAGAATTCAAAATTCAATACATATAGAAGATTTAAAAGATGACAGACAACACTGTCAAATTATCGACGTATATCAGATTACAATATCAATTTGTAGGTATCACGATATTGGGTTTCGCTATCCGTATTCTTATCTCGCGATATCGTCGGTATAAATAATGCGATGCGAGTTATGAATAATCATAATTAATGTGAAACTAGCTGTGCCCGCGACTTCGTCCACGTAGAATTCAAAATGTTAATTTAGTGAAAGTCCCGTCAAAATCGGTCCAGCCGTTTCAGAGATACTCTTGGATTTCATGTGTTTTTTTACGCGGAACCCTTATTGTTTTTTCTTAATAAGAAAGTAACTCCTTATAAGTTACTCCTTATAACATCAGCTATCTTTCAGTGAAAGTCCCGTCGAAATCGGTCCAGCCCTTTGGGAGATTACCCGGAACAAACATACAGACAGACAGGCAATTATTTTTCAAATCGCGGTTTTGTTATAAGTACCGTATGTACTTTAATATGCATTTAGTGAAAAGGTGCTATTTTGGTATTACAAACAGACACTCCAATTGTATTTATTTGTCTATATGTATAGATAGTAAAACTTTCTTAACTTTATTGTTACGATATTTTCAGCATATTTTCCGAATTACACGTAGCTTTATTCAATAACTGCGGGGAGTATGTGTGATACTTTACGAGGGCGAAGGATAGCAAAATAACGCAGTGACGGTTACCTACTCGGATTTTACGACGCACCTGGGTCAAGACGTGAGCAATCTTGTCCAAATTTTACGTGAAATATACTGTGTAGTTTTTTTTTACCTTTTTTAGTAATCACCAATAATAATCAAAGGTTCTGTCACACGCGTCACGTATTTAACATCTGGACACAGTAAATTATCGGTGCCGGGTTAACTGTGTGAATGAAAGCAGGCCAGGACGATCGTACTTTAATAAATTTATATTAGAATTTTTAAATCTTTCTTTAATTGACGCACCTACTTACCCAAGCAGCCATTGAATGTCTCAGTCAGCCTTAAGCTTCTAATATAACTAAAAATAATTTTTAGCCCTTTTGATGTCCCACTACTGGGCACGGGCCTCCTCTCAACACGAGGGGGATTCAGGCCATAATCCACCACGCTGGCCCAGTGCGGGTTGGCGGATTTCACATGTCTTTCGAAAATTGGTTAAATCTTCTTAGACATGCAGGTTTCATCACGATGTTTTCCTTCACCGTAAGCAAGTGATAATCATATACTTTGAAATTATGATTCGCACATAGATTCCGAAAATCCAGAGGTTCGAGCCGGGGTTTGAAACCGAGACCTGGTAGACCGCAAGACGCGTGCTTAACCAATCGGCTATCACTGCTTTCTTCTATTCTATTCTAATAAAACAAAAATGTAAAATTTAAAAAACCCCCGATGCGACCGACCGCATCTTGAACTACAAAAGAGCTGATAATTTACAAATGGCAGAACCGATTTTCATGAAACATAGCTAAGAACACTCTCGATCAGAATACCTTTCTAACAAAAAATAAAAATCGGTTCATCCGCTTGGGCGCTGCGATGCCACAGACAGACACACGGATACACATGTTAAACTTATAACACCCCTCTTTTTTCGACGGGGGCTTAAAAGCTTCTGACTGCAATAACTAATGACATACAAACTACAAATACCAGTGTCTAATAAACGTTACATTGCATTGACATGTAATATACTAATACAGGTAATTCCCGGAAAAGTCCTTGGAATCCGCTTACCGAAGTTGGGTAATGAAAAATGTTCGGCGTTCTGTCACGCGCCCCTACGTGGAGGCGAGGTGAGGTCTTATTTTAAATATATTTTGAGACCCGACAAATAGCCGCGCACGAAAATCAATTCGGGAAAATAATTCAATACACGACTCACTTAGCGATTTCTGTTAACAGACCAAAACTAAGTGTACAAAAAAAATATCGCCCGACTAAGACATCTGTAGATACGGTCTCAAAGTAAGCAACGATTGTACTATGCTGGGGTGCGATTTGCCAATTTTCTTTCTAAACGTCAAAGCGCTGTCAATAAGCCTGTTTGGGTCATATTTATCTATCACTTAAAGTTGCTAATTGGTATACTTAACAAAAATAACCCAAGCGAAGGCAAATGACAAAAAAGTAAATTTTCACCCAGACCAGGGCACATTACAAAAATATCAATTTAGAAATTTTCCCTGGCTGGAATCGAAACCGCACCACCCGGTGCTTCCACCACTACACCAAGCAGTCAGGTAGTACAGTATAGTATAGTGTATAGTAGGTACCTTTTTAAATCTGATAACATACTTTGTGATCACGCGCGCTCTACACGCAATTTTAGTTGCTTATAGTTTATTTCTCATAGAAATTGAGAGATTGCGGTTACACACAACATTAGAATAACAAACAATACCAAAAACCTTCAAAGCCGCAATACGGGTTCAAGAGACTTAATTTTTTTTAAATATTTATTTTAAATATAGAGTACTTTATACATAGTTTGAACTATTTTATTTGGTATATTTTATAAACAAATATAAAACGCTCGAATGTAATAGGTTTGGCGGCACGCCCAGGCGGTGTGCGGGACAGGTCATTAGGCTTTGTCGTAACCATTCTGCACTAGTTTATGATACATTTTCGTAGCTTCAACAAATTGTACGCTAAGCACCTACTTAGGTACCTACTACAGGTTTTTTCAATAGCTGGTAAAGTCAAGCTGTTTCTTATTGACTTCAGCTTATTTAACGGCTGACTTGAAGTACCACCTGCTCACAAAGATCGGCGTTAAGGCTAAAGCGCCCATCTAGCCCGCGAAGTTCAATTTTTTTTAAGGTTTTTAGAAATTTTTCAAAATCTGACAATAATAAATGGCACATTTTGTAATTCGCGACAAAGACCGTGTGCAGTGCATTTATTAATATATCCAACTTTCTCTAAAACATTTCAAGAACGACAGCTATCCAGATAATCTGGCAATATTTGTATATTTAGTGATTTACTAGTAGATCATATCCACCGTGATAATATTTAGAGTAAAATAAATGTATTAATAAACGCACTGCATACTGTGTTTGTCGCAAATCACAAAATGTTGTCTTAATTTTTTTCAGATTTTGGATAAACTATAAAACAACTCGAAAATTTTGAATTTCGCGGGCTAGAAAGGCGCCTTCACCTTAAGTCGCTTTTATAGCTGCATTTCGTACACCCGGTGAGAGAGCCAGGAAGGCCGGAAGCCCTTTATCCCCTTTCTCTTCAAGTCTATATCGTGCGAGTAATGCCATTGGTATTGCCAGCATTAACTGCTTAACATTAGGCAGGTCGTACGATTGCTGGCAGACTTTGTTACATATAAAGGCAGCCTTCACATACAATACTCGTGTAAGGGACCAGATATATAGAATTTTTTCAATTTTTCAATGGACTGTGCTTTGTCACACACTTTGATACACTCAGAGTAGTGTTTGTGAATACGGAGGTTAGTTTTACAGTACAGTATAGAATAACTGATTATTGTACCTACACCACAGTTTGAATTTGACATGATGCCAATCCAACCGATTCCGGTTATGGCGACCGCTTTAACTCCTATCCTGACTAAGGTGAGCTCTCGTGTGGCTGACGTAACCGATCTTCTTGTTGAATATCCGCCCGCACGAGGGACACGTGAGCACACCGTTTATGTAATTATAAGTTATAGCCGCTGGTGGTCGCGCTTTCAGCTCATCTCTTTTAGTGTTAAGCTCAATAAGCCGATCCTCCTCAAATTCTTGAACCAGGGTTCTCCACTCTGGCCGTTGCGCTGCCAATTTCTCCCATTGCGCCGGATTCATTTGACACCTTTTCATGTGACGCTTCAGAACATCTTTATATCTGAGAAGAATTTGACATAAGGAACATGATAATACAGCAGTGTTTATTTGGCATCAGATTTTCGTATCATAACTATTGTCTATCTTGTACAAGACCTAGTTCATCCGAGTGGCTGGCACTACTTACCCCGTAAACTAACGTATTTCCAAAGTTTTAATGTAGTGACATCGTGCAACTTCATTACGCGAATGTGTCACGTCCGTAATCTAGTTCCAATCGTGCCAGGAATGGCAAATTTAACGCAAAATGCTGGGAAGGCTTAACCTTGGATTCTTCCGTGTCATGATAAAGGCAAAAAAATATTATTAAAAAAGCAAAAGCACAGGAATAATTATGGATAGAAAAATACATTTTAATGAAAAAGATGACTTGACATTCCAGCTCTGCTTTTGAGAAAATGAACTGTTTTTAACAATGCACTAATTAAGGTCGAGATATTCTGAAATGTTTAGTTCAACGAGCAGGATCCTAATCTATTTAAAAATAAACAACGTAACGAAGGAAAACACCTCCTCAGCTTTCACACGGAAGTAATTCCATTATAGCTATAGTGTAATCTTGGTGTAATTTGAATTTCAAAACGTGCACATTACTGCAGAATGACCCAAAAGAATGGCACAGCTTACCATAAAGATAGGCATTACAATATTTTACAGTACAAAGCTTAGTTGCATTTCTATTTGTTTTTTCTTTCTTTGAGAAGGTGAACAATATTGCAGAATGGATCCTTTCATTTCTTTTTTTTTAATAACCTAAATAAGGAAACTCGGGTAGTAAATATTTTTTATCTATGGTCAAAGTTTTATCACAATTATCTTTGAAATATAATTATATAAAGTTAATCGTATCGCACGAGCGTATTATGAGAATTTAATCTATATTTAATTGGAACTAATGTTGCATTTTGTCAAAACACAAAGTTTTTTATTCTACTAATAAATACGTGATGCTCGAAAACCCCAAAAGTCCACGTGATACGATATGAAAAACATAGCAATTTACTAAATTTGCTTTTAAATTCACAAAATACCGTCAGCCCTTACATGATAGGAGCGGTAATCCGTGTTACCTAGTTACATGTCTCCGGTGGGCGTCGCTCGGTTCCTTCCGGCGGCGACGTTTTCCATTGGGAAAGCACCCACTCATGTAATTAGTAGAAACGAGAGCGAAGCGATTTCCGAGGCGGATCGACAACAATTAGTACCCCGTACGAAGTGGTGTGCGAGTTTTGGGGGACGAGCGGTTTCATAAGCCGTCTTCAAAATAATTTATGCTGGTTTTACATCATAATCATCAACCAGAATACCGATGACGACCGCTTGGCGCAGTGGTTCGAGCGTAGGGTAAATTTCGGGAATGGCCTTTTCGTAGTTTGCTCTGGTTTGGATGTCACTGGGATCGCCCCCAGTCCATTGTACGGTACCCATAGTACAAGCGTTGCTTAATTTGGGACCATACAGTTGGTGCGTTTGTCTGGCGATATATATTTAATAAGTCAACAGCTAGATATTGCATTTCCAGTCTCAGTCCTTTAAGAACGATTGCTTATATTTAGTCATGTATACATTGAATGATCTCAACTCTGGAACCAATCTTCGAAATGACATCTCATGAGCGCACTAAGGTCCGTATTAATAAATCGATCTCATAATTTAATCCTACTAATTTTTTTTTTTTTTTTTTTTTTTAATTTATTTGGGTAAACTAACAGTGACACAATACATATGGCAATAATACATTAATTTTGATATTATCAATTGTGACACCAACACCGTTTACCACAGATTACTCAACAATGTTACATTAATTAAGCGTGGAAAGATGGTAGTATCACAGTCTACGTAAGTCTCTATATAAATATATATACTAATATTATAAATGTGAAAGTTTGTGAGTGTGGATGTATGTATGTATGTATGTTTGTTACTCCTTCACGCAAAAACTACTGAACGGATTTGGATGAAATTTGGAACACAGATAGTTTATAACCGGGATTAATATATAGGATACTTTTTATCCCGATAATCCCGAAATTTTTGTTACGTTAAATACTACGCGGACGAAGTCGGGGGGCACAGCTAGTATCATATAAAGATAAACTTAGTGAGTACACATTGTTTTGAATTCTAGGTATCGGTTCTCGAAAGACATACAGTCTGCATAGGTGCTGTAGACAGACGCGATCATTTGCGAACACGCTAGATGCCTGTAGCTCATTGTTCAAGTAATTGTCATATAAATACCTTCTTAGCAGCAGTGATAGCCGATTGGCAGCAGTGATAGCCGATTGGTTAAGCACGCGTCTTGCGGGCTACCAGGTCTCGGGTTCAAACCCCGGCTCGAACCTCTGGATTTTTCGTAATCTATGTGCGAATCATAATTTCTATATGATTATCACTTGCTTACGGTGAAGGAAAACATCGTGATGAAACCTACATATCTTAGAAGATTTAACCAATTTTCGAAAGACATGTGAAATCCGCCAACCCGCACTGGGCCAGCGTGGTGGATTATGGCCTGAATCCCCCTCGTGTTGAGGGGAGGCCCGTGCCCAGGAGTGGGACGTCAAAAGGGCTAACAGTGAAATACCTTCTTGAGCTTTAAGAGATACGATTAGTATGTCTGCCTTTGTAACAGACAATTAGAAATAAGACTAGGTATCATCTTAGATTTGTGAACTGACTGCCAATTACGTTGCTTTCCTTTGCTCATATTCAATAAAAATAATTATCATGTCAAAATAACATTAAAAGAAGGTCAAGAAACATTCAAATAACATAAAGCAACAGTCTGTATTCCAAATCGCTCGCCACTCCTAAACCAAACTAATTAAAATCCAACACAAGAGTCGCGCACGCATCCACTCCCGCGCACGGTACGCTTCACATTCGCGCCGCGAGTCGCCCGGGCGCAACGCCGACGGGCCATCGTCTGCATCGACCCACCCCTTAACCCAATACCCCAGTGTTCAGTGTTCATTTGGGTTACCTTCTGACTGCTATTAGTTTGGGTTAACTTCTGGTGTTGAGCTTAATTTGGTTTAACTTCTGGTCGGTGTTAAGCTTTGGGTAACTTCCCGGGTGGTCGGTGTGCGTGTGTCAATCAGTGTCGGTGTGTGTTGTGGCATGGGGTAAAGATGGGGGCGGGACACAGTGCTGACGGCGGCGCGTACGCAAGCGACCCGCCCGCCCGAGAACGGCGCAAGACTCATAGTAGGAGGCGAAGGTGAGGTTGCTTTGAACAATATAAACCTCTGACACTTCTGTGTGCCTGGTACATAAAAAGATAGAAATTGCTCTATTTAATAATAAGTACGTCTTCTTAAAGAATATTTTGGGAAGCCTGCAATTTAATCTACAATGTGATCTTAAATTATCCAATAAAGGTCTAATTGTCTTCAAATTACTAGTTTACAAATCTAATAAAAATCTTGCTGTATAGGAATATACTAAGATTAATGATGTATTATTTGGGCACTCAGCAACAGAATAGGAACCATGATGCATCTTAAATTGGACTTTAATTTGATTTTACACAAAAGGTAAGTATAATTATTCTTGAAAGTGGGGTCGGTAACCTAATTTTATAACAACTTGGGTAAGTAAAGAAATTCTCAGACTGTACATGAAACGTGATGTGCGTGCAAAAAATCTAGCGCGTTTACGCCCTAATACGCCACAGACTCTACGTTCATAAATCTAGATTACACATAACATTAGCAACTTTAATTCATTGAGTTACAGTTTAAAAATTATTTCGTGTTTATACCGTCTACCAATTTGCCATTTCATCACTTCCAGTTACTTATGTGTAACTAATTTAACAATGCCTTGACTCTAGTCTTTCGTAAGTATTAATCTAATTAGCTCTACCTAAAAGTACGTCTCAACTAGTACGCGCTCTATCGTCAGTTGTTTTGACTGCCAACATAACGACGACAAGTTTCAGCGTTAATGTTTCTTCTGTGCCTCACGATGGGCAAAGAAAAGGAGATAAAAATAAATAATTCTTGTAGATTTGAGGCGCGTTCCAAGGGCAACAATCTTGCAAATTTTCGCCATCGCTAAATTCGGAGGCTGAATTATGAAAAATTCTCAATTATTACGAACCGTTTTCACGAAAAAAATTCAGCTCGGCCTGCCTTCTTTCAGCAATAAACATTATTAGCCACCGAATTTAACGATGCCGACTAATTATTATAACAACACAATCATTTTACTCTATCATCTGAAAAACATATTTGTATCAGGCTATAGGTATTTTTCGGACCGCCTCAGCTGACTCGACGTGTATCACGAACACCATTACCGAAGACCTTATGTTTGGTAAACAAGCAAATAAACCTCCATCACATACAATAAGGAAAGTGATTAGTCAGAGATATGAACCGATATCAGGTCAAGGTCCGCCTGTAAGTCAGTCTAGACCATTATCAATACTTGGCTATGCGCCAGAATATAATCAGAGCAGAGTAAGCTAAATTGAACCCTACGTTACGTGATTTCCTACATGCCCCCTAGAGTGTCACGAGTACCTACGTCGGTGTATAAGATTTGAATGCTCCAAGTGTCTCGTTCCCCTACGCGAGGGGAAATCGGTTGTTAATTTGCAACATTTAGTAACACGTCAACGATAATAGGGTTTCATAGATTGATTATGTCAAAGTCTATAAATTTCAGTATGGATTCTTGTAAAAAACGTTATCTGATCGGCATGCGATAAAAAAGCAATGCAGAGGGCGCTCGGAGTTGGGGGTCATTGGAAGGGAAGAATAAAGCAGCTTGCAGTTTGAATATTATGCTTATGAATTCTATACTTTCGTGTCGAAAACACATTTTAATTTAATGCTTTTGTATAATAAGTATGATATGAAGTAATATTATGCTTTGAGCAAGATAAATAACCAGACTTATTTTCCATTCAGTATGTGATAGGTAGTCCACATTGTTGTCTTAGTATTTGTCCATTACTATAGTGCATTTTTATGAACTAAGAGGAACCTCAATAACTTTTATTATATCAAATAAAATTAAGACTAGATTGTACGGTTGAACTAAGGAAATTATTTTGAATCCACCCATAAATTTAGTTTAGTGAAAAATATAATTTTACAAGTTCTAAAGAGTGTACAGTCGCGCACAGCCATGTTCTTGTTGGTATTCCCCGGGGCGCCTTAATTAATGTGTAAAGTATGCGAGGCAGATTTCCCGAATTCGCCTCGAGGAAAGTACAATATCGGTTTTATCTTTTCCTTGCTACGAGCGTTCACTTTTTAAATGTCTACGTAAAACCAAATTTAATTAATCGATATTTAAGTGTAATTATATGAATATGGTGCAATATCCTTTGTTTGGATTTTATCAATAAACGTCACGGTCTATGTAATTTAAACATGTTTTTGCATCCAATTTTTCAAGATCACTGCACATAAGATACCTTATGAAACCCGAATATGTTTTTGTATTTATTGCACACATAACCAATTAAAAACAATTTAATAAAAATTGCTATAATTTTAAATCTATTTCAAACCAAACCCACATAGCTAAAACGGTAAAAAGGATTTATTTAATATCATAATCATCAACGGAGTAAATACAATCTCTACATCTTCCTATCTCGCGCAAGTCCAGCGGAGATGCGCATGGCAACAATTGGAGCGTGCCGTAACTGGACACGCGTTCAGCTGTAGCCCGTTATCAGTATTTTTTGCTTATCAGTATGGATGAGACGCTACCGTATATAGTAATTAGAGATGTACCTGTCATTGTTAATTACCTACTACTTTTTATAAAGTACATTATAAGTATTTCTTAAAGTAATTCTTTTTGTTTACATTGCGTTAGAAACTGTTGCTTTAAACACTTAATTATTTATTTGCCAATTATTTGGCATAATTTCAAGCTTTTTCAAAATACGAACTGTAATTTCCATGGTACAATTTTTTTCTAACATTTCAAGTTTATCTCGATAATCTTCAGTGCACAATTCATAACGGATCTCGTGATTTATAAATGAATATCGTCTACGGTGGCTCTACCAAGCGGTTTAAGCTGGCTCGTGTCTAGAGTTCACCACCCCAGGAAGTAACGATTAATACCTTATGGACACACATGCGACTATGGACTCTACCCTGTCGTATACGCAGATGGTAGAGCTATCGAACTTTTGATAGTATCGGGCACATTCCTGCTATTTTATGATTATGACTATACGCAATGAGGGAACCTGAATAGTTTTACATAAGAGTAAGTATTTATGTATGTAAATGGAAACAATGGTCGTTCTATAACGTCGAACAAATATTATAGAAGTGTTATGTACAAAGTAAATGTAACTGAAGCGGTTGACGTGGACACAGTATTCGACTCTATTGCTCTGCCTCATAATAGAGCTAGCTATTATCAGTGTAATTATCTAGTTAGTTACCAGCTATAGTTATCAAGGAATATTTCCTATAAATATTTTTTTATTTCATAGAAAATGCTTAGATCTTCTAAGACATGCAGGTTTCCTCACGATGTTTTCCTTAACCGTAAGCAATTGATAATCATATAGAAATTATGATTCACGAAAAATCCAGAGCCTGGGTTTAAACCCAAGACCTGGTGCCCGCAAGACGCGTGCTTTAACCAATCGGCTATCACAGCTTCATTTTAATACACTAATCATAATATCGCCAGACTGTAAGTTTAACAAAATGTGTTCTGCATAAGTTTTCCGGCAACAAGTTATTTAATTACCTAAAACTGACTTATTTTCATTCAGTAGGTAGGTACGTATCCAATGCAAAATCTGCGAACAATTGAATATTATTTTCAAATATCCTTAACAATTCGTACGCTAATGTAATTTGACACAGCAGCACATTGGGAATCATGAAATTCAAAATATAAAATAAATAACGTTGGTAATCTAACAAAAATACTCATATTTTTCGCTTCACCGCAAAAGTCCTGTGCAAATCAGCGGAATGGCGAAAATATCGTGAATTAACTCGCACTGCCGCTGAGACTGTGAAAATTAACTATTCTTTAACGTTTATTAAATTATTTTAGTTTATTGAACTAGATGTTGCCTGCAACTTTGCTAGTGTAGATTTTACTTTATGGATATCGATATGAAAAAATCGAAATCGTTTAAGCTTAGGAGGCGAAGTATTGAAAACCCGCACACCGGAATTTTACGTATAAAAGAAGAAAATGATCCTGTTTTCGATAGTCTATTTTCAGTAACTTACCTACGATTAATCAAACGCAAGCGGCCATTTCAGATAGTGGGTGATAAAATACTCTATTATCTTCAGTGTAGAATTCCATAACACATGATATATAGACAAAAAAAAGTATCAGGGAAGTGTTTTTTAGGCTTTGTGATGGATCTCGTGGGGAAAGTACTTTATGAGTAACTAAGCATAATCTAAAATCATGATGTATCGTGGTCGCGTTTGGACGTCTCGGGTGGGCATTATAACGATATTATGACATTGAAATAAAACTATTTTTACGGATTATATCGCGGATTATATCGGATTAAACGCGATATAATCCGTAAAAATTGTTTTATTTCAATGTGTAGTATTCGCGTAAATATAAGAAATTGATATTATGACAGTTTTTTTTTAAAGATTACTATCAATGTGAGTTTATCACATTACTCGTAATCCCGTTAGCCCCTCCAGCTAAACTAATGCTTGTGTTAGGAGTGGGCTCTCGTCAATAGTTTAATGGCCAGGATTTGAAAATAAAAACCTAATCATATAATAGGTTGGTCGAACGCAAAATAGCATATATTTCCTAGTCATAACAGTCCATATTTCACATATTGTTTTCTTATATTTACGCGAATACTACACATTGAAATAAAACTATTTTACGGATTTTATCGCGTTTATTAACTTTATATTCCCGACGTTTCGGTTGCTTTACAGCAGCCATGGTCACGGGGGGACTGAGGTGTTAGACGTCCTGATGTCATAGTTAGTAACTGGGTACCCTCATATTTAGTTGTTATTTGCGGTCCGATCCACGCAGAAAGTGCTCACAGTGTCTCGAGGTCTTGCAATGGTACACTTGGTTTTGGATTTAATTATATTAATTACTGGATCCCAAGTTGGTAGTAGCACCCAGCCATCTTCCCTATTGAAATTAGGATGTTTTTTAATTTCAATACTAAGATTGGCTACATCTTGAAACGTGCTTCAATCAAAACTTATTTCAAGCCACCAAAGAAGATTAGTCAGTTCTTACCACCTGTCAAGTGTCACATTCCTCTACAAGATGCAGGGGTATACAAACTCGATTGTGAATGTGGGCTCTCCTACATAGGGCAAACTAAAAGATCAGTTAAAACCCGCGTAAAAGAACATATAGCTGACGTGAAACACCGGCGCTCCACGAAGTCTGCAATCTGTGAACATGTACAGGACCGCACCCGCCATTATATCAGATTTGATAAACCACAGATCCTCGCAAAAGAACACCGATTCCGACCAAGGATGATACGTGAGGCTATTGAAATTAAAAAACATCCTAATTTCAATAGGGAAGATGGCTGGGTGCTACCACCAACTTGGGATCCAGTAATTAATATAATTAAATCCAAAACCAAGTGTACCATTGCAAGACCTCGAGACACTGTGAGCACTTTCTGCGTGGATCGGACCGCAAATAACAACTAAATATGAGGGTACCCAGTTACTAACTATGACATCAGGACGTCTAACACCTCAGTCCCCCCGTGACCATGGCTGCTGTAAAGCAACCGAAACGTCGGGAATATAAAGTTAATAAACGCGATAAAATCCGTAAAATAGTTTTATTTCAAGTCCATATTTCGTTGGCAAAAAAGCTTAATTTCACCGCCTCAGCAGGACCCACGGTTTTCGCTCGCTGAGCAAACATATTAGTAATTTAAATTGCGGTCGCTGGAGGTGTTTAATTGAGTGTTTTCTGCGTACGATGCGCGCGCGACCATCGCCCCGCTGTTTCACGGTTAGTATTACGGGGTTCCAATATTAGCGAGTAATACTACAATTTACTTTTAACCGTGTGTTAAAGATAATAAATAAACAAATAAATATCGCCCAAACTAAGCAACGCTTGTTCTATGGGTATGGGAAAAGGCCATTTCCGAAATTTGCCCCGGCGAAATGAAACCCACAACCACCATGTGCAGTGAGCCGAGCGGCCTACACTCGAACCACTGCGCCAAGCGGTCGTCATGGATTTAGAACATTGGATTCAGAAGTCGGATTAACTCAGAACAAAAATTGCGTTAATTTACATAATTTATTGCACACAATCAAACAGAACACAATATGTTATAATCATAACCGAAAATGGTTTACGTAGTAAAAGCAACGAAATCTATGTACTTATTCTACACAATAATAAAATCGAATTGCAATGTAAAAACGCCAACAAAATCACCTTTAGACGATAAAACGAAACGAACTCCAACGTCGCAAATAATACTGACGTCACAATGACATCACAAACGTGGGTATGAGAACATCAAAACAAACGACGGTCAGCTTGAATCGCGTGCCGCCTCCACTGAGACCCCACCCGGTTGATATTACGTGTAAAAAGCGTTCAGCGGAGCGTGCGAGCCTCTCTCGCGTTTCTCCACACAACATACTTCTCTATGACACACATATAATGTCGGATTGCCTTCACGCTGCTTGCGCGAACCCCGACTATAGTGTAGTAATTGATAGAATGTTTATTCAAATAATTGAATCATGCAAATACAAAATTGCTCACACACAATTAGATACAGGGGCCGATACGATATAATGATACATTACGGTGATATGATACGGGAGAGCGTATCCAATGAGACGTGGCCTGTCCTTGGAACACAGTTGCATAATATATCTTGATTCTTGGAATTAGACCGCGGACGTGGCCGACCAAAACGTCACAACGAATTTATTGTATTCCGCATACTTAGTGTCTAGGACACTGTAATTTATGAGGGTAGAATACATACAGATTAAAAAGAAAAGTACCCCTAACACCTACGCATAGAAAGTCAATAGTTAATAATTCATTACAACTAGAATGGTCCAGTCATATATACTGAGAAAAAGGGCCACAAATTATTTTTTGTAGCCGCTAGTACTTTAGTATTTTTTTTTCTAAACGTTTTGTAATGACACTTACGATTTATATAATGCCTCGTATTTTTTTTTTGTACTTTCAAAATGTTTAATAAAAAATACTAAATCGCACGGAAAAGAGGAATATTCGTTCATTATTAAAAGTCCTAAAAACTAAACGCACCCAGTTCGCGTGGCGTATGTTACGAAGCAACCGAGACACGTATCTTATTAATTTACATGTATATTTACTATGGTAATGCACCGGCTAATTGTACATATAAGCAGTCTTCACGCTTTTCACTTCGTAATTCCTTAGATCACATCATTGTAAAGTTAATGCCCTTATGTTTATAACAATAATAAGTCAGGCCTTTTAGACGTCCCACTCCTGGGTACAAGCCCAGCTACGAGGAGGATTCAGGCCGTAATCTATCACGCTAGCTCAGTGCGGGTTGACGGGTTTCCCATGTCTTTCGAAAATTGGTTAGATTTTGTAAGACATGCAGGTTTCCTCACGATGTTTTTCTTCAACATAAATTGATGAAGTATGATTAGAAGCACACCATGTTACATGGATGGTGTTAGTAAAATATTTTAAGAGGTCAATCAAAGAAACAAGAATAAAAACTTGTTTATAATTCAAAAAATATACCATCTCAAGTTATAATTTCTTAAAAATAAACACCAATTTGTACAAATAAACGCGTTCAGTATGACCTGATAATGCTGCATCCACTAATTGTATGAGAATTCATTATCCGCCATTTATTGTAGAACGCGTAAGTTGCGTTCAGGTATTCGCCGAAGGGTTTCCTAGTTTAACAACGGAACCTTACCGTGTTCGCGAGCTTACAACTTTTTTGGTCATTAACCCTTACGAACATATTAACCCTTCCGCTTACAACGCGAGAATTTCGCTGTTTAATTGCAAGGGAAACAAAAACGTTGCAATTTTCACTACCTACACACAGCGGAATAAGCTGTAACAAAGTCGCGGAATCGCCACTAAACGCTTGACAGAATAGGATTACTGCGTGCTCAGCTAAGTTATTCCGAAGCTGACTACACTCCGACGTTTCCCAACAATTTGCTGCTCTCAAAGTGCCCAACGTAGCTACATTAAATAAATATTTATTCCGGGAACCGTGGAGTTGGTGCGATAATCGTGGCGTCACCCACCGTTCGCGGGTTACGCTTAGAAGGCCGTTATCACTTGTTGAATTGCGGAAAAGAGGTTCTGTTCCTTGGATAGTACCCATTTTCCGATAAGAGATTCGTTTTTTATGGGTTTTTTTAGAACACCCAGTAAGGGTGTCACGAGGCCATTTATAGTCCGTACCCATCCGCAGGACGCAGCAGAATAAACGTTTCATTTTATTGCAAGCCATTTTTAGTACTACTGGACGAACACACACAACACAAAGTAACTTTTGACAGCGAAGTTTCTGTTAATATACCATGAACTCTGTATTTCCTAAAGGGGTAGGCAGAGAATTGCATTGCACCTGCATTTCTAAAATGGTATTGAAATCCTATTTGGGGTGAGTCTATTGTTATTAAATCGGGCATATTCCACCTCAATGGTTGGTGAACTTCACCTTTTTATTTTTATATTTCAAATCCGGCAAACAGACGTACGATCCGCCTGCTGTTAAGCAGTTATCGTCGCTTATAGATGCTTGCAATATTAAAGACGTTGCTTGCGTGTTGCCGACCTGGGCCGGACACCATACCAGTATATCAATGTCAGTAGAAATCGTGAAGCTGGTGTCAGCAAAACGCCAAAAGCGGAGCGTTTGAAGCGTAATCGCGAGCGTTTGCTTTTCTGTTACGATTTGAGTAGCTAGCGTGGTTAGGGCCCTGAAGCGGAGTCGGACAGAGACGGGGCGGTTGGGTTTCCGGCTCTCTCACTCATCGTACGAAACGCAGCTACAATAGCTACTTTACGCCGATCTTCTGTGAGAGGGGAGTACTACCCGGTCGAGCCAGCTCATATATGAGCTGTAGCCAATTGGCTACAGCGTGGCTGTGCCACTTTACCACATATTTCGAAAGACATGCAGGTTTCCAGTTCCATACGATGTTTTCCTTCACCGTTCATCAACTTAGGTACCTAGATCAAAATGAGATTTGCACATGAAGTCCGCAAATCACTTATAATATAAATAATCTGCCAAATTATTTTTTAAAATGGTGCACTGTCAAAAGTTACTGGTAGAATCACAATCGTCCGTCAATTAAGTCTTCATTAAGCGTGGAGATAAATATCTCCACGCTTGAGATCTCCAAGCGTGGAGATATTTATCTCCAAGCGTGGAGATGATAAAGTCAAAGATAGGCGTAAAATTATCAGGTCAAGCCAAGAGTTTCTGAAGGGAAGTCGGGATGTTTTGATATTTTTCCAGTAACTGATCTATGAGCAGAGCAACAGACGTTGCATGTTAAAAGCGGGACATTTAAAGTAAATATGCTCTAGCGTTGGTTCTTGTTCTTGTTCTCAATGAAGACTTAATTGACGGACGATTGTGATTCTACCAGTAACTTTTGACAGTGCACCATTTTAAAAAATAATTTGGCAGATTATTTATATTATAAGTGATTTGCGGACTTCATGTGCAAATCTCATTTTGATCTAGGTACCTAAGTTGATGAATGGTAAAGGAAAACATCGTGGAGATATTTATTATGAATGAAGACTGAAACAAGAATATGGCAAGACCACTGGACAAGACAAACAATCAAGGATTGGACAATTTTATCAAATAACTAAGAAGAAAAATATAAATGACTTGAAAATTTGAGAGAATTGTGATGAGAACAATAATTAAAGATTTGGCACTTGTGCTTTTATATTGATCAAAATACAAAAAACGGATAAAGAAATATTATCAATGACACAGTCAACTTCAGATTTGGCAGTATGGACTAGTTCCCTCGCCTGTCCTATTAGACGAATATTACTACTACTCCACTAGTCTACATTGACAATGTCCGTAAGAATTCCGTAACTATGACTGACATCGAATTAAATGAAGTCCATGTTCGCATGAAGAGGGTCAAGGGTCGCGGGCTTGCGTAGGCCGTAACATACACTATGTGTAACTACAGGGGACCCGACCTCGGCGAATTAATGATGTTATTTAACGAGCGATTTGCGAATGTTGCTTTAACATTTCCTTGTGGAATACACCGGAGATTTCTTACAACAAAAGAAATAAATACTTAGGCCATTACTAATAAATCTGTTTTTACTCTCAGAGTGAATTGAGTGCCATCTTGAGTTTAGTTTTGTACTGGAGTCATTTGAATACAATTTCTAAGTCCGATTCGAGTTAAGATTCTCGGTCATCTTCGAAAAAGTTTTATTTCAGAATCCTTTGTACAATCTTTAGGCGCTTAAGTGACGTGGCACGTGACCGACGCATGATTCGTAATAGTCGCAACTCTTCTAAATATAAATAGCGCCTATAACTGCATGGCTAAGACACTCCTGTGCCACATCAAGCATCTTCACGTGGGCACAACGCCTTATACATCCACCAAAGACAGTTTATCTACATGTTCAGCTAATTGTGTATCTACAAGAAATTGTAGATTTGGATAGGAATCTTTTCTATAAATCCCATGTAACGAATGAAAATCGTCCAATCTGAAATGACAACATATTTTCCAGGCCATTTGAATAAAAACGTTTACTTAAACCATTACGATACGGTACTTACGATTCAAGTAGCCTCGTTCGCAAATCGCAAACGAGGTGGGTTATAACAGCAACAGGAGCTATTAGCTGAAAGGTCGAGTCCAAGTGGGGTCTGGGGTCATTTGTCGCGGCCGGTAAGCGGCCGTGACCACGATTTGTTCCTACTAATAGAGGCGATTCGAGTTTAGCAAGTTTGAGTTGCCGACCTCTTGGCCTAGTACCAAGTTCGAGCGTAATCGCTCGGTGTAGTGGTTCAAGCGTAGGCCGCTCGGAGTAGTGGCTCGAGCGTAGGCCGCTCGGAGTAGTGGCTCGAGCGTAGGCCGCTTGGCGTAGTGGTTCAAGCGTAGGGCGCTCGGCGTAGTGGTTCGAGCGTAGGCCGATCGGCGAAGTGGTTCGAGCATAGGCCGCTCGGCGTAGTGGTTATACGGCACTCATAGTACAAGCTGTGTATAGTTTGGGACCATATAGTTGGTTACTCTGGCGTTATTTCAGATTAATTTACCGATCAGATGAAATTATTGGTATCATAACTTTATTTTTGTTTATTAGCGTATTATAAAAAAATATTTGTTAGATGTTTTATTACTTACCGTTATCGTATATTCTTCTATTCTTTAGCATTCTTTAACTAAATGATAAAGGCGATAGAAAGCAGACATTTCACATATAACTGCAATTTAATTTAACCCTTGTTAACTCCCATAAAACAATATCAAAATAATGAATTGGAGGAAACGGAATAACAACGGAACAGCGAAAGTCAATTAACCCTTGCTGTGACAACTGGTACGCGGGGTAAACAGGAAGCGGACTCGATCCACTGATTTGTTAGCTCGGGGTGACGCAAAGGGTTGGTTTACTATTCCGTGATTAGAGCGGGTCGTTTGTCAGTCGGACGCGTTTGTCTCTTGCAGTGACAGTTGTAATTAGAACCTAGTAAGCCCATATAAAAGAAAAAAATTGTAGATTGGTAGTGTATAATCTTCTTACATATAAAATTCTCGTGTCACAATGCTAGTGTCCATACTCCTCCGAAACGGCTCGACCGATTTTCATGAAATTTTGTGTGCATATCGGGTAGCTCAGAGAATCGGCTAGTATCCATTTTTCATACCCCTAAATGTTAAGGGTGGTCCACATTCCACGCGGACGGAGTAGCGGGGCACAGCTAGCGGTAGGTAAAATTCCAGTGTGACTAACTTGACTGATTTTTAATGTTTTTTTTGTAGATACTTATTGGGTCATCTGAATGATTCTTAGCTAAAGTTGGACCCGGTAGATGGCACTGTTTTCAACATCCAGAAAATATGCGGATAAAATCTAGTTAAGTTAATAAATTGTTTTATTTTGCTTAAAGCTCCATCAAAGAGACTGAAAGGGCCTGGGCTCGAATAAGCTCACAAAGAACCAATTCGTTGTAGTTCCGATTGGCAATTTCTAGAGTAGCTTCGCATTATTCCGCGTTTGCTTTTAATCTCCAGTTATAATAGACAATTACTTTCTACTGTTGCCATGATACAAACATATCTTAAAGATTTTTATCATTTAAATAACTGAATTGGTAATCTCTGACGCAACACAAAGTGGTTATATATCCAGCGAGGATATTTTAAATCATTCGAATCGATATCGGAAAAGAATTCGGAAATATTTTAAAACGTTGGTTTTTTTGCTAACTTTAAGTTTCGAAAATTATTTCAATGTTAGTAATCGTAAGACATTAATTTATATTCGATTATTTTCAATATTATTTTCATTTGAATAATTTAAGAAATAATGTTTTAATTGGCAAAATTACTAATAATGGAATTTGCTCATCTATAATGTTGATAATTTATTAACCAATCTAAAACCATTAATGGTAATGGAAATTACGACAAATCAAGATAACAAAAACCTTGGACGGATTACAAGTTACCACGAGCGAAAGCGTTCATGCGTAAACTTTTTGTGTGGGGAAAGAGAGGTCTTTTAATCCTAAATACATTGCTTTGTTTAGATTATAAATATAATATTATAAACTGTTAATTTATACATGACAACTTTTGCGTGTGACTTCGGCCGCCTGGATCTCAGTACGGAATTTACATAACATCCATCCCCTATTTCACCCAAAGTAGTATTTTCGCAACAATAGGTAGCCTATGTCTTTCTCTAAGGTCCAATCTATAATTATACCAAAATTATTCAAATATGGTTCAGGATTTTAGGCGCCAATATATATGGATATGGATGTTTCAAAAGTACGAAATAATAATTTAAGTACTTATGTGTCAGTTTATATAGGTACCTATTATTTCGAACTTTTGCAACACCCAGTATCGTCAGACAGACTAAACACACAGTTAGTATATATATATATATATATAGATATAGATATAGATATAGATATAGATATAGATATAGATATAGATATAGATATAGATATATATATATATATATATATATAGATTTCGTAATCTTTCAAGTACCGGATTATAGGATGTGACTGCGCCAGTTACCGTCCAATGGGGCGGCTGCTCTTGGCAAAGGAAATTGCACAATTCTAGTCTCCGGGGATATTCTGCTAAGATTAATCTCTTTCCCTGCCGTTGTCATTGCATCTCAAAACATACCTATACATATATAAAAAACATAAACACGTATATCACTAGTACTGTATACCTCTTAACTCTGTGATTAAGTAAGTACCTAATTTTTGAGATTCGATTACTCATTAAATTAATTTCATGACGTATATTTTTATGAAAACCCTTGGCCCAACTTGCTTGGCAACAAAAACCCAAATCGGATACCGTTCTTCAAATTTCATTGAAAATTTTCTCAAGAATGTGGGATGGAATACCAAATAACCCAAATTCTGAGAGTAATCACTTGCGTTAAAGGCACAAGAGCGCCTTTCCAATATTTCCTGAGCATCTCTAAGGGAACCGCCTAAGGGCATCATTATTGATCGTTTATATACCGCCATCGGAGTGCGAAATGCGTAATGCAGGAATCCACTGAAACAATTTTGTCCGAATATTCGATTTTCAACCCTCATAAAGAAACATTCAGCTGTCAATGTGTAACGCAGTCAATTTCGAGGCTGTTATTTTGACGATATTTTAATGATCTCATTACAGTAAGAGTTTTGTTTTTTTTTCGATAATTTAAAGTTTGTTTTTGTTGATCCAATTTTAGATAATTAATGAAATCACTACAGAAAATATATTTTTTGGTCGTTTAGAAGTAAAATACATGATAATTTGTATTATAAGTAAGCAGCATCAATAAAGAAAATATTGCTTTATTTATAGACAAATAATATGTTGAATTAAAAGAAAGGCGACTCTCGATACGAGTATAAATTTAAAATAACGAAATTACATCGTATGTATATTAATTATCGTAACGACGACGTATTAATTAGTGCGTATGATTGCTCCATTAATTAAACGAAAATATTCCAGTTTTGCACAATGGTAGGTATGGTTCTGTAATAATTTATGTATGCCGTTAGCTAAGCAACATCTAGTACAATAACTATATTATTTATAAGTAGGTAAATATATCTATCTATATATATATAACTCAAAGGTGACTGACTGACTGACATAGTGATCTATCAACGCACAGCCAAAACCACTGGACGGATCGGGCTGAAATTTGGTATGCAGGTAGATGTTATGACGTAGGCATCCACTAATAAAGGATTTTGATTCATTCTACCCCCAAGGGGATAAAATAAGGGATGAAAGTTTGTATGAAACTTTGTCAATTTTAAACCGATCGGGCTTCACTTAAACTTCCTAAAAGCTATTCTGTTGTTACACCAATATTAATCAAAATAATACAACTCGAATTTCGATCGCAAGACACAAGGTTGCGTACCCTACGTTTAATTATTCATTTAATTTCGCGGGCTCAATATGAAATGTTCAATTAAATTTCAATTCAACACCGAAATAATTTGAAACATAACCGTACAACCTATCTTTCACTAAATATTCTTATAAATTAATCAAAATGGTTTTTGAATTCAAATGCAGTTGTAAGTAGGTATTAATAAAATAAAGTTATTATTTTAACTACACCGTGTTACAAATCATTTCAAACTATATTATGACTCCGCCGATTTGTTATTTGCCATAACTAACTTTAGTTCAATTCAGGGGCTAAATTAGAACACTTTTTCAACAGTAATAAGATAAGAAAAGAGAATAGTATAACTCCTGTAATTAGCCATATAACAAAGGGTTAAATTTTTATCAAACGCCGATAAAAGTCGCGTTAAAACGAATTTAAACGTAAAAGGTTGCGCAACCTCCTTTAATAAAGTACACCGGAAGTTCGCTAACGTACACCTACCCGCCACTTCCGCAATGCGTCCGCCTGAAGTTTTAATCTTATCTATCTTGGGTCCCATCTCAACGGGATTCCCAAAACTTATTAGAATAGTAATTAGTTGTAACAACAAGTAATAAGCACAGCTGGAAAGTGGACTCAGGTATACTTAACTAACATTAAATTGAGCCTGCTTTCTTGAGGTCACTGGACATTAAGGTAGACTAACCGCCGAATTCTCAGGGATAACTCAAATTTAAGAGCTGCTTAATTTTGGCGCACAATCCTAAGAAAGACAGGCAACGAGGTCTCAAATTACTGAGTGGCACCTACTTCACTTCAAAAACGTTCCAGTATTCGAAAATAAGAAGACCAATATGAGCTGACTAAATTATCGTCTCTAAAAAGTCGGGTCCAACAAGTGTAAGACCCACCTGATATTAAGCAGATACCGCAGCCTATAAATGCTTGCAATACCAATGGCGTTGCTCGCACGTGGTCAACCTAAAGCGGAGTGGGATAGAGGTAGAGCTTCCCCTCGAAGGGAGGGGCTTCAGGGGCTTCAGGCTCTCACAAAACGTTCGAAACGCAGCTATAATAGCTACTTTACTTCGATCTAGCAGGGATAGCCGATTGGTTAAGCACGCCTCTTGCGGGCTACCAGGTCTCGGGTTCTAACCCCGGCTCGAACATCGGGACTTTTCAAAATCTATGTGCGAATCATAATTTCTATATGATTATCACTTGCTTACTTACGGTGAAGGAATACATCGTGAGGAAACCTGCATGTCTTAGAAGATCTAACCAATTTTCGAAAGACATGTGTAATCCGCCAACCCGCACTGGGCCAGCGTGGTGGATTACGGCCTGAATCCCCCTCGTGTTGAGGGGAGGGGCGTGCCCAGGAGTGGGACATCAAAGGGCTAAAATTATAATTATTACTTCGATCTAGAGTCTTTTGAGTTTCATATTTCAACAACAAATATAGAACCAATATATCCAATCCATCACTCTGTGTTGCTTGGATAAAATAGCGTATTTGTTGCATCTACGTTTCACCAACATTAAAGCAAGGAGAATAAACATTACCCCATTAAAATCTAACCGAATTTACCCGGACCGCGTCACCGCACGATCTAGTTCGCGGAATGGCGAAACCCGAAGTCACCCGGCGGCATGCATCATTCAAGATGCCTCGCTGTTACCTCACCCATTCATATTTTAAACCTCCTGTGACGCACACACATAACTGAGAGGGTCACGTGCTTCTGATATTGTGGAAACTTTGAATGTAATATTTATATAACACACTTTAATTTGCATAAGTTACCACCAAGATAATCTTCACATACAACCAGTAATAGCCGATTGGTTAAGCACGCGTCTTGCGAGCTACCAGGTCCCAGGTTCAAACCCCGGCTCGAACCTATGGATTTTTCGAAATCTATGTGCGAATCATAATTTTTGTATATGATTATCACTTGCTTACGGTGAAGGAAAAACATCGTGAGGAAACCTGCAAGTCTTAGAAGATTTAACCAATTTTCGAAAGACATGTGAAATCCGCCAACCCGCACGGGGCCAGCGTGGTGGATTATGGCCTGAATCCCCCTCGTGTTGAGGGGAGGCCCGTGCCCAGGAGTGGGACGTCAAAAGGGCTAAAATTATTATTATTATATACAACTAACCTGTAGCCAAGTGACTACAGCTTATACGGGTTAGCTAGACGGGGTCAATAAATGGACCTCGTCTGCGTATCCACTAAAATCCTACTAATATTATAAATGCGAAAGTTTGTGAGTGTGGATGTATGTTTGTTACTCCTTCACGCAAAAACTACTGAACGGATTTGAATGAAATTTGGAATACAGATAGTTTATAACCGGGATTAACACATAGGATACTTTTTATCCCGATAATCCCGAATTTTTCGTTAAGTTAAAAACTACGCGGACGAAGTCGTGGGCAGCAACTAGTACTAACATATCAATGAAATTCGACGACCGCTTGGCGCAGTGGTTCGAGCGTAGGCCGCTCGGCTCACTACACCGGGGGCTACATCGAAATGGCCTCTTCGTAATTTGCCCTGGTCTGGGTGTCACGTGGATCGCCACTGGGTTTGGGACCATACAGTTGGTGTGATCGTCTGGCGATATTTATTTATTAAATCGCGTGCACGCCTAGGTCTATTGACCCAAATGGACTACGCAACTTTTACGTCGCATTCTGATGAACAGCCATTTGGCCAGCTATTTGGCAAAAGTTTGCAATTCGTGGCCAAAAAAGAGCCATTGCAAAAAGTTTGTAGTTGTCAATGTGGGCCGTGGCCGGGTCACATGGAGCAGACGATGGAATACGCAATGCAGGGTACCGACCCCAATGCGCTTCGACACAGAACTGTATGACCCAAAGAATTTGTAATAATAAGACATACCAAAGAATTTGTAAATGATTATTTCAAATTCTTTGGTATGACCCAAATACCTTAAAAAATTTCGATGCGCTTGTATATTAGGACTGTTCAATATTGATTTTTTAAAATTATTAATTACCTCTGTCCATTGAATCAGGGAATTGGTATGAAAAATTTGTCAGCAGAAAAAAACTTACGCTCGCATGGTTCAGAGGTTTAGTTCAGTCGTTAAATAACAACAGAATATTTCACGTTAACTTAAGACATTAACTCAAAACACGTTTGATACTTCCGACTTAGCGTATGGGGCTAAATAAAAAATGGACGGTTGTAAAAAAGAAACGACGAAGTTTCCGCGGGCGCACTTGAATAATATATTTATCACTTTTTGCAACCGATTGTTGCCGGTACTCGTATATTATACACAATAAACAACAGTGAAGAATCACACTACCAAAATAATGGAACATTTTTGCTTCAAATATCAGGACAATAGGTACTTGTCATCTTGAATGTGGCCAAGATAGACGTTAGAATAAAGGGATATATTACGTTCCGGGATTCTATTACTTAGGGAGCGGACATAACAAAAAGTACAAGAAACAGTGGACATCGTAACAAACAATAGGTGCTATCCTTTCTTCTCTTTGAAAATATAGCGTGTGACAGAGTGAAAATGTATTATGGCGCAAAATACGCAATTGAAAAGGTGATTTTAATCTAATCAAATATATGTTTTCATCCCTTGAACCAAAGTGAAGTCTCAAAATATCATATGGGTTTGCATACCTCTTAATAGTTTTACCCTATTTGAAGTTACTTGAATGTGGATAGCAGTGACAGAGATAACACTTTTTATCCAGAAAAATTATAAGGTTTCACGGAGGAGTCCAAAATACAAATACTATTAAAGCAAAAAACAGGCACAACTAGTTTCCATTTTTTTTTCATATAATTTATAAGATCATTACACTCGTGGATTAATATTTGTTACTGGGCCAGGCACTTGTTTTGTGTTACTTTTTAAAGTAAATATACGAGAACTTTGAGACTTCGGTAGACAGAAAAACAAGTCGACAGATGGTCCCTGGTCAAACTGTGTCCATCTCACTCCAAGTGACCATGTCTAAATACCTGTACCGTGTCTTGTGGACACCCTAGTAGGAAGGACCATAGTCCCACCAGGAACCTCTAACTCACTAACTATATGGTCCCAACCTAAGTAATGCTTACACTATGGGCACCGTTCAATAACCTGGGGGCGGTCCAAGTGTTCAATTTCTGTTTTCATGTACCGAAAATGTCGAACACGCAATTCCAGATTCAGTGGAATGAACTCGTGACCTTCAGTCGGGTTTTATAGAAGGGTTGTCGTACTTTAAATCAGCTGCGTCGGCTGACGGTCGGCTGTCAATCTACGGAATTGGTTTGTGGACACAGAACAACGAATTATACGCTAGAAGCAAATCATTCTTCTGAATTTGTGGGTAAAGAAGGTTGGCTATTATCACTAGCTAGTGAGAGTGGCATTGGAGGTTTGATTGTACAATGTTATTATTGTGATTGTACAACGCGTCGTCGATGACAAAAATAATTCGCTATAGTACATTTGACACAGTATCTCGGAGGGCTGATGTGGATCTGTTTACCACTAGTGTTTGTAAACTTAAAAATAACCTAAGCAATGACTTCATTGAAGATCAACATATTGTCATTTTTAATGTTAAGTTGTATGTATTGTATTGTGTTGTACTCTGTTTCCTATTCATGTTCATAATTTTTCTCTTATATTCTATTCTTTTTTCACTAGTTTTGTCTACCTGAACCTGTAACTGCTGATACTATTCGTCTACTTACATGTGAAAGCTCATAATTGGCCTTACCTTACTTTGTACTTTTTGTTATTGTATTATTTAGCTGTAAGCTTTCCTAAAAGTGTTAAAATAAAATAAAATAAAATAATGCTGTTGCCACATTTGTTGTGTGTTGTTGTATATGTTTAGTTCAGTTAAGTGTACCAACCAAGGTCCAAACAGATTTAGTGCAAATTTCACTGATATGGCTATACAATGTAGGTACTAGCCAGAGCAGCTACGTTAATTCACGGGAAAACAACGGATTCAGCTCACAAATAAAGGTTAGGTAGATACTAATTGAAAATATTCACAACTCTAATTTAAAACCTTATAAAGTTAGGTTAAAGAAAACTCTTGATTCCGCCTCCGTGAAGGCGAATCAAACAAAGTAGGCGCAGGTCATAACGTCAGAAATATGTTGTCATTATCAAAAACTCCCTTTCACAATCACTACAATGTAAGTAAAGAAAACAAAAAGCAATTCCCAGATTGCTCTCACAACACATCTTTGTGCAAAACTCACAAGGTAAGTAACAAAAAGTTGCCAAGTACCTGCAGCCAAAAAGTTGTTGAGTACCTACATTTCACGTTCTCGCTTCTACACAATGTTCGCAATAGTTAAACTTTTTATTATAACGTTAAAACCTTGTTGAGAGCAGAGTTTAATACAACAAAGATGCATAAACAAGCTACTATTGACTCAGACACACCAATATACTCGTACATTATCAGAAACAATATTTTTGTTACAAAATCTGTTTACCGAACCCGTAATAGTATGTAAACACACACAAAATGTATAGTAAACACTTTGCATATCGAAAATAAACTCGCGAAGGTAACTGGATCCTTTTAACGGTTTTCATGAGCCAACCATATTGAATGTCGCCGGTTTCTGAATGCATGCAAGCTTGACTATTCAAGGAGCGAACGGGAGCAGTCTAGGTAATCTAATGCATATGTTACAGCGAGGCAGGGTGGGTAAACATTCTCAGATTTACCTGGAATATATTACCATACTTAGCATCTCTGCAGATGTAATGACATCAGACGACAAATCTCCTGCTGCGACACTTGTGGCAAGAAACTGGCTCGTGACGTTATTACAAAAGTCAGTGTAGTTATAATTATAACAATTTTTTTTTTTTAGTTCACTGACGGTATATAAGCAGACCAATTGGTGATTCTGTTGGTACACTAACTTAACTTGTCTTTTCTGGCCTTGTCATTTTCTTTATGTGTGAAGGTGATAACAATATTTCGAGTTGTGTAGAAAAAGTTTATACCAGGACCAGGCTTCTAGTTGAAGCGATATAAAATTGAAGTAATGTCCAAGTTCGAGTCTGTCTCCGCCGAGCTCGCCAACATTCGGGCAGCCATTTTTGTTGACCCAGTGCTATTCTAAAATACCATTTCACCGCTATCCTGCTATCCTTTAAAGTGTAGGTATTTTATTATCTACGTATTCATTCGTAGAAGTATGTGTAAGGACTTACTGTAAGTTCCATTTCTGCCTATTCTAAAAATCTTAATTTATAAATGAGCTTTCGAAAATCAGATGTGCGTCCTTAATATTTTTCAAAAAACGTACGGTGGTGTAAGCCCGTTTGCCATACAATTTAAAGTCGCATTTAAGTCTAAGCCGCTCATATCACCGAGGCGGGCGTTCGCACGACCGACTTAGACGTAAAATATAAAATGTCGGAAGCGACGGCTGCATACAAAAAATCGAATAAGCCGCTTGCACGCCACGCGTGACTAGCTGAACTTGCATCCAAATGCGGACTTAAAACATTTTTACGGAAGCACTTTCTAGATAGTATTTTTTATTATAATATAATAATAATTTAGCCTTTTTGACGTCCCACTCCTGGGCACGGGCCTCCCCTCAACACGAGGGGGATTCAGGCCATAATCCACCACGCAGATTTCACATGCTGTCTTTCGAAAATTGGTTAGATCTTCTAAGACATGCAGGTTTCCTCACGGTGTTTTCGTTCACCGTAAGCAAGTGATAATCATATAGTAATTATGATTCGCACGTAGATTTTTGAAAAATCCAGAGGTGCGAGGCGGGGTTTGAACCCAAGAACTGGCTTTTTTATTACACATACCTAATATGCTGGTGAGAATAAGCTGGACGGAAAAGATAACTAACCAAGAAGTACTAGAGAGAGTAGATGAAAGGAGAAGCCTGTTGACCAGCATTGCAAATAGAAGAGGAAAGATGATCGGGCATTTGATACGACATGACGCTTTTATGAAAACAATCATAGAAGGGAAGATAGAAGGCAAGAGGGGAAGAGGAAGACCTAGGAGAAGCTATTTCGACCAAGTGAAGGAAAAAGTGAATGTCGTGTCGTATCAAATGGTCAAAGAACTGGGAGAAAATCGCAGTGAATGGAAAAAACTCCACCGACAAGAGCATCGCTCTTAAGTTGATGATGATGATGAATATGCTGGTGGTAGATGCAAGTTGTAATCAATTGACTACAACTCATTTACGGGCTGGCTCGACTGAGGTAGTACCACCCTATCACAGAATATCAGCGCCAAGTAGCTAGTAGAACTGCGTTTCGTGCGATGAGTGAGAGCGGAAAACCCAACCCCTCCCTTTGGCCCACACGTCTTCATAGACAACCTGCGAGGAATGCCCTTGGTACCTATCGCTATAATTTATCAGCTATGGTACCGGATCAACACAAAGCGTACGCACCTGCTTGCCGTTCTGATCCATAAAAAAATAATTGAAAATTACTTCCACTTATGAATTTTCTTTGCACTTTTTACCTAACCTAACATTTTATGAAATCCCATAATAATATATACCGACGGACACAATTAATAAACTCCGTTCACAAACTAAACACAATCTTTATTTATAAAACAGTTTTATCCGCTTTCATATGAACGCTATTGAAGCCGCGCGCGAGATGAACGCTTACTTTATAAAGACTCACCGTGGATGTTGTTCCTTTTCAATATGAAGCGATACTAGCTTTTATGACCGTTTTAAAAGGGGTGAAGATTTAATTTTAAAAGCGCTATTTTAAAATTGAATATTCATATTGTGAAATAAACTGAATACATTCATTCACTTATTAATGTTATAGAATAGTATAGCTATGGTAAGTCCATTAGTGCATTGCTGACTTTAAACATACGATAACTGTGATTGTCTATGGATATTAACACAATAAAGACGAGGTTATTAACATATTTGTACCAGGATAGCATGAACTGAAAATAGTTCAAAAGCCTCCTACGGTCGTAGCCCCCGTAGCGTTCTACAACTCAGGCCGCGTCGCGTAGACGCCGCTACGAATTCGTAGCACATTTCGTAGCATCGTTAATCACGGGCATTCACGAGCACGGAGCGGTTCGTTTAAGGATTTTCTCAAAAAGTACTCTCAGCGATAATATCTGGAATGGCTGCCAAAAGTTCTGACATACAATTTTTGGTGCACCGCCGGGCTCACAAGTACAAATAAAAAATTTAGTAGTATATTTTAATATGCATTGATATATTTTTTTCAAGGAGATACCAAATGTAAATATATATCTTTAATCTAATACACAATTTATTCAAGTGAATAGAAGTATAACAAAACTAATATCATCAAAACGTTATTCCATAAAGAATGTAAATATTCAATATCCACCAAAGGGTCGCTTACATACCGCTGGCTATGAGCAAATTGTTTCAGGGCTCTCGCTGATACCGCAAAAATATGTATCCCCACATTTTTTTGTAACAATCCTAATATTCCTTTGATATTGCCGGTAAAAAAAACTAATTTATTTGCGAATTTGTTTTTATAATTGTGTTTTACTTTGTTTTAACCAAAACTGAATTACATGACGTCGTCGTAAAAGTAAAGTAAAAGGAACAGAAAGAAGTATAAAGTGGGTCGAATCAAATCGGCATACTTTTTAAGTAAGCAACTTTTATACTTCGCCTTTTTATACTAAATTTGGCGCGGTTTAGTCGAATATGTCAAAGTAAAATAACTATCGTTGGTTTCAAACATACAACTACATAATATCACGACTGCGTACCCCGAATAGATGGTCAGAGGTACTCCAAATAATTCAAAAATAAAAGTTTTGCATAAAAATAAAATAAAACCGGAATTGTATTTAAGTTTTGATAAAGAGTATTTAAGGCGTCAATAGCTCAGTAGTTAGAGAGGCCCATGATGTAAATAGACTTTTTTCGTAGGTTTTCATTGGCGCACTAACAGGTTACGTTCATCTATTTAGTATACTCACATACTTCAAAGCCAATAAGCAGTCATTACCTGAAAAATAATAAACTAGACGTGAAAAAAGGATAAGTGAAACACAACGTAGTAAAAATAATGATTTTCTACAGTCCCTGCAGTTCTCACTTCTCTACAAATTTACTGAAAATCCTACCCCAATATTACTGACTACTCTACCAAAATGTATAAAGCGACATTACCCCAAAAACGCAAAGGTATCGTCGTCGTCCATTGTGACGATGTTCATTATTTAAAAAGCGGCAGGCAGCACTAACAATGGCGGAAGTGCGGCATTCTGTTTTGCACAAAGAATTTCCGACTTTGATACCCGTATAAGCGATTCCTCTGTTATTTCTGTTTGGACGTTTTTTTTATATAAATACTAGCTGAGCCCGCGACTTCGCCCGCGTGGAATTTAACTTAACAAAAAAGCCCGCCCTCGCGTTCTGAGCCCGCGCGACAGAACTCATTTTTTTAATTTTGTTTTTCTAAAATAAAAGTAGCCTAAGTTACTGCTTATAACATCAGCTATCTAGCAGTGAAAGTCCCGTCAAAATCGGTCCAGCCGTTTGGGAGATACTCTTTGATTTCATGTGTTTTTATTTTTTTACGCGGAATCCTATTTGTTTTTCCAAAATTAAAGTAGCCTAAGTTACTCCTTATAACATCAGCTATCTGGCAGTGAAAGTCCCGTCATAGTCGATCCAGCGGTTTTGGAGATTACCCGGAACAAACACACAGACAGACAGACAAAAAATTTTTAATCGCGTTTTTGCTATAGGTGTATGTACTTTCATATGCATTTAGTGAAAAGGTGTTATTTTGATATTACAAACAGACACTCCAATTTTATTTATTTGTATAGATGAAGTAAATAAAGCTATTGGTATATTCGTGCAAAATGTTCTATAACTAAAGTCATTAGCATTTCTTTCAAACAGCTGACTTTTGATTAATTCAATCGCTACTAACCAAGTGTACTAACAGAAAATATTTCAGCAAAAATAGTTTTTTTTTAAGCTTGGCTTCACGTTGATGTACTTTTTAACCACTGAGCTGCTTATCAAAAAAAAGTATCTTAAGATACGGTGGATGTATCCTATTTATATGATAATCACGACCAGGATGTATTCTGAAACTCTCTCCCTGTGGAGACTATTGTTTACCGTAAACAAATCTTCAGTGAAGCAACTTCAATATAAGGTCCTATTTTGATAATGCACGACATTTGCATTACCTTAGTAAATATTAAAGGTGGTGAACCTACCACAAAAAAACGAAACAAAGTTTTAAGCACTATCCAGTCACCTGGATAACTCACTTACGCCATCCAGTTGATTTTGAGAGAACTTTTTCACAGTGGTTACGTATAACGCTTTTCAAGTGTGACTATTTCGGCCATTTAACTCCTACAGCAAGCCGCGTAAAGATAGTTTGTTCTAAAATCTGATGGGTCCCTTTCGAACTGCTGACCTTTGAACCGCTTGCTGTAAACCAGCTGTGCCGATCGACAGACTAGGTTTACACGATAATATATAATAGTAATAATTTTGCCCTTTTGACGACCCACTCCTGGGCATGGGCCACCCCTCACCATGAGGGGATTCAGGCCGTAATGCACCACGCTGGCCCAGTGCGGGTTACCGGATTTCACATGCCTTTCGAAAATTGGTTAAATTTTCTAAGACATGCAGGTTTCCTTACGATGTTTTCCTTCACCGTAAGCAAGTGATAATCATATATAAATTATGATTCGCAGATAGATTTCAAAAAATCCAGAGGTGCGAGCCGGGGTTTGAACCCCGGACCTAGAGCCAGCAAGACGTGTACTTAACCAAACGGCTATACTATCAGAATATTTTTGTGTGGTAGTTAAAATAGCGTACTTACATTATTATAATAAGTCATTTCATAGCATAAAATTGGTAAAAAAAAAATCATATTTAAAAATAACATAAAATCAATAGTAATAGTGCCTACTCATAACAAATCCGCAATGCAGCACTGTATGCAATCCCAAAAATAAAAACAACCAATTTAACAAATGGAAAAAGCATTAACGAATATTGTTTGCCACTAAAAACAGCCCGCCTAGAAACAAACAAGACAATCAAATTAGTGAATGAATGAAATTGAAGCAATTTTAACAGCTTTAAATTTATGAACACAGGGTATAGTATGCCTCGGAGGCTTAGTCCGATGCGGTCTCTAAATATAGTTGTAAAATTAACATTTTAGGCTTGAGAAGTTGGAAACAACGCTTGTATTAGAGTACAGTCGGGAATTAAAAGGTTAACCACCATAGAGTCGACTCTTGCTTGCACGAGTGCAAGAAACAGTAATGCCAACATTCCAGTGCAAGAAGCAGTGCTGTCAACATTTTAATAACATTGTTAACTTATGATTGTCGCTTGATTGTCAACATGTTACGTGTGTAGTATGTGACATTGGTATTGTATTGTTAGTATTGATATTTGTTACTTGACACTAGCGAAATACCTGTTTGCTTGGGTGGGCCATATTTTTAAAGAAAGAAGAATAAACATAAAAAGCATAGATGATATAATTAATAAACATTTTTCTGTAATATATTTAAGATTTCATAATTCTGTATTAATGTAGGCTTTCAGTTTATCGTAATTTGGATAAATAAAGATATTTACGCAAGATCTCCAAGGCCCAACCAGTGGTAATTATGCGTAAGACTGAATCACACAATCACGGAAGAGGTCAAATATATCGTTCGGTCACCTATCCAACGTCCAACCAAGCAAAACGCGCTGTAACACGCACATTTTTCGAGGCTTTTGACCAAATTTTTACTTATTAATTGATTTATTAGTTAATGGCCTGAATCCCCCTTGTATTAAGGATAAGTACATGCCCAGTAATGGGACATTAGAGCTCATTATTTATTACCACTAAATATTCTTCCTACGACCGAGCTACAAAATCTTAAAGTTAGCCCTAATCACTATTCCGACATGAAAGTGATTAAGCACTTAGCCCCATCGCCAATTTAGATCCAGTAATCCTGGGAACGGATTGATTGGAGTGCCCAGCTTGAGTGCCCACAGCGCTAACGACGTCTGCTTAACGATCTCACCACATTTCGTGTTTTATATCTTGACAACTCATAAAGATGGACTTATCAAGCAGTATTTGGAACATAGGGTGACATCGACACTTAATATCGATATTATAACCCTTTATGATTTACATCGAGATTAAAACAATTCATATTCATACAATGCCTACTATAAGTACACTATAAGTACCAGAGATAATTAAGATAATATAGATAGATCATAGCATTTATGCCATTTATTGAAGAGACGAATTGCCGGTACACAATTACTCGTCGATAAAATTTGATTTAAGTCAAAAACTTAATCTGTGCACACAATTCCGGTGTGCGTGTGTTTTCAAAATTCTTCTCCTTCCAAACGGCTTGACCGAAATTGATGACTGTTTCTTGTACTTCTAGGGTCACCTAGATGGTTCTTAGCTATAGTTAGCGCCGGTGATTATTACCAGAAAATAAAATTATAATTTATACAGTTTTGTTTCAACGCAATTCAGGAGTGAAACAAACAATTGTTCAGAATATTAAGACGTACTAAATCACTGTCAATGTGTTGAAGAAACGTTAGTATTCGTACGCATGATAATATTGCGTGCCTGTTGCACTAAATGCCAAATATCTTTGAATGAAATTCTATTCGTATAACTACTTATTGTTCCGTGACTAATGAATACTATTTCTTGTCTGTAAATATTTTAACATTACATCTATCCAATGCGAGTAAAGAAGTTGGTTTATTTAGATGGCTATAAGATTAATGATATGCCTCCATAACACACAACGGTGCCGATTCTGCTATCTACAATATAAGACTAAACAACTAAAATTATGACAGTCTTACTCATAAATTACTACCACGAATAAGGACGCCAATACACCAAAGTTTAGTCGTCTATGTTTTGTTTAACATATTCAGCAGTCGGATACTGCTCTAACGGTTCGTTAATGTATTAGTGAACTCAGTCCTTAGTCCATTAGTTTTTTGTTTATGCCTTCTAATCGCCCGGGCGTGTCAACGAGTCTCCCGTATTGCCAGTCACGCGACGAATTGCGTGAGCGGTGCCAACAGGTGCCCGAATGCGTTAAGCTCGAAATATTAAGCAGTATCTCGAACGCCATTAGTACGTTGTTCAGCGTTGGATATGTTACGTCACGCAATAAGTGAATTAGTGTGATATTTTTCTAAATTGAATTAAAGTAAACAGTTAATATTTTATTTAGCTCATAGATATTTGATTACGTATAGAAGTAGAAGAGAGTAGGTATATTTTTTCTGACTTCAGTATTTGTCCATAAAAATATATTTTTTTTGCATGGAACAGTACCACCGCGATCCCACATATAGATTTGTAAGTTATGAACTTAGATATGATGCGAATAGAGTCGGAGTTTCCTTTCTTGTACTTGTAACAAAATAAAATACAGAAAATACAACCATCACACAATAAACATTTAGTGAGGCGGAAACGGATTTTTGTAGCAATCCCTGGGGTGGGAAAAGTGAATAGCCAGCAACGTCCCATCCGGACTTAAGCCTTATAAGAACACAGACAGAATAATGCAACTTCGTCGTACGTATAGCCTATGTGTTCATCCTGGTTATAAAATATATTTGAGCAAATTTTCATCCAATTCCGTTCGGCCGTTTTTGCATGATTGAGTAACAAACATCCAAATCGACTTTCTCATGTATAATTTTAGTAGCATAGAAAATATTACGTGGAGTCTACTGTTGATGGGAAATATGTAGATATTAGTTGAAAATGAATTGTAAGGAACTATTATAAATGTAGGCAGCAACAGATTAATACATCTATACAAATAAATGAAATTGGAGTGTCTGTTTGTAATATCAAAATAACACCTTTTCACTAAATGTATATGAAAGTACATACGATACCTATAGCAAAAATGCGAATTAAAAAAAAATTGTCTGTCTGTCTGTCTGTCTGTGTGTTTGTTCCGGGTAATCTCCGAAACGGCAGGACCGATTTCGACGGGACTTTCACTGGCAGATAGCTGATTTTATAGCGGGTAACTTAGGCTACTTTAATTTTAGAAAAACAATTAGGGTTCCGCGTAAAAAAATTAAAACACTTGAAATCAAAGAGTATCTCCGAAACGGCTGGTTCGATTTTGACGGGACTTTCACTGTTAGATAGCTGATGTTATAAGCAGTAACTGAGGCTACTTTTATTAAAACAAAAACAAAATTAAAAAAATGGGTCCTGTCGCGCGGGCTCAGAACGCGGGACCGGGCTTTATTGTTAAGTTAAATTCCACGCGGGCGAAGTCGCGGGCTCAGCTAGTATCATCATAAAAAAGTAGATCAGAAAAATATTTGTCACTCATATTTTTAAAATTCTTTGTTACTCGATAATTGTGATCCGTACTTAGTACCCAATAATTTGTAATAATAAGACATAATTAATTGCTTGCAACACCTACGTTTATCTATATGATAAACACTATATCTTTTCTCAAGAAAAACATTATTTCTTTTGCGAACCGCTCGTGTGGCGACTTATTTATTCGGAATGTAGCTAATAGATATGTGTCGTTCGCGATTGACCGAATCAAAAGACCCGGGTCGCAAGAACTGAACGACTGATCGGGTCGTTACGAAAATAATAATCCGTTCATTCGATCCTTCCATCTTTGTTTGCGCATAATTTGAATTTGAATTGCGACTGGCGCCAAGAAACAATTTTATGGAAAATATGACTTATTAAGAAGACATTTAGATGTACATTTGCAAAATGTTACGCATTTGTTTAGGCGTGCACCTGCAATATTCCAATGTTGAATATTTTATTTTAAAGCATATTGTCTAAACATTAACGTTCTTTTTCGTCTGTGATAAGTTTGACTATTTTATTAGTTTAAATTTAAAATTACAAACGAACGAAATAATGAACCAATGACAAAAATAATAAAAATTCGTTGAATTATTTTAAAAGTTAATGCTAATGTTAGTAATGTTGATTTTTGATATTTTTGGGTACATTTTTATTTTTTATTTTTATTAAATATATTTTTTATGAAATCTTGCATTTTTATTATACTTACCTAGCCTAAATAATCCACTCGACAAATCGAGCTTACGAACGAGCGATCTACTCATTGATTGACCTACCCAGGTGAGTGCATCTGCATAGGTCGTGTTTGAATTTGAACCAAGTAGTTAGATTGACGCCAACGGCTCGCCTTGAAAACTATCAATCGATTGAACGGGTCGAATGAACCGGGTCATTTACTAAACAGATCAGTACTGATCTGGATCTCCAAAATTGAACGAACGACACATGCCTAGTAGCTAATTCCTACTCATTTAATCTGCCTTGCGTCGTTGTTCACGCGACGTTGCGCGCGCGCGTCCGACAGGCGTTTATACAATACTGATTTAATTATATTATTTCTTGGTGAATAACTCGCTTAGGAAGATGTTAGACGCTTTAGATATTTTCTATTTAAACATTGAACTGCAGGGTGTAAGGGTTAATTTAAAAACTTAAGTAGTGATTAAAGGTCTTCAGTGCGATCAAACTTGAGCCTACATATAAAAGAAGGTATGTATCAATTTCAGTTTGAATTCAACGGTAGATTAGTATCTATTACTTGTTGTACCTATATGAAAACAAGATGTCCATAAATTTATCAATCTCACTAATAATTCTAGTTATATCCATAGACACTTAGCAAGTGCTTTGTTATAATTAAATTGTTATCTAGGCAGACCGGTATAGGCATACAAATATATGTATATGGGTCGTACTAGCTTATATAGTACTAGCGGTGCCCGCGACTAAATCCGCGTGTAATTTAACTTAACAAAAATTTCGGGATTATTCATCCCCTTTTTTATCCCCTTGGGGGTAGAATTAATCAAAATCCTTTCTTAGCGGATGCCTACGTCATAACATGCCGATCCATCCAGTGGTTTTGGCTGTGCGTTGATAGATCACTATGTCAGTCAGTCAGTCAGTCTGAACCTTTGAGTTATATATATTTAGAATTCATTTATTTTCAACGAAGTACTTATACGGCGAGCTGAAAAATATGCGTATTCCCTATTATTATACCTAATAAAATCGATATGATACTGAACACACAAAACCCTTGATCATTGAATTAATTTGATCGGGACTATCCCAATCCGGTCGAGAAAGCTCGGATCCATATCTGTGAATGTCAATTATAGTTAAGTACTTCGAGCTCTCTGGAAGGCGTATTATGTATAAGGAAGGAAGTTAGGGAAACTATACGAAGCAAGAGTATATGACATATGAGGACATATTATGAATACAAATGTATGTAGAACATATAAATACGTTCCACTTAAGTTGTATGAATTATATTCGTGTACATAACATACTCTGCATATACCTAAAAGCATTCACGAGCGTTGTGGCATGTAAGTTTGACACAATATATTTAATATAGATGGCATAGACGCATTTTATCTGGCATCCGGTTCGAACTAGTTCTAAGTACGCAGCTCATATATCGACTCGATTAGGGTAGTGCGACCTACTCACAGGAGATCGGCGTAACGTAGATGGAGATGTGTGAGAAAGGAGAAAGTCCAAGCCGTCCTTCTTCCTCCTCTATCCCACTTCTCTTCAAGTCGGCGACATGCGAGCAACGCGTCTATTGTTGAAAGCTTTATAGAGTTTGGTAACTGCTTAAGATTCATGCGCTTGTTTGCAGACTTTATTCTACATAAAATGTCATTAAATGCAAGAGATGCGCGATATCGCCATTTTGGCAGTAACAGGAGATACTGAACAAAACTTTCACATAATTAAAGTAAAAAATATATATTTTTGGAATTTGACTATAAGGCCCTTTATTAGGGCCCCTGAATGGTTACGCCTAATTTTTGTCTCTACTGTCATCACAATCTCAGGGCTGTATTAATAAATCGATCTCAAGTTTGGAGTGATCTTGAGTACGCTATGTCAAAAGCGTACTCAAGACCACTCATTTTGTACAGGAATTACATAACAATGACATTTCCAAGACCGCTCTCAGACTTGAGATGGATTTATTAATACTGGCCTCAAACTAAATCGCACGGTTAAGAAGAAAGAGAATGTTACCTCGAAATTAACGTTCTAATCTACTATCTACTGGTTATTGCGGTAACGGGGATCACATCCCTCCGTGTGGGTACATTAGTTAGGTAATAACGATCCATTCGGAACCCCACCACCGGTAATTCGTAATCATCTGACCTTAATTATTATTAAGGGTACTTTTGTTTTGTGCCTCCTTATTCCGATAAAGCGCCTTTCGAAGATAATCTTTGTAGTGGCGACCCCTAGTGCGGACTAATTCTGAAACGGTCTCATCGTTATTTGTTCTTCTCTGAGTGTTACTGTGACCACCTCCAGATCATGTCCAGGGCTGCCTCGCCCGGGGTAGTACCACCTACTCGCAGAAGATCGGCGTAAAATAGCTTCTATAGCTGCGTTTTGGATAATTAATTAATCAGCCAGTAGCCTAAACCCCTTCTCTTCTTTTCCCTCTTAGCCAATCTCCTTCAAGTCCGTATTGCAAGGGTCTATTTTTTCCAACTTAGTTATATGTGGTATAATAAAAACAATATGGGTCCATAAAACAAGAACATCACCAAATTAAATTCACCTCCCATATTTCAGTAAGACCCACATTACCACGTAAACGCGCTCGTTAGATGTCATCATAATTATTTTCCAAATTGTTTGGCGGGTGAAGTGTCGCCGAACGATAAATATTCATGTGACGTAGCGGCGTCGGCGGCGGCGGCGCGTCGCGGCGAGGGTTGCGACAACACCGCCTTAGTACATCGCTCTTTATTTTACGCTTGATTGAGATGTCAAGGGTGGAAAACAAGAAGACCTCTGTATCAGGTTCCAATTTCCGCCGAACAAATCGTTTTGCTCAGGCAACCTAAACTGCACTCTGGTCATTCTCCACTGGAGTCATTTTGATGCAATGGGTAGATTTAAAAGTTGAATAGATATTATACCTTTCTAGGTAGATAGAAGTTTTCTAACTACTAGATTCAAAGGTAATTTTGCTTTGAAAACATTCTATAATATATCTACAAAAACAAAAAAAACGATCTAAGCATCTAGGGCACAATAATCTCGGCTAGGACCAGAAACAAAAGAATGCTACGGTATATGCGGGATATGAAAAAAACCAAGTCGTATGAACAACAAGTAGTCGATTTACCATCAAAAACTCACAAGACAACTGCTGAGCATGCCCCCCAATAAACAGCTAGTATCGTTAATAGTACCATTGGATATTTTATAGCGACCGTAGCCCCATAATGGGACCCTACACGTAGGTACTTACTACGGAATTTCAGGGGCTTAGAAATAAAATATTAAAAGGGTTTATAGCTTAATTGTTATGGATTATCGCGGTATTGTTGGAACACACAATTATTGCAACTCAAAGATAAGATATAAAATGTGAAGGTACTTTTAATTATATTGAGAGAATTATACTTTTAAAAGATGTGTAAGATTTACACAACCCGTTCTTGACTATGAATCGACTCGCATGGAGGGAAATCTGAGCGGACATGGGGGCATTCACACAGTTAGCCCGACACCAATAATTTCCATATATTCGACTGTATCCGGATGTGAAAAAAAGCCATATTTCACAAAAATGTATAGACAAAACGGCTTCTTCATGTGAATCACCGCTGAAGGACCACAGCAATATTCAATGCAATGATAAATATACGATTTCTACCTCTCTCAATAATGAGTTGCTTTCAATAAAGGCGCCTGATTTGGAGTTATAACTATACGTTATTACCTACTCTACCTCCAAGATAATGGTCTCTAAACAAAATCCAGCAAGTCGAACTTTTTTCATCAAATGTTTGGCCGAGGAACTTTTGATCTCGAAGTTATGGAACAGCTTGGCCTTAGGTCAAGTTAATTTTCTGGTGCTTAATCCCATTTGTTATATTGTTACACTTTGCTCAGATTTTGATATTTAATGATACATTTTAAGCTGAATTGATGGCCTGCATTACATTATGATCTCACTAGTGTCTGCCCGCGACTTCGTCCGCGTAGACTTTAGTAGTGTAGGTTAAGTATTCTATGTGTTAATCCAGGTTATAAACTATCTGTGTTCCAAATTTCATCCAAATCCGTACAGTAGTTTTTGTGTGAAAGAGTAACAAACATACATCTACACTCACAAACTTTCGCATTTATAATATTAGTAGGATATAATACCTATAATAATATACCTTCCAAAGCGCGATTACCTCACTAATGTATCTGAACCTTCGCGTTTAGTAGACTGATAAATGATCCAGGAATCCAAGCCATGATGTATAATATTAAAAAGAAACAGACACGATTTTTATCTTATTGCCAATTTTACACAGATTTTGAAAGTCATGCCTTTCACAGCTGATGCATCGAATGTTGCGGTGAATACATGGATGTGGGACAACTTCTAATAAAAACAGTACAGGAAATAAATGTAGCTGAACACAACAGTCAAAAGGAGAGACCAACAGATGTATTAGTTGTAGTAAAACTTGGGCGAGACCTCTCTAAGTACCCGTGCGAACAAGTTTCTTAGGCGACAAGTCGCTATTGCGAAACTTTGCCGAATTAATTGGTTCGTGTCCTCCATTTAACAAGTTGGTAATACCAGGTGAATTTGTAACAGGTTGCGTGTTGTAACTTGTAACATAACAAATGTTGGATATACTACTTCAATATGGAATGATAGAGTAATTAGATCAGCAAGTCATTTACAAAAGGTATCAACATTAATATGTAAGCTTATAATGTGCATAAGATATCTATGGCACGGTCGGTGATCACGAAGAAATTCGTACAATGACCTGTTATTACCGGTCACACGCAGTTCACGGCAACAGTGTGAGCGAGACGTATTAGATTTACGCGGGAGTGACAGAGACAGGTAATAACAGGTCATTGTACGAATTTCTTCGTGATCAGCGACCGTGCCATAGTAACTTATGATATAAATCAATGGTAGTTGAGCCAAGCTGTTGCTAATTGACCACATCTCATTAAACGGGCTGGCTTGACCCAGGATAGTACCACCCTCTCACAGTAGATCGGCGTGAAGTAACTATTATAGCTGCGTTTCGCACGATGACTACGAGAAACGAAACCCCGTACCCTTCTTTTCTATCCTGCTATCCTACTTCCCTAGGTCGGCAATATGCGAGCAATGCCTTGAGTATTCCCAGCATCTATTAGCTACGGTAACAGCTTAACATCACAATATCTTAGGACAGCATTTTAAACTACTATTAGTATATTTTAAGTCAATTCAAAAGTTTCTAACTTTAAATCAAGAACAATTAAAAAGCTTTCAGTTATTACATAACTCTAATAAAGCTTTCCATTTGAAGCTAGCACCTTTGCTATTGAAAGTCCACTCGTTTCAAACTAATGCATTGACAAACTTTTTGAATTGAGGGTTACGAAGCAGAGCCTGATTTCTATTAGGATAACCCTCCACTCGATCAAGTTTATTTACTTTACCCGCTCTTGTCTATAAGTTAGGTCCTTCGGTACTCAGAAACCTGACCTCAGTGGTAAGGGACAGCTTTTTCACTACCCACTCTAGATAGAAGTCAAACATTATATATTGATGTTTCACTTACGAGGGATAAGGCGACATTTTCAACAATATTACGGAAACTATTTCAGGAAATTTCGAAGACTTTGCTGATATAAAAGAGAGAATACTATCTTTATAATACTACTAAACCACTATAATGAATCTCTATGTTATATGTACTAGGAAACTATTTTCTTTTTAAAGCTACATTTTATCGTCATTTTTATACTACTATTTTAAGATAGCTCATGTTTTAAGATAGCCGCGTCCCGTTCGGATATTTTCCAATAAGTTACAGCTCTTAGGTCACTGAGGGGAGCTTAGCGGAGCCATGCTCGATCGGAGTGGATTAAATTTGAAATGCTTCCGGCTGACAACATCCGGTGCTCTAAAACTACTCGCCTTCAAGTGTTCTTTCTTATTGCAGGGAACGGCAATTCTTAATGAAATCCGTTAAAACAACATTCCTATAGAGGGACATAATTCAAAAAATCAAATACTAAGTAATAATAAAATAATCGATTTCTTAGTTGCACTTGATTGTTGTAGAGTTTTTTATACAAAAGTCGGAGGATTTGCGATCCCTTTGATGTTTAGTAGTTATCGTAGCCCACAGAACTTGCAATACCATAGGTATTGCTCGCTCGTTCCCGGCCATAAGAAGAGTGGGACAGAGGGAGAGGCATAGGGGGGCTTCCGGCTCTCACTCATAGTACGAAACACAGTTATATATATGTACTAGCTGAGCCCGCGACTACGTCCGCGTGGATTTTAACTTAACAAAAAAGCCCGCTCCCGCGTTCTAAGCCCGCGCGACGGGACCCATTTTTTTAATTTTGTTTTTGTAAAATAAAAGTAGCCTAAGTTACTGCTTATAACATCAGCTATCTACCAGTGAAAGTCCCGTCAAAATCGGTCCAGCCGTTTCGGAGATTACCCAGTACAAACACACAGACAGATAGACAGACAGACAAAAAATTTTAGATCGCGTTTTTATTATAAGTACACTATTTACTTTCATATGCATTTAGTGGAAAGGTGTTATTTTGATATTACAAACAGACACTCCAATTTTATTTATCTGTATAGATAATATATGTATATGTATAAATATATGTATAATAGCTACCGATCTTCTGTGAATGGGTGGTACTACCCTAATCGAGCCAGCTTGTAGGTATATGAGTTCTAGTCAATTTGGTACAACTTGGCTCAAGGTACATGGTGAGAGTAAATAAATCCCTTATGATTGAGTTTTTTTAGATATAGTGCCTGTAACTTTAAATTCCCTTCACGCGAAACTTTTATGTCTATTACTTTAAGTGCGGCGGTCGTATAACTAGCGTGTGGAAATTGAATGGAAATAGTGGTGGACTTCGCAATGATCTGTGGGGAGCTCACGGGCGAGGATTATCATCACAAAGTTTACCAGTTTCCTCATCAAAGGGAAACGAAGCAAACTACTGTTCTCTTAACACTTAACACACTGTATACAAATTCTTTGGTGTGGATGTATGTATGTATGTATGTATGTATGTATGTTTGTCACTCCTTCACGCAAAACTACTGAACGGATTTGGATGAAATTTGGAACACAGATAGTTTATAATCGGGATTAACATATAGGATACTTTTTATCCCGATAATCCCGAAATTTTTGTTACGTTAAGTACTACGCGGACGAAGTCCTTGGGCGCAGCTAGTCTATTATATTATATAAACAAGCTTCAAAATGTTTTACAGCCCCCGATATAACACGAATTGAGGTAAAATTAGTTTTTTGCTCTCAAAGATAACTTGCCGTTCCATACCTTGACCTAACACTAGTCGTATATTTCAGAAGCAATATACCAGCAAGTTTTGTGGAAATAAATTATGGGATCTAAAAGGCAAGATACAAGGTTGAGTCGTCAAAAATCCTTTCGCATTTCCGGCTTCGTCATATCGGAACAATAGGTGCCGTCGCGAAACGACGGCACACATATTATGTTTGTTTGTTGTGGTATACTAGACATGTTCCGACGATAGCACAGCTACATGCTTTCGACATAGAATAACTTCCATGTTCCAGATTATCCTTTTTATGTCCCAGCCCTGAGTATGCGCGGGCCTCTTCTCATTACGAGGGTGACTCAGTAATTTTATAGAATTAAAATTTCCTTCAGATCTAAATATATATAACTCAAAGGTGACTGACTGACTGACTGACATAGTGATCTATCAACGCACAGCCCAAACCACTGGACGGATCTGGCTGAAATTTGGCATGCAGGTAGATGTTATGACGTAGGCATCCGCTAAGAAAGGATTTTGATTAATTCTACCCCCAAGGGGATAAAATAGGGGATGAAAGTTTGTATGAAACTTTGTCAATTAAATTCCACGCGGACGAAGTCGCGGGCACAGCTAGTTCTCTGGTAATATTAGGGTCACGCACAACCAAAACTGCCTGATAAAACCCAAAAAACTTTGCCTTACAAACCTTATTACATTAGAGTAAAGTATTGAGTGACACGCAACTACATGAAGCAATAACGGAGACAGTTAGTGTCCTAGACCTAGATTTATAGAACTAAGGATGTAATAAAGGCAGTTTTATGGCAATTTTATTTTTTACCATTTTACTAGGTACTAAAGGTACTGTCTTATTATTTACTACCCAGTTACGGTCTTGTTTATGTGGCGAGGCGTGAGGAGAAAGCTAACGCTCTATACCTGCTGAAATACGGTGGCCACGTGACATAGCGAGTTAAAGAGCAATAAAATTAAATGAATTATATTAAATACGTGAAGCACAATGGTTTCTCAATAGACCAGAGTCATTTTCCATTCATATTTTATTTTATTTATTAATTTTTAATTCAGATAACAAAGAATAGTTACTTAATGGTCTAACACAAAAAAACTGTTTGTGTCCACAATTTCTAGGGACATTTTCGTGTTTTGCTTTTAGGTCAAAATAGGTTTGCTCATTTAACGGCTTTTTAGTACTCGGACGGCAGCTAAACCTTCTTATAAAGATACAAGCCTTACCTTGATTCTTTACGGTTCAGCTATTTCTACATGGCAATACAGAGATAATAAGAGTTTCCGGTCACGAAGAACGTAAACGCGATCTATTAATAGGTAGTTTAGCATCACCAGACTATAATAGAGTATTACAAAGGTAAGTTATAGTAATATTGTATTATCAACCTTCAGAATGACAATACAATACGTACTTATTCTGATTATTCTAGACATGACTAAGAGCTATGGTGCAGAAAAACTATAAAATCAAACTCTAATTTGTTTAATTTGTTTGTCTTTTATTTCTTTCTACCGGATCGGAACGCGACCTCACCTGAGAAGATCCGGCTATAAACTAAGAAAATCAGAAGTGAAATGACGCCTTTTCAACAACGAAACTAACGAATCATAATATGTTAGTGGTTAGTTGTGAGTCCTCAACAACAATTGCTATCAATGTCCTCAACCCACCAAATCACCATTGAACTTAAAACACACTGTGTATTTTAAGACCATTAATTTAAAAAGACCCCTCAAAACATGTATCTGTAATTAATTATGTACTTAACTTAATTAAGATTTATTTTAACAAATCCTCACCCTGTTTTACAACGCAATCCGGAAGCAACCGTCCATTAAGATCTTCAGCGTCGTGGACCAACTGATGTCAACAAATTATGTTAACGAAGATTTATAAGGGCGCATTTCCTGTAAACGCCATGGAAACGAAATAAAGACAGCGCGACAACACCGCGATAGGCCAACAATGAAAGTGAAGATTATTTACGGGAAGGGCTTCCGCAAATTCTAAGCCTCGGAAGCTCACGCCTGTCGGGGACAATGCGGTATTTCACGAATATTGTGTTCACACAGAAATACAAACGCTTGGTCTAGTAATTTGATTACAAACCGCACGGCTTAGGTTGTTACCACTCAATCGATGGACGTCGGAATTATGCATCGATCCATGGCAACTTCTAATAATACTTAATCGATGATTGCATGATTTTTCATCGATCAATGGCTTAATTGCTCTCACGTGGTGATTGCGTATTCTTCATCAAGCGATATTCATCGATCAGCCAAAACTACCACCGTTCAATTATTGAAGTAGCACAGTGCAAGAGTAGGAACGCATTATATTTTATTACAAACAAATTATTTAAACAACGATTAGGCGTCGCCAAATTTCGTTTACAAGCAACAATAATATCGGTAAACGAAACTCTTTACAGTAAAAGTTACCAGAGTAGCAGGTCCAGTGAGGAGTTAAAACACATCTCACTAGCAGATGCAAGCAAGCTCGAGTACCTATTCGCCGGCTCGTTGCGGTGACCGCAAGCAACCGACCAGCGGTTACGCTAATACAAAATTCAACCGTTTTACACAAACCAAGTACAATTTTGCACAAATATTGAGTTATTCGAGACTTTCTCGTGTTCCACACTATTATTGAACAACTTTGCTACGAGTACCTACCCACGTAATAGAAGTCGCGGAAGATAAAGTTAATGTCGACATTGAATAAAATATTCATTCCACCTATGTTTCTCGTTGGTAGGCATTCCTATACTACGAAAGATTTTTCTTCAGGTACCTACGAAATGTCATAGAAAACATTGAAATACACTTGCTTTGTACGTAGGTAGGTACATAAGTAAGATACTTTGGAACAATTAGTACTACAAATGAGATTGGAATAATATTACTATGACAATTAATTTGATCGGAATACTTACTAAGTAATGCACTATTACTTGGAATGTTATTTGTGTTACAAACAGTAAAGTGTGCAGTAAATAAAGCTGTTTACTGCAAAAAAGTCTATTGTCACTGTTGTTTATATTTCTAATGATTGGGTCACTGGACTAGACTCCATACAGTATCTACGCGAACAAACCCATCGTCATACACGATCCTAAGTAAATTGACGAGAGGCAATCTAATCAGAGAAACAAGATTTTTCCTCATAGAATAAGTAAATATGGATCAATCACATGCCCTCATTATTGGCCCTACGAGATGAGGATACCTAAAGATAAGTATAAACATGTTTATAATAAGATAACTAAAATATCCCAATAACTAAAATATTAATACAAAAAGTTTGTGAATTAAAAAAAGAATCTGATTTCTTTGAAAAGATTATGGAAATGTTTTCTGGTTTCAGAATTTCACATAGCTGTAACCAAAGAGGCCTATGGACCGTCAAAAATACTTCAAAGTTAGCAGTTTTACATAATAAATATAGAAGTGATTCAACTTCAAAGCCTCCAATCCCAAAAGAAATATATTTTTACATCTAACAAAAAGGCACAGAAAAACTCGACATCCGCAATGTACGATAAAATATGAGTACGACTTGTAGGTCACATAAATGAAGTTTATGACAATAGGGGTGGGAAGGAAAAGGTCTCGCTTTGCCAGTGTACGAAACGACGGGAAGAAAATATTTGTTTCAAAACTTGAGATAAATAAATAAAAATTATCAGAGCAACTGTACGATCCCAAACTAAGCAACACTTGTACCGTGCAATAGTCTTGGGCCAATTTCAGTGACACATAGTTATCCCCAGTGGCACCCAATGACACCCAGGGGAACCCAGTGACTAAACATATGAAAGAGTAATTTAATGGTGCAAATTTTGAGGATCAATTTTTTCTTGATAGGACGCAGGTTCGAACTCAGACCCACAGTTACATTAATTTGGGTATTTTACTCAACGACTTAAGCTCTTTAGAAATGAAGAACTTCCTAAAGAAAAAAACATGGTTACTTAAGAACAATAAATTAATCTGTAATCTTAAGGTAATACACACTTAGTATTATGTTCTCACCCCCACCCACTACACACTTAAAAAGGTCTCAAAACTCAAATTTCAGGAAAAAATTATTTAAAAAACAACAACTTAGCTGACATCTTATTAAACTAAAGTGCTTATCATAACAACAAAAAATAAACAAGTACTTCAAAAGTAATATTGTGTCTGGAGAGTTTGTACAAAACTCGGCAGCACGATCGAAGTAAATTAACTAAGTGTGGAACTCTTATTCTAAATAACTGTAATACCGAAACTTTGGGACGAAAGTCGACGGACGAATTGGGCTAAAGCACTGAGCTGATGAAATTTAGAGCGAAATTAACTGAAGTGGCGTAGGACGAAATTGTAGAGACGAACTGAAAAGTGCTTAAGGCTAAAGCGCCCATCTAGCCCGCGAAGTTTAAATTTTTTGTGGTTTTTTAGATTTTTTGTAATTCGCGACAAAGACCGTGTGCAGTGCATTTATTAATATATCCAACTTACTCTAAAACATTTCAAGAACGACAGCTATCCAGATAATCTGGCAATTTTTGTATATTTTGTGATTGACTAGTATCATATCCACCGTGATAATATTTAGAGTAAAATAAATGTATTAATAAACGCACTGCATACTGTGTTTGTCGCAAACCACAAAATGTTGTCTTAAATGTTTTCAGATTTTGGATAAACTATAAAAATACTCGAAAATTTTGAATTTCGCGGGCTAGACAGGCGCCTTCACCTTAAAGCTTTGTATTCGGTACAAGTACGAGTAGATCTATTTACCATAAGGAAACCAACTTATTTCCCATTAATTAAACGCACTTAAGAATCTAAAACTTACGTTTACTAAACAGTTCCTTTCTTTTCCTCTCTCTTTGTCTCAAATTAAAACACTCTTTTCAAATGTATTTACCTGAAACAATATAAAAAAAATATGGTTAGTATAGTATACCATTTTTGCACATGTATAACAAAACCGTCACCTTATGACGAGTAAGTGACGTTGAAATTAGTTTAAACACCCTGATTTCGTCAGTTGGCGGGACATTTCACAATTTACATGCCGCACTTTATATAAAGACGGTTGTAAAATAAACTACCACTAAACAGGGCATTTTACGCGCATAACTTTAAATGTATCGATTCGTTTAACACTGAGGTTATGTTCAGAAACGCGGTTAGAGTAAAGGAAAAATCGTTCGAATATGGAATATGGAATTCGAATATTCGTGCCAAAAGAATGCTCGCTTCCCTGCGCCTGCCCTAAAATATGTGGCACTTTAAGTATTTAAGTGGCCCAATAAAGAAACACACATCTTCAGGTATGGTAAAGATATGTCAAATTAAGAAATGCTCGTAATGTGCTCAGTACTGAGGTACTGAGCAATGTCAGTAACAATAATAATTAATTCATTTATTTTTCAATAATAAGCTTTCCCTAACGGTTGCAGCCGGTAGTGATAATAGTATTCAAACTGTGCTATGAGGGCTGGCTTCCATCAAGATGTAGTACGTAAAGGTCTTATATTAATTAATTTAAGGTGATATAATAACTAATATAATTAAAGTTAATAAGACCAGACTAGTCAAAATCTGTCCTGGTTTTTTTATCTGAATTAATTTCAAAAAATATTTTATCTGGAATTTCCTACCACCTGATCGTGTATCGCTTATTTTCAAACTTGATCGTTTGGTTTCGCTCTCGTATTCTCGGTCTGTGGACGTCATTACACTAAAATTTTACAACCTCACCGAGGTAGTTGCACAAACCCTGATCCCAATCTGTTTCATCTCCCGTAACTTTGGGAAATCGTTTACAATAAAGGAAACGGTATACCAAAACGTTCCTTCAGATTTTGATACGAACAAATATTGGATTTCCCGTTGGAGTCCACTGTTGTGTTTCTTCAATTCCAGTGAAATACAACTTGTAGATCCGGTAAAACGAAGCGGTCATTCACACGGTTATCCCGCCACAGATAATAGCCATTCTTTTTAGGGCATCCATGTGCCGAATACGGTAATTATCTGTCATAAATGTACCTATATGTCATCTTCATCGTATACATGACCGCTAATTTGTATCATAATTGTTACTCTATTATGGAATTAAAATAAATCGTTTTTATTATTATTAACCACCGACCTCTTTTTTTATTTATTTTTACACTAGCTGAGCCCGCGACTTCGTCCGCGTGGAATTTAACTTAACAAAAAAGCCCGCTCCCGCGTTCTGAGCCCGCGCGACAACAACCATTTTTTTAAATTTTGTTTTCCTAAAATAAAAGTAGCATAAGTTACTCCTTAAAACATCAGCTATCTTCCAGTGAAAGTCCCGTCAAAATCGGTCCAGCCGATTCGGAGATTACCCGGAACAAACACACAGACAGACAGACAGACAGACAGACAGACAGACAAAAAAAAATTAAATCGCGGTTTTGATAGGTATAGGTGTCATATCTACTTTCGTATGCATCTAGTGAAAAGGTATTATTTTGATATTACAAACAGACACTCCAATTTTATTTATTTGTATAGATTACATCTATAAAAAAGTCATTACCTATTTTGGGATATCAATTACAATTTTCATCCTTTAGTACCAAATAAACCAATTACATCCTGACAGAGAGAGCCGATTTAATCTGAGATGAAAAGACATTGTATTTGTTTCATTCAAGCTCAATCTAAGTTAGGGGCAGTCCGAAAAGGATACAGTTGTGTCAATCCCTCTTGATTAAATGTCAAGGGAATTAGACTATTATTTGTTTACACAAACAGAATATTAGGTATTCATTATCAGGCTTATCAAATAAGCATTTCAAGTTTATTAACATTTCAGAATCTACAGAACAATGTCAATGATATTTTGTATCATAGTTTTGATTATATAAAACGGGAACAAACTATTCAAAAACAGTAGTTACACGTAAACATATCGACGGGAGAAAGCAGAAATGTCGTAACTTGCATTTTGGGCTAATTCACTTTTTACCATATTCTTGTATAAAAAAATACTGCTTCGAATGGTCTGGGTCTCGTGTTCTACCATTAATTTTTTTATCCATATGATACATAAAATAAACGACATACGCAGCTAAATGAAACGTGTATCGAAGGTTTCGATATCGAAGCTAAAAAACATTTTTGTCTAAGTTATCCATACATTTTATCTCACAGATACAACATGTTTGCAGCCTGAAATTGAAACATGAATTGGCGTAACTTGTGCAAAATCCTTGATACACACACTTAACGACAATTTAGACAAAAGCATCAGATAGGCCTTAGATTAATAAATACATACCAAATTTTCAACTTTTTATCTCAATAAATATGTTAGTTATGAATTTTTGAAATAGTTTTTTGGCTCTGGTTTAAAGTTGTGTTTCTCAAGTTACGACAATTCCGCTTTCTTCCGTCGATATTATAAAAATAGTGGGTAAAAGAGGTATTACCCAAGTAACTATACAGTGACAGGTTTTACTGTGGATCCCAAACTAAGCTTACAACTTATGTAATCCCTTGGTATTCGTTATATGTTTCAAGGAAAGTGAAAGCGAAGACCATAATCATGAGACAGGTAGAAATTGTTTTACACACTAGCCCCCTTAGTAATAAAAGTGTCATAGCGGGAGAATAGTTACACACTGAATTATATAATTCTGTCATCAGTAATTTGACATTCGAAAGAAGAAGACAAAGCATGGTTCAACTATGCAACCGCTAAACTAAGTTTATTAATAAGGGGGTTGAACTTTTTACAAATCCTATTATTTATCTGCTGAAGCTGTGATAGCCGATTGGTTAAAGCAAGCGTCTTGCGGGCACCAGGTCTTGGGGTCAAACCCCGGCTCGCACATCTGGATTTTTCGAAATCTATGTGCGGATCATAATTTCTATCATGATCACTAGCTTACGGTTAAGGAAAACATCGTAAGGAAACCTGCATGTCTTAGAAGATCTAACCAATTTTCGAAAGACATGTGAAATCCGCCAACACGCACTGGGTCAGCAGGGTGGATTATGGCCTAAATCCCCCTCGTGTTGAGGGGAGGCCCGTGCCCAGGAGTGGGACGTCAAAAGGGCTAAATTATATATTATTTATCTAGGTAGTGTAGAATAGAGGTACAATTATCTAGAAAGATTTTTTTCCACAGTGATGTTAGAAGTAAGAAATACATCAATAAAACTATTGTTTCTCATTACAAGTCTAACATACAAGTATAGGTACTAAATAACACAATTAACATTGATTACAACGATGGATAACATTTATCGTTTAAAGTTCCTAAAAAGTCATTGTATATTATCTTAGAAAATAAATTGTACGTCTCATCAAAATACCTTTAATGATTTATTTATTAGGTTTTATGTTATAAAACTTACATAATAATTAATTGTAGCAAAATTCCGCACAAAAGCTTAAAATGGGGAATCATTTTTTTATGAACCACAGATCGTTTTAATTCGGGGTAAATGCACCAACAATGGGAAATGCCAACCAGAAGTTAATTCACAGATTTTTCATCTCGCTCCACCGAGTAATTAAGGAACTGCCTTTGGTTTCTGAAAGGGGTGCCAATTAAAGCTTAAAAGCGGCTGCGCTGCTCTTATCTTACTCTTGCAATTTAAAATGCAGAAAATTCTGTTCAGTAATTAAGTTATCGAGTTTAAATCTAGGTCCAGCCTTGAGTTTTGTTCTACGCTTAGAAAATGAATGCTATAGAAGTGTAGTAATGCATATACCCGTAAGGGACACCGCAGTATACAGATTTTCACATTAGACCACTCCGGTCATGATTATGAAAATTATCTACCACGACAACTGAAACTATATTTGATTGGCACCAAACCAAAACCACCTAATTTGTGCAAACTGGCGCTGCTTTGTGGGCGCGATGCCAGTCACTTGGCAATTGCTTTTTTAATCTTGTCTCACAGAATTTCAGCGTGGTTAATTCGCTGACGATAAAGAAAATCGGGTGTTTTATTTTGAATCCTACTAATATTATAAATGCGAAAGTTTGTGAGTGTGGATGTTTGTTACTCTTTCAGTCAAAATCTACTGAACGGATTTGGATGAAATTTGGAACACAGATAGTTTATAACCGGGATTAACACATAGGATACTTTTTATCCCGATAATCCCGAAATTTTTGTTAAGTTAAATACTACGCGGACGAAGTCGGTGGGCACGGCTAGTCTTAAATAAGCCCACAAAAATCCGTGCGACTTTTATATACAAACAAGCGTTGCAAGCCAAAGTTAAAAATTTACCGTAGCTGTGCCTTTGGTATTGCCTATGCTTTTAATACCAAAGACACAGCTTGCACATTGCCACAAGTGGAGTATACTTACTTATACCGTATTCATAAATCAATAATCAAAAACATCGTCATGGCTTCAGCGTGGCCATGCAAAGATAATGTAATGGTACGGCCTTCAAGAACCACCCCACTCTCCAGGGCCCTAACCACGCTAGCTACTCAAATCGTAATAGAAAAGCAAACGCTGGCGATTACGTTTCAAACGCTCCGCTTTTGACGTTTTGCTGACACGAGCTTCACGATTTCTACTGACATTGATATGGTATGGTGTCAGCAAAACGTCAAAAGCGGAGCGTTTGAAACGTTATCGCGAGCGTTTGTTTTTCTATTACGATTTGAGTAGCTAGCGTGGTTAGGGCCCAGGAGTCTTGTGGTATTTACAACTTTAAATATCTCTCAAGAACATTTCAAATATGAATTGTAAATATAATTATCTCTGTGTGGAATTATTTAAAGAGAGGCCCATTTTCAGTCTCGCATTTCATTTCGGCGCGCCGATGCTACAGCCTACAACATTCATTAAGAAAAACCAGAGACGGAAGGGGTGGCGAAAGCAGCAGTCCAAATGCTAATGTCGGTGTTTAATTACATTGAATTTATAAGCCTTGGCGTCTCGCGATAAAATCATTATGGAACCTAATTAGAATAATGTCGTAAAGCCCCTTTTTCAGAGCACTTTTCGCGTTTTATTAATCACGCATACAGAATTGCGTCAGATGGTAAGAATTAAAATATTTGGACAAAGGGCCATTTTTCTCTCTACACATATTTGTTCCGTGCTAAAAAGGTCTGTTGTAAAAAAATATATTACTGAAAAAAAAAATCGTGTTATCAGTATCAAGAATGAAATCCATGATTATTTACAGAATATTACTGATTTGGAGTCCACTTGCAACTAACCATAATCATTTGTGCGCAATCCTTACTGGCTGGCTTATTCACTGTTTAATTTATATAACGCTAACATCTAAGCGTGATAGAACCATTTATAAATAATAATAAAAAATGTATACCGTGCAATTATTTCTTGAACCGACCCGGTAGCGATAGCACAATATAAACAAACGGGGTCCATAAAAAGTAGCATTGAGGCGGCGCAATGCAATTCCGCTAGTCGGCGCGACCTTCCTATAAGGAATCAATTTTATATACTTAAGTGCTCATATCATCTTCCTTGTATAAAATAATAAAATATTTTGATACAGTAGTGTGTGAAAATAGTCTTTAAAGACTGAATTATTCTCGAAAATTCGTTGATTAAGGTGAAGGCGCCTGTCTAGCCCGCGAAATTCAAAATTTTTGAGTATTTTTATAGTTTATTCAAAATCTGAAAACATTTAAGACAACATTTTGTGATTTGAGACAAACACAGTATGCAGTGCGTTTATTAATACATTTATTTTACTCTAAATATTATCACGGTGGATATGATACTAGTTAATCATTAAATATACAAAAATTGCCAGATTATCTGGATGGCTGTCGTTCTTGAAATGTTTTGGAGTAAGTTGGATATATTAATAAATGCACTGGACACGATCTTTGTCGCGAATTACAAAATGTGCCTTTTATTACTGTCAGATTTTGAAAAATTTCTAAAAAACCTCAAAAAATTTGAACTTCGCGGGCTAGATGGGCGCTTTAGCCTTAAGGTGAACACGCTTATAACAGTTTAAAAACGCATTCGCTTGACTGACACTATTAAGTCTCATGGCAAGAGCCATAAGAATGTACAAAGTATGCAGATGTGCCACCGAAATCGCCGTTTCCTGGTACGAAATTATACAACCAATCACTGGTATTACATTATACACACAATTTCCAAATTCCCAGCGCAATTGAAACTCGCAATTATTATATTTTTTGTCCATTGTTTACACTCATTTGCCGCATCGTTAGCAGCCTTGGCTTCGAATAACGACAATCACTTCACAGAGAATCCATTGAAGGAATGATTAGGAGAATATAGACGAACCGCATCTCATTTTCGAGTTTAAGCGATTGCGGTTTCAATTTCAATAGCCCCCTGATTAATAAACACGGACTAGCATGCAAATAGTTACACAACAAACTGTCTCTTTCTGTCATCAGTAGTTTGATATTCGAAAGAAGAAGATAAAGTATGGTGTAACTACACAACCGCTAATCCACGTTTATAAATAACGGGGTAAGAGTTTATATCTTTAATTTATGCCGATACGTACAATAAAAACTGAATATCGCACTGAGACAGACCAGGACGGACTGACGTAAGGACGGACGGACGGATACACGGACGCAATGGATCTTATGAGGATTCCGAGTAGGGACTACGATAAGTATTCCTACAAAAAAGTATGTTTAAACTGCGCTTTATTTATACAAGAAATTGATACATAAAAAAAACATAGGCTGTCATTATATGGTGATACTTTGTTTAGTTAACACACTATACTAGCACCGAGATAAGCATGTGTTTGCTAGTTTTAACTAGCTGCTGATAAACTCGATACTCCAAAATGCAGGCTTCATATTACTACCTATATCTATGAACTCTATCATCGTTTACATAAGGTAGATAGAAAAAGGTTGAGACAATTCAATCTACACTGATATCTAAATATATTATAACTCAAAGGTGACTGACTGACATAGTGATCTATCAACGCACAGCCCAAACTACTGGACGGATCGGGCTGAAATTTGGCATGCAGGTAGATATTATGACGTAGGCATCCGCTAAGAAAGGATTTTGATTCATTCTACCCCCAAGGGGATAAAATAGGTGATGAAAGTTTGTATGAAACTTTGTCAATTAAATTCCACGCGGACGAAGTCGCGGGCACAGCAAGTTACAGCATAAAAGTCATTTTGGCCAAACTCAACTTAAATTTAAATAGAGTACGTAGGTGTAATTGACTTTCTGTAGCTACACCATGAGTGTTACGCTCGCTAGTTACTAGCGTTAACGCTGGGTTATTCTAATGTCATTGGCAAATTATATCGGCCACCCGAGGATTTAACAATTGATCATCCAATGTTACGTAGGGGACAACGACTAGCGTCTCTATCATTTAAACTGGATAGGTTAATAAGCCCCCGGTTAACAGAGCGGGATAAACAATTAATTAGTTACATGTAAAAGTTAGCAAAGGGGAAGGGTTACTTAAATACTGTCAGATCCACAACTGTGCAGGAAAACGAATTGATTTTTACTCGTGATTATGGTCTGGCCATGACTATGGGCTTCTGACTTGTTGAGTATAATGATTTTTGGCGTGATTTTGAGGTGAGTCAGCCATAGGCTTATCATCAGGTAGTTGGCTACCAATCCCGGGATTTAAGTTCATTTTATGTAGGTTTTAGGTTCACTTAGTTGGCAACACTGAATGCGTCACGGTGACAGGGACGCTTTGTCATTTTGAGTTTGACAACCGAAAAAGTGATTTATTCGGAGGTAGTTATTTCTCACTGAATTGAACGGATAGTCTAAAACAGATTTTCAACACGACTTTTTTCAAGTTCTAGATAGTTTCCGCGTTAACAGTAACACAACAATTTTCACACTGCTGCTACATTTTAAACATAAAAAAACGACCACCATTGCACCATCGGTCGAAACGCAGCTATTGTTGCTGCTTTTCGCTCATTTTCTGTGAGAGGGTGGTTCCACCCTGGTCCAGCCATGCCTTATACGATCTGTATTCTCTTGGCTCTACCACCGGATAAATATACATACACTTGAATATACAGGGGGGTTTGTACAAGTTTTGACAGGATGAGATCGAGTGATCAAATCGTTCCATACATTGCACAGCAGCGCCCCTAGCTGAAACGTGCAGCTCTACTGATAATGTAAGCTGACGGTCAATAACTCAAACAGCATTTCAATACGGTCAAAACTCATACTAACACGGCAATAATCAAACGAGCTATTGTGAATTATATTACGTCACAGAGGTCTTATTAACCATGAGCACCTGTTTCTTCGTACTCATTTGGCAGTTTTCACTAAAGCGCGAAATTGTTACACCGACCTTAATACCTCAAGTCGCACACGCTGAGGCTATTTAGCATATTGCAAGGATGAACTAAGTTCTCATGAGTTTTTGTTTATAAAAAGAACGTATAATAACATATGATAGAATAACTATTTATTGTACATACACTACGTACGTACTCCTTAAATGTTGATACAAAAGGTTAACTCTAGCTAAATATAAAAAATCTATTTGTTAAGAACTTTGTAACTTCTAAAAAAGGTTCGTGCTTTATTAAAATTTGTTATAAGTATATACTTTCGGCAGTCACAACTTGACTACTAATTCCCAAAGTATATAATGAGCTCCCAAAATGTTTTGAAGTTATAGACACGTCAATGTTTCTCAAATGCTTAGTTTAAATTCGGATTGCAGTTTGTACAGCGTTCATATTAACGTAACATGTAATTACGTGAATAATTTATGTACGGTGGTAGAGCCAAATGACTACAGCACATACACGAGCTGGCTCTACCAGGGCAGTACTTCACTCTCACAGAAGATCAGCGTAACGTATGACGTAGGTAATATAAAACTTCGTCGCGACTCGTAATTATCGTAATACGAGAGCCCGAAGCCTACTCCCGCTCCCTTCCCCTCCCTCTGTTTCACTGCCTCCAAGTCAGTAACATGCGAGCCATGCCACTGACATTGGAAGCAACTATAAGCTGCGGGAGGTGGGTCGGACGTGTTTAGCGACGTTGATACCTATATGTGAAAAAAAAACGTACCTATATTGAAAAGCATTGAGCGAGGTCAAATCTTACGATGTATTGGTATAGTCAGTAATAAAAGAAACAAACTGCATATTGTGAACATATTACATGGAAACCGCTAACCACTCGTGTTCAATTTATTGTAGGTACGTCACATTGTAAATGGACAAATTATTGTGCCATGAATGGAATATTACCCGCTAATAGGGTTGGATGGCTATGGGTAATTTAAACGGTTATTATATGTAGTATTTAGTGCACAAATAATTTCATGATCTGCATATAATCATTTATCCTGATATCTGAGATCTGATAGAGATATAATACATAATTAATTATAATATTTATTTTTCCCAGTTCGTAACTATGACTTTATGCCCACAAAAAAGTTGAGTCACGTAAACTTTTTTATACCATGCGTTTGGTAAGTTACTTTAAAATCCATTGCAAGTGTCCCTTTATTATGAATCCAGCTATGAATACCTGAAATATCTATTGTATTACGTATCTACTTTTTTTTTTTCTTGGATAGGTATAAATCAAATATAAAATCTATTTACCAATATACCAGCACTAATATTGTATTAACGGAGATAATAAACCTGTTATAAAAGTGTTTCTATTTAACGGTTGGATACATGTAAATGGCGTGGAAGAGTGAAAGTAATATGGGTACAGTAAAGATAGGGTTTATTGGTTTTTAATGGCGATATAACACGGTAAAATTAGAAAGCCTAGAAAATACTAATGCAACAAACACCCTTTTGAAACTTGCTCTACCATTTAATTTGTGCTATGTTAGTTTCCTAACGGATGAAGAGACTTCAACGCGTTGTTTTTTTATTTTTGATACCTGTGATGTGTGATTATTTTTTATAGAGTTTTTTATATACCTAATAGATATAATCCATATCAATTATTTCTACTAATCAAAGTTTATGGTACAAGTTGTGTTTACCATCATTTACTTGTTACATTAGTAAATGAACGCTGGTACACCAATAAAATAAATAAAACATCAATCCAAGGTCCGAGCTGATTTTTCTAGAGGCTTGACAGCTGTATACAATTAATTTTACTGCAAATGAAGCAAGAACTAGTTCGTACATATTTGCATTGCTCTACGCTTTTGAGGATACATGTAGAGTTTTGGAGTAGCTATATCTATAATCAGAATTCAGATCAGAAGTGGTTTGTTTTACTACTCGAATACTATGTATTTGCATTATTATGACTGCGAAGCTATTGTTACATATTCCATAATTTAAAAATACAAAACGATACAGACACGACTTCACAGGTTGGCAATAGTAAAATTATGTCTCTACTTCGACATAGGTACGCGTACTTACTATCTTTGTATTGATAAAATCAAACATTACTGAGTATTATGTAAGTGAAGCAATATGTAATGCAATTGATTTCCACGATCAATATTTGAAAAGATTGACATAATAAAACAATTTGTTATATCGCTATTTCCACATAAGCGACCATTAGGTTGCAATTGCAACGACTGTGTTTCGCCAATGCAATCATTCAGCTGATAGCTGTTGGAGCGTGAAAAGCGCCGTTAGTTCCCCGCCCGTCCGCACAGAGCCGGGTCGGAAGGCGCCACTTGTCTACGCACGTGATGTGCGCGAGCGCAAGCCACCAGACGCGCCGCTGCCGCGCGACAGCCTCCCGCGCACATCTGACAACTCCACACTTAACAGTGCTTCACGCGAGTGAAATAAGTGTTTTTTTATTTATATTAATTGTGTGAATCTGTGCTCTGAGATCGTGGGAACCAGATAACATGTCTCCTAAGGTAATGTCCTAAATAGTTCGTTACCTTGACTTTGAATATTTCAAGTTCTTTATAAGTAAACATTGTTCGCGTAATAATGAGCGACGGTGCAATTTAGGAGTTCACATAGTTATCTATGACTATTGTTTTGCAACGGTAATTCATTATATAATTATATAATAGTTTAATGAATTAACTAACAAGATAATTCATATACAATGCATATTTAATAAAGGTTTAATGATGTGATGGATAGTGGATATTAAATTATTATTTGGATGGATGGTAAATATTAATTGGAATATTTTTTATAGGAAATTATGGTTAAATGACCAAAACACGGGCACAACGAATTTCATTTGAAAATATTTCCATCTGTATCGAACAATTTGCTAATAGATTGCACGTGAAATCGAAACAATAGCGGGGAGCCTTTGTTTTAGATGTTTTGTAGCCGAGCGAAACTAAAATGTTGGAATCAACACAATTTCTGAACGCCTTTCAATTGGCAATTTAGCAAGACCATTGACGCAGTACTCAATAATTCCATGAGCAAAACCAAGAGAGACTACTCTAGCATATGTTTTATGAACATTAAATATCATAGTGAGGAGTATTGACCTTATATTTATTTGACTAAACCACTAAGATACGCGATACTAGTTACAAAATACTTGTTATTAGAAAACTTATCGGTATTCATTTCTCCCAAACTGTTACATACGCAAACGCTGATAAGGATGATAAAATATGTTATATCGGTGTACTCGTGAAGTATTATGTAACGCGACATAGATTTAACGATAATACGGTCCTCCTACAATTACCCTAATAATCTCATTCTTGATTACCGAGGCGATTTCCACTGCAATTTTTCGAACATTACAGTAATGATTAACTACAGTTAACTTAAATTTGACGACCGCTTGGCGCAGTGGTTCGAGCGTGGGCCGCTCATGTCACTGCATCGGGTGATGCCGTGTTCGATACCCGTCAGAGTAAATTTCGGAAATTACCTTTTCGTAATTTGCTCTGGTCTGGGCGTCACTGAGATCGCCCCCAGTCCTTTTTACGCTACCCATAGTACAAGCGTTGCTTAGTTTGGGACCATACAGTTGGTGTGTTCGTCTGGCGATATTATTATTATTTAATAGCTTAGAGTGGACATTCAAAGAGATAATATAATTTATATTGGGTAAGTGGTCCAAGCGCATGACCAGTCATTATAGCGAGTCTTGGAAAGGCCTATTATACTATATCCAGCAATGAGTTGTTGTTCTACTTGTTATTGCGGCTAATATGATAATGATGATAATGTCTGTTGTCTAATCCAAGTCAAATATTAATAAAATTACCCAGATACGTTTCCCCGCAATTGAGTATCAGGATATCGCCAACAATGTCGAATACCTACCGGGTCTACCCATAGTTAAGATCCAAACAGGTGACACCATAGGTTCAAACACATGAAAATCGGTGAAGCCGTTTAAGATGAGAAGAAGAACGAATACACGCACACCGGAATTGTATTCTTCCTATGTTTACTAAAGTCAACGTATTTAACACATGTTTTTAAAACTGGTTGCATCTAAAAGGTCATGTATTTGTTTGTTAGCGATTCATTATGGTTGCAAAAATTCAACGCCAATTCATCAGAGTTTGATGAATGGCATACCTAATGTGCTCTCCACATGTTAGCGGCTATTGTTCTCGTGAAATCCGAAGATTGATGAGTATTTGCTGACAGCTTAGAATTTATGCAATAGAGATACACGTTTAAAATGTGCATTGAAAATATTTTATGATAGGTAGTTTTGTTAAACACAAAATATTGAGCATATAGCACAGCACAGTCATGTTTTTTTGCTGAAGTTACCATTAATCCCTGCCTTTATGCGATGGATTTTCATAGTACCTACCACAGATATAGATTTACATAGATAACGCAACGATTTGTATTGAAACCAAGCGTGCCGAATTTTTAACACCTACTGTGACGCCATTAGTGACGGGAAATCCAAACCGATTCAAAGACACCGATGCCGCCGATGCCCCTCCGCCCGCAACAAGTCTCTCGAGGGATTATCTCGCTCATACTCATATTTTTTATATCTGTAGTCGCACGGACTGTAAGTTAGCGGTGACCAACCTTGACGCTTGGCCGGGTTTCGTACACGCTAAGTACATGCATTTACTTTATCTATGTAAATCTATATCTGTGGTATCTACCTACCGTATGGCTAAACGGACTCTTTATCTAAAGTTATCTACTTACTGTCACCTGGATGGGTGACGATTAGTGGCATTTACAACTAAGCGCTTCCGTTCGTACCTCGAAGGGTACGTTAAGCTGTGAGTCCCGGTCATCACAGGCGTTTAGCCATGACGAAATGAAAACGACACCAGGGTCGGCCACTAACTCGTACGAGAAGAAAACTGTCTACTTTGCTCTGTAACTTGTTTAATATTTCTACATAAAGAAATTAATTCGATTTTCCACACTCATCTCCGAAAATTCCCTATCAATGTGTACACGCAAGAATAAGAACATTTTGGCTAAACACTTTTGCTTTCCTCAAAATAGTCATACTTTTCACGACGAAAATACATAAAGCACGGCATGGACGTAACATTTTATTTTTTAAATTATTTGATCATGACTATATGTTTAGTGATGATGAAGATCGTGATTTCAAACTTAGAACGTGCGCCCAATGATGTCAGCGACGATTCTTATCAAAATATATTATCAGTTAGTTAGTATCTCACGTTTATATCGCGATAATTATTAAGCAAATTTATCTTAACTCCAATACAGCAATGTATGGAGACCCAACTTTGTGGGTAACTTATCTTTCGAATGATGGAGAAGGCTTCACTTTCCCTGCCGGTTTATTGCCTCTTTCTTAACTGCGCACGTGTATGGTTTGACGATTTGGCTAATGCGATGCCCGTGTCATACGTAAAACTTATACTCCGTGTAACCCATTTGGTGCCGTATCTTGTGTAATACAGTGAGGTTGGCAGAATATTGATGCCTACTCAAATTCATGCCCGGAACGGTACAGATTCAAGGGTCTTTATAAAACCGGTTATTTGTTCGCGAAGTTTTCCTTGTCCTTATCAAATTTTGATTTAAAAACACATACATTCAAATCGGTTTTTGCCCGCACCTCTTGCTTCAAGTGGACCGTCCAACACAGCGTCGGCAGCACAGGTTGGCTGTTACTTATTGATGGCACAGAAAGTTTAATTAACTCTCGGTGCCGCAGTTTAATTAGTTTCGCACTATTGTATCTGTATGATTGTTATTTTGTATCATGTTTATCTACGAGCTTTGGCACACACCTCTGCCGCAAATGAGGTAAATAGGACAACCAAACATTACATTTTACATCAGATTTTTTGTTGCCTCGAGATCGCAATGTAGCTGTTATTAAAATGATTTTAATAGCGTCTATGGTATGATCAACAAATGTAGATATGAACATTGACACACTTCTTCACAACATGTTTGTGATGTTTTGTGTTTGTTATTTACATGTAATTATGTCAGCGCTTGGCGGTTTGCTTTATCTACATCTGAAGTCTGAAACACAAATCAAAGAATTATTGCCCTATATATAGATGCCACAGTTTATTGTAGACAAAAATAAGTATTTAAACCTTTTAAAAAATGTTTAGATGAAAAATAATCACAACTCTTGCAAACTGTATTTTGATGGGATAAGTATTTGTGTTGCGGTTCTTTTTCCCAGTACTAAATCACTAATATAGATTGTAATTGGACTATTAAACATTTAATCTCTCCACTTATTTTTCTATACCACCAATGGCCATGGCCGTAACTAGTTATGTAAATACAAATATGAAACGTTACACAAACACTGCACGCAATTAACCTGTGTCCCCGGCAATTAGGTAAACGAGTTATCACAGATCAAGTAATAGAAGGTGAAATTAGGCAATAACTAAGTATCATAATATGAACGTTTTAATTACGCGTAACCTGTCACCATGTAAGGCCACCACAACTTACCATATACTGGCAAGTAACTTGACCTAGTTTAAGTTTCATGAGGAAGCTGGGAACAGGTAGAGTTTATATACCTACAGATGACTTCGAAATCATTAGCAATAATTTAAACAATGACTCTAAATTACATCAACAAATCTATTTATTTATTTGGACAATACAAAGATTATAAACACTTATACTATATTATAAAACATTAAATGTTTATGGTCTAGACTCTAGATTGAGATCCAATACGTGTTGACACATAGAAACAAAATAATTATTATCCGTGTAACGTTCCATACCTGTGTTTACATAACGAATCTATTGTTTAATCATAAATTTGGTATAACCCTGAAAATAACACAGGGTTGTTGAGACATGAGACAGGCACAGGCTCAGGTAATCAAATAGGGCTAATCAAAATAAATCAGGCTTAACGCACGTAATGAAAAAAGTATTTCTATGTATGGTGTGTTTTTCCTTAAGATTCGGGTTTCGTATATATTTTTTATTTTATTAAAAATGGGTTTGCTCTTGACCTCAATCTTGCTAACACAACAATCTTAACATGTCTTTTTATTGCAATTCGTCTTTCAAAATTATTAATTGACGTTCTAATAATAATTTAACACAAGTATTAACATTTTTTAATCTAATACCATTTGGGAAACTACCTACTCCATATTATAAACAGGTATTTAAAAATTAAACATTATAAGGCATGCCATGTTTACTAAATGCGCATCCTAAGGCAAAATGCCTACTTCCTACTAATATTATAAATGTGAAAGTTTGGATGTATGTATGTTTGTTACTCCTTCACGCAAAAACTACTGAACGGGTTTGGATGAAATTTGGAACACAGATAGTTTTTAACCGGGATTAACATATAGGATACTTTTTATCCCGATAATTCGAATTTTTTGTTACGTTAAATACTTCGCAGACGTAGTCGGGGGGCACAGCTAGTACACCATAAAACAACCCTCGGTCGACGTAAGCTCCGTGCTTTTTATTATTAACTTATTTATATTATCTGAATCGCATGTAGCGACATTATTGAAAATATTGCCAAAAATTTCGAATTCGTCTCGTATATTAAAGAGCCTCTCTCGGTGTATGTAAAATGCATTGCAAGTGCGCTACTTTTGAACATCAGGTCACGTCATTCCAGTTCTTAAGTAGGTGTACTGTACTAGAAAGTGCATCGTGCCGAATTTAAGCTTCGGTATCTTTTCATCGGATGTAGGTGGAAACTGTGCTTAGAATGATAATCGAGATCCTAAGATAAAATGCAATAGGTAACGCAATAGCCTGCAGAGTTTAATATGCCCGATGTCTGATCATGAATGCACTTAGTAATGATCCATTAGATGGAAACTGAAAATGAAGATAAGATAGAGGTCCTTAAGCAGCCCGACTCTCCTGGTCAAGCCATTATCAGCAAAAGCCTTTTCTAAGTTCTTCCATACTTCTTTTGCAGATATAATACCGTTTCTCTATAATATTCCATTATAAATTAATTCCAATTGGAAAAAAAACATATTTTTCAGGGAACCTTATAACGACTTCCCCAATAGGATCAATTAATTAATCCTACTAATATTATAAATGCGAAAGTTTGTGAGTGTGGATGTTTGATACTCTTTCAAGCAAAAACCACTGAACGGATTTGGATAACATTTGGAAAACACATATTTTATAACCGGGATTGACACATAGGATACTTTTATGCCGATAATCCCGAAATTTTTGTTAAGTGAAATACTACGCGGATGAAGTTGCGGGCACAGGCTAGTCTCAAACATAAATACTTCCGCTCGACGCTACTCGGTAGCATCAACGTAAAATATTATATAACAAATTTATAATATTTCCTTGGGTGACCGATTTTACAAAGACGCTATGATCGATCAGAAATCTCTCGTTACCCTGTAGGGCATTGTATACGCTTACAACTTATGCCTATACTTATGATGTCTTGTAGCAAAATTTTGTTGTTGTGTACACGCAGAATCTGTTCTTAATGTTATCTATACCATAACACTAACAACGGAAATGCAATGAACATAAGGTTTAAACTCGTGTGCCGACACGACTCAACCGGTTATCCGCTTATCAAACAACCCCTTCGACCTAAATCCCTTCACAACTTTCGCGTGCAGCACTAAAAGCGAATTTCATGGGACCAGTTTTAACACTAACTAGGTAAGTATTACTCCGCAAATTTTGTCGTAACTTTGAAAATGCAAAACAAATATTTTGTGAACAAACTCCTGCGATTTGTAATCCGATTAATGCAGACCGACAAAGGACAGACAAACATTGATAGACAAACAAAGAAACTTTATATTAACGTTTTTATTAAAGTAGAGCGCACGAAAATTATAACATTAACGAATTTCTACGACATTGGCCAGATTTCGATGACATAGCATCTATTGTATTGCCGCTAATAAATAGCTGTGTATAGTTAATTGCAGTATAACTGTGTAATCTATAGGCAGGTGACTCTACAATAAAACTTAGAGCGAAAGGCAGCTACCTCACAGAAACTGTGTAATAAGTGCTTAAGATTTTCTAGGTCGTACAATGTGGAATTGCATTAAAGGTATATGTTTTTCACACACCTCCATTGAAGTAGTATTAAAATTCAACGTGAAATATGACACCAAACAAGGCTTATCGCGCACAATCAAATACATGTATTTGCAGAGACAATACGACAGGAACTATGGTTTGCACCCCGAGTTGTATAAATAAACCTCGCCCTTACGTTTGTTTTCATAAAGCACAAATTACTATGCATTTTCACTAATTGGAGACGAAAACTCCCGCATGTCTGTTTATTCTAATTCGCGTGACGTCACTATGTTAATTCATTAAAACGGGGTCGAGAATATAGCGTTGGAAAAATACAAATTAGTTTCCCCAGCTGAGTGTAGATTTATAGCAATAGTTTTGTTGTTATGTTCCTTGATACAAGAAGCGGTGCGGTATACAGGTAAAACACGAACAACCTTGCAGGATTGTATTAGTAACATAAAGTCATAAAAATGATTTTTGATGCCATGACATGAATTTCGTTGAGTAAAATTATTATCTTTTTTGGGGTCTTAGTACAAGTTTTTTCAGTCCCAAATACCTATCGAGTGATCGAATCTTGCCATACATTTCACAGCAGCGCCCCTAGCGGAAATATGTAGTTTTACAGCGTATGGAAACGTTCAATGGTATTTAGAAATGTTCAAAACTCCTACTAATCCCCTCATAATAAAATGATATAAGGACTTGTGAAAATCTTTCTCAAGCCCATAAATATTTATTGATCAAATTTTATTATAGGTACTTGTATAGTCGTTTATGTTTAGGCATGAATATTTAATTGACTTAGTATTATTTTCATGTCGAATTACAATTTACTGGAGAAAATTGACACCCAGGTATTTTACTTTTCTGTGATTTTAAACCTTATTAGCACCCGCCAGTTTCCTTGTGCTTATTTTAAGAATTTTGGTATAAAATATTTGAATAAAGTTTCATTTGACTTTATGTATTGTTATAAAAGAAGAGGATTGTTGGAACTTATAGTTAGAATGTAGGCCGTTTTAAGAAATCAACATCTAGTCTAGAGCAATCTTGGAAATGTAATTATTATGTAATATCGGTACAAAAATGTACCTAATGTCAAAAGCGTTCTTAAGATCGCTCTCTGACTTGAAATTAATTTATTAATCTAAATATATATAACTCAAACGTGACTGACTGACTAACTGACTGACATAGTGATCTATCAACGCACAGCCCAAACTACTGGACGGATCGGTCTGAAATTTGGCGTGATACTCTGCAGCGGCGCCACCATGATAAAAAGTGACAGATCATAGTGGGAACAAATGTACGATTAACGTATATAATGTACGTATATCGTATTTTAATGTACCTTTCCCAGGTACCGAGATAATTGTCATTTTTAGTGGCGCCGCTGGGGAGTATGCTCTCCAGCGGCGCCACCTGGTTCTCATACTTATGAATGATATTGGCTGCTAAATTTTATTGGAAATAAATGTACCTATGCAGTCTACTATGTACATGTCAAAAAACATCAATATTATACAGTAGTTTAATTTATTTTGATCATTTATATTACCCTAAAAACGCCCGAACAGCTTAGGTTCACATACCTAGCACCGACAAAGCTAATGGTATTAGCAACTATATTCTATTGGAAATCAATGTTTGAACGCTATATGAGAAGTACATGTTAAAATATATAATTATAAGACAGCAGTTTATTTTTTTTTCATTAATTTAATGCTCCCCTAAAAATGGTCGTATACAGCTGAGGTTCACATGCCTGGTACGAACAAAGTATTATGGCTTAGCAACTATATTCTATTGAATATATATATACGAATTCTGTATGTTATTTATATGTTACAAATTATCATTATTCAATTCAAATCGTTTATTTTGTTCAGGCCTACGGGGGCACATACAAATTGTCAATTGTACATTAATTTTTTTCTTATATCTACAACCGGATCGGAACGCGACCTCGACTGAGAAGATCCGGCAAGAAACTCAGCGGGCTTGTCTTTTTACATGTCATATTTTTTTTTTAATCGCCAGTTGCTTATATTCAATAATTACAAAGGGTAGTAGATATTAACATAAATATTATAATAGCTCCAGTGTGTTGCCTTTTGATGTTAACAAGAATTACACAAATAATTCGGACTAGTAGGGCAGGCAATACACGCTACGCTTTGACATTATTATTGACTGTCGAGATTTGAGCTGCTTACTCCCAAGCTGATTTATCATCCAAATAATCCGAGATTTTGTAATAACCCTTTGCACTGAGTTTAGTTTTAATTAGGGTTTTAAACTTATTGATAGGTAAATCTTGGATTTCATTGGGAAGCTTATTGTAAAAACGTATACATTGTCCCATAAAAGAATGACTTATTCTGTGGAGACGAGTTACATGTACGGATAGCTTGTGCTTATTCCTTGTATTAATAGAATGAGCGTCGCTCCTTTTCTCAAAATTATTTGCCTTTTTTTTTAACGTACATGAGATTTTATAGATAAATTGTGACACAACAGTTAGAATATTTATTTCTTTAATTTTTTCTCTGAGGGAGATTCTTGGAGCTGGATTGTAAATAGCTCGTATAGCTCTTTTCTGCAGAAATGGAGCTTAAGTCAGCAGAGCATCCCCAGAGCAGTATGCCATATGACATAATGCTATGGAAATAACTAAAATAAACAATTCTAGCTGTTTCAACGTCGGTTAAATGCCTGATTTTTTTAACAGCATATGCCGCCCTGCTGAGTTTACCCGACAATTTTTTGATATGAGGACCCCATTGCAATTTTGCATCTATAGAGATCCCTAGAAAGACAGTTTCCTCCACAAGGTCCAATTCTGCTCCATTTAGTCGTATATTGGTTCCTACTTGTCTCACATTTGGCGTTGAGAACTTTATACATTTCGTTTTATTCTCATTAAGTAGAAAATTATTTACATTGAACCAATCTACAACTTTAGCGAGTGCGCTGTTCACATCGTCATAATGTAAAAGCTGTATTTTAATTTTAAATAATAAATTTCATAATATTTTTTTTAAATCTTCGCCAGAGTCGCAGGACGAACGGCGGCGCGGCGCACCTCAGCTATAAACGGGCGTTTTCAAAGTAGCTTTAAATTTAATAAAATAAAATAAACTGCTGTCTTATAATTATATGTTTTAACATGTACTTCTCATATAGCGTTCAAACATTGATTTCCAATAGAATATAGTTACTAATACGATTAGCTTTGTCGGTGCTAGGTATGTGAACCTCACCCGTATACGGGAGTTTTAAGGTAAAATTAATTAATTGAAACAAATTAATCAATCGTCTTATAATGATAATTTGTAACTTATAAATAATATACAGGATTCGTATATATATATTCAATAGAATATAGTTGCTAAACCATAATACTTTGTAAGTACCAGGCATGTGAATATCAACTGTAAACGCCCATTTTTAGGACAACTTTAAATAAATGAAAAAAAATAAACTACCGTCTAATAGTTATATCTTTTAACATGTACTTCTTATTTAGCGTCCAAACATTTATTTCCAATAGAATATAGTTGCTAATACCATTAGCTTTGTCAGTGCTAGGTATGTGAACCTAAGCTGTTCGGGCGTTTTTAGGGTAATATAAATGATCAAAATAAATTAAACTACTGTATAATATTGATGTTTTTTGACATGTACATAGTAGACTGCATAGGTACATTTATTTCCAATAAAATTTAGCAGCCAATATCATTCATAAGTATGAGCACCAGGTGGCGCCGCTGGAGAGCATACTCCCCAGCGGCGCCACTAAAAATGTCAATTATCTCGGTACCTGGGAAAGGTACATTAAAATACGATATACGTACATTATATACGTTAATCGTACATTTTTTCCCACTATGATTTGTCACTTTTTATCATGGTGGCGCCGCTGCAGAGTATCACGCGAAATTTGGCATGCAGGTAGATGTTATGACGAAGGCATCCGCTAAGAAAGGATTTTGATTAATTCTACCCCCAAGGGGATAAAATAGGGGATAAATAATCCCGAAATTTTTGTTAAGTTAAATTACACGCGGCCGAATTCGTGGGCACAGCTAGTACGTCCATAAGTTTTTGTTACAAAAGTATTTCCGATCCATGTTCCTGTAGATAACATATGCAGCATGTCTCCATGGACTTTGCTGCAATGTAGACTAAGAAAGAAATTACTACACAACCCACGTCCTGCATCTAATTAAGTATGATACAATCAATGATTAGACATTGTCGGCTCGCATGATCAAGCTGTTGTGAAAGTGATCTGTCCTAGTTTGGAAAGGGATGCCGTGAATATACTAATACTAACATACAGAGACATATGACGCAAGAAGGGTAGAAAAAGTAATCAAAGACAAACGTATCCACCAAATAGTAACTATAAATGAGAGGCAAAAATGGTCTTTTGAGAAAAAGTTGCCCTTTCACGTAGTAAATATAACTCAAATTTGGCAAAAGGTCACCTGGCAGACTTTCTGTATCAGACCCATCACATTATTCGGTATTCCATGACTGGGATATTCGGCAATGGTTCTACAAATTGGAGTTCGTACCGCTAATTCGTAAGGAGCTCGCACGAACTGTTCGTACGAGCGTTCGTGGGTAAAATGCCAATTAGGACGAAGCCTAAAGAATGGACCACTTAGAATACGGACTACACCTCTTTACACTTTACACAGTACATTAACATTTCGACGTTATTTCATACGGGTTTTGATTGCTTTTATCTTGACCTATGCCTAGCTTATACTCAATGCTACGTCATAAGCATTGACCATAACTACAAATGGCTGCAAATTAGTGTCATGTAATAATATATAATAAAAAATTCTGTACGATTGTGTCGTTAAGAATCGAGCTGAGTAGGTTCTCATGGTAATTGTTAGACATTAGAATCAACAATAGACAACAAAACATTGTTTGGCAAGGCAAGATAACTTAAGATATAATGTTGCTAATTCTATGTACCTTATACACTTATGAAAAGGTCTACTGTTAAAATAAGAAACTAGCTACTTATTTATATAACGAACTCGGCGAACAAGCGTTCGACCCACCTTAGTTGAGCAGTTACCGTAGCCTTTAGATGTTGGCTATACTAAAGCATTGGTCTGCCGGATCTCTCACTAATCGTACAAAACGTAAATAAAATGACTAACTACTTTATGCTGATATTCTGAAAAAGTATGGTATTATCCCAGTCAGCTAGCCCATGTGTGATCTGTAGTCAATGACTACAGCTTGACATTACCACAGATAAAAAGTATCAGGTAATAAAAAAAAAATCTGTCAATATTTTTTCAAGCGTCACTTTTTCATGATCACTTTATCGATGAGTTATGAAGAAAAATACTGCGACTGTCACAAGATTCTATTTATCATTGTTCTTTCAATGTCATCTTTCATTACCACAACTTACGTCATCTAGTCTTGTTTGTAGGTCTTTTGACAACTTTTGTGTAAATCCACACTAACCACGAGCCGTGTGTTACAAAAAAAGTTAAATAAGTGATGCACGAGTTATGTCAAGTTTGATGTTTTCGGAACATTTAAGGCTTTACGTCTATCGGGTCTAGCGCGTATTTTACAGTCTATGAAATTCATATTCAATTTCGAATCTTTCAGCATACCTAGCACATAACTAAATAATATACAAAAATATTCCAAATTGAGTGTAGTTTTCGTGAACTGCCAAAACCTGAAGTACACCCTGACATTTATACATCCGTCATAACTTGTAAATTTTCTTACATAACAGTCTAGCCGAGAAAAATTGAGCCTTCTGACGTCATACTCCAATTGTTATTTTAATATAACGTCTGTATCATTAGTGGCAATGGCAAGAGTCTGCCCGAAACGTCGCTACATTTTTAGGCACTAAATTCTGGAATGGAAATGGAGGTGCAAATAAAATGGCCACTTCACCCGCCGGTTTGCGTAACAGACGACTGAACTTTTGCGTAGTCATCACTTTGTATCATAAAAAAGAATAACGACGTGACTATGTTAAAAGTGCCGTAACAGCGTAATACATGTCGTGTGTTTGTTTTAAAAAGTCATTAAGGTACATAATCGCATTTAAAAATTACAGGTCGGGCGGTTACCCATTTATAATACCTCATTTGTCATAGATGTGATATCGCCCTTGAGCTATACGATAATGCGTCAAGTATTTAGTGTAAGAAACGCAGGCAATGAACGACATAATTCTATACAGGATTATTGGTAAAACACTAACAACCTTTCAGAACTGTATTACTAACATCATAAACAAGAGCTTTTGTTCTATAACTTTTTACAACAACAAAATATATTTTGTATGAAAGTCTGATTAATTAACTCAGATTAATTATGGGAAGTCATAGAACAAAAACGGTTGTTTATGATTTGAGTAATATAGTCCTGAGAGCTTGTGACTTGTGAGTGAGTGTTGTGTTTTACCAATAACCCCGTATAAGACTGTGAATCAAATATGACTTCCTATGTAACGGTGAACGGTTTAATAGATCAGTCGACGCAGACGCAGTTCGTTCACGGACCATTAGCGGCGTATGTTGTTCTGATTTGCCATCCGTCTACAAGATTAGAATTACAAAGCGTGTACTGAGAAACTAGGGAAATCTTCTTCTTATCGTATGAGCTAATTGCCAACTCTCGTGTCGGTGCTTTCAGGCCGCCCGAAGGCCTCCAACATGACTATCACGAGTGAAATAACAATATTTTTATCGGCTGGATGAGTTAGAAATTGTGATTTGACAATCAAAGCTGTGTTTTACAATTGACATGAATCTAGCGGGTGCGGTTGGCGCAAGATTGTGATGGCTTAGGCCTTTGCCCAGCTGTGGACGTCTCGTGACTTGGGACTTCTAGCAAGAAATATTAGAGGCAATTCTTCAATCAAACAACATAAAAATTGGATCATATATCGGATTGAAACTCTCAAAATTGAATGCACAAAATTGATGTCGCTTTAAAAATATTCTAAAACACACACACATCTGGACATGTAAAATACATGTGTTGAAAGTAAATCGATTTTAGCAACTTAGATCCAGTGTTTATCTATTTTATAGTGTAATCATAGTTCCAATTAATGTCATAATAAAGTGAAGGTAGAGCAAGAATAACCACTTTTCACCGCATCCGTTAATTAGCGAGTTGAAAACTTGTTCGTGCAAGGTGTTATCGGAAAATGATATCGTTTTTCACCCTCTTGGTTGAATATTGAAAGCCCGGAAGATACTTTACATGTGAATATTTCTGTTAAAACTTTAGCTACGATAAACTCAGTTCAAATGAACAGTCAAATGTATCCATATAACAGTCGTATTAATAAATCGATCGTTCTTGAGTACGCTTTTGACTTGCTATTTTGGTACTGGTAAGTATGACATTTCCAAGATCGCTTTCACACTTGCGGTAGTTTTATCAATAAGGACCTAAGATGAAGCCACAACGTATCTTACGTAGAGTCCACGGCACAACACTCTGTAATAAACGTGCAAAGTTTCAGTTTGTTTGCGCAAACCGCTTACAAATTTAGTTCCGATAAAACTTTGCCAACATGTCTTGAGTGACACGGGACCCGTTCCACCTGCTTCAAAGAGAAGTACAAAGTTAGTGAACCTTCTGTAAATAAATTCGGAAAATAAAATGCCCTGAGGCAGGCAGCGATAAGGTCAAAGATGGTGGGACGATTACTGCGAAGGGCAATTTAAATTTGGCGCGAAATTAATGCAGCTTTACGAAATACGAATCGCAGGAAAGTTAAGACAACTGCTTTATAAGGCTCTGATGAGGTACCCACAAATGAATAGTATTTTTCATTACTCATACTCTGAAAGTAGGTCTGAAGTTGCCTGAGAAGCGGGTTGAAAGTAATACTTTTCAGGCCCGGGAGTTTCGCTTTCAACTGACAGCTGTCAAATTATAAAAAAAAAAACTAGTTCCATTTTCACATTTCTATGGAACCATGTTCAAACTTTTTCTACAGTCACTCAATTACAGCACAATGTAAAATTGAAATAACATAAAGTTAAGTATTAATTCAAGAATATATTTTTTTAAATGACTTAATTATAATTTAGTTTCAACAATTTCTTTAAAATAACATTGATTTGGGCAAAGTATTTAAAGATGAAAATGAAAAATAATGGCTAAATAATGAAGTTGGCCGGCCAACGAAAAAAAAACAAAATAGGCGGCAATCCGATTTTTTTTTTAGAGTTGTAGAGTATTGTTTATACTTCCTTGTATTATTTCTTTAGCCAATTCCTGTTTTTATTTTCCTTGTATTCGTAATGAAAAGCACAGTGTTTACCTCGGGTGAAAGATTTATTTTGTCCCTCGAACTATTAGCGCCCTCGCTACGCTCGGGCGCCAAACCCCGTCTCGGGACAAAATAAGTAACTTTCACCACTCATGTAACAATGTACTATTTTTTACTTATGCGCTTCCCTGCAAAAAAATATAGATATTTGCACTTGTATAGTAAATCCATGTTTTGAATGCAAAACAAAATGCTCCCCGATTCTTATTGGATGAGCTACCGTTCAGTCGCAAACGAGGTTTTGATCTTATCTCGAGCGGAAAATTCAATTCTCGGTTGTGTGACCTTTTTCATATCTTTGTGTTCGAATGTAATCTCGGATTACTTAGAATACTGGCGAACCCCTGTCTCAAGGGATCATTACATTTAAGCCCAGAAAAGGATATCTTGACAACGTTATTATGTACACTTGTCGAATAAAAAACTGTTGAAGTATTCAGTTCCAAACTGTTATGTTCTTGCCTACGCCGCCGCAAGAAGTAAATACAAAATGAAATAAATGGACAACCATATATTGGTTGTGGACTTGCGAACTAAAAGCCTCGCAAAGATCTATTCAAATACACTCAGCGACAAAAGGATTTAAGGAAGAACAAACGCAGGACATCTGCACAAAGCGCTAGTAACTAAACAGACACGCCAACAAACACGTGTGAAACGTTCGCCATCCGTCCACAAACACGTTCCAAAGCAAGCACAATGCTGTCGCGAAAGAATTGGCGATAATTTTCTTTAAGCGAAGCCACAATTGCATTTCTGCAACTGCTCGTGTAATAGATGGATGTTCGTGCGAGATGTGGGCAGTATTTCTAACAATACGTAGAAAACATTGCGTCAGTGGTATATACAGAATATATTATTATTATTTTAGCCCTTTTTGACGTCCCACTCCTGGGCACGGGCCTCCCCTCAGCACGAGGGGGATTCAGGCCATAATCCACCACGCTGGCCCAGTGCGGGTTGGCGGATTTCACATGTCTTTCGAAAATTGGTAAAATCTTCTAAGACATGCAGGTTTCCTCACGATGTTTTCCTTCACCGTAAGCAAGTGATAATCATATAGAAATTATGATTCGCACATAGATTTCGAAAAATCCAGAGGTTCGAGCCGGGGTTTGAATCCGAGACCTGGTAGCCCGCAAGACGCGTGCTTAACCAATCGGCTATCACTGCTATACAGAATAGCATAGTCCATTTTACCTAGACGTCATTGTTATACAAAAACGTGCACTTCTTCAAATTAATTACGATTAGCTTGATGAACACAAACACCAGTGAACTATCCATCAAGTACACAGGACAAAGCAAGCTATTAGTCAACAAGTAACTAACTATAGACGGGACGTATGGTGGCTGGTAAACTTCAACATAGTTGGATGCAGTTTCGAGGCCCGGCTGACGATTAAATTAGAGGTTCAGACGGGCATATTAGACAGCAGCTCTATCTAACGGTAGAGCAAAATGTATGTTCTATATTTACCCAGCCACACGAGAAACTAAAATGTTCTGTATGCGACATGAAAGCCCTACAACCATATCCAAGCGGCGTGTGGGCGTGTGAAATGCTTCAATTGAATCTAGCCATCCCTAGAGACATATTTTAGGATTATTTTTCAAAGTAGCTTAAGTACTTAACAAGCTAGCGACTAGCGACTTCTAGCGAACCTCTAGTCATGGCAGAGCTAAAATTAATATGTTTATGTTAAATTTAGTATGTTTATGTAATTCTTGGTTATCTCAAAAGGCAACACACTGGAGCTATTACATTTATATCTACTGCCCTTTGTAATGATTAACTATAATAGCAACTGGAGATAAAATAAAGAAAGAAAGAAAAAACTTTATTGTGGCTCACAGGATAAAAAGATAACAAAAAAATTAAATGAAAAAAGTTACAAAATTCTGCGCTCCACAAACGGACCCAATTCAGCATGTGCTGGTTGACAAGAACCAGCGCTGGTCTTCCATTGGGCCCGTTAGCGAATTCACGGGCGCAAACCACAAAAAAATAAATAAAGATAAAATAAATAAATAGCTAAATTAAGACTAAAGGGCTATACATAAACTTCTAAGATCAGAAAAGATCAAAATGTTAAAAGACAAGCCCGCTGAGTTTCTTGCCGGATCTTCACAGTCGCGTTCCGATCCGGTTGTAGATATAAGAAGAAAAATATTACATTAACAATTTGTACGTGCCTCCGTAGGCCAATACAAAATAAACGCTTTGAATTTGAATTTTAAGATCATCTAGAAATGCAAACGCTGCTACTTTAATTTCCAATGCTTTCACTAAAAGGTTAAACCATGCCAGGGACCTTGAAGCGGCCTGAAAAATCCGAAACCAAGTAGGCCACTAGCTCATACCAAAGAACGGACTAAAAGCTAATTTGATTACGACAAGTAATCCATCACTAGAACTGGCAGTTGAAACCAAATTATAAAACTTAAATAAAATACAAAATTCGTCCAGGTGGATTTAAAACGGAACTAACGATGACAAATTACCTTCCGGACTGCTTTCAATTATGGTAATATTGGTTCTCCTTTTGGCAAAAGAAGCGTATCAAATAGTTCCCGTTTAGGAAAAGCGAATTTCTGTGGATTAGCTTTTGATCATACTGTCGATTCAGTTAGATAATTTTGAACTCGTTTATATTAACTTGAGAAATACACCAGAAATACTTATAAAAATGAGTACCTAGGTAGGTATATAAGGAAAATAGTCACCTATAGGTATTAGCTTTGCCCGCGGCTTCGTCAGCCTTAAAAGATTATACCGCCATATCTTGACCATATTAAATGACCTCCTTAGGTGGCTACGGTGATGCCGAGCTGTATCTATCGTTCGTCCAACCGAAATTAGTTTAGGTATGTGTAGTAATTTATGAGGCTTAGATTTTTAGTAGGACCTCAAGCTACTAAGCGGTTAAAACCACATCAAAATCCGTTCAGTAATTCTTGTGCCATGCGCGCACAAACAGACGAAAAATCCAAAAAATATGATTTAATTATGTCCGACCCATATCCCGACAGTTTTTTCTAGAATAACGGATAGACACGGATTTTTACAGTTAAATAATAGTATCTAGATATTTACCAAATCTGTAGTCATAAAATTAATACGTAACTTAAAGTATTCCTGTCTTGATTATATGATACGGCAATGAGAAGAGCGGCAATACAGTTAGTTTAATCTAGTTTAGTTTGTTTAGCAACGTAATCAGCACCACTGATAAACTTCTTTCGGTCAGTTAAGTAAGTGTAATGGACAAATTACTCCGTAATTACTTAACATCACAAAGGTTGAATGGTTTAATGTAACACAATTAAACTACAAGCTTGTCCAACGGAATGGATATTTTAACAGCAAATGCAATATTCACGCCTTTATTCTATCCGCTTGCGGATTAGATATTGATTTGTCGAGCTCGCCGTGATGTAGCGACCAGGCTAAACTGAAATAAATATCGGCTAATCAATATTCAGATTAGGTCGTGAATATTTGACGTTTTTCAAAGAGATAATAATTACACTTACTTATTTTTATTTTAACGTAGACTGAATGAAGGTTTATGCATATAGTACCTATACTACTACATAATAATAATAATTATAATAATAATTTTAGCCCTTTTGACGTCCCACTCCTGGGCACGGGCCTCCCCTCAACACGAGGGGGATTCAGGCCATAATCCACCACGCTGGCCGTCATTATTTTTATGTGTAAACAGATTTTCCTTTATATATTATGTTATATAAAGTTCTGTACATAGGTATATTCATTTTCTTATCTTGTTAATCTCGCCTTAGAAGCTCTGTTAATTGTCCACAAACTCCGTAATAATCCAAGTTAGATCCAGTGTGTAATCTTAGGACTGAATGTCGGTCCTACTGTCATTAAAACGGTAGTTAGTATAGATGTGTCCTCCAGATAGAACATATTATTATGCATTTTGTAATATGTACCCACTAAGTCTCTGTTAATTACAGGCTAATAACTCTATCTATAAATAAATGTGAAAGTAGGTACCTAACAATAATTTTACCAAATTTAGATAATAGGAGCGAGCGTCGCGTCCGCGTCGCATGCCTAGGCCATAAGAATAATAAACGACCTAGTAGAAGGGACACTCCCGCATTTTATTAATTGTGTATTTCCGAGCATCTACTGCGTTAGGCAGGTTTGGCATGCTTAACCTATATTATGTAGGTAGTTATTCTTATGGCGGTGACGGGCCATACCCGAACCTCGAACAAATCAAGGTGTTTTTATTTACTGAATATTAGTTGATAATGGAGGCGTCAAAAGCCTAGTGGTTAGATGGATGTCCCAGGTTCTATCCAATCCTGGCATTGAACTAATGACATGAACCACAAGCATTAGCTTGTCAGGAGGGGCTAACTCACATCGCTAGTAATGTATAATAATTAATTTGAAAACCGTTGCTTCGCTCGTGGTTGGCGCAAGTCCGTAACCACCATCAGGCTTAGAACCTTTACAAAATGGCTAAAAATATGTACGTAAAGAACCGGCACGGAAATGTCATCACCAAAGTCGATAGAGTCACGGCGCGTCTATTGATTCGTCAGCAGCCTCGCACGCTGCACGCTTTCGCTAAACGATATGCTAATACAGCCAATATTGATGTTTATTTTCAATACTATGTAAAGACGGGTACACACAAACGGTTAAGTAACAATAATCTCATTTTCTTTCCATTTTGTTACTTACTTTACAGGTATCGAAAGGGTGACCGTTGACTAGAGATGGGCGGGCTATAGGACAGCTTAATTTAAATGAGCTAAGGATTATGAAGCGATCATATTGGGTGAAGCGAGGCGGTTAGCAAGCCCGGCCAGCCCTGGCACGCGGTAGTCAACTGTAGTAGGCCTTAAGCAATATTTAGACAGAGTTTTACACTGAACATCTGTTTTTTACGTTCGCGCAATATTCGATTTTCAAACAAGTTGTTCAAAAATGAATACACGCATTGCATAAAAAATATCCCAATTTTTGTTTGATCATACATAATAGTCGAAGGAATATTAAAAATAACGTGTGTAGCAGTCCTCAGCATCTATTCATATATTATTGGTACATACATACAATAATAGCATTCACGTTTATTGATATAACGTTCATAATTGTGTTATATTAGAATGATGACAAAATAAATCGTGATGTAGTATTTTTTTGAAATTTAGCGATTTCGTGAAGCCTTGTGTTGCAAGGTAAAAAGTAAATGTTAAAAAATGTTCACCTTATAAACATAATCAAATAAGGACATCTAAGTACTTTTAACAATACAAATTTAATATGTAAGCACAGCTTAGTACATATTCGGTATTGAGTTCAACTTATATTTCCTAAGGTTCACTTCTGAACCGGATATTGCTTCCTAAAAAGTTACAAAGTTGAAAATTAACAATTTGGTTACTTTATTTTTGTTGGAGGAGATATGAATAAACCTTCGCGAGTTGTGTGATGACCTTGACACAATTGTGAACCTGCGCGACAATGACGCGACATAAACCACTGATGCGGGCAGTCTCATTCAATGCCCTTTTAACATTCTGCGCAGCCTTCTTCGCCAATCAGGCTGTGCTGTGACGTAACGATAACAAATTTTAAAAAATGACTTTTTAATACATGCGAAGGGATAGACCATTTCGCCACGTAGAACATTAATAAATTATAAATACGTAGGTACGTTGCTACAAGTAACGAACTGGAAACTCTACCAAACAAAAAAATATTTTATATTTTTTAAGTTGGTCATAACAATGCGCAAATTCATTATCAGCGCGACCAAAGATTTACATCCTCAAGTGATAAGATTAACAAGATAAATTGAGACAATCATTTGCGTATAGTCAACTCTTGAACTGATTCACATTAATTTAACAAGGTCCAATATTAAGACAAGAAACCAATAATTCAATAATAGACCGTAACACACCGAGATTAAGGTCAATAGTTAAATGAGACCACTTTGATTAGCTTCCCGCCTCACTCATAAAATGATTCGGCGTCTTGCACCCGTGACTTATTTAATTAGATGTAGCGACGTGACAAACTACACTCAATTTTAAATGTTTTTGTTTTTTCTTCGGCTTCGGTCTTGTTTACTACTTAATTCCATTTCCGAGCATCCATTTCTCTTGGCAGACATGTTTTTCCTTTGTTAGAATGTAATTAATTTATACGGTGGCAAAAAAAAATATGCCGCTATATAAGACATAGCGGCCCGCCCTGGCTTCGCACGGGTACGTTGCGGATACATTATTCGAGTTTTAGTAAGGATCCCTAATTTTTTTGAAAATATATTATAGACTATATTACCCGGGGATAGTGTAGCTTCCCAACAGTGAAATAATTGTTCAAATCGGTTCAGTTGTTTCGGAGCCTATTCGTTACAATCAAACAAACAAAGTTTTCCTCTTTATAATATTAGTATGATGTAGAGTCGCAGCGAGTAAAGACGAGTGGCCACATGCTAGAGGCGACTCATTTGTATTCGTACGAGTTTTAGAAACCAAGTACTTCTAATCCGAATGTATATTTTGTTGCCAATTAAAATTTATTAAAAAAAAAAAATCCTACGGTTAAAAAAGAGTAACATTTTCAGTTCTGAGTTTTTTTTGTAATGTGTCAAAGCCCTCGAAAATCCTTACAATATTATTCAATCAGATAAGTGTCTACCTACACTTTTTACTTGTTTTACGGTCAGCGAATGTTTTTTTGTAATTATATAGTGTACGCTCTTCAACCGTGATTGTCGCTGGTGACTATGACGCATTGTTCGAAATTAATAAACAATGATTAGGATTTAGATCACTGACTCTTAACTGCCTTTAAACCTAACTAGTGTAGATATTGAGATGATTATCTAATACCTACCTTTCTGAGACGGGACATTTTGGACCTGTAGATACCTATAGATAAGTACCTACATGTGATAAAAAAGCGTAAGAACTACATAATATTCCTAATTCGAATTTATAATTTATTTATATAATATATAACAATAAGATAAATACTTTAAAAAAAAGCAAAACATTAAAATAACCCCTGCCCGCGTGCTATGGTGCCAAGAATGCTGGCTATTTTGCCTCGTTGAATCGATATGCTGATTTTTGGACGAAGTAAGAGCCAGCTCTCTTGTCACATGTGGAGGCAATTTGAATTACCTACAGTTGAACCTGCATTAAGTCACTTTAGGGGGCATGCAGTTTAATTTATACCTATTTAAAATTGTTTCATGTGCCTAAAAGGCCATACCTAATAACTTTATTAATAAAGCGTCCAAAATAAAAGGCATTTTCAATTTAAATTTAAAGCACAGTTAGAGGTTATCCGTTAGGATTGGATCTCTAAGCCAGTTAGTATTCACGTATAGCTCGTTAATTTCGCGAAGAAGTCAGTTGTAACTCTTATGACACTGGCATATGGGTCAATTTGCAATAATTCACGCGCCTTCATGAAATGAATTGACTATCCTCGCCCACACGTAGTTTCAAACTTTGTTTAATAACTTGTTCACCCGCAAATTGATGTCAGTATGAATTTGAAACTGGTTAGTGCATTTATAACAGATATTTAACGACCGTTAATTATATAATTACTAGTTTCTGCCCGCGACGACTTAAGCTTCTAGCTTCGTCCGCGTAGACTTAAGTAAAGTATCATATGTGTTAATCCAGGTTATGAACTATATGTGCTCCAAATTTCATCCGAATCCGATCAGTAGTTTTGTCGTCATATGATAAAGACTCGTATTACCTGGGAATTCTATTGATATTATTGCGCTAGTTCTTCTTTATTAACCCCCGACGAAAAACGAGGGGTGTTATAAGTTTAACATGTGTATCTGTGTATCTGTGTGTCTGTCTGTGGCAACGTAGCGCCCAAGCCGATGAACCGATTTCAATTGTGTTTCTTTTGTTAGATAGGTATTCTGATCGAGAGTGTTCTTAGCTATGTTTCATGAAAATCGGTTCAGCCGTTTGAAGATCATCAGCTATTTTGTAGGTTAAAAAGCCACATTCACGGCCAAAACCAACTTCCACGGCTCGAATCCGATCGAAATTTGAGATTATTGGATTTAGATTTATTATATTTTTAAATGATCGTAATAGTCTGAACTGGCTTTTTACAATATTATAAATATGAAAAGTTTCCCTGATTCTGGAAAAAATGTATATTTTATCAATTTTTATAAGAGATTTGTGTATGAACTAAAGACGTTCCATCAGTCACGTGACAAATGATGGGATGCGCATGCGTAAATTTTGTTTGTTTTGTTAATGGTCATGGAAGTAATATTCCATGACCATTAACAATATAATAATAATTCCAGAGGGCGCTGCTCCGCCATTGAGAAAATATATAAAAAACAAATCAAATTTAAAATAATTTTAGCGTTATTGAAAATTCTTTCCCTGGGCTGCTCCCGTCCACCTCAACCAGAGTTATTACATGAAATTGAATCATAATTGATAATATTTTACTACGAATTAAACCTCCGTGGCATCAATATTTAGATTCGTTGTCTATTCTAATGTCAATTATTATACTGTCATAACAAAATAATGTCTCATACTTTTACACAGATTTTCTGTTGATTATTGTACATCTTAGAATATAAATGAGGAAGCCAAAACAAATGATTTAATGGCGCTTTCATAATCTGGCATCGAAACTAGTTGTACCAGATGAATTTGCGAGATGAGCTATGGATACTGAGCTACGGGAGCTACGCAAATCGCGCTAACATCATTATTTGGAAGAACTAGGTAAATTATACATTTGATGAACAGGTCATCGCATCGGGGGTTTTTAAATTTTCAATTTAGAGTTATATAGTAGTCTTTATGTAGTACTGTACAGTAGGAAATCTACGTAAGCTACTTACACAGTACATATTGCTGTCACTGATTGCATCCAACGACTGACCGAGAGGAGCGATCCGACGTCTATAGAAGCTTTGAGATGCAAACCACTCACTGGGCCTCAACAGATCTCTGGCTATAGACTGCACTAATGCTGTCACGTTCAGAGTCCCGTTTCATATAGGGTATTGTTTAAGCCATTGTCTAGCGTGACTCTTCATATATGTGATTGGAACTGAATTACTTGAAAATTGGCAATGATTACTGTTTTACTATTTCAAATATAACGTAAAAAAGCTGGCAGGATGACATCAGGTATGTACTGTTAGCCAACAATAGTGTTAATCACTTAATTCCCTCTGTGCATACCTTAATGCACAAATTAACGACATGAATTACGAAAGAAGCTAAGGCTAGCGACTTCACCCGCATGATTTTAATTTGGGTTAAAAGAACCACTTGTGATTTCAATCCCATGACATAGTTTATCAAGGCTATAAAAATATCTGCCTGAATAATTACACCAAAATGCAACTCGTAAAATATTCAATTAATCCCTCAGTTGAAATGCATCTCTTTAAAATATATCTGGCTTCCAGTGGCTTCATGTAGTGGCATTTTGTCACGATGCCTCGAATTTCATCGTTGAAAGAGAAAGGTTTTAAAAGAACAAGTAGCTGCATATAATTCAAATTTTAATCTCGGTATAAGGAAAGCCGCATATTGGGCAATATACATTGAGATTAAGAGCACCGGTTTTTGTGTTGTATACCTTGGTCTTTATAGTCGGTCAATGAGAGAATATAATTGACCAACCGTGTATGCATTGAAGTGGCCACGTAATTTGGGCAAAATAAACATTTAACATCAAGACCATGCATTTTAAAAACATAAGAGCTTTTGTTAATTTTAATTTCTCATTCACTATTACTTGTTATTATGTAGGTAAGATATATATACTTAAGTGTACATATAAGTAATATTTTATGTTAGACCGTTTCATATAACTGCGTATTACACGAAACTCAAGTTCTTAGCTACCGCATAATTGCATATCCCGCATGTCATGAAGCCGGCACAGATAATAATGTATCAAATTCACCCACTTTGAGATTTACAACCACTTAAGGCTAAAGCGCCCATCTAGCCCGCGAAGTTCAAATTTTTTGAGGTTTTTTAGAATTTTTTCAAAATCTGACAATAATAAAAGGCACATTTTGTAATTCGCGACAAAGACCGTGTGCAGTACATTTATTAATATATCCAACTTACTCTAAAACATTTCAAGAACGACAGCTATCCAGATAATCTGGCAATTTTTGTATATTTAGTGATTAACTAGTATCATGTCCACCGTGATAATATTTAGAGTAAAATAAATGTATTAATAAACGCACTGCATACTGTGTTTATCGCAAATCACAAAATGTTGTCTTAAATGTTTTCAGATTTTGGATAAACTATAAAAATACTCGAAAATTTTGAATTTCGCGGGCTAGGCAGGCGCCTTCACCTTAACGGGAAACGGTTATGGTGAAATATTGTTTAAAACAATCTGCCATAGTATCTTCTACTTCAAAGAAATTGAATAGAAAACAAAACCAAACTGCTTAGAGAATATTATGTTTTACTGTGTAACTACTCTTACTTATACCATATTAACACATTTCTGGAGACTGTCCCAACTCGTTTAACAATCGACGTAGGTACTATATAACTATTTTTATTCCGGTTAAATTTGCATCCCACAAGGAAATACGAAAATTCTGCGGTCAAGAGATGTACCGGTAATCGAATCAAATCTCGCTGGATATAAATGGCTCTTTCTACATTCTGAATACAACAAGACTTTTGCTTATACGCTTCAAAAACCTATTAAAAGCTACGTTTGCAAAGTATAAGCTTTTTTATTATATATGCCGGGGGATTAGATTTAGAATGTTGTTTTTTAATGTTAGAGTAGAGTCGAATTTATTGTATTCCACATTACAATTAGCTCCATCATAATGTAGTCTCTAACACAGATGTAATAGTTACTCCGTGGACATAAATAACAATATGTGTCAAGAATGTTTCGTTTGAAATATTTGTCTCAATCTTATTTCATTTACGCTGTAGTTGACATTTCTATTTTCCCACTGAAACCGATAATTAACCAGAAATGTATGGTAAATATGAATTCTCTTTTGTTTTACTGTTTAGCGTCGCCGACTGACTATCCCCTATTTATATTGCTATTATGCTATTTGGAGTGCTTTTATGTAGAAAGATAGGGTTGGTCAGGTCCATATTAATAAATTGATCAGATCAAGTCTGAGAGCTATTTTGGAAATGCCATTATTATCTCGTACCAGTACAAAATGGTATGTCTAAAGCATACTCAAGATCGCTCTCAAACTTGAGATCGATAAATGCGGGCCATAGTTACCCACATAAAAAGCTACTGATCATAAAGAGCTATTACGTGTTGTTACACGCTTTTTCACACTAAAGAAATACGTTCGTCATGTTTCGCGAATAGAATTAGCAACACAATGTGACATGTTGTAGGCAGATAACTGATTACCTATCTCCAAAGGTGAGCTCGACACAAATAAAATTGAAAATTAGTTGCTTATCTATCCTGAAAGTTCTGTGCGAGTACAGAAGATAACACATAATGTTTTCGCACAAGGACGAGCCGTGTTAGATAAATAATCGTCAGGGTTGCCTGTTATTTTAACTCTAGTAATTACGGTCGCGCAATTTCTGAAGCCACAAACAATAGCAATATAATTTTATTACATAACTATCCATGTCATGCTCTACGTGATTTAGTGACACCGGTCGCCGTTATGTTGGTACAGAGAAATTTCGATTTGACATTTTCAAATAAAAATGTAAAAATACTTATATTCCTGACGACGACCGTTGAAATTTTGCTGTCACTGTCGCCCAAGTTAGACTATACTCAGATATAATACGGTCAGATTAATATCTTTATTAGAATTTGGAAATACACCCTAACTATTTAATTATATTATATTATGCAATTTTGATTACAATACACAATCAATAATGTGGCATAATTCATCAAAAATACTTACTTTCGTCAAAAGTGGTCTTAAAATATAGATTTTCTATTTTTAACGCGTCTTTCGTCTCAGGTCATTAATAAGGCGGCCAAATGGCGAGTGGAGTGTTTTACACAATAGCTCAAATGAAAGCTGTCCTCCATTAAACTGTCTGCATTATTTCGATATTTCAATGGCGATATTTCAATCTATTTGAAGCTAGAACTAGATTTGAAGGGAGGGATTCGGGTTTATTTCCATTTAATTTAATTAATTCCTACTGTATACAATCATCCTACTAATATTATAAATGTGAAAGTTTGTGAGTGTGGATGTATGTATGTATGTATGTATGTTTGTTTGTTACTCCTTCACGCAAAAACTACTGAACGGATTTGAATGAAATTTGGAACACAGATAGTTAATAACCGGGATTAACATATAGGATACTTTTTATCCCGATAATCCCGAAATTTTTGTTACGTTAAATACTACGCGGACGAAGTCCGTGGGCACAGCTAGTATAACATAACATTGGACTTTAGAACTCACAACAAGGAGGTACTTAAGTAAGTACGTACCAATTTATGTCCAGATATAATTTTTATTTGGTAAGGATTTTTTAAAAATTCATTAATATTTAAATTAGAATGGAAATTTAACTATGACCAACATTTGTATCATATGGGTAGGTACTATTAAATATTCGCTAATTTAATACCTTTAGAGATCACTTTGGAAAATTTTCAAAGAATGCCAGACAGAATACTGGCGTGTATAAGTGCTAACAATGTTTGTACCTATTCAACTGTACTATTCTATTATCTGTTTGAAACGACGTATTTCTATTGTGTACTAAGTCAACCAATTCATGTTTTAATGAACTTTTTTTGAGATCGTAGTCTGAAAACATCTGATTTTGTATTTCAGTGCTACCAACTCATCTATTGAAGTAGCTAAAACTGGCGTTGTTACCAAAATGTTATTGATATTTGACAGTTTTGTGAAGCCACCTTCATTTGACACAATAAGCTCGTCTTGTCGTCTCTTTGACTATATAGTTGTCTTGACCCGTGGGCTGTTACCGACAGTTCCATGAAAATTGAAATATATTAAAGCAGAACTTGATACAAAACGTTTTTCAACGAACCTTATTTTGTTTTTAGATAAGTATTTAGGTACTTAGAAACACTTTCTACATACATGTGTTGTTCCCGAAAACGCTGAGAAAGTACAATTTTCACGTATAACTAGGAAATGGTGATAACATTACAATATTAAGTAGAAACACAATCAAAATCCTAAACATGGTGTATTAATAAACATTACTTATATATTGACTTGGGCTGACTATATCTAATCATACGATATCTTGATGAAACCGACACTTCTCGGTTTATGGCCTCTCGTTTAACTTGTATAAACTAATCCGCTGAAGTTTGTTTAATGACAATCTATTGACAGCGCTATGCCAACATTTCGCAACTACCCGACTGAAACCGTATCAAACAGAGCAGAATAGTTTCTAAGAGATTTGTATTGGAATGACGTTCAGGAAATACTGTTCCTGTTCTATCGACCGTAGCAATTACACAACATGCGTAACAGACAGGTGGACACTAGACGTGACAGTGTTTTACACATGAATTAGGTTAATTAATTCGTTGACTCGATGGTTGTATGACAAGAGACAACACATACAACACAACAGTTTGCATGGAACGAGATCATGCCCGATTCTATGTCACGCACGTGTCACGGATCATGTGCAGTATTCTATAAGTACTGATAAGAAGCTGTACCTACCTAGCAAGTTTATATGTAGATGAGGTCACTACTCATTAAAATGATGAGATATATATGTATCTTCACAAATAAGGTGATACGAAAAATGCATTAAAATAATATATCGAAATATAATAATAGGTAAGTAACACCACTGGCAAAAAAAAATATATTTATTTTCTCTTAAAAAGTACATTCCATTAGGAAGTAAATTAATTAACTTCTTCATTTAAATTTATTTCCTACGCCACGGTTCTCATTACAGGATACAATGAAAGTGCTCCGAACATGTTATACAGCTGTTACATTCTTGACATCACGAAAAAAAGTAATATCTAGTAGTAGGTACCTACTTTGTTCTTCACAGAGAGGATATTCTAATTAAATACCTAACTGACAAAGCAGGCAGTTTAAATATGGTGAACACCTATTATAATCAGAAATTGAAGAACCTAATAATAGTTATTGGCAAGCAACCAACTACACTCAATTACACCGAAAATAAATAAATCTTCACTTCATAAAAAGAGATTTCATATTTATTCGACAATATCATAAACATTTCGGTGTAGACAAATAAATATTACTGCATAAACCATCATAACCAACACACGAACTAGTTTCAGTGGATTATAATTCACCGCGCTGTTTACAACGACCGGACTTTCTGTTTAGTTTCTCGAAATAGGTAGTCTCCGACATTAAATCACGATCTTTACGGGATTCTAAATTTAAATTGTCGGAGTCACAGTAGAGACGCCAGAAAAAAATCTGTCCCAAATTATCACGTCATTCAGCGACTTGGTAGAGATTAAAATATTAATAAAAGTGGGCCTTGGCTGAGGACAGCTGAATAGGGCAGGCAGGGCGGGCACAATTCTCTAAACTAATTTAAAACGAGAAGACATGACTATTCATATTCTGGCCAAGACACAGTGTCTATTGGTATGCATTGACTATTCCCGATGATATAAATTTAATTTCTGTATCTTAATATAAGGAGCCTGAAGCTTTATACAGTCGTTTCAATGATACAGTGATTCAATTAAACTGACGGGAATATAACACATTATTAGATAAATTAAAAATCTTGGGTTTTATTCTAAGTAAATGGGTACATTAAGTATTCACAGAGCTAATACTCTCACTAGTTAAGAGTAATAATGCTTAGAACGCAAAATGATATAACCTGTTCAGTTAGCTAAGCCAAACAAACCTATACTATGTTTGACCGCAAGTATTTTATATAAAAAACTAGCGGACCCCACAGACGTTGTCCTGTCTTTTAGGGGTATGAAAAATAGAAGTAGCCGATTCTCAGACCTACCCTATATGCACACAAAATTTCATGAAAATCGGTCGAGCCGTTTCCGAGGAGTATGGGAACTAACATTGTGACACGAGAATCTATACATACAAATAAATAAAATTGGAGTGTCTGTTTGTAATATCAAAATAACACCTTTTCACAAAATGCATATGAAAGTACATACGATACCTATAGCAAAAACGCGAATTAAAAAAAAATTGTCTGTCTGTCTGTGTGTTTGTTCCGGGTAATCTCCGAAACGGCTGGACCGATTTCGACGGGACTTTCACTGGCAGATAGCTGATCTTATAGCGGGTAACTGAGGCAACTTTTACTTTAGGAAAACAAAATTAAAAATATGGGTCCTGTGGCGCGGGCTCAGAACGCGGGACCGGGCTTTATTGTTAAGTTAAATTCCACGCGGGCGAAGTCGCGGGCTCAGCTAGTTGTATATATAAGATAATATTACTTATAAGAGATTGTATGTGAAATACTGAATTAATACAAATTTTTGATCAGTTATTAATATTTTACATAGTATTTTTTTGTGTGTACTTAATCAAATTAATTAACAGCTTCATCTGAACATAAACCGCATGCTTAAACAATTGTTTAACAATTTATCCCTTAGGTACGTAGTATTAGATATTATATTATTATTATTAGATTCGTAGTAGTGCCACAATTGGAAGTTAACTTGTGTCTAACTACTTAAGTTGCACCTATTTGAAACGAAGTTAAGGCGCCTTGCATCAAGCAACAGGCAATAAGTTACAGAACAAACAATACACTACTTGTAAAACAAACGCCTCACACTTAACTAACTCACGGAAAGGAATCTTTGTTAGGGTGTTAATTTAGAAGAATAGTTACTCGATGTAACTGAGTCCTATTTGTTAAGTAACAAAATAAAATGTAGGAAATAGGTCTCGAGTGACGTTGACGTTTCTGAAAATTCGTAGGAACTAGAAATCCAAGTTTGTTATTTACGACTCTTTCGGAAATCGAAGCATCATTAGATAAGTGGACTCTGTTTTCCTTGTTAGCCTGTTATTTCGAACATATCTTTGGATTTATTGTTTTAACGCCCTCGGGTCGCCGATCAATAAAAAGATCATAGCTAATAGTTCCCAAGGGCTCAATCGTAAAAGTTAGATACATTCGATTACGGTCCCCTTCCTGGGGCGATAACACCCGTCTCTATACGCCTATCTTTTCCCGGTAACACTTGACCATGGGAATAGATAAATCTTTGTCTTTTATCAAAGATAATCTTGGACGGCTTAACACGTCTTTCAGCGGGGACAAAAATTTTGTTATAAATAAGATTATAGGAAGAGACTATATCAGAATGTATAAGTTCTTACTTAGAATAAAGATAAGTTTAACATAGAAGAAAATTAAGTAAAGGACTCCTCTACTATTAAGTACAGTATCCAGATTATACAAGAGAGTTGTACGTACGTACGTACTGATGCCAATGACGAAAGCCGACGGCCAAAAATATCTATCTGTGTGCGGTTTGTGAAGCTTAATAATGTACATTAAAATATGTCATCATTAAATCAATAAATCTCGTGTTATTTATATTTATAACAGTTCGGATTAGCTATTAAAACTTTGCGGAACATAATAGGGAAGTATCGATACATAGAAACCTAATCGTTATAGCAAAACAAAAAAGTTTGATTTCTAAAAACCAGTACGTATTTTTATTTCGCGGTTGCCTCTTTGGTGACGTCACATGGTAATTATATTTCTCCAGCCCATTGTCACCAAGGGAAATGGGAATGCTTACACATACCGTTCTTATGGTTTCTGGGTTTGTTGTCCATGCATTTTTATTCATCCTTTCCCACGGTTTCCCAGGGTATATTGAAACTAAAATTTTGGTCCACTACTAAGTCTATACTTAATAAGAATTTTGAGGGCAGCCGCATTCAGTGGTAGGTCGACACGTATTCATAAACAAGGAAATATAATAAGATCACGTCGATGAATGAATAGAATTGAGTATATCAGTCGGTGCATTAAGATCGAGCTTCAGTTCAGATACGTGCCAGGAATAAGAGATTATTTGCGCACAAGACGTTCATAAATAAACGTAAAAAACGTTAACGTAAACATTCAAGTGTAACGATTTATTTTTAAAATCAAGAGATATTGGTAAATGTGCTCTGCAGCTGGGTAAATATTTCTTGCAGCTGTTGACTATACAATATTCAATGTGCAAGGAAGTAAATAACAGTAGGTAGGTGTGTTTCCTGTAAAATTAGACTTCATAATTTGGAGAACGGAATACACGGATGCCAGCGCAGCGTTGCAAATCCTCACTTCCCCCAACGAATAGTCTATTGTTCTTGTGTAGGCAGACTCTGTTAAATTGAGATCGTCCTGTGATTAGTGTCTTTCTCATTTGTATTTCAACAGTTTAATCACAACTTGTTAATTAAGTACGTTTCATTCAGTGAGTAAAAAAGCTGATTTATGTAAAAACCCGACAGACCCGACAGTCTTAACTTTGAATATGGAATTCGAATTCTTCCGCTTTACTTTCTTAATTTGTTATTTAATAAAAACCTTCTCCTCACAATAATAAACACAACAAAAAAAGAATTAGCGAAATCGTTTCATCTGTTCACTCATGATGCGATGACCAAGGAAATAGAGATTCATTTATATATATACAAGGTGAAACATAAAGGGTATACAATTTTTTTTGCAACTTAACTTTGTAAATATAAATCTATCAGCTTTAGAGGAAACTTGAAATACAAAAGGTGTTACAGGGATACAGCTGTTGACAGATTTCATAAGTCTGCAAAACCTTTAGTACTTCAACTGTCCCACAAAGCCGATATTTTTAGATTTACAAACTTAAGTTGCAAAAAAAATTGTATACCTTTTATGTTTCACCTAGTATAGATAAGTAGGTAGTATACATCTTTACCTACCTTCAAAACCAAGTCGAGACGTCCAACAACTAAGGTTATAAATATACTTTATAGAATTTAGTTTAAAACAGTTGGAACTGCAATGTTTTAAGAGGACTGCAGTGCAATAAAAAGATTTGTTTAAAACTCGGCCCACAGTATACAGTTTGCAGATAAAAATCTTATTTTCCCGTAACACACAATCTGCCTGTTTACATCTTTGTACGACTCTGTAGGTAATGTGGCGAACTAAAATGCAGATAATGTTATTTCCGGTAACATATTTTGGGCAAAAATATCTACAGTATTTATAGCTTATCCCTTCCATCTAATAAAATGTGAACATTTAAATTTTTATAGATGCAAGTCAGTTTAGCTCAGAAGTTAGCAAATCAATAAGAGCATAGTAATTGAATGTCTGGATAAGTGCATTATTTTGTGGAGTAGTTTAAGGGAGAAAGAACCGTGGCCACCGAGCATAACTTCGCGGCAATAACCAAGGTTAGTTTCACTGATTTCGTGGCTTGAGCAGTTTGATTGAGCATCACCCCACTCAAGATATTGATCGACTATCAAATAATTTCTTAAGCTCGTCACGCCCCTTGACAAGTTACTTGCAACCAAATCTGGAATACCAATATCAACATTATCTTTTGTTGTATGACAACAACGTGAGGGAAAGCCGTAATGGCCGAGGATGCTAGAAAAAAAGGAAGCCATGCTCATTATTTTTATTTATGGAAAGGACACAGAGTGGATAAAGGATAATAATGAATGGCTATTGTTCGAAGTTATTCACTGTAATGTATTAAACATACAAATTGCGATCCGGGTTTTCTTAGCAACCAGTATTCCCTTTGTACGTTTATTTAAGGAATATATTAGTTTGTCGTGCCAGGTAAATTATAAGTACGAGTGGTAACTGAAATCAGAAGCATTTACCACCAATTGGTACATTGACGCATTGTAAATCTTGCACGACGCCAACGCTAGCAATTTCGTCAAAATTACATTTGTGCCTTGTTCGTGGATACACCCATCTGCCGCAATGCAGATACCATACTTACCGTTCTAATCGTTACTAATTGCGTTATAAAGAATCCACGTCAGATGAAACTCGTCCCGTGCATAATTTATTTAGGTGCAAGCAGATTAAATTCCTATGCTGCTTTTACACACAGTAAATAAAGATGTTTGGTAAACCGAAACAGCGATGTTATTTTTCAATACCAATTCTATTAAAGCTACTCCGTGAACCATTTCGTCGGTGTTTAGGAATTTTTGTACGATATATCAAACCAACAATCGTTTAACAATGTGGTAGAATTGTAGTAGTTTTTTATGGGACTGGTCCCGCCACACATTCCCACCACTGTTACTCCTGGAAACCATCGACAATGTTGACAAAAGTTAACGTCAAGGATGGTCCCTCGACGAGTTCCGGGAAAAAAAAATTGTCTTGGAACCCGCACGAATTTAATCGAAAGAAATAATAGGAGTAATTGGGGGAAAAAAAACACTTATCTCCTGTTCAAAGCGGGAGACAAAAATAGCTGGTATGGGCTGATTGCCATAGAAGCAAGACTGTTACAGCATTGGAGACCAGTTGCAAGGCATCAGAAATCGTAATTAGACTAATTGTACCTAAACTCGTGAGATGATTTTACTTGAACGCACGGAAATTGTAAAAACATAGACAGTTTGTACTTTTCAGAGACATAATATTTCCATGACTTCGTTGTTTTTCGTTTACTGCCGAAACGCTTGCTTGTTTCAAGTCTCGAGCGAATTGTCACGAGATAGAGCGGCTGTCGCGAGCGGGACTATGAATATTTATAGACATTCTTGCTGAAAATATAGATAGGTATCTTGAATGATGACGGCGCAAGCGACCGTTTCCATCGGAAATTTTACATTAATGCTATAAATAGAACACGATCCTCATGTTATATTTGAGTGAAACGAGTAATTCATCAGAGAAGTAAAATAGTTTTCTTTCACTATACTCACGGTATTATATATATGGGTGTAGCATTTATCGCAAACCTTTTGTATTGTTGATTTATCGTTCAATCTGAGCGCTAGGTAACGTTGGGTTAATACATTTTGTACCTACGAATATATTCTTACCTTTGATTCTTACCCAGATATTAATGTGCTGGGAACGGGCAGGTTCGCCTCAGGCGGGATCAAAGGTATTCCTTTTTGAACCATTCGTTACGTTACAAAAATAAAGCCGTACCTTATGCCTGCGTTTGTAATTTACCACAACAGCATCTTAGTAAGTGTTTAAAAATTGGGTAATTTTATATTTCAACTAGCTGTGCCCGCCGACTTCGTCCGCGTAGTATTTAACGTAACAAAAATTTCGGGATTATAGGGATAAAAAGTATCCTATATGTTAATCCCGGTTATAAACTATCTGTGATCCAAATCCGTTCAGTAGTTTTTGCGTGAAGGAGTAACAAACATACATACATCCACACTAACAAACTTTCACATTTATAATATTAGTAGGATATAGCCTTAATGTATTCTGTGCTTAAATCCAAAATCGTTTAGCATGCATCCTGTGCAAAACGGCAACGAAATCTTGTGTGAACAAACGTTCAACTCGCTTCCGAACTTTGCGCAACCCTAACTAAACTTGCGGCGCTTGCGGCCATTAGTTAATCATCGCACGCATCTACGCTACGCTATGTAGGTATGTGGCAGATTATGAGCGACAGAGCTGTCGGATTTCCGAGCGCTACTAATCTCATCTGGGTACCCGGGAATGGATTATGAATAGGGAGTGCATTAGTATTCATTTCAAAAATACCTGCTTGAATATCGTTCTAAATTTTCAACCATCATTTCTTAAAGGAATTGGAAAAATCTTCTGAAAATATTTTGCTGCGATTCATGACAGTTGCCTGTATTGATAGCTGGAAGTGATAAATATTTTTGAAACCTAAAAGGATAAAAACCTCTACTCAACTACCACTGTCAACATTGACTTTAGCCCAATCTTAAACCAATCCAAGTTCAATGTAACAAACTTTGCTTTTCAATATCAAACCGTATCTACTCGAGTGTATAAATGCGAAATGCGAAATGCTTTCAGGAAATGAAAACACACAATACACGCAATAAATGTTCGTGGAATCCGGATAACTTTCAACATGACATAACAATTACATTATGGAAATTAATAATCATAAACTTAATTACATATACAGCGTAATAATTATAAATATAATTTGATACTATGACTCTATGGGCTTTTTGGCCATGATCTAGAAATAAGTACCTACTTATGTAGTCGTTTGAAAGTTAAATAACATTGAATCATTTCGATTAAACTTTGTACTCAAGTATGTAGCCCTGCCTCGTCGCGTACAGCTACCTTTTAAACTTAGTTTTACTTACGCAGATGGAATGATGACACAATTTGGAACTTCCCACGGCTGCTAATAAAGATGGTACCAAGTTTATTGTGGGCTTCGGTTTCACTTTACAACGTACTTCGGCTTTAAAATACGATAGGGATAAAATACCTCTACCACGAATATACCTCAAGTTGTAAACCTCCTTAGCTCATTGCTTTTACACGATTGCCTACTTTTATAATGTCACTGTTTCTGTAAACCAACGTTATCTTCCAGGAATTTGGTTTTACGCCCGTTTTCTTTTAAACCTAAAACAATCCGACTATAGATACCATCTAAAGAAATAAATAATAAATAAATATCGCCAGACTGACACACTAACTGTATGGTCCCAAACTAAGCAACGCTTGTAATATGGGTACCGTACAATGGACTGGGGGCGATCCCAGTGACACCCAGACCAGGGCAAATTACGAAAAGGCCATTTCCGAAATTTACCATGACCGGAATCGAACCCGCAGCCACCATGTGCAGTGAGCCGAACGGCCTACGCACGAACCACTGAGCCAAGCAGTCGTCGTATGGTATAATTTCAATGGTTAATATAATGTAAATAATGTAATTATGGTATATTCTAGTTTTTTTAAACAATGTATCGTCATCATCCGCATTCTCAGAGAAAAATACATCGATGTATTTTAAATACATTTTAAAATACATCTTCGCATTTCACTCCCAGTTCTGAGGAGAAAACCGCAGATTCGCTACAAAAATACTCCTGTGAAATACATACCAGTGCCTCCTATTGAATAAGGCGCCAGATCTTTATTACAGAGACAGGCTAGACTGGCATAGTTTCAAACGGTCTCTCCACATGTCATGCACTTTAAACACATAATACTGTGCAACAGAACGGCCTGTAGAGAGTACGTCTCTTGTTTTATCTGTGCTGTAAATTTTGAATGTGACTGCAAATACGACGAGATCAAAAGTAGCGTAATAATTTATGGTTATGCGATTTTAATAGTTGTTATCCCTAGCTGGTTAAGCGTGTAATAATTCCAACTATTGGATATAGCATAGACGTCCAATTGCTTAGCTTAAAATACGATTAAATTCGTGCGGGTTCCAAGACAATTTAACTTTTCCCTGGGACTCGTCAAGGGTCAAACCTTGACATCATTATTGGTCACCATTGTCGATCCTGGCTTACAGGAGTTACAGTGGTGGGAGTGTGTGGCGGGACTAGTCCCATATAAAAAAAAATAGCTTAAAATACCGCTGTATACTAGATCTGCAACACAAACGTACATAATATTTTTTTATCTGTGAGCTACCTTATATGTTCCTAAATATTATTTTATATATACAGGATAAGAAACTTAGGTGCTTACTCACATAAGTATTTAAAATAGTTGTAGCCAGATATCACTGAGCTCTTCTTTCAAAAGCAGATTTGTTCTATTTTCGTGATGACAAACGAGATGCATAATTTCAGTTCCAACATTTCCATTATTAAACACTCCGATGTAATTCGAGGCGAAAATGTCGCGGTCCGGCAAGCATCGCTCCGGCCTCCGGTGACGGCTTTCAATTTTTTTTATTGCCCCATCCCAGACACTTGTTTCATAGCGGCTTCATTAATGAAAACCCCCGGTTTATTGCCATCGTTTCAGGACAAGCCAATTTTATTAACTTTACCTAGTTCGTAAAACACCTTTCAGTGAAATTCGATAGACTTTATTTATTTTAACCTATTTTTTCCCTATAGGCATTTAAGTATGTGTAATTTGTGTTTCATTCTTAATCATTATTTGAGCTTACTTACAAACAAAAAGTTTTGCTGTCAACGAGGCGTAGCTGCAAACATGGCAGAGTGCCAGTATTGACCCCGGGCGGGTTTAATACATCGACTGACATTACACCAGCATCCCTGTCAATACTGGCACATATCTACTCACTAGAAGACACGCCTTGTTCTTATCCAAGTGTACATAAGATTTTATGAACACTACGTGTAACTGGGGTTATCGACTAACAATATTTAACCTACTTGACGTCATTGAAAAAGATGACTCAAGTGAACCAAACCGAAAGCAACATATCTTATGCAAACATTGTTATCAGGCTTGTAGGATAGATACATCTTAATCTAATCTACAATATTTTGCGTTTCAGACACTCGGTGGACTCGGTCGCGTCGTATTCTAGCCAGAATCACGTTGACCGTATAAGGGCACAGAATTTCTCAGCGGCTTCTTGTCAAGACGAAAGCGACTTCGGGTCGATCAAGACAAGCCTCTTCAGACGGGCGTCGTCCAATTTGGAATATCCAAATAAACGTCCGGAGAGCGTCACATCCAACAGCAGCTCCACAAGAAGCCGCCTTCGAGAACTTGTCGAAAGGAAATCGAGTCAGGACGAGCACAAGTCTGCGGCAAACACCGTCGGTGATATTCAGTACTTTGACAACCCAGCAGAAACATTAGAGTTCGATAATCCGCGCAATTCGTTAGAATCTAAAAAGAGCCAGGAGGAACGTCCTAAAAAGAGGAAACTGTCCAAGTGCAAAGATAAGGAGAAAGATCAATGCGAGAATAAGAACAAGAAACACGAGAAATATCAAAGCAAATTAGCCGAGTATTACAAAGTACCGGTACAGTTACCTCAGGACGAGTTCTATCAACATTTAACACGATCCAAAGCTGCAGAAGAACTGGTACAAAAACGATTCTCAAATTCAGATACTGAGTTTAGCGGAAGCTACGGAAGATTGTGCAAACATAAGGAACCAGAAGGCGCTAATTTGCGACGCAGTCGAAGTTTGGCAGTGATTAGAGAGGAAACCTTTACTGATCTTCAAATCCAAAATCACGCTAAAAGCAAAAGATCACAGCTAATACCCCGTGCCCGCTTATTCGACAAGCCTTGCTTCAAAGACAGGTAATTTTATTTACTAGTTTTTGTCTGGCGACCCCACCCGAGAAAATACTTTTAATAGTAATTGCTATCAACTGGATAAATCCTTATTCAAAGCACATTAACTGTTTTAACATGATGGTCGAACTGACAAACATCACAAATTTCTCATAATATTTATAAGATGTTTGCAGTCTGCTACTTATCGTGAGTTGACGCCATCATCCAGTAATGCATTTTATTTTTGTACGTGATTTTAAATCCAATGCAAATGCGATACGCTATCTTAAAGAGCATGTTTGTTAACAACCACATATTCCTGAACCTTTTTAAAAAGATTCATTCGATGTATTTTAAAAGTAATCTACTCGTATATTGTATATGTTACAGTATGTGTGTCGTAGATTTTTTTTTACTGTGCGTGTATTATGTTACAGGTTGACAGGACGTGCTAAATACCAGTCTAAAGAAGAAGCTTTAGAAAGCATCTACATCGAGAGCACCGCTTCTTGTTTTGGTGATATAAACGCGCAAAAAGTCAACGAGAAGTCGGAAACTACAGAAAACAAATCAGACAAAGGTGACGCCGCATCCCAGAACGAAAGTCGCTGCTCGAGGTCGGTAGGTGGAAGTTGGCCGAACTTGAACGAAGAAATAAAACAAACTATCCTTTCTGAAGATAGCATCGGGCATTCGCGTAATCCGAGCGAAATTGACAGTTTAGACTCGAATTACGTAAGAAAACATTATAATTTTGATGCCCACAGAAAAAATTACAAGGATAGCTCTCCTGAAACAGACCGATCTATAGCATCGCTTAATCACAGCAAAGAATTATATGTAACTACTGACGAGCACGGTACAGAGAACGAAGATAGAGATAGATCAAAAAATAACACACCTAAGTCTGTCATAAACGATAATCTTACACGAAGCGAAAAGGAAAAAACCGCCGAGCAAAACACAAAAACAAATGATATAGAACAACCTTTAGACTACATTTCAATAAAAAGTAACAACAGTGAAGAAAAGACAAGTCCTAAACCTAAAGTCGTAATACAAATAAATGATCAAATAAAAGAAGCACACAACGGTGATGATACACAATCATTAGCCTCCGAAAACGACGAAATTCTATCAAGCCCGCCAGATAGCATTACTTCTTATATTTCTATTTCAATTGCTTCATCAGATAAATCGCATAAACTAGAATACTTAGCTAACTCTCTTGCTGAAAAAATTGACGAGTACTGCGATACTCAATTTAAAGAAAATAATTCTATTACATTACAAACAAATATTTCTGACAGTAATCATCAAGAAATCGAGCCAATATACACTAAAGTTGATAAAAAGAAAACGTTTGCTGATATTCGAAGAGACTCTTTCCTGAATAAAAACGGCAATTTATTCAACGAAATTCTACAAAACCAAAACAACGAAGTGTACGTTAGCAATACGTATATCGAAAGTGATAATTACTCTACCAAGAGCCACTGCAATTCTTCTAAAAACATAACTACCGAACCTTTTGTGACTACGCTGATAGAAAATCAATACTACTCACTTCCTGATATAAACATAAGCAAGTGCTTAAGAAAGTCTGAACGAATTGATGCTCAGCTAAGAGAAGAAGATCCGGAGGATACACCGTGTGAAAACACCTATGAAATAGCACAAACACATTTCCGAGAAATATTATCAAACAAAGTCACCGAAAATTACGGACAATTGAATAAAACCTACGTGAAACCTACACATAATATCAAAATTCAAACCAACAATTGCATATATCTGCCAGACTTTTCAGATTCACAATTATTACAAGATTTTACAAAGTTAGAAGATGATTTAAAATCTATCATTACTATTGATAGTTCAAATGCTGATGATAAAGATTTAAATTACCTCCGTTCAGACAATCATCAGAACGAAAGGGAAATAAATGAAATAGAAGGCACAATAAGAAACAATAAAGTCATAACAAAATCTGAAAGCTTAAAAATATCTAATTCCAATTATAAACCTGAGATTATTATAAAATCCTTATCAAACGACAACATAAATAGTTCAACTCAAAAGAAGCCACGAGTCGGAATAAAGAAACATTACTCATTACGCCAACGGGAACCAACAGAGGACGAAATTAATAGAATACCTAGTCCAGAAACAGTTGAGAAAAGTTTAACAATACCGAATGATAATATTGTCACAAAATCTGTGAGTACCGAAGACACGAAAAGTCATTCTTTGTTATCACGAGTACAATCATTCAAAACATCAGCAGAATCTAATATTGAATTGGTTCCACTAAGTGGTCATCAAACTATAGTTATTGATCCACCACTTACTCAAAATTTTGTCGAAAATAACAATCTGCAAGTATTAAATTTGCCACAAGAATCACAAATCAAATCTACCAAAGTCCAAACTGTGTTAAAAAACGAACAGAAAGTCATATCTCCAGAAGAGCTAATAGAAAATATCAACAACACAAATAACAACATAACTGATAGTTTAATTGATACTTGTAGCTATTATACGCCCAAGGACCCATTTATAAATATTAAACTAAATAAAGTAGTTAAAACTACTATACCCAAACTAAATAAAGAAACCAGCGAAAAGATTGCACTTGCTCAAAATAAGTTTAAAAAACCACCACCAAAGCTGGTAATAAAAGATAATCCAGAGACACCAATTTCTACATTCACAAAAGTAAATTCAAATATGACTCGTCCTCAAGTCTTACAGGTAGTTGATTCCAAAAGCAAAAAACTAAAAATTCAAGGAAATATGCAACATAACATCACGACATCTAATAACAAGATGGAGCCATGTACCAATATAAAAGAAGTAATCAAAGACCTTAAGAATGAACCCAAAAGTGATAATAACTTCAGAGAAAAATTAAATAATGCAATCAAAACTGACATCGAATTCCAGGAAAAATTGAACTCTGTAAAGAATTATTGGTCGAAGCTCACAGACAACACTCCAGAATTAAAAGACGATAGTATAAATACAGATCCCAAAATAAGGCAAGAAGATTTGAATAATAACGAAAAATCCGAAGAAGTAAAAAATCAGCACACTAATGACGATGGAAAATGTTTATCTGAAATATCAGTAGGCAGCATAATTAAGTCTTTAGAGGGAGTAAAAATCGTAGACAGTATACGAAAAATAAGCCACACAAAATTACAATTATGGAAGGATGAAACTGAGAAAGTTAAGAGTGATTCGGAAATAGAGGAATCTACCCTAGAGAAAATTGTCAAAGAATGTGACTCCAACACTTATGAAAAACAAGATGTAAAGAAAAATGAACTAGATCTATCCAGAGATACACCAGAGATAGAAATAGTAGAATTAAGCAGCGATGACAACGAAAATCCAAAAACCCAAGCAACACTTATCAAAGCTAAAAGTTATGAGAAAGGATGCGACGATTTTGATCACGTTCGTTACAAGGTAATGAAATCAGAATTGTTCAAAAATAGTATGATAGCGAACTATCGCAAAGAAGCACAATTCGATGGTTTACTTCAATATTTGCAAGATTACAGTTTCCAAGAACTATTGGTAAACAATAACATAGTAATTATTGAACCAGTTAGAACAAAAATTGAGCCAGCACCCAGAAAGAATACGGATACGTGTAAAATTCCACCAACTTTACTTAAAAAGAGTGACAATGCTATCCAAAATGATAAACCTAAAAATGCCATTAAAAGGCATTTCTTCTATCATCCGATCAGAGTTAATAAAGAAATTATTGAAGAGGAACTTCCGAATCCAGACACAGTAAAAAAAGTTAGAAATCTATTTGAAGATACTTTAAAAATGAAAAGCCCCATGTCTCATGATCCACCGCTTATAGAGGAAAACGTTCGATTAACGAGACGAGCCACATCTTATAGAAATTTAAACGAAGAATCAAAAGGGAACAAGAATGGCGGCAGAAAAAAGGTCATAAGACAATTGACAATTGACACGAACTTCACTCACAAGAAATGGGATAATGCTAGTCTTTCAAGCGGAGTCTCGAGTGGAGATCTCAGTTCTAACAACGAATACGAAGCCGACGGTATAAGTCCGTATTCACAAAAAAATTTAAAAGACAATGAATACAGTTCTAGCGAAGAATACCTCTGTGATTCCATGAATCAAGACTTTTGTTGTGAAAGCCAATATGTAAGCCCCGACATCCTGAGAAAAATAAGAGAATGTGGAACTTCAGTAACTTATTACGGGGGAAAAGTGTTAAACTCCAAAACCGGATCGTCTTTAAGTCCTATGACGAAAGCTATAATGGATGAAATAAAAAGCCTCCAAAAGAATTGCAGTCGCGACTGTTATTCATGTCAGACTAAATGTCGAGGAGATAAATGTTCATGCCTTGTATCCGATAAACATAAACAAATTATTTCTGATAAACATAACTCAACTATAACACCAATCACAGTCAATCAGAATCAAGACAAGGACAAACGCACCGATAATTTTCCTGGTTTCAAATTCAAACTAGTGAAATCAAATAGCTGTAGTAGCCGACTAGAGTTAACCGGTACCGACGAAAACAAAAATCCCCGGACAAAGTATAGGAGACAACTTTCGAAGGAAGATCCTCCACTACATAGTGATGATGAAAATTCTGTAAAAAATAAAATCTGCAGATTAGAAAGCTACAGTAAAGGAGTCAACAAAACCCCGTTTGAGCACAAAAATAATGAAATAAAAAGAGATATAGTGAAAGCTAAGATCGAAATGATCAGACAAAATGAAGTTAATATAAAGAAAAGCGAAACTTCCCCGCAGCAAAAAAAATATCCAGCCACTAAAGTCAAAGCTGAAACAGCACTTGAAGAAAATGAAGAATCTACAGATATTTCTCAAACATCGGGTGAGACAGATAATTCTGCCAATCAAACGTTTGAATCGAAATTTTATTACGTGAATGACAATTTGGATCAAACCAAGGAGACAACGGGAAAGTTCGGCGAAATGGTCTTTGAAGAGTTCGAAGTTTTAGAATCGTGTTACGATAGTTTAAATAGCAATAAGTCTTTTAAATAAAAACATGTATAATAACATTTTTATTATTATAAGCTTTTGCTTACATAAAATGTGATCTGTATTCGAATAACACTATTAAATTATTGCTAGTAAACTTAGTACCTACCTGTTATTAATATAGAAAATAGACAAGTATCTAATACAGATTATAATATTATGTATACATTTTAAGTGAATGGTAACAAGCCAATAAAAGTGTACCGTATTATTTGGTGATGGTCTCTTGTTTTCTGTATTAAATGTATTTTATGGATGTTGTGTGTTATTTCTTCTGCTGAGCCCTTACCGTCAGATATTTCGTGGTCGACTTTCGTTGGTGTCGTTTTGGATCCATGTACACATACGCCTGTGAAGAAGGAACGGCGGGCAGGCCGCCATCGTCGGCACCATGACTCCTGGTGAAACGAAACAAATCATTGTATCATCCATTAATTTCTAGTTGACATTAATTACTAACGTAATATACACAGATCCTAACGAAATATGATATTTGACGACCGCTTGGCGCAGTGGTTCGAGCGTAGGCCGCTCGGCTCACTGCACATGGTGGTCACGGGTTCGATTCCCGCCGGGGCAAATTTCGGAAATGGCCTTTTCGTAATTTACCCTGGTCTGGGTGTCACTGGGATCGCCCCCAGTCCATTGTACGGTACCCATAGTACAAACTTTGCTTAGTTTGGGACCGTACAGTTGGTGTGTCCGTCTGGCGATATTATATTTATATTTATTATTTATTAATATTCGAATTAGGTCTGTTTCATGGCCTGTCCTGTCAACATCATTCGTGCAGTAAGTAATGTTTAGGATACCGATTGGCAAACCGCCATGAAAGTGCGACCACTTCCAAATTAAAATAGCAAAATATTCGACGTTTCACTGTAAGTATGACGTGGGGGGTACTATGCGTATCGAAAGATAATAAATATTAAAATATCTGCGTGCAAATTAAAAAAGCACAAGAGCTTTAATCAACAAATTTGTTATGGAAAGTAACAGAATAAAATCATTAGCTAAATTAGTTTTGGTAACAATTAACTAATTGCTCGTGAACTAAATACTCGTAAAACTCAATAAATGTTCTAAATGAATTTGTATAGATTTTTATTTTCCCTTTTGGCATACGCATTGGCTTAAATAATTTATGCGCATGTATTTTTTCATTTATTCTAAAAACTCGTCATCATGCATGTTTCGGGAGGGAATACTAAGCATACTTCTGAGCCGCAAGAAAAATGCATTTACACTAGGTACTCGGTTGGATGGGACCGATGATGTCATAAGTAATAATAAATAAAATAAAATGAGTGATAAAATAATCTTTGAAAAGTAACATAACAACACCGCAGATAGTATGAAAGTTATTTGATTTGAAGTCAGCGGTTATACTCATACTCTGATTAAAGTAATTACAGACCATTGTTTTCCCTGATAATAAAAAAAACCTTATTTTCTACACTAATGTCGCAACTTAGTAATTTCTTTATAAACCTAACTCGGAAGATATTGGTGACAATATTATGTTTAAACATTATAATTATATTTTAAAACAAAAATATTTTAAAATAACCCTGTCCGCGTGGGATGGTGCTAAGAATGCTGGCTGCATTTCCTCTTTGAATTGATAGCCTGATTTTTTTGAACGAGGAAAGTGCCAGCACTCTTGTCACCTGTGTAGGCAATAAGTAAAATTTAGAAATAAACTGGTAATAATCAATCTTCACAGATTTTTATGGCGTATTTTTAACAGGTGAGTATGTAACATATCCCTGAACATTAATTTTGTAAAGATGTAACGAGGTCTATGCACGTCAAGTTCTTTTGAACAACAACGTACTGAATATCTTGGCACGAGGACGAGCGTTGCAAATAAAACAATGTAAACATTAACATCCTTATGATCATCCGTCGTGTTGTAAACTAAATTAAAAATAAATATACTATCTAAACACAGACACATCATAAACACAGCACTGAATGGATCTCATTTCCAACCCAAAAACGTGATTGAGGGTCCTTTTATCTCCTAATAATTCCTGCCACAAAAAGGCTATACCTCTGGATATCATCAGGAGACGTGAGTACAGCTATCGGCAAAAGCTGTAATTTAAACAGGTGCCTTTGATGTATCATCCTGTGATCAACTGCACGAAATCTCGCCAAAAATACGCCATTGTAATATGAATCATGACAACGGCACGTCCGGGTAATTTCAATTCAGTGCATTCTTTTCGTGGCTTGTTTGAAAGAGAGGTAGCGTAGTGCATTCAATATTATAGTATTATTTATTAATAAGAATATCTTGAAATTGTGTCATATCTTAAAAACCATAAAGGTCCAAAACTTTTATTTAAATACGTTTATATTTAACTCTTATCATTTTTATTATATCACTGACATAAATATATATAGCTTATCTTACGATTCGTTCCTATCGACATTGTTCCCATATAACTTTGCGATACCCTTGTCAATACCTGCATTATTAAAAATGCGTTCGGCTACTATAAGAACTATACAAAGTCCATATCCTATTCATTTATTATCAAACAAACTTGTACAAATGCAGGTTGAAGGGCAATGAACTCCGAATTGATTGTGTATGCCGCATAGCCTTGGTTACAATACTTGGTGTCGAATGAATCATACCGTAAGTTAGTCCTTATCTTCAGTTACTTCAGCTTTAGCTTCAGTTAATGTGAAAAGGCACCATTAACTACTTCCCTGAGATAATAATCGATAAAGTTTATGTTACATTAGCGCATGGTTCCATCTAGCTAGATCAGGTATTCTTATTATTTTGACCCTTATGATCTTAATGATCAGGCAGTTAACGTTATTGAGAAAGAAAGCGCAACATACGCGCTAGAATTACATTCCTTATAAAATAGTCGAGCCAAAGGATATATAGCCGAAATTAATCCTAGGCAAAGATAAATAGACTGAGGGAGACTGAGTTACGACTCTCAACAACCAAGTTACTTATTAAGCCTAAATCTTATCCTAGGAACAACGCTAATATCTGATAATGAATTGATAATGATAGAATGTTTATCAGTCATTCATGTTTGGTGTTGTATCACATAATTTGTAATACAATCATATATCTTGTTTATTACGGATTAAGTAATATTAAAATAAATTATCATTCGGAATTATGTACATAAATCGTACGTATTACGTATGTGCTTACATAATCTTTTACTTCAAAGGAAGATTTACCAGCTTGGTAAGGGAAACCCGAATTCCAGCGCCCTGTAGGTACTTTGTTACGTTTAGGTAGAGTAACGTAAATTACACAGGATATAATACTTGTATATCTGGCCGATATCATATTTATACGACTCATTATGTTGTAGTTCGTTTCAAGGTTAAATGTCATTGTTAACTCTAACGGTAAAACGTCGACGAAATGTGTATTTAGGTATAGAGGTACAAACCATTCAGGGTATAAAAAATAAAGATGCGAGCAAATTGCCACCTATGGGTGTGCTTTGCTTGCTTACTATGAAATTTAGTGTGCCAGTGAAAAAATGGAAAAAGACGCTTTGAGAACAAGGACGAAATCTTGGCGTGACACTAATCTAACCAGATGACAGCTAGTTCGCCCGCTATGGACTCGGGAATATTCCCGAGGCATATTTTTCTGATTCAATTCCAGCAACTCGCGTTAAAATAAATACTAAACAGCGTACTACAAGGAAGGATAATCAAATAATAGGTACACATAATTGACGAGCCGCGCTGCCGTAGCGAGCGAGCGGTACATTTACAAACGTGAATAGTAAATTAGAAATGTTCTAATTGCAAAAGGCAAGAAGACGGGATCCTGCCAGATTACGTCACTTGTTTTCCTTGTCTCTTTAATTTCCCTTGAAAACTCATGCTCTTAATTATTTCAAGGCAGTCAAAGAACTCTTAATAATGCAGTGGATTTGGTTTTGAAATATGATAAGGGAGACAATCTTCAATTTGGATCTAGAAAGAGACGGCTGCTTTATTAGATGCGTTCTTCCCCTCATGAGGTGAGTAACACTGCTCCGCATGATATCATCATCTCACAATGGCCTTTGGATCTCTTTACTCTTTGACTCAAACCTCTATTCCATGCCACATCATCCAAGTAACCAGTCATGCTGAACACAGCAGGGTGATTACAATGCACTTCAATTTTTATCTTAAATCCTAATAAATACGATTCATTTTAATGTTATAGCTGTACTTAGCCACAGATAGACAAACTTTAGGCACCTCTGGCGGTTATGTATGGGCACTATAAGCAGGTCTGCCTCTTACACAATTTGTAAGGTTGTAAGGTTGTTTGTAAGGTGCAAACCACCGCATCTGCACCAACAGACCAGGGGTCCAAGTCTGTTATCCGGTCGAATCTCGCAATCGAATCGACTTTATGGAGTGGTTAGTGGAAGTGGAGTTTGGAAAACTGTCAAATCTGACGCATTGCGGGTGGAGTGCAAGTCGAACAAGATTTGAACGGTTAACAGACTTGGGCCCATTTAAAGCCAATTTAAAACCATTGGTAATTAATAGTTATCTTCGTGAGGTCTACGTCATCCATACCAATCTGGTGACAGAGAATTCTGGCACTATGCTTATCAGTATTCGTCACTATAATTGGTCGGTAATTATTGTAAAGACTGGGTATTATGTACGGTGCAACGCACCCGAACATAGCATTTCACCCATTCAGCATTTTCGTACAACGAGCGGTTTTCTTGGCAATGCACACATCAGTTCGCGTTTGGCTAGCAAGAAAACCGCGCGGGATCACCCATCATATCATCCTTAGCATTACGCATTTGTTTTACCCAATACATTCAATACCTAAATTAAGTCTAGTGTTTCACTCCGCTCACATACACACCCAGCAAGTAAAAGGTGTACGGGACAAGCAAGGAACCGTACAGTAACTGACATGAAATTTGCTAGGTAGTAAGTATTATCTATTTTTTATAGTAGCGGCAAAATAAGCAGGAAATCAATATACGTTCCATCGTCATAATAATGCCAAGGGCCTTGCAGAACTACTACATTACATTTTTGATTACATTCATCAGTGTAACAGTTCATTGCGCTTATCAAAGACCTAATTCCTTGTGCCAGTGTGGTACCTAGCAACAAATGGGAGACATTGTCTTATCACTGAAGTCACGTACACAAACAATACAGGACATCTCAGATTCATTCGTGCTATGGCCGTGGTGGGCACAATTGAATTGGATGAATGCGCCATTTTAGCCAATGAAACCGAATAGGTGTAGATGATTGAAAGGGTAAATTAAAAAAAAAATATGTGCGTGGTACAAATGAATAACGTCTGCAGATGATAGGGTAAGTGGATAAATGTAAATACTGATTGCGTGTTTGTAGGCATATACGAAAGGTAAGAATGTCGGTAGGCACTTTTATCATTGTATATTATAGTTTTGCAGAATAGACCCAAACCACAATGTTCTGCTGCAGACCAAAAATAACACTAGTGAGAGTCCGTGAGCAGGTAAGTACTAAGAAGGTACTTAGGTAGGTACGTGTACGTTGGTTTCATTCTGCAAAACGATGTCCAATTACTTATCAAGGGCCAACCTCATTACCGCATGTTAAATTCACTAATGAGGTAAGTAAATACTTAGGTACCTACCAAATTTAAAGTCATACTTGATACCTGCTTATTAAGTAGGTAAACGCTGAGACGTAAGCCAGAAGCGCTGAGAAAGTAAATTTTAACCAAACTAGGTACCAATAAGTTTTTTTCACTAGGACATAAACATGGTTTGTTGATAAACAATCTAGCCTAGCATTTCTAAGTACCCAGGTAGGTACTAACTCGTATATCAAGTTTGGCTTTAACAAACATTGATTAAACATTATTATAGGTAAGTAAGTACCTAAATAAGTATAGGTAGGTACTTACTTTCCTACCCATATATAATAGGTAGGTATATTTATCGGCATTTCTATGATTAAATTATTGACCGCTTTATAGCTGGACATGCAATAGGAACCTAGGTAAATATGTATTAAAAAGCTGTTATCATAAGTGTTATCAGATAAGAAAAAAAAACTAAAACACTTATTAAAAATATAAATAAAAACAAATTTACTTGACGTTTGACAGTTGCCTAAAGATATGAATATCTACCTATACCTACTCTATACAGGCACGTGCACAACAAAATCGGTCTCGGAAACGACAATCATATATGAAACAATGCTATTTAAACGACAATAATCAAATAAAAGCATTAGATACTCACCTTGTTATTCGAAAAATCCCTAAATATCGGTGATAAACACAAACCACGATTTATTTCTAATTTTGCTAACAGTCGGCACCCAGAAACACACACCGTAGACGCCATCTTTACACTACGTACTATGTATGTAGAGGAGTGGTACAGCTACACAGCCTACACACACACACACCGCACCGCTCCGGTCCGGTCCCGTGGTCCACTGGCGCGCTACGAAGCGAGAAAGTAGCGAGATACTGCTGATCAACCCAAGAGTTTAAATACCCATGTTTACGCACCCACCGACAAACTGTATTCTACTAATATAGGACCACGAAACCTATTTTTAAACCACCTTCTAGTAATGAAATATAGGCGCAATTTATTTTACCTCTCGAGAAGTAACTATGTACTTGACTAATAATGCATTTACCAATTTTCGTAGTAAATTTCAATAATAGTTTACCAATAATTTTAATTATATCCCCTAGTTAACACAAATCGTATCAATAAACTACGACAAACTGATAAAATAATTAAATGATAATCCTCTGATAACTTAAAATGAGCGCCAGTATTTTAGTTATGTTGGTGGTCCTGTGGGACTGTCAAATGCGTTCAGTTATTATTAAAATTAACCAACTATCTAAACGCCTTTTTTGGTTTTTTTATCGTAATAGGAAGCTCAATAAGTAGATATTATATTATTATGTCATGCACTTACTAATAAAATAGAAAAACATATTTCAACCACAGACATATATCAAGATTTCAACATAAACATATAAATAAATCTAAAGATTATGGCATAAATTATCATTTCTCTTTCAGCACCGCTATTTCATGTTATCGCTGTCTCGCTGCAAAGTAAAAGATAGTGTACTCGAATTACGCGATACTCTAGCTCTATTAGTCTAGTGGAGAAATGTTTGAGGGTCAAAACTTATAGAATATTTTGTCTGTGGTTAAAAAAATACACCAGGGTCAATGACAGCCAGCATACGTCAACATGACATGACAACTTTTGTTCGCCGCGATTGTTTCATTTCGAGAATTAGGCGTTTTGTTATTAATAATTACACTTTAAAATGGCTGTACCAGATTATAAATTAAGTGCCGTTCTATGTGGTCACTCGCTAGATGTCCGATGTGTCGCGACAACCAAAGAATATTGTATACTTTCAGCATCACGGGACAGGACGGCGAAACTTTGGCATCCGGAAGGGTTAGTAACTGGTTCCCTTGCTCTTGTTACTCCCATTAAATTGTTTGTTGCCGGCCAAGTGCTTGAATAACGCATTTAAATTTACAGGGTGAAAGATTTTGTGAACGTGGTTACGTACACCGGACATAACAACTTCGTGTCATGTGTGTGTTGGCTGCCTCCCTGCGAAGCGTTTCCCGACGGTTTGGTGGTGACTGGTAGTAATGATAACGCGATACTTGGGTATAACCTACAAGATGGGACTATACAGATCACTCTGGAAGGCCATGAGAATGCAGTGTGTAGTGTTACACCCGGCAGAGACTCGGGAGTGTTATTGAGGTATGTTTACATTAGTACCCTAGTAAGATACCTAAAATTAGTTTTACATATCATCTTACCACAATTTGAGTTCTTCTCTACTGAATAATAACACAAAATGTAAAGTTATAATTTACAGATTATCTACTTACTTATATGATTAAATAAATTGAAGTGTCTGTGGGTAATGTCAAAATTGCAGCTTTTTACTAAATTATACGAAAGTAAATACAACAAAAAAATAATTTAAATCTTTGTCTGTCTGTGCTAATCTCTGAAATGGCTGGACTGTTTTTGACAGGACTTTTCTGGCAGATAGTTGATGTGTATGCGGGCGAAGCCACAGGCAATCGCTAGTATGAAATAAAATTATTGATTAATTTAGGTACTTGCTTACATTTTTATCAATTTTAAATCATGAGTGACACACAATCATAAAATCTTTAAAATCTATTTCAGTGTCCAATACACAACTGCCGTTATAAACATTTATCATAAACTGTGTATCATGAATCATAAATAATATGTACAATCCTGTTCCACAGCTCAAGTTGGGACAGTACTGCTAAAGTGTGGAATGCCAACACACCGAAGACAGCTCCCGTGAACCTCAAGGGACACCAGGCCGCTGTCTGGTCGGTCATAGAACTCCACAACAGTACCTACGCTACAGCCTCAGCTGACAAAACAATAAAACTGTGGATGAAGAATGGAACTGTTGTCTCTACATTAACAGGTAAAATAATATTTAAAAAGAATGAAATCAATAATAAAAATGTGGTGTTTTCACATGAAGCAAGTTCAAAATACGTAATAGATATTCCTATACTTATCTTGAAATAAAAATTAATATAATTTTGACTAACACAAATGGTTATGCCACAAACTAAGCATACATTTGACCATAAAATGGAGGCAGATTCCATTGTGAAATGGGTAAAATTTGCCCAGACGGTGATGTTCACAACTTTTTCTTAGGGCATACGGACTGTGTGAGGGGTCTGGCTATCGCAAGTCCGGAAACCTTCCTAAGTTGCTCCAACGATGCATCCATCAGGCTGTGGACTAATAAAGGACAGTGCCTTAACACATTCTATGGACATTCCAACTATATTTACAGGTAAACATTTAATGAGTGCTTATAAATAATACTATAAATTGGGCTCGGCAGACTGTTGAATCTTACAGTGAGCTTGCACTGGACAAAAAATGTTCACGAAACATGTTATTGTCTCTATTTATGTTTGTCATAGAATAGAGACAACAATATGCAGTTAATTTTTGGCTTATAATTTTGGATACAGGAGACCTACTTATTTGTGCAATGACATACTGAACCCAAACAACTTGTTTCATACTTAATTGATGACTAGAATTTCTAGGTTATGTGCAAGTTTTGAATCTTTTAAGCGTCAATAGCCTAGTGGTTAGAGGGGCCGTCCTCGTAGCTGAGAGGTTCCGGGTTCGATCCCCATCCTGGCCATTAAACTATTGACGTGAGCCCACTCCTAGCACAAGCATTAGCTTAGTTGGAGGGGCTAAAGGGAATACTAGTAAGTGATAAACACACATTGCTAGTGATCTTTAAAAAAAAAACTTCCTTCTGAGGTCTTTACAACATGGAGTTCTTCATGGGGTTCTTCATTAGGCTAAACTACAGGTCCCTAAAAGCCTGGCACCGTGTCTACTGCTCATAAGTTGCAAATGTCCTGGACAATAGTTACCACTTACAATTAGGGGTGTTCGTATTACTTTTGAATTTCTAATACTGATTGAGTGTTTGAATATCTACATACATCCAGTAAATCTGCAAGCTTCGGCTAGGTATGCTTCTGTTAAACTGTATAGAAAGACTCAATCATTCCATTGGCTGTGAACATTTTTACTTAGCCCCCATTTGCACCATCTTGTCAGTATGCCTGCCAATCAAGGCGTTGTTAAAAAAAAATTACATTAGCAATGAAAGCTAATAATTATTATTATACTGTTGGGTCAGCTACACCCGACAAACATTGTTCTGTCTTAACGGATATCATCATCATCAGCCTATGCTTGTCCACTGCTGGACATAGGCCTCCCCTAGTGAGCGCCATAGCGCCCTGTCTTCAGCTTGCCGCATCCAGCATCTGCCTGCAGTCTTTCGCAGATCGTCATCCCGCCTGGTCGGAGGGCGTCCTACACTTTGGATATATGGATATTAGAATTGTTCACTTCCTTATTTTTTTCTTTCATAACAACCTTCTCCTTCTCCTGACAATAATAAACACAGCAAAAGCATTAGCGAAATCGTTCCATCCGTTCACGCTTGATGTGGTGACCAAGCAAATAGAGATTCATTTATATATATATCGATCTTTTTCCAATCCAGCATCAGCATGAACCCGGGCGTGCCGCAGGGATTCGCGACGAGCGGCGAGGACGGCAGCGTGCGGCTGTGGGCGGGCGGCGACTGCGTGCGCGACATCCGCCTGCCCGTGCAGTCCGTGTGGAGCGTCACCTGCCTCGACAACGGCGACATTGTCACAGGTCAATAATAACTAGTATTCCCGTTATAATGGTCCAAATTTGACAATCATTCATTTAAATTTTAATTCTAAACGTCATTAAGGTTTTATTGTCAAACACTCCGAAAACTGTCACTGTTTGTCAGTCAGACAGTCAGTTGGTGTGGAGGTTACAAATGTGTGTTTTTATTTATTGATTTTAATGTATTTCTAAGTATTATAATATAAAAACATTAGCATTCTGCACTCCTCTATATAAACTATAAGTGTGCCAAATTTCATACTCCTCTGTCCGCGCAATTTTCTTGTTAAGCGGTTGAAAGATTTAAGATTATTATAATATTTATAATTAATTAGCCCTTTTTGACGTCCCACTCCTGGGCATGGGCCTCCTCTCACTAGGCCACCACCACCCTGGTAATCCACCACCCTGGCTCAGTGCGGGTTGGCGGATTTCACATGTCCTACGGAAATTAGATTTTCTAAGACATGTTAAAATAAGACAAAATATGCAACATAAATGGCCGTATCTTTTAATTGCGTTGACTTAGAAGCCTAATTTTTTGACATCTCGAAGAGACCATAGCAGATATTTGATATTAATTTTAACTTGATAACTCTATTCGTTTCCGTGAAAAAGGGTCTTGACAGATAGACAACAAAGTGATCCTATAAGAGAGATATTCCGTTTTTTCCTTATGAGTTAAGAACCCTAAAAACTAAATTGATAAAATACTTCTCAGGTTCAAGCGATGGCATAGTACGCGTTTTCACAAAGGACCCCGCGAGATTCGCAGATGAGGCTACGCTGAAACTGTTTGAGGAGGAAGTCGAAAAGATGCTGGCCGCCTCACAACAGGAGATTGGTGGATTCAAGCTATCCGAGTATGTGTATAAATAAACTTTGCATGAGTGTAGTTATTTGAAACAGATAATTCTACAACCGGATCGGAACGCGACCTCGACTGAGAAGATCCGGCAAGAAACTCAGCGGGCTTGTCTTTTTACATTTTGTTATATTTAATTATTTACTTTTTAATCGCCAGTTGCTTATATACAGGTTGAAACAGAAAGGATACACTTTTTTTACAAAACTTAACTTTGTAATTCTAAAACTATCAGCTATGGAGGAAATTTGAAAAACAATAGTTGTTATAGGAATACAGCTGTTGAAAGATTTCACAAGTCTACAAAACCTTTAATACTTCAACTGTCCCACAAAGCCAATAGTTATAGATTTACAAAGTAAAGGTGTAAAAAAAATGTATACCCTTTTTGGTTCACCTAGTCATACTAATATTATAAAGAGGAAAACTTTGTTTGTTTGATTGTAATGAATAAGCTCCGAAACTACTGAATCGATTTGAAAAATTCTTTCACTGTTGGAAAGCTACACTATCCCCGGGTGACATAGGCTATAATATATTTTCAAAAAAATTAGGGATCCTTACTAAAACTCAAATAATGTAACCGCAATGTACCCGTGCGAAGCCGGGGCGGGCCGCTAGTAGTTAATAATTACAAAGGGCAGTAGATATTAATGCCTTTGGTATCCCAAGCATCTATAGGATGGCAACTGTTTAACATTATGCGGGTCGCACGCATGATTATCAACTTTGTTACCTATACTATGAAGAAATATCAACATTTTCTACCAGATTACCCGGACCAGAAATCCTGCTGGAGCCGGGCAAGACGGACGGGCAGACGAAGCTGGTCCGCCGCGGCGCCAACGTCAAGTGCTACTCGTGGGGCGCCGCGGAGGGCACGTGGAACGAGATCGGCGACGTCATGGGGGCCAACCCCGCCAGCGAGGGCAAGACCATGTACCAGGGAAAGGTAAATATATACACATCCTGTAATAAAATTCAGGTCTGTTTGTTATGTCAATGTCGCAGCCAACTAGCTTAACTCGCCGTTCAATTATCAGCCTAGGCACTTAACTAAACAGCGCCGTTCAACTAACGGCCTAAATGATATTCAGCCGTATCGTCTGTTACAACATTTAATAAACTGGCTGGCTAATGCTTAGGCAACTGGTTGACACACAGTACTACAAAACTTTTTCAAAATACTACCCAAGCAGAGCGACCCAGATGGGTTTAGGTTAGGGTTATTTAATGTCAAAATAACAACTATTAACTATGATTCATTCATTTGAAAGTAAATACAGTGCTTGTAACAAAAAAACATGTATGTCCATCTGTCTGTTTGTTTGTAACCGCTAATGTCCGAAACGGCTGGAGCGATTTTAACGGCACTTTCACTGGCAGTTAGCTGATATTATAAGGACTAACTAGTTATATCATGCGGCATTCACGTGCGTTTTGCAGGAATATGATTTCGTGTTCAGTGTGGACATCAAGGACGGCGCGCCGCCCATCAAGCTGCCGTTCAACAAGACGGAGGACCCCTGGGTCGCCGCGCAGGCCTTCATACACAAGTGAGAGTCACCCCCGTATTAATAATTCGATCTCAACTCTGAGAGCGATCTTGGAAATGATATTGATCTTGGAAATGATATTGATCTTGGAAATGATATTGATCTTGGAAACGATATTGATCTTGGAAATGGTATTCCTATGTCATACCATTATATATATTACTAGCTGTGCCCGCGACTTCGTCCGCGTGTAATTTAACTTAACAAAAATTTCGGGATTATTCATCCCCTATTTTATCCCCTTGGGGGTAGAATTAATCAAAATCCTTTCTTAGGTACCTGCATGCCAAATTTCAGCCCGATCCGTCCAGTGGTTTGGGCTGTGGGTTGATAGATCACTATGTCAGTCAGTCAGTCACCTTTGAGTTATATATATTTAGATTATTCCTATACATACAGCTTATTGATTAAAAAAATATATATTATAATTATTATACCCAAATTTATAAATCACTACCTGACCCGGCAAACGTTGTTTTGCCATATAAAAAAATAATAAAAAATAGATGTTGTTGAGATACGGTCTCAGACTTACCTGATATGCACACAAAATTTCATGAAAATCGTAAGAGCCATTTCGGAGGAGTATGATGATTGATGTTGTAATGTAAACTATATTGCAGTGTTAAATAAGTGTAAAACTAAACATTCAACCAGCGGATGACGACACACTGTCACGAGATCGCGATTATAGATTGCATTATTGAAAGAATAGATTAAGTTTTTGTTTGTCGAAGCTCGAGTGACCTAATTTTTAGATGTTATTTATTTTCTTTCCCAGAAACAATTTGCCTCAAGTGTACTTGGAACAAGTGGCGAACTTTATCATCACTAACGCGAAGCTGGATTCAGTGTCTGTTTCAAGTAATGGGTGAGTTCATTAGAGAAATTATGTGATTATGTGCTAATGTTGATACTTAGTTATTATAGTACAAATCTTGAGTAAGTTTCAAAATAAAGTTACAAATAATTTTAATGCAACTAGTTTGGATCATTAATATTTATTCATCTTCGAAGTACTCTCATTTGGCATTGGTACAAAGCGTTAAACGTTTGATAAAATTATTAACAATTTTCGGCACCTCCTCCATTTATACTTTCTCCCATTCCATGAGTGCCTTCAGATTGTCTGATCAGACTATAGAAGAAAATAACCCGCCCTTAGTATAAAAAATCGCCAGACTGACAAACACCAAATGTATGGTCTCAAACTAAGCAACGCTTGTACTATGTGTACCGTACAATGGACTGGAGGCGATCCCAGTGACACCCAGACTTGGGCAAATTATGAAACGGCCATTACATATATTTGCCCTGGTGGGAATCGAACCCCCAACCACCATGTGCACTGCGCCAAGCGGTCGTTAAATAGTATATTAACAGTAAGGCAGTTATGCCTTAATAAAGTCAATTCAATTTTCAAAGACACGTGAATTATTGCAAATTGACCCATACGCCGATGTCATAAGAATCACACACGGCACGATGTTCGTGTAATGATGGAAGTATACTGTTGCCGCAGGGCGGCGGACCCGCTGACGGGCGCGTGCCGCTACGTGCCGGGCGGCGCCGCGCCGCTGCCGCTGCCGCCGGCCGCCGCCGCCGACCCCTTCACCGGCGCCGCCGCCTACACTGTTGCCGCCGCCGCCGCCGCCGCCGCCGCGCCTGCCGCCAACGGCAAGATGCTCATCCCGCACGACTCGTACATCAGGTACCGCTCCACATATTCCAATGTGATCATCATTTGCCTTACCTTTTCCCATTATCTGGGGTCGGCGCAGTATGTCTTTTCCTTCCATTCATCGCGCTTTCCTGTCATACTCACATCCACTCCAACCTCGTTCATATCACTCTTGATACAATCCATCCATCTTTTCTTTGGCCTTCCTCTCGCACTGTATCCATCCACATTCATATTCATCACTCTTTTAGTCACATGTTTCTCATCCCTTCTCATCACGTGTCCAAACCATTCCAGCCTCCTCTTACTTTATCGGTTATTAGCGCTACCTTGACACTGCCCCTTATGTACACATTCTTCACCTTATACATTCGCGTCACTCCACACATCCATCTCAACATTCGCATCTCGGCAGAGTGGAGTCCACATATTCCTATACAGAGCTTTAAACATAAACATAGCTGTATTACTTTGCATAAACTCTGACGCCCATATCAGAGGTGTTCGAGGGCCGGGCTTAATGGAGACCGGAAAAAAATTGTATGTCGTACGTAATATATCATTTCAAGCTACTTAATATTACACATAGAGACGATAATCGTGTCTTATATGCGTTCTGTAGCCGACCTCTGAGTCCTCAGAACACAGATACACGCCATTCCTACTATAAAGGAATTATTCTAATTAAAATGTAATAACTATTTTAATTCCTTTATTGTTAATCATTACAGAGTAGGTGATATTGAACAATAATCATAGTTCATTCATATTACGCCATCCCATTACAAAGACATATTAATATAAGTGCGGCTTCTTTACATTGTAAATAAGTGTCTATTGTCTAAGTAATAAGGGTTTTTTTCAGATTCGATCAAGCTAACTTGAAAGCGATATACGACAAATTGAAAGAGTTCAACAGCAAAGTGGGCGACGGATTGAGCGCGATGACGGACGAGCAACTTGAAAATGTTGTTAAGTTAGGAGAAATGGTCAGTACCCACATCTCGTTCAAATATAAATCGATATGCCAAAAGATCAATCGTCTGGGTGTCATACAATGGACTAGAAACGAAACCATTGACATAAATTTATTGACTCGGGCATTACTTTGTGGATATCCATTGTAAAAGTATTTCAAACTAAAACTCAAACTCAACATTGTTTTTACTTATGAATAATCAGAATCTATCACCGGTTCGGAATGCTGCTTCCACTGAGAAGATCCGGCAAGAAACTCAATGGTTACTCTTTTCAATGAACAAAAGATGGTGTACATTCTCAGGAACAGCAACAGAATATGAGCAGGCAATTTGAGAGATGGACCCACGACTCGCCCTTGGCTTGTCAACCTCCAAAATTATAAACCAAATAGGTTGTTGATTGATAGAAGAGTCCAACAAAACCTAACTACAATACCATCCTTTTAGTTCGCTTTGTTCTCTAGAAAATTGTACATTATTAGGATTCCTGACACTAATGTCTGACAGACTCTTGAATAATTTAGATACAGAATCCACAATAACAAAAAAACTCTTCAAAATTATACTCTTTTGTTACAGAATAACGCATTCACCATCGATACCGTATCTTCGTTGAAACAAATGTTGAAATGGCCAAAAGGTATGTAATCAAATTATACTTATATAAGGGCAGATTCGAGTAGCTAGCGTGGTTAGGGCCCTGGAGTTTATAACTTTTCGTTGCACCCAATCTGAATTTAGGAATAACTGTATATTCAATAGTACTATTGAATAAATCTACTTTATTACTAAATCTATTTTATTAATTAAATTCATGTTATAACTGTACGAGATTAAATATACCCTGGTATATATTGGTTTTGTTTGATTGTTTTAAAAGTTCTTTATTAATAAATATAAAATACAATTTCAGTTACAGCCCAGCGCTTAAAACTTAGGTTAAACAAACATATAATTAAGGGGTTTGTCAAGCTAATAGCACCTTTACAAACTTTTATACCTATATATATTGGTAAAATATAAACGAAGTTACCTGAGAGTAATGAACAAGAGAAAAAATATTTAACGTTTATTACTCTGCTGTACAACGAATTTACCTAAGAGTAAGAACAAGAGTAAAATTATTCAAAGATTACTCTGGTGTAACAAAGCGTTTGCTCGAATCCACCCTGTTATTAAAATTGTATTAATACTATTATTTCATTTGTAGTTACAGCGTCAATTTCTACTTTCAGAAATCCTCTTTCCAGTGTTGGATATAACGAGATTAGCTGTTAGAAACAAAGAAATCAATGGACAGATATTTGATACAACGTATGGGCCGACGTTTATCAAATATCTACTGACCTTATTAACTCCAGGTAACCACATAACAACATACTGCGTACATTATGGTGATGTAATAACGACAATTTATTTTAAAGATAATATAATTTAGTTTTAATAATAATAATATTTAGTTTATGGATGGATCGTTTACAACTTTTGTTTGTCGAACTTAAAGCGCCCCACCTGGGCCTTAAGCAAGAAAAAATTCTAATATTTGAAAAGGTTTTAATATTTGAACCTAGTTTTTATGCGAATCCATATCTCTAACGTAGGGTGCCACCTGATATATATATGCACTAGGTGAAACAGAAAGGGTATAACTTTTTTGCTACTTTGTAAATCTACAACTATCGGCTTTATGGGACAGTTGAAGTACTAAAGGTTTTGTAGACTTATGAAATCTGTCAATAGCTGTATCCCTATAACACGTTTTGTTTTCAAGTTTCCTCCAAAGCTGATAGTTTTCGAATGACAAAGTATACCCTCTCTGTTTCAACCTGTATGTATATTTTTGTTTATCAGATAACCTGCCAGCGAACCAGATGTTGGCGATGCGCGTGTTGGTGAACGCGTTCAGCGACTTGCCGGGCGAGATGCTGGTGCTGGCCGCCAGGGAGAGCCTCATCCACGCGCTCATGTGCATCACGCAGCTGAACAATAATGCACAGGTCGGTTCATCCTATTATAGAATAGGCCCTAACTTTCCTAACTTTTAAGCCAGTATTAGTAAATCGATCTAAGTTCTATGCTAATTTGGCAATGTTATTTACTAATGTACTCAAGTCCGGTGTCAGATCGATTCATTGAGTCTTGGAGAGCAATTAGCCGAATCAGTGTAATTGGTGCAAACTGTAAAGTCGCATGCACATGTCGGGCTAACCTAGGCTAACCAACGTGTGGGACAATCGCTGGATATTTTGTTGATTCTATTAGTACTGTAAGGTCCATGTCAGCGCACTGGCCACTAGCGATAGAATTTCCTGGCTGATTATAAACTAATGAATTTAAGAAAAGAAAGATGTTTTGAAATTATAAGAATTTCGGTGCGCTGGCAGTGACAACCGGGATACCGATGTACAAACATGTGTTATTAAATAATAATATAAATAATTCAATTATATATAAATAATTAATAGTTTGATTAATAATACGGTAAAACCTAAGACCTGGTTGTCACAGTACACAATCTGAAGTTGACTAAACTATATTGTCATCCTTATTATGGTAGTAACATATAACAAAGATATAATATATTTTTGGATGTGCTAAAATTAGTTTAATATTGATTTGTCGACAACTGTATGGATATGGTATTGAGAATAATCTAATATTTTATTATTTATAACATCGCAGATAGCGGCGACATCTCTACTACTGAACCTTTCGGTCGCGCTTGCGCAGCAGCCCGACAGCGTCGAGCTGGGCGAGTGCTTAGTGCAACTACTCGGCAGGATTACCGACAACGAGGCTTATTTCAGGTAAAGTACCTATTATGAACATAATCACGCTTTTCAACATGAGGTATATCGTCATAAAGCATCGCCCCTTCTCTCGGGATCCAAAACATGAAAATCGAGTAGCGATTGCGACCAGTGAGGCAATATTACAGTATTTAATCTTATATATAAAATTCTCGTATCACAATGTTAGTTACCATACTCCTCCGAAACGGCTCGACCGATTTTCATGAAATTTTGTGTGCATATCGGGTAGGTCTGAGAATCGGTTACTATCTATTTTTCACACCCCTAAAGGCTGGTCCACATTCCACGCGGACGGAATCACGGGGCACAGCTAGTAATATATATATATAATAATTTAGCCCTTTTGACGTCCCTCTTCTCGGCCTCCCCTCCCTACGAGGGGGATTCAGGCCATGACCCACCACGCTGGCCCAGTGCGGTTTGGCGGATTTCACATGTCTTTCGAAAAGTGGTTTGATTTTCTAAGACATACAGGTTTCCTCACGATGTTTTCCTTCACCGTAAGCGAGTGATCATCATATTGTAATTATGATTCGCTCATAGATTTCGTAAAACCTAGATGTGCGAGCCGGGGTTTGAACCCTGCAAGACGCGTGCTCATAGTACTGTGTATAATATGTTTGCTGTTTTCTTACAGAGGTATAGTAGCTCTAGGCACTCTCCTAGCCGAATCTCAGAACAAGGTGCGAATACAAGCCTGCATAGTGTCCAACACGCAGCTCCACAACAGACTGAAAAAGGACTGCTCGAACACCAACACTGACGCCAATTACGCCAAGATCGTCGCGTGCTCCCAACAGTTGGCTCGACTCTTATGAACCATGGGATATTAAACTCAATTGGTTACTGGATAAGGCTGTTATTTATATTAGATTAAAATTAATCTTTTTTTGTACTTGTTCATGTTGATTTGTGCCAACTTGTTGGTTCAAATTGTAGCTTTTTTAGAGGTACCGATGAGTCTTGCTATCTTATATGATTGTTGTAACACCCTAAGAACGTCTGTCTGTCGTCCAGATCGGGGTAATATCTAAAACAGCAGACTCTGTTCCTGATATCACTTGATGTAAATAAATCGAAAATTGTTTACATGTGAATCGCTAATTTAATTTGAATAAATACTTCGCTCCCTCATAATGAAAGCGCAAGCGCGGTGCGGCGGGACCAGACTCCTGTTTAGTAGTGTCAAGCGAAAACGAATAATATAACTTAATCGAATTATCTTCGTGTAATCAAAAGACACATTTATTTTATCTATATTTGTTCGCGGGGATAAAAAAAAAGAGAAAAGGCCGCTCTTGTTGTTTGTTCGCTTGATCTAAACCCATCTGTAGACAATATTTTATAATTTTTCACCAAGAACCATACACGCTATTGGGTTATTTTATAGATTACTTGCAATGCGTGTTTATCGCATTACTAGTATTCCCGTTAGCCCCTCTAGCTAAGCTAATGCTTGTGTTAGGAGTGGGCTCACGTTTATAGTTAAATGGCCAGGGTGGGGATCGAACCTGTAATCCGTTAGTTACGACAGCAGCCCTCTAAGCACTAGGCCATTGGTGCCTTATTATAATCCCTGCGGCCGCGCATTCGTCGAGCGTCGTTAATTAATAGAGTTAGAGCCATAAAATCTAGGGTTTTTTTGTATTTAAAACGACATTATTAATATTGTTGTACGTGTATTTGATACATGCTCGTCGACAATGGAAGTATGATTTATAGACGTTATATTACATCAACAATAATAAATTATATAAAATATTAAAATGTTTTATTTCGTAATCAACCTTTTAACTTTACAATATACACTAATAATTGTTATTTTGAAATGAATCATTTCAAATATTGGTTTCTCAAAACCAGAAACTTCATAGTAGGGATATAAAAATAAAATATCTTAAAAGACTAAAAAATATCTTTAGTCTGCCGTCTGATAACTAAAAAGCCGTTAAAAGTGATTTAAGCAAATCTCGAGCTATTAACAAAATACGAAATATTGTCCGTATAAATTGTGAAAGCATACTGATGTTTTTGTTAGACCAATGGGGATGGACATTTTTTCAATACCTGTTCAGATTGAAAAACTATTTAGACGAATAAAGTTGCTATTAATGTTTATATAAATAAAAATGTTAAATAATTTTGCATTTCCAATACATTTGGATATATATGATAGGAAAATAGGACCCAGACTGTTGAGCACCAGATGCGCTTTCCCATCACTACATAGTATAAAACAAAGTCGCTTCCCGCTGTCTGTCCCTATGTATGCTAAGCTTAGATCTTTAAAACTACGCAACGGATTTTGATGCGGTTTTTTTATATAGTGATTCAAGAGGAAGGTATATATGTATAATATACACGCATAATATAGTAGATAAATACTTAAGTATCAGCATTGCACCCGTGCGAAGCCGGGGCGTGTAGCTAGATAAACTCAAATTTGGCAGTATGTCACTAACGGTAGCGGTCTTTTAGTAATCCGGCGGCAGTATTAGAAATATAAGAGTTTTAATTCCAATCGTATTAGGATCAGTATACCACTAACCACCACGAATTGAGTGGCGTATTTCAGTGGTAAATACTCTGAATGGCCGCTTAAAGTGGAATAAACCATACATAATAATATGGTTTTACAAACAACAGCGTGCTGATTAAAATCAATAAAATATTATTTTATTGTTTGCGTAAAAAATATTAAATTGTCCTATTAATTAAAGTGATCACCGTTCAGTCTCAACGTTTGAAAGGCGATACAAGCTTTGTGTATACGGTTGAAACATAAAGGGTATACTTTCTTTTTCAAAACTTAACTTTGTAATTCTAAAACTATCAGCTTTGGAGGAAATTTGAAAACAAAAGGTGTTATAGGAATACAGCTGTTGACAGATTTCACAAGTCTACAAACCTTTAGTCCCACAAACCCGATAGTTTTAGATGTTCAAAGTAAAGTTGCAAAATAGTAGTATACCCTTTCTGTTTCACCTAGTACATAATATTTGTTCGTGAGATTTCATCTAGCAAATCTTCTGGATTCCACAGAAGACGACGAAGCAATCGTAACTGTGACCGCATTATTTCTTCTTCTTCAACTCCTCGAATCTTCTGTTGAGGTCGTCGAAGTCAATCTCGTCGGAGCCGGAGGGCGCGGGCGGCGCGTCGGGCTTGTTGCTGGTGTTGGAGGAGTGGCTGTTCGGTACTGAAGGCAGGATCAGGTCAGAAGGCACCGACGGTAGCTCCGGGAGCTCGGGGAAGATGTTCGCTGGTGGCACTCTTGAACGCGGCTGGGGTGTTGGAATGTGGGCTGGCTGGGGAAATAATATACATCAGTATGGCCACTAACAGAACCGAGGTGATTTTTCTCAGCTCACCTAGACACGCGGTAGCGTGTCAAACCAAGTTCAAGCAAGAACTGGCATGCAGCACCGTGTGTAATTAATATTAAACGGTTCCATTGGTCGAAGCGAGCGGGCCAGCTAGCTAAGCCAGCCCAACCGGTTCAAGTCGACGCGACGGTCACCATAAGTGGTATGTTTTATGTAACTAGTCCCGCCACTCATTCTCACTACTGTCACTCGAGGATAGATGATGATGCCGAGTTTCTAGACGTATTTGTTTTATAAGGCTTACTAAATGCTATTAACTTTGAATGAAACAATATTCTTATCTTCCTTGGCTTCACACAAATGCTTGATCTTCCATGACGGGTGAATTTTATCATTACCAAAATAATGCAAATCATATAAAGGATTGTTGAATATGGTAGGTATACTCTACACACATAAATCAAACTAGATATTACAAGTGATATTACAAAATTAACAATAAAAGCAAGCAAAAACCGTGCATATAAAACTAAAACAATTTATACCAAATCATGATGAATGCTGTCATAAGCGGGTGGAAGGTTGCTCATTTCGTCCTGCAAAACGGAAATAAGTGATTTCAAGCATTACAATACACACACAAATACTATACTAGGTGAAACAAGAAGGGGTATACGTTTTTTTTGAAACTTTACTTTGTAAAACTAAAACTATCGGCTTTGTGGGACAGTTGAAGTACTAAAGGTTTTGTAAACTTGAGAAATCTGTGAACAGCTGTATTCCTATAACACCTTTTCTTTTTCAAGTTTCCTCCAAATCTGATGCTTTTAGAATTACAAAGTTAAGTATAAAAAAGGATACCCTTTCTGTTTCAACCTGTATACAATGTGAAACATAATGGATATACTTTTTTTTTCAAAACTTAACTTTGTAATTCTTTAACCATCAGCTTTGGAGGGAACTTGAAAAACAAAAGGTGTTATAGGAATACAGCTGTTGACCGATTTCACAAGTCTACAAAACCTTTAGCACTTCAACTGTCCCACAAAGCCGATAGTTTGAGATTTACAAAGTTAAGTTGCAAAAAAATTGTATACCCTTTTTGTTTCACCTAGTATATAAATTAAATCATGCTACAACTATTTACAACTGCGTACCTACACAATAGTTAATTAAATGTGTATAATATAATTATCAATCATGAGCTATAATTAGCTTATAAATACCTGTAGGAAGCTGTTGCTCAAATTCTTAGAGTCGACCCCAGGCGGCAAGTTGTACCCCATTGATGTCTGGCTGGGCCCGCCGAATGCAGGCGGGGTGGCGACGAAACCGCCCGCCCTGCCGCCCGATGGTTGCTGTAAATTATTATAAAATCTAAATATATATAACTGAAAGGTGACTGACTGACTGACATGGTGATCTATCAACGCACAGCCCAAACCGCTGGACGGATCGGGCTGAAATTTGGCATGCAGGTAGATGTTATGACGTAGGCATCCGCTAAGAAAGGATTTTGATTAACTCTACCCCCAAGGGGATAAAAAAGGGGACGAATAATCCAAATTTTTTTGTTAAGTTAAATTACACGCGGACGAAGTCGCGGGCACAGCTAGTTAATAAGTAAACTAAAGAATGTACAACTCACCAACCTGCACTGGGCCAGGGTGGGATAAGGCTTGACTTACATTGAGGGTAAGTCCAGAAATTAAGGCCCGTAAATAGATTTCAAATTTCAAGTCTGAAAGAGGTCATGAGTATGCTTTTCACATGTCATTATGTGCTGGTATGACTTGGGTATGACATTTCCAATATCGCTCTCGGACTTGAGATTGACTTATTAATACAAGCCTAAAAGGGCTACTGATAATTATAATAATATCGCCAGACCGACACACCAACTGTACGCTCCCAAACTAAGCAACGCTTGTACTACGGGTACCGTACAATGGACTGGGGGCGAACCCAGTGACACCCAGACCATGGCAAATTACGAAAAGGCCATTTCCGAATATTGAATCCCCGGCGGGAATCGAACCCGTAACCACCATGTGCAGTGAGCTGAGCGGCCTACGCTCGAACCACTGCGCCAAGCGGTCGCCAAATAATAATAATAACTGCTAATATACTTGATGACTTACAGATGGGTAGCTGAAAGGTTGCCCAGAGGGGCCTGGGAGTCCCGGCATTTGGGGCGGGTACCCGATGAAGCCGGGCGGCATGGGGGGGCCGTTAATGTCGATCAGCATCGCGTCTCTGCCTGTTAAAAAACAATATAGGCATTTTCATAATGAGAACTGCACTTGATGGACACTGCCGTGCCGCCAATGAAACAATTTTTATATTATGTCAACCAATACAATGGGCATGATAACGACTATCTTTTTATTGCATACATATAAAGGTAGGTATGTCTTACGAAAACTACTACTGTAACCTTAAAATAACGAAAAAATTTGATAAATAAAAAATAAAAAAAAAATGATTTATTACTCCTTACAAAAAACCAAGAGTGATACATTGTAACCATAATAGTAGTTAAACAATTTTGTAAGGAGCTGGTGTCTGAAGTAGGCATAAATGCCTGTATTACAGATCACCAGATCCCCACCCTCCTTAATACTTACACTATGATCTTATGGCTAGTACAGTTTACTTAGGTTTAGTTAGGAGCATTCGTACATGCGTGTATTTTGTGCTTATGGATATGTGGAGTGTTGGTGTGGTGTATGTGTGGTGTAGTGTGGGATGTTTTAGCTGTGTAAGTAGGTATGTGAGCGTTTGCAAATAATTATTAGATTATCTAGGTCTGTACAAAAAAAAATAAAAAATAAAAATATTACAGTAATGGTGGTATTCATTATTTTAATGTTAGAAGAAGGTTTTCCGTTGCTGCATAGTCTTGCCTCTTTAACCACTCTGTTACTACGGCTTTGCATTTAGTTTTAGTTAGGGGATATATGGACAATAACTTATTTAATTTATTATATAAGCTACAGCCCTGAAAACAAAAGAATCTACGGGAAGTTGCATTAAAGGCTGCGGATTCACAGACCCTGTATTTTCTACGTGTACAAGTAAATTTATTTGGTTCATATGTTAAAATACAATGCTGTTTAAGTACTGTGTGTAGTACGAAAAGCTGGCGTACAGTGAGTACATCACTTTTGTGATAGAGGTCCGTTGTGGGGTGATAAAATGGTAAGGACAGACTGACTTTTAGGATTGCTCTTTGTGCTCTTTCTATCTTTAGGAGATGCGTTTTTGCTGCTCCTCCCCAAGAGGTAATACAATATGTTAGTATGAGCTGGCATAGGGCGTAGTAGAACGATTTTGTAAGGTCTCTATCCGCAACCTGACGTAGTGCCTTAAATCCGTATATAAGTTTACGGACCCTTGTGGACAGTAAGTTTATGTGGTCCTGGAAATTCAATTTGCTATCAATTAAAACTCCTAGATATTTAAGGTTTGCGACATTCTGCAGCCGAGGGCAATTACAATTAAGGCTATTAGGATTACCACAGCAATGGGATTTTATTATAAGTTATGGGTCAATTTCATGTGTGCCTCTTTGTGAGAATGTCATGATTTTAGTTTTAGTAACATTTAGCGTTAGGATGTTATTACTTAGCCACTGGTAAATGGCATTAAATCCTGATTGTGCATTTAGGAATGTTTCTGACCAGGTATTGCCACGAAAAAGCACAACTGTGTCATCCGCAAATGCTATTATCTTAGCATTCGGAAGATCTAGTAGACACAGGTCATTAATGTAAGCTAGAAAAAGGGTCGGACCGAGTACGCTTCCCTGCGGCACACCTAGATTGATTGGAATCTCTTCACTAACATGGTGTTGAATCCTTACACACTGCGTGCGTTCCTCTAGGTAACTTGCGAAAAGCTTGAGCTGTACCCCCCTGATTCCTAGACTTTCTAATTTGCTTAGTAAGATTGGAACAGAGACTGTGTCAAATGCTTTCGCTAAATCTAGGAATAAACCTAGAGTTTTCTGTTTTTGTTTCCCATTATTATCTATGATATAGTCGGTTAGTTCATGTACTGCGTTATCTGTAGATTTTTTAGGTCTGAAACCGAATTGGTTTTTCGATAGTAGGTTATGTTTGTCTAGATAAATTACCAATCTTTTATTTTTAATGCGCTCAAGAATTTTGGATAAAGTCGGTAGAATAGAGATTGGTCTATAATTGTTGACACAGTCCCTGCTACCGGTCTTAAAGATAGGAGTTATTCTAGCCTTTTTCAATGCTTTTGGAAAGACCCCACTCATAAGCGCCAGGTTACAGATGTGAGTTATTGGAGGTGTTAAAATATCTATATGGATTTTCATAATGTCGGCTGAAATTAGGTCCAAACCAGTCGCACAGTCACTTTTGAGATCCCGTAATAGACCCTTTTATCCCTTAGATCCAAGTATGCCAAAATGGGATTGAAAGATGCGTAATTGGAGTTAAAAGAAAAGACAAGATGAGACTACAAAATATAAAGAGCAAAACTAAATTTGAAAATATACATACCGTATGCAAACGCCTGAAATGGAGATGGACAGGTCACATGCTGAGGGAAGAGAAAGAGAAGTGGACGAGACTAGTAACGGAATGGTACCCGCGTGATAGTAAAAGAAACAAAGGAAGACAAACTAAACGTTGGGAAGACGACATGAAAAAGTTAGCTGGTCCAGAATGGTTACGCACTGCGAAGGACAGGGCAAAATGGAAAGCTTTAGAGGAGGCCTTTGTCGAAGGACAAGCTGTAAAAGAGAAACCGGTTGCTGATACAGTACGCTAGGAGATAGATTTTTTTAAACTGTTAAGTAAAATTAAGTAGATTCTGTAATGCATGTTATTATTTAAGTTACAGCAATAAAGGCTATTATTATTATTATAATAGACCCTTTACCTCCCCACAGTCAGTCGGTAAAAGCACAAATGAAAAACAACAAGACCGCACAATTTTGGCTGGGGTATTTCCGACAACAGCTTTTATTTTATCAGCAAGAGTTTTGCCGATGTTGCCAAAGAAGCTGTTTACCTTGTTCACTGCATTAAGTGGGTCATTGGAACCTATTAATTCGTATGCATTATCTTTGGGTTTTACAGTTGATGATATTTCTCTAATTGTTTTCCACATTTTTTTTGGGTTTTTTTTTGAGACCCGTAATTGAAGTTTGTGGTAATCTTCTTTAAGTTTCTTCAATATTGACGAACAATAATTCCGATACCTCTTATAAGTAGTTTTTAGTATATCATTATTTGCATATTTTTTAAGTTTTTTATATAAATTATCTCTATTTCTAAGGCACTTAAGAACACCCGGTGTAATCCATGGTTTTAGTAATTTATTACGTCTAGACCCTTTGACTGAGTGGGTATTGCGAATTATAGCATCACGCAAACTAGAAATAAAAGACTTTGTAGCTAGGTTGGCATCTGTCATATTTAAAATTATGTTGAAGTCCATATTGTTGATATCATTGTTCAGGCCATTTTTATCTAAACGGTGAGTAAATGTAGGGGGCTTAAATGTATTTTTTGTCGAAATGTAAAGTGCTACACTGTCGTGATCTGTTACTGAAGTTTGAAGTATCAAACAACGCGCTCTTAGTTTGGTCTTTAGTAGCGCATGATCAAGGCACGTTCTCCCATGGGTAGGAATGGTATGGGCAGGCAAAATTCCGTGAAAAGCTAACATATCTAGATACATGGGAAGACTAGAATCCGTGCTAGTCGGAGCAATATCTATATTGATATCACCTAAAATAATAATGTTTTGCACGGTAGAATACTGCTGTAACATGCAGTCAAGCGACTGGATAAAATTAGTAGTATTTTTATAGCCAGGGGGCCGATATATGGCCGATATGGCCGATATATGATGTTTAAAAATTCGAAAACAGTACCTACTAGCTAGTAGTATGATGACATAGCCGAGTATTTTAAACAAACATTAAGGCTAAAGCGCCCATCTAGCCCGCAAAGATCAAATTTTTTGAGGTTTTCTAGAAATTTTTCAAAATCTGACAATAATAAAAGGCACATTTTGTAATTCGCGACAAAGACCGTGTGCAGTGCATTTATTAATATATCCAACTTACTCTAAAACATTTCAAGAACGACAGCTATCCAGATAATCTGGCAATTTTTGTATATTTAGTGATTTACCAGTATCATATCCACCGTGATAATATTTAGAGTAAAATAAATGTATTAATAACGCACTGCATACTGTGTTTGTCGCAAATCACAAAATGTTGTCTTCAATGTTTTCAGATTTTGGATAAACTATAAAAATACTCGAAAATTTTGAATTTCGCGGGCTTGACAGGCGCCTTCACCTTAATAGCGAAATAGTATTCCAATAGTATGTCAAAGAAGAATTGGCAAGTACTTACATAATAAAAAATATACTAACTTCAATTTTAATTAAAATAAGATTTAAAATGATTCACGCTTTCTAACGCCCTTGCCATGAGCGTCGGCCTATATTGCTAATAACATACCTTCTTCCTCGCCCCTCATGACCTGTTCATCGGGAGTATACTCCACGTTGAAGTTCTTCGCTATCTCTATGAGATACTTCTCTACCAGTAACTTGGGTGGACTCTGTACAGCCAGCTTGTGCCGCAGCTTCTCGCTGATCGTGTTGACATCCTCGTTCCTGCATGCGTCCGCGTAGATTTTACCGTATTTCGCTGTTAGCAAGTCCGATATCACTTTCAATTCCTGTAGAGAAAGGATTACAGGTTAACTATTAAACACAGTGACAATTAATAATAATATTAATTTTAGCCCTTTTGACGTCCCACTCCTGGGCACGGGCCTCCCCTCAACACGAGGGGGATTCAGGCCATAATCCACCACGCTGGCCTAGTGCGGGTTGGCGTTCACATGTCTTTCGAAATTGGTTAAATCTTCTAAGACATGCAGGTTTCATCACGATGTTTTCCTTCACCGTAAGCAAGTGATAATCATATAGATATTATGATTCGCACATAGATTTCGAAAAATCCAGAGGTTCGAGCCGGGGTTTGAACCCGAGACCTGGTAGCCCGCAAGACGCGTGCTTAACCAATCGGCTATCACTGCTATATACAATTACTAAGGCTATAAGTACAGTATCTATAAACTTTCAATGTGTATGTGTGTCTCTTCCGCGTTGAGTGAGTTACAAACAAATGTTCCTCTAATTCCAAGTCTTCCAGAATGCCCACCTGTTGGTTTTTAGAGATTTTTACTCTGCTCACCTGAACATCAGTATGCATCCTAGGGGCAACCCATATGAGGCTGGAGATGGCTTCGGCCAGCCCCTCATCCAGCTCCTTCATCTGCGTGACCAGCCCGAACCTCGCCAGAATGAGGTCACAGTACATCTCTACTATCTCCATGGCTTCAACCATGTAATCCTCCCTGAAATTAGATTGTTTTAGATACACATATTATACAACTAAGTTGAAGAGTCTTTAAAAATATTTTTCCACCGATTATAAACCCCTGTGCAATAAAAATATGTCCTAAGGTGAAGGCGCCTGTCTAGCCCGCGAAATTCAAAATTTTCGAGTATTTTTATGGTTTATCCAAAATCTGAAAACATTTAAGACAACATTTTGTGATTTACGACAAACACAGTATGCAGTGCGTTTATTAATACATTTATTTTACACTAAATATTATCACGGTGGATATGATACTAGTTAATCACTAAATATACAAAAATTGCCAGATTATCTGGATAGCTGTCATTCTTGAAATGTTTTAGAGTAAGTTGGATATATTAATAAATGCACTGCACACTGTCTTTGTCGCGAATTACAAAATGTGCATTTTATTATTGTCAGATTTTGAAAAAAATTTAGAAAACCTGAAAAAATTGAACTTCGCGGGCTCGATGGGCGCTTTAGCCTTAATAAACTATTTCTAATAGCCTAGCTTATGGCTGGACACCTATAAGGTAATTTTTCCATGACAAACATAGTTTTGTAACCATGGTTTGCCGCACTCTTTAACATGTATTAGTGGTGGGGTAAACATGGAATTGTTGAACTTAGTACTTGGTAAAAGATACCTTAGTGACTGTTTTGTGCTTTCAAAAAATTAGAACCAGATAAATTGTTGTAAATGTAAATTTTGGAAATATCTAGTTACCTGGTTCCTTCCGCCAAGAAATCTTAATCAGGCAGGAATGCATACTTAAGAAATATTCGCTGCGAGGCAGGACAGCCTATGTAGTTTAGATTAGGGTATTTTGTTTATGACCACCCAATGATGGAGTTTAAAGTATGAGTTAATAACCAATGATAATCCTGTGACCGGCCGAATAATTTAAGCATATATTGAAGCTCCGGTAAGCGGACGGCTAGCAACAGCCTCTCGTTTATATCAAGAACCTATAGCCAAGGTCAAAATAATTAGTTTTTCGGAGTCCAAAATACTTTAAGATGTACTAACCTGATGATGTGTTCTACTCGTATTTTGGCTCTCTCGCTCTTACCAGCCGCAATGTATTCAGCTATTTCCTTCCTCGCTTTCTGCGCCAATTCAGTTTTCTTCTTTTCTAGCAACTTCAGACGATTTATCGATAATCTAAGGTGTGTTTTCAGTTTAGTATAGTTTGGATTTGTAGAAAACATGGCTAGGTTTTGAATATATATTTAGTTACAATGATTTTCCTATATCTACAGTTTCCTTACTCAATTATGACGATGACTAATTTTTAGGTATATTTATTGTTTGCATGAATCACAATCACCACACGTAAATAAAACTCGTTCCATTCATCAGATTTTATATTGCATGGCGAATGACAGCAGGAAAGATTAGATTTATCTGCACAACCGTTGAGTAAAAGAGAAAACATGCATTTATGCTAACCTACCTAATTTCATTGAAACAAATAAAATTTCTTGCATCATAGATCACCCTCTTGCATGTCAATCTGTTTTTAAGGTGCTACGCTACTGGCATTTAGCCAGTATTAAATAAATCAATTTTTTTATGTTTTATATATGCGCATCGAGTTCTGCGAGATAGATGCCTGATCGTTTTATATTTCAAATTTGTGTATACTTTAATGTCCTTGCTTTGTATTGTATTATTGGTGTAAATGGTTAATTAGACCGTTCTAATAAATCAATAAATTGATTGGAGCTAATCTTACGAGTGATCTTCAATCAACTGTAATAGTTTTATAGTTATTTATAGGTATCTACCGCTTTGCTTTACAGCGGAGGGAAGTACCTCTTAAGCGTGACGGACAGTCTCGTGTGGTCTCGAGCTCATGCTCATCTTACGAGACTTCTTGTCAAACCGTACCTTTCGATATCGAGTCGAGGGCACGCTTTCCCCACCCTACCCCATCAGGGCAGGAGTCCCTCAGGGCTCCGTGCTCTCCCCCCTCTTGTACAGTCTGTACACTAATGACATTCCCCGCACAAACAATGTGCAACTCGCTCTTTACGCGTATGATACCGCGCTTTATTTCTCCCATCGTAACAAGGCTCAAATCACACGTGTTCTCCAACGCGCTGTCAATTCTCTCGGAGAGTGGTTTAGGAAATGGCGAATAGAGGTGAAACCGGACAAAAGCGCAGCCGTGCTTTTTGCCAGGACCACCTCTCGACGCCCCTCCAAACGCCACACTCGCTCCAACTTAGGTACTGTCTCTTTGTACAAGCATGCAGCCTATCCCTTGGTCCAAATCAGTTAAATATCTCGGGGTCACTCTCGATGGCTCCATGACCTTCGGTCCTCACATTAGAAACGTCCGCAATCGAGCCGCCTTTGTGCTCGGTCGCCTTCATTATCTCTTATGCAAGCGGAGTAAAATGTCCCTTAGAAATAAGGTGACACTATACAAAGCTTGCATACGCCCTATCATGTCTTATGCGAGCGTTGTGTTCGCTCACGCGGCCAACTCGCACATTAGTCGCCTCCAGGCCATTCAGTCCCGCTTCCTTCGCCAAGCCGTCGGAGCCCCGTGGTTCGTAAGGAACGTAGACCGTAATTCTGACTTACGCCTCGATTCTATCCAGAAGCACTTCAAAATAGCATCCGAACGCTATTTCAAGAAGGCTTCTGAACACACCAATGCCTTAATCGTCGCCGCCGCCGATTATGCACCTACACACGCGCCAGATGCATGCCGCCGCAGGCCGCGGCATGTGTTGCTGGACCCCCCAGACCCACTCACCGCTCTCCTAGACTCAGATGTCGAGGAGAACGACACACGCACATTCCCCACCAGACACCGACCTCGCCGGCGAGGTCGACGAACCCCCGCTTCCGCTAGAAGGTGCGTCTACTTACCTAGACGCACCTTGGCACCCGACAAGCCCGCTGAGTTTCTTGCCGGATCTTCTCAGTCGAGGTCGCGTTCCGATCCGGTGGTAGATTTACCCTCGCCACCTCTCCTGGCAGCGGCCCAAGCCGAGGTCGTGTCCCTTGTGGCGCCCTTGAGCTAGCTGCCCCCCTGCCCCTCTGGCTGGAGCGCACCTGCGCTCGCCCTCTGTCCGGGTGAAGTTGTTATGGCCACTCTGGCCAACAACATACAGTCCAGATCAAAAAAAAAAAAAGGAAGTAGATAATTTGCTTCCAACTCTTCCTATTCTTACTTTTGATTTAAATTCGTGCAGATTTAATGAAAGTTACTTATTTTGTCCCGAGACGGGGTTTGGCGCCCGAGCGTAGCGAAGGCGCTAATAGTTCGAGGGACAAAATAAATCTTTCACCCGAGGTAAACACTGTGCTTTTCATTACGAATACAAGGAATATAAAAATAAAAACAGGAATTGGCTAAAGAAATAATACAAGGAAGTATAAACAATACTCTACAACTCGAAAAAAAAAATCGGATTGCCGCCTATTTTGTTTTTTTTTTCGTTGGCCGGCCAACTTCATTATTTAGCCATTATTTTTCATTTTCATCTTTAAATATTTTGCCCAAATCTATGTTATTTTAAAGAAATTGTTGAAACTAAATTATAATTAAGTCATTTAAAAAAAAATATTCTTGAATTAATACTTAACTTTATGTTATTTCAATTTTACATCGTGCTGAGTGACTGTAGAAAAAGTTTGAACATGGTTCCGAAATGTGAAAATGGAACTAGTTTTCTTTTTATAATTTGACAGCTGTCAGTTGAAAGCGAAACTCCCGGGCCTAAAAAGTATTACTTTCAACCCGCTTCTCAGGCAACTTCAGACCTACTTTCAGAGTATGAGTAATGAAAAGGCAATTAAGTATTTTTTTTCTCTGGGACTCGTCGAGGCTCAAACCCTTCAAAACATAATAACTCCATAGTCTATTGCAGGAGCTTACTTGGCTGGAACACCCATAAAAAAATATTGATTGGTCGGTGTCCAGGGGAAAATTAATGTAATAAAAATATTTTTTGTATAGAAAATAATAACATTTTATTTCTTAGGTAAGTAGGTATCTATACAATTAAGTTAGGAACAAAATACTGAGATACACTTTATTAATACCATTTGTGTATTATGATACAAAATATACCTATCAAGTATAGTACTAGTGTACTTAAATTATTATTGTGTATTAATTACCAAATTATTGTTAAGTAATTTTATACATAAATAGATACCTACCTAAGTAGGAAACTACCTGTGGGACCTACAATATTTTGTGTTTACAGTACAATTCCAGTTTTAAAGACAATTAGCTAAAATACTTAATCTAAACGCATAAGTCGGCTGTACACACATTAGTTCCTGCCGGTTCTTTGTGCGCAATAAGTGCTTTACAATTTCTTCGTCAGAAAGATAGGTACCTACCTAAATCAACACTTTGTTAGGATTTCATGACCAATCAACATTTATATAAGTAGCTAAGTAAATAGGTAAGTACCTACCATGTTTATACTCTCTTCATTTAATGTGACTTTTTATACAATATGTAGGTACTTACCCTACGAAAACGTTATACACATGTATAACATTTACGTATTCTGGGCACTGCATTTTTATAACAATTTCATTGTAACTTCGAATTGACGAAATTCCTATGGATTAATCTTACAGTCCTAGGTACTTAAGTACTTACTTGATTACGTCAACCGTATAACAGTGTAACGTAACATTAAAATACTTAGTATTTAATATCTAACAGTAAATACTTTCAATAATACGTATAATAACTTCACACGAGAGGTGTTTTACTTACAGTAAGTAAAATAAAATCGTAACAATGTCAAGCAACTAAATGACAATATTCAAGCTAAGCTCGTTAAGATCTTATATTGTCGCGTATGAATATTTATTTATGTTATAATTATTGTCACATCGATCGTTCCTACAGGGATTTTACATCAAATGATTCAAGATTATTTACACAGGCAATAACTACAACACTAAATGAAATAGAATTAGCAAAAATAATACTGAAATATAAAAAAAAACTTTTTAATTAAGTACCTCAAAAGATGCCTTACAAATGTCTTACAATCTAAAATTAGCTCTAAACATTCAGTCATTTTCAGAAACTATGTTACTTGTATTACTAGATTTCCTAATTTTACCGTTAAAGTTGTCGTAGTCATCATGCAAAACAACAGTAGTAGCACTTACACTCGAGGGGCTGTGGGAATGCGTGAGATTCGTGCGATTGCTATCAGCCAAGTGTTCGAGTTCGTGACTCTCTAAGTTAGGCAATCCCGAACATACAGAACTGACACGTGATACTGATTTCCTTTCCTCTGTTGGAGATTCCTTCGTGGAATTTTGCCCAACGACATATAGTAAAGAGCATAAGAAAAACGTTGCATAGATCCAGCTTATGACCATGATCAATGCCAGAAAACAACCTATTTGAGAATATGGAAGGAGGTTTGAGCGTAAAAGAAATATTCCAGCAAATCCTGTCGTCAGCGCAGCAGCAGCTGTTGGGCCCGCAGAAGCCGATAATGCGTATTTAATTCTCGCAGATTTTGCTCCACTAGCATTCGTATAGCTTAGTGCATAATGAAGACTGAAATCCACGGCTAGACCTGCTGACGTCGATATAGCTACACTTTCTAAAATATTTAGTCTCCAACCATTTAGCACTAGAATAGCAATGGTAACTGTTGCAGAGAATATCATAGCTGCTAACGCACAAATACTAACAAATAAATTTAGCGTAGCTGGTATAAGGACTACGAAACCTAAACTAGCAGACAGCGCTAACGCCATCACTGTTCCGCTAGCCAAAGTTCTTTGGAGATCATAAAATTGGAGATCGGATAAAAACCAACCACCTTGCATACCGGTCGGAGCATTTTTCAATTCATGTTGCGTCCAATTTTCTACCTGAAGAAAGAATCTATCCATTGCTATAAACGACAAAGAATAGGGAACAACACTTTCAAATTCTATTACAATTACTGAGATTGTCGGAGGAGTGGCACTTCTAAGAAATTTTGGTCCCGCTACGCCTGGCATAAAAAGTTCACGGGGAGTTTGATATAATGATTCCATAGCTTTTATGATACAAAACTCGAACACTTCTCTTTTATAAGGAAAATGAGATGATTCACAGCATGGAGTACGGTTAATTTTGTCAATGTTGTCAATACAGCGTCGGCTCATATACATTTTGAAACTTTCAATAAAACAATTTGGGAGCAGAGGTCCTAAAGTCTGTTGATAAAACGGTTGAGCCTTAATTCGTGCACAAAACCCTGATAACCACAATTGAGAATTAGGATCTGACATTGAGAACTCTTCATCGAAAACTAAATGTCCTTTGGATGCAGGGTCCATGTGATTTCCATTGTCTATAGCTTTGACTCCCCATATCCACCTGAGTGGCATTTTGCTACCAGTCCCAATATCTTTACCAAACCTTTCAAAAAGGAACTTGTCTCTATACTGAATATCGTACTGCTCAAATGGATGAGAACTCTGAAATAATTGAAATTGTTTGGAATCTGGGAGCTGAAGACCGGGAAAGTAGAAAACTATGACAACACTAGCGATTCCGATCGCACCTAAAACTATTACAAATAATATGTGCAATTTAGTTACACATGTTATAATGCACCTATTCAATACTACCTTGATATCTTCCCAATATTCATTAATATTTTTTTGAATAATATCTAAAAAAGACTTTTGTTTCATACATAATTTAACATCTATAATAAATACTGATACAGGCAACCAACTAACCATTAGAAAGAAGTTGACTAGAACAGCCGTGCCAGCAAAGACACTAAAACAGTTTATAGCTGGAATGTAGCTCACATATGATGCAAAAAATGCAACTGCAGTCGTCACAGTGGTGATTAACATAGTAACAATAGAGTGTTTCATAGTTTCTTCAAGAATTTGAACAAGAATAGTTTCCCCAGCACTGGATACATTTTTTATAGTACTCAGTCCATTGTCCTGGCTTACAACATTATCTCGGATAAGCTGGCTACCAACCATTTTCCAAACCTTGACATACAAAAATGCATCATCAGCTCCAATACCTATCACAACAACCATGACTAATAAATTCATAAAGGGAAAAAACTCCAAATTGAACACATAAACATACAAGAAGTATGCTATACCAAGTGAATATGTTATGGCTACAAACAACAGTATAGTGAGAATAAGAGATTTAGTATATACCCATACACATACAAATACAAACACACCACCTAAACCAATCAACCATGTATCTTGTATTACCCATAAGTCAAAAAGTGCATTTTTCAGTCCAAAATCTATGGCAGGTATAACTAGTTTATCATAAGATAAATTTGAACTTTCCAGTTTCTTGTAATAAGGTAGCACAGTACTACTGCTCGGTAATGGCAAGAAGACCATTACATTTTTGACAAATGCCTGGGTGAGGTCATGAGGCGGGAATGCTTCGGAGTCAATTAAGTAAAATAATAAATTATAAACTGCATCATACTGGGAACAATACTTTGGGACTTTACATCTATCCAATTCACATGCGGCCATTAATGTGAAATTATGAAAATAGCCGGCACACTTTTTCAGAATACCAACCACACTGTCTACATCTCCCTCAGTTAAATTTTCACATGAGCTCTTACCAGATATTAAAGCTATATAATTTGGCACACTCCACACAGGACAACAAAGTTCTTCGGACTGTGATGACCTTTGGCACATTTTATAATATTCTACTGTTTCTAATTCAACAAGCATTGATTGGAATCTACACATTTTTTCTACATTGTCAAATGACAACAGTGATGTATTGTCAGTATTTGTGATAACTAAATGAGCATACTCTGATATGGGTGGTCCACAGGTGCCCGATGCATAATTGTGATGACTTGGTTTGTCCGGCTTGCGCTGCATCTCTTTCAGTGATACCCACTGTTTTCTTGTGTGATCTTTGAGAAACAGAGCGTTTTCATCTTCAAAAGTTTTGTTTTTTCCAAATCCCCAATGCACATGACCATTAGATATGTTTGGTTCTGTTGACAGCCAAGCCTTTTCAGAAAATGTGTTGTTATGGTTTACTTTTTTCTTCTTGTTACGACCTTTGTTCTTGGAGGAGCGCCCGTGCCCGGACCTGGGTTTGTCCTGCCGCGTCCTATTGTAATACGTTTGATTCATACGGATCTGATCCTCGATCTCTTTAGGGTTGACGGCCAGTCTTCGAGATGGTCTCGTCTCGTCTATGAGATTTTCCCATGCGATGAAACGATGCGCCAGCGTAGTTCCTCGAGTCTCAAACCCAACAATCGGGTCAGAAAATGACGGCAAGTCGTGACATACCAGCGGAATCACGGTAAGGGTAGTGGAAATCACTGTTACTGAGAATAGGACGAGGTAAGAGTGGCGGACAATAAACCTGGCGTAGGCTGACAACATCTTTCTTTATGTAATGATTTTGTAGGCTTCATAGTTATTTCGCTACTCCATTTCTTGCAGTGGTGTTTCACATACCCCAGGTTACTAGAACTATTGTAAGTTAACCAAAATAGGGTCACATTTTAAGAAATAAGAAAATGTTTCTTCACATTGAAAAAATTTAAAGGACCTAACTTTAGGAGCAAAGGCAAGAATGTCAAAAATTCACCTCCGCACACTAACATAAAACAAAACAACACAATAACACGGGTTCGTTGTAAACACACACTCAACACACACACACAGATTAACTGACGGAGGAATCCAGAATCTATTTCCGTTTTCTGTCAAAGAAAATAGTCAGCAGGTTACTCCGCCAAGTTGGAAGGTTTCAAAACTTGGCAGACGGTGAATGTTCATGTAACGACGTAAAAATATTTATCAATTATCTATATGATTTTACTCAGTAAAAAATGCAAAAAAAATAGCAAGTATATACTGCAACCTACAACCGAAAATAATTTTCAAGTACCATAGACAATATTATACCTTTGTAAGAAAACATGAAAATTAGTTTTTTACTGTCATATTCTCTTGCCGATGTATGTTATAAACTGGTAAATTTATAATTTCCATATTTATTGACTTTTTTTCATGATTTCAAATTTTGTGCATTTGAAATTTAGTGTGAGAAGCATAGTCACAAGAAATTAATTAGAGGTTGATTTAACTGTGGCAACATTTTTGGTCTATGACATCTTGTGATCACAAGACCTCCTCCGTTTTGAGTTTTCTGTCAAGGCAAAAATTGGGCGAAAAAAGGCCGTCCCATACGGGATTAACGGGTTAATCAGCTCCAATTTGCTCAAATAACATCTCAAGATGAGGTACTTCCTAACTTACCTGTTCGTGCTGCTGGTGGCGATCGTCGTACCCATATTTTCTATGTACTATGTCCTCAATGGAAAGGGTGAGCAAATAAGTTTCGGATGGTTCCTGGAGAACACGTCCCCCTACATGTGGGGCACCCTGGGCATCGCGTTCTCCGTCTCGCTATCGGTGGTGGGCGCGGCCATGGGGATTCACACGACTGGAGTGAGCATAGTCGGCGGCGGTGTCAAAGCGCCCAGAATCAAGACCAAGAATTTGATCTCCGTCATCTTCTGCGAGGCCGTCGCCATCTACGGGCTGATCACCGCCATCGTGCTGTCGGGTATGCTGGAGCAGTACCCGGAACCTTTGACAGACCCGGTGATCAAGAATCAGAACTGGATGGCCGGTTACACAATGTTTGGTGCTGGGCTGGCTGTGGGTCTCGTCAACTTGTTCTGTGGTATCGCCGTCGGCATCGTGGGCTCCGGCGCCGCCCTTGCTGATGCCGCCAACGCCGCCCTGTTCGTCAAGATCCTAATTGTTGAGATTTTCGGATCAGCCATTGGTCTGTTCGGTCTAATCGTCGGTATCTACATGACATCGAAGGTCAAAATGGGCGGCCAGTAATTTAAGAAGATATAAATACTTGAATTTAAGTGTAAGTACTTTTGATTTGATTTGTTGAGTAATTTATTGTAAACTTACTTGTTGGATTTTATATAATTATTTTACATTTGTGAGAGTACAGTGACCAAAATTCAAAATCTTTTTGTTAATGTAGAGTCTACATTGTGGATCAACAAAAACTTAATGAATAGTCAATATCTACTATCTGTTTCAAATCCTATGTCAAACATGATTCAATGCATTTTTTCATTTATACTCATTGCTGTGCTTTAAGTTCACCGCAATACAATATTTGTGTTGCTACTGTGAATGCTGAAGATGAAAGATGTTAAGCAATACAGTTTGTAATTACTTTATAAAATCACTACTATGAATCATCATGTTTGTTTTCATTATCATCTTCCAAGTACAACTTGGTACATCATTTATAGGGAAAACACAGGTCAGACAGAGAGCATCATGATTTCTTACTTTATATTATACTAGCTGAGCCCGCGACTTTGTCCGCGTGGAGTTTAACTTAACAAACTTTCATCCCCTATTTTATCCCCTTGGGGGTAGAATTAATCAAAATCCTTTCTTAGCGGATGCCTACGTCATAACACCTACCTGCATGCCAAATAATAGCCCGATCCGTCCAGTGGTTTGGGCTGTGCGTTGATAGATCACTATGTCAGTCAGTCACCTTTGAGTTATATATATTTAGATTATATCAATTTATAAAGCTACCATGCCCACAATTCACATCCATAACACTACAAGACATTCTTTTTGTCATCTGATTATTTGCTTTAAAGTCTTCGTACTAGGAATTGAATGAGATGGTGCTAGTCAAAGATCCCAAGCAGGCAGTATAGTCCCATGGATCATAAGTGGATGTCACATTTAATAAGCTTTTCAGATTAATATTTTTATCACAGTGCTGATTTACTTCACATACTAAAGTATTGATTGTCACATGATCATGAGTGTACAGTATAAAATAGTTAGTACAATCAAAGCTGAGGTCATTATGATGCCAAGTATGTTTATTATCTGTGGTCCACTTACTTGAATGTTGCCGGTATTGCAATAATAATACACTGTTTTTTCCTGGATGATTTGTTATAATTTTATTTCTTAATTTTTTTGCCATGATGATTGAGATCAATGACTTCAATCTTAACATATACTTTACATACACCATCCAACTCTAGTATGCAACTACTAACCTTTAGACAGCAAACAGCTGGACTTTAACACTTTTCTCAAATTAGATAAAGGGTACCATATATTATCATGTTGTATGATAAGTCCATTGTCACTACATCAAAAAAAATAAGTTCCTATGGTGTTGGTTAACTGAATAGATAAATATAAGAGGAGCCTATTATGTTGTTCCATTTACCACTTTATTATTTTTTAAAATATATTTTTCTATTTCCAGTATACACCTGCACTGGATCAGACCATCCTTGACCTTGACCGTATTATGACGAAAAGAACATCCAGTGTTCAAAATAATCCATCGCCGAAGAAAAGCTTCAAGTAAATGTAATCGCAGTGTTGAACTTGTGTATCTTTCCTGCCACACACTATGTTTATGTGTTTCTATTATGTAATTTATTTTTTTTAAACTTAATTATCTTAAATATTTGATCTTAGCACTTAATTGTATCAATATTTCTTTTCTGACATGAATTGTGGCCATTACATGCTAAGGTTGATATTTGTGTGAACAGGTTTGGATTGTATTGCAGTGTTTTTGACAACTTTTTGATAACTAATCATGATTGTGTTGTATACAACCATTACAGTGTCCTATTGTTGAAATTGCTAGATACACATTGTCATGATAATACTGGCCCACCATGTCGCTCCGCCTTGACATACTACAATAGTGTATCTAGTCATTTTTAAGGCTTATACATTCCATAAAACCTAATTTCAAGTTTTTGAAAGCTTTCATTGGTCGGTCACTATCCCATTATTGGTAGAAATGAAATTTAAATGTACATAAATTATTATATTTCGGTGTTACTATTTCCCATTGGACACAGGTGAGTCATACCAATGTGACGTCATTGTATGCAGATGTTCACATTGCTAAATACTTAACTGTTTTTTATTATATAGATTTTTGAGTTTCATATACTCCTTACCTATTGGTAATGAAAATTGCAACTTGTGAACCCCTGGTGAAGACTTCATTTTAATTTAGATGCATCTGTGTCTCGTTGGAAAATATTGAAATTGTTAAATGTTATCTGCTAGCAAGCACAACTCCCGTTTTTACTCATACATATTTGGATTCTAAAATGTAACTTCCAATTGTAAATATTAGTTTGCTTCCCTATACTTATTTATTATACTTGTAAATTCATATCCATTTAAACTTAACTAGGTGTTGATGTAATGCTGTAGGTTATTGATATATCAAAACGATAATATCGATAATCGATATTGGCTATTAGGCACGAACAGTGTGCGCACTGGAACAAACGATCGAGAAAGTATTATATCAGTCATAAGTACCGTTCACTGATGTAATTCTAAGTTATAATAATATTTTATTTGTGCAAATGTAGATATTATGTATGTTGATGAATAAATAGATAAAACCGAGTTAATGTGCATTTTTATTATTCGTGTAAACTTGCATAGACCATAGCCCAAATTTTTGATGGCATTTCTAAAATCATGAGTATGCAGTGTTCTGAACTGAACGATTATGTTCTCGGAACAAAATATAGATTACCAGTTTTGTAAACTAGAGGGCAGTAGTGGATGTATTTAAAAACACGAGTTGCCAGTATCAGGGCAGTAGTGCGTGTATTTGAAAAGATGAGTTGCCAGTATATTATAATAGGTATTCTTTCAAACTTAAAATAAGGGGCAGTATACTAAGTAGGTGTGTTTCTGTACTTTTTTATGTTGGTCTACGGAAGCAAGCAGACTTTGTATTTATGGCCAGAGCGTAAATTTTATTTCTAGGCCATTACTTACGTAGTATTGTATTCTCTTTGGCCATTACCAAGATGGGAGAACATGTTACATCACTAAGCATTTTGCGAAACTGAACGTGAACGGCGCTCAACGGTGCCAAACTGGCTTTAGAAGTTTGATTGTTGAATGAGTTTTATAGGCAGTTCGGAAGACTATCATTTTATATTTAGGTATCATCCTCCTCATGAATGGATAAAGTATTTATCAACTTAGAGCATACCTACTCTTACCAAGAAAATAAAACCAAATAATGATTTAGCAATAAAATATTTTATTTCATTATAAAACAATTCAGAAGTTTGTACCACTATTCATTATAAACATTGTCTTGAAAAATGCGTACAAAAGGGTGTTATAGATAAATTATAAATATACGTACCTATCACAAAGATGGAATGTCAATTACAAGAAAATGAGCCGATTAACGTGGGTAAGATTCTACCTAAGTCTAGGTACTCAGGTAGGTACCTATTTGTAAAGTTATATGTTATTGTGTACCTCTTATTAAAAAAAATCAAATCGGCTTTCAGCACTGCAAGTAATTACAGAATATACCTACTTACTTAGCAACTGCAGTGAGAAAAACTATGTTAACAACAATTATTAGGTACGATTTTGTTATTATTCATAGCGAATCTTGCAAATCCGTCTATTATTTTATTATGGCAACCGGTAGGTAGTAGAGAATATCTAAATAAAGCTATCTCTTAATATTCCACTATTAATACTTATATAATTTCTAATTTAACTACGAAAAGTGTAAAAATCTATTTATTTACAAAATAGGTGGACTCTTTCGTTAAAACGCTAGAAATGCACACAACACTCTATAACTATCTATAATACATCGAAATTGAAATATGATAAAAATATAATCCAATATTGCATTTTACACATTTTTAATTAGCGGTAGATCCTATTTAAAAAAAAAAGTTTTTTTTAACGTGTAAGTTCAGAGTTGCCACACAATCCCTCTAGATGGCGTTATTTCTATTTTCTGGCAAATATTACTTAATTTATAATTTTATTATGCAAATTAGATGTTTAATTAACATTTTGAAAAACAATAATCATAAAAAGACAAATTCACTCATAAAACATTATCATACTCTTAAATCTTAAGTCGTTTACAAAGAATAGTTTTGGTTTTTCCCATATTATGTATATAAAAATAACAGTAGATACCTACTTACATACTTATATACTTAATTATAATATATTTTTTATATACTGCAGGTATTTAAATGCACAGAGTTAAGCCTGAAATAAAGGCCATTATAATTAATATCCCAAGTAACTCCATTTTTTATTTTATAACTTACAAATCTGTGAGGCAAATAGTCTTAATTTATGACCTAATTCTGTAGTCACTCAACGCTTCTTTTCTTCTATTATTTACATACATTACTCTGAGTGCCAATCGTACAACAGCTTGCGCATGTTTGTTACAAATAAAATATACTCAATAATTTACTTGAGATTTTTTGTGTTAGTACCAAAGATAATATTTCAGTTTTTTTAACTACACCCGAGCTAAGTGCTTACTACGTTAAACGATCCATAGAAAAATAAGTAAAGCAGGTATTTGCTTACAGCTAGGTATCTACTCTCAAAAATAATATTAACAATTAGACCCGCAATAAAATAATTATGTAGCTATATGCATGCAGCATTATATTGATAGCTAAATAAAGACAGACTGGTCAGAGTAGAAATTTCAAGTAACATCCAATAATCTGGGATTTTCTAGAATCGAACTAATTACTTAATTTTAATGATCTATTACATAAGTAGGTACCTATTAGAACTTAGTTCGCTACATTGTTTTAGGCCCTACTAAATTTGAGGATTATCTAATCCTTCGTCCATTAGCAATAAAGCAAGCATAATGGTATTTTTAAATTGAATCATCTTAAATATTTATGATTTAAGTATTTCTAATGTTGCGTAGCTGCGTGGGACCAGTCTATCTGTACTTTGATCTATGTACAAATACTTATTAATTCGTCAAGTCCCAAAGAATCGTGGCTTCTATTAGTTAATTATTAGTAAAATTTACATCTAAGAGCAGACTTTGAAAATGCTAGACTGACATAAAATTAAGTATTAAATACTTATATTAGCCGTTACATCAGTTCCACTAATGTTTCTACTTAAAGCATAGACAAATATTCAAATAAATAGTCGTTATTCTACACTATGGCAGTGGGTACTGATTGATACACAGTCTTTGCATAAATTAAACACTAATCATTACAAATTTACTACGAATATTAAGATTAGATTTAATAACTAATTGAGATTCATTGGAAATCTTGTACTATTTAATGTTGTCACACTCTTGTTTCTGCATCATCTTCAGTAGTAGATTTCCTGGAACATAGGTGCCTATATTAGTGAAATAAGTAGGAGTAGGTACCTAACACGCAAAAGTTAGGTAGGATAGTAAGAAGGTTAGGTAGGTACCTAAGACACCCGTCTTACGATTTGATGGTATACCTACTTTGTTAGTATTAGTATTATACTTAAAATATTATCCCATCCTGATTCTCTATGAATGATTCATGAATCTTTCATAGAGCATCAAGATGGGAAAATATTTTAATTATAGAACGGTGAGTTATATTGGATCTAGGTAGGGACTAAACACATAATAGTACATTGTTACACAAGGGGTGAATGTAACAATCGAACTATTGGCGCTCTCACTACGCTCAGGCGCCAAACCACGTCTCGGGCCAAAATAAGTCTTTCACCCGAGGTAAACACTGTGATTTTCATTACGAATACAAGGAAAGTAAAAATAAAAACAGGAATTGGCTAAAGAAATAATACAAAGAAGTATGAACAATACTATACAACTCGAAAAAAAAAGATCGGATTGCCGCCTATTTTGTTTTTTTTTTCTATGGCCGGCCAACTTCATTATTTAGCCATTATTTTTCATTTGTATCTTTAAATATTTTGCCCAAATCTATGGTATTTTAAAGAAATTGTTAAAACTAAATTATAATTAAGTCATTTATAAATATATATTCTTTAATTAATACTTAATTTTATGTTATTTCAATTTAACATCGCGCTGTAATTGAGTGACTGTAGAAAAAGTTGGAACATGTTCCATAGAAATGTGAAAATGGAATTAGTTTTTTTTAAATAATTTGACAGCTGTCAGTTGAAAGCGATTCTCCCTAGGGCGGAAAAGTATTACTTTCAACCCGCTCCTCAGGCAACTTCAGACCTAATTTCCGAGTATGAGTAATGAAAAATATATTAAAATGCATGCATGATCATTAGTTTAAAAAACAGCCGTATCCAATAGAAGATCACTGCAATGATTGCATTTTCATTAACTTTTCAATGCGTGACCTGCATATTTAGATAGGCTTTTTGCCACTGTCTTGACAACATTCCTGTTAAATATGAGAAGCTCTTAGCTCTCTAGAAGAATCTTAACAGATTATGTTGTCAAGGCAGATTAATAAATATAAATTTACCTCCTCCCTAAGATGGTTGAAGATGATTGCGCGGCAACACCACCAGATAGCAAAGCAAAAGATGATTACAATGAGTGTTTCTCATACAACCGCCACCATCTATTGACAATTTCGTTTTTTTACATAATAATAGGTAGCACAGAGTAAAAATATTATATTCTTCTTAGTTCTTAACACCATTTTTTGTAACAGTTAGATAGGTAGGTACCCAAAAGCGATTCCGTTGTCTTATAATTAATTAAGAAATGTTTGTAGCATTTTTCTCAGCATTTTTTGATATTTTTCTCTTGCAAGGATCAAATTTTAAGTGGAAATTATTATATATTGCGTTCTTACATAGGGAAAATAAAGTTGGTACCTACCTACCTAAATAATTATTTGTATACCTACCTGAAACCCTTGTAAATAGATATGAATGCCCACATCATGTTCTCTATACATCATTAATTTTATTAAAATATGACAAATTTATATCACATGCTCATGAATTCATGCATTAGAAGCAACTCTTTTGTCACTTACTCGCTCGTTTCTCCCATACTCGCTAGTGGCGCTCCAATTTGCTGTGATTCTCCTGTGAAGGACAAAATAGGTACCTACTTATTACATACCTAATAGTTTGTTACAAGGTAGGAGGGTAAGTACATTAAAATAAAAAATAAGCTGGTAGGCAACACGAAAATAATCGGAGATAAATAATGTAAGTACCTATTGAAGCGAAGCTTCTATACGGACGTTCGGGGCGCTCGCCGCGCGGCCACTCTATCCGTGCTAAGCGTCAGTAGCGTTACACGATATAAATATGACAACTGCGGCGCCCTACGCTTTATACTTTGCTTCTTAGCTTTAGCTTTGCTTCTTTGGGGTTTAAATTTAATTTAATTACCTACTTACATTGAAGTAGGTACCTAAGTACTTAGATAAGTAAGCAGTTACCTAATTAAAAAAGTATAAATGTGACCAAAGAGGCATAACGTTGACCTACCTGAACGTGCCATATTGCTACTATGGACCTGCGGTGATCGGGTGCCTCCACGCAAGTGAGAGTGGTCTTCCTCGGCTAAAGCAAGGCAACACAATAGGTCAGAAGCAATTGACGACACTATCCAAGCTTTAGTGAAAAATACTAAATAAAAACGCACTCCCAACAAAAACAAAAATCAACAGTTTGCTAATCAAATGGGCTGACTGTACCTTAGTGCATTACTTGTATAAATTTGGCCACCATTTTTGATTGGTTGTAGAAGTTATATTATGTCAAACGGGGGAAATATTAATCTAAATTATTTTCAAAGTAAAAAATTGTAAATACCTACCTACATAATATAGTTAATCTAAAAAAAGTAAAAGGAAGGAGTAAGATTTACTATTTTTTTAATTAATAAAAAAAATCCAGACCAATCGATGATGTTCATGTTGAATTTTAATGTTTTATTTCTGAATTATGTTTTCACTAACATTCAGTTTTAAGCATTTTTATAAATTACTGAGAACTATGGAGCCATCCGAAATCAATTATTTTTATTATTATAATTTAAACTCGTGTGAGGTTTTGTTAAAAAAACCTAGGCACTTACGAATTATTATTATCGACGGCTGGACTAAACAAAACGTACAAATCACACACATAACACACACGTACATCTCATCCACACCTACCTGTGTATGGGAACAGGTATTTATCATGTTGATGGTGCTTGTCCGATCCCTCCGACATCCTATCATTGTACTCCCCGTAATGTCCCTCCATTTTCCTCTGGTAGTCGCTCTTCAGCATCGTCGCGATCCCCGAATCCCTGTAATCCCTCGGTGGGTACCCATCGTGCTCCCTAGTCGACACCCCGGAATCCCTGAAATCCCTCGACCCGTAGATGTTGGTATCCGTGTTCAGGTATTTGGTGGGGCTGTATCCATAGTCTGGTGTTCGGGACGGTAGGTATGTTTTGGATCCGTACGGATTCCCTGGCAGTCGATACATGGTGGGCGAGATTGGGTAGTTGGGATCGTACGGGATTTGTTTTTCAGTGTCGTTTGATAACACCCCGTACATGAGTTCGTCTTCCGTTACTCCGTATCTGTAAGTTTTCAAGAACATTTCAATAATGTAGTAATAAAATACTATTAAAGAAAATCATTTTAAGGCTAAAGCGCCCATCTAGCCCGCGAAGTTAAAATTTTTTGAGGTTTTTTAGATATTTTTCAAAATCTGACAATAATAAAAGGCACATTTTGTAATTCGCGACAAAGACCGTGTGCAGTGCATTTATTAATATATCCAACTTACTATAAAACATTTCAAGACCGACAGCTATCCAGATAATCTGGCAGTTTTTGTATATTTAGTGATTTACTAGTATCATATCCACCGTGATAATATTTAGAGTAAAATAAATGTATTAATAAACGCACTGCATAATTTGTTTGACGCAAATCACAAAATGTTGTCCTAAATGTTTTCAGATTTTGGATAAACTATAAAAATACTCGAAAATTTTGAATTTCGCGGGCTAGACAGGCGCCTTCACCTTAACAGAAAAATAAAATCGAGTTACAAACAATCTATGAACGCTTACCCCCTAAACTCTTGGTTTAGCGGTTGTATAGTTACACCAAGCTTTGTCTACTTCTTTCGAATGTCAAATTTCTGACAGAAAGAGATAATTCTGTGTGTAACTATTCGCCCTCTATACCGTTTATTAATAAGGGAGCTAAGGTCGAGAATTCTAGCACGCTAGGATTGTTTTATATCGTGCCAACGAGCCTACGATGGACCGCTGATGATAGCAATGATATATATGTTTGCAATACCTTTGGAATTGGGATGGATGGAGAGAAGGTAATGGGCAAGGGTGAAACGGGGGAGGCTCCGGTTCTTTCACTCATCGTACGAAAAACGAAGCTATAACAGCTCCTTTTCGGCGGTATTTTTTTCTTATTTTTTTTTATTTCGATATAGGCAATTATTTGACCACAATCTCACCTGATGGTAAGTGACGATGTGGTCTACGGTGGTGCATACTTGCCTAGAAGGTACCTGTTCACTCTCGACTTGAAAACATCCAGGTTATAGTCAACCGGGAACAAAGACGCCGGCAAGGTGTTCCATTCCTTGGCAGTTCGCACAATAAAAGTGGAAGCGTTTCGCTTCCACTTTTATTACGAACGGCGATCTTCTGTAAGAGGGTAAACGAAGAAAAGTGACAAACCTGTTGTCGAGCGGGAGCCTGGAGGCGTCGACGCTGGCGACATAGGTGTCGTGCACGTTCTCCAGCAGCTCGGGCGGCGCGCGGCGGCGGCCCGGCGGCAGCGCGTCCGTGAGGTCGGGGCGCGGCAGCGGCCGCGGGGACGGCGAGCCCGGCGCCGCGCCCGCCGCCTCGCCCGGCCCCGGCTCCTGGGACCAGCGACCCATGTCTTGGCGGCTCGGCTCTGGGTTAATAATAATAATAATATATTTATTTCAGAAATCTATACAAATGAATAAAATTGGATTGTATGTTTGTAATATCAAAATAACACCTTTTCACTAAATGCATATGAAAGTACATATGACACCTATAACAAAAACGCGATTTAAAAAGGTTTTGTCTGTCTGTCTGTGTTTGTTCCGGGTAATCTCCGAAACGGCTGGACCGATTTTGACGGGACTTTCACTGGTAGATAGCTGTTGTTATAAGCAGTAACTTAGGCTACTTTTATTTTAGAAAAACAACATTAAAAAATGGGTCTGTCGCGCGGGTTCAGAACGCGGGAGCGGGCTTAAGTTAAATTCCACGCGGACGAAGTCGCGGGCCCAGCTAGTTATCCATATTATGCACACAAACACTTACACTAATTATTATAGTATACAAAAAATATAATATAATACATTAAGTTATATTGGGTGGATCGGTGAGAGTGTCCGTCACCGGAGCCCTGGTGCTACTTATCCGCGAGAGTCCCAGCGGTCCCCCAGCGTTCGCAGGATGCTGTTGGGACTGCCGCGCACGCGGTTCATCGCGGAGGCGCTTCTTTTGCGCATGATGGTGTAAAAGCAATCTACCCGTGCATTACGTAACATTTACGTTTCAATAACTTGTAATGGCGATGAGGTGACAGGGAAACGAAAAAAAGCTAACATTTATTTTGCTCCATTTTGGTTTTCCAAAATTGACGTTTTTGTATTGTATTGTTACTAATTGTGTTTGTTATTGCTATTTGTTACTCCACATTGGCAGAATCACATTAGGCCTTACCCTATGGAAAGAGGCCATTAATATTAAAAATATAATATTTATTTTAAACTAGCGACCCACCCCGGCTCCGCACGGATATTTTTTATCAGTGTTTCTTTACTATATTATGCATGTACTACCTGTGCCCGCGACTTCGTCCGCGTGGAATTTAATTGACAAAGTTTCATACAAATTTTCATCCCCTATTTTATCCCCTTGGGGCTAGAATTAATCAAAAATCCTTTGTTAGCGGATGCCTACGTCATAACATCTACCTGCATGCCAAATTTCAGCCCCATCCGTCCAGTGGTTTGGGCTGTGCGTTGATAGATCACTATGTCAGTCAGTCAGTCAGTCACCTTTGAGTTTTATATATTTAGATTATTATTATATTATTAACCTTCCTCTTGAATCTCTATCTATTCAAACAAACGCATCAAAATCCGTTGCGTACTTTTAAAGATCTAAGCATACATAGGGACAGACAGACAGTGGGAAGCGACTTTTATGCTATGTAATGAATTAGAACAATAAATGGATAATCGTTGTTCTGTTTGGGGTTCAGCTCCTGTCTATTTTTATTGTGATTGAGACCAAAGTGTTACTTAAATGCGGCAGAGGATTAGGTTTTATGAGAGCCAAGAAATGGTGTTAGAGCGTTACCTTCTCTGATGTGTGACGGCCATCTCGGCGGGATGGCTAGCGGCGCGCCTTCAGTTATATTTGGTAGAAAATTGCCTCCATTGCCGCTCGTTACGCGATCTCCTGCGAGAATATTGTACTGTAGTTCATACGATGCGAGTGAGAGTCCCTCGCTTTAGCCCACTTTAGCTCCTACAGGTCGTCAAATTGCGAGCAACGCCTTTGGTATTTCATCACGGTTACTGCTTCACATCAGGCAGCTCGCATATACAGGTTGAAAAAGAAAGGGTATACTTTTTTAAAAAAACTTTGTAATGTAAAACGTTGTAATTCTAAAACTATCTCAACTATCAGCTTTGGAGGAAACTTGAAAATCAAAAGGTGTTACAGGGATACAGCTGTTGACAGATTTCATAAGTCCACAAAACCTTTAGTACCTCAACTGTCCCACAAAGCCAATTGTTAAATATACAAAGTAAAGTTGCAAAAAAAATTGTATACCCTTTCTGTTTCACCTAGTATATAACAAACTCGGTTTCCCGACTTTGTATCGATATTTCGTTAGTGGTATTTTCTCAGTCTAATAGGAGCGAGCCTATTGCCATTATACTGCTCGTATTCCTCCCCAATGCTAGGGGGATTTGGGCCCAGCTAGCGAATTTCACATGTCTTTCGAAAGTCATACAGGTTTCTCACTACGTTTTGGTTTTGATCTTCATTGACAGGGTTGGACACTTCTCTTTTGCTAAAATGGCTCAACCGATTTTCATGAAATTTTGTGTGGATTTTTCGAAATCTATGTGCGAATCATAATTTCTATATGATTATCACTTGCTTACGGTGAAGGAAAACATCGTGATGAAACCAATTTTTAAACCAATTTAACCAATTTTCGAAAGACATGTGAAATCCGCCAACCCGCCAACTGGGCCAGCGTGGTGGATTATGGCCTGGGAGGCCCGTGCCCAGGAGTGGGACGTCAAAAGGGCTAAAATTATTATTATTTCTGTGCATATCGGGTAGGTCTGTGAATCGGTCAACATCTATTTTTCATACCCTTAAAAGACAACGTCTGTTGGGTCAGCTAGTGGTTAATATAAGTAGCTTACTGGTGGAGGAAGGCGGGTGGCTGGACCTCCTGGTGCTGGTCTCGTCGTCGTCGGAGGAGTGGCTGGAGGCCAGGTCCAGGCTGCGGGCACTGCCGTCGCTGTCGCTGTCCGTGGCCTCCGCGCCTTCCCCGCCCCCGCCGCCGCCGCCGCCCCCGCCCGCGCCAGTCTTGCGGCGACCACGGCCTTCGTCTGGGTTGCAAAGTTAAATTCAAATACATGGTTGGCGTCACAATAGGTACACGATTTGTGGGCAAAACGGGAAAAAAAATACAAGTTATTTCTAGGTTTTTAGTGCACCCGGGATTTTCGAAGTCGGTAAAAAAATTTCATTACTTTTTTTATGTTCATTTGTGGTAAACTAGGTACCTACGTATTGAATTCCTGGTGACCGTAAATCGTTCATATCCCTCAAACAGGTCCAGTAGACCGATTTTAATAAAATGGGAGCAAAACAATAGTACATTGTTACATGAGTGGTGAAAGTTACTTATTTTGTCCCGAGACGGGGTTTGGCGCCCGAGCGTAGCGAGGGCGCTAATAGTTCGAGGGACAAAATAAGTCTTTCACCCGAGGTAAACACTGTGCTTTTCATTACGAATACAAGTAAAATAAAAACAGGAATTGGCTAAAGAAATAATACAAGGAAGTATAAACAATACTCTACAACTCGAAAAAAAAAATCGGATTGCCGCCTATTTTGTTTTTTTTTCGTTGGCCGGCCAACTTCATCATTTAGCCATTATTTTTCATTTTCATCTTTAAATATTTTGTTCAAATCTATGTTATTTTAAAGAAATTGTTGAAACTAAATTATAATTAAGTAATTTAAAAAAAAAACTTGAATTAATACTTAACTTTATGTTATTTCAATTTTACATCGTGCTGTAATTGAGTGACTGTAGAAAAAGTTTGAACATGGTTCCATAGAAATGTGAAAATGGAACTAGTTTTCTTTTTTATAATTTGACAGCTGTCAGTTGAAAGCGAAACTCCCGGGCCTGAAAAGTATTACTTTCAACCCGCTTCTCAGGCAACTTCAGACCTACTTTCAGAGTATGAGTAATGAAAAATAATTTTTCAGTACTCATACTCGTAAAGTAGGTCTGAAGTTGCCTGAGGACCGGGTTGAAAGTAATACTTTTCCGCCCTAGGGAGAATCGCTTTCAACTGACAGCTGTCAAATTATTAAAAAAAATAAGTTCCATTTTCACATTTCTATGGAACCATGTTCCAACTTTTACTACAGTCACTCAATTACAGCGCGATGTAAAATTGAAATAACATAAAGATAAGTATTCATTAAAGAATATATATTAAAGACTTAATTATAATTTAGTTTTAACAATTTCTTTAAAATAACATAGGCAAAATATTTAAAGATGCACATGAAAAATATTGGCTAAATAATTAAGTTGGCCGGCCAACGAAAAAAAAAAACAAAATAAGCGGCAATCCGATCTTTATTTTTTTTCGAGTCGTAGTGTATTGTTCATACTTCCTTGTATTATTTCTTTAGCCAATTCCTGTTTTTATTATTACTTTCCTTGTATTCGTAATGAAAAGCACAGTGTTTACCTCGGGTGAAAGGTTACATTCACCCCTTGTGTAACAATGTACTATTGAAAATCGGTCCACCATTCACAGAGAAATTAAAAAAAAAATTAAAACATATATACTGACGAACCTAGAACCTCATTTTTTGGAAGTCTGTAAAAAACTAATCTATCTGGTTTTAACGTTTATTTACCGTCTTTCCTGGTGTGCAGTGAGGAGTCGAAGCCCCTGAGGTAGGCCGGCATGTCGCTTGCGCTGGTGTTGTAGTTCGAGGTGGAGGTGCTCGTGTGACGCAGCTGCCCGTCACTGCGGCTGCATACAGGCACAGGTTGTTTAGTTTTATGACTGTTATGGCACTGGCATATGGGTCAATTTGCAATAAAGTCAAAGTTAAAGCCTTTATTTTGTATGGGCTTAGGGGGGCACTTACAAATTGTAATTTTTCATTTTTTTTGTTATATTAACGTTCGGGTCGGAACGCGACCTCGACTGAGAAGATCTAGCAAGAAACTCCGCGGGCTTATCTTGTTACAAATAATTTTGTTTTTTTTTAAATCGCCATTTGCTAATAATTACCAAGGGGAGTAGATGTTGATGTAAATACATATAATAGATCACGCGTCTTCGTGAAATGAACTGACTAAATTTGAAAAGCCAGAAATTATAATTAATATGAATACATAGGTATAGGTACAGATTCTTGGTAACTATCATATTTTTTTAGTTACAGGCCTTTGATTATGTCTCACAACTTTCGTGATATGGCATTATAACGTATTCAAAACTTAAGAAAAAGGTCTTAAAATATGTGTGTAGTGACGGTGGGGTTATGATTTATTTTTTATTTGCGGGAAAAAATATTTTTTTAACATACTATTTCAAATTATGTAAATTTTTGTACAATTTTAATTCTATACCCGACACTCGTCAGAACCTCGAGTTTCGGACTTTTGGAACACCTCAAATGCTGTGCAGAGGTCCGTAGAATCTCACTACCTGTATATAATGACCGATCTTCATTTTCCCTGTGGGCAATCTCAATAAACTCTGCGATAGCCTTTACTAAGATTGTGCTGAGGAAAAACAAACCTTAGTTACTATAGTCAACGGCAAGGAACCGACTATAAGAGGCAGATGTTACCTGTAAGGACTAGAACTAGTCTTAGTGGTAGATCTCGAAGTGGTAGACGAAGCTGATATCCCGATATTCCTCATCTGGCGCCCCGGCTCCGTACTGCTGTGGTATGCCAGCGATGATCTAGCAACAAATAACACAGTCAATTTAGAACTCTCTCACTTGTTAGTAGAGTTTAAAATTGTGTTTTATGCTGTGCTATACCAGTGATGACCTCACAACAAAAACACAGTCAATTTGGAACTCTACCCTTTGATTGATAAGGTTAATAATAGTGATTTAAAGATAGTGGTATTACCTGTTGATTTGTGATAGGTTTTGAGCACTGCTGCTGATAATGACAGACGTGTCGACTAGAGGCACTTTCTTCCCTAAACACCTTAAAACCGTTCTGTAACAAAGAACGTTGTTTATCACATTTAGAAACTTTATCTGCGGAAAAGATGTAGCCAGGTACGAATATGATGGGGGCGGCGGTCTGTCACCCACACATTTGATTTGCCGTTTGACATTAATCCCCAGAATTTAATCCTTACCCCTTGTTTACACTGACGCAATACTTGTATTGATTTATGGAGATGTCTTTAACTTTTTGACTGCTCAATATAAGTATAAATAATATCTCGTCAGTGTAAACGAGGTTTTTGGGACGAGTCCCGCCACTGTTACTCCTGTAAGCCAGGATGGATAATAGTGGCAAATGGCTGAAGTGTGACCCTCGACGAGTCCCGGGGACAAGTTAAATCGTCTGAAAACCTGCTCGAATTTAATAGAAAAATCCACGTCACTTGGTTGCAAAGGGAGACAGAAATAACTGTATGGCCTGATTGCCACAGAAGTAAGACTGTTTCAGCTGATTGAGGACTAAACAAGTGGTTATAAGAAATATGTTACATCGCCAGACTGACACACCAACTGTATGGTCCCAAACTAAGCAACGCTTGTTCTATGGGTATAGTACAATGGACGTTTATTGTCTTTGACAGTTACGAGGTTCCATTCACTGTCATACTATTGTTATGCACAGATACATAATAATGATGATGTGTCGTTTTTGGTTTCCAAAATGGACGGTCATATTTTTGTATTGTATTGTTATTAATTGTGTGTGTTATTGCTATTTATTACTTGAAATTTTCAGAACACATTGGGCTTGACCCAATGAAAAGAGGCCATTAATATAAAATTAAAAAATAACAATGATGATATGGTTACCTCTTCAAGTTGTCCCGGACGCGCACGTTGAAGGCGGTGTACCCGAGGCAGGCGGCGGCGGCGTGCGCGGCCACGGCGCCGGCCAGCAGCGCGCTGAGCGCGCCGCGCCGCGCGCCCGCCTCGCTGCCCAGCAGCAGCGCGCTGGCCCACGCGCCGCACACCAGCGGCAGGCACACCACGCTCACCGCCAGCACCAGCCTGGCCGTCCGTACACTTTATGGCCCGACAGTACTTACGTCAAAGTGCAAAGATAACATTTTATCCTTACGAATTGTAACTATTTTTTTATGTGACTAGCAATGTAAGTTTGTCACATTACTAGTATTTACGTTAGCCCCTCCAGCTAAGCTAAGGCTTGTGTTAGAAGTGGGCACACGTCAATAGTTGAATGGCCAGGATGGGGATCGAACACGAAACTTCTCAGCTACGAGGGCGACCCCTCTAACCCCTAGGCTATTGACACCTAAATGTAATATTATAGAGTTACTAGCTGTGCCCACGGACTTCGTCCGCGTAGTATTTAACGTAACAAAAAATTCGGGATTATCGGGATATAAAGTATCCTATATGTTAATCCCGGTTATAAACTATCTGTGTTCCAAATTTCATTCAAATCCGTTCAGTAGTTTTTGCGTGAAGGAGTAACAAACATACATACATACATACATCCACACTCACAAACTTTCACATTTATAATATTGTTAGGATTTTTGTAAAGCTTTGAGCATTGGTCACATGTTTGTACTGATTTTAATACAATTTATTAAAGAAGTATCTATGTTATCTTCTCTGGATAACTTATAGGCTAATTTTTATTCTCGAATTTCATGCAAGCAGAGCCGCTCGGCAAGTCCCAGGGAGAACCCTAATTCTTCTTCTGATTCCATCTCATATCAGAGGTTAGCGATAATCATAGATCGGAAGTCGGAATAGGGATCCGCTCCCGTATTTAGAGTTGACGGAAAGGTTCCGATGTCAGAAAAGACAGCCAACAGCGTCCATCCTTCTCTTTCTTACAAAATAATTAGAATGACGGGTGAATAGCCCCCCCTGATCTAGTACTTCACTTCACTCGAACAAATGCAGCAAACTGGTTAGATAACAACCTTTTAACAATAAATGCCTCCAAAACAAAATTCCTCTGTTTCCATAAAACTAAAATTTCTGAACCAAGCCCACCCATTTCCATTAAGATTCACACCCAATGTAATGATAAAAAAGACTGTAATTGCTGTTTTATTGAACGGGCAAAAACTATAAAATATCTTGGCGTAGTTATCGACGAACATCTGTCTTTTAAACCGCACATATCAACTTTTGCCACCAAAGTTAGAAAACTGACACATGTAATGCACCGCATTCGTGATGTTGCAGATTCACAAACTATACATTTAGTATATACGGCACTATGCGAATCTATAATTGCATACTGCATTAATTCATGGGGTGGTGCCTGTGTTACCGCTATGATTGAGTTAGAACGAGCTCAAAGAGCTATTTTGAAGGTTTTGTTTAAAAAAAATAGAAGATACTCTACACAGGCTCTATATTCGGAGGCTCAAGTTCTCAATGTTAGGCAAATATATGTCGCCGCCAAATAGCTTAATTCGCCGTTCAATTAACAGCCTAGGCACTTAACTAAACAGCGCCGTTCAACTAACGGCCTGAATGATATTCAGCCGTATCGTCTATTACAACATTTAATAAACTGGCTGGCTCATGCTTAGGCAACTGGTTGACATTTAAGTACTACAAAACTTTTTCAAAATACTACCCACGCAGAACGACCTGGATGGGTTTAGGTTAGGGTTATTTTTTTATGACCCCACAGAAACCCCACCCGGCAAATAGATTCGGTGGATCTAAAACAAATCGTAAAAAACCTAAGTACCTAATAAAATTATTCCATCAAAGTTGTTTTTTTCCGACGCCATATTGACCAAAGAGAATATAGAATATAGAGATATTGACAGTTTGGTGAGTTTCGGCGCTAGGTGGCAGAAAGTAGGACTAAATTGAAATGAACAGGCTAGGCAGGTAATTAAACGGCAAGGCAAGTAGTTAAACGTCATTGATCCAAGCCATTTGCCTAGCTGTTTGATCAAATGGCTGAATATCATTCAGGCCACTAGTTGAACGGCGCCGTTTAGTTAAGTGCCTAGGCTGTTAATTGAACGGCGAATTAAGCTATTTGGCGGCGACATATACATACTAAAAGCAGTTCTCATGCAGCATAAAAAAATAATAACTTCCGAAGCTTACCCAGCCTTACTACAAAAGAGAAAATTTGGGGCTCCACCTTTAAGGGTAAACTCTCGGTTTGCACAACATTTTTTACGATTTCTAGGCCCTTACATTTACAATGCCATATTAAAGTTTTGTGACATTAAGAGAGACACTTTAAACGTTGCGAAAAGAAAATTGAAGAATTGGCTATCCCAATTACCATATAGTGACACGGAAGACCTCATGAAAATTATTTCATAATCAGTCATGTACTAAATGAACACGAAGTATTTGTATTAGATGAATTGCTCAATGATGCACAAAAATACTCGTTTTGGCAATTTTTCAAGTAGCTGCTATTATTTATACATGCATACACGCACTCACACACACGCACATACACACACACACGCACATACACACATACACACACACACACACGCACATACACACACACGGGCACACATACACACACATACACACACACACGCACATACACACATACACACACACACACACGCACATACACACACACGGGCACACACTCCTTGCCAGCCTCTTACATATTTTACCTTCTAATATTCCTTTTTTGAATTTTATTTTAGTTATATTTTAATTTTTATTTGAGTATTTTGTTTTGTTTTGATTTTGATTTGTATAATTTTCTATTATTCTCGACATCGCGATGTCGACGCGCAATTGTTTTGGCAATATATCTGGCCCTTAAGATACAGGCAATGCCTAGTTTAAGGGTCACAAGTTAAGCACTCTTACATAATTATTGTTCTGTTCCTCAAGTCTACGGAAAACATTTGTAAACGAATTAACCTGCAAACATGTAGACTTAGAGATAAATAAATATTTTTTCATTTTTCATTTTTCATTAAAAGTCTCATAAGATTTTTTTGCCAGGATGTCCGTCTTCAACCGTGCATTAACTTGCAATAGTTGTTAGGTACTTGTCCACGATTGGGTTCTATGACCTACCCTTCTCAGAGCACTGACCTGAGGTTGCCGAAGCCGACGACGTGGTCGCGCACGGTGAAGGCGGCGCGCGTGGCGCCGGCCAGCCAGGCCAGCGCCGCCGCCGCGTAGGCCGCCGCCGGCACCACCACCCACCACACCAGCGGCTCGTGGCAGCTCACCCAGCAGCTGGGGCGACAACAAAGATATAGATTTATATAACGCTAATGCATGTACTTCGCGTGTCCGAAACCCCGACCAAACGTCAAGGTTGGTCGCCGCTAACTTACAGTCTGCGCGACTACAGATATAAAAAATATGAGTATAAGCGAGATAATCATTTGAGAAAATCGTAGCGGGCGGAGAGGCATCGGTGTGTTTGTATCGGTATGGATTTAATATCGGCTGTGACGTCACAGTAGATGTTAAAAATTCGGCACGCTTGGTTTCAATACAAATCGCGATACTTGCGTTATCTATGTAAATCTATATCTGTGGCAACGCCTGTACTACGGGTACCGTACAATGGACTGGGGCCGATCCTAGTGACAACCACACCTGGGAATATTATGAAAAGGCCATTCCCGAAATTCACCCTGAGGGGAATCGAACCCGCAACCACCCGATGCAGTGAGCCGAGCGGCCTACGCTCGAACCACTGCGCCAAGCACATACACTTAATTACTTGATCACGATTCGATTAGGAGGATAATATTCTCATAGAGCCGTACCGTAGACTGTAGAAAACTTGACAGCTAGATAAATAAACACAAGTGTGAGTGTAAACGAGGAGTAATATAAGTAATACATGTATTGCGTCAGTGTAAACGAGGGGTAATAAAAGTAACACATGTATTGTGTCAGTGTAAATATAACTTATTTACACTTAATGTGGTTGATTTCAAATATTTTTACAGTTTACATTACACTAATAAAATAGCTGTATTAATGTTACAGTTACGAGTGGGCTCACGGCAATAATTTAATGGCCAGGATGGGGATTGAACCCGGTACCTCTCGGCTACGAGGGCAGCCTCTCTAAAGAATAGGCTATTGACGCCTTAGGCATAGTATTAGCCACAGATATTGATTTACATAGATAACGCAAATGAATGTACGTCGCGTGTAGGATACCCCGACCAAGCGTTAAGGTTGGTCGCCGCTAACTTACAGTCCGCGCGACTACAGTTATAAAAAATATGAGTATGAGCGAGATAATCACTCGAGAAAATCGTAGCGGGCGGAGGGGCATCAGCGGCATCGGTGTCTTTGAATCGGTTTGGATTTCCCGTCACTAATGACGTCACAGTAGGTGTTAAAACTCGACACGCTTGGTTTCAATACAAATCGCGATACTTGCGTTATCTATGTAAATCTGTATCTGTGGTAGGTACTTACAAGAGCGCGTTCCCGTACTGGTGCTGGTGGTGCGAGGCGGCCAGCGCCAGCAGCACGGGTATTAGCAGTGGACAGTAGACAGTAGGTACTTACAAGAGCGCGTTCCCGTACTGGTGCTGGTGGTGCGAGGCGGCCAGCGCCAGCAGCACGGGTATTAGCAGTGGACAGTAGACAGTAGGTACTTACAAGAGCGCGTTCCCGTACTGGTGCTGGTGGTGCGAGGCGGCCAGCGCCAGCAGCACGGGTATTAGCAGTGGACAGTAGACAGTAGGTACTTACAAGAGCGCGTTCCCGTACTGGTGCTGGTGGTGCGAGGCGGCCAGCGCCAGCAGCACGGGTATTAGCAGTGGACAGTAGACAGTAGGTACTTACAAGAGCGCGTTCCCGTACTGGTGCTGGTGGTGCGAGGCGGCCAGCGCCAGCAGCACGGCGGGCGCGGCGTAGGCGGCGGCCAGCTGCGCGCACAGCCCGCCGTGGTTCACGTCGCGCAGCTCGCGCACCAGCCGCCGCACCTGCCACGCGTCGCACGCGCTCCACGCCAGCGCGGCCACCCACCAGTAGTGCAGCGACATCGCCATCAGCTTGCACGCGAACTTCAACATTCAACCACAAGCCTATCTAATATCCATTTTCAACCCATCTACCTACTCGAAAAACGACGATTTATTCCTCAGATAAGCGCAACTAGAGCAAGCGATGTAGATCTTTCCTCAACTAAACTAGTATACACGATCGGTGCAGGTCCCAAGGCGTCCTACCTCTAGGGTAGTATTGATTTGTATTCTCTTTGCCTCTAGGCTTCACAATAAAATACGTGTATGTATTTCTCCGTAAATAAAACATAAAGCTCAACGGCTATATAAAATGCCACGACTACCTTAACACCGTGCGCTATATCGACATTAGCGACATCTATCGGTGGCCTTGACAATAGCAACTATACACCTAGACTTGGCAGAAATTAAATCATGGGTGCACTTTTAAAAAAGTTATCCAGTTACAACTGGACTTGCCTGGTGTAATCAAAATAGCGCGTATAGATCTCCAAAACTAGAATCGTGTCCGTTTGCAGGTAAATAAAACCAAAAGGAAGACGAAGAATAAGTAGCCTAGTACTCAATCTTATCCACAGAAGTAGCGGTATCTGCTAATAAACTCAAAACTCTACAGTTATATCATTGGTTCGCCAGTAATATTGTATAGATAAATATTCCTACGGGCCGTTTTCTCTCAGTAATGGAGATGTTTTACAGTCTTCACTGAACACTCCACAAATATCTTGGATTATTGTATGATTTTCCTGCAAAATTCTTGAAATGGGGACATGATATTTTATAGGTACTTATTTCCAATTTTGTCTTTTATATATACAATTTTTTTTGCAACTTACGTTTGTAAATCTAAAACTATCGGCTTTGTGGGACAGTTGAAGTCAAAGAATTTGTATGTCTTATTATTACAAATTCTTTGGTTGAAGTACTAAAGGTTTTGTAGACTTATGAAATCTGTCAACAGCTGTATCCCTACAACACCTTTTGTGTTGCATGTCTTACTGCATTGCCCTGTGTTTTCACGCCAAAGATTCAATGTACAGATGTCTTTAGACACAATTTAGACTTACACAGTATTAGTGAACTTATCATGGACAGCGAGAAACGTGATACCTTTCTTAGCTATTGCACGGAGGTAGCGACCAGCGTGATTAATAGAAATAAGACCTAAGCAGAAAGAGGCCAGCTGTCCACTTATTATGTTAATAAGCCCCAACAGCAACTTAGACAACACTGCGCTATTAATCACGCCGGCTGACATATCCGTGCAATAGAATGGGAGGGAATCCTGTTTATTTTATCACGTTTATAACTATTGTTATTTATTCCGCTGTCCCATTTTTTGTATATATTGATAAGTTTTTATATTTACTCGCTTTTGAGAAATATGTTTTTATTGGTACGTTTTACTCGCTTTTGAGAAAATGTCATTTTAATACTGTGTTCTTACTGTAATAAAAATGGCCTGAAAGTTTATTAATAATTGTGTTAATTAAGGACTCTGACCCCCATATCAGTGGTGAACGCGGCCGGGCCATAGAGGCCCGGAATTAAAAAAAAAAACACCTTTTGTGTTTCAAGTTTCCTCCAAAGCAAAGGTTTAGAAATATAAAGTTAAGTTTTGAAAAAAAATCATACACTTTATGTTTCAATCTGTATGTGTAGGTACGTACGATACAACATAGTTTTCAAAATAATATTCACTACATACCTCATTCTGGACGAGCGAAGTCCTAGCCTTCAACGCGATGAGGTACAGCAATTCCGCCATGAACACGCAGAATATGAGGTGCTTGTGGATGGAGTTGGAGACGGTGGCGGCGCCGCCCCGCATCAGGCACAGCGCTGCCCACGTCACCAGCAGCAGCGGCAGGGAGATGCTGAACGCGGTGTACGATGACACTGACTCCAGGAGAGACGGCTCCGGAATGAACTAGTAAAGATTGACATTATGTAGCCAGGAGATCAATAAAACTGATATTTTTTTATTAGGGTCCTGTAGTCCCTGCGAGGAACCCTTATAAGACCATCCAGCCCGTCCGTTCGTCGTCCCAGTCTGTCACAGTAACATAACATCTACAGTTTTTGTCGGAAGTTGATAAAATTTGGTACAGATATGCCTTAAGAATATATCTCACTTTCAAAAATATAAAATTTAGCAAAAAAATTTTTTTTATGCTTCCCCAATTATGGAAAAAGGGAAAATTTTTTACTTATTTTATTTTTTGTTATCCCACCATGGGTAATCGATGAAAATATATTTTAAAATGAAGTAGTGCTTCCATACAACATTTTTTTTATCAGAAATTCCATTTCCGAGATTTTTTAATTTTTACCAATTTAAATCAAAATTTTGGTAATATATTCCGACACTTCTTACATTTTTATGATAATCGAGAAACTAGTTAGTCAAAAATGTCAATATTTTTTATTGTAATGGTTACGGGACCCTACATTGTGCGTGGCACGACACGCACTTGGTAAGTTTTTTATCTCATGAAAGCCAGGTCCTCTATTCAACATATCTTGTCAAACTTGTCTTGGTCTACGTAGGTACTAGCCGCATTGCAAAGCAGATCGTGTGTTTACCTCAACGTCCACTTCGTCGACGAGAACAGCGAACGTGGACAAATGGTTGCAGGTGCAGTTGATCAGGAGCGGCTCGTTGGAGTACGGCGACCAGTCGTAGTCGATTTCTGTGTGACAGCCCACGCGGGACCACTCACCGACCCTGGCCAAACGAAACACTCAAATAAAACAATAATATCGCCAGACCAGACGATGCAAACGTCTGATTGGTTGGTTGGTTCCAAACTATGCAAAGCTTGAATTGAAATTTAGCCCTTTTGACGTCCCACTTCTGGGCACGGGCCTCTCCTACGAAGGGGATTCAGGCCGTAACCCACCACGCTAGCTTGGTTAGATTTTCTAAGACATGCAGGTTTCCTCACGATGTTTTCCTTTACCGTAAGCAAGTGATTATCAGGTTCCTGATGCCTGCAAGACGCGTGCTTAACCAATCGGCTATCACTGCTAACGAATCACTTTTTCTAGAGTTGAAATATCAGACAACAGGAATGATAATTAAATTTATCGATACAACAAACTGCATCACATTGCTACAATGAATAATTTCTTACCCTCTCAACGTAGACCAATGAACACATTGCGGATTAGTCCTCGACCCGAACGTCTCTCTATTAATATCCAACCAGATCTGCAATCGAATCGGCTTTTTCAGTCTTATCCCGCCCAAGCTTCTATACATCAATTTCTTCCCTTCTCTTGAAGAATTGCCTTTATCCATCACTAAAGCCAACACTTTTGGACCTTCAAGGTTGTCGAGTTTTTCTGCAACAAATGTGGCTTCGTTTTCTTGCAAGTCGTTGTTTGCGGACGATTCGTCTTGTTTTTTGTAAGCCGGTTGTATGAGAATCGGGCCGTGGTTTTCGTTTTGCGCATCATCGTCGGCGGATGTGGTTTTGGATGGTGCGCTGTTCATGTGATTGGTTGTTTGCGTATGTTGATTGCCTTTGTTTGTGTAAACTATGCCTGTAAAGGAAGGGATATTTAGATGTGTTAATTAGTTGATGGAATAGCAGTTTTTGGTTATTGAATTCCTGAAACTACAACATCTCAAAGTCACTATTTTTAAGGGTCAATGTCTCGTTACCTATTATCTAAGTAGTTGGTTAAGCGATAAAAGGTACTTCTGGGGGCTTAGTACATTTTTGACAATATACAATTTCAATCGCATGGTCGAATCCTTTCATACATTTCACAGTAAGACCCCTTGGTGAATGAAGCTAGCTAGTGAATTTATGAAAATATTCAAACACTCGATTCGAACCTCCTGATATTACCTTCGCATCTGTCAAGTTTGAGCTCATTGTAGATGTTAACTAACCTTCCGAATCATCTGAGTTCTCAGCCGATTCCTCCCCATTCTCACTGGCCTCCTTCACCCACACAGTCTCCGGTACGAAGAGCGCCATCTGCAGTATCGGCGAGCCCACAGTGATGTTGACCCCCCACCGCCGGCTCACGGACTCGTCCATGCGCAGAGGCATCAGCTGGGACGAGTTCCGGGAGTATTGGAGGTACGAGAATACGGCGCGAGATTCGGAGTTTGATTCTAGGTTTTCTGAAAAGAATACGTTTTCATCTAGGATGCTATAACACCAAGCAAGTTTCCCTGTCTTGCCTCCGTAAGTCTAAGGAACGGACAACTTGAGTCTTTAATTAAAGAAAAAACATTAACACAAAACAACAAAAACGAACGGAATAATCGTTTAATACAGCCTAAGCCTACACCGTACTTATTACTAAGTCTAGACTGCAACCGATTGCCAGATGTATTGATTATGCAGCCGGACTCAGTCTAACTTAAAACAAAGAAGCGAGATATCTAGATATCACCGCTGAATTTAGCATGGGACAGTCGCGATTAACTAATCCTATGTTGAGTGGGTTAATTGTTGGCCAAACATTTGGATGGATCAGGACATATCATGTCAAGCGGACTTACCTTGAACATTACTTTTAGTGATTCCAATCAGATCCAGTGGCAGCAGCACCCTTGTGTATTGATCAAACTTGTTCTTCGTCTTCACGTAGTTATTGTACTTCGGGAAAGACACAGTGGGGCTTGAAAGCTTCTTGTTTTTATTAACCTTCCCGTTGCCGTAGTACATGGGCGTTTGTATGGGCGAGTGGATGAACGATGACGTGTCCGGTAGGACCACCCGCTCGGTTGTGTACGAGTCGATGTTGTAGCGATTGAGCTGGGTCGGCTCGAAGCCGTATATCGATTCTGCTGTTACAATGTCTACGCCAATAACTGTGGTGGGAAAATTTTAATAAGTGAATCCTACTAATATTATAAATGTGAAAGTTTGTGAGTGTGGACGTATGTATGTATGTATGTTTGTCACTCCTTCACGCAAAACTACTGAACGGATTTGGATGAAATTTGGAACACAGATAGTTTATAACCGGGATTAACATATAGGATACTTTTTATCCCGATAATCCCGAAATTTTTGTTACGTTAAATACTACGCGGACGAAGTCTGTGGGCACAGCTAGTATGTTTATAAATATATAAGTAAATATCGCCAGACTGACACACCAACTGTATGGTCCCAAACTAAGCAACGCTTGTACTATGGGTACCGTACAATGGACTGGGGGCGATCCCAGTGACACCCAGACCTGGTCTAATTACGAAAGGCCATTTCCGAATTTTGCCCCGGCGGGAATTGAACCCGCAACCACCATGTGCAGTGAGCCAAGCGGCGTACGCTCGAACCACTGCGCCAAACGATCGTCATAAGCGACGTTTGATCGAATAACTGTTTTCAGTTACTAACAATGATATGGATGTATCTTGAAATAAATGTATTGATTGCTATATCTATTTCTGAACTGTCAAAACATATTGCGTCAGTGTAAACAAGGGGTTGTAATAAAGAAGTGTTACCTATATCGCTGGTGACTATTTCAAAGGGGCTGGTGTACGTGTCGCGCTGGCTCTCCGCCAGGACCGCTATGTACTGGTCCAGGTTCTGCAGCAGCAGCTCCGCGCCGCGCCCCGTCAGCTCCGCGATCCGCTTCCACTCCTCCTCGTATTGTATGTCTAGGATTGTGTTCGCCGACTTTATTAGATTCTGTGAAGAAAATGAATCTTAATTTCAGGGTAAAGGTAAGGTAAGGTCTGGGGTGGGTTTTAATAATTCCACACAAAAAGGCCTATCTGGTTATTTAAAAAAAAATCTCTATTTCCCGAATAAATGCTATGTTTATCCGAAGATTGTAAAATCGGTCTTTGAATGTAAAATAGGCTGTTGCTTTAACTTCGGCTTGGACCAGCTCATAAAAAACCTTTTAATAGTAAATAATATACTATGTATTGATTGGGTAGGCTGTCTGTCTGTATATCATTCAGTCCCTTTCAGGTAAATATCAGCAAAATATTTCGTATAGAAAGACCCCAATAGACATAGTGATATAACTTATGGTATTAAACCAATACGAACTCACCCTAACATAATCCTTGTCCTGGCTATGCGTGAGGTTCAGTCCGCCCTGCTTCAGTTCGTACTGTATCAGCTCCAAGAGGATGCCCTCAGCTACCAGGATGTCAGCGCCGAACAGAGCTTGCGTGTTGGCGCACGCCGAGCTGAGGTCGGCCGCTAGGCGGACCCCCACGAACGTGTTTACCGACAACTCGCCAGTTTCTATTTTGTTTAGCTGTTATTAAAGTTCAGAATTAATTAGCATGGGGAAGATACTTTCTACTAGTAGGTAACATCAAAGAGAATTTAACACTTTACGATGTTGTAGGTAACTTATTCAAAGGAAACTAGTCTTTAGCAGTGACCCAGGACTGGACTTAAAGAAAAAAGGCCCGTATTTACCTACAAACATCGCTATGAGAAATGTCAAACTTGTTACAGTGTTGGTCCCTTCTTTACCCCTCGTTTACACTGGCGCAATGCTTGAGTGGATTTATGCTGCTGTCTCTTATTTTGAGCTGCCAAAAATATAGACCGCTTCGTACACCAATACAAATATTGATTGCGTCAGTGTAAACGAAAGGTATAAAATAGTTAAACACATGATAAACCCCAGATAAAGTTGTACTTGTACCAATTAACTAAGCTCGAGTTTATAAGGTGTATAAACTAGTGTGTATTGTTTCCGAATACGGCCAATGTATAACAGGTCCAGATTTATATTAATGTACGTGTAAAGGTAGTTAGTTCACGATGTCGTGTGAATTATTGCAAACTGAGCCCTATGTAAAATTTGTTAGGTTTAAGTTAGGTTAGTAGGTCTTACCTGTTTCCTGAGCTGATAGAAGGTAGACGTGGTACAATTGAACATGTCGGGTTCTTGCCAGGGTACTACTTGGGTCTCGTCACACATGCGAGTCGCTTTGCCGCTTGAGCCTATAAACATAATGTTGTCAACTTTAGCTGAAGTTTTTCAAGCTGTTACCAACCCAAATACGACGACATACGGTTTGGTTTCAATATGCAAAACTATGTACAATTGTTTTTGGATTTACCCGCAGGACAGTCCGTGATAGCTTCCACACCAAACTTTGTTCTAGGCCACCACACGCCATGGGCGAATGACCGGGGGCATCCGTCGTAGACAACTGTGAACAAAGATTCCTACTGATACGACATATTTGTGCACTTTTAACTAAAATCACATAGCACTTTCAAGCTTCACATCCAGTGTTAGGGGCGATTTCAGCATATCAAGTGGACGGTTTATGAGTTTTGATGTCAGCCTGCTTGAGCAATCAAGCTTGTTGAAAAACCTACCTTCACAGCCGGTGTTAGGGGCGACTTCAGCGTACACATTGGCGCAGGAGTCGCAGGCTCGGCCTATAACCCCTGATCGGCAATAGCACTGTCCAGTGGTGGTTTCGCAAGAGCTGTTTAGAGAGCCTGCCGCGTAGCACTGGCAGGGGAGGCAGTCCTCTGAACCTTCTGGCTTGTAGTGGTTCTCCTGGGAGGGAAAATTGAGGTGGCTAAAGTATAGTGTACACAAAGAGACTGGCAACTCTATAAAATATGCAAGTTTTTTCTAGTGCTTTAAATTGTCTAAATTTTTTTCGATTCCAAAAATTATCACGGGTTCCTTTCCTTTCGCCTGTGGTGACATCATCAAAAATAATGAAACCACATGAAACCGATGAATTCACACATTCAGTTCGAAATTTGGGCTGATGACCATCAATTTTGACTGGATAGGTACGTATATAGAAACGAAAGCAGTTGTCTAGAAGTTTTTGAAAGAGTGTTTCATCTGAAGATGGTATGATTAGTCGATATTAGTGTTATTTTTTTTTTATTCAGGACATCAAACAATTGCATAGTAAAAGCTTAAGTATAGATGACTAGTTGCTGCCCACGACTTCGTCCGCGTAGACTTAAGTAAAGTATTCTATGTGTTAATCCAGGTTACAAACTATCTGTGTTCCAAATTTCATCCGAATCCGTTCAATAGTTTTTTCGTGAAAGAGTAACAAACATTTACATCCACACTCATAAACTTTCACATCCTAATAATATTATAAATGCGAAAGTTTGTGAGTTTGGATGTATGTTTGTTATTCTTTCACGCAAAAACTACTGAACGGATTTGGATGAAATTTGGAACACAGACAGTTTATAATCGGGATTAACACATAGGATAGTTTTTATCCCGATAATCCCGAAAATTTTGTTAAGTTAAATACTACGCGGACGAAGTCGGTGGGCACAGGTAGTTTATAATATTAGTGGGATGTAGTAACACATCAGGAGTGATTACGCAACCAGCACCGTTATCCACAGTGTTTGAGTGTTACCTTGCAGTGGCAGGCGCCGGTGTCGCGGTGGCAGTGCGGGTGCAGGCCGCGCGCGGCGGGGCAGGCGCAGGGCCCGCAGGCGCGCGCGCCCCACCAGCCGCCCGGGCACTGCCGCGCCGCCGCCGCCGCGCAGCCCGCCTCTGCACACACACACAGCCGTGGTCACATGCTCACACATACTTGTTGACGACCGCTCGGCGCAGTGGTTCGAGGGTAGGCCGCTCGGCTCACTTGCACATGGTGGTCGCGGGTTCGATTCCCGCCGGCGCAAATTTCGGCAATGGCCTTTTCGTAATTTGCCCAGGGCTGAGTGTCACTGGGATCGCCCCCAGTCCATTGTACGGTACCCATAGTACAAGCGTTGCTTAGTTTGGGACCATATTTGGTGTGTCAGTCTGGCGATATTTATTATAGGTACTGAACTTCATTCAACTAAGGTATACCATGCTCTTAATGCATTTGACAAGTACCTATATATTTTTAGTTTAGTCAAATTTAGTCGAGTCATAATTTGTATCCAACAAATATAACCAACCCTACGGACTTATGAAAACATTTAACGCCTCCTATTCATTATTTTATTAAATTGTTGCGGGGTCCAAGGCAATTTAACTTTTTGCCCAGGACTCGTCGACGGTCGAGGGTCAAACCTCGGTATCATCACTGGTCGCCATTGGCGATCCTGGCTTACATGAGTAACAGTGGTTCCTACCACTTAGTCCCAAATAATAAAATGCCTTCAGAAAATTATCGACCTATCATTGAAATAAAACTATTTTTCGGATTTTATCGCGTTTATTTAATTTATGTTCCCGACGTTTCGGCTGCTTTATCAAACCAAGTGTACCATTGCAAGACCTCGAGAAACTGTGAGCACTTTCTGCGTGGATCGGACCGCAAACAACAACTAAATATGAGGGTACCCAGTTACTAACTATGACATCAGGACGTCTAACACCTCAGTCCCCCCGTGACCATGGCTGCTGTAAAGCAGCCGAAACGTCGGGAACATAAATTAAATAAACGCGATAAAATCCGAAAAATAGTTTTATTTCAATGTGTAGTATTCGCGTAAATATAAGACAACAATATATCGACCTATCGTTGAAAAAGTTTATTATAACCTCTTTGTCAATGAATACAAATATTCTATCACTACATAGTATAAAACAAGTCGCTTCCCGCCGTCTGTATGTCCCTATGTATTCTTAGATATTTAAAACCACGCAACGGATTTTGATGCGGTTTTCTTTAATAGATAGAGTGATTCAAGGGGAAGGTTTATATGTATAATAAATGCATAATATAGTACAGAAACACTGAAGTATCAGCATTGCATCCGTGCGAAGCCGGGGCGGGTCGCTAGTATCATATGATTAGTACAATAAACTCACCAGTAAGCATATACCCATCATCGCAGCTGCAGCTGTACCCCCTGTCGGAGTCGTCGTGCCGGCAGCGCGCGCCCGCCCCGCAGGGCCGCAGCTCGCACGCCGCCGCGCACTGCGGGCCCACGCGGCCGCGCGCGCACGCGCACTCCGTGTGGTCCCACGACGACACGCACGTACTCTGACGTATTCACAAACAGTATAGTCAGTTCATTACACGAATACGCGTGAACTATTGCAAATTGAAATATTATATGCAAGTGTTGAGGGTGATTGTCTTCATAGGGGCTATTGTCGACAAATAATATTCTGCCGGTTGTATAGATAATGTTTAATCAATTTTTTTAGAATTAAAATATAGAGTGAAGCGTTCCGCCTGTGTCGTAGAAGATTTGTAAGAGAGAGAAGATGGCGCCGGCGTTGCGGTCGTCGCGCCCTCTAAGTTTTAGGTAGTTGTTTATTAACAGCAAGTGTCATAAGAGTCACAGCACGCGTCTTCGAGAAATGAGCGAACTATACTTGTCTAATTAAAGATTCTCAATAGACTGTCCGTTTGCGCGCACCATGGTACCTCAAAAGGGTGGCTATGACTATAATTGGGACACGGAGACTATAAAATTAATCGAGAAGTATTGAAAATTCACTCTAAATATTTGAATAGATTTAGACCACATCACACTAAAGTCAGAGATACGCATAATTACCCATGAATGCAAAGATGTATTATCATCATGATGTTGATTCCATGAGACACCTGTTAAAATCCATAGAGAAATTGGAAGGGGTGCTTACCCGACACCAAATTTTACTTTGGCAATCAATATAAAATTCTAGCTTAGTAAATAAGAGATAATGGATACTATTACTTACATAAGGCGGGCATACTGAGAGCATACAGTCAGCTCGAGACTGACACCCGTCTCTGACGTTTTCTCTAACTGTGGGTCGATTGAGCAGCGATTGAGCAGTTCCCACTCTGACATCCTAAAGACATCACAAACAAATGAAGACACAACATAGCAAAAAGGAGTTTAGAATATAATTAGCGCTTTAATATCGCAAGGGGTCTATTCTTGGGACTTTACATTTTATTGTATTCAGTAAATTGAGAGTAATACGGCTAGCCTTTATTTAGAATTTTAGTTTCGGATTCTCGCTGTTTCTGTGTCATACCTACTTTCCAAATAGTTTTAGAAAGCATAGGGTTTTATTAATGGCAACTATTTTTAAAATAAGATGAACATTTCATTTCCAATCACCCAGACACTCACCTGAATACATCCTTCGAAATACCCAACTTCCGAGGCCAACAGTCCAGCAGTGGTGTCCGGTCCACCAATCAGAATCTTGCCAATATACTGTCCTTGGATCTTATTGGCCAGCATTGGCACTAGCACATTGCGTAGGCCATAGTCCACGCTTACTGAGATGTCAGTGCCGAGCCATTTGATCTCCAGGCGGTGCCAGTTGCCGTCGGATAGGGTCGTCGTTGGAAGGTACATGGAATCCCCGTTGTAGGAGTAGTGGAGATGACCTGATTTCATCTGCAGGCAAAATATTCCTTTCTTATTTTCTCAATTAATTTAAAACTAGAATGACCGAAACATTTTTTTTCACAAATAACAATGTATTTTTTGGAGACATTTGGCTCAGAGCCACAGTGCCATAAATTTTATCAAAAAATAATCCCTAAGATGATCTATTCCACAGGTGACAAAAAGAGTGGCTCTCTATATAACCGTTCCTTTCGATTTTATTATTGTTAATAGCGTAATTTTATGATTACAAATATTACCCCTTGTTTACACTGACACAATTACTTAAATATCGATTTATTTAGCTGTCTCTATTTTTTAATGCCTTAATATAAGAGACAACAGCATAAATCAATACAAGTATTGCGTCAGTGTAAACGAGGGGTTGTGGACACAATTTATTTTTAATCGCGTAATTTAAAATATGTTATAGTTCCTACTTACTTTATATGCAAATTTAATAAAAGATAAAAAATTTTAAAAAACCAAAGTCATTCAAATAAACCATGCCCGCGTGAGAGGGTGCCAAGAATGCTGGCTGCATTTCCCCGTTGAATTGAACTCTATAAATAAATATGTATTTTTCTTTCTAGCACTATGTATGTTATGTATAGCGACTCACCGTGATCAGTATAGTGCTGTTCTGTCCGACCTGCACGGACATGAGGAAGGCGTCTTGCTGGCGCGTGCGCAGCGACAGCGCGTTGAGCCACGGCAGCTGGATGGGCCGCAGTAGCGGGTTGAACGATAACACGCCGTCGCCGCTGAACCGCCACGGCGGGCCCGTGGCTGAACGAACAAATAAACGTTTTTTTCCTTACTCATACTCGGAAAGTAGGTCTGAAGTTGCCTGAGGAGCGGGTTGAAAGTAATACTTTTCAGCCTTAGGGAGAATCGCTTTCAACTGAAAGCTGTCAAAATATTAAAAATTAATTAGTTCTAATTGACATTTCTATTGAACCAGGCCCAACGGAAAAAAACAAAAGAGGCCGCAAATGGCAATCCGACCTTCATTCGTTTTTTCGAGTTGTAGAGTATTGTTCATACCAAATACAATACTACGTAAGGGTTCATACTTCCTTGTATTATTTCTTTAGCTAATTCCTGTTTTTATTTTTACTTTCCTTGTATTCGTGATTAAAATCACAGTGTTTACCTCGGGTGAAAGACTTATTTTGCCCCGAGACGTGGCCAATAGTTTGAGGATTACCTTCACCCCTAGGATAACGATGTACTATTGCGCATGCGCGCGATTCGCGGGATCGTGGTGGATGGCATGGTATGCGCCGCCCTCCACGAGTGAGTCGACGTTTTTTCCCTTGACTGCGCACACGTGTTTTGTCTCATGCGCCCGCGACTCAATTTATGCACGTTCAAAGTTCGATTTATTTTCGCACCGTTTTCTAATTACTCTTTCCTACACTTATATTATGTGTCTGGGGACACGAACATCATGGAACATTTTATCCACACGGAATTTATACGAACTCGCTAGTACCTATTCCGTAAAGGGGTAGACACAAAACTCAGACGCAAGAGTTACTCATCATATCACGAACGGACGATCATTCCCTATGTGAAAAAATCAGTGACTTTAATACTTACAATCAGCACAATCCTTCCCAGTATACCCTTCAGTGCATTCACAAAGAAACGTGTCCCACAAATCTTTGCACTCAGCGCCATTATAGCACGGGGCCGATCCACAATGGGACCGTTTCTCCGGACACCCCGCCAGCGTGCCGTTGTCCGCCACGTAACTGTTCAAGTCCACAAATCTGTGGTCAATGTGGAAGTCCGATATGCAGCCCACAAAGTCTTTGTTCTTCACTTGGAAACTGCTCGGTATGTTTGGGAGACCACCGATTTGGAGGGGGCCTGTTAGGTCTAGGAACCTGTTCAAAGGAGAAATAAGGTTACATTAATTACATAAATAAATAAATATAATTATTATGTATATAAGTACTTATATAATAACTAGCTGTGCCTGCGACTTCGTCCGCGTGGACTTTTATATTTATTCACCTTTTAAACCTTCTCTGGACTTCCACAAATAATTCAAGACCAAAATTAGCCAAATCGGTCCAGTCGTTCTCGAGTTTTAGCGAGACTAACGAACAGCAATTAATTTTTATATATAATTGAATTTAGCACTTTTGACGTCCCACTCCTGGGCACGGGCCTCTCCTTACTACGAGGGGGATTCAGGCCCTAAAACGCCACACTGGCCCAGTGCGGGTTGGCGTATTTCACAATGTCTTTCGAAAATTGGTTAGATTTTCTAAGAAATGCAGGTTTCCTCACGATATTTTCCTCCACCGTAAGCAAGTGATAATTATATAGCAATTTTTATATACGGACGTATATTATATTTTTATCGCCAGTAGGTTTTGCTTATACTGGTTTAGTATAAAGGGTATTTTGGTAAATGACATAGCTCCAGTGTATTGCCTTTCGAAATATATCCCGACTCGTTTGGCTTGAGGTTAGTTGTATTGTTCAGGGTTACCTGTGACAAGTCTCCGTGGGAATATCACATCGGGGTGGCAACTCCTTCCTCGTGAAGTTAGCGCACGCGTACTTGATCCCGAAGTCCGCTGCTCCAGCCAGCGAGAGAGCTTTGTCGCAGTCGTCTAGTATCATTGTTGCAGTCTGCAAGATAATTGCAGTATAAGAATTATATAATCATGGCGGAGATGGCGATGAAGGTGGAGTTGATTGAACAGTGTTATTTAATATACCGTATACAATGGCAATTAATCAACCTATCTCCACTTTAAGAGACCATATCTACCTAACGAGTACCAAACCGTATGCAGACATAATAAATAATCTACTGTTCGATATCGCGGAGTAGACGACAACTTAGTTGAAAATACTTGTTTTCAGTGGGTCCTGTAAAAGAGCTGGCCAAGTTTTCTTTAGATTTGTTGGTGATGATCACCGAGCATCGTTGCTTCAGTAATTATTGAGTACGATCAATTATGATCGTACTCAGGTAATCATTGATTGATCATAATTGTGGTGAGGACATGGATTCAGTCCAATATACGCTGGAAGACCATGGTGTCCCCACGGAAAAATCGCGCTAGATTTCTTTCTAAGTAACGTAGGGTGACAATGGTGACTGAAAGAGGCGTGAGGGACTGTCACCTCTTTCTGTGAGACCGGAAAGAGGCTGCTGAATGGGATTGGGCGAGAGTTGATTTCGGTCGTCGTAGGCGGCGTAAGGGTACCTACAGATGCTGCCTATCCCGGCCTGAAAAAGATGTTAGATAGACCACTCACCCTATTATAATAGTCGATCTCCACCGTGTGCCAGGCGCCGTCGGCCACGGCCCCCGCCAGCGTGAGCTCGGCGCGCGCCCCCCCCAGCCCGAACGAGAACCGCAGCCCCGCGCCCCCCGCCACCCCCGCGCCCGAGTTGATGGTCTCCAGTGCTAGGAAGTCGTGGCGCTCGTTGTATCTGCCGTTGTAGATTAGGAGGCCGGAGGCGGTTTGAGTTGCGAACCTTGGAAGAGGAAGTTCAATTTGATATTTTGGATTGTAAGATCGCTTAACGTTCACGGAATGCATATATGAACTAAATAATGTTGTGGTAAAAAAACCAGTAGATAAGTTCAGAAAACGGCTAACGAATTACGCAAGCTAGATTGGAGCCGGAATATACAGGGTGAAATTAATTGCGTGGCCAAATTAGAAACTTTAGGGAATAGCGAAAAATGCTCATAGGAGTCTCGGAGTCGATTATCATAAAAAATCAAACACACTCAAAATATTTTTTTTAAAAATGGCATCAATTGATATACACATTTTAATAAACCAACTTTGTGAAGCAATGTCAAGGGCAAACTAAAGGATAGGGCTGAAAATTGAAGGTCTAAGTCTTTTATAAGCGACACAATATCATTAAGCACTTGTAAGAAACCTTATATAAGAAAATAAAACTAGCATATAGATGTAATTTTTGAAAGAAACGCTTACTCATGTTATAAGGTGCCGTGGATTATTCAAGAGGTCTACACCAAAATTGTCCGAAGAAGCCTGAGCCTTACTTGATCTTCAAGTGCAGTCTGTTCCTCCTCTTGAGTCCGGGGAAGGTGAGGAAGGAGGCGGGCGGGAAGCTGCGCGCCCGCAGCTCGCACAGCGCCGTGGTGCTGGCGGCGTCCAGCGCGCAGCCCTGGCACAGCACGCCGCCCGCGCGCCGCGCCACGCAGCGCGCGCCGCCGCGGCAGAGCGACCCCGCGCCGGCCGCGTCGCACGTCGCCGCCGTCAGTACCGTTTCGCAGTTCACGCCTGAATGTAACGGTAATCTGATAACCGCTTGGTGCTGTCGTTTGAGCGTAAGCCGCTCGGGTCATAGTACGAGTGGTTGCGGGTTGGATTCCAGCCGGGGCAAATTTCAGATATGGCCTTTAGGTCTGGGTGTGACCGGGATCGCCGCAGTCCATTGTACGGTACCCATAGGACAAGCGTTGCTTAGTTTGCGACCACACAGTTGGTGTGTCAGTCGGGCGATATTTATTTATTTTTCATCACAGTCAAGCACTCCGCAGTTAGGCCCGTATTAATAAACCAATCTCAAGTCTGAGAGCGGTCTTGAGTACGCTTATGACATGTCATTTTGTACTGGTATGACATAAGAATGACGTTTCTAGGATCGCTCTCAGACTGGAGATCAATATAATATTAATACAGGCCTTAAGGTACCTAGCTACAAGTACATCGGCGCATCCGCCTTGGCGGACTCTTTTTATTTTGACGGTGGCAGAGCGAAGCTGTAGCTAGCTGACCACAGCTCATATAACCACGGGCTGGCTCGGCCAGTGTAGTACCACCCTCTCATAGGAAATCGGCACAAAGTAGTCATTATAGCTCCCATTCATACAATGAATGTTAGTTAGTTTTAGCCCTTTTTTGACGTCCCACTCCTGGGCACGGGCCTCCCCTCAACACGAGGGGGATTCAGGCCATAATCCACCACGCTGGCCCAGTGCGGGTTGGCGGATTTCACATGTCTTTCGAAAATTGGTTAAATCTTCTAAGACATGCAGGTTTCCTCACGATGTTTTCCTTCACCGTAATGACAATGAATGTAAGAGCCCCAAATTGCTTCTATGCCACCTTATAGGTCGGGCAATCAAGCGAGTTGTACGCCTGTTTTCCGACTTTGTAACATAAAAAGGGGGTTTTCGCGTGCCACCTAGAATGCTCGTATGCTAACGCACCACTTCGCATAGATAATTCTGAAGGCGTTCACGTACACCTACCGCTTTACAATAAGTGTTATGATATTCAAAGACGCTTTGTAGGTGAATATAATCTCAGGCTTGCAGTGCTATACGAGCTAAATGGCATTATATTGGGTCATAGCGTACCCATAAATAAAATGCGTGCGTATGCAATCGTCTACCCCCTTATTAATAAACGTGGTTTAGCGGTTGTATAGTACACCATGCTTTGTCTACTTTCTTCGAATTTCAAATTACTGATGGCAGAAAGAGATAATTCGGTGTGTAACTATTCCCCCGCGTTTATTAATAAGAGGGCTAGAGTATACCATGCCCTGCGACTAGCCGAGTGCCGCAAAACCTGGAGAAACCTAGTCCAGAAGGCCGTTCATGGTGGTTAAGACCCTCAGTCATGAGGAATCGATGAAGAAGATGAAGAATAAGTGTTTACCAGTGAATCCAGCTGCGCAAACGCAAGTGTAACCGCCCTCGCGACGCACGCAGGTGCCGTTGTTAATACACGGCGATGAGTAGCACAGGTCCACTTCAGTATCGCACATGTAATGTTCCCTTGACCCTGCAACAATATGGATATGTCGAATGTAAGTTGACAGGTATTCAGCCCTTATGTATGATGTTTATAAGGTCGAGTTACCTGTGAATAGATGCGGACATTGATAGGTGATTGTAGTGACGATACATTTGTTTGGGAGTGAAATAGGTGCAAAATGACTACAACCCAAATTCAACTCATTCAATTATGAATAAGGTTGAGTTACATGTGAATACATGTGGACATTGGCAGTTGAAGGTAGGAACGATAAATTGGTTGGAAGAGCAATAAGTGCACTATGACAACCCAAATTCAACTTTACTGAGTATAGATAAGGTTGAGTTACCTGTGAATCCGTGCGGAAATTGGCAGTTAAAGTTAGTGGCAATAAATTTGTTTGGAAGGGCAATAAGTGCGATATGACAGCCCAAATTCAAGTCTACTAACTATGAATAAAGTCGAGATACCTATGAACATTGGTTGGAAGAGCAACTGCATTACGACAGCCAAAATTCAACTCTATAAAGTATAAATAAGGTTGAGTTACCTGTGAATCCGTGCGGGCATTGGCACGTGAAGGTGGTGACGGGGTATATTGGCCGGAAGAGCACTGAGTCGCTGCTGATGAATCCGGAAGCGTTGCCAAACTTAAGCACCGTGAGGCATTCTTCATAGTTCAGACACGGTTCGTGAACGCATATGTTGTCGTCAAATGCTAACACCTGTAAAGTACGTTACTTGAGTCACTTTTGTCAAAGTCAATAAGCAAAGTGGGCAAACAAGTGTACGACCCGCCTGGGCGCCAACCACGTTAGCTACTTAAAACGCAATTCAAAAGCAAACGCTCCGCTTTTGACGTTTTTCCGTAATCTACTAACCACCGGCTGACACGAGCTTCACGATTTCTACTGACATAAATTTGGTACCGCGTAAGGGATTGTTAGCGTTTGACCTCGAGCTGGCGACTGACATCGTTTTTTTTAGTAAATTTTGAGGCCCTGTGCACAATACCGTTGGAGTCTTTACGTTTTCAAATTATTTTTTAAGTATGCATGGGGTTGGTATATCTATACGATGTACGATAGCGGATATAAAACATCATTGAAAAAACTACCAAGCATTCGATGACATATGAGCCACTCGCAACTCAGACGCGAGTGTAGTACCAAATATTTGGCCAGGCGTTTGCAAAGCAAATGCTTGCGTTTGCTTTTCTATTGCGTTTTCTAGTGCTTTAAGTAGCTAACCTGCTACGGGCCCTCATGGTAAGCAGTTACAATGGCATGGCTCGCAAGTTAACGACCTGAAGAAGAGTGGGACAGATGGAGGAGAGAGGACGGCTCTTTCACTCGTCGTATGAAACGCAGCTATCATAACTACTTTACGCCGCTCTCCTGTGAGAGGCGGTACTACTCCGGTGGAGCCAGTCCGTATATGAGCTGCAGTCAATGGTTACAGCTTGGCACTACCTAATCTCTTTCGTCTCCATCCCACCGTTCTTCGTGGACACCCTAATAGAAGGTTCCACCCGGAGTCTCTCACTCGGCTCTTCTGCTTACAGATTAAGTGTACAAGTAAAATAGACCATAATTCAATAAATAATAATAAATATCGCCAGACGAACACACTAACTGTATGGCCCCAAACTAAGCAACGCTTGTACTATGGGTACCGCACAATGGACTGGGGGCGATCCCAGTGACACCCAGACCAGGGAAAATAACGAAAAGGCCATTTCCGAAATGTTCCCTAACGGGAATCGAACCCGCAACCCCCCGATGCAGTGAGCCTAGCGGCCTACGCTCGAACCACTGCGCCAAGCGGTTGTCAATAATGTACAATGTTATACCAGCAATTTTTGTCTCCCGCTTTGCACCGGAGGGAAGTGGAGACTTTTTCTTCCAACTCCTCCTATTATTTCTTTCGATTATTTCGTGCGGGTTCCAAGACAATTTAACTTTTCCCCGGGACTCGTCGAGGGTCAAACGCCGACGTCATTATTGGTCACCATTGTCGATCCTGGCTTACCAGAGTTACAGTAGTGGGAGAGTGTGGCGGGACTAGTCCCTATAAAAAAATAACCAAACAATCGTTTTTGCTTTGCGTTGCTCGTTTTTTCGTGTAACAGTGACCGCTCCTGTAAGTATAAAGGTACCTGTACAGTGGCGAGCCTGGCGAGGGTGGCGCGGTGCAGGTAGACGCGCTCGCGCAGGTGCGTGGGCGAGTAGTACGGCGAGCCGTCGCCAGACACGCCCACCTCCGGCTCGGGCCGCCGCGCCGAGAACGACACGTTCAATATACTGCCGGTCACGTCGGTGTCGTCCTGGAGATAATTGGAACGAACCTCCGTTACGCGGCTTGCGGTTGGTGCTAAATGGCCGAAATCGTCACGCTTGATAAGGGTTTTACGTAACTTTGTAACGTCCATTGGGAAAAAGTTCTCTCGATATCAACTAGATGGCGCAAGTGAGCTATTCAGGTGACTGGATAGTGAGTTTTTTTTAATTACTAGTTATGCCAGTTTATAATATTAGCCCCTCCAGCTAAGCTAATGTTTGTGTTAGGAGTGGGCTCACGTCAATAGTTTAATGGCCAAGAAGGGAATAGAATCCGGAACCTCTCAGCTACGAGATCAGCCACTCTAACCACTAGGCTATTGACGTTTCAAATTGGTAGGTTGATTCAATTATATTTGAAAGCAACGCGGTCCATGTCGACATAAATTGATCAAGCGAAATTTGACTTAACTGCAATAACCGATAATTAATTAAAATATTTGTGCCAATAAACTAAATTGTACATAGTGTAAATTATATTGCCGATACACGACTACAGCGCTGCATCTACGGGACTTCGTATGTGAAATAGACTGTAGTTTTTGTAGGTGCCAACAATTGATATTGTATTGCTGTGCTGTACTGCAGTGCTAATTGGACCTAGTTTTGCAAAAAGGAACCAACCCACACGTGCCCCTGCAGACTAAAATCAACCCCAATTGAAGTGGTTGTAGGTTGGTTTCCGTTTGCAGAAGTATGGGTGGTTGGATCAATTCTGCATATCTATATCCAATTTACCATTGAAGAACTTACCTGTATACTAAAGATGTAAATATTCTCCTTGGGGCAGGGTATGATGGCCGCCAAGCCGTCGACGAAGAAGGCGAGCAGCGGTGACAGGAACCGCTCAGCCGTCATGTCGTTCAGCCGCACTGTGATAGAGTTGAACAGCATCTCCTCCGTGATAAGACGCACCGACAGCTGCATCATTGCTTTCACTTCGTTCACAGCGTCTGAACAGAAGAAGTTTTAAATTGAATTATAATAATAGAAGACAGACCCGTGCCCGGGAGTGGGACGTTTAAAAGGGCTAATGATTTATTTATTTATAATAATAACAGGTTTTTTTTCGCCACCAGGGCGGCGCCACGTTGTGTCGGCTGATTGACACTTGACAGTTCTGATATTTTATTTTTTTGACTCTGTCCTTTTCTGACAATCTCTATCTCTCTCAATTTTCACGATTATTTGTATTTGACTCTGACAGACGCGAAGTGACAGATAACATGAGCGCAGTCCACAGACTTATAAATACTCTGTGGCCCAGCCCAACAAAGAGACATCTGGTGACCTGAAATATGTTTGCAATTTGTCCCTCTCAGGGCACGCGCTTCCTCTAAAGGCGAGGAGGATTCAGGCCATAATCCACCACCCTCACGCTGATTTCATGTCTTTCGTATCTCGATTGCTTTAATATACGAGTATAGGTAAGACGCATGCTTGAAGGATTCTTCCGAATATTTTTTTAAACCTGACGATTGGTTTAGTCCTAGGCGATAATTTACATGCCGCTGTAGTAACTGACTGTTTAGCGCGCTGCATAGGTTAATATCACTAGTTGGGTCTTGGAAGAGCTTGGCAGATGTTGCGCAGAAATATTGGTAGGTACCTAAGCTAGACTCAGCCAATGGAAATGAAACCCCATGTAATGGGGAACAAGGTTAGGAATAAAGCACACAATTTTTTTGTACAGATAATTTAGAAGATATATATCTATATATATATAATGAACAAAGGCTAGGTACCTGTGACAGATATCTCCATGGTAGCGAGCTTCGGTACATTTGTGTTCAGCTGCGGAGAAAGCGTCATTTCTCCGGTCGTTTCGTTCAGAAGCACCAGGTTCGCGTTGTTGCCGGACAGTATGCGGTATTGAAGCTGATGACAATAAAAGAGTTGTTAAAACTGGATTTTCATATGCTAAATTGATCTTTATTTATCTCATTTCAAATGAACAATTAATATTTACACTTATAAATATTTCCGTCTTTCTCGTATATTACCACAATGAAAAAGACGGTAGTCAATTTATTAGTTTTTGAATCAACAGAATTTAATGCATGACATGTTTTTGGTTCCCTTCCTTTAAAATGAGGAACCCCATTCATATTGTATAACTGTCCACTAGAATGGTTATACGACCCTTGTAAAATATCTTCTGGCTTATAATTTATCTGGATTTGTACCTAAGGGAGTCCTCATTTACACGTCTCTTCGCATGCGCGATGTAGATAGGTACTAATAGTTAACTCGAAGACTTTTATAACCACTCTCACACAAACATTAGTAGGTAAATCAAATCATCTCACCTTATCAGTGACGTCAGCATCAAAAGCCGGCACCCTTCCGAAGGGCCCAACAGGAAAACAGTCCTTATAGTTATTGAACATAATCTGAAAGTCCTTCATCATCGGCGCGTTGTCGTTGACATCGGTGACCATGATTTCGACTCTGACGTCATTCCAGAGCGGCGGGCTGGCGGCGCGGATGATGAGCTCGTACTTCTTGCGCGGGGACTCGTAGTCGAGGTCTACCATGGTGACGAGTTCCGCCTTGTCAGACCCTTGGCGGGTTTCGAGTGAGAAGCTGTTGGAGTCGTCGCCACCTGGAGAAATAGGTTTATTTAGACCCGTATTAATAAATCGATCCCAAGTACTAAGAGCGATCTTGGTAATGTCATTCTTCCAGTACAAATGACATGTAAAAGGCATAATCAAGACCGCGCTCACGACTTGAAATCGATTTATGCATACGGTCAAAAACGGTCCTGACACTCCTTAGTGATGGTGTGTGAAGGCAAAAGGCCTGTATTATCTGGTTATTTGGCTAATTCTCTTCGAAAATGGCGTGAAAAATCGGTTAGGGTCGACGATATGATTTTTTAAAGGTAAATTTCCGCAGATGATATTAAGTAATTAGTTTTTCTTCTTTCTTTAAAAATATAGCCTACCCAATTTTAATAGTTATTTCGCCAGGGGTTGACAATAGTACATTGTTATTCGAGTGGTGAAAGTGAGTTATTTTTGTCCCGAGACGGGGTTTGGCGCCCGAGCGTAGCGAGGGCGCTAATAGTTCGAGGGACAAAATAAGTCTTTCACCCGAGGTAAACACTGTGCTTTTCATTACGAATACAAGGAAAGTAAAAATAAAAACAGGAATTGGATAAAGAAATAATACAAGGAAGTATGAACAATACTCTAGAACTCGAAAAAAAAAGATAGGATTGCCGCCTATTTTGTTTTTTTTTCGTTGGCTGGCCAACTTCATTATTTAGCCACTATTTTTAATTTTCATCTTTAAATATTTTGCCCAAATCTATGTTATTTTAAAGAAATTGTTGAAACTAAATTATAATTAAGTCATTTAAAAATATATTTTCTTTAATTAATACTTAACTTTATGTTATTTCAATTTTACATCGTGCTGTAATTGAGCGACTGTAGAAAAAGTTTCAACATGGTTCCATAGAAATGTGAAAATGGAAATAGTTTTTTTTTTATTATTTGACAGCTGTCAGTTGAAAGCGATTCTCCCGGGCCGGAAAAGTATTACTTTCAACCCGCTCCTCAGGCAACTTCAGACCTACTTTCAGAGTATGAGTAATGAAAATTAATTTTAAATGAAAGTCGATACCTTTGATGGAGTAATGTACCACAGCATTAGGTCCCTCATCTGGATCGTGTGCGTGTATTTCGCCAACCGTGGTCCCTATGGGGCTGTTCTCGGAGATGTAGAACACGAGGCAGTCGCTCTTGAACACCGGGGGCGAGTCGTTGATGTCTTCCACTTTGATGTGCACTATGACCTGGGGGGTTAATGGTTATTTTAAACAATTCGAATCAATATCGGAAACTTAAAAAGTCTGTATTTTTCCATTTTTATATTTATTCGGAAAAATATTTGAATAAGGCAATATAAAAAACTCTGTATTTTTCCATTTTTAAATTTATTCGGTCAAATATTTATACGTTAGTAATCGAATATGATTACGAAAAGTGCAATAATTTTCAGTTATTACACAAACTGTTATTAAAAAAATTGTTGTGTGTGTGTGTATCTTCTGTTGTTAAACAAGTTCTTGTGTTTTAGTGTGTGCTATTGTTAAAAAATGTTCTTGTGTTGTGAGTGTGTTCTGTTCTTAAAAATGTTGTTTTGTTATGAGTGTGTTCTGGCCAAATAATTTTTAATTAAAAGACGTTATAATTCAAAATTATTTGGTTCTGGCGCTACTAAAAGTTGTTGTGTTGCGAGTGTGTATTGTTGCTACAAAATGTCGTTGTTGAATTGCTTAAGAAATGACGTCTTCTTACAGTGGAACTCAGCGGCGGCGTGCCCCCGTCAATAGCCAGCGCTTTCAGGTCGTAAGTGGCTGCGGACTCCCGGTCGAGCGCCTTGTTGGTGCGGATGACGCCGGAGGCGGGGTCCACCACGAAGGAGCCCTCCTCGCGGTCGCGCGGCTCCAGCTCGTAGTGCACGCGCCCGTTCAGACCCACGTCCGCGTCCGACGCGCCCACCTGCGTTACTGACGTACCTACCCGAAATATAACCGAATATTAATATTTTTTTAATTACCAGCTGTTGCCTACGAAAGATATAGTTTAGCCATACTATTTATTGGAATCAAGTATAATCAGCTCACGAGTTTAGGTCCAATTAGTCAAATTACGATCCGTGGTGCCTTACAACTGATCTTCAATCAGCTGTAACAGTCTTATTTCTATGGCAATCAGCCCTTACCAGACACTTTAATAGTAAATCATTTTGTTACTTCTTGTATTTTATGTGGTGAAGCAATAAATAATGATCTATCAATTTATCTATCTTAGTGACTTCTTATAGCATCAGCTTTCTGCCAGTGCAAATCCCGTCTAAATCGGTCTAGCCGTTTAGGATGTAACTTCAAAATTACTTGATTTAATTGGATGAAAATATAAGTTTTCATAGTTATTTAATTTGAAAATATTTAACCGCTAGGCTGTTCAAACTTACACTAAGACGATTCAAAGTATTACCAAGTACTAAGAAACAAATAGGTAATTAGCAGAATATTGAAACTCACCGACTAAAGCATCTTCCATGATAGCAGCGGTGTAAAGTTGTTGTTTGAACATCGGTGCGTTGTCGTTCACGTCCACCACTGATATTTCCACGTCTGTGGTGTCAGACAGAGACGGCACACCTCCGTCTCGAGCTGTCACTGTCAGTAAGTATCCTAAAAAAAGTTTTTATTATAATCAGAATTACGCTGTTGCCTCATTAGTACCTATTATTAATTTCACTTACGCCAATACCTCATTAGAATTATATATATAACTCAAAGGTGACTGACTGATTGACTAACTGACATAATGATCTATCAACGCACAGCCCAAATCACTAGACGGATCGGGCTGAAATTTGGCATGCAGGTAGATGTTATGACGTAGGCATCCGCTAAGAAAGGATTTTGATTAATTCTACCCTCAAGGGGATAAAATAGGGGATGCAAGTTTGTATGAAACTTTGTCAATTAAATTCCACGCGAACGAAGTCGCGGGCACAGCTAGTTTCATAATAAAGCAAAAACTGAAAAGTAACTATTATTCAGATCGAAAGGTGCTATTAGTTAAGTTTTTTGGTTCTTGTTTTTTTTTATCCGCCTGATGTTATGCAGTTATCATAGCCTATAGATGCTTGCAATACCAAAGACAATTGTCGCACGATGCTGACCTGAGGAGTACTGTACTGTACTTTACGCCGATCATCTGTGAGTGTATGGTACTACTCCGAAGCAGCCGGTACACTATTGTATTGGGGGAACCTAAAAGGTACTTACTTAAGGTGAAGGCGCCTGTCTAGACCGCGAAATTCAAAATGTTGGAGTATTTTTATAGTTTATCCAAAATCTGAAAACATTTAAGACAATATTTTGTGATTTGCGACGAACACAGTATGCAGTGCGTTTATTAATACATTTATTTTACTCTAAATATTATCACGGTGGATATGATACTAGTAAATCACTAAATATACAAAAATTGCCAGATTATCTGGATAGCTGCCGTTCCTGAAATGTTTGAAAGTAAATTGCATATATTCATAAATGCACTGCACACGGTCTTTGTAGCGAGTTACAAAATGTGCCTTATATTCTTGTCAGATTTTGAAAAATTACTAAAAAATGAAAAAAAAAGCATTTCGCGAGCTAGATGGGTGCTTAAACCTTAAGTTTAAGAAATAATAAAACTAACATAAATTCGTGTCGTGATCTAACTCACCGCTCATAGTCTCTCGATCCAGAAGTTTATTGGTAGTGATGGCTCCGGTCTGTGGGTTGATGACGAATTCCTGGTCGTGATGGGTCACAGCTTCATTGGATATCTCAGAGCTGAGGCTGTACGTGATCTGTGCGTTGACGCCCACATCACTGTCCGTGGCCGACACGACCAGCACTGTGGTTCCCACTGGCGCGTCTTCGAACACCTGTGCCATGGAGACAAATACTTATAGTAATGTAATTGTAGGATGGATATACCCTGTGACATGACATTTTGTACTGTAATGACATTTCCCAGATCGAGTCTGACAAGGCCTGTATTAATAACTTGATCTTAAGTCTGAGAGCAATCTTTGAAATGTCATTCCTATGACATACCAGTACAAAATTACATTTCAAAAGCATACTCAAGACCGCTTTCAGACTTGAGATTGATTTATTAATAAATTGATCTTAAGTCTGAGAGCGATCTTGAGTACGCGTTTGACATAACGTTTTGTACCGGGATAACATAAGAATTACATTTTCAAGACTTCGCTCTCAGACTTGAGAGGGATTTATTAAATACAGGGCCCTTACCACGTTAGCTACTTAAAACGCAATTGAAAAGCTTTCAAACGCTAACGTTCGAGGGTTTGAAAATTCAAATTAAAATATTTTTATTTCAAATAGGCCAGATTTTCTGGCACTTTTAAAAAGTCAAGAACTAGGTGCATGTTCCAAAACAAAATCCTATGGAGAAGAACATGCAAGAAACTCCATGGATACATTTTTTCTGTAATCTTTTTTAAATTATGTTTGTGTTTATGTACAGTAGGTATTTAGAGAAGCCTGCGTTTGCTTTTCAATTGCATTTAAGTAGCTAACGTGGTAAGGGCCCAGGCCGTAGACACTTACAGAAGCTGTGTAAGGCGCGTTCTCGAAGACGGGCGCGTAGTTGTTGGCGTCGGTGATGTTGATGTGCACGAGCGCGGAGTCGGCGCGGCCGCCGCTGTCGGTGGCGGCCACGGTCAGCACGTAGCGCCGCTCCTGCTTGAAGTCCAGCGGCTGCGCCACCGTCACCAGCCCGCGCCCGTTCTGCGAGGTGATGGAGAACCTGCCGCGGGTGTTGCCGCCTGTGATCTCGTAGTGCAACCTGTGAAGTCAACGTCAAGTCAAGGTCAAAGCGTTTATTGTGTTTAGGCCTACGAAGGCACTTACAAATTGTCATTTTTTTTCTTAAGTATATCTACAACCGGATTGGACCGCGACCCCGACTGAGAAGACCCGGCAAGAAACTCAGCGGGCTCGTATTTTTACATTTTATTAGCAGACCAGGCAAACGTTGTTATGCCATATAAATGATTTCTAGGTATGAAAAATAGATAGTAGCCGATTCTCAGACTTACCCGTTATACACACAAAATTTCATGAAAATCGGTCGAGCCGTTCTCGAGTTTTAGCGAGACTAACGAACAGCAATTCATTTTGATATATATAGATAAGATTATTTTTATGTTTTATTACTGTAGCAGTTCCATCGTGATACAAATCCCTATCTCCCTTTCTTGCCTTTGCATGAATGTAATTCCATTTATGGTCTCAATATTCCTCCAGATCAAGTGAACCAAGAGAGTTTTTTTTTAATTAGCCTCTTTAGTGTGTCCCACTCATGAGCAAAGATCCTCCAGAAAATACGTTTTCGTGCTGTTTCGGGTAACTTATAGCCTACTAAGGTGACAAATCGTCCTGCCATCTTCTCATGCGTCTACCCTGAGTATACTCTATACTTCCTCTCTAAATGCTGTCTAAAGAGAGATTAACATCCTGAAATCTAAGGACTTTATACACAAGAACATTTTTCCACAGTGTTTTGATATGCAATAAGTAGCATCACCTCCATGCAGTAGTAGCATGCCTCCCAAATCTCCAAACCAGATACTATATCAAGTGTACCAATATCCACTCGCCTGTTATCCTCATCAGCATCAGTGGCAGTGAGTGTAACGACCGGAGTGCCTGGCGGTTCGTCTTCGGCCAGTTCCACTTCATACTGTGCTGGAGTAAACACCGGATCGTTGTCATTCACGTCTTGGACTACAACGACGACGGACGCTGTGGCCGAACGGGGAGGCGCTCCGCCATCTATTGCTGTCACCTGGCAACAGAACCCACCAATGATGATTTACAATACCCTGATTTCAATAGAGTTTGGCCCGTTTCAGAGAGACTTGACAGGTCTGACTTGAGAATGGCATTTCCAAGATCGCTGTCAGACTTAAGAACAAAGAACGAATATATTATAATTTAAACTAATTCCATTCGTGACACTGCAAGACTTGAAGATACCGTTAGTGCTTTCGTCCCAAATTGGACCACCATTCATAAAAATAACTTATAGGTGCCTCTTTGAAATAAAAATGAAAAAATCTCAGACTGAATATCCATGGATGCTGCAACGCATTCGAAACATTTGAACCTATAAATAGTCAGAAGAAGCTAGTATCCTTCTATCTATGCGCTACATAGTAATATTTAGTTGTCTTTAATATAAGCCTGCAGTCTTTTTCAGTCGCAAGGGTGAGTTAATTTCCAAAAGTGTGTTACCACTTACCTGCAGTTGAAATTTAGCCTGCACCTCTCTATCCAACTGCCTAGAAGTGTACACCCATCCGGACCGAGGGTCGATAGCAATGGGCAGTTCGTTGTTGCCGTTGTACTCCTTGTCTGTTAGGGTGTACGTTATTTCTGCGTTCACACCTTCATCAGCATCGTATGCTTGCACCTATAATAGAGAAAATTACAATACCAAGTTTATATAAAGTTAAAAATTGTTTGATATTGATTCAATCTAACTTTTATAAAACTCTTTGGCATTAAAAGGTAGATTGATTGACCTTTCTAGCTGGAAGGTGTCACGCTATCAGCTTTTAATACTTGCGTGTTTCAGACTTCAATGGAGAATAATAAATTGTATAGAGCTATGCTTTAAACGCTATCTGTCGAGACGATTATTAACTCTAACTGTATAGAGGTCGCTACAGGCCACATTTCACCTGAAACTTACCCTAACAATGCTGTATCCAACAGGGACATTCTCGCTGACAGATTCCTGGAATAACGACGTGTAGAATCTCGGCGCGTTGTCGTTTACATCCTTCACGTTGACCAGCAGCTGGGTGGTATTGGACCTGGAAGGGCTGCCGCCGTCTGCGGAGATAACATTACTTTAGGAAACCCTGAAGAGCAGAATAAGCTTTCACACGAAGAAATTAAACTGTTGTTCAGAAACTTTTTATTACTAAACAAAGAAGGTTTGGTACACTCCATACTTAAGATACAAAGGTACAATCAGTCCTCGTGGTGGACCCAGTCAATCATTTGCCGCGCATTAGAAAAGATAAGAGTTAAAAGTACGTGATATAAATTCTGACCCTTGTAGCGCTGTGCGAGCTTAATTCAAAGTTAGTGTCGTAGTTAGTTAGTCGTAGCAATTAATTAAATCGGCGTAAAACACATATTATAGCTTGGTTCCGTACGATCAGTAATAGAGCCGGAAGTATAACCCTATCCAACTCTCCTTTCGGTAAGTAATGTGTGAGCAATGCCATTGTTATTGCAAGCATCTAAAGGCTACGGTAACTGCGACATCAACGCTTGACTTTGATATATAAAAATAACGTCATACCCTGTGCTCTAATAACGAGCCGATAGCTCCTGAGCTGCTCGAAATCGAGCGGCTTCACGAGCGACACATCGCCGCTCAGGCTGTCGATGGAGAACTGCATCTGAGTGTTGCCGCCGATGATTGCGTAACGTATCGCTGCGTTTGCACCCACGTCCGCGTCAGTTGCTCTGGCAAAGACGGCAGTGGATTAGGAATGTTTAAGAGTATTGCTTTTGAGTGTTAAAAATATGTATTGCCCTGCAATATAATTATCCAGACACTTTTGGGAGCTCTGGTGCGTACAGCAACATAGGTACAGGATGACCTGGTCTAGACGTGACACTTGCCCTCACTATAACTATGTTCTTACTTTTTTTGGAATGCCAGTAGGCTATAATAACGGCTATTTCCACTTTGAAGACAGAATAGTTTTGGTATTGTCATTAATAAAAACTGTATTTATTGAAGAGAAATAAAGTTACCTGCTACTCTATTTCAACTTTACATTTACTGGAATAACTTATTTCAAGCGATCATTATTTAACCCGTCGTTTACATTCAAACGTTATATTATACCCAAGGGGACATCGAACAATACACAATGTTTTGTGTCTGCTTAAGGTCGTTTGTTACGTTTAAAACCTCGCCCGTTAATATAATTCTAGCCTACCTCATATTTTCGAGCGAAACACTAGCACGCGACTCGTAAACTAAAAGGTAGAATATTAAAATAACTCCAGCAGCTTTTAATTTTCCAATCCATAAAACATACACCCATACAGCACTTAAAGCAGTAAGCTCTAGGGCTTACACACCGCAATACCCGTATGAAATATTTATTGGCCGCGTCCAATGCCTCTAGTGAAACAATAAATATTAACGTGTGCCTTCTGCAGTCCCGATAAAGATTTATGGGCATGCAAATTTGAAATACCAGACGATAGAGCTTGCCAAGTTGGGTAGATTTTGTATTTTTCATCTTATACGACATAAGGATAAGGCACCTTGTTGTATAACTTACTTGATCCTCGCAATGACAGGGTTGTCTGCAACGCTGATGTCTTCGTCCACTGTGACGGTGTACGTCTTCTCGCTGAACTGAGGGTAGTTGTCGTTGTCATCCAGTATGTTAACGTGGACTGTCGCACTGAGAATAATATTTAATTATGACCTTTACGTCATTGGAAATAAAGATCAGTTGCTAAATCATGGCGGAGAAAAACACGAGTCAAAACTTTTTTGTCTCAGAGAAGCTATGCAGTTTTAAAAAATGTGCGCTTTCCCTTTCAAATTAAGGCTGTGCCGTACCCGCACATAAAAAGGCTTATATCATTTAATAATTCACGAAATAGATAAAGGAAAATTAAGAACGAGTGACAACCCTGATTAAAATAGGTATAAGAGTAAAATTCTTGAGGTTGGTTCTTGGTTGTGTATGACAGAGTTTGACAATCTAAACAAAAAATACGGTAAAAATGTTTAATGTTTTATACTCACGTGCTAGACAGCCTATCAGACACAGGACTGGCCTGATCCATGGCCTTCACGATTACAGTGTACCGGGCCACCTTTTCCCTGTCCAACGTAGCCCTGGTGAGCAAGGCCCCGCTTCTGCTATCTATTCTGAACACATCCTGTGCATCGGGCAGTTCAGTGTCGATGGATTCGTTGGTATCTTCAGGGTTTAGGCTATCGGCTGACACAGATTCTATTGAGTATTCCACCTAGAAATAGAGTGAAGTATAGTCCTGCGACTGTGAACCAGATATTCTTAGCAATATTTTTTTTATAGATTACTTGCAATGTGTGTTTATCACATTACTAGTATTCTCTTTAGCCCCTCCAAGTAAGCTAATGGTTGTGCTAGGAGTGGGCTCACGTCAATAGTTTAATGGCCAGGATGGGGATCGAACCCGGTACCCCTCAGCTACGAGAACGGCCCCTCTAACCACTAGGCTATTGACGCTTCATTTAGAAGCAAATAGGAACACATGTGACCAGATCCATATGCTTTATAATGATGGAGACGCCATGAATACTGAAGTCAGTTGAAATGAAAAAAAAAATATAGTGCTGTATGGTATGAAGATTGTACAACTTATTAATCGAGTCCTGCTAAGCTTTGTACATAATTGATAGCATCTTCATCTTACGTTCAATGGCTTACCTCTGCATTCTTCCCAATATCTTGGTCAGTAGCTTTCAGTGTCAAAACAGTTGTACCAGGACTGGCGCCTTCTCTGACGGAAGCTTCATATTGTTGCATTTCAAAAACTGGTGAGTGATCGTTGCAGTCTAACACATTGATCTGAAATCATTTACACTAATAAATACAATGTCACAGTTTGAAAATGTGGCTAAGGTTTAAGCTAAAGGCAAACACGTTGGTTCACGGGAAATGGATTCATCTATGGGGTACTGCAACTGTTGCATGATATATTTAATAATACCTCGTTGTTCTTATCTTGTATCTTAAATAATGTCCTACAGTCGTTTGCTTTCGGACTCAGAAGTTGCAGTTTAGCAGCCGTTCTCTGATATACTAACATCTTATGTAGCAAGTGTCCAGCAATGACGCCGAAGTTTGAACCACGACGAGTACCGGGTAAAGGCTAAATTGTCTTCGAACCCGTACGAATTAAAACGAAAGAAAGAATAATGAGAGTCGCGATAAAATTATCCACTTTCCTTGATTTCAAAGCCGGGTTCATCCTAATTAGAATCTAAATTGAGAATTTTAAATTAAAACCTGTAAGGTAGTAGTCCCAGTTCGAGGTGGGAACGTGTCATCCTGCGCCACCATTCTGAAGTAGTGGACATCCAGCCTCTCCCTGTCGAGGCTCGCCTGCGTGGTGACCACCCCAGTCCTGGAGTCCACAGCGAACATGCCCGCGGACCGGGAGTCCAGGAGACTCGACATCGAGTACGTTACTGGACTGTTTTCTGGGTCACTAGAATGGATAGTCGAATCAAACGGGAAAATATTAGGTATTGCCTTTATATAGCATACAAATAAGCACTGTACATATTTTGAAAATCTTATCATGGAGTGATTTTCTTCAACGACAGTAAATATTAGAAGTAACATCTCATTATTCGTTGTTAATTCCACAATATTTGATTTTTTGCCGTCAATTTTACCAGCAAACCTAGCGCTTAACCAGTCTCGAAATTGATAAACTACAAATTCCTCACAATACCACTTATGCGTCAAACCGAATTTCCCGTTAAATGACTAACATATAAAAAGCAATGATGGTGATAATGATCTACTAGAAATCACAATGTCATCCACGTTAATTGATGCCGCATCAAGCGGCGGGGCGGCGACGTTCACCGGCTCTCGACAATGGTTCCGGACATAAAATAGATGAGTTCATAAAAGCTCAAGGAGCGAGCTTTAAGTCAATTAATACGGCAGATGAATGATGATGCGGGGAGCCCTTTGCGTTGATGAGGATGTCCAAATCCTGCTTTTGTTTTTACGTTTCATAGCTAAGGAAGCAGTAAATAAACTACTCCATATTATTAGAGGCAGAAATCTATTTGCCGTTAGCTAACACACGTTTAACACGGCCAACGAGAAGCGATACGAAAATGTTCATGTTCAAATTAGTCACCGCCAGCCTCGCTGACATACAGGTGGTCATTTTATGAATTCGTGGTTCATTTTCTGACGAAAACTAGTATAAAACATGTAAATTATTAATTTTCGGATCGCTTATCGTTGGCCGTGGTAGAAGTTATTATACTTTGAAGAATCCTAGAGTATTGTTATTAATATTAATTTCCATTATATTTTCATACGTTTTCTCTTCAACAGGAAATCCATAAAATAAATATTTACTATCAAAACATAATTCACTGATCGAGCCGATCCAATTATTTCAGCCTTCCGGGATGTAATAGGCTCATTCTATTACGCCCCATTAAACATTACCTTAATAATATATTGGAGTACTTACCGAGCTCGCACAGTAGTTACTACGGCACCAGGCGGTTGCTCCTCGGCCACAGAAGCCACATACAGTGCTTGCTCAAAATAAGGCGACTGGTTCCGCAGCTCCCGCTTCACTCTCCTCGCAATATCAGTGTCATTTAGCTCTTGGTGATGGTACACTATCTTCAACCTATGATCCGAATCTATGATGTTAGTCCGGTCGCAGTTGAAAGTGAAGAGAACAGACACCTTCCACATCGGCTCCTGTATACACAGATCTCCGCTCGCTACTAAATCACCTTGACTGTTCTCAATCACAAATCTCGGGTCGCTCACATCCAAAAATTGAACTTTACACATTCGCTGTACAGTCCTTGGCAAGAAAGCTGTGAGAGAATTCACGAATTGCGATTGCTTCAGACAAATCCCTTGCCATCGATCCGTTGTCGGTATCGCAAAACTGGCGTACGTTTCCGATATCCATTGCTTCGCTTCGGCTATTTTCACATCTATGGCCATGTCGAACGGTACTAAATTGTGAGATCTTTTCCTCCTACTCCTGTTTCTCGCTACGAAGTCCTCAAACATCGCGTTCGACCACGGATAAGCCGTGGACAGGACATTATATTGACTAGATACTAACTCTTCGTTTTCCAGCAACCTCCAGTCTATGCTCTCTTGATAAACCACTTCCCGCTTATCTCTGATGGGCTCGTCATCGTATTGCAACGCTGCATCATTCTGATCGTAGACTCTATCGAAATCTATATCGTATAAATCCGCGTGCCGTCTGCTGCAGTCCTCGCCGGTCACTAAGATTCTTATCGGTAGGCTGTAGTAGTCTATATCGCGGATGCGATCCGATGTAGAATCGACGTAGAATGTAAAGAGGTTCGGATAGATTACACCGTCGCATCTCAATTTTTTTCGGAGGGTGACGAGCCCTGATGTTCGGTTGACTCTTAGAATGTGATGGACGAAGTTGGCGGTTCGGTGGACGTCTATCGTGTAGGATCGTTCGGAGCCGAGCTTGTAGACGGCAGCGTCGAGGACCACGTGTCCGGGCGGTGCGGTGTCGGGCACCAGGATGAGGTAGGCGTTTGTGGTCGCCAGCGCCAGGACGGCGATCACCGCGTGGGCCCACGGCCGCGCCATCATACTGGCAGTTCACCTGCAGCGATGCCGCCGCGTCCACCAGCCGGACTGACCGTCCATCTGGAACAAAAGAAATCCACTGTACTCTAGATCAAAGCAGAGGTTTTGTGTGAATACACCAAAGTTATAAAAATTCAACTTACGACTTCAAACAGTAGGTACTTAAGTGAAAGTACATTCTACCAATACGTTACTAGAGTCAACACGATCAACGACCTGTCTTTATCTTATTTATATTATCCGATGAATTGACACACAATAACCGCTAAACATATTCTCGACAATATTGTATTAGTACCTACCGAGACACGATAATATTATATTACACCGACATAAAATGTTTATTTCATAATACACTGCTTGCGAAGTATAAAAGTTTTATATCCGCGCGGTCGGAACGGATCGTACGGGACGTGAGACAAATCGCTTGGAAGAATTGCTCGTGTTTTGTTACCTTCCGAGTAGATTGAAAGAAAATAAAAACACCTGAGCATTGCGTTACAAAAACAATATACCTACTCCAGGTAACAGATTAAGGGGCATACAGTAAGGCCCTGTGTGATAGGTACTTTGTTTACACACATGGTCTAGATTTATCCGGTTGGTGAATACCTATTAAATAGGCTTCATAGCGCCGTTTTCAGGCATAAGTATGTCGTGGGGCACGCTCCAAGCGTCTTTCCGAGATCGTCGAGGAAAAAAGTCTGTCAATTAGTCATACGTGATGTTGGCCTTCAATGTCTCCCATCACATTTCGTGTTGGTCATAAGGTCGCGAGGCATGTACCTGTGTAGTAAATAAAGGGTTTAATTTATAATAACTTCAACTGTCGATCCTGGCTAAGTAGCGGAAGTATCTTTGAGGCGGGCCTAAAACCTTAGTGCCTGACAATATCTTGTTTCCAATTTTATTTGTTTAGATTTGTTTTATGTTGACTCAGAATGGTTTGCGATGCCGAAGTAATTCCATTTGATTCATTTTTTTTGCTATTCTGTATCGTTCTCCCATCGATAAGATTTTGTGCCAATTGGATTTACAGATCCGCTGTTCTAGACAGATGCCATGAAAACTTTGCCTAAATCACTGTATGCTAGTTATATTTAACACGAATTATTTCTGGTATAACCAATTTACCCATCCAATAAATATGTATAAAGCTATTATCACAACGCGTAACTAACCATTCCTAAACAAACATTGTTGCCTAATCCACCATTAATACGGCGCCATCTAATAACAAAATCCAGTACTTCTCAGGCAATTATTTCGATTCGGAACGATTCGGGCATTTCCGTGCGCGCTCGTGTCGGGATCGGTTACGGTCAAAAGATTAATGACGTCAATTATGGGGATCGTCTGCCTCCCCAATATCCATGGTCTCCAATTTTCCGCGAGGGGCATCGTTTTACACCTGGGCCCTTCCGATGTTACCCTGATGTTGACACTGTATAATTAATATATGTAGGTTGTAACAAGTATCAGAGATGAGGGTGTATTCTATGGAGAAAAGCAGTAGGGATGCGTTATTTTACAATGATAATGGTTTTATTTCGTACCTTCCCTATTTCCTATGTGAAAATAGTCTATCTAGTTGGAATTTCAGGCTAAGGCTACATTCACACGACATAAAAAGACGCCTTTTCTGTGTGAATCAATCTTAACTCTACACAATCTTCAATCGAATACTAATATTGGAATATAATGAAGGTAGTTATAATTTTATATTGTAGTGGGACTACAGGATACTTTACTTATATAGGTTCTTACATTAAAACACAAGAGCACTTAAAAAGTGTATACACTTATAATATAAGTACTTTTATACAATGTACTCTTTACACTTTACATTACACTATCTCTTACGTCCCATAAAAGTCCATAACTGTGTGAGCTAGACCCATTTACCTAAAAGCTTTGTTTCACCAACAGAATGCTTTCATATAAAGACCTCGGGGCATAAAAACAAGACGTTTTTCTTCGGACCCACCAATGGACCCTTTGGCAGTCATTGAGGAGTTATTTCGGCGAAATGTGAACCAACTAGTCCCTCCCTTTATGAAGAGGGAAGCTTAGTAGGGTGACGTAATTATGACGTGGGCCAGATTTAATAAAATGCTGTTAAATAAAAGTTACGGCGTTAGTAGCAGATTGCTAGTAAAGATAGACTTGTTACTTCTATGAGTTGTTAGTTAATTCAAATAGATCATGTTTTGAGTGTTATTAAATACTCACTTACTTACTAAGTTTCATTTATTTACTTTTTTTCACACTGTATTTAGAGCCTTACGCCAAAAATATTAAATAAATAAAACTTAAATTTAAAAGCGGATTATCAAGTCTAACAAAGGTCCCTAAATTATCAGCAAATATATCAAAATCGATATCGCGCCGAACGAGCATCCAACTTTTATTCGATATTTCCTCGATCCCATAGACACAGCCGCCGTGTTAATGGTGCTATCAATTAAACGTGCCACGAATAGTCGATTCGATTCCCATCCCGTCCCTTCGCCGGTCATTTGATTCGAGTGCGAGTAGGTATCATATAGATACTGTGATTATGTATTTATATTTCAGTTTGTCAATAAAAAATACAGGCGTTTCATGCTTCAAAAACAGTAACAGTTAGGATAGTATGACGTCATAACTGAGTAGTTTGAGCAAATTTTAATGGCGAATTGAGTGTAAGTGTATAAAAAATCTACTAAATTCAATATTAGTTATCAAACCCACCCATTATCTATTTATTCTTAAAGAGCGGAAGAAAGTACACCTTTTAAATCTTTCTATTTTGAAACATGTAATAAAAATGCCACTAATAAATATTTTATTTATCATAGAACCACATTTATTGGTAATTAAATCCATCTTCCTATCGCGATTAGTTTAAGGTTAGTTAGTTAGTACCTATTGCGTCAGTATCAAATATGTAATTACTTGACCACTTTTATGACTGACTAGCTGAGCCCGCGACTTCGTCCGCGTGGAATTTAACTTAACAAAAAATCCCGCTCCCGCGTTCTGAGCCCGCGCGACAGGAACCATTTAAAAAAAAAATGTTTTTTTAAAATAAATGTAGCCTTAGTTACTCCCTATAATATCAGCTATCTGCCAGTGAAAATCCCGTCAAAATCGGTCCAGCCGTTTCGGAGATTACCCGGAACAAAAACACAGACAGACAGACAAAAAATTTTCAAATCGCGTTTTTGCTATAGGTTTCGTATGTACTTTGATATGCAGTTAGTGAAAAGGTGTTATTTTGATATTACAAACAGACACTCCAATTTTATTTATTTGTATAGATGTATAGATATTTGAACGCCATAAATGTTGTTACTCGGCTGCTCCATTTTCAAATCAATGTACAAGGAGTGAGTTTATTTTAATTTTATTATTGCATGCTTCTGGAATTAGTTAATTATTATGTTATTATACCTATAATGTACTTGGTACATTAGGCTTATCAATATTCTTATAAAACTTACCTAAAACTTTCGGCAATAATCGAAAAACATTGCGTTTGCGTTTAAAATGTATAACCTATAACCTGTATGAAACCTTCAATGGTTTTATTGAGTCAAGATAAGTTTAAATAAATACTGACCAGTATTTTGATTGAAAATTAAATGTACTTAAACTCACAAACTTACTACTTTATGATCGTAATAAAAAATAAATATTTACTTTTTTAATAAGTACCTTTTTTATTGAGCGATGTGTTCCAACTTTTTCATAGCATTGTCATCTGTAACAAAAAAAAAATTGCATATATATTTTTTTTATCTTCTATGGTGTTGATCGTGATACCGTTTTACTTTTACCTACAGACTTGACAGTTCTCGCTTTTACCACTAATTGGTGGTCGGACAAAAGGCTAGTAATTTGGACAAATGAACAGCCGGTTCCGCGGGGCGGGAAGCAGGGAGAGATGGATCTTGATTAATGGCGGCTTTGTTTTAATATGTCGGAGGTTACCTATCTTCTTTTTAAGAGAATCTTTACTGGTGAGCGGCCCGCGGTCCCGGTGGACTTTTTAGAACTTATTAAGTAAAATACTAACTTTGGGGCTTCAATGTGCACGAATGCCTATCTGAATCAATTCGGGACCTTATAATTTATTTCATTTGGGGTCGGTACCAATTTAAGCAAGTAGGGGTAGGTAGGTGCCTAAGAAGTTGTCTGTGAACGTAGTGCAAAGATAGTGGCACCGTCTTGAAATGAAATAAATTATAAAAATTATAAGGTCCCCAGTTATTTCTACCTTTTAGTGCACCTGAGTTTATTAGCAGTAGGTTCCATTTTTAAAAAAAATATTTGTTTTATTTTAGGACAATCTTTTCATTTAACTTAAGTACACCCACGTAGTTCTTGTATCATGGATATAAAGGAAACGTTAATATTTTTCATCTGCTCCGTTTAACGGTGTCTCCATAACAATTTCAAGTTTAATATCGTTTTATACACCCTAGCACGTCCCAAAGACACTGCTCTCGATAGAAAAGAATAAAAACGGGGGAAAATCAGTCTAATTTGCATGCAACATGGCAAACGTCATGCGTTACTCAGCCAGAAGTTAAGCGTTTTCATTCGTGTGTTAAACTTATATTCGACCTTTTCAATTTAATTTTAGAGGGCAATGGTTTTATTACGAGTGATAATAAAAATAGAATAATTATGTGAACAATAAGGGTAGTACAATCTTCTGTTAAGGCTTTGCAACTATAAGCAAACACAATTGATAAAATATTGTTCGATATGCACGGTTTGGGTGTTGTGATCTTAATAACAAATAGCTTCTTTTTCACAATATGCTACATAAAAGATCCTTATATATCTTTGGAAAAAAGCTAAAAAATACGGTGGCACTCTTTTCACTTTTAAAAAATTGCCACATAATAGATTGTTTTGTGAGTCGGGTCACGCGCAGGCCCCGGTGAGGTAGTGCGTGCATCGGTCGTACGGAACGAGAGAGATTTAAATCGACTCACGTGTGACTTGATGAATAGGGACGTATCCTGCGGTCGCGACAAACGGGACAGACAAGAGACTCTCCTTTTTTAAAAAAATAATAATATTTTCTTTCTAATCACATTGGTTCCGGGTTTCAAGACAAGCAGCGAGCCTTATTTTTTTCTCAAAAACTTCCTAAAGGATAACTCTGTTATGACAATGCTAGATAAGTGATAGATATGCCAACTAAATGCCGATCCTTTGTTACTTAAATATTGGCACTTACGGCTAACAAGACATAATTGTTTGGCAACGGTATTGTGTGTTACATATAGGTCACTGGTGTAACCAACAGTCGTAATTCCAGCTAAATTTATGTAAGTAATCGATTGAAATATACTAAACTAATTTACGGCTGCCATTTGGGACTGCCATTGTTGAACCATTTATCTAACGACCGCTAGGCGTAGTGGTTCGAGCGTAGGCCGCTCGAACCAATGGGCGGCTGTGGGCTCGATTTCAACCACAAAAATGACAGAGAATGACGGCTTAAACGGCTAAGTAAGACTTAAGTTGAGTTTCCGGTAATTTTTTATAAGTAGGTTTATATAAAATTCCTATGCGCGTGTGATCAAAATCTGGGGGCACGGCAGTGCCCCCCCAAGTCGAGCACGGTACGTCGAGCGCGGCACGGCCGTACCATCTTTTCTCGAAGCAGTTCAGGCCATTTTAGACCCCCTATAACTTCGTTGTGGATAAAACTAGAACCCTGAATTTTCAGTAACCAAGCAGGCATTGTATAAACACGGTATATTTCAAATTTCATTCAAATTGAACCAGTAGTTCAAGAATTATAACTAGTCAATAGATTGACTTGGCAATCGCACTAAACTGAACTAAATACATTGTGTTTTCATGCGATGTCCAAGTCAATCTATTTAATTTAAAACCTAAAAGATGTTTAATATTGATATGGTCACAATAAGATGTTGTTAGGTTAGCAAGTTATGTAATACTGAATGAAGACAGAAGGTCCCCTAAGTAGGCACTTAATAAAGTAACCGACTTGGTATTACATGTATCTCACGTCTTTTTACGGTAGAGAACTGAGTTGCGAGACTTGGGTTTTTTTTCAAGTTTTGTTTTTGATGGTTAATATTACAATTCTTATCCGTCTATTCTTCTAAGCTAAATTGATATGTTTTTAAAAAAAGAATTAGGGTGTTCTGGATAGTTCATATCTATAATTGGATAGGTGGCGCAGCTGCCAACATAATAAAATAAAATCTACCCTAGCAAAGCTCCGGGACAAAAGTAGTGGAAATATAAATATTCAAAATGTAAAGTTATGAATGTTTTGATTGTGGATGCTTAACTTGAAACGTCTTATTCCAAAGATTAGTCGATAGCGGTCGCGATGTTAAATAAAATCGTTAAAAAAGATGTCATAATTATTTGTGCAATGTAATTGGAAGCTGAAACTGGTCTGCGTTCATATCGCGACTGGAAGTAACTGTACAATTGCATTTTTATGGCTTCATACCAGCCAGTGCACCGTTTTTTATTGCTGCTTATACCTCCGAAACATATTAAAATGTAATAATACTCAATTTGCTTGAAGTGGCATGTTTTACTTTTGTTTGCAGTTATTTCATAATCTGGAAAGAAGTGTGTATCTACCTATGAACGTGAAAAGGATGGCAATACAAGTTTTTATTTTTATACTAACTTAACTACGTATGCGACTGAAGGACTTGCATCCAAGGTCATGAAAAAATATTTATACTAACACCAATAAGCACAAGTATCAAAAACAGTAGCAGTAGTAGGTATTATTCTAATATCATTAAAATCAATCAACTGTGATTATCCTCTTCAATATCCTGAATGGGCAGTGACTGTTTCGTATCGACCGCTAGAGGTTGCTGTCCTATGATTACATACTTCGGTAAGGTGGTAGTACTGTGGTGGCACTTGGTTCGAATTTTAAATTCAAATTTGATTTATTAATAACTAGTGATGTTCAGCCGATCGAATGCATTGTATGATCTTTGGTTTTTAATATTTGAATATCTATCATCAATATGTTCGACATTTGATTCCCACATAAATAAATAGACAGACATAAGAGATTAAAGCCTGTTAAAGCTTTCTCAAATTTGAGAGCTATCTTAAAGTATACGCTTTTGACATTTCACTTTATACTGGTATGAGATAAGAATGGTATTTCCAAGATGAGTCTCAGACTTGAGATCGATTTAGAAATACGGGACTTAGATTTTTTAAGTATATAATAAAATCGCTATGCACGTTTGTCTGTTAATCCCAAAGACCTTAAAAATATTCGTTCCGCTTGAATCCGCTTCGTTGTTTTAAACTACGCAACGGATTTTGACGCAGGTTTCACTATCATTTAGAGAATTTCTTCCAGAAGGTTTATATGTATAATTCATTCTAAAATTGAATGTATAAGTAATTAGTACCTACAGAAATATCGTGCATACCCGGGACCAGTCGCTAGTTAAGTTATAAATGTTTTGTTTGTTACATCAATTACCTACTACCATTTTACAGCAGGAAAATCTCCTTAATTTATAAAACATAACTAGTTTCTGCCCGAGACTTCGTCCGCCTAGACTTAAGTAAAGTATTATATGTGTTAATCCAGGTTATAAACTATCTGTGTTCCAAATTTCATCCAAATCCGTTCAGTAGTTTTTGCGTGAAAGAGTAACAAACATACATCCACGCTCACAAACTTTCGCATTTATAATATTAGTAGGATTTAAATACTCATCAAATTACGGTGAGACGGGACAAGCCTCAAGATAAATACATTACCTAATATTAAATAACTATTTTTCATGAAAGGTCAACCATAGGTTTGAGAATGTTTTATTGCGTACCTAATATAAAAAGGTCAACAGCCGATTGACAGCGTGGCTGGCTTGTCAGTGGGTTCTATTATCTGTGGTCGCTAATGGCCGAGGTGCTAAGCAGTAAAATAAATGTTTACACGAACTTTTTACCGCGGCGTTTCGACATTTCCACGAAATGCCTCCCCAAAGTTGTGGGTTCTGTGAGTTTGAATATAAAATTTACGACATATCAAATGTTAACTACTACTATCACGACTACAAGGGGAATATATGTTTTAATAATCCAGTTTTCATGAGCCTCTGTATCAGCACAAATTTGAGATTAATTAATTAAATCAGGAGGAAAATGTAGGCGGAAAATTTCGCGATATTGTGAACGAAGGTACCTACGTTTTATTACGTTTTACACCCTTGATTGTCTTATTAAATGTAAATTATTGTCTTTAAGGGGAATTAGTGGTGAGGACGCACAGACTTCTAAAGGGAATCAATCTTATATTATTGTAAGTAATTAAGGAAAATATATAAATAAACAGACCTCCTACATTTTGAAGAGCATTAAGTAGAAAAGAATCCAACTTTTAAAAGAATATTCCTTATTATTTTTATTTAGCCCTCCTTATGAGTACCCATATTTTATGCACTGGCAATTTATAACTTTTTGTTTGTTTTAATTTATCTAATTCAGAAAGTATTTTTTCAATATTTCTGATTATGAGGGAGGGCAAAACATTTTCATCTCACCAGATGTCGCAAGATTGGACTGGGTTCACGTAATCTGTCACTCACTACAATAATAACTAATTGTGAAGACACTGTCAAAGCCACTGTCAGAACTGTCAAGTGTCAATGTCAGCTGACTCCTACGTGGCGCCGCCATGCCACGTTTTTTTGCCCTTTTTAGGTTTGAAATAATATCAATATTTGATGGTTTCTAACGAATTATTATTCGTAGCTGGTTTCCCATTTTAGGCTATGAATAAAACTATGAAACGCACCTCGTGGTTATGTTATTTGGTGGTTGTTAGCGATTCCTTTGATCCCAACAGCGGAGGAAAGCGTTTGAGAGATTAGAAAGGATTAGTCATTTGTTGTTTCATAAATGGTGTTTGTTGCAATATCTTTCGTATATAAGTCCGGTGTTGTATACTTTGTACATATCTACTACAAACTCTGGGAGCTTAGTAGTATGGACTAAGTAAAAGTTATTTACCAAATTGTGTTTTTGACAAAATCCAGTTAAAACGAAACTTCAATTTATGTAAAAAAAACAATTCTAGTCCTACCCTCTGTGGCCTACCTTCTGTTGAGAACATATTATAAATATATATAAGTAACTCAAAGGTGACTGACTGACTGACATAGTGATCTATCAACGCACAGTCCAAACCACTGGACGGATCGGGCTGAAATTTGGCATGCAGGTAGATGTTATGACGTAGGCATCCGCTAAGAAAGGATTTTGATTAATTCTACCCCTAAGGGGATAAAATAGGTTATCCCCTTAGGGGTAACGAGTATGAAACTATGTCAATTAAATTGCACGCGGACGAAGTCGCGGGCGCAGCTAGTATGCTAATAAATATAACCATTAGATATGTTTAAAGGCAGCAACGTTCAAACATCTTGCTAAGTAACTTATGATGTAAGAGAAAATTACACTTGTAGCACAAAAAAAAAAAAATCGCTAGTTTGACACACCAACTGCACGGTCCCAAACTAAGCAAAGCTTGTACTATGGGTACCGTACAATGGACTGGGGGCGATCCCAGTGACACCCAGACCGGACAAATTACGAAAAGGTCATTTCCGAAATTTGCCCCGGCGGGAATCGAACCCGCAACCACCATGTGCAGTGAGCCGAGCGGCCTACGCTCGAACCACTGCGCCAAGCTGTCGTCAAGTACCTCTTTACATGAATAAAATATAAAGTCACTAGCTGTGCCCGCGACTTCGTCCGCGTTGAATTTAACTTAACAAAAAAATTTTTTAACAATAAATATTTGTCTAGTTCGCAGAGTTTACGGAAAGTATTTTTTTAATAAAAGTAGCTCACGTTACTTCTTATAACATAAGCTAGCTGCCAGTAAAAGTCCCGTCAAAATCGGTCCGGCCAGTACTTTAAATACCAGAAGTGATAAAAGTATTCATTTTGATTTAAGGATTAATTTGTTACTACTAAATGTACATCCTAATAGTAAGTGGCAGTAGGTAATAAGACTCGGCCACCAGTTAGTTCGAAATAAATTATCAATTTTTATTGTATTTGAGGTTCACTATTTTGGCGATAATGGCTTGCACATGAAAAAACACGAAAATCTCACAGCATCGCCCTCGTGGTTTTCGATAATTGCCCCACGGGAACATACTATCGGGATGAAAAGTATTCTATAGGTTAAGAATTATCTGTGTTCCAAATTTCATCCAAATCCGTTCAGCAGGATCGATAATTGTCCCACGGAGCATACGGGATAAAAAGTATTCGGGATAAAAAGTATCCCATGTTTTAATACAGGTTTTGAACTATCTGGTTTCTAAATTTCATCTAAATCCGTTTAGTAGGATCGATAATTGTCCCACGGGAACATACTATCGGGATAAAAAGTATCCCATGTTTTAATCCAGGTTTTGAACTATCTGGTTTCCAAATTTCATCCAAATCCGTTCAGTATTATCGATAATTGTCCCACGGGAACATACTATCGGGATAAAAAGTATCCCATGTTTTAATACAGGTTTTGAACTATCTGTGTTCCAAATTTCATCCAAATCCGTTCAGTAGGATCGATAATTGTCCCACGGGAACATACTATCGGGATAAAAAGTATTCCATGTTTTAATACAGGTTTTGAACTATCTGTGTTCCAAATTTCATCCAAATCCGTTCAGTATTATCGATAATTGTCCCACGGGAACATACTATCGGGATAAAAAGTATCCCATGTTTTAATACAGGTTTTGAACTATCTGGTTTCCAAATTTCATCCAAATCCGTTCAGTATTATCGATAATTGTCCCACGGGAACATACTATCGGGATAAAAAGTATCCTATATGTTAATCCAGGTTATAAACTATCTGTGTTCCAAATTTCATCCAAATCCGTTCAGTAGTTTTTGCGTGAAGGAGTAACAAACATACATACATACATACATACATCCACACTCACAAACTTTCGCATTTATAATATTAGTAGGATATTAGTAGGATTCATATAATAAATAAGTAACCTAAAGATTTCTAGGAAAAATACATAGAGAAACTAGTAGAGATACCTATAATTGAACTCAGTAATCCCGTTCCTCAAGACTAGAGATAACGGAACAACCTGTACATCCATACTTAGCCAGATATTTATTGCTACCGCTAATAAGTCAGGGTAATTTAGCTCTAATTGTAACGCAATAAAGCCTATGAAGGTAATGTGGTGCTTTAGATACGGCTATGGGAATGTTGATAAATGAGGTTCGACGAGCCTAATTATTTCTTCTTTATCTGAAGCCAGCATTGTTTAAGAATTATGTGGAGAAATATTATTTTATTTATTTATGATCAGGCATCGCAGGCCCATAGATTAATCATACTATAATATAATATTTTAAAGAGGAAAACTTTGTTTGTTTGATTGTAATGAATAGGCTCCGAAACTACTGAACCGATTTGAAAAATTCTTTCACTGTTGGGAAGCTACACTATCCCCGGGTGACATAGGCTATAATATATTTTCAACAATACATGCCGCCGCAGGCCGCGGCATGTGGTGCTGGACCCCCCCGACCCACTCACCGCTCTCCTAGACTCAGATGTCGAGGAGAACGACACACGCACACTCCCCGCCAGACACCGACCTCGCCGGCGAGGTCGACGAACCCCCGCTTCCGCTAGAAGGTGCGTCTACTTACCTAGACGCACCTTGGCACCCGACAAGCCCGCTGAGTTTCTTGCCGGATCTTCTCAGTCGAGGTCGCGTTCCGATCCGGTGGTAGATTTACCCTCGCCACCTCTCCTGGCAGCGGCCCAAGCCGAGGTCGTGTCCCTAGTGACGCCCTTGAGCTAGCTGCCCCCCTGCCCCTATGGCTGGAGCGCACTTGCGCTCGCCCTCTGTCCGGGTGAAGTTGTTATGGCCACTCTGGCCAACAACATATAGTCAATTCAAAAAAAAAAAAAAAAAAAAAAAAAAACAAAATTAGGGATCCTTACTAAAACTCGAATAATGTAACCGCAATGTACCCGTGCGAAGCCGGGGCGGGCCGCTAGTACCTTATAAACTAACATACATATTATTAATAATTAAACTATTATTATCTTTATACCTACTAGTGGTCGCATGCGGTCGATATTCATTATTCATTAGTCAAAATTTCATACTCCTGGGTCCGGGCAATTTTCGTAAAAAGGGATACAAATTTTTTTCATCACGTATTAGTATAATTATATAAAATTTCAGTGTATGTGTTTCCTTAATGCTTCTAAACGGCTCTGTACGGCGGCTTTTTGAACAAGGGTCACCCGGAAGGTGCCGCTGTTGTCGACAGCCAGTAAATAAAATTTACTCTTGCGAACGCTAGTTATTAATATACCTAATCACCCATTAATTAATTATATGGGTACAATATTTTATGCGATAACACACAGTTAAAAAACAAAGCTCCTATCTCTCGAAATGTAGCATTATATCTATTATCGTACCTACCTACATCGTACAATACAAAAAGATTTTTCGTTTTCCCTAATATTCGCAAAGTAAAAGAGACGCGTTTAATCTAACAAAGAGGCCTCCATACGAAAAGATAAAAGGCGGAAACGGCGTTATCTTTTCACAATCATCTTTTTCATACCAATTTCATGAAGCAACGGTGTGAGGACTCTCCCACGTTATTTAATCAAGCGAATTTGTCACACTTGTTATACAGATGTGTAAGGAATTTGCGACTTTATGCCGTAGGTTTAAAGTCATAAAGAGGTTTCTGTTCTGATTTGATGTGTTAGACCTATGATTTCTCAAGTTAGTAGGTAGGTTACATTTTTTTACGCTAGAAATTTTCAGTAATATTAAGATGCCAAGTAGAGATATTTTTACAGTTATTAAATAAAAATAAAAACGACCGATCACATTTTTTAAAATTAATTCATAGCTAAACCGAAACTTATGCATCTAGCAACACCGACTACAGATAGAAACGGGAAAACCGAGAGAGCTTCGTTATGTCGAGGCAGACGCACGTCTGAATGGGCACCATTCGACGCGAGAAGCATTCGAGTATTGCCCCCCTTAATTAACGAGGAGTTTTGAAAGCGTCGGCGGAGCACAATGCCTAGGTATCCTGGTTTCAGTCTTTTGAGGGTACGCTATTGTTCCTGGATCGCTTTCGAGTTCCCCACCTGGAACGCTCCGGGCTCCACAAAGGCTCTCGTGAACGTTCCCCGAGGCGAGGTTTTAAGCCGTCCGTAATTATGTTTAAGTGCGATGTTGGAATCTGTGATTAAGTGGTTACATTTGATGTCCTAATGTTTTATGTAAGCGTTTGTTGCGGTAATTAAAATTTAAAACAACATTTTAGAACGTAGCGATTGTAGGTGTAAGTACGAAATAATTAAAATAAAAAAATCTTACTACTTTACGGAGCATTTTAAAAAACAAAAGTGATTTGTAATGCTAATTTAAATTGATTTTATTTTTATTTTGGGAGTTAGACTATGATTGTAAACTAGATGACCGATTATTATCGTCTTGAGCATTAAAATAAAATATATTATATCCTTCTCTGTCGGGTTTCCTGGACACCACACCATACCGCTCAAGATAAATTCGCGACACAAAGCGCTCGGCTCCATTGTGTTAAGCAATTCCGTGTGAAAATCATATCTGGAGGGTTTCCTTTGAATGTAAGAGGGTTAGTCCCATTCAAGTGTTGGTTAAACTAAGTAGGGGGTGGTTGATAGGGTGACGTATGATGTTAAGACGACGGGGAGTTGAAAATATTGAAGAATCTACGTAATAAACTGCTATATTCATGGGCTTTGTTTGTGGAGCCATGAAATACGTTTTTCAGGCATTTTCTGGTCAGTTTCCAGACAGTGAAAATATAAATATACATTGGTGAAAGATACCGTATAAGTGGGTAAGATTCATTTTGTCATGTTATGTTAGAAGGTAAGGTAGTAGTTTCATAAAAGTTTTGAAAAAGTTTTTAAAATTTATCATAACTTTATAACAACTCATATAGGCAACCTTATATTTATCCTTATATTACCAACATACAAAAAAAACCAGTAAGGTACAGAAAGGATTCCATAAAAGAGTAAGTCCATTGAGTCTAACTCTATGACCAAATTCCAAGAATACCGCACATACGGTGAAGGCGCCTGTCTAGCCCGCGAAATTCAACATTTTTGAGTATAGCCAAAATCGGAAAACATTTAAGACAACATTTTGTGATTTGCGACAAACACAGTATGCAGTGCGTTTATTAATACATTTATTTTACTCTAAATATTATCACGGTTGATATGATACTAGTTAATCACTAAATATACAAAAATTGCCAGGTTATCTGGATAGCTGTCGTTCTTGAAATGTTTTAGAGTACGATGGATATATTAATAAATGCACTGCACACGGTCTTTGTCGCGAATTACAAAATGTGCCTTTTATTATTGTCAGATTTTGAAAAATTTCTTAAAAACCTCAAAAAATTTGAACTTCGCGGGCTATTGGCCTTTTGGCGATAACTATAAAGGTTTCTATCCAATCGTGTCTATTCTCGCCGCATCATAAAACATGATGTCGCTGTAAAAACTATATCTAATAATCATGTTTCACCAACAAAGGAAGTGTTATGTATAAATCTTTCACACCTCAATCCGCAATGATCCGGCAAATTACATGCTCGTGTCCTCCAACTAACATAACACGACCTCTATGACAATGCCCATACCCTCTTCTATGTATGCGTTTAATATCCCATCAGGGGGGTGAGGAAGGTCTTCGGTGGCTGGACTTGGTACGGATTCCTCCCATTCACAGACGTACAATGCGCTCAATAGGGCACCATACACAATGGCTGAAATGCGAACTGTATTGATGGTATTTTTAGATAATACTGCAGCATGAAAGTTCAATCGGATTACGTATCAATAGATCGTGGAAATAAATAAGTAGGTATTGGGGAAAAATATTATTCAATGGATAGCGTGAAGAAAGGCTTACTGTTTACGTGATGTAGTAATTTTCTTTTATCTCCAATCTAAAACACCAACTGTATGGTCCCAAACTAAGCAAAGATTATTCTATGGGTACTTAATTCAATAGGGCGATCCCAGTCTCAGACATATTTCACGGCCAACGAGAAACGATACGAAATGGTAAAATTGTTCGAGTTCAAGTTGATCGCCGACGGGATCGCCATCATTTGGGCGGCCACTTTATAGATTTGTGGTTTAGCTGTGTCTAAAACCGTTATGTACAGTAAGCAATTTTTTGTAGTGTCGCTTCTCATCTGCCGTGGTATAATACTACATAGACCAAACTGAACACATAAAAATCGATGTCAAATAAAATTCCACAAACACTTTCAATGGAACTCCAATTCCACGAACGGCATAAATAAAAAACATAAAAATGCTGAAATAATAACCAGAAAGTGAAATACAGGCGTCTAATTGCTCAACACGCGGTGGCCAATTAAAAAGACCTATATTAAAACGGCACGTGCTAGTACTTAGGTATCACGCTTAATTGGAGATTCTGTCGCTTTCATATGCCCGTGCGAATTAACATAACACTTCACAGAATAAACCTTAACACATTTAGAATAAGATGACATATTGCTTGTGCCTGTGTGAAAATATTGTGATGAAGAAATGCGACTTAGCAGTTAACACCATATGGTGAGGGAAAACTTGGCAAACATATTCTAGGGACTTCACGCACGTATAAGATTGATATTTTATAGCTAGCTTGGTAACTTTACTTTTGACTTTGTAATATTGTAATTAGAGATGCTTAAGATTGTTTGTTAGTAATAATAATAACTTATATAGTTTATTTAATAGAATATAAAGTTAATTATTATTTAGAATTTCCACAGCCCAGTAATTACTATTAAGGAATGACTCTGTAAATAATAATAATCTCTGCTTTCTTAGATAGTCGAGTAAGAGAAAACGAATATCGGATATTTTCCATTTTGCAGCCAATATATCGACTTGAATATATATCCCGAAATACTATGTAAGTATAAGTCGGTAACGTTCGACTTAAAAATGGCAATGAATTTCATAAATATATGATGCGGAACGCAGCCAAGAAACGTTTGGCGAGGATGTTACAAATAATACCGTTAGAACAATGATAGGAAATGGATTTTGTATCGAAATGTATGTGCTGAAATGACAATAATAAAGCTTAAAATCCTTAACTTAATAAATAATGAAACATTGAGCACAAGGAAAAATGATGAGAAATATAACAATTTTCCTATTGTGTAAATTGAATGGAATTTTGTGATAAGGCCGCCGGGAGTTTATAAAACATAATAAAGAATGCGAAATGAAATATTTTTTTGACATTTTGGAAGCTGCCTAACTTGATTTATAAATATAATAGAAAATAAGTATCTTTCAACAAAGCGTGATAAAATGAGACTGAACCATGAGTTTTCTTTTTTGATGATTAGATACCAAGATACCAGTTAGCTCAGCGTAAATTCTTGTAACTGGAAGGAGAATCATGTTAGGTATAATAGTTTCATCAAAGGTTTTAACGGCCAGAATGTGGGTCGAAACAGGGGTACAAATACGACAAATTAAACAAATATACAATAATTAGTGATAAGAGTAGATTAGTGCTGAAGATAAACCCACCGAAATTGTTATTTTTCTTAAGGAAGCAAACATTGCTGTAGATATACCTTAGGATCGGCAATGGTGTTCAACAATGCCCCCCCCGAATAATTATTCGCTTCGCACGATTAATAGTTCTGTGGCTTGACGAGTTGCACTCTTAGAAAAGTGGAGTCTTGAAAAAAAAATACCAAAGAGGATTGCTTTAAAAATAAAAAGAAAACTTCTTACCCACCACTTAAAAACGAGAGTACCAGCATAGTATCGAAATCCCGGTACCTCTCGAGTCAGGGACCAAAGTCGGATACACGGCATTGAGGGTTCTCCCAGAGTCAAGTGTGGGTTCATACCACTCGGCAATGGAGGGAGCGCGCGACAGTTTTCCTTGCATCGTAAGTGGTTGTAACAAGTGTGCAAACCTCTCGCAATAAAGGGATTTATTCTTGCAGAATTGTATATGTGCACTCCCTTTTTATGTTATCATTTTCTTGTAAACGTTTGTCTAGTAATTAGTGATAATTTGATTGTAATTAATCTTGACTACATTTATAGTGTTAGGTAATCATTATTTAACTAACTGAATTGAAAAAAGTAGATTAAATTAATAATTATAATATGTATCATATACAGCTATTGAAAATATACGGAGTTTTGTCTCCTATTTGCACTAGAGGCACTAGTACAATATTGCTAAATGAATCTTTAAGAAAAAAAGTTTATTTAATGAGCTTGCATATCCCCTCAAACTCTATAGTTTCACAGGCGGTAATTCGATACTCCTACTTAAGAATACGGCATAAGACAAAGAATTCCCAACCAGTATTGAAATAAGGAATGTCTGCACAAATATTTGTTCCGGTGCCGCCGGATTGATTCGTCGGAGCTGCCAGCATCCAGCGGTTATCGGATTACGTGGTATCAAGACAAGAGATCGCAAGAAAGTTGAAAATGTTCAGTATATTTATACAAGTTTTGCATTGATTTGTAGACTTATGAATTTGATATCTCAAAATTGCAAATATTGGCATGAATTTAAGTATTGTAATAATACATTTTACAGAGTGCCTGATAAATTCAGTATTCTTTTTTATGTGATTATTTCGTCTTATTATTAAGGTATTCAGAAAAACACGATTTTATAGGACGTGAAAGAAAAGTCGATAATTTTGAAGATAACAAGAGATAGGGTGTTTTTTGTCCTATTTTAACTATTTGGGACGAGCGCTTACAAAAGCTTTTGCCATGCCGTGCCGCCTAGTGAGTGCTTGCCTTTACTTTATGACTAAATAGAGTTGAAACTTGTAGGGTACTGAGTATACTGCAGACGATAATTATGATAGAAAGTGCCAAAATAATTTCTTGATAATCTCTCAGAAATCAGACAAAAGTCACCATTCATATTACTTGTACAGGGTTCTTATACGTTTCCTCATATAGGAAACCAAAGCACGGAAAGTTATATGGCCTTAATACGACGTTATTCGAACTTCGATGAAGCGGGGAGGAAGCTATTGCTTTTTATCAATACTTTGTCTATGGCTTCTTGTAAGGTGAAACGATATAATGAGGTGACGATTGTAAGGAAATACGTTATAAAAAAAATATACGACCTACCATTTGTATCTAAAAGCTGTCGTATTTTTGTTTAGTTAAGTAATTCAATATATACATTGATATATATACTTATCTTACCGACTTATATAATTATGCCGCTTAGCGTACCTTAACTAGTATATTTAATTCACGTGAAAAAACAGAACCACTTCACAAAATTTAATCACTGAACATATTTTTTGTATGCCCATATTTTATGGTATATATTCAAGTTTGTCCGCAAAAGGGCTTGAATGAACCGTAGATTACAAGATAAATATAACAAAATTACAGCAAAGTACATAACATCAAGAACCGCACTGCACATATAAGGTGTCCGTTCCCGGGGAAGCTTGACAAATTGGAGTCCCGGGATTATCCTTTCCATGCGCTATATTACAAGTTCCCGGGAAGAATCACGAGATCGCACCGCGATGGTGGCCTTTGTCCGGGAACATTTTCTGTGATTTTTATTTGGTGAACCCATTCGCTGAGATTATTTTGACCTCTTTGTTGTCTTGGTCCGTTCAACCTAATTATACTCAGTGGAACTTTTATTCTAGTTAGTTTCATCGACAGCGTAACTACGCAGGTTTCTTCTACTATAAATGTCTACCGGTATCGCGTGATACTTCAGAGACAAATCTACAAGAATGCAGTTTGGAACAATAAAGAGTCCCGACTGTTTATTAATCTACTACGACACGTTGATTGAAAATTAAAAATAACATTAAATAATTATTAACGCCGTAGAATAATTAATTGGTTTTTTTTTCAGATTATTAGTTGTCCTGTGTATCTTTCAAACTAAGGTAAATAAAGTATGGTTTGTGCTAACACTGATGCCAATAGTTTGCTGGCAAATTTTATTGGTCGAATAATGTCCTGAATAAACCATCGCCTTTAAAATATTAACACAATTAAAAGCTGCCATCAACATAGTAAATAAAATAACGTAGCCGTTGACTGACGCCATCGTTGAAAGGTAATAAATATGAGCAAACTACTAAGTACCCCTCTCCTTCATGCGTGAAATATCACAGCTCATATGAGGCATGATCGAGAATAACTAATAATGTGTTATAAAAATGACTTGCACAATTTTTCACCTTTTTATTTCGGGAGAAAAATGGAAAATCCGATATAAATGTTAGTCGTGAACATGGTCGTTTGGGATGTAAGCAGGAGCGAATAGCGGCAGCGATTGATACACTCAGACTCGCTTGAAGGACGCTTAGGAAAAGTTAGAAACTGGTTGTAGCTTCACCATCATATAACATGCAGTGAAAATATATAAAAAAAAAATTTAGATTTATTTCCACATTAGCTACACTTTGTGAAATAATAAGTAAGTAGTAGATAAAGTAATATGTTAGCTAATAACAAATTTCATAATTTTACTAATCGTGGACGGGCACCTAAACTGGGGAAACCCTGTATTTCAGGATTCCAAAAGGCGTAAAAATCTGCTAATTATTGCTCTAAAGTGCATGGAAATCGTAACGATTTGTAGTAATACTTGCTGGTTTTATCATCTCTCCTGCAGAGAGGATCATCTATGATTGTAGTTTCTTGTATATGAGCCGTCCAAAATCTATATTCAATAGGATATATTGTCGCAAATGTTCGTAACTTACGCCAATGCGTTATAGACGACATGTCGTTTGTATAAAAATGACCGTTGAAAGACCCGGCCCGAGTCCCCCAGGAAATGAACCGAAGGCTTCGCCATTCCTTAATGTTGGTATAGGTATATATGTATAGCGTATAGATTTCACATACTTTAGTATCATTGTATGAAGATTTTTTAACCCCGACGGGAATAAGAGGGGTGTTGTTAGTTTAACGTGTGTATCTGTGTGTAGGTATGTCTGTGACATCGTAGCGCCCAAGCGGATGAACTGATTTTAATTTTGTGTTTGGTTGTTTGAATGGAATCTTGACCGAGTGTTCTTAGTTGTGTTTAATGAAAATCGGTTCAGCTGTTTGAAGATTATCATATTTTTTGTAGTTTATGAATGAATATGAGCAACTTTCACGGATCTGATCAATTTGAAATTTGGATAGGATAGGACTGGACCTGCAGGATAGGATACCCTACTCCTCACCAACTTAAAGCAGTGGTATCGTGTTTGGGTTCATTTTTGTTTCTTTTTCATTCATTCATTTTTTTTCATTGGAGTATAGAATAAGATACTGTCGATCATAGCGTGTCTACTAGTACCTAATGGGTATAAAATATAAATTTGATCAACACATCGCCGTAACGGGGGTTTTTTAAAGTTTTCAATTGAAGTGTTATGATATCAAGTCCAATCAAAGTACCTATGACGAGCGGCCAGCCCAGCCTATTACGAGCGGCCAGCAGTATAGTGGCTGTAGTCAAGTGGCTATAGCTCGGCTCTACCGCCGTAAATATACCTACACTAGGATTTTTCAATTATACCTATCTATGTATTTTTTTTGGGACTAGTCCCACCACACGCTCCCACCACTGTAACTCCTGTAAGCCAGGATTTACAATGGTGACCAATAATAACGTCGAGGTTCTGTCTATATGTCTATGTTGCCAATATCATGGTCTGAAATTATAAAGTTTCTTGTTAGGGTAACTTCAATCCCATTATACCCCCGGGCTGGCATTATGCCAATGATGCATGTTAACCACCATTAAAATTATCATCGAAAATGTGCCGATCGGGACACGCGGGTCCTCCAAGACGTCCCATCTAACATGCTCAACTTTCAATTATAATATTAGAGCAATAAAGTTCAAACTCGAGTCAGCGTGAAGGGGTAATTTGGTAAGCTATTTGCCCATGGACCGGTTCCACACGCGTTTACCCGCACGCACTCCTGGTGTTTCCATTAGTTCTTTCTCTTTTTGTACTCATTCAAAATTATGGTTTATTTGACGGACTCTGGATGTGGGCTAGTTATGCTTCAGATTACACTTTTTTCTTATTTCGAATGCGGTGTTGGTATGTATTTTCGAGATTGAGTTCGGTTTTGAATTTGTTTAACTTATATATTTCTTAAATACGACAAGGTATATTTCATAACCATCTTGTTATCTTGCATTGTTCACTTGTTGTGTTTCAATTCTAATCACAATGATTACTTACTCAAACTATAGAAAAGCAAAAACACAATCCAAATATAGTAACACAACACAATGAACGTGAAAGACGCTTACGCCATCTTTAAAATAGATCGTATCGATCGTAGAACGAGTAAAAGATAGGAAAGCTTAAGTGATATTGGCACGGGATATACCAGCGCAATAAGAAAGATATTGGATATTGTCTATGGCAAGTAGATTCTTTACATCTTTATAACTAAGTATACTATTGTATTTATATCACAAAGTCTGAAAACAAGCGTACGAGTTACGATCTGCCATGCGATTAATGCCTTTGGTTTCCAAGCATAAATTGGCTACGATAACTACTTAACATTAAGCGGGTCGGAACTTGTTAGCCGAAATCATCTAAAAAAAAAAAAACATACACCCACGTATCGCTCCATGGACTGTTGTACCATAGTTGACTCTGTTTCCGTCTACCGCCCAAACTTGTCTAAACATTTTAGCGGCCATTAAAGTGTCCGTATAAGTTAGTTAGTGAACCTTAATTAAACCTGGCCATTACTAAGTGGAGTACAGGAATTAACAAGAGTTGTATGGCCATATACCTGAGGTTATACAACAAATTATTATTGGTCCGTTTTTTGTGTCTGGACGTGTTGATTCGACACACTTTACTCATTATTACAATGATAATATCGTCCGCAGATTTTTCGTTCCATACTAAGCATGGCTTGTACAATTTTCATTACTATCCAGGCTAGGATTAAATACACTATAATTTCTGAAATGCTTGGCTCCAGTACTGAAAAATATTCTGCATTTATATGGAGCCGCTACTAATATTTTATTAATAGCGGTACGTGAAAATTTCGCATAGGAACTCATATTGTCACGTATCCTGTCCATCCGAAGGTTGCCAATGGCTATAAGTGATAAGGATACTCTCTGTGTGTGTGTGTAACGTTTTTTTAATACTTTTAACTGGTTTAACAATAACGAGTTAACCGCTTGGGGATCGGGTAACGGTACTTAACACGTCCGTGCACGTCCTCTAGGAGGTGGCGATCCTCAAGGGGTTAAGTATCTATCTATTGCAAGCTAAAGTTTAAAATAATGAAACAAGTCTCATTCCACTACGTAGTTCCGTGTTCACTATTCCTTTTAAAATTCAAAAAAAGCATGTTCCCTCCAAACACTTTTACAACTCCACTCGCATTCACATACACAAAGATAAAAGACGAGTGCTCCATAATAACCAACGAACGAGATCTCTAACCACTCGGTATATTAGTCCTGATGGCTCAAATTTTAGTCCCAAAAATACATGGCAAGTGCCAAGTTATGGTGGCTACAAAGAGCGGTAGAGACATGTTGGAATTAGACTGAGAGCCTTCATCCTTTAATTGCCTCTATAATTAAGTAGCTTTGCAAACATGTGCCTTAGCGGGTTGATTTGAAGTAACGATATTGTAGTAAGCTGAGAAGTTTGACTGTTACAAACTTTATAGATTAACTTTTATTATAGCTTTATCTTGTTTCAGTACTACTACTATTAGTTTATACTTGCACTAGCATAGCCGCCGTATCTATAATCAAAGAATTGTTGTACGTACATATTGACGACCGCTTGGCGCAGTGGTTCGAGAGTAGGCCGCGCAGCTCACTGCACATCGTGGTTGCGGATTCGATTCCCGCCGGGGCAAATTTCTGAAATGGCCTTTTAGTAATTTGCCCTGGGTTGAGTGTCACTGGGATCGCTACCAGTCCATTGTACGGTACCCATAGTACGAGCGTTGCTTAGTTTGGGACCATGCAGTTCGTGTGTCAGTCTGGCAATCATATTATTAATATTTTTATGATCTAGCTAAGATTTTATAAAGAAATTACTCAGGAACAAGTACTTAATCACTTAAATGCGGGTGTTACTGAACGCATTTACTTCAAGTAAATATATACCAACATAACTATTATATGGCATGGTAATCATACCTAGTTATAAAACCGAACAAAAAGCCATAACTATCGTAAAATAACTCAAGATGAAGTCGGTTAAAATGTATGAATCATATACATTATTTTCCATTGAGACGTTTCATGTACCTACGTTACATAATCTGTATCAACCGTTACAATCGATTATTCAGTCATGATTATCGATATCTGGCGTTGATAAATGCTATTACCGGCGACTAGCAACAGGTATTCGAAACTATTAAATCGGTTTAATCTCGTCTCGGTTCAGTATCGAATAGTTGATCGAACGGTACGTATGTTGGTGAACGTACAAGTTATATTCGGAACCCTTCGGAACCCAATGCGAGGTCTGTGGCGTACTGAAGGGATTCCACGCGATATTATTTATTTATATCTCCATGTTTTTTTCCAATATAATTCATTAATTCATATTGAAGCCTAGATCCCTCTTATTCTATAGAGCAACAGTAACTATCGCATCACACAATATAGTAATGAGTCACTACTATCCATTGTAAATCAATTATAACGGAATCGAATTCAAAAGATTCACAGGACCAAATAAAACAAAGCATATACATATAAAGTTAGCTTCATAGCATAGCAGCTCATGAAGCAACAACCTTATTCAAACACCATGGAAGCTCGCTAATTCACGCAAGCTCGTTGCCGCTGACATGGCATTAGGCTACCGGACTACAACTGAGTATTTTGCTCTTGATAGGGTAATTTAGTCTAATAGCCTTTTTTTTATTTTTTTTTTTTTACGGGGAGGAAATCTTCCAAAGATACCCAGGCCTCTTGTGGGGGAGGCCTGGGGTATGTGGGATTCTTACCCACTAAAACCTCCCCGGTGGCCGCCTTCCGCACGTCAGGGGGACTCCGGGCCCTCCCGGAGAACTCGCCGGTGCTAGTCTAATAGCCTACAGCAACACGGATCAACGTGATGTCTGTATGGTGGAATTAAAGGGCAGATTATTGCATACTTTTATTCTAATGGCCAGTTTATCCCAGCCACTAATTAATACGTCCGATTGGAGTGGCCAGCATGGACTTGAAAACATAGTCCATATACCAAGTAATATCATAAGTAAATAATGTTATTATTTATATACGTGTGCATGTTTTGTTGAATAATACATTCGAAAGTATGTTAGTTAATTTGTGAATTGTGATAAGCGTGTTAAAATACGTTTCGTTGTCATCACATGACACGTGACACATAACATGACATGTTGTACATCATTGTTAGATAATCTAGCCTTATTTCCACTAGGAAGGCGCCACGTTGGAATGGATGACATTGATGCCTAAGTTAACACACAAGTGTGTATAGGGGAGGAATGTGAGGGGTTAGAGTGTGTCGCGATAATTACCTATGTGTGGTGACACTGCTGCACTCTCAGAAGTAAAGTGCCAGATAATGCCAAATTCAAATCGTTTATTTTGTTTAGGCCTACGGGGGCACTTACAAATTGTCAATTTTACATTTTTTTTCTTATATCTACAACCGGATCGGAACGCGACCTCGACTGAGAAGATCCGGCAAGAAACTCAGCGGGCAAGAAGCTCATAATAACAAAGGGTAATAGATATTAACATAAATATTATAATAGCTCCAGTGTGTTGCCTTTTGATGTTATCAAGAATTACACAAATAATTCGGACTAGTAGGGCAATACACGCTACGCTTTGACATTATTATTGACTATCGAGATCTGAGCTGCTTAGTCTCAAGCTGATTTATCATCCAAATAGATCGAGATTTTGTAATAACCCTTTGCCAGCCAGTCTATTCCAGCGACATCAAGCGAACTAAGAATGTTTGCCTTCATTCATTCGTGCAACCTATCCTTCGATCTTGTGAAACAATAAATGTACGGCCACAACGAGCTTCCAGAGCCGAGTCGAGAGTTCAATTACGCTCCGTCACGTATCGGGAGGACCATTAACAGTCCGTGTTCTGGTGTCAGTCGTTAGTCTTGGGATGCTATCAGCTAATGTCGCCATATCCAGGCATGAGCTATGAATATCAATTGGCTATGGCTATGTGTTTTTAATACTCGACGCTAAAAGGGGTGTTGCTACTTTGATGCCTTCGTTTTAAGGTTTATAGAACCCTATCCCGAGTATTAATTTCCGTTTTCAACCACTTTATTCCGGATTGAAATGTAGTCAGGGCCCTAACCACGCTAGCTACTGAAATCGTAATAGAAAAGCAAACGCTCGCGATCACGTTTCAAACGCTCCGCTTTTGACGTTTTGCTGACACCATACCATATCAATGTCAATAGAAATCGTGAAGCTAGTGTCAGAAAAACGTCAAAAGCGGAGCGTTTGAAACGTAATCTCGAGCGTTTGCTTTTATATTACGATTTGAGTAGCTAGCGTGGTTAGGGCCCAGTTAGTTTGTCTATCTTTTCTGCACCGTGGCCCTAGCTCCAAAATGGAGATACATTTTTTTTTAAGTTAGATTTCTTGAGTTTTGTACTTGAGGTTTTATGGATATTGGCACCAGGGTTTTAACATTTCAGTCTGTCTGGTATAGATATCTCACTTCCCATTAAAAGGTTCTGAGATTGGAATGCGACCTTAAAGTAATGACGTCACACAATTGTATGTTGTGATGTGTGAGGTGTGAGTCACAACCTGTGACTCACACATCGATCTATACAGCAGGGAGAGAGAGAAAGAGAGAGCCAGCTCATACCGAGACAAAGTATTGTATATAGGTATGTAAGTTATTATTTTGAGTAGCAAATAATACTTATGGTAACGTTCGCAGAATACTATTACAAAGGTATTTTCCGTGATTAATAAATTTAAATCAATAACAATAATACAAATTCTAAATTCAAAGTGATCCATATTTTTCAACGAAACGATTTCTGATCGTTCGTGCAGATGGTATTTTTAATTTCCGAACGCAAATCGGTTGCAGCTGGCGCTGGGCGGGCGGCCCCGGGCGGGCGGCTCCGGGCGGGCGGAGTCTCGAGCAAATCGCCTGGAAGGTTTATTTGCATCTTCGCACCGCATTCGAGCCGTGAATACCTTTGTCAGCGTAAAATCATTTTAAGCACTCTGATTGTGCGGAAGGGTGGAAATGTGTAAAGTGTTTCAAATTTGAAGCATTTGCGAGTAATTTATGCAGAACGATGACGACAACGGAAACAGGATTGCTTTGTTTTTGTGAATACCTATCATAAATTTACGAATGTACCATGGCGTGAATACCCGGAACATTCGTAACAAAATAATAATCAATTTGAACAGAAACCGCAGAACTAAGCCCAGCATCATTAGCGACATGTCTAAAACATAACAGCTCAAAAATCTTGAAATTGTATTTTTTTGAAAAAGAAAGAAATAAAAGCTGCATTACAAAACCCTTATTTTAAACTTTTGCACCAGGTTTAGTTGACCCTGTAATTACTTGAGTACCCTTCTTAACAAACATCCGCAAGTTCATAAAAGAAAGCTTCCTTAACATGTTCAACAGTAAGCTCAATACTCATACATAAATGTATGTAAGACTTCATTTATTAATATGTAGCTGCTGGTCCCGGCACCGAGCGGCGGAGACGTTGAACTTATCATTTTATAGCCTCGTAAATACAGCTACAGGGGGATTCATGAATTTAACAGCGGTTTGCGATGGCGCTAGGCATAATGGAGAATGTTTGTAACTATACTGAAGCTAAACTTGATAGGAAATGTTCAATAACAAATCTTTGCTTGGTAACCTGGGATAGGCAACAATTTCATTATTCAAACTATGTTAACAATTTGCCGGCAATATTTAAATTATTTCAATAGGTATTTCTAAAATTTAATATTTTGTTATTTACAGCAGTGATAGTTGATTGGTTAATCAAGCGTCTTGCGGGCAAAAGGTCCTGGGTTCAAACCCCGGTTTGCACCTTTGGGTTTTTCGAAATCTATGTGCGAATAGTAATTTCTATATATGATTATCACTTGCTAACGGTGAAGGGAAACATCTTGAGGAAACCTGCATGTCTTAGAAAATCTAAGCAATTTACGAAAAACATGTGAAATCTGCCAACCCGTACCGGACCAGCGTGGTGGTAACGGCCTGAATCCCCCTCGTAGTGAGGGGAGGCCCGTGCCCAGGAATGGGACGTCAAAAAGGGGTAAATTATTATTATTATTGTTATTTATAAATTGAAATCTATTTTTTTTATCAATTTCATATTGTTGCGACCTAGAAACTACTTGGTCAAATATCTCGAAGGATCCTTATTTTATCAGCTTGATACAAAAACGCATTTTTATTCTAGATGTACTCCATCGATTAGTTACGAAGGATCTCTAAAAATTGAATGTTCGAGACTGTAGGTATGTAGGTATAAAGTGAACGCCCTTGCGTTATCGGCGCGACGGCCGGCGAATACCTACTCGCGAACGAATACAAAGGGAAGCCGACAATGTGTCTCGAGATCATTCGATTCCGATTATTATTACGTACATACCTACCGAGAATGTTCAGGAAAATACCAGCTCGCATCTTTATTCCGTATATAAGGTGTTGACGACGGGCAGCGAGTTAGTTACTTCTTGGAAGCGACAGTGTACGGAACTTAAGTAAGCGAACGAAGAGTGATATACCAGTGACCTAGGCGATAATATTGGAATACTGTGAGTCTGCTAAGTGATTTGGAACAGTGCTTGTTGTGTGTAACTAGTATTAGTGAACTAGTGTAGAACTGTGTATTTGTCGAGTTTGTGGAGAGCAATAATAAACCCTTTATACACGTTTAACGGCATTAATTGTACCCTAGTACCTAACAATATAATTGTTGTTTAAATATTAAATATGACTGTGACATGGTTACTAAGTATTACATAAAGTAGTAATGGTGCAGCAGGTTTTCAGAATATTTTTGTATCATTTGCACCAGTAAATTGCTGCGAGGTTCTAAAATACTTCCTCTCCACGGAAGAAAGGGGAACGAACCGTCACTTTTAATGAACTTCATATTTTCATTCTCATTTCGCACGTCTAGCTTTGTTTTTTTTCAGCGTAGAGATGAGGGAAGTAAATTATCCGCTGGAATGGACAATGGAAAATTTAATATCTTCGCGGTTGCGGTTGGTGCGAAGTTAGTTTCGTTTGCTTCGGTCTGAAGACTTGTTTGTACATCGATTGAAGTGAGTTGGTTGTAACATCAAGAAGGTACCTACCTACTTGATGTTACAACTAACAACATAATAACTTTGTTTAATAGGTACTTGCAGACAAATGTATTTTTTTTTCTTATTTATAAAACCACAGATATAGATAACGCAAGTATCACGATTTGTATTGAAACCAAGCGTGCCGAATTTTTAACACCTACTGTGACGTCATTAGTGACGGGAAATCTAAACCGCTTCAAAAACATTGATGCCGCCGATGCCCTCCGTCCGCTACGATTCTCTCGAGTGATTGTCTCGCTCATATTTTTTATATCTGTAGTCGCGTGGACTGCAAGTTAACGGCGACCTTGACGTTTGGTCGGGGTTTCGGACACGCGAAGCATATGCATTTGCGTTATCTATGTAAATCTATATCTGTGATAAAAACCTTTGACTAATAAGCTTACGACCCGCCTGATGTTAAGCAGTCGCATTAGGTTATAGACCGCATGTTGCCGGCCTGAAGAGCAGTGGGTCAGAGGGAGGGAAAAGGGGCTTCTGGCTCTCTCACATATTGTACGAAACGCAACTATAGTGACTACTTTTTTTTTTTTTTTTTTTTTTATAATTTGATTGTGCACTTGGTGTGCACAATCTGCCGCTTCTCCTCTAACAGAGTCAGAGACCTTGTTAATACTTTTAGTTTTCTATGAAAATTTTTTAATTTAATATGTTCAGTTTCCTTTATTTGTTTGTTGTTATTTATATTTCCATATTAAGTTTCATTCGTGTATTATTATTATTATTATTTTCTTGTTTGTATATTTTATCACAGTGCGGCATGTATATAGAATCAGCGATATTTAATTTACGGTTTGAATTGTATTTATTTGAAATCAGGAATAAAGTACAAATTATACTGTTTGTATTCACTGTAAATAATGTTTCATTTGTTATTATAAATTTTTATAAGTTAAAATATGTATATTTCCAATTAAATTGTTGATAAATTGTAAATTAAAATGTAAAGTATTATTAGGTTTTTTAAAATTGTAAAAAAATTAAAATTGTTAAAGTTGTAAAATAAATTATGGGTTGTAAAATGTAAAATAAATATGAGATTGTAAAATTATAGTTTTGTATAAATGTGGAATTATTTAAAAGAGTTATATTTAAAACTTTGGGTAATAATCTGAGATACATTATTTTCAATGATTTCGTCACGCGCTCGACGGACACGACCGGTTTGTGTGTTGTGTGTTTTTCAAGGCTCCATTCAGTTTATATGCATGGGTAGAATATTCTCATGAATATTGTTTATGTCATTTTATTGATGATGGAGCCGTGAGTGTAGTGTTTGGGTGTAGTGACGAGTTTGGGGTGTGTTATTGGAGAATGTGAGTATGTGTTTGTGTGTGGAATGTGTGAGTGCACAAATGAGACTAGGCAACACATCAGTGTTGCTGCGTCTATTTGTGTTGTGTTGTGTGTTTTGTTGGTCAAGTACGGCCTGGAAATTCTCCAGACCAACATTGCTCAGAATGTGACGGACAAACGAATTTGTTATGGTTTCCAGGACGTACTTGATTATGTTTTGTGAGTTGTGTTGTATGTGTGTTTGCGTAGGTGTATGTGTTTGGTTTGTCTCGTGTTTGTCAGTTTCGTGGCGTGTGTGTGGTGAAAGTTTCACGCCCGTGACGACCTCAACAATACGCCACACTCGACCTCGCAATCCGGTCCCATTTCTGCCGAATTGGGCAGTCCCCGCTAAAGGCGTTGTGGCTGGTGTCTGGGAGCTTGGCCGCTTGGCAGTTCTTGCAGCAGGCCGTATTGCCTGCGAGAAATCGCGGGCAGTCCACTCTCGGGTGTGGGTCACCACAGAAACTGCAAAGGTCGACGGACTCCTTGCAGAGTCTGCGGCCGTGCCCGTACCCGAGGCACCGGGTGCACTGCACCAGTGGCGACTGGTCCTCGACCACCAACCGCTGAAGGTCTATGTGGATCTTCCCAGCCGACGTCAACTTCAGCCACATTTTGGGAGACACCTGTAGGACGACGTGATTCTCCATTGGATTTCTCGCCCTCCTACGGTATCTCACCACTACGGACTTGAAGTCGTCGTCGGCTAGGTCGGTCAGCCGATCCGCATTTTGTGTCTTCAGCGAGGCCAGGATATCTGCGTCGGTGTTGTAGGTCTGTAGGTCCCTGATGATGACCAGTGGGTTTTTGTTCGGCGCGTCTTCGACTTTAAGGTGGTGGTTGGTCTTGAGCTTTTCTGCCATTCTGGTCAGCTCCTCCTTACTGGAGCAGCTCAAGACCACCTTCTGGTTCTTCACCTTTCGGACGCGCTGAACCTGGAAGCCACTGTTTTTGGCGTCGAGTGCTTTTCGGACCTTGCCGAGCACCTCGTCGCTCGTGTCCATCTCCTCGCTCGATGACACGATGACGGAGTGACTCGAGCACGACTCCGGTTGGGTTTTGCCGCTGTCAGGTCTCGCAAGAGCCTCGGCGTAAGTGGGCGCTCCATCCCGGAGCGCAGCCACCTGTTTGCCGGTCTCTTCCGAGACCTGGCGCAGGTCCCGCACTTCACCCAGTAGCCGGTTGATTTGATCGTGTGTCACTCCGCCATCATTCGACGAGGTGGTCGTCAGGGCCGTCAGCTTCTCGATCACGTCCGAGGGAACTGTGGTCGTAGTGTCCTGACACACTTTTCGCTGCGTTTCTATGGCTTCCCTCAGAAGCATAGAGTTTTCTCGCAATAAATTGCAGTTCTCCTCTATCCTCTGGTGCCATGTGTCGCTCACCTCTTGCTTTTCCTGGTCTTTTCCTTGTTTCTTTCCCATGTCCCTACCCTGGGTCTCCTTCTCTTGTCCTATTCCGTCTTTCCCCGCTTCAGCTTCCTTTACTAAATAGTATAGCCTTTCTATGGCCAGAATCACCCCTTGTTTGATGTCGGTCTTAAGGTTTTTGGAGTTGCCGAGATGCAGCCTTGCCTTATATAGGCATGCTTCCGCCTCGGCAACTCTAGAGGCGTAGACCGGTTTCGGTGGCGGGCTCCCCGAAGCGTCCGAAGACGATCCACCTGGAATCGGTGTGCTCTCATGGGAGAGTGTCGTCCCAGGTATCTGCTTCGGGGGGGCGACCGAGGTTCCTGGCCCTGAGCATTTCGGGTTTTGTGGGGGGTCAGTTTTACCTGACTCCCCCTCCCCTATGCTCCTCCTAACTTTGGAGGTTGGTGCGGCCTGTTTGGCTTTGTCCGGGGAAGAGGAGGCTCTCTTGCCAATGACACGGGTTGGGAGTCCAGTTGTGTGAGGGGGGATCTCATCCCTCGAGGTCTGGGCGGAGGGTCGCTTCTTGATCGGGGTTCGGTGACCAAACATTCTTATATTTTAGTTTAAAAATAATTAGTATAATTTAGGGTAATTGATTAAAAAATGACTAGATGATAAGGGTTTGTATAATTAGTTTTTAAGAATGTAAAAATGTGAATATGTAAAATATTGTATATAGGAATTAATTAATAATTTATAAAATTGTAAATGTAAAATTGTAAAATGTCAATGCTTAAACCTAAATAATAATGTAAATATTGGTCGTCTAAGACCAAGTCAGATTAGTCAGTAAAGGTTCAGCTATTTAATAGCACAATATATGTTGTCTTTATCAATGATCCGTCCCTTAGGTTAGGTTCGGTTAGGTTAGGTTAGCAACTTTTTTCGTTTTTCTCAGGTCTACACCCTCGAACGATACGTCGTTGGACGCGGGGCGACGAGGGGAGAGCGGGGACGAAAAGATTGCGTCGGAATTTGGAAGAAAAAAATTTCGAGTTATTGCCAAAAAAGTGTAAAAATTTGTAACTTTAATAAATTTTATATGTTCCAGGTATGAAATTTTCAGCGCCCCAACACTGAAAAGCAGCGGGGGCAACTGACCAGCAGAATTGGTTTGTAAAAATTTGAAGAAACTTAGTAAAAAGGACCAATTTAGATAAGTTATATATTCGCAGAACAACGAAATGTATGCGAATTGTCAGAGCTTAGGTGGATTTCAATAGAAATCCGTCTATGTCCCATCCCTTAGGTTAGGTTCGGTTAGGTTAGGTAAGGGGGTGCGTGCTGGACAACCTCCTCGTGGTGCACCCTGGGCACCGCCGACCACCTCTTCAGCATCCCTGTCGAGGTGGTCGACGGTGGCGGATAGTCCGGCTAGGGAGTCGCGTTTTGTCTGCTTCTGGCACTCCTTTCGGAGAGGGTCGGGGGCAGACCGGCGACGGGGGGGTAAGGGGTTTCGGGGGGGTAAAGGTGATGGATGAACGTGTCATGAATGCTTTGGGGAAGGGGGGGTAAAGGTGAGGGATGAGTGTGTGTGTATGAAAGGATGTCCCCGAAAGGGGACGGTATGATCTCGTAATCCCACCGGAGGTGTCGTGGTATCACGTCTCGCGGCCGATGATGGTGGGACCGGGGGCCTTGCCTTAACTGGCTGGGCCGAGTGGTCGGAATCCACTATAAAAATGACCAACCGCCCCTGAGAGGGTGATGAGGTGCTGACGGGAGGTCAGCAGAGAGAGGTAGAGTTCCCTGGGAACCGGCCGACACCCAGGATGTAATAGGCTTGTCCGTGTGCAGAGGGCACCATGCGGATTGACCACATATATCCCTCCTACTCGTGGGAACTGAATGGCATTACATAATATAACTTTTACGACGGATACGGCAACAACGACGGACATTGGCGATAACAATGGACTTGAGCAACAGCACAACGGAATGGATTTGTTGATTGGAGGGGAGAGCGGGGACGGTGGAGAGTACGCGACTGCTGTAAGAGGTAACTCGGACTCTGATGGGGAGACAGCCGCGAAGGTGCCAAAGGTTGGCAGTGCCCGCCGTGGTATTTCGTCGCGTTTCAAACGCGGAGGGGGGGCCGTAACTCGCGCACAGGCGGGACACAAGGCGAGTAAGGCGATAGATAGGGAGATTAGGGGGGCAAACCTGGACGAAGTGCTGGACAAGGCGTTGAAGGCCAAAGCGTTCCGCAAGAAGCCGGCTACACCGGTCCTGGACCTCACGGAAGAGGCAGACCAGGACAACGTAGATGTGGAGTCACTCCCTGCAGAGGAGTTGCGGACGCTGGCCGGCCGAAGCGTGGCAGCAATTGTGGAGGTTGCCAAGAAGTCGGGCCATCTCCAGGGGCCGTTTCAAAAACGGCTGAAGGAAGCTGCAGGGAGGATGCAGGAGATTGTGGACGTGCTTGTGGCGAGACCCGAAGCGGACGAGACGCGCAAGCTCCGGAGAGACAATCTCCTCCTGCGTCGAGAGGTGGACTCCCTGAAGGCGGAGGTAGTTGCGCATAGGCGTGAATTTGAGGCGATGAGGTCGTCGTTGGCAGGTGCCAAGACGCCTACGCCGCCTCCTCAGCTGGTGCTTGATGGTGACACATTAGAGGAGGTCAGGCGCTCCATAGTTGTTTCGGTGGGCGAAATGCTGAATGCTCGTTTCGCCGGGATTGAGGAGCGCCTGTTACCGGAGGTCGTCCATCGTCCACCGTTGGCGGCTGATAAAAGGCGGCAGGCGGCTGCCGCTGTATCGGAGGTAGAGGAGCCGGTAAGGGCTCGGCCTGGGCCTTCGGCACCCCAGAAGAGGGTAGCGAAGAAGCCTGCTACAGGCAATACCGGGAGCTCCTCTGCTCCGGACCAACCAAAGCAGACAGAGGAGAATGCATCCGTCCCAGTGGATGATGGTGGCGAGTTTACGCCTGTCACCAAGCGCAAGAAGGGGAAAAAGAAAAAGGCGACTCAGGCGACATCGCAGAGCGCGACAGCTTCATCGGCGGCGTCACAGAACGCCCTGGCTTCTCAAGCGGCGTCGAAGAGGGCTTCGGCCAAACCGAAGCTCATACCTCCCCGCAATGCTGCCGTAGTCATTACGTTGCGGGAGGATGCGGATAAAGCCGGTGTCACCTACAGCCAGATTCTGGAGAGGGCCGAGGAGAAGGTGAACCTGAAAGAGTTGGGCATGGAAGCCGTCAAGATCCGTCGTGCTGCCACTGGGGCTAGAGTGTTGGAGTTGCCGAAGGGCCAGACCCCGGAAAAGGCTGACCAGCTTGCGGAGAAGCTTCGCACAGCACTGGAGGGTATGGCTGATGTCACCCGACCTACGAAGTCTGTGGAGATTCGAATCACGGATCTGGGCGACTCAGTCACCAAAGGCAAAGTAGTTGCTGCTGTGGCAAAAGTGGGAGGCTGCGCCGCGGACCTGGTCAAGACCAGGGAGGTGCGGCCCGGACCAGGAGGCATGGGCGCGTTGGTGGTGAAGTGCCCAGTTGCGGCAGCGAAGGTGCTGGTCGATGCGGGTCGGCTGTTGGTCGGGTGGAGCTCGGCTAGAGTGGAGGCACTGCAGCAGCGCCCGATGCGCTGCTTTAAGTGCATGGGGATCGGACACACCAGGGCGATGTGCTCTTCGTCAGTGGAGCGTGGCTCGCTCTGTTTCCGATGCGGCAAGGGGGGCCACAAGGCGACTGGTTGCACGGCTGCGTTGAGGTGCGCGGTGTGCTCCGACGCCGGTAAGCCTTCTGGGCATCAGATGGCAGGGGCTCAGTGCAACCCCCCCCGTACGAAGGGAAAGGCGGCCAAACGGCCCACGACCGCCACAGAGAACGGGCGCCAGCAAGCGCAGGAGGAAGCTGAAATGTCGGAATGAATCCATTACGACATATCAGCTTCCTCCAGGCGAATCTCAACCACTCTGCCGGGGCCCAAGACTTGTTCTTGCAGTCCATGGCGGAGTGGGGAGTGAACGTGGCGGTGGCTTCCGAGCCGTATTATGTCCCTCAGCACTCGCACTGGGCTGGGGACCTAACTGGTGTGGTCACGGTGACGACCAGGCCGGGTAGCAACACTCCCCTGGCATCTTTGGAGAAGGGGACAGGCTATGTGGTGGCGGGGTGGGGAGGTTACGTCATAATTGGGATTTACTTCTCCCCCAATCGCACCCTGGCGGAGTTTGAGGCATACCTCGACTCTGTCAGGGCTGCCTTCAATAGGTGGTCTTCAAGGCCGACCATAGTCCTTGGCGACTTTAACGCCAAGGCTAGGGAGTGGGGGAATCCGGCCACTGACCCCCGAGGGAGGGCAGTCCAGGACTGGGCCCTATTGTGTGGTCTCTCTCTCCTCAACAGGGGAGATGTCCATACCTGCGTGCGACATACGGGGGGGTCAGTGGTGGACCTCACGTTCGCCACTCCCGCTGTCGCACAAAAGATTGGAGATTGGAGGGTTGAAGAGGGGGTGGAGACTTTGTCGGATCACAGATATGTCCGATTTGGAGTATCCACCCCCTCTAGAGAGGCGGAGCCTCCCAGGGGGCCGGGCAGATTTCCGCGTTGGGCGCTGAGCCGCTTGGACCCGGAATTGGCCAGAGAGGCGGCAATTGTCCAGCGGTGGGTCTCTTCTGGATCCCGGCCAGGGGGAAATGCCGATGAGCAGGCGGGCCGCATGCGCAGGGCTCTAACGGAGATTTGTGATGCGGCCATGCCGAGGGCCCGGCGTTTCCAAGGTCGCCGCAGGCTCTACTGGTGGAAACCTGAAATCGGAGAGCTCAGGGTGTCGTGCAATGCCACGCGAAGGGCCTATGTAAGGTGTCGTAGGCGCAATGGTCGAAGTCCGAATCCGGATTTGGCACAGGAGGCCCGGCTCAAGGAAGCCTTCTGTCGAGCGAAGGAGGCGCTCCAGGTGGCGATTTGTCGGGCCAAGGAGCAAGCGGACGAAGAGGTCATGGAGGAGCTTGACCGGAACCCTTGGGGGCGTCCATTTCGTGCAGCGCGTAAGAAGCTCCAGGGCCAGGGCGGGCCAGTAATAGAGACGCTGCCTCGGGATCTTCTCGGACGGATTATGGAGGGGCTGTTTCCGAGCGCCCTGGATGGATTCTCTCCCCCGAGGATGGCGCCTCCCAGCCCTGCGGAAGCAGGAGCTGGTATTGAGGCTCCTCCTCCAATTCAGAATGAGGAGATGGATAGGGCGCTCTACCGCCTTCGTACGCGGAAGAGGGCACCGGGGCCGGACGGAGTGCCGGGTTCAATTGTGGCGATTGCCACCGAGTTCTTTGGCGGCCGGCTCCGAGAGCTCTTTGATGAGTGCCTCCGCTCCGGGCAATTCCCGAAACCGTGGAAGGAGGGGAAGGTCTGCCTTCTCCCGAAAGAGGGCCGTCCTCCAGATCAGCCGTCTGCGTACAGGCCCATAGTGCTGCTGGACGAGGTAGGCAAAGTCTTCGAGAGAATTCTCGTCTACCGCCTCGTCCAGCACCTCGAGGAGTCCGGGCCTGGACTGTCGGATGCGCAGTGGGGATTTAGAGCGGGTAGATCGACGATCGATGCCCTGAACCAGCTGAAGGGTCTCTCCAAGGCGGCAGTGGAGGAGGGAGAGGTGGTCTTGGCGGTTTCCCTGGATGTGCGGAACGCATTCAACAGCATTCCGTTCGAGACGTTAGGGGAGGCTCTCCGGTACCATGGGGTGCCTCCCTATCTCCGGAGGCTGTTGCTGGCGTATTTGCGGGACCGCCACGTCGTATGGGAGGGAAAGGACGGAGAAGTGGGCCGGCGGCGAGTCGAACGAGGTGTTCCACAGGGTTCGGTGCTAGGACCTACTTTGTGGAACATCGGGTTTGACTGGCTACTTCGAGGGCCACTCCTCCCCGGAACGAGGGTTCTGTGTTACGCAGATGACACCCTCTTAGCAGTCCGGGGAAGGAGCTGGGAGGATGTGGCTAGGAGGGCGACAGTCGGGACAACGTTGGTGGTGGACCGCATCCGCCTACTAGGGCTCGAAGTCGCGCTCGAGAAGACGGAGGCCCTTCTATTCCACGGGACTCGGAGGGGACCGCCCAGGGGGGCGCAAATCGTCATCCACAGGGAGGTTATAAAGGTGGGGGCTCAGATGAAATATCTGGGCCTCGTGCTTGACGGTCGATGGGGATTTGGGCCCCACTTTGTCCGGCTTGCGCCGAAGTTGGTGTCCGCCGCTGCCGCGCTGGGGAGGCTGTTGCCCAATGTTGGGGGACCCAGGTCCACGTGCAGGCGCCTATACACTGGAATAATCCGGAGCATGGCCCTGTACGGGGCCCCCATCTGGGCGGATGCCCTAACCGCTCCGAACAGGATCCTCTTGCGGAGACCGCAGAGGATCATAGCGGTTAGGGCCATTAGAGGGTATCGCACAATCTCCTGGGCGGCAGCGACACTCCTGGCGGGAGACCCTCCCTGGGAGCTCCAGGCGGAGGTGATGGCAACGGTGTTCCATGTCCGCGAGAGTGAGCGTGATAGGGGCGTCATACCGGACTGGGAGGTAATGCAGCGCATGAGACGGAGGGCTCAGGAAGAGGTGGTGCGGAGGTGGGATGAACAGCTGCAGTCATCTGAGTTTGGTCGTCCCACGATTGAGGCGATCCGCCCCAATCTGTCTGGTTGGCTGAAGAAGCGTGGCAGTGTCACGTATAGATTGGCGCAGGTACTCACCGGGCACGGGTGCTTCGGTGAGTACCTGCACCGGATAGCGAGGGGGGAGGAGGGAGGCGACCCCCGTCTGCCACGCGTGTGAGGCGCCGTCGGACACAGTGCGCCACACAGTGGAGGAGTGCCCGGCGTGGGGCGTTCAGAGGCACGCATTGATGAGCGTGGTGGGAGGGGACCTCTCGCTCCGAAGCATAGTACAGGCCATGCTTGGGAGCAGAGGCTGTTGGGAGGCAATGGTCTCCTTCTGCGAAGTAGTGCTCGCAGAGAAGGAGGCCGCGGAGAGGGTCAGAGAGGAGGATGCCCTCGCTGACCCGATCCGTAGAGTCCGGCGGGGCAGACGCCAGAGGCGCTATGCGCATCTCCTGCCGCCGCCGTAGTGGAGGGAGGGGCTTGGGCTAAGGGGTCGGGGGGCCCCATGGTCAAGCCAAGTCCCTGGACGGACGGGGGTGTCTCACCCGACTTGAAGTCTGCGGCCTGGTGCTCACTGCCAGGCCAGCCGCTGGGGCGTCACAGTTGACGAAGATCCTGTGGCGCTTCGTATTTCAGCGGCGAGGTCAGACCGCTGGGTTTTAGTGGGTAGGCTGGACAGTCGTCCAGGAGTCCCACATATCCGTCTGGGTTCCCCCGAGTCCAGACGGAATGCGTAACAGCATTTCCCAGCGAAAACAAAAAAAAAAAAAAAAAAAAAAAAAAAAGGTTAGGTAAGCAACTTTTTTCGTTTTTCTCAGGTCTACACCCTCGAGCGATACGTCGTTGGACGCGGGGCGACGAGGGGAGAGCGGGGACGAAAAGATTGCGTCGGAATTTGGAAGAAAAATTTCGAGTTATTGCCAAAAAAGTGTAAAAATTTGTAACTTTAATAAATTTTTTATGTTCCAGGTATGAAATTTTCAGCGCCACAGCACTGAAAAGCAGCGGGAGCAACTGACCAGCAGAAATGGTATGTAAAAATTTGAAGAAACTTAGTAAAAAGGACCAATTTAGATAAGTTTTATATTCGCAGAACAACGAAATGTATGCGAATTGTCAGAGCTTAGGTGGATTTCAATAGAAATCCGTCTATGTCCCGTCCCTTAGGTTAGGTTCGGTTAGGTTAGGTTACCAACTTTTTTCGTTTTTTTCAGGTCTACACCCTCGAGCGATACGTCGTTGGACGCGGGGCGACGAGGGGAGAGCGGGGACGAAAAGATTGCGTCGGAATTTGGAAGAAAAATTTCGAGTTATTGCCAAAAAAGTGTAAAAATTTGTAACTTTAATAATTTTTTTATGTTCTAGTGACTACTTTACAACGATCTTCTGTGAGAGGGTGTACTACTCTGGTCAAGATAGCCTCTATACGAGCGGTAGTCAATTGATTACAGTTGGCTTTAATCCACAACCCTCTGGTGTACAATTTAAACTCATCTCATGTAATACGAACCGATGGGATCTTACGTCATGAGACATGATTGCTTACACCACAGATATAGATTTACATAGATAACGCAAGTATCACGATTGGTATTGAAACCAAGCGTGCCGAATTTTTTACACCTACTGTGACGTCATTAGTGACGGGAAATCCAAACCGATTCAAATACACGGATGCCGCCTATGTCCCTCCGCCCGCTACGATTCTCTCAAGTGATTATCTCGCTCATAGTCATAATTTTTATATCAGACTGTAAGTTAACGGCGACCAACCTTGACGTTTCGTCGGGGTTTCGTACCATTTTCGTGCATTTACGTTATCTATGTAAATCTATATCTGTGGCTTACACTATTTAGCCCGAGCTATAACTGTACTGATGAGTCAAGACCTAGAGTCGCATGGGAGAGAACAAATTAGCCAATTTTAGACTCTTTAGCCAATTATTAGCATATCCTGTTATTGCGCCATGCGATCCAGAGGTCGGAGGGCCCGCAGTCGCTCCTTTAATTCGCGACAAGAATGAGACCGGTGATTACAGGAATGATGACAGAGTTCATCTACTGTACTGCGGGCTACCACTTCCAAATCACTTAATATCTGATGTATCACTACATAGTATAAAACAAAGTCGCTTTCCCGCTGTCTGTCTGTCCCTATGGCTTAGATCTTTAAAACTACGCAACGGATTTTGATGCGGTTTTTTTAATAGATAGAGTGATTCAAGAGGAAGGTTTATATGTATAACTAGCTGTGCCCACAGACTTCGTCCGCGTAGTATTTAACGTAACAAAAATTTCGGGATTATCGGGATAAAAAGTATCCTATATGTTAATCCCGGTTATAAACTATCTGTGTTCTAAATTTCATCCAAATCCGTTCAGTAGTTTTTGCGTGAAGGAGTAACAAACATACATACATACATACATACATACATACATACATACATACATACATACATACATACATACATACATACATACATCCACACTCACAAACTTTCACATTTATAATATTAGTAGGATACATGCATAATATAGTAGAGAAACACTGATAATTTATTGCATCTGTGCGAAGCTGGGGCGGGTCGCTAGGTCGTAATATAACGCAGTTCCCGTTGCCTATAAACGTTTGCAATACCAAAAGCATTACTCGCACTTCCCTCGAACGGAAGGGGAGTGGTACATAGAAGGGTTTGTCCTTCCGGCTGTCTACGAAAGGCAGGTATAATAGCTTCTTTAAGCCGATCTTCTGTGAGAGGACGGTACTGCCCCGTTTCAGCCAGCCCGTAAATGATTCGTGATTAATTGAGCTACAACTAAGCTCTAGAATCATTCATACTTTCTCAAATAAATATTGTGGGTTTCCTATGGATTTGTAAAAAAAAACATTTCTATACTATCTGAGTAATTGCACTCTATTAATTTTTAAAGATATTCATTTCTTTACTATCTGAGTAATTGTAATTGCACTGTACAGAAAGACGATTTATAACTTAAAATATTGAAATGAAATATCCATTTGAGGATGTTTTTTCAGTATCATTTTTCAAGATTTCCCGAACGAACGTTTGAAAACGAGAACCACGCGACCGACTGAAAAGGTTCGCTGCTGAAGAAAATGGGGGTTTTTCTCTTTTAATTCTTGAGCTTTTCTAATTTGTTTTGCAGACAGCGATGGTTTTAATTGGAATTAATTTAAATGTTTATTTGTGGCATATAAAATAGTTTTAATTTTCTATTGCAGGCTATTGTATAGAAGGCATAATAATATAGTCTAACTTAGTTCTGATTGAAAGATTCTTATCTTCTAATATTAGTACTGCTACTGATTATTCACCCCCTATTTTATCCCCTTGGGGGTAGAATTAATCAAAATCCTTTCTTAGCGGATGCCTACGTCATAACATCTACCTGCATGCCAAATTTCAGCCCGATCCGTCCAGTGGTTTGGGCTGTGCGTTGATAGATCACTATGTCAGTCAGTCAGCCAGTCACCTTTGAGTTATGTATATTTAGATATGGCGATGTTTTGAGAAATTAAAACTTCTTAGATACGTTATAATTTTGACAACCTCTACTTTAGTTTATGTGAGATAAACTCAAAAATTACTGGAACTAATCTGACAATATTTTTTTATTAGGTACTCCCTAATTGGCATCAATCTTACGAACAGTGCGTACGACCTCCATACAAATCCTAGTTCGTACGAGTCATGCCGATTAGGCCGATGCCTCACTAAGGCAATTTTAGTAGCAGTGGAACGGTATTTGTCATGTTCGTACCTGTAATGTAAAACATTTAAAAACAATAACTTTAACGCGAACAAAATCACTGAAGTTAAATGTATAATTATTTAGTAGAGTTGTTTTATAGTACTAAAGTGGGTAGAGACTATAGAGACTGAAGCTTTGCAAATGAATAATGCAGGCAGTACGAGCGTTTTTGTTTCATGCTCGGCTAACCCGTACTCTACATCGCTTTATATTTCAAGAGGGACTCTACAACTATACCGCTTAAAAGTCGAATTATAAACAATATAAGTTTTTGCAATCGATTTAGTTCAATTCTGAATGTGTGTGTGGTAATATCGTCGGTGCAGTGGTAAAGTAGCCAATCTGCCATTTTGGTGTATTTGAGTTAAAAATGTCAATATGAATGTCTTTTTTTAATACATTTAGTGGCAAAATATGGTAAACGTAACATTAAAATTGTACAAGATTTGGACAATCTTCCTGGTGCCAAAGTGCGAACCATTGAACGATTTACAAGACCAATTTCAATATGCTTTTCGCTCTCCTGGAAAAAGTAGTTTTTGCAGATTGGCTACTTGAACCCTGGACCGACGATATAGTAGCGTAGTGTAGGACGCCCTCCGACCAGGTGGGATGACGATCTGCGAAAGACTGCAGGCAGATGCTGGATGCGGCGAGCTGAAGACAGGGCGCTATGGCGCTCATTAGGGAAGGCCTATGTCCAGCAGTGGACAAGCATAGGCTGTTGGTGATGATGATGATGATGTGTGGTAATATTATTTAATAGCAATATCCCAAGCTCAGTCAATGCGAAGATTATCATTGTCATTGTTGTGAAGAGTGTTGTAGAGAAAAACTTTTGCTGTAGTAGGTATCTACATAACACAGAATCCTTACCTTACAACGCTTACTTGAATTGGGACTTAGGATCTAATACGGTCAGTGCATTATAAATCCGTTCAATCTTTTCGTAAAATTCCATATGCTTGTTTACCGGATTTGAGGTATATGAAAAATAACCTTAAAAACTTTTTATGTAATTTTTACAAGCATATGTGCTTGGGTGTCTCAGTAAATTGATGTGTATCTGGAGGATGGTGGTATGTGTTCCGCCCGCTCGTGAGTAAGTGAACTATGAATGAATCTTCAAATAATTAAGATATTTATAAACCAATCTACCTTAGTAAACGGCAAGTCTTGTCAGCAAAACCTGTAACAATTAAAAATTATATAAATATAGCGCCTTGAAAATAATTTTGTAGATTTTAGAATCCCGTTTAATCCCGAAAAATTAAGAATACGACGCACTACTTAATGTTTTGCTGTAATAACATTTATTAAAAATTATGTTTATTAAAAATACTAAACAGAATACTAAGTGGTCACTACAAAAATAATCGTATTGTCTTTTCTAAGTTTACTTGTATTTCGGTAAAATAAATAAATGTTTTATGAAAGACGTGTCTGCCTTTAAACTTTATTCAGTATATCTATATGTAAGTAAATATTATGTTTATCTATCTGCAGGATCATTACCATTGGAATGCATGAGAGCCCGAGTGCTGAATTAATTTGTATCTTCAGTGTCCTAAGCAAACAGCTCGTGATCTTAGCTAATTATTCAGTTGTGAACTGAACACAAACATTAGATATACCATGCCTTTACCGGCTTGTCCTATTGCTTAATAATAAATATCGCCAGACTGACACACTAACTATATGATCCCAAACTAAGCAAAGCTTGTACTATGGGTGCCGTACAATGGACTGGGGGCGGTCCCAGTGACACCCATGCCTGGGCAAATTCCAAAATCGAACCCGCAACCACTCGGTGTAGTGAGCCGAGCTGTAGGTTTACTCATTTAGTGCTTTGGGTTTTTGTAATCGGACGGATTGGCGTAAGACCAGTCTTAGCAAAAGCGCATAGCTTAGTTAGAGAAGCTAACGAGTCTACTTGTAATGTGAAAAACTCGAATATCCAATCTGTTCACCTATCCATAGAAATAAAACATAATATATAAGTCAACATCTAATGTTAATAAAACTCAACTTCGAATCTCGTGATGAATTTCACTGTGTAAGTTAAAATTAACCTAACCTCGATTTACGAACAACATAATCCAGTAAAATTTTCATAATAAGGAGATTTGTAGGCGAATACACCTTGCGTTTTAAATGCGGCCTATTCTTAATTAGAGGAGGCCTGTGTTGCCAGCCTCTGCTGCAATTTATGTACCAATTTAGAAACTGACGTGCCAAGTATTTTTAAATTAAAAATATTTTGGGACATATTAAAATGGTATTCATTTTATAAGTGAAAAAAGTCTCTAAAGTTAATTAATAATCCACATTTGTAAGTAAAAAAATACATGATATTTGGCGACGACGAATTTGACACGACTAAAAAAGGCACAATTTGGCCCCATTACAAAAAAAGTGGCCGTTTGGAGCAATGATTACACCGCGCGTACCAAAATAACGGTAGGTACTCGCTCTGTTATCTTGTCTTTTTAGGATTCCGTATTCAAACAAAGAACCCTTATAGTTTTGCCATGTCAGTCTGTTTGCCTAACAATTAAATATTTCTCAACAAGAATGCATTATCAAGCCTACATAGCCTTCCTAGTCACATGTCAGTGTATCTTATCTTATTATTGGGTTCAACAATTTAACCACATAAGGAAATTGAGGCAGGTTAATACTTAATTCAGAGGCTTCCGAGTGGCTGGGGAGACACAAATTGGCAAGTTTATTATATCTTCGCGCGGCGTGGGCGGGCGGAATTACAGCGGTACCGGTAGGGCGGCCGACCACCGTAATCAAAGTTACCACCATTTTTTTGTTGCGTAAACTTTGTTGTTAAACTTGTTTTGTGTAAGATGTCATCAAGTATGTAATCGATAAGAGACGTAATTTTGAGATAAGTATGAATACAACAATACCTAATAATTTATAAATCTACCTAAATTGAAATACGCCTGTAGCTCTATGAATGCCCCTAGAAGGCAATAATTTATTTTACCTCGTTTTATTTTTCATAGAAGTTGCTAACAAATTTATATTTTAACATTAAGTAATGAAATCCGATAAGAGACAGTCAATTCACGATGTTAAGTTAAATAATTAATTCTACTAATGAAACCTAATTATCTCTGATCACGCAATTAGTGTCGGCCATCTGGGGTCCGCAGATGGGTCCCGAACCCCTGCACTCTAATATCGAATGGAAGAATATGTCGTTTATCAATGTCCCCCATTATGACCCGCAATTTGTAATCGTTAGCTATCAGTGGGTAAACTTTTTGCATCTGCAATCTAAAGTAATTTAATTCTATTTTCTTTTCAAATTATTTTCTATAAATTAACTTTTAACTTTCATTTTAATTTTACGATGATAAATAATACTTATATATATAAACTGTCATTTAGAAGTATTATTATTATTTTTGTACATACAACCATAAGCTAAACCTAATATACTAGGTGAAACAGAAAAGGTATAGGTACTATTTTTTTGCAACTTTACTTTGTAAATCTAAAAATATCGGCTTTGTGGGACAATTGAAGTACTGAAGGTTTTGTAGACTTATGAAATCTGTCAACAGCTGAATTCCTATAAAACCTTGTGTTTTTCAAGTTTCCTCCAAAGCTGATAGTTTTAGAATTACAAATTTCAGTTTTGAAAAAAAAGGCATAAATTTCTGTATCAACCTGTAGATAAGTAGGTATTGGTTAAAATGTATTATAACAATCTATTTTACTTCCATAGCGACATTCAATACACAATACACTATTAAGACCCTTGTAGACCGTATCTTTAAGGGAATATGACTACACTTTAATGAACAGCCTTCATTAAAGGTAATAGTGAACGGCGGTACCGCAGCCTCTAATTAGGTGGGAGTGCGCTCCCGGGGCGGTTACTTGCATATTTTAATGTCTATATCGAGATGTTCTTGCCTTAATCGAGGCGGGACATCGCCGCGCGGCTTTCAAGGGACACACTGCGAGGCCGATTTCGTTGATTATCAGTTTGATCACCGAAAATATTCTTCTTGAATTAGGTATAATATAATACTTTGAATAATAAACCGTATAGATTGTGAGTTGGAAAAGGCAAGATGAACAGTAATCTGATTTTACTAGTTATTTACTGAATGTCGACCTCAGCGCCATCTTCCGAGCCCAAATGTAGCTAAGAACCATCTAGATGACTCCATAAGTAAACGAAAAAAAAGAATAATAAAACAATGATAGATAATGGGCGACTTGGACACTCGAATGCGGTGTAATTGTATGTAAGTTATCCGTGTAGGTTATAACCGTGTGATGAGCGCTAATAAATCGCTTCATATTAGAAGGATATTCAAGCAAAACTATGACCGAATTTTAAAATGTCTCTGGTGAGAAAAGAGTGTGTAAATACAAATAAATTGCGCTAAGTAATAATATTTTATTATTAAAATTTATTTGGTAGTTACTGTTATTACAATTTCTTTGGTGTCTAAAATATACCTACCAAGTCAAATGTAACCATCCAAACTAAAAGTACGTAAGTATTACGCTGTTATCACACCGCGCAGAAGCATTTCCCCCTAAAAGGCCATATTTCATAGCGTCCCCCTTTCCTTCGAGCATAATGAAGGCATCCGAGACAAGTTAGGGTACATTGGTACTCTTTGGCACACGTGTGGCGTTTACCCGCTTTTCAGCTTTATATTTAAAATTGTTCACATTTTAATTTAAATTAGTGGTCGCCCGCGGTCGAAATTCGACCATAATTCAATTAAATTTTAATTTGAGTCAAAAGGTTTTATTGTCTAATACTATTTGATACTGGCACGCAGAATGCACTATGGAAGTCACGCCCTCCAAAAACTATGACTTGAAGTCGTATGGACAAGCACAGTGTCATACAGTCACGTAGTTTTTTGTATTCTCTTTGGTAGTTTTGTATTCTCTTTGATACAGTCAGTCGTCGTCTACCGAGTGACCATTATAATATGGATTATGATTGTAAGCTAAGTGTGTAAGCTACTCACGCTTTCTTATCACCACCGTATGGTATACTATACTGTGATACAGGTTCATAGTCGAATTGGCAGCCTTAGAATAAAAATATATTTCATTTTAAATGAAGTAAACGAATTGTGCGGACGTGCTCAGGAGTGGGCTAGAACGGAGTGGGACATCAAAATGGTATTTTTTTGCTATTATTATTTGATACTTCTGGAACATTGTGTAAAACTAAAAATCAAAACACACACACCATGTACTTTACGTCTGAACAGAGCTGAACGTTCAACATTATGGAAGTGTCACTCGTTTTACTGTAATCGCAATTGACCCCATGTAAGCGGACACGTTCCTTGAATACGAAATACATCGACGAACGCACATCGTCTTTTTTCGTCGGTTTTACGATTGTAATCTCGAGTTTGCCGACGGTATAACCCGCGGTAATAGTGGACAGAATTAAATTGCTATCCCGCTTTATTGAGATGTACTCAGATTGAGCTTTTATGTTTCAATAATGATCCGTACAGCAGTGATAGCCGATTGGTTAAGCACGCGTCTTGCGAGCACCAGGTCTTGGGTTCAAACCCTTGCTCGCACTTCTGGGTTTTTCGAAATCAAAATGTGCGAGTCAAAATTTCTATATGCTTACTATGTGGAAACCTGCATGTGTTAGAAAATATAACCAATTTTCGAAAGACACGTGCAATCCGCCAACCCTCACTGGGCCAGACCCGTGTCCAGGAGTCCGAAGTATGTTGAGTTATGCGGATAACTTTAGAAGTCATTTATGTATCCAGTGGGATGATAATTAATTTGAACCTAGTGAGCTCCAGATTAAAGTCTATAGTGATGTAGCTAAAGAGAGTCATTAACTTCATTTTGCAATACACCTCTAGGCATCCTTTATCGCTACTTGTTTGATGTTACCATCGAGAGATAATCGATATAATAGTCATGTTCGCTGTCTTTATTTATCACGATAATAATTTAAATAATATATTAATATAATATAGCTAGGCTGCTTATTCCAGTAAGTCATCTTGTACGAAGTTATGTTACAATATGTTTAACTTACCCAAAACTTAATTATAGATAACGTCATAATTTTGTATACAACAATGACAAATCGTTGGTATTGTAATTTGCAAGTCACCCATTAACATCGTTATTCCCACGGAATACGATATAAATTTTCAATAATGTTTCAACTATTGAGAATATTCAACTGTAAATTGAACTCTATTGTTGCACGTGTAGAGTTATTAAATACTGAAATATGCATTTATTGAGTTTAAATGACATTTACTTTTATGTGTAGTTGACATGAAACAGTCTAGACATCATACATAGTCTCGTGTGCACGCTATAATAAATTCTGTACGACCCAGTTTATAGGGTGTAATGCTCTGTAGTTAATAGGAATACGCCTTATGCGCTCCTTGGGAACTTTCCTGAGTACTTTTCAATGTAGTTGCTTTTTACATTAATCAATACTGGTCATATTTAACGTATGCTGGAAAAATGTCTTCCAATTTAGCATACTGACGACCGCTTGGCGCAGTGGTTCGTGCGTAGGCCGCTCGGCTCACTGCACATGGTGGTTGCGGGTTTGACCGCCGGGGCAAATTTCTGAAATGGCCTTTTTCTTAATTTGCTCTGGTCCGGGTGTCACTGGGATCGACCTCAGTCTATTGTACGGTACCCATAGTACACGCGTTGCTTAGTTTAAGAGCATACAGTTGGTGTGTCAGTCTGGCAATATTTATTTATTATTTTTATACTTAGGTGCTTAGGCCTTAACCACGCCTATTATCATCCCTTATCATATAATACACAAGGAAATTATCAACTTCCACTTGAAACAGCCTTTTCACTGACCAGTGAAACTTGTGTGTTATCAGCCATTGTGCGGTCGTCGTGATAAGGCTGGGTAACTTAGCGACTCCGAGATAACAACGTCAGTGTAACTTAAGGTCGAGTATCCGACTTGCAAGTCGCAATCCTTAGTTGAAGTGTTTCCTAACTTTATTGATAAATGTTTTAAGTTTCGGAGATTTATTGGTTTAAAGAATTTAGGGAATACGTTGATGGTGTTGCTGTGCTGACAGGTGAGACATTGTATTCTGAAGTTAAGGTTATGTAAAAACTAAGCCAAGTTTTAATCGCCATTGTCGTTAATTAAGCAATATTTTTTGACTCTCGTTTTACCAGTCGCATTTCTAGCAGACGATTTATTTATTTAGATTTTTAAACTGTAATTCTGACTTAGCTAAGAAATTATAAAGAACTTACTTAGGACTTAAGAATAAGTAATGACATGTTGATTATATACTGGTCTAAATACCTGTCTATTTGACCCGGAAATCGAACTACAAACCTTATACAATTGCGACCATTGAACCAACGAAGCAGTTAATGTATATTTTAGAATGAATGTTTAACAAGAAGTGTTCTTTAAAACAGTCTACATAAAGATACAGCTTTTCAAAATGAAACAGCAAAGAGCATTTCATTGCGAAATTCAAGTAGGTAATCCAGATGAAGCCATTCTGGCAGGCTTCCTAATAGCGCACATAGCTGTGAATTGTTTAGCTCCATACTCTCACATTACTACGTTCAACATGTAAAAGGGGTAGAGCTAGAGGGAACTCTACTTATTGTTCTGTATGCAAAAATGAAGACTCTATACTGTGTATTTGTCACTTTCATATACATACACGTATATGAAAGTGAGTGAAACCACGAGAACCAACTACATAATTACTAATCCATTTACAGTTAATAAAGCACTTTTACTCTGAAAAATGCTTTGTAAAGCCATTGTAGGTAGGTAGATTGATATTTCTATACATTTGAGGTTACTAAATGTTACTTACTATCTTTAAAATAACTGTTAATTGTAAGTGATCACAGTTTATAACGCAACGCAAAGTACCGCCAAAGTATTAAGATTATATGCACCTAGCTACCTAAACATTGTTCCCCATTCCGGCAAGGAATAAACCGAATGGAAATTGGAACAGTCATAATATTTCACAATTCCCAATAACATAACCGATACTAAACCGATTTGGGATCGAAAAGGTAAAAATGGTAACCTTTTATGAACATTTATCGTTGTCGGCTAGATTGGAATGTACAAACATTAGATTATAGTCTAGATATTTATATACATCTATTTTAATTGCAAAAGTTCATGTTAAGGGGGATTAAAGAAGAACGTGACAAGACTTTAAGACAGCATATAGCGTAAGGACTTTAAGTCTACAGACAGCCTCATCTCAACTACGTAGGCTTAACTACTACTAGACTCCTACTTAAGTAGGTAGGAGGCCGAGTCTAATACAAGTTACTTGTGACTAAAATATACAATCTGTAAATTATTTATTTTCCTAAAAAAAGTAGTAAATACCTACCTCGATGCATACTATCCAAATTTGAAATCACCTGTGATACATTTAATAACAGATCATTCCATCATCACTTCTTACCTAGGACTACTTATTAATAAATTGACAGAGGCATGGTTTTGAAAAACATAAATATGTAATAATAATATTGCCAGACTGACGCACCAACTGTATGGTCCCAAACTACGCAACGCTTGTACTATGGGTACCTTGCAATGGACTGGGGGCGATCCTAGTGACGCCGAGACTAGGGCAAATTATGAAAATACCGTTTCCGAAATTTGCCCCGGCGGGTATCGAACCCGCAACCACCATGTGCGAGCGGCCTACGCTCGAACCACAGCGCCAAGCGTCCTCAAAGTACATACGAGTAGTATTTCAATAATTACAGATAGCTAGATTGCTGGAAATAATAGAAGCCAGAGGAAAAAAAACATTCCCAACGGCTATAATTTTCCAACCAATCATTGGACTATCTGTTTACCGTTGACATCGGCCAGAGACAACAATTTAAAGGCCTGTTTATTGCAGTTAATGATGGCAATTCAACAAACCGAGCATGGGCTCGTTCTGAACGCAACTGGTTTGGTTAGAGCCAAGGATTGTAGGAACGGTGATCCAATTTAGTAATAGCTTTTGAATAGAACTATCTAAATAAGTTTAATGAATTTTATATGCTGTTTAAATGTTCTTAAGATTATATAATACATTTTTTATGGGAATTTATATGGAAATTGATGATTTTATGACTATAGATTTTATCTGTAATATAGCAATTTGGACGATAACTTAAAGCTGTTTACTATTTTTCTTAGACAGGTTCCTTTTTAATGGGATTAGGTACCTCTAGAATAATAAGAGTTATGTTTACGTAAACATACTAATATTTTTTTTAAAAAATCAAAGATTTTGTGACGAAATAAAATTTAAAAAGTTTCAAAACCGAAAACAAGTGACAAACTTGAAACGATAGCATTATTCCATCGGTTTTCGATCAAAGCGAGAAACGTTATCAAACCTCCGAGAGGACTGTCTTGGTGGGTGTAATAAATTGAAAGCGATTGATAAGCCTATCGCTAGATGTGACAGTGGGAGACTAATCGTGCACATGAGAAGGGTCCCTGATTAATTAGGTGCCCGAAATGACGTAACACCCTTTTCTGACCATTAATATTCCTTTAAAGGTTACGTAGAAATCTAGGTTCGTTATACTTACCTATTTTTTTATAGATCAAATCCCTCAAACAAATTTACGATCTGCCTGATGTTAAGTAGTTACCGTTGCCTTTAGATGCTTGGAATTCCAAAGGCATTGCTCTCACGTTGCAGATCTGAAGAGGAGTGCGACAGAAAGGGAATGGGAGGGGGTTGGGCTTCTGGCTCTCTCACTCGTCGTACGAAACGCATCTATAATTGCTACCTTGCGCCGATCTTCTGTGAGACAGTGGTACTATCCCGGACCACCGCTATCACACGGTAGAAAAAAAATATAATTCAAATATTCTTGCCAATTTTGGTCTTTAAAATTATATAGCATGAAGGTGAAGTCTGAATAAACTCCCCACCCGTCCGCATAATCAAGTTAATGTCACTCCACCACGATCTAAAAAACAAAATTCTGTCGCGAATTCTGAATACACACTTGACTCGGCCATCAGTTTGCGTCCCGTTAATTAAAATGTTTCCATCGTCGACACTCGGGGAATGTGACGAGTGGAAGAATTTGTGCGCTGAGGGCTGCGCCCTTGGTAGGGAAATTTGCGGGTATACGCTAAAGCGACCCATCAATGAATTATTCATAGCCATCATCCTCGTGTGGGCTTATTCTGTTGTACTAATACACAACATTTTTATAGCACTGGCTTTTTATATATTACTAGCATTAAAAGCAAGTATTTTGCTGTAAGCATCAATGGTGTACGTGCCGTGATTGGCATAATAATAGTCGATATACATACATAGATCACAACATTTTAATGAGATTTAAATATTTCTTTTGTTTTTTTTTATATTTTAACTTTGATTTATATAACTGGATTGTCCCTTTTTCTTACAATTTTTGTATTATCAAAATGTTAATGTTAAACTTATCTATAAATTAAACTTGACACCCAAGATACAGGTGTTTGCCTAGTTTGGATGGCACCATATTCTAGGATTGAGAATAATTCTTGTGTTTGGCAATAAAGATTATTATTAGATTTAACACTGTGTTTATAGGTATAATGTAGTTATATTATATATTTGATGACTGCTTGGCGCAGTGCTTTGAGCGTAGGCCGCGCGGCTCACTGCTCTGGGTGGTTACAGGCTCGATTCCCGCCAGGGCAAATCTCGGAAATGGCCATTTCGTTATTTCATCACCCAGGTCTGGGTGTCACTGGTATCGCCCCCATTCATTGTACGGTACCGATAGTACAAGCTTTGCTAAGTTTGGTACTCTCCAGTTGGTGTGTCAGTCTGGCGATTTTTATTTTTATATTATTAGCTACTGCCATAAAACAAATGCCGCACATTAGGGAAGCAATCGCAGAAATATCCATAAAATATCAACAGTGTGGGTACATAAATAAAATCTAAACCGAATTTAACGGAGCTGTACAATTTCCGCACCCGCGCAGAGAATTACATCATTACGAGTATAACCCGAATAAGTCCGCGCATGGCCCTTTATAAAACGAAACAACGTCGACACAGATTAAATGTGTATTGTTTTACCGTAATACCTACATTATATTTTACTTTTATGGCTCTGACGACTTCAAGGGATTAAAATATGAATTTCGAAAATGTATTATGTTATTTTCAGAACATAATGCGTTTTGAAAAGTTATCTAAGCAAAACGTCGCTCACAAAGGCTTTATTAAGCTAAGCGCATGCTGACAGGCAGGCAAACAAAGTTACAAGCAACCACTGCTAGTAATTCTGTAATTTTAAATCGTAATAATATATGAGAACTGATGGAATTACAAGGTATTAGCTATTCCATTTGAGGCAGGGCTCGCATCCACAATCACTATCCAGAATAGAACATGGAGTAATGAAATATTGTGGACAAGGGATCTAACATTGGTGACAAATTTATTTGGAGATCTTTAACTTTAAAAACAATAACTAGGTAGTTATTGTTTTCATTCTTATATAGTTGTTCGCGCAGTTGGATTCCTTCGAGGTGAAGATGGTTGTTTAGAATATTATGAGGTTTTGGAGTTAAAATGGGAAACGATAATGATTGTCATGAGAATGAAAAATGATTGACTTTTATTTTTTACCATAGACATAGACAAAGACAAATCACCATTCACGCACACACGATAAGATGAATAAGAAATTATAAGATGGCTTGTACAATAGTCACTTATTAACAGTGAAGTAATTATTGTGATGAGACCGATGGAGACTTAAGCACTGATCAACGGTATGTAAAGAAAAGTCAAATCTAATATTGGGAAAGTGTTAATTTGACTAGCAGCAACCTTCCGCCTATACAATTATGTATTCCGCTTTGCAACGGAAGGAAGTGCATAATTTATCATTCCAACTCCTCCTATTCTTTCATACCATAAAATTCGTGCGGGCTCCAAGACAATTTAGCTTTATCGCGGGACTCGTCGAGGGTCAAACCTCGACGTCATCGGACACCATTGTCAATCCTGGCTTACATGAGTAACTCTGGTGGGAGTGTGTGGCGGGACTGGTGGTACCATTTAAACATTCATGCAACCTTCGCCGAGAAGAATCCCAATAAACCACTGTATAGGTAAGTAAGTATGTATGCATCTAAAAAGGACCAACACTCAAATCCCATAGGCTACAAAGACGAATGAGACTACCTCAGTGCCTTCTCCAAATACGCTTCCCTCCGACATCCACCCCGCTCGTGCGCGACCCTTCTGTCATGAGCTTAATTTGAATTATGTCGGGACAGACCGTCCGTCGTCTCCCCTCGATACGTATAAAATACACATTTATACCCTTTGGGATCGCATCGGCAAAAAATTACGCCACTATCTTCGATGACTTTTGAATGTGAATTTGAATTATTAACGCCATTACATTTGTATATCTTAATATAATTCTTAAGTAATGTGATGGTTTTTAAATAATAACTATTGATGTAGACATTTTGCAAACTTAATAGACATGAATACAAGCTTAAACTCAAATAGTTTATTTTGTTTTGGGCCTGCTTATAAGTTTAAATTTTTACATAATTTTCACCTCACAACAACCGGACAAATATTATCGAAATGATATTCGTTCATTTAAATAACTATATTTCACGGAATATATAGTTAACATAACCAGCTAATATAACCCTTTCATCCTTAAAGTAAACGGTCTCAATCATATTAACTTAATACTACCATAGCGTTGAGGAGTAGAGTTGAATCGTAAAAATACAAAACATTTCAGTTCGCGCGGCGCCGCCCGTCACAAAACTTTTACGATTCGCGTCGTAAAACGCGAAGACTTTATTAAATTCACCGGAACCGGTTTGCCGTGCTTACGCCCGCATTTTGCGGTATTAGGTCCATCTTGAAGAACTCTACATGTTACAAAATCCAGGAAATTTCATATGTTTTGCAATGACTTTATGTTCCGTTAGTGTAAAGTACTTCAACAGCCCTGATGTTTACAATATTGCAAGTTAAATTGAATATTGTTTATTGAACATGTTGTAGTAATACAGACGGATACGGAGTACTGATGGAAACGGAATACAGTACGGCCTTAACACATTGAATGCCACTTTCCCTGTGAGATATATTTCAAATGCCGCTTTTGGTAAGAAACGTATCAGTGTGGCCATATAATTTGAGTGTTTGTGCTAGTTTTTTTTTTGTTTTATATTGAACGAAACGTCACGTGTATGGCTGCGTGCTTCACGTACCGCTATCGCAATGGCCGAAGTCGTATTGATGCATAGAAACAAACGAGTCGTGAGACACGGCGCCGTGTATGCGGCCACCCACTATTACACGGCGCCGTGTACTCAGCCACGTACAACTCCACGGCGCCGTGTATTTGGCATTCAATGTTTTAAGCCAAACTGTAGCCAATTAACTATAGCTCATATACAGGCTGACTCGATTGGGGTAGTACCGCACTCTCACAGATGATGGGCATAAAGTAGCTATTTGCATGATTTCGTACGATAAGAGAAACAGCTGGAAGCCCAAGCCCTCCTCTCAATCTCACTACCCTTCAAGTCGGAAACGAGCAAGCAATGCCTATGATATTATAAGCATCTACAGGCTCTTATTATTAGACGATCGCTTTTCGCAGTGGTACGAGCGTAGGCCGCTCAGTACACCGGATGGTTACGGGTTCGATTCCCGTTAGGGTAAATTTCGGAAATAGCCTTTTCGGAATTTGCCCTGGGCTAGGTGTCACTGGGATCGCCCGCAGTCCATTGTACGGTATCCATAGTACAAGCGTTGCTTAGTTTGGGACCGTACAGTTGGTGTGTTCGTCTGGCGATATTTATTCATTATAACTGCTCAACATCTGTCGGGTGGTACGCTTATTTTCCGACTTTATTACATATGGAAAATAAGATTTTCCAGTTTGTGTATGTAACTTGATATCAAGATGGCAACACTGAACTTCAAAGTTCCTTACTGGAGTAGATGCGACAGCAAAAAGCGACAAAACAAATGATAATCTAAATAAATACACTTTAAAAGGTAGTATTCAATAGTAAAACGATACCTATCACTGACAAAGCGCATTAGCAAAATCCAGCAGAGACACTGCAGGACAAAGGACACTCGATATTTCTGCCAACACGCACTTATCCGGCAGCGAAGAAGGGGATAATCTCCTTTGGAGGGATATCCTCACACATCCGGCCCAATTCCCGGATAACCGAGCCTGGTTCATTAGTCACATTTCAGTTGGCGAGGATTGGGTTACGGGGTGGCAACATAAGAAATCTGATAATGTCTAATGTGTTGATTTTCCGTCTAATTGATAACAAAGGGATTATCCCGGGATAATTGGAGAGGTGAAGGCATTAGCAACGAGAGATTGGCAGCGTGCACACATACCGGCACGGTTTTACTCTTCTCTGACTTGCCTCGTTATATGTGTACGCAGCTTTAACGCAATACAGCAAATAAATACTAAGTTTTTAGACGATCGCTCCCGATCGAGATCGCCTCGAACAGTAAATCCCAAAACGGGATCGGTTTTGTTTCTATTTGGTATTACTTTTGCTGGCTTCACTCACTAATTCTACGCGCTCGGTTTAAGTTACTCTCTTCGTCTGAGAGGCAATAATACAGATAAATACATATATACTACTGTAGTAATACCGAACTTTATACCAAAAATATGTGGTATAATTTGGTACGCCGAGCAATTCAATCCATTAGAACAAACTTCAGAACACGAAACCGAGCTTTTACATTGAAGCGCTCCTGCATACCACCATCCCTCTCCAATTGTAAGTTGTAAGTATCACACAAGTGTCTTTACAGAGTTTGTTAAATTGCTCCAACGGTATAATAAATTCTTAACTGAAATTCCAAAAGTTCCAACAAGCGTACCCAGAGCTCTACTTTATGTTTCAATATTTAAAGCTGTTGATATGCGCCTGCTGAAATGTTTTACCATTAGCCTGGAGATATAGAATTCTCCTAATCCAACAACAATACAATAAATAATTATTGTATTATGGATACTCTATTCTGGACTGGAATGATCCGAGAAAAATACAACGAGCTAAGTTCAGTTCTTTTTCTAGACGGCAATCAAACTCGCAACCACTCAATGCAGGTAGTCGAGTGGCTTACATTCAACCCGCTAGAAGCAGCGGTAGTCCGCATTGATCTAATACAACCTATATACACCTTGAGGGCACTTTAAATCGACAACCATGAATGAGTAGCACCCGCCACAGATCTTATCACAGTCAATTAAACTGCGCTTTCTGATATAAACCTAACGGACGATTAACCAGAACATTTATCTGTTACTTTACTTCCAAGTAGACTGCCATCCGCTCTCTTTAATTACCTGCGATGAGGAAATGGAAAGTAATCAATCAAAGTTAATCTTTGATTATATCTCACTGATTCATCGTTAGAACCTCTTGTTAGCCTTCGGGCGACTTTTGTGGGCCGAAGTTCTGAGGAAACAGGAAGACAGCGAAGAAGGATAGATAATGGAATTTTATCTTTGAATAATTGATTCTAACGAATTCCGGTTTAAACTTGATACAACATCCAAAATATTACTGCATTATAGGTCAATTTTGTAGATAGTCCTGGTGCGTTAAACTACGAATAACCATTCTTTAAACATACGTTGTTCAGTATGTGTGTAACAGGAAATAACAAGGAGGAAATTGTGCTAAATAAATTAAAAGTAAAATGTCTTCTACCAATATTACTTACTTATATTATGTTAAAAAGTAAATAGTGATAATCGTAACATTGTTATACGTATCCACATATTTGTATTAACGTTAATTTCATTACAACGGTACCTACTCGCTTATAATACCCGCTACACTGTTTCGAAATTAAAATAACTCAATTACAAAGAACAGCTATTCGCATATTCATGTGGAGTGACTTTTTGCTCGTAACACTATCATTTAATATACTAGACACCTACATTTACATTCCCATCAGTGTTTTAGATTAATCGTTTTCGTCTCGCCTTACACATTAAGCTCGTGCAAGCATTAAGCCGTTAAGTAATTACATAATCGACGGCATGTTCGCATAATGTGCTCTATGGTTGGTCGGTGGACCGAAACATTTCGCTCTCGACGCCGCGACCACGACTGTAGCTGTATCATACATCACCTTGATGTCTGCCGGCTAAGCCACGGCGTCAAGGACGCCTACGCTGATGACGTCATTAGCAGAATAGATGTCTTTATTATAGAACTGAGTATAGAAGTAAGCGTAAGAGGGTACTGACTGACTACTTCTAAGTAAAGTTACCATACATGTTTAACGCAAACGAAACACGGTCTAAAATAGGTGACGGTAAAATAATCAGTATTTTGAAATTTAGTATCTTGACTCACATAATGTTTGATTAATAATGATCATTTAGGACTAATAACTAATAAGAACGCAAACACTTAAAAATATAAATAAAAAAACAATACTTCAAAATAAACTCTGGCCGCGTAATATAATTAATGTTCACTACGAACCTTAACTGAGATTATTACAAAAATAAACTATTGTCAACCAGTGAGCTAATAAACTTAACAAATTAATCAGTTACTAATAGAAGAAAGCGAACGTTTTACACGCACTGTTAGTCAACCGTAAGTAACAGAAGGTAAATAAGACGATAATGCACCAACAAAGTGAAAACCAAGATGACTCCTTGAGGAACTTCATCGAGCATGATTCTAATTATGATAATTGTTACTTTTTCACTGTGTGTTCTAACATGCCACGTGTTCTTTATTAATTATTACCCTTCTTCGCAGTTTTTTCTTTAGTTGTAAACAATATTTCTTCATAAAAAGCTCCCTTAAAGTCAAGATAATATAAATATTGCTAAATTAACCAAAATAAAGTTTAGTTTTGTTAATTTATTGCGAAAGAAATCTGCATAAATAATTAAACAAACGGTGCTATGAAAAAGTAGAAACCAGTCTAATAATTCGCTGCTTGTAAAGTCGTTTCTCACTGGCTGCAAAATTTTAACTGCATTAATACGATTTGACGACCGCAGTACGCAATCAGCTCATACAACAACGAAAGCCGTTCCCTAAACTGCAATCGACTCAGTGTGAAATGGCATTAGCTACGGTAATCAGAAAACCAGCATAGAAACTTGTATCATTAGTGGTGTCCAGTGTAATTTGTATCCGCAAATAGGCCGAGCCACAGATATAGATTTACCTAGATAACGCAAATGCATGTACTTCGCGTGTACGAAACCCCGACCAAGCGTCAAGGTTGGTCGCCAATAACTTACAGTCCGCGCGACTACAGATATAAAAAATATGAGTATGAGGGAGATAATCATCGGCATCGACGGCATCGGTGTCTTTGAATCGGTTTGGATTTCCCGTCACTAATTACGTCACAGGAGCTGTTAAAAAATCGGCACGCTTGGTTTCAATACAAATCGTTATACTTGCGTTATCTATGTAAATCTATATCTGTGGGCCGAGCCTCCTATTACACGGTCCTCAACTCTGGATCTGAAACGACAGGCAAATTAAACTGGCACCTTTTATTTTATGCATTACCTTTGGTTATTCAGATTGCCAGAACAAACCGGTGTAAAATTCAAGGTTTTTGTAACCTTTTGCCATTTAATATTCACAGAGTAATTTCAGCTGAAAAAGCCCACAACAATGGTTAGGCATACAAAATAATAACTTTTGGGAATTTATTAAGTTAGACAATAGGCCTTGTCCGAGTGAAAATTACACAGACAAAAGGCGTATGTGAGTAATAAATCGTTCATGGAAACTTTCTACTGTAGATGTTTGTAATAAATATAGGTTATATGTAGGTAATAAAACAACACTGAATGAAATTCCAATCTACAGCTGCCTGTACACGAATATTTAAACCTAGTTTAGAAGGCAGGTGATACACTTTTTTTCCCTATCCATTTAAACTGTGGTCCATTTAAATGTATCGTAAATTTGACAATTATAGACTCACACAACGGATTATTTATTTAATAACAGACAAACATTCCAAAACAAAATAAGTACCCGATAAAAAAGGGATTACGTTTTCAGATTTTTCAGATAGAAGCACGATCAGGCCGAAGAAAAATCCGGCAGTAAGTACAATATAGCCAATTTTCTAGCCGGGAGTACACACTAACGAGTAGTATGTCCAGCGGAGGCAGGCTACAAGTCTAACGACAACAAAAGGGGACTACAAAAGCAAAGGGAAGGCTACGCAGGAGGCAGCCGTGTCGGGACACCCTGTCCATTGCCGCACGAGGCATTGCACACATCAGAAAAAGTTTTGACCCGAATTAATAAATCGATCTCAAATCTGAGACCGATCTCGGAGATGTCATTCTTACGTCATACCAGTACAAAATGGTGTGTCATAAGTGTACTTAAAATCGCTGTCAGACTTGAGATTGATTAATGGATGCGGGCATTAGTCTCCATAATTTTTGGATAATTTGATAGGTATGTACTCGAATAATACAAATGATTGAAAACTGTGATGTCTTCTCTCATTAGACTTTATTATTTTTTCATCGTTAAGAGAAATAACGTTTTTGTCTCAATCCCACAAATCGGGTGCTTAAATCAAACAAACCTATAAGATTAAAAAATATCATCAACGTTCGACAAAAACTGTAAAATATAATAAGGTAAATCTTAGATTACAGTACAGCAAGAAATCACTGTACTGAATTCTTGCTGTACTGTAATAAGTAAGTAATTAAATGAAACGGGAGTTTTGTTAAAGTTTATGGCTCCATTGTCTACGGATGATGATTCTAACAGCAACAAGTAAAATCTAAGTTATTATACCTAAGTACTTCCCCAAACTTAATGTTTCTGTTGAATTTTGTAAAATTTATTGGAATAAGTATCTTTTTCTATTGCAATTCTTCCTTAAAGATTGTGAAAAACATAATATTTATTTATTTATTTATGATCAGGCATCGCAGGCCCATAGATACATACCTTAAACTAACATACATATTATTAAAAACTAAACTAAACTGTAGGTGGTGACGGCGGCAATCTCCCCCGAAAGCGCCTGTACACCACACCCTTCGGCCAGTAGTCTTCCTGCATGAAAGTTGACAGCCTGTCTGAAGGGACTCTAACCACAAACGCCTTGAAACTGGCGTTGTGACTGGAGTCCAACGGCTGAACTCTCAATGAGACATTGCTCTTCACTCGGATGTACTCGGCAATGTCCCCCGCCTTGCTGGTGTAGTGGAGGCGGGACAGGTAGACTAGGGTGGTCGGCACTGCTGCACGCAACAGGACGTCGGACCCTGTTGCCGCCGTGCCGCAGCGATTTCTATTAACCCGCTGCGTGCGTCTCTTCTTCTGTACCTTGATGAATCCCTCTTCATCTCGGTCTTCGAAGCGTGCACACGCAGGGGCCACGCTCGGCACCTTACGGATGACAGGCCGCTGCTGGGCAACAGGCTTGCTGGCGGCAACGGTGGCAAAATCACGGGGCTTCTGTGGCACCGTTAATTTTGCTGGCGAGGCTGCTGCTCGCAGCTTGTCAGATGCCCGCGGGGTACGGGCAGCGGGGACGGGGGCAGCAGATGCGCACGAAGTTTGACCGGCGCACGCTGACTCGGCAACGGGTGACGCGGGTGACGATGTTAAAACCGCTGACGCAAAACTCGCCGCGGACGTATCGAAATATGCACCGCGGCGCACATTTACGTTAGCAGTTGTCGATGACCTAATTACCGCTAGCGAACTGTGTAAACTATCAACTTCCTTACGCAATTCACCAACGGTATTTTCGGATGCATCAAACCTCCGCGTCATCTCAGCCAGGCTCTGCTTCAGATGCACGATGTCCTTCAGCAGGCTGGTCACGTCGACGTGGTCGAATGTGACGGGAGGGAGCTTATTAAGGTCCCTCGCCACAAAAGTTGGCACGTCGTCCGGGTCGGTCACCTTGAGCAGCGTGATGATGTCCTGTAAGCTCTTCTTTGTCCCGTCACGCCGGCGGGACACCATCTGGTCGCTCTTGTTGAGCACCCGAAACAGCAGCAGCTTGGCAGCAGCGATGTCATCTTCGCTGAAATTCGTGCTGCAGATCTGGCCGGCGGAGACTTCGTCCATCACGTCCAGCTTCTGCTGCAGGAACGCCAGCAGTTCAATAATATATTAATATGTTTTAATTAATTAGAAATTAAGCCTTAAAATATTAATAGATAATGAAAATTGATCTTTATTGTATTGCCTTTAAAAGTTTTATTAATATCTCTTTAATAAATTGATCATCGCTTTTTTATCGTCACACAAATATTTTGACTGGAAACAGCAACTAAATTGACGTTACAAAGTGAAAACAAGTCGAACCGGTTCTCGTATGCAAATTGACTCCAGCCGTCCTAGCTCATGCTCCAAGCTATTTTACTCTCAAAATATATCACATTACAGTCTGAAATAGGTTGCAAAGTACACTAAATACGTTTCTTGTGGGGCGAAAAAAGTGTCAAGTGTCGGTTAATTAAAGAGAAGCCTTATAATGAAACCTTAAGTATAGTTGGATCACTTTAATTCAAATTAAGAATGGATACAGTGACAACTTGTCGTTGATGTTTTTTATATGACAGAATTGTCAAATATTATAATATGCTTGTAATAGCAAAAGCATTGCTCGCACGTTGCTGTCGAAGGGGAAAGGGACAAATTGGGCTTCCGTCTCTCTCATTTATCGTACGAAACGCAGCTATAATATACTACTTAACGCCGATTTTCTCTGAGAGGTTGGTAGAGCGGTCCAACCAGCCCGTATAGTCAATGCGATTCGCTTCATATTGACTCTACTGCCGTATTTATACTAAGGTACCATGACTTCTCACGTAAAACATTGACTCTACAAAGTTTACAGCCCTATCTCGAGTGTGTATATCAATGTGCCGGCGAAACGAGTTGTATATTACCTCTCAAGTATTCCAGTTAGCAAGGTTTCCCTCGTTTATTCTAGTACACACTCGACGAAGTGAATAAAATAAATTATGTATACCTGTACAGAGGATTGGAACAATAGCGTGACTTAACATAAAAACAGTTTTCATCAAAATAAATAAATATCGCCAGACTGACACACCAACTGTATTGTCCCAAACTAAGCAACGCTTGCACTATGGGTACCGTACAATGGACTGGGGGCGATCCCAGTGACATCCAGACCAGGGAATATTATGAAAAGGCCATTTACGAAATTTGCCCCGGCGGGAATCGAACCGCAACCCCCATGTGCAGTGAGCCGAGCGGCCTACGCATGAACCACTGCGCCAAGGGGTCGTCAATTGGATACATACTTGCTCTAGCACCATTATGAATGAAATACTATTTCAAACAAACAAAAAAAAAATCGTAATAATTTCATTCACACATCCTACGCCGACAAATGTTAATGCACATATTTACAAAGAACCGCCATTGTGGAGCAACTTCGGTGTTTGTCTACGGAAAGACTAGTGATGTTCCATCTTATAAAACCGATGTGCCATATAATAGGAATCGTGCCGTAGCGAATCACAGGTACATATACAAATAATTATCTATCAATGAAGATAAACAGGGAGTAAAAGGAACTGAGTTTTTGATTAAAACAAATATTGAACTATAGGCCCGCCATATCCTCCCACGGTTTCTCCTGCAAACCAGGACCTTGCCTTCGTAAACTTATTGGTTTGTAAATAGATTCCAATGCAATCACTTATTTAAATTCAATATTTCATTATAACGCGAGACGCTCTACCGCCTGACGTTATAGTAAAATAAATGTATTAATAAACGCACTGCATACTATGTTTGTCGCAAATCACAAAATGTTGTCTTAAATGTTTTTAAATTTTGGATAAACTACAAAATTACTCGAAAATTTTGAATTTCGCGGGCTAGGTGGGCGCTTTAACATAAATAATACGAGAAATGCTCAATATAACTGTGAGTTCGCACTGAACGAACCATGTTGTTGTCTCTATTTTATGCTGTCATAAAGTAGAGACAACAATATATTTCCTGAACATGTTTCGTCCAGTGCGAACTCACGGCAGGTGATCCGCTTTTCTGTCGACTTTTTTATAAAAATAAAATTCTCTAAAGAAACCAGAATCGGTGAAAGAACCTAAGTTTGGAACAGTCGCATAACTAAACCAGATTTATCGTCGATTACAGTTAGACAACCGGTCCGGAGACCGCTTGCCTCCGTAATACTTACGGCCTAGCTAGGCTGCATGGAGATCTATGGCCTTTGAATAAATAGTAAAGCGATATTTTATTCACAAGGAAAAAGCGAAAATGTTGCTTCATGAGAACACTGTAAATATTGATGTAAGGAATGGTAGGTATAGATAGGACCACAGATATAGATTTACATAGATAACGCAAGTATCACGATTTGTATTGAAACCAAGCGTGCCGAATTTTTAACACCTACTGTGACGTAGTTAGTCACGGGAAATCCAAACCGTTTCAAAGACACCGATGCCGCCGATGCCCCTCCGCTCGCTACGAATCTCTCGAGTGATTCAAACTCAAACTCAAACTCAAAATTGTTTTTATTCATGTAAGCCAACAAAGCATTTATGAATAGTCAGAATCTACCACCGGTTCGGAATGCTGCTTCCACTGAGAAGATCCGGCAAGAAACTCAATGGTTACTCTTTTCAATGAATTACAGATGGTGTACATTCTCAGGAACAGCATAAAATAATAATATGAGCAGGCAACACCATTATCACTAAATAACTAATAGTAAATAATTATTACGCTCATACTCATATTTTTATATCTGTAGTCGCGAGGACTGTAAGTTATTGGCGACCAACCTCGACGCTTGGTCGGGGTTTTCGGACACGCTTAGTACAAGCATTTGTGTTATCTATGTAAATCTATATCTGTGGATAGGAAGCTCGGCAGCGAAACCCTCGAAAATCTCAACGTGGAGAGCTGTATCATTGTTTTATCTAAACTATCTACCTACTACAATAATAATTACACACACAAATAAATTTGACGTCATGTATTCGTGTATGTACTCGTGTATTCATAACGATATAGATCCATTTAATGTTTTTTCCTAAACACTTCATGGTAGAGCTTAACAGCCGTGAAATTTTTAATGGATATCGGTATTTTGACACCGGCCGAAATGTCTAGCTCTTATAAAATAACTCACGATTACGAAGTCAAGGTTAACTATCTTAGCACCAAATATTATTTCAGTTTCCTTTTCTGGTACCTATTTAATTTTCCATACATCCATCTGTTATTGTAAATTTTTAGGTATTTATATGTAGGTATAGGTATTATAAAAATATCGCATTGGGTATTATTATTTACTTCTATATCATGGAATAGAATTCAGATTTTTAGATTGGAACAGTTTTTAATTTTTTCTTGCGTATAAACGCGTGCGGGTTCCTAGACAATTTAGCTTCAGGACTCGTCGAGTGAAACCTCGGCGTCATCGTTGGTCACCATTGTCGATCCAGGTTTACTGGAGTAGACTGCTACTGTAGACTGTAAGGTAGACCTTGTCTCATTAAAAGAAAAATACATATCATTCTACATTATTTTGTATTTATGCAAATATAACATAACAAACAATTTTGATACCTATCAATTCACCAAAGAATAAGTGGATTACCCAACGTTTTGTTGCAATTATTACAGTCTCTCTGGACTCGGCCGAGTTTGGCCTTGAACCGTCTATACAATGGTTTGGTTCGGTTACGCGATTATTATTATGATACTTTGACTCGCACGATTCTGATATCTTCAACTATGTCTAGAATTGAGCACTTTCAAATTATGAAAATCTTTCTTTTTTTTCAGGTATGTGAAGTCATATATGCCGAACATAGTCCAAAAGGTTGTTACAATAATTACCGCATTATTCAAGGTAAGTAGGAATGTGTGGCCAATTAAACAATTTAAAAATCAAAGGCCTATGTGTGAGTTGAACAACTGACCACCAGATAGACCACAAAGAAGACAGAGAAAAAACTCGCAAATATATTTTTATAAGGCGCCAAGCACTAATAAGAACCAGCCAAGTATAATAACTTGGTACCAAATTTCTTAACAAGGAACGTTGAAAAAATTCCCAAAATGAACAGAGCGCCTCCTCGGAATACGACACGAAGTTATTCATTATATTTTCAAGTTTGTACAAATTTCATCGCGCCGGTTGGCGGCGTAAGCGGCTTTCCTGGAATCGAGCTCTGTTCTGAGATGCTGAGCTTATATATCAAGAATCTACTATTTAAAACAATATGAATTCATATAATTGAAATCTACGCTTCAGTTAAAATTTAAAGTCAGCAAAAGTAACTTACCTACTGATGATAGGATCCAGGTCATCAATCGTAACATAACATCAAATTAAGAATATAACAAAAATGTCTTTAATAAACACAGCTCGGAATAATTGCACGAAAAAAAATTGCCGATAGCATTAATGAATTCTCTTCGGACGTGAACGACACATCAAATAAGGATACAAAATGGCATCCCAAACCAGTATCAATGGAAATAAAATCATAACAGTACATCACTGCACATGTTTATGGGTTTACATTCGACATAATTTTAAATCAATGGTGCATGAAACATCCTATTATCCTCTGACAGCCAGCAGGTGTCATGACGAGGGTGTTTTTATGGAAAGGTTGTTGATGCGGCACAACGGACAATAGACTAAATCCACTCTTTGTTAAAATGGATTTTAGATTGGATTTTTGTATTGTTAATAACCTACATTAAAAAGAAGACACACACTATAACATTACAAGCGTAGGAACAGCGGCGTCCGAAATATCTCAAGCAGTGAAATAGATTAGGGCTGACTTTAACCCAAATAAGATACTGAAGAATGCGAATACGTAAACATAAAGGACCAATGTAAGTATTTAAGGTCCGTATTAATAACACAGGTCTACAAAACAAAATTTTTTTTTTGGGTTTCTGTTCTAATGCTTGAATTCTGATTCCAAACATCGAAAAACACTCGGATATGAATTATTAACTCTTAAAGTTTGCTTTTGTCCGATTTATGTTGATAAGTAGGTTTGTAAGATTTTAATTGATCTTTAGGAGCAATAGGTGGGTAGCACTTTAATTATCTTAATTGCAAATTGTGTATTATGTCAGAACGGCACTAGAGAGTGTTTACTTGTCTATTACTATTACAAAAAAGGTTATTACAGTTATAACAATCAACTTTTATATCGTATTTAGTTAGAAAATGGCACCAAGTCAGTGTAAACAGGATGTTGATTCATTCTGTTTTATTTGCGGTAGGCGATTTTAAAATGGTTGGTTTTCTGATGGGAATGCAAGGCGGATACACTAAATATCCTTGTCACCTATGCTTAAGCGATAGCAGAGCAGATTCAGAACATTACCAACGGCGTGTATGGCCTGATTGACTTGAATTTCAAATTGGAAAATATAATGTGAAAGTGAAACCAATAGTAGAGCCTAAAGATATATTGATGCCACCGTAATATATAAAGTTAGGTCTCATGAAGCAATTTGTGAAAGCTCTAGATCATAATTATGAAGCTTTTGCATATTTAAAGATATTCTTTCCCAAATCATCTGAAGCTATAGTTAAAGCTACCAACTTTTCGTTAGACCACAAATAAAACAAATATTGAGCAGCGATGATTTCACAGAATTCTTTAATGCTTATGAATAACAAGGCTGGAAGAGTCTGAAAGGAGTAGACAATGGTTTTCTTGGAAACCACAGACTCGACAATTACGAAGAGTTGATTCAAAATATGCTTGAAAGTTTTAAATTGATGGGCTGCAGAATGTCCCATAAACTCCATATGCTACATGCTCACCTGGACAAATTTAAAGATAATATGGGAGCAGGGACAACGTTTTCACCAAGATGTGATGGACTTTGAACGACGTTACCAAGGGCAGTACAACGAGAATATGATGGGAGATTACATTTGGGGCTTGATACAAGAAAGCCCATACAAACCTAAAAGATCCACTAAAAATATTCATTTTTGAACTAGATTTTTTGTTATTTTCTATTTGTTTGCTATTATTTGTCATAATTCTTGTATAAAAAAGACTTTTATATTCAATAAAAGCTTTTCTTATTGTAATTTTAAATAAAATTACAGAGAAAATATAAAAATTAGTAATTTTTCTTAAACTCCGTAAAATTGCTCTAGTTTCTACAAAAGCAAACTTTGATCGGAACAGCTATTTTTTTATTTATTTGTAACATAGGAGAAACCAAAATTTCACATTCAGGAGCCAGACCCAATAATCGTGTTGACCGGTGTAATCACTCTCAAGTTTGAGTGCGGTCTTGAAATTGTCATTCTTATGTCATCCCAGTACAAAATATCATGTCAAACGAGTACTCAATACCGCTCGCGGACTTGAGATCGATTTATTAATACAGGCCTCAAACTTGAGGCGTAAATAATATAAAAATAAAAAATTCACGGTGAAAGAAGGGCCAAGTTTACTTCACAACAAGAAATGTCAACACGAGCCAAATCAAAAGTTGTCACTTTGACAAATTACTAAGTCGTCCAGATAAACTTTTATTTATTTTGTCAACAGATCCAAGACTCTGATCAATTCAACTGTCGTCTGGAGAAACTAACGTAAACTTAGTTCCAGTCCCACAATGACGTCTTGAATTACAAGAACAGGTCTGTCGGCTTCTATTCCGAAGCAACAACGAACAAATTAGCGATGTGTATCGTCTTCTTTGAATTACATTGAACGGTTTGTTGCTTTAAAGTTTAAACCGTATCAATGGAGGAAGCCGTAGGCAGTATGAAAGAAACGTTTTTATTAAATGGTGGATGGCAAAGGGCTGACTAGGTATTGAAATAGAGTTTCACATGTGTAAGTCATTCAGAAAGCTAATAAAGTATCATTACGGAGCACTCTAAAATGTATTTAGAAATAACCAAAGTCCGCTTATTTCATACTAGTTTCTGCCCGCGGCTTCGTCCGCGTAGACTTAAGTAAAGTATTCTATGTGTTAATCCAGGTTATAAACTATCTGTTTTCCAAATTTGATCTAAATCCATTCAGTAGCTTTTGCGTGAAAGAGTAACAAACATACATCCACACTCACAAACTTTCGCATCCTACTAATATTATAAATGTGAAAGTTTGTGAGTGTGGATGTATGTATGTATGTATGTATGTTATTACTCCTTCACGCAAAAACTACTGAACGGATTTGGATGAAATTTGGAACACAGATAGTTTATAACCGGGATTAACATATAGGATACTTTTTATCCCGATAATCCCGAAATTTTTGTTACGTTAAATACTACGCGGACGAAGTCCGTGGGCACAGCTAGTTTATAATATTAGTAGGATTATTATGTTCCGTAAGAAAACAATTTGGACATTAATATTATGTTTGTGCCAATAGACGGCAATCCTTGAATCCTGGGCGCTCGACATGTTGACTGCTAACAGATTAGTTTTGGATTTTTTTAGAGTCAACGGCTTTTTGTTTGCAAGACTATCAAACTTAGCCAAAGGAAATATTCCCCAATCTGTTTGAATAATATTATTGAATTACTCAATTTTACATCAGTTAAATCTCGAGTCGTTCTAAATAACAGTGAGAATTCCACGTACATTGAAGTGTTTTCAAAATTTTTGCGTAATGACATCCACATCTGCGCAACACAAGTCCTAACTTTGAATTCAATACGTGAGATTGTCGTTGACCAAATAGTCCGCTGAGATAATCCGCAGCGGAGTTCACAATAGAGCCGTCTCAACAAGTTAGGCGCAATGTTTAGCCTAGTTTCAACGTCTGTTTATTAAATGTTGCATCTTGAGCTTGCCCATTGTGAGAGATGCGACTTGGGGTGACTGTTGTTAGAGCCAAACTTCAACTGTGTTGTGCTTTCAATATAGAGTTCATGGTTAACACATATTTAAGTATCTTAACATGTTGTATGTAGATAATACAATTATTGTAAAAAATATAATTAAAAATCTCCAACAAAAAATGCTCTAAAAAGTAGACCGTAAATATCAAACAACAATATAAAATCGTTGAGTTTATGTCTTATTTTTTACTTGTTAGTGGTTTTTTTGTATTGTTTCGGGGTTCATTTTTATTGAGTTTTATCTTAATTCAGCATTAGGCAATTAAACAGCGAAAACAGTGAAACAAAGCATTCAAACTTGAGTTGAAATTGAGACTGTTAATTTTAGTTAGCTTAGTAAGCTATTAAGTAAATCAATGGTTTCCGATTGATCTTGCTTATTCCCCATGTTTGTCTATTGATCCTGCCAGTCAAAATCCGAAGCTGACACACAATAATGAAACCATGGAAGGTGCCCATATAATAAAATATTTAACAGCCCAGTTGTACAGTACCAGCTGCACATTAATGCGATATGACGCCATACCAGCCCGACGTCTCGTTACACGGAAACAGGACATTTGTATTCTATGGGACTACGCTCGCGAGCTGCAGCGCCAGCCTATAGGCTTGCAGTGGACAATTTTAAACGGAGCTTTGAAATGTGCATTGAGACTTTTATTTGAATTTGCAAGTATATTTTAACCACCGACGAAAAAAGAGGTGTGTTACAAGTTTAACATGTGTATTTGTGTGTCTGTCTGGGGCATCGTAGCACAACTAACACACAAATACTGATCGAGAGTGTTCCAAGCGACATTTCATGAAAATCGGTTCTGCCGTTTGAAAATTATCAGGTCATTTGTAATTAAAAACACGTCGCATCGGGTTTTATAAATTTAAAATTTTTGTTATTATGTTATATAGATACCTATATCATAACAGTATTTGTCGACTAACAAGCGTACGATGTTAAGCAGTTGCCTTAAGATGTCGCCTATAGATGCTTGCAACACCAAAGGAATTGCTCTGCTCCATAACACTGGAGCTGTCTTATATACCTACTAGCTGAGCCCGCGACTTCGTCCGCGTGGAATTTAACTTAACAAAAATTTAATTTTATATAGCCTGCATCTCAAAATCCTTTCTCAGGGGATGTCTACGTCATAGTAGCTTTATGCATGCAAAGTCTCAGCCCGCTCGGTTTAAAATTGACAAAGTTTCATACAAACTTTCATCCCCTATTTTATCCCCTAGGGGGTAGAATTAATCAAAATCCTTTCTTAGCGGATGCCTACGTCATAACATCTACCTGCATGCCAAATTTCAGCCCGATCCGTCCATATAGATTAAAAATATAAGCAACAAGCTCTCTGGAAAAAACAAGCCCGCTGCATTTCTTGTCGGATGCCTAAACAAAATAAACGGTTTGATTATGAATCAATGGAACATCGGTGTTATTCGCTCATGAAATATGTAGGCATACGATACGAGCCAGCTAATAGCGCAGCGCTGAATATTTCATCACATACAACCAACGCTCCCACCAATGTCTGCTGATTGAACAACAACTGATGTTGCTATCGATATGAAAAGCTTTTTTATGAGGTTTGATTAAATTTATGATGGCGAATTTGATTGCCACAACATTTTGAGGATATTCCTATTATGTTGCAGAGTTATTGGATAAGGAATGAAGTTGAACGAAGCCTAAAGTATACCTATACCTCCTTTTTATACAAGTCGGGACCATGCAATGTATACCAATAGTTTTACAATCATCTATAATATTATAGGCTACAGTAACTACTTGATAACAGGCGGGTCGTATATTTTTGCCGACTTCTTAATATAAAAAAGCTTAATATTTTTAAGTATAAAATTAAGAATCAACTAACTATAGTTAATAACAATTGTTACTGCTCTTAGATAAGACAATTTGCAAGTGAATTATCTTCTGACTAAAATGACAGCCGCTTTCGTAACCACATTTATTTTGAATAATTATTGAAATCTAACATGAAAGTTAACCATCCCACTTCCAAGCAGGTAATTAATAAAACGGCAGAAAATAAATCCAATTTCAACCAGATATCATGGATTTCTGAACAGGTACTCTTGATCCAGTGAGCTTAAGACCAATCTCGTAAAGAAATTAGCAATTCAAGTCACTTGAGATCGGAATTTGACGGAGGATGGCGCCAATTACCGGCTTTCAGTTAATTGAATTAATTGAAACACTTGAAATTTCAAGACCGGGATAAATTTGGATTAAATTTACTCATATTTTATGATCGTGGCTGAAAAGCTACTCAAATGTTTAGTCCTAATTAGCTGTTTGAGACGCGTTTTTCTTTCATTATTTGTTCGGCGAGTAAAATTATGCAACTTTCAAATTTGAGCTACGCTCGGGGATTCGGAAGAATTTATATTTAATGCGTGCAGTACAGGTATAAGTATTCTTAAATATTGCTCCATCCGTAGGCGGGACTGGAAAACGTCCTCTTGTAAACGAATGTTGACGTATATGTGCTATTTTCTGATTTAAAAAAAGTTCTTAAATTAATCGTATTTCTTGTATTTCACTAATTAATCACTTTTTGATACCTATGCTTATTTATTTATTTGTCTGAGGCGAATGTAAAGCTAGCGTGCCTACATTTATGTTTTAAAAATGTCTTGATAATACTCAGTGAGATTTTGTGTAGTGAGTGAGGTGTCTTGAGTACCCCGGTGGTTAAGAATAATCCTACTAATATTATAAATGCGAAAGTTTGTGAGTGTGGATGTTTGTTACTCTTTCAGGCAAAAACTACTGAACGGATTTGGATGAAATTTGGAACACAGATAGTTTATAACCGGGATTAACACATAGGATACTTTTTATCCCTATAATCCCAAAATTTTGGTCAGTTAAATACTACGCGGACGAAGTCGGTGGTCACAGCTAGTTATCGATAATATCTTGTTCAAGCGCATTGACACTAGACGCGAGTATTTCTACAACATATCGGGTTATGTCGAGGTACAATAGCCGCGGTTGTTTCGGTTCGTCGCCTGGGAACCTGCTCCCTCTCCCTGGTTCACATGAACCGCCTGTTAATTACGTCTTCACTTTTATCACATTATCTTAACCTTTATTATTACAGGAAGGTTTTTACTTGAAAGTTCCTACGTAATGTTAGTTTCCGGTTAGTGGAGGTTCGTACGGGAGTTGAGTGAGACATAAAGTAGTGGTTGTAGCTGTACAGTGGCGTTAACAAGTCCATTAGAAATCTCAATCAATTCTGTGCCGTATGTACAAAACTATACAATATTTACCGTGTGCACTTACACAGCTGGTTTGATAAAAAAAACTTTTAATAAAATCAAACTTTCATGAGTTCTCAAAAGTTCAAACTTAATAGCAAAAACAATCAATGTTGTATATTAGATTAACGTTGCAATCAGCACATTATCAATTAATTGAGATACTAACAAAAAGTGTTTATGTAGGGAGAATAATAATATCAAATTGATCTGAAGTAGGTTCGAAGATTTCGAAACAAAAAAGAAAAAGAAATAAAAAGAATTCCCTGCAACAGAATAGCGAAAGACTTAACAAAAAGCACTCGACAATCTTGCCCATTCAAGTCTTCGCTCGAATGGACTTCTAAATCGTGGGCGAGCAGAGCTGAGAACACAATACGCCGCTGGGGAGACATTTGTCTCCACGACACGCCGCCGCAAACTGTCCTCCGTGCTGCTTACACGAACCATCGCAAATTATACCTAGTGTACTACTAGTTTTTTTTATATTTTGACAGCTGTCAGTTGAAAGCGAAACTCCCGGGCCTGAAAAGTATTACTTTCAACCCGCTTCTCAGGCAACTTCAGACCTACTTTCAGAGTATGAGTAATGAAAAATAAGTTTGGGAACCACTGTCCTAAAACGATAGAGGGCGAAAAATAATTTAAATTCCGTATCGACACTTCGTAGTGTAGTATAGGGACGCCCTCCGACCAGGTGGGATGACGATCTACGAAAGGCTGCAGGCAGATGCTGGGTGCGGCAAGCTGAAGACAGGGCGCTATGGCGCTCATTAGAGGAGGCCTATGTCCAGCAGTGGACAAGTATAGGCTGATGATGATGATGGTGATCAACACTTCTGATTTTCTTTTGTTAATTCAATACAATCAAGCAACAGGTTCCAAATATAGATTATTATGACGGTGCTAGAGCCAAGGTGTTGCCAATTCTGCCGATATAGAGGCTGGCTCAAGCAGGGTAGTACTACCCTTTCACAGAAGATCGGCGTAAGGAAGCTATTGTAGCTGCGTGAACGATGAGTGAGGCAGCCGCAAGACCAACCCCCTCCCTTCCCCCTGTCCCACTCCCCTTCAAGCCGGCAATGTGCGAGCAATGCCTTTAGGTAGTAATGTAGGTGTACACGACCGCTGTAGGTCCCAAGGTGTCCTACCTACCTCTAGGCTTCACAATAAAACACTAGGGTACTGGATATATAGGTATATATTGCTCCACACATAAAACAAAAGCTCAACGGGTATATGTAATGCCATGACCACCTTAACACCGCGCGCTATATCGATATTAGCGACATCTATCGGTGGCCTTGCCAATAGTAATTATACAGTAGGCATGAAAATTAAATAAACTCAGGCGGGATCAACAAACCGTAAATAAAATGTGCAATACCGAACGAAGGTACGAACCATTAATTAGAAGCCTAGTTCGTCGGAGCAACTTTGACTTTGGGGATATTTCACGCTTAACCGCATATATGGGTGAGTGTTTGTTGTGGTTTAGAGAAAGGATTCCATATTTAGAAATTTAACCAGCTTTTCCCGCAGTATCGCTGGCGTAGATTAAATCTTCTGGATGCCGACAACAGCTCCATCTAAGAACTACCCATGTGACCCCAGAACTCCAAAAGTTCTGTCAAGCCATTAAGGAGGAGAATAATTACGAACACACCGGAATTGATATCTATATGTATATAAAATTCTCGTGTCAGAACGTGTTTGTAACCAAACCCCTCCAAAACGGCCTGACCGATTTTTACGATATTTTGTGTATATACGGTAGGTCTGAAAATAGGTCGTAAATAATATTTCGTGCCTAGAAATAATGTATATGGCAGAACAAGGTTTGCCGGGTCAGCAAGTATTATATAAATCTTTAGATAGCTTATCTAAGCTTATCTTACATAGAACGGTTTGATTGTGTAAGTAACTTTTATCCCGAAATAAGACTATTTCCAAATCCTCAATTCGGAAACCAACCCTAAATCAACTGCTTCACTTATGTACTGTTACACAGTGACAGAGTACAGCGTGGGTATTTAAGTACATCTTATATTAAGCTGCTTAAGACATCGTAGATCCAATCTAGTCAGTCTAATTGGTGTCTAAGCCTGCGAGGTGTGATTCCTGAGCTGCAAAGTCGCGTAGTCTCGCGCGACAATTTTCTCCGCCACGGCTAATCCCGGCTTATACCGGGATTTGCTTTCCTATTAAAAGTCATTTCGCAGCCAACATTTTACATCTTTCGTCGGAATCTATTTTAGCTTTGAGTTTCAAGAGAGCTGTTGTAAAGTTAGAGATGCATAATGGGTTGTTTGTAGACTTATTTTTTAAATGTTTTCACTTTCAATCAACTAAATGACAATCACTAATAATTCTGATACCTACACATTTAGAATACATTTTAAGGATCTTTCGCAGTTTACAAAGCTCTTAGCTCAGTATGTTCTTCATTGAAACTTTACTATAATAATTCAGAATTTACAAAACTTCTTGAGTAAAAATTTTTTTATGCATAATGAAAGGTATCTTAACCACACATAACATTACACACTACAAAAAGTTTAAGATCCCTTATTTGTTTTTCTCAACTAACGATCTGAAACTTTTTGTGATACGCGCAATGATGTGTACCCTAAGCAAATAATGAAATTTAACTAACTTATTTGCTGAAGTAACATAACCAACTATACCATCAGATCAACCTATACATTCCTCGGTAACGATCAAAGAATTTACAAGTAAATCATTAATTCCTGACGTCACACCGTTGGGTCGTTGGAAGTAACGAACTGAGATTCGTAGCCAAGGACAATGACATTTTAACATGCGAGGCACGTACAATACGCATGTTTATTCCTCCTGTAGCAATAGAAGGTGTTAACGACGTGCACTCAACACAATAATGTTACTTCGGACCGTATAGAACATAAACCCAGTGGTAAACCTACTGTGGACAAAGGTTTCTGAAGAATGGATAGATTAAAATCATGATATAGATAAAATCATTGTTTTTAATAAAACCGGCTTAGCCTGTTTATACCCTTGCGTTTGTTTAAGGGTGTGAAATTATATCGCATTTTACTTATTTTTTTGTGCGCTTTGGAGATAAAAATAAGCTTTTTACTTTGTTCTAGCGTACTTCTAATTACAGTAGGTACTTTTTTGATATCACGAAATAGAGATAGATACAACATCTTAAACAGTTTAATGTCGGTTTATAGGTGTTTTTAACTGAAAACGAGGGATAAAAATCAAACGCTAAAAATAAAAATCTTAAAAAAACCATGCTATTATTTGAAATGGTAGTTTTACTAAATTCTATTGATCGATGTAAATGATGGCGTGAGCGAGCGACGGTGACTCATTCGCGATTATCGGTCGACGCCAATGCAGGGGTGAATCGCACCCCCAGATCCAAATTAAAATTCCAACCGAGACGGGAACATAATAGATGAATCTCAAATTTGAGTAGTAATTGTTACCAAGGTTTTTGTTAGTCCGAAAAGTTATGAATCGATAATTATATAGAATAACTAGCTGTGCCCACGGACTTCGTCCGCGTAGTATTTAACGTAACAAAAATTTCGGGATTATCGGGATAAAAAGTATCCTATATGTTAATCCCGGTTATAAACTATCTGTGTTCCAAATTTCTTCCAAATCCGTTCAGTAGTTTTTGCGTGAAGGAGTAACAAACATACATACATACATACATACATACATACATACATCCACACTCACAAACTTTCACATTTATAATATTAGTAGGATAATGTGTTCCATACTACTTAATACTATTATATACTAGTTGCTGCCCGCAACTTTGTCCGCGTAGACTTAAGTAAAGTATTCTATGTGTTAATCAAGGTTATAAACTATCTGTGTTCCAAATTTCATGCAAATCCGTTCAGTAGTTTTTGCGTGAAAGAGTAACAAACATACATCCACACTCACAAACTTTCGCATTTATAATATTAGTAGGATTTTACTAGCGACCCGCCCCGGTTCCGCAAAGCTTTCTCTACTATTTGCAAATTTAATTAGAATGTATTATACATATAAACCTTCCTCTCGAATCACTCTATATATTAAAAAAACCCGCATCAAAATCCGTTGCGTAGTTTTAAAGATCTAAGCATACATAGGGACATACAGACGGCAGGAAGCGACTTTGTTTTATACTATGTATTGATAATACTTTGTAATTACCATAAGAATGTTTTAATGGTTGTAATATTATATGGTTTTACATAGCATCACGACCTAGCCCATTTTTTCCATAATAGTAAGTGGTAAGGCCCTATATAAAGTCTCCAAATTACTCTATTATTTTAGCGTATTCCCAGAAAACCTATAACCCTACACCGTTTCCACTCCGACCAGTTTAAATAATGGCCCAAGTCATACACCGCGGGGGCGCGGGGGCGCGGCGCGCGGGGCAATATGGCGACTAATTGCACCGATTCACAACTAGCACCGCGGCGCCACAGACTTGATTGATTATTTATTATTGTTCGAAAGCTATGCTGTGGAAAACACTTAAGCTTTGAGCCCATTATTGTTCTCCGCCAAATTGTCTACGCTGCATTGCGACTTGTTAGTGAAAAACTAAAAGAAAATAAGTGCACTAAAATTTACCAGATATTATTAAATAAGGGCTGCTTTTTTATTTTCCATCCATAAAAAAACTTTTACGTCGACATCTCCGATAGCTCAGCGAGATGTTACGTTTTAGTAGGCGGTCGTTAAAGTTTTCACAATCTTTCATAATTATAAAGTGAGAAAAGCTGTAGGTATAGTCCACTGTACTATCACTTTTATTCCGAAACTCTTGTTTGGCACTTCCTAAACTGTGCTGGTGGACGTAGGCACGACATAATGTTTATTACTTTATTATATTAATTACATTTATAAACACTTGTTTAATTGTACATTGCTGCTTATAAAAGAGATAGTATTGTTGCCATTACACAAACATATTTTGAATTAAATAACAATATGATTGTTTATGTTCTTAACATAATTCTTACTTTCCCTACAATAGTGCAGTGAAAAAGAAAATTACTTAGGACAAATTCTAAATCTATGACTAATCTGCATTTAAGCAATGCTTTATCTGTTCAGACAGTCGGCGCCTCGGCTTAATGTATTTCCGATTTGCCGACTAGCTTAGGATCGAACTCTGAATGATATAACTCGTTCCTTATCTTGGGGAGAGAATTATGGAGAATTATCTTATAGTGATCTGGAATTGGATTGGAATACTACCTGTATGCTTTAGTTTTATTAAATGTTTATTGTGTATTTTATTACAGGTATTCCATCAAACTGCAGTGATTTAACAGTAATCTGGAACCGAAAGCATTTGAAAGCATAAAAAAATACTTGCCTCTTTAGCGGAAAAGGGAAGATCTTCCAGCCAGGCGGGTGTTATGCCTGGCGGGGCGGCCGCTATGCCCCGGTGGTTATTCCCGGGGTCTTGTATAGTCACGATGCTTGCGATTCCTAATATCGTGATTCAGTTTTTCTATGAATAATCCGTACATTGTATTGAGGCGCTGCATTTAGCGCCATCTGTCCATTACTGTCGGCGGCGTGAATGTGAGGTCGCCACACCTCCATGGACTTTGTTCTGTAATTCGACTTCTTATTTATGTTGAAATTTACCTTATTTTGTAATTATATAATAATACGCTATCAAATCGTGAGAACTCCAATCAAGTCAGACCAGTAGTTTATGCGTTTAGTTTTCAAATAAAAGTTTATTTTACAAAAATGTTGGACATAGAGTATATGTTTGTTTTTAATTATAGTTATATTTTGACGAAAATATTGGACGTAGAGTTTATCGTCTCGATGGTTCAACATATCTCAAAGAACACTGGCTAGTTATAGACTTGCGAACATCGAGTATGTGGATGTATTCTGTGTATGTGGTCGGGGTGAGCATATCGCACGCCCGCATACTTCTCGATCGTGCCTCGCATGCTAATCGCCCATTGTCCTTGGCGAGACCTAGCTCGTTATGGGTTCCAACTTCCAACCACTGCAATGTCCTAACACGATCATTTCTTGATAACGATTTAGTGATCTTAACTCTTGCTGGTGGTGACTACTTGATTAAAAAATATTGGCGACCAACGTGGGACTTTCATTTTAATTAAATTCACGTGTTTTAATGATAAAATAACTTACTTTTAATTCATTCCATTGACGTACTATTGATATCTGAAACAAATTAATTCGGTGTTAATAAAGTAAGAGTGAAGTTTAAAACAAAGAAAATCCTCTTTCCGAAATTTTCACAACCCAATGCCAGGCTTTATATTATTTTTGCGAAAATCGTCGCAGTACGAATACACTACTGAACGAATTCGCAAGTACAAAGTCTAATTTAAAGTTTTAAGTAATCCCCAATCTGCGAGATCCGATAATCCTGTTGGAAGTTTTCCTTGTACGAAGTGTTTAACTGGCTGGAGTCCATCTTAATTGTTAGGTAGGTACAATTTTCTTTTAACTAAAACCCACTTTTCTTTTTCCCAGAGGTTTTTAACCCAGTATTATTAAAAACATTAACTATGGTTGAGTACTTGGCTTAAAAGAGTTGAAATGTGTAACTTCAATCAAGTTACTTTAAGGCCACATATTTGCCAATTCTGGCAACCTTATACTCGAGGCAATACAGTCGAGAACTGACTGCGCCATCAAGACATATCTAAAGATAGGAGACTTACGGACTTATTTAGTAAGCATTTCTCTCAGCGCACGAAGAAGGCTTTTGATTCGCACGCACGGCGTGGTAGGCAACAGTCGGTGAACATAAATATGTTGCTTGTAGAAATCTGTCAAACAGTGAGTCTAGACGTCTTTTGTAGGATCTCGAGGGGTGTGTTGGAGCCAGTGCGCCCGCGGGACCGGTAATGAGATTAGTCCGCGATGCTCAATGGGGTTGCTCAGACGAATTAGCGCCGATGAAGGGAGCTTTTGTGATAGGCAGTTTGCTGCGCAATTGTATAGCTACTGGACTTTGTTTATTGATTTATTATGTACTAACCTACTTAATGTTTGAATTATAAAGTGTAAAACAAATTTAAATTGATCTTCTTTTGTTGAAAAATTAAGCCAATCTTTATTTTTATCTTTTGAATACGGTTTGATGAATACAAAGTTGTAATTAAATATCTACTATGCACTAGAAAATGTAAACTGCTTACTATACTATACATTTCCATGTATATAAGTATATGTAAATATCTACTGTTTACTAAGTACTAAGTACTTGGGTATACTGGATTTATCAAAGTACTGCATTACGATATAATGTTGCTACTACCTGCGTACTAAGTAAGTAATACCTACCAGAAAATCCACAAAAACATAGTTTCCAGTCTATTCAATGTTTTTTTGCTTTCAGAACCAACATGCTTAGTGAAGACTTCCCACATTTGTTCGTGATTCATGCACTTCCGGACGCGTCCCTCGTAAAATGTACAAAAAACTCCTTTCCCAAACTCTGAAAACATCCCCCTCAACTTGTAAAGACTTCCCGTAGCACGACAGAATTATGAGCCAAGTTCAGGCTTAACTGCTGAAAGTAGTCTGGAGAGAAAACAAAAATATATATTTACGTTAAGTAGATTGGAAAGCAACTTTAATGGACGGGTCTTGAAATTGTTGAGTCATTGAACTGAAACGAAATGACCGATTATTTTGTATTTTTTTGATGAAAAGACTATGCTAGAAATCAGAAGAATAATTGTATTATTTCAAAGAAGCAATTGCACTAATACTCTGAATCTAGGCACCAAATGTTTACAATAAAATATAATGTTCATATTGGCCAGACGACGGGTGTAATCTTGTATGTATGTTTGTTACTCTTTCACGCAAAAACTACTCAACGGATTTGGATGAAATTTGGAACACAGATAGTTTATAACCTGGATTAACACATATAATACTTTACTTAAGTCTACGCGGACGAAGTCGCGGGCAGCAACTAGTATTTAATAATTTTATTTTATTAAATAATTGTTCTTTTAACTAATACCCAGTTTTTTTGAAGCGAAGATTCTATACGGTTGTTCGGGGCGCTCGCTGTGCGGTCACTCTATCCGTGCTAAGCGTCAGTAACGTTACACGACATATACCGATATAGGTATATAGAGTGGCAGCATATATTTAATTTTGTACTAAGAGTTTCCATATAATAAATTCAAGTAAATAATTTTACACCGAATTCTGACTTATATACAAAATGAAACATAATGGGTATACTTTTTTTTTTTTAACTTAATTTTATAATTCTAAAACCATCAGCTTTGGAGGGAACTTGACAAACAAAAAGTGATATAGGAATACATCTGTTGACTGATTTCACAAGTCTACAAAACCTTTAGTACTTCAACTGTCCCACAAAGCTGATAGTTTGAGATTTACAAAGTTAAGATGCAAAAAAATAGTATACCCTTTTTGTTTCACCTAGTATAGGATCATAATATAAGTGATCATATTCATCATTTCATAAATTATCAATTGATATTATGAATGATCATAGAATAGATAACACTTTAAGGTCTGTATTAATAAATCGATCTCATGTTTGAGAGCGCTCTTGGGTATGCGTTTAACATGCCATTTTGTACATGACATAAGAATGACATTTCCAAGATCGCTCTCAAACTTGAGATCGATTTATTAATACGAACCTATGTTCTATTACATTATCACAATATATTCGTATACGTCATATTTTTTGATCGATTAGTAAGTATAGAACTAGGCCTCCATTTTGGTTTTCCAAAGTGGACGGTCTCATTTTTGTATTGTAGCTACTGTTATTGCATGTCTTTGTTATTGCTATTTGTTACTTAACAGTGGCGAAACACCTGTTAAACTGGGTGAGCCATATTTTTAAAGATAGAAGAGGTAATATAGATCTAAACTAATATAACAAAATCGACGTAAAATAATAAAAAACTAAATAAAAACTCAGCAAAAAGTGCTTGTAGTTGCATGGTAAAGAGCATGGGTAATGCAGTGGGGTGGCGTGCAGCTAGGGGGCCAACATCCCCTAACAACAAAAGACGGTTGCCAACACATTTGTATCGATTCGCGCGGACCACACCGACCGACCTTACTACACTATGTTGTACGGTACAAACTGAAGAATTTAAATGCACCAATGCCAGAACTGTATTTTGTATTTTGATACAAAAATTGTATGACATAACGTTTTAAAAAACGCAGTAATAGGTCAAGAAAACAAATATTAACTGTCTTTTTCTAGTGTTCTATGTCATAATACCTTTTGCTGATGCTACCGTCTACGTAAAACCATAAAATAAATAAATATCGCCAGACTGATGCACCAACTGTATGGTCCCAAACTAAGCAGCGCTTTTACTATGGGTACCGTATAATGGACCGGGGGCAATCCCATTGACACCCAAACCAGGCCAAATTACAAAAAGACAATTTCCGAATTTTTCCCCAGCGGGATCGAACCCACAACCACCATGTTCAGTGAGCCGAGCGGCCTACGCTCGAACCACTGCACCGAGCGGTCGTCAACATGGACAATAATCTATGGTAAAACATAAATATGTAGGTATACCAAATTGAAAGCCCTTAACTACAATGTGCAATTTGCCATAAAAATATTTATGTATAAGCGACTAAAGACTTCCAGAGAGTGTATTAACGCATGCTAGAGCTTCATAAAGTTATACTAAATCGAATCAATCCTTTAAAACATTTTGTATTCAATAACATTATATAAAAGTAATAATTAAATAATCGCAAGTAGGTACTTAATACATATTGATAATCAAAATAAGAAGTGGATAAATAAAAAACTATATGAAACAAAACATGCACAAAACACTAAATGCACTGTCGAATTAATTATGAAATATTATAATTAAAACGTGTGTTTATGACGTGACAAGTACATGTCACATTATTTACGATCCCGACATTGATATTTTAACGACGATCGAGAAAAAACAGATCGCTTGATATGGACCTACAACTTAAAACTAACCTTTAGCTGTTAAAGTTAAGGTAGAGAATATGGTAACATTATATCTAGTCTTTTAATGAAGATGTTGACAGTATGTCAGCATGTAGATTGAGTGATCACCTGTTGACTATGTGTAACTTGTAGTCAAATAGAACAGGCCTTAAGTGACATCCTAAGATTTCCGATACACGATAAGGTTTCTCGCAAGTGGACTTAACTGATTGTAAATCTGACCGCAAATCAAAATCAATCTATACCAAGACGAACGAGAACCAATACGATAATTAGCTTATTAAATTAGTTATTTTTAACTTTTTTTATTTGACCTCCACTTGGCGCATTGGTTTGAGCGTAGGCCGCTCAGCTGGCTGCACATGTTGGTTGCGGGTTCGATTCCCGCTGGGGTAAATTTCAGAAATGCCCTCTTCGTAATTTGCCCTGGTCGGGTGTCACTGGGATCGCCCCCAGTCCATTGTAAGGTACCCATAGTACACGCATTGCTTAGTTTGGGACTATACAGTCTGGCGATATTTACTTATTTATCTTTAATTAACATAACCGTTGAACGCGAAAGCAAACAGAAAACAAAAGACAGCTATACGTACACCTACAAAAGATTATAATTGATAACCACAACAAAACGCTACAATCAAACATTAAAGTACAACAATTACTGAAACAAAAGTTATCCACACCACACCACACAATACAATAGATTTCAATGACAATAAACCACCACGTTGGGTCAGCGATTATTCAATTGCCAAGGCCGCGGTGATGAGCCGTGGGCAGCCAGGGTCACTCCTATATAAACCTAGTTGGCTGGATGACAGTAAATAGTGCAGAGATGACTCCGCTAAGAGTTGTTGTGTTGTTTGTCGGTGTTTTAGTGGGATGTGGCGCGGCGCCGAGTAAAGATAATAACCGTGAGTACTTTGGATATGATTGGGACACAGAGGAATATGGCAATTGATGACGGCGTAGAGGTGTGGACGTAAGCCGTTTGGCTCACTGCACCGGGTGGTTGCGGGTTCGAGTTCCGTCATGGCAAAAGTCGAAATGACCTCTTTGTGATTGGCGTTGTACTGTACTAGGTGACACTGAGATTACCCCGAGTAGATTATATGGTACCCATAGAACAAGTATTGCATAGTTTCGCATCATACCGTTGGTGTGTTAGTCTGGCAAGATTTAATTATTTATTTATTATTGTTTTGAGTGATTGGGATATAAAAATATAGTTCTAGAGGGATCTAATAATTGAATTGCGGGCAGTGATTCTGAGTAAGTATTTCATAATTGAATATATGTACCTACAAATAAAATAAATAAATATGTATGTGTCTGACCAAATAGTTAGCAGGCGAAACCTAAGTTAGAGGCAAAATGACAATGGTTCAATTTGTTTCTTAATTCAGACAACATTCAGACACTTAGGTTATGATTAAATATACATTATGCTAATTGTATGAATATTGAAATATCAGATTGGTAACCTAGATGTTTTGAACGATTTATCAAGCAGAGTACCATCTATCTTAGATCTACGATCGATAAATTTAATTTTAAATTTCTCTTGGCAATTTCAACGACTATAATTTAGTTCAGATTATCCCCTCATAACTCATAACAAGATTCCGCTCTACCGCCGCTCTTCAATCCATCAACGCATTACTATTCTAGTCGCGACGTCAACTGTCTCTGAATTTTCGTCTTGTTACTTGCGGGAACGCCTCACCCGCGATTGGCTTGAGACCACTTCCCGACGTGGGATCGACGTGACCATTCAGACCTACGGGGTTGATAATAATAATATAATATAACTCTAAATTGAAAATTTAAAAACCCCCGATGCGACGACTTTTTCATCAAATGTATACTTTACCTAGTTCTTCCAAATAATTAAGTTAGCGAGATTTGCGCAGCTACCGTAGCTCAGTATTCATTGCTCATCTCGCAAATTCATCTGGTACAACTAGTTTCGATGCCAGATTATGAAAGCGCCATTTACCTGCATAATTATTTTTGGCTTCCTCATAATCTAAGATGCCATTCTATTCGATTCCAATGCAATGTACAATATCCAATATAAAATCTGTGTAAAAGTATGAGACATTATCTTGTTATGACATTATAATCATTGACATTAGAATAGACAACGAATCTAAATATTGATGCAGGAGGTTTAATTCCTAGTAAAAGATTATCAATTATGATTCAATTTGATGTAATATAACTCTGGTTGAGGTGGACGGACGAAGCCCAGGGGAAGAATTTTAAATAACGATAAATTATTTAAAATTATATTGTATTTTTTCTCAATGGCGGAGCAGCGCCCTCTAGAATTATTATTGCGTAATATTCAATGACCATTAACAAAATAAACAAAATATAACGCATGCGCGTATCCATCCTTTGACACGTGACTTATGGAACGTCTTTAGTTCATTCACAAATCTCATATAAAAATTGATAAATATTCCATTTTTTCCAGAATCCGGGAAACTTTTCACATTTATAATGTTGTAAAAAGCCAGTTCAGACTATTACGATCATTTAAAAATATAATAAAGCGAAATCCAATAATCTCAAATTTCGAGCGGATTCGAGCCGTGGAAGTTGGTTTTGGCCCTAAATGTGGCTTTTTTAACCTATAAAAGAGCTGATGATCTTCAAACGGCTGAACCGATTTTCATGAAACATAGCTTAGAACACTCTCGATCAGAATACCTTTCTAACAAAAGAAACAAAATTTAAATCGGTTCATCAACTTGGGCGCTACGTTGCCACAGACAGACACACAGATACACAGATACACAGATACACAGACACACAGATACACATGTTAAACTTATAACACCCCTCTTTTTTCGTCGGGGGTTAAAAATGTACAAGATGACAAGACTGCCACGATTCCAGAGTAACCAAATAGGTCAGTTTGTGTTCGGGAAAAACAAACAAGTGTCCTGAGGACATCTAATAAAGCAGTCATTCATTGATAAATTGTAGCCCCCATTTTACATCAACAGTTTGTAATCGAATCACAAATCGCAATGTCAGTACTGCAATTAAAAGATGTTATCTTATTTATTTATATCGACACGCAATACCCCGAGACAACACCGCTGCTGGCCTGAATGCAATAAATTTTACAACAATTACGATACATATAATAGAATAAAATACATATTATATGTCTTGGTAGAAATAAGAGAAGGATTGGTGATCTGAGCGATGGGAGTGGTGATTGGTGAGAAGGTTTTACTCATTAGTTTCAATTCAACCATTACTTAGTTTATCACATTGGGTACATCTGAATGACCACCAGCTTAGACCAGCTTGGCGGAACTAACTTCCATTGAGGCGTCTGACCCAAAATTACCCAAAATACACTAAGTCTCGCTCGAAACGAAAACGTTATTTGGAATTTCTAAAAAAACTCTCTGGAACAGTGACAGGCAATACGACAATCTTACAGCAAACGCATTTTTTTTTATATAGCTTGATCCAAACGCGGCTGTAGAAGAAGGTGCAATCATTCAAGGGGAAATTCATAAATTTCATTTCAATAATTCGGGATAGTCGGTGTTGGTCACGATTCGAGAACAACAACAACTGTTTAGCCGTAGTTAATCGTCTGTTATTGTTTGCCACGCTTCGGTGGTTTGACCTTCGAAACATGGAAAATTGAGCCACATTTGTCAATGTGAATGCTGACAGTATCAGTTCAGTACATCTAGATAACTTTTTATCTAAACAATATACGTGCTCGTAATAGTGAGAGATGTCTATGAAGTACAAAGAGCTTGGACAGATGCATCTAAATGGCAATCTATTCGAAACATATTTTAATGAAACCAGACATATTTGCAATCGATAACTTCGAAATTGAAGAAATTTACCAAAACATTGTATGACATGGTGATAATTAGACATTCATTTCAAATGTAAATGTCCCCTGTAACTGAAGACAATCTACTTAATTCATTCAAAGTCAAGGATCGATGAGAAAACTTCGCTTTATCTATAAATAAACTGGGAAGTTTCACGTGGAGCGGCGGCGGCATTGCCTTCCACGCGACTTGGCATGAGTTTCCTTTTTCAAACAATGGCGTCACTTGCGGGCTAAATTGAAATTCACTCGAAATAAGTAAATAAGACAGCCCCGGTCGAATCTTTCGTAACTTCGACGGAAATCACAAAAAAAGGACCGATAATTGATCATCAAATGAAGAGGAATATGAAGTAGCACATTTTGCTTGCATTTCAGATACAATTTTGGGAAGGATACTAACTATAAGAATAAGAAACTGTTACAAAAAAATAAATAAAATGGAAATATACTTGGTAGGCACAGTCAACCTCAAAAGTAGATTGGTATTTGAAATATCCAAAAGAACACACGTCATAATAATATGACACCAGAGGGATTTTAAAGTTATCGATCATACAATAGTATTAATATTTCATAGTAGTAATATTTCATACAGTGATCATATTCAGATATCAAGCAACTTTTGATGTTTAGTGTACTACCAACTACAACAGACCCAAAAATAAAGGGTTACTTATCTAGTTGAAAAAACAAAATGGACAAATACACATCGCCAGAAAACTACAATGAATATAAAAAATCCAAAGCCACAAATCGCTTTGCATGTCGTGAAGTTGTTAATTCTTGAAGAACTATTGAAACACACGTCATTTTATAAAAAAAAAAGATATCGCAACCTTCTAACGCAAGTCGGAGGGTGGGCTAGTGAACTCGATGAAAATTTGAACGGCAGGGAGGAATGGAACCTCAAATATTCACTTTCCTATTCCCGGGATATAGGAACACGATAAACCCGTGTAGATTGCCGCGCGCGGAACGCTCGATTCCTCAACAGTCGGTTATTTTGAAAAGGGTTGTTTTGACCCCGAGACGCGTGAACCCATAAAAAGTCCGTAGGTCTAACGTGAAATAAATTGCCGTGCGGGCGCAATGAGTTTACGAGATAGAGCGAAGCTGTAATGTGAATTGTTTTTATAAAGCGCCGCGGCGCTTTATGCTTCGGAATCCATTTGATGCAAAAAGAAAAGTGAATTGAATTAGCAAGGTTTCTTGTAAATTCTAGCTTGTCATTTTTGGATTTCAAGGATTATAAGTAGGTACTTATAAGTACCATCTTTCTCAACTTATTTTTAAGTAACGCTCACAATTACAATTAGTTAGTTAGCTTAGCTTAGTTTTATTTATTTAATTTGGGAAACTTATACTTCGTTTTTTAACATTTGAGATAAGTAGTACGCCTAAAGTTTACATGAACCAATTATGATACTACTCGCTTGTCATTCATTGGATATTCCTAGTGAAACAGCTCAAGGCGTGATATTTAAGACTCATTAAGACAACACCGACACAATTCCAATGTTCGAAAGCATTTGTACACGTTATTAGCTGAAGCATTCGTTTAAAAAGGAGTCCTGCCTTCAGAAGCTAGTGCCATCCATCTTCGGCCGAGCCCATAACCAGTTCTTCACGCACAATAATGGTCATATAATTGATTCAACTAATACTCCCAATTAATTTTTTACCTTACCACCTTAATTTTATGTTTCGTTTTTGAAAGGCAACACCGACGCGTCCGGCCAAACATTCTTCTGTGATTATGGGGTACAAAATAAAAGATAATTTAGAGCTCCACGTAATAACATATTGACTTTGATGAAATGCAATGCAGCTGGGTATTCATCTTTACTCTTTAAGGATCTCTAAGATCAGTTTTAGTTTCCATAGTTATTAAGTAATAAAGATAAAAGTTATAGGAACATTTTATGAGAATCTTTTAATGGAGATATTTCCATCTGTGTGTCAGAACTGTGTATTATTTGTCAGTTGGTTACACACAATTTATTTATTTTAATCTTAGCCCTTGATCAAACTCTTTTACTTAGCCTACATCTCTCTTCACCGGCCTTTCTTAATAATGATGCTTCTTGTAATTTCTTGAAAGATAAAACAATTGATAAGTATCTTACTAGTTATTCCTTCTGATTCCATGCATTAAAAACTCACGGTGCTTCATCGAAGTGTCTAAAACGTTCCTTAGCAGCTGCGCCCGTGACTTCAAAACAAAAAACGCGTTGCCTTTTCCAAATCCGTTCCAGGTAAACGTTTTTTGTCGCCTTTCGCACCTAAATCACTGTTAATTACTGGCCATAACAGATTACAGGCTTCACTATAATGTTATATCTTTGAACGGTTAAATTAGTTAGATACCTGTTCAAAAATGTATCTTAAATGTAAATTGGGGAGCTTTCGGTAAAAGATTATTATCTCTTTGATTTCAGTGGTATCTTTTGTACCGTACATATTCTGATAGAGAATCTATTTGTGCCGTTAGTTTAATGGTATGAATGATTAAAAGATATGTTTATTATCCAGTATCGACAGTGGCGTCCAACGAATACGCTGAGGTTTGATTCTTGACGAGTTCCCTGGAACATCTGAATTATCTTGGAACCCGCATGAATTTAAACGATAATAAGAATAGGAGGAGTTGTCAGAATACTATCCACTTTCTTCAGCTGCAAAACGAAAACACTGTCGAAATTGGCTTACAGGTAAAATAGTGGGAGTGTGTGACGATCCTGGAAGTTTTTTTTATGTTTTTTTGTACCTAGGATAATGTATGGCATAAATAACTAGACTAATTTTTTCATGAATTTTGTTGCAACCATATCATTCAAGTTACTGGAAGCTTATAGTATAAGTGCCTGAAACAGTAAGTTAGTCTACATCAGGCTAGATACTCAATTTCCGGACACGACCGTCGGCCTTAGCCTTTGATGTGGTAGGTAGTTGAAAGATGTCTAGGATTCCAAATTAGTTAAATGGTATTGAATAAATTAATAGGAACTATGTATAACATATTATGTTTTTTCAGTGAAGTTTTCATTCTAAATCTGTCTAAAAGACATACGACACTCCTGAGGTTATGCAGTCACCGTTGCCTAGAGATGCTTGTGATACCAAAGGCATTGCTCGCACGTCTTGCTTCTGTGGTAATAAGTATACACATTCAATACATACATATTGATACAGTCACCTATTTGCCTCTTGCTTTGCAAAGGAGGGATGTGTATCATTTTCTTCCAACTCCTCCTATTCTTCTTTTAAACTAAATTCGTACGGATTATATGACAGTTTAGCTTTTCCTCGGGATTAGTTGACGGTCAAATCCCGACGACAACATTGGAAACCATTACTGGACTTGGCTTACAGGACATTAACAGTGGTGGGAGTGTGAGGTCTAAGAGTAGGTACATGCCCATTTGAGGAATATAGGAATTCGAAGTAGACCCAGAAGGGCTTATTTAAAGTAACATTAATATACATTACTTACTTATCCTTAACCAAAGTTATTCCACGCATGGACTAACTTAGTTTCAAACGAGACCCGCACAGGGTTCGAAATACCGACCCTTGCAATGATCCGACTAGATTTTTGGAGACGAATTAGAATCACGTATAATCTAAATGGTGGTGGTATTACAAAATCGTTAAACATGCGGTGAACCAATCCAATCTAAACAAAATTCCTAATGAATTTATAATTATTTTTTACGGGGTTTATCACGAGTTCTTTTTTTATAACACGACTAGCTGACCCCGCGACTTCGTCCGCGTAGAATTTAACTTAACAAAAAAGCCCGCTCCCGCGTTCTGAGCCCACGCGACAGGACCCATTTTATAAAATTTTGTTTTTCAAAATTAAAAGTAGCCTAAGTTACTACTTATAATAACAGCTATCTACCAGTGAAAGTCCCGTCAAAATCGGTCCAGCCGTTTTGGAGATACGCCTTGATTTCATGTGTTTTTTTTACGCGGAACCCTAATTGTTTTTTTTTATTAAAGTAGCCTAAGTTACTCCTTCAAACATCAGCTATCTGCCAGTGAAAGTCCCGTCAAAATCGGTCCAGCAGTTTCGGAGATTACCCGGAACAAACACACAGACAGACAGACGACAGACAAAAAAAATTTAAATCGCGTTTTTTATAGTTGTCGTATGTACTTTCATATGCATTTAGTGAAAATGTGTTTTTTTGATATTACAAACAGACACTCCAATTTTATTTATTTGTATACATGTATACATAAGTCTTTAGTAAGAAACACAGAAGGTACCTAGGCAAACATTGACAGCATAAGTAGGTACATGTTGTAGGTTTTGGATTTGGGGGTTGTTATGTACCTGAGAAAATATTAAAAGTTTGACCGTGATTGCAACTAACACAGTGTTAGGTACAGTCAACATCAAAAGTAGCTTGGGCATATGATAACTATACAAAATATTGTATGATCGTTTACTTTAGAGACCTTCTGGGGTCATACTGTTATGATGTGCTTGTAAGTACGTAATTCTTTTGGACATTTCAGATATGAAACTACTTTTGATTTTAACTGTACACTCGTGGTACATTATTCACAGATCTATGCAACACTTTTTCCAGTTCGACACTCGTTCCAAATCTGAAACTAAATCCAGGACATAGAGTTTATATCCGGTTGAAGGAATGATTATAATATCCTAGAATCATCCACATGGAATTAAATCGAACAGTACCTAATCTGATTCGAGTTCACATCAATCGGGTGACCCAAACACGCCCCGTTACACACGGATCCTCTCTAACCCAAATGTCCTAATCTATTTCTAATGCGAATTGTATGTAACCCTCACACGCCAACGCATTAAATCCTGTGCTATAAATTTTATAAATTTTAATCCGTTTATCGTCCGAACCCATGCTCTTTGTTGGACGATCGGGTTCAGGGGGGAATAGGCGGGATTAGGACGTGAGGGGGGTGATGTTTCAGGGATTTGACCGAGGCTAGACCTGGGCCCTAATCGCGCTAGCTACTCAAATCGTAATCGAAAAGCAAACGCACGCGATTACGTTTCAAACGCTCCGGTTTTGACGATTTGCTGACACCATACCATATCAATGTCAGTAGAAATCGTGAAGCTCGAGTAGAAATCGCGAGCGTTTGCTTTTCTTTTACGATTTGAGTAGCTAGCGTGGTTAAGGCCCAGATCCCGATGCGAGTGTTGTGACGAAACATTGAATGCTTAGTATCATTTGTGAATCATGTGTTCCTGTAGCCAATTGACATCTCATATATGGGCTGGTTCGACTGGGGCAGTACCACCCTCTCACAGAAGACAGGGGTAAAGTAGCTATTACTTATAGTTGCGTTTCGTACGTGAGAGAGGGAGCCGAAGCCAAACTCCCCCTTCAGGTACGCTTCGTGCGTAAAATGCTTTTGGTATTGCAAGCATCTACAGGTTACAGTAAATCCTTACGGTAGATGGACAAATGATAAAAAATGTTAAAATTTGTTAAAAAATTATTACAGTATCATTTAAGCTATAGGTATTCTCATCTGTTATGCAATAAAACAATAGTCATTATACCCATTATAACGAAAACATCAATAAAGGACAGTACACACGTCGAAACCGTCACGCAAGGGAGGCTATAAACATCACTGTTTACGATTATGACCGTACTCGTGGCATATTATGATATTTTCAAGCCTATAAATATTATTCCTGAGCATTATGGTCATGCAAATTTTGAGAATCATAGCCCACTGAACATACCTACAAAAGTTTATATAGTTAAAAGTTTATATAGACGTATGAAAATTCAGTACTTTATAAAAAGACTAGCTGAGCCCGCGACTTCGTCTGCCTGGAATTTTGATCCTTTCTTAGGAGATGTCTACGTCATAGCAGCTTTATGCATGCAAAGTCTCAGCCCGATCGGTTTAAAATAGACAAAGTTTCATACAAACTTCCATCCCCTATTTTATCCCCTTGGGGGTAGAATTAGTCAAAATCCTTTCTTAGCGGATGCCTACGTCATAACATCTACCTGCATGCCAAATTTCAGCCCGATCCGTCTAGTGGTTTGGGCTGTGCGTTGATAGATCACTATGTCTGTCAGTCAGTCAGTCAGTCACCTTTGAGTTATATATTATATATGGATAATCTTTTTAAATACCTAGCCAAACTTATTTATTTACGAAATCAGATTCAAATACATGTACACTTTTAAAGTAATCAAACACACAGACAGACCCTTGGGTGAATATTTTAATTTTCAAATCCATTTACAAAATGACCTTCTAGAGGGTTCGCTCACACCCCTTACTATAAAATACCCAGATGAATATTTTATACGTAGCGTTACAACCGTTTTTATCTATAAAGTTTTTACTGCTGCTGTACTACGTAATCTGTATGAAATTAAACAAAGGATAACGGTAATGTATTACATATTTCAGTAAATTACGGGTTGTTTGATTTGATCATTTGCCGTTAGGTTTTACGTTTAAAATTTTTTTTGAAGCGAAGCTTCTTTACGGACGTTCGGGGCGCTCGCTGCCCGGGCACTAAAACCGTGAAAAGCGTTACGCGTTACGTTATGTTACACTCTGCCTACCCTGTTTCAAAACCCTATGCCCGCCACTTATAATATATCTAATATCTACTGCAAAGCTTCGCTTCTTTCGGGCGTCCCTAGACGGCTTTTTTAGAGTCACTTTATAAATTGTTTTTATTTTTGGAAACAGGTGCAAAAATAGATTATGAATTGCTTTTAAACACAGATTTCAATTGTTAGGATAAAAACAAACAGAAAATGTAGTATTTACATTACTTAAAGGAATACAAAATCTTAATTGTGGTTACATGGCATGACGTAAAGGTTAAGATGCTATCGAACTGTTTTAACGATGAAAAAACAACTTCGGAAAGCTTTCCGAAGTTTCGAGTAGGTAGTAACTTTGTAAACCGCATCGAAATCGACTCTGTGGTTTTCTACATAAGTAGTTAGACGCAAACCAACATTGATGTTGGGTCTTATGATAGACTAGTTTTTTCTCACGACTTCGTCCGCTTGGATCTCGGAAGGAATGAAATATTTACTTCCGTACTTTATTTTACTACTACCAAAATATGTTGTTTTTAACCCCAGCTGTTTACGCTATCCGTTGAAGGTACATCAGGCAGTCAGTCAGTTTCTCATTTTATTATATATATTTACGATATTATTAAATATGCGTGATATGTATTACAGACTGCAGAATACGGGATCTTAAAACTACTTATGAATAAGACTATTTTTTCTAAAGACCAAATATTACCAACCTACTCATCAAGTAAAATTCAAAAGTTAAAGTAACTGTTAAATTGGCTCCTTTCTTCAGAATTTCAGCTGACTTAAACGGTTGCTTTTACTTTAATAGTCCACGAAGAAAGTACCTGTTAAGTCTTTCTATTTTCAATATCAATTTATCGAGGAATATATCAAACGTGGCAAATTAAAATCAACCAGAAAATTATTTATGCCGACGACACAATATTTTTCAGCATTTTATTTCTACTGAACTAAAACCATTCGTGCCGGCGGACGTGACTCCAATAAGCATTAATTGCGTTTCAGTACCTTTCAGGCTCGCTCTACCCATATCGCGTATGGAAAAGATAATATCTCTGATTAATGGTTAGGAATAAATTATTTTTCTCTTATTGTAGAATTATGAATTGCGAAGCTTATTAAATTACTTTTTATGACCAGCTGTAGACACTTAGGTCTAGATTTAGGACTTCATTACATGTTTTTAGAAAAATAGGTTTCACAAATTCTCTGGTTATATGTGGGTTAGTTACCCATGAACAACGAAAAGCGAGACGGAAATGAATCGATAATTTTATTAAATTAGTTGTTTACCGTTCCGCTCTCATTTATTTTCAATTAAAATTACGTTTCCCGATTCAGAATTAACCACAAATTTATAAAATCTCTGCCTGAATGTTGGTAAGCCCATCGGTGACCGAATAGAACGGATCCATTACTAATAAGTACTTATTACCATTTCGTGTCGTAATTAGCCGGTCATGATATAGCTGATATACCAAATTCCTTTATTTATTGTTGAATTCGTCACTCATTAATACTTATTTAGATGATATTACTTACATAATACGAATTTTATTTTAGCAATGCAATTTATTAAACCCATTTCAGCAGATTTCACATAAAAATTCTGGATGAAAATTCCTTGTAGCGAGATAATTGTTTTGGCAAGCAAAATTCAAGTTTCGCCGTGGTAGTCTACGGAGGGTAATAAAGTCGGACAGCTCTGACAAATGTGTTCAGCTCCCTATGCTCGCAATTAATACGTGTCGCGCAAGTTGCGAAAGAAACGCTGAAGGATACAATCCTTCAAGGAAGACTCATGCAAGCGTAACTCAATTTCAAGAAAACAACACTTTAAGGCTGAGAGCGATCTTGGAAATGTAATTCTTACGTCATCCGAGTACTAAATGACATGTCAAATACGCTCAATGCGCTCAAATATAGGTACTCAAGATCGCTCTCAAACATTAGATAGATTTATTAACACGGGCCGAAGATATGGAATGAGATAGGGGCTATTGCAGCACTTTTAAATATGGCATGAGATGGGGACTATTGTAGCACTTTTAAACATAGCATGAAATAGGGACTATTCAGGAGAGCTGCACCTGGACTGCAATTCGATTGCTATTTAAAAAATATAACTAAGTACATTGGAATTAGTTCGTTTGCAGACAGCGTGCAGTCCGCTTGCTGTTGTTCCGGTTGGCAGTTTACAAAGAATCTATACAAATAAATAAAATTGGAGTGTCTGTTTGTAATATCAAAATAACACCTTTTCACTAAGTGCATATCAAAGTACATACGACACCTATAGCAAAAACGTGATTTAATTTTTTTTTGTCTGTCTATCTGTCTGCCTGTGTATTTGTTCCGGGTAATCTCCGAAACGGCTGGACCGATTTTGACAGGACTTTCCCTGGCAGATAGCTGATGTTATAAGGAGTAACTTAGGCTACTTTTATTTTAGAATTTTTTTTTTTTTAAATGGGTCCTGTCGCGCGGGCTCAGAACGCAGGAGTGGGCTTTTTTGTTAAGTTTAATTCCACGCGGTCGAAGTCGCGGGCTCAGCTAGTTTGTAATATTAAGACATTATTATCACAAATTCTATGGCAGTTTCAATGCAATTGGTTGGTAGTTCATTATTGATGTAGATACCTTTACAAAGTATCATACGCGCTTATATTATGCACTATTTAGGAGGACCTATGATTTGATCCACAGTATAAAAGCTGACAAAAGTCACGCGGATAAATCACATGATAGTACCGAATTTCTGGCGACAACTTCCTAAAGTATGGTTATACCTCTTCCTATTTTAACTACAGTTGGGGTAACTATATTTACAGGGTATAGCATCCCCTTTCAGGGTCTATAAGCGCGACTTACGTACGTAGCCTACACTTGTCAAAATAAATAAAAAACTTTTCACATCCCTCGACGCGGCGCGACGGTCCCACAAATCAGCTTTCACAACTTTTTAACAAACAAGAACAAAACATGTGTGGAGTTCGTGCTTTTTAGGAGTTGCTAATAATAATATTATAATGCTCTACGACATGCTAGTACAAAATAATATAAAAGTTTAATGTACCTACGTACGCGGCTATAATTTTCACGGAAGCCGTAAAAAGACCGACCCGACCATAGACATGGCCCGCCATGTTGAAAACATGGCGTGTTTTGGCGGGAAATTCCGACAGCTTATCAATGTCGTGTTCGCTTTGGTAACAGAGGATATCGCGATTGCTTTTAACTCTAGTAAAAAATATTTTTCCAATAAAGGTTTTTAAAAAACTCTTTCATATTTTTTGTAGGAAACCCAAACATGTTGAAACAAAGCAAAGCAAAGAACAAAACAATTAATATAAAACAATACGGCTTTCATTAAACTTTAAGATTGTAAGCCGTTCGCTCACATTAAGCTAACAAAGTTTCCTTATCAGGGACTATTTCCCGTTGCGTGTAATCATAACAGCAGAAACAACGTACCTAAAACATTAAGCGTGTAAACTGTAGGTAGATGATAATCAGCAGAAGGCTTGAGTCACAATTTATTGGGATTCTGTACATACATGAATAATTTCTTTTAACTAAGCTTGAAATTAAAAGGTTTGTGTTACGTATACGAAAGTACTTACCTACGTAAAATCATCCTATGTATAAATATATAGCCTATATCTGGTTATGACCTGATCCCGCCTCGTCTTGAGAGGAGGCCCGTACCCAAGAGTGGGTCATCAAAAAGGCAAATTAATATAATTATTATAGTAGGTGTTGATAAGGTAAACATGCTAATCGGTTATCAACTAGTTAACTCTGTTTCTCGAAAGTAGAGTAGACTTTTTCTTCCTCTGAATTTCACTAGTCTACGTACCTACTATCATCATCATCATCAGCCTATACTTGTCCACTGCTGGACATAGGCCTCCCCTAATGAGCGCCATAGCGCCCTGTCTTCAGCTTGCCGCATCCAGCATCTGCCTGCAGTCTTTCGCAGATCGTCATCCCACTTGGTCGGAGGGCGTACCTACTATATGAATATTGATCCTCTATATCAAAGTTTTGCTGCTATCTATACTAGATATAGAATAAGCCCCGCAAACGTTATTATTCAAATGAGATGTTGGTAATGAATGAAACAGGGCTGACGTTTTACACATATTAATATGACGCGATCAGTGGAGCGACAAATTTATATTTCACCGCAACACATGGCGTTTAGTATTGTAAAGTTGACTTTGAGAACAACGATAAGTATTGTAAATGTAATCAAAATTTATTGGAATAAATATTTAAGTATTTACCTAAAAAGTCTAGTTGGTATCTAAAATAAACCAACAAGCAAAAGATAAGAAAAAAATGTGAGAAAAAAATAAGAATGTGTGCGTACCTACCTAGGTACGTAAATGTTTTTGGATTGTCATACTAATATTATAAAGAGGAAAACTTTGTTTGTTTGATTGTAATGAATAGGCTCCGAAACTACTGAACCGATTTGAAAAATTCTTTCACTGTTGGGAAGCTACACTATCCCCGGGTGACATAGGCTATAATATAATTTCAAAAAATTAGGGATCCTTACTAAAACTCGAATAATGTACCCGTGCGAAGCCGGGGCGGGCCGCTAGTATATTATATAAATTATAATTCATGCTACATTAAATCGTCTACATCGATGCCATAAGATTAAAAAGGTTACCACGATAGCTACAACAAATAGTATCACACTTTTGGTCGTGAGCCTGAAATATTGCAAGTCCTTAGTCGATTGGTAGGTGACAAACCTGACATAAAACAGGAAAGGATGTTTAGAATGATACGTTTATAATCGTAGACGCCAAAAGTCTAGGATAACAAAGAGGGAATCAAATTACTTTCAATCAGTCAAAGAACATTATCTACTAGCTCCAGTGTTTTAGATATTATCAGGGACTTTATTATATTCTACAACTATCTGAAACAATAATAGGTGCTAAACAAAGACAGGTTATGTTTACCCTGAAACTAATAAACAGTGTCGGCGGCCTAGACACCCCGGTAGTTGTGCTTCTTGTTCACGTATTTATCACGAAGTTGTATCAGTAACGGCTCAAATAATGTTCCAAACTTCACTACAGTCTATCAATGTTACTAAATCACCTTCAAAAATAGCTGGTGACGTAAAACTCAATCAAACACGAACCCAAACATGAAATTTACGGCTCAATTTATAACAATTCATGGCCCATTCAGCCACCAATTTTGGACATAAGTTTAGCATTAGACTGGCTGTATGATCATATATCTAGACTCAACCAATTTAGGTGCAGGTTTATGCTGCACAATGACAGCTGTTAGGTCTGCTACACAGGAATATGCTAATGAACAAATCGGCAAATACAGCAGCCGGTTTGCGTCGAGTAATCCAATGGCGGCACAGGGGCACAGACATTCGGATGATATTATATCTCTGTGCACAGGGGTCGGTTTCGGACCGATTTATAAAATTATTTTTGCACGTTTTGACCAGTCTGATTCACCTTAACTATCCTATCATTATGTTTAATACACGCTGAATATAACTCTATTATCTTATCAACTGGAGATTTATCTAAATTAAAATACAAGGTCACTCCTCAGTTATTGTATTCCTTACAGAATGTGATAGGGGGCCTAAATGCAGCTACCTTTTACTCCACCACTTTGCGTTATTAAAATAACCGACCAAGTGCGTGTCGGACCACGCATACTATAGAGTTCTGTAGTCATCACGTAAACAAGGCCATTTTGGAGCCAAAATATTTTATAAACGCGTATTAATTTAAAAAACATACAGGGGGTCAGATTTGTCAAATTTTAGCTCTTCCAAATGAATATATCGAATTTCAAGTGACCCTATATTTTAATTTAAATCTACAATAATTAGTTTTGTATAATAATACCACGTGCTACAGAGTCGTTTTGTATTTCATCCTGTTTATATCAAAATGACTCAGTACGGGATCAGCCAAACCCCAGATCGATAGATATGAGCGTAGTGCATGCCGCGTCACAGTACTAAGGGTAGGTACCGCAATATCTACGTGCAAGGGTCCTCCCCTCGTGACTCATAAAGAGGGTGGCGTTCTCTCCCTCTCACTTTTGAGGGTTTGGTCGATATTGCTCTCTTTTGTTTTCGCACTTTGAACCCACTGCACGCAGTTCGATTTTGTGTTAGTGCGTTTACTCAATTGTAGTTTATTGTTTTCGGATCAAATAATTATCTTTATTCTTCTCTATATATAATATATTTCTTTAATTAACTATGATTGACTTTTTATGAATTATAAGACAGCAGTGTGATACTAGATTAGCTACATAAGTATGATTCATGGCTTGTGGTTCACCCGGATCTGTACTCCTCACAATCCTAATTTTCACCCAGTCGCTATAAGTGAAGACTTGTAATTAGCTTTCCTATCGCTAAGTTATTGTTTGTCTGTTCAGTGTACTTAGCTCTAAGTCTTCCATGTACCAAATTTAATAAATAAATATATACAATTACGGTGTGCGTGTCTTCGTAATGCTTCTCCTATATATTGATTACAATTTTTTTGTACTTATAAGTCAATCTGGGTGGCTCATAGCATAGATGGACCCGGTAGATGGGATCGGATGGGTTGCTTAGATACATAAAAAATATACATTTATACATGCATAGACTGCTAAAACATAACCCTTCCTTATGGCTTTGCCGTTGGTGGGTAAAAAACAAGCGTAATATCTACCGAATAGAAAGTGCAGGGGCTAGTACCATGGTACTGGGCATGCATTTTGTTTTTATCAATACCCCTCAACTTTAGGGGTTTCTGGGTCATTGAACTATGGGGTGCTTGCAAACCAATAATTTCCTGTAAATTGTATGTCATTATAGAGATCATAGAGTTAAAATTGGTATAGACCAAACGACAAAAAAGGTAAAGATATAACAAGAGCGTTCCTTCTATTTTTCTTTAAATCTCTGCAAACAGAGATCGCACAACCAAAGAATGATCTCTACTGACCCAAACAATATTAGATACAGTGCAGATAGAATGAGAAGTCACCCGTTTGGTCTAAGCCTACCTTTAGGCTTAAAGATTATCTTGATGAATTATATAAGGAACTAAGCACCATTGTTGATCATATTATGTACTAGCTGAGCCCGCGACTTCGTCCGCGTGGAATTGAACTTAAGAAAAAGCCCGCTCCCGCGTCCTGAGCCAGCGCGACAAGACCGTTTTTTTTTTGTTTTTCTAACACAAACTTATTGCCTAAGTTACTGCTTATAACATCAGCTATCTGCCAGCGAAAGTCCCGTCAAAATCGGTCCAGCCGTTTCGGAGATTACCCGGAACAAACATACAGACAGACAAACCATTTTTAAATCGCGTTTTGGCTATAGGTGTCGTTTGTACTTTGATTTGCATTTAGTAAAAATGTATTTTGATATTACAAACAGACACTCAAATTTTATTTATTTGTATAGATGTATAGATATAGGTAACCAATTGTAAATCCAAGTGTTTGTGAGTAACTAAATATATATAACTCAAAGGTGACTGACTGACATAGTGATCTATCAACGCACAGCCCAAACCACTGGACGGATCGGGCTGAAATTTGGCATGCAGGGAGATGTTATGACGTAGGCATCTGCTAAGAAAGGATTTTGATTAATTCTACCCCCAAGGGGATAAAATAGGGGATGAATAATCCCGAAATTTTTGTTAAGTTAAATTACACACGGACGAAGTCGGGGGCGCAGCTAGTCTATAATAAATGGACACCATCGTCATAGCATACGCTGCATTTATTAACAGCAACCGCAATCACGATTTTATATGATGTTGTCCAGTGTCGGCAACAAAAGTATCTATGTTTGCGCAGCGCCTAAGAAAACTCGGCTACCTGGATAATATTAATTAATAATTGAAATAAAACTATTTTTACGGATTATATCGCGTAAAAATAGTTTTATTTCAATGTGTAGTATTCGCGTAAATATAAGAAAACAATATAAATAAATAAATTTCGCCAGACGAACACACCAACTGTATGGTCCCAAACTAAGCAACGCTATGTACTATGGGTACCGTACAATGCACTGGGGGCGATCCCAATGACACCCAGACCTGGGCAAATTACGAAAAGGCCATTTCCGAAATTTGACCCGGCGGGATTCAAACCCGCAACCAACATGTGCAGTGAGCCGAGTGGCCTACGCTCGAACCACTGCGCCAAGCGACCGTCAATACTTTACTTTCCAACTAGCTGAGCCCGCGACTTCGTCCGTGTGGAATTTAACTTAACAAAAAAGCCCGCTCCCGCGTTCTGAGCCCGCGCGACGGAACCCATTTTTTTTTTTCTAATAGAAGTAGCCTAAGTTACTCCTTATAATATCAGCTATCTGCCAGTGAAAGTCTCGTCAAAATCGGTCCAGCCGTTTCGGAGATTACCCGGAACAAACATACAGACAGACAAACAATTTTTTTTTAAATCGCGTTTTTGCTATTGGTGTCGCCTGTACTTTCATATGCATTTAGTGAAAAGGTGTTATTTTGATATTACAAACAGACACTCCAATTTTATTTATTTGTATAGTTTTTCGATTAATAAAACCTTTAAAATTTACAAGGATATATATTTTCTAAACAACAAATCAACCAGTACATAAGAAGCAACACATTAAAGCCCTGTAGGCCTCCGTGCAGATAATGCAAGGACTCCAAACCGCTACAGCCAACAAGAACAGAAGTATATCAGTAAATTGCCTCCATATATTCAAAAAATTAACACAGTGCGGATAAAACCAAGGACAACAGAGGTGCACAGATAGATGAGGTTTCTTTCTTGAAGATAAAAAATATGGATTACACTGAAAATCTATCTTCAATCGTTTATTGTTCACACTTTTTCGCAATGTATTCTTTGGATTTTTATCAGTCATCTTATAGTTAGTTACGGGTTGCTGTTCGAGTGTTTCCGAAATCGTTCTAACACTAGTTTCTTTCAGTCTCACTTGGACCCGTTTTAACGTGGATATACCGGGACCATCATCAGCCGTAGATTTTACTTTAGTCCAAGCACGACTTGGATCTGTTACAGTCGATTTTATGTTCTTACACGTAAATTTGGAATCGATAGCTACTTTGCCGGCAGACCTCTCAGTGTCACCCGCACTAACACATCCAACATTTGCAATATCTAAAATAGATTCTGTAATAAGCACGATATCACCTGTTTTTTTATATTTCTTAACATCGTTTAACATTTTTTTATCTAATAGTGAACGCTTTTTTTCGCCATTCGCATCTTCCTTTTTGTATCCTTGTTTCGGTACGTTTTCTGTTACCAGATTTATATTCTCATTAGATATTAGCTTTTCAATTTCACATAACTTGTGCTTGTTAGCCAATTCACCATTTATCTTACCTTTATCTTTTTCAGCTTCACAAATTTTACTTGCACAATTGCACGGATTAGAAGATTTTGCTTTAAGCTGTCTATTAAATCCCCTTTTCAGTTTCTTAGCCTCTATTGAACATTCAGGGCTTGCACAGACACATATTTTACCAGAATATTTAATTACGTCAATTTCCGATTTTTCTTTTGATTTAATGCAACGACAATGACCAACGCACCCGCAAGCTGGTTTCAATTTAGGGCACGCACATTTACAAATACAGGAACAAGATTTATTTTTATTCAGATCCTTATCAGACTGGTTTTGTAAATTAGGATCATGGAATATTGTAATGCTATTTGATTTATCCGAGATTTTAATGTCTTGTTTTGGAATATCTCCCTTTATATTTTTATTACATAAAAATGAATAATACACCAATTTTGTGGGCACCTTTGATTCCATATTATTTGCTTGCCAACGTGGGCAATTTATTTGCTTCGCGTTTTGAATGAGACCGTTATCTCCTACTTGGAATTTAGAAAAAATCCTTTTCCTGACGTCTTCTTTTTTAATATCACTTATTTCCGTTACTTTATTTTTTTTTGTTTTCTTAGGAGATGTATTAGTATCATTCACTTTAGAATGGCATTCACTTTTGGATGGTATGAATAAATATTTTTTTAAGGGAACTCCTGGATTACCTTTAGGATTACTGTCGGCACAACATTGATATCTGGATAATTTGTTTCTACGTTTTGTAAATATGTGTAAACAACGGCATACGAATTCTTTTATGGGGGATTTTTGGACCTTTGTTTGTATTCTTTCGTCTATGATGTCACATTCCAATTTTTTTATAGTCAAGCTGTTGGCATCTTCCAACTTGGGCTTTTTCGAAACTTTTTTACTATTTTTAATAACTTGCGTTAGATCTTGACCAAGATACTTTATTTGAGTACCTCTTTTATCTGAACTAATATTGTTAGGAATTACGGAATGACAGATTTTTGTATTAAATTTCCCGGAACAATATGGCAGTATAGTTTTAATTTCTATGTCTTTAGTTTTTGATTTTATAATTTTAGGATCTATTAAAGCTTGGCAAAGTTGATTTATACGCTTCCATAAACTTACTTTATCCTGAAGTTTTTTTGATTTCATAACTTTAGGATCACAATGTTGCCAATGCTGACATATACTTTTTTTCAAATTCACTTCATTCTGTTGGTTTGTAATTATTTGATGCGTTTGACACTGTACCCAATAATTTTGTGGTAAATATGGTACTCTCGTTCTAATGTTCTCTGCACGTCCTACGGTAACAGTTCTGTGATGTGGTTTATTGATTGTTGCTGTACTAGTACATCGTTTTAATCGTATACCTGCTCCGGATGATTTACTTTCTGTTTTCGGACATTCCGACTGTGAGTGACTACTAAATAATTCATCACGTTTACCACATTGTTTTTCGCATGGATCTTTTTGAACTGCACATGGTTCTTTACATTTTCTTTCGCATTTAATTTTTTCAGGCCCCTGGCCTTTTGGTTGTTTACAAAATTCTATACTGAAACTACAGTTAGAGGAAAATTTAGCAAAGTATCGGTTAGTTTGATCATTATCAGCGATTATTGGTTGAGGTGCAAGCACCTCTTTGCACGGTGCTTTGAGTGCCTTAGCTTTAGTTTGTTTATCTAGTTTACAGGGTCCCTTTGCATTACTTTGCAGTTTTTTAGTCTTACCCAATGCTTTGGTAGTTTGGGATTTACGTGTAACACAAACCCCAGGGTCACACGGTTTTAAATCCATTTGTCTTACAGGAGAAACATACTTTTTATTTGTGCATGTAGTTTTATCAGCGGCGATTTTCAATTTTTGTTGTTTATTAGTTGTTTGAAGTGCAAGTGTACAATAACATCGTTTTAACCTTGGTGCCATGCTAGATCCTTTAGACAATGTGGTTGCACTCACTGTCTGAGATTTCGTATAGCATTTTTTCCCCGAACATCCAGTGCCTTTTGATTTTACATCACTGCAATTTGTAGAATTACTAGTCAATGATTGGTTGCACTGAGGACTTTGGCTCGGTGAACCGTTGGTATCTTTGAAAAATTCTATATTAAAGCTAAAATTAGAACTTATTCGCAAACCTTCTCGATTATCTGGCGGTGGACATAGACAAGTGTTACGTTTATTAACTTTTTTTTCTTTAGCCACTTTTACCTTTTGATGTTCAGTTTTCTTTGACTTATTTTTTTTTTCTCGACAAGTTGCAGTTCCTGAGTTCCTCTGTTTTTTTTTTATTGATTTCAAACATTCATGCGGTTCACATAGATACGGGTCCAGATTATGAGTTACTTTTTTAGTTTTAGTACCCACTTCTTTACCAGCTACAGAAATTTCAGGTTTATTTTTGATTGGAGTAGTACCAATGTCACGTGAAATATTGGTTTTCTTTATAGCCTTTGTTTGCTGTTTTCCAATTTTCTGTAATTTCAAGGTGCAGAAACATCTTTTTGATGCAGGCTTAACACATGATCCTTTGGATTCCATTTTCAGTTGATATTGTGCTTGATTATGACGTAATTCAGCTCCACAATGTGTTGACTCACTTTGTGCTTTTTTTTGTTTTGTTTTGATTGATCTATGATTTGCTAAATTTGGACATTTTACCTGACTATATGGGCTTTCTTTGTAAAACTCGATGTTAAAACTAAAATTAGAACCAATGCGTAGACCTTGCAGTGGTGGACTGGTGCTTTCGGTTGATTCCTGTCGCTGTTTGTGTGCTCCAACAGTAGAGTTACAATCGCCTTGACCGGTTTTCGTTTTGTCTTTATGTGTAGCTTGGCTTTTTCTGTGATGAGATTTTGATGATTCAGATACAGAATGGCATGTATGTCCCTTAGTACCACACTGTTTAGATTGAAACTTCCTCTTTTTAATTAGTTTTGCACATGCAACAGGATTACATACGCCTGGAACACATACGCCCGGTTCACATTCATAGGGTTCAAGTTTTCTCCCTTGAAATTGAGCTTTCTTAGTTCGAGTACCCTTATCAACAGCACCTATTTTCGGTTTATCTCTTTTCTTCGTTTTAGTCGCTATAGCTTTGTGTTCAACAGGTTTTTTAACATTTTTGGGCGTCTGCAATTGTAAAGTACAAAAACACTTTTTTAAAAATGGGGTTACTCCAGTTTTTGTAGATCGCATTCTGCTTGATGAAACTTGCGTATCGATATCACAAGTTCTAGCCTTCGGACATGAATATTGACATTTTACACAGCGTGTGGATTTTTTTGGAGATTTCACAGATGCACAAGTTTCTAGTTGAGGTTCTATGGTAGAACCAGGACTAGTGTTTTTAAACAATTCTATGTTAAAACTAAAATTAGAACTTATCCGCAATCCCTGACTCGGTGACTCTATTGAAGTTTCTGCAGGCTCAGGTTTTATGTCATTTGTAACTGGTTTAACATGTTTTTTTTGTGATTGTACGTATTTTCCTTTGGTTTTGATATTTCGTTTAGTCGGCGTACATGAACTGTGTGTAATATTGGATCTTATTGAACTCGTTCCTTTATTCATTTTTGTTTTCTTTGGTTTTAGGGGCTTTGTATTTTGGCAAGCGTCCATGGCTACTGGCACAATTCTTGTATTAATCGGTGTTGATGTGCCTCGATTCACACATATATCTTGTGTTTGTTGTTTTTGTCTGCCTTTTTTCTGTAATTTCAATGTACAAAAACACCTTTTTAAAATGACCGATTGTGATTCCATGTCATGGCATTGAGGCTTCGTGCATCCAGTACCTTCAATCTTATTTTTTTTGTCGCTTGTTTGACAAGATCTTGGTGATGTACATTTTTGAGTCGTACTAGGACTCGAACTTTTTGAAAATTCGATGTCAAAATTATATGACGAACTGAGACGTATGCCCTGTTTACACGGTGAAGAATCGTGTGCTTTCGCACCTATTTGAATAGAGCTCGAGCATGATTTCAATGTTGTATTTGTTTCAGAGGATTTAGAAGCTTTTTTCCTTAATCGTTTCATAATTAATTTTTGACACTCCTTAGGATCACATTCGTACGGTACGCCAACTTCTGCATCACATTTTTTTTTACACATTTGACCTCTGTTTGCGACTTGAATGTTCATTGCACAATAGCATCTTCTCAAAAGCGGTCTTAGACCCGTAAGTCCCGGCGGAGTACATTTTGAACAATCATGGTCTTTCCTACGGCTCAATGAATTATAATATGAATCGACGTCATTTCCCTTCATCAGATATATATTTTCAAGACCATTTAGTTCAAAACTTAGTTTAGATTCAAAACTTAAAATATTTTGAGATGATAAATAAGTAGCGGCGTCTGAATCAAGTCTCAAGAATTTAATCTCGCTTTTTCGAAAATATGACTGCATTGTTTTTGACTTGAATTCTATAGTGGAGATAGAAAATATTTTCGATGAAGAATTGTCGTTTAAATGACACCATTCGTTTGCGAGATTTTGTGCTTTTGTTGTGTGATTCGTATTCGAAAAGAGCAGATTTTTATTTTGTATTGTAATTTCGGGTGTTGTGACATTATAATTAAGATAAGATTCGCCCTTCGCGCAGGTACACATTGTTTTGTTTTTTTGCGTATTATTCTTAAAAAATTGTAAAGTACAAAAACATCTCTTTAGCTTAGGTGTGACACTGAATGTTTTATCGCACGTTTTTATTTTTGCCCGCGATTTTCTGGATATTCGTTTATTTTCTGTCGCCGTACTTTTATCTTGTAGATAAGGTTTGAGTCTGTGCTTTTCTTTAGGAATATCAACCGTAGAATTTTTTTTTCGTTCTTCTGCAATCAGAAGTTTTAAAGAACATTCTTTGGTACAGCACTTGTTATTTTCCAAATTAAGATACGTGGTATCTTTATTTATGGGTGTATTTGTATCAACACAAACAGTGTGATCGTTAATAGGTTTTTTTCCTTTTTTATGGAGTTTCAACGTGCAAGAGCAACGCTTCTTTGCTGGACAGAATAACAGGCAGTTTTCTTCTTTTTCTATTTTAACCATCTCAAACTTATACTTTTGTTCCGGATTTTCACGCAAAATGTTGTTCATTGACATTTTGTCTTTATGAGTCTTAATTTCATCTCGACGCTCAAAAGGCAAATTATGATGAGAGGAACATTTTTCGTCCGATTGTTTTTTGTCAAAATATTGACCGAAACTGGTGCCTAACTCGGTCTGAAAAGGGTAATTATCACATAATGATTCTGCTTTTATTGGTGGTACAGATCTTACATATGCTTCACTTTTATGTGATTTCAAAACCGAAATTTTAGGTGATGAGAGAGGTCTGATCTTTATAGCGGATTCAGATCTGTTCACGCATTTACTGTCACATATTTTGTCGGATTCTGTTTTGTGCAATAATTCGTAACTTTTTGTGTCAAATCCATGTAAATATCTTACGGAAACACTCCGTACCACTATTGGTATCGTTATTTGTTTGGTTTTCTTATTTTCATTTCTAATTAGTTTTAATTTACAAAGGCATCTACGCAATTTGTGATTTAACACAGTTCGCTTTGAGCTTGGTGTTGAACTACTCACTTGCGATAAGTGATACCGAATAAGCTTTTCTGTATATGTACCTCTGTGGACTCCCATTGACCTGCTTTTCACTGACTTAGTGGTATGAACCGATACTTGATAATTTTTATCAATGGCAATTTTAGTTAGATTATTTGGTTGAATGTCGAAACTAGAACTCAGATTCGGTACTAGATCTCTATCGACTTTGGTAATCGTTTTAACTTGGTTAATAGCATGTGCAGTTTTAATTTCATTAGCAGATTTATCAGAGTCAACAGTGGTGTTTCGATTATTAATTACAGAGTATTGTTTTAAATGTTTAATGGATGATATGTTAGGCTCAGAAGATGTGCGCACACTACATGAATGCTTAGACAAAGATGGTTCTTGTGTAGCAACATCTTTCTTAGACATGCATTTTAAAGGTTTTAATTTCAAAGTGCACATACATGGGTTATGTATGGGAGGAGTCGAATTTTGTTTATGGCATTCAGGATTTCTTATTAAAGATTGGTTATTTTTAATTGTTGAATTGGCAAACTGTAGGTTTGTTCTCGATTGAGTAAATGGATGTGGTTTTTCTCTTTTGGTAGGATTTCTGCATCTTCTGGTAACAATCCCATACTTTTGATTAATACTCAGCTTGGCATCGCAATTTGATATCGCTTCTATGCTAACATTATGAGCGTTTAATAGGCCCTGATGAAAGTTATTGGTGTAATATGAATGTTTCATTTTCGTCTCATCCTTTTCCAACTTAAAGCACTCTTTAGTAAGGTCAAATTGGCTACGGTTGTACTCAGTTCTATTCTGTAGATTTTTATTGTAATGTTTATTTGGGGATAATCTAGGTTTAATATCTTTATCCAAAAGTTTCACAGCCTTCCTATTATCTAAAGTCTCTAATATATCTAAGCACCTCCTATGGGATTTAGATTGTGACAATTTTGCCATATGCTCCATGACCTTTCCCTCTGTATTTATTGTAAGAACATCGGATCCCTTTTGTATATGATGCGATTTACTATTCGATTGTATTTTGTGTTCAGCAATAGGGAAAAACCCAAGAAACGACGGCTCGGTTATTGATAATTTCTGCACTGGCTGATTTTCTTTCAGCAATAACTTAGATTTTTTCAATTCTTCATGTTTACACGTACAAGTACAAGGTTCTGATTTAATATTTTTCGTTTCTAATCTAGAATTCTTTTTAGATACATCATTTGAAATGTAGCTAGAATTAGAAGTCGTACATCCACAGGTGTAAGTACATTTTTGTCTCCGACATTTTTTCTCATTTTCACAGCAACGATCCCTGGCGTTACAGCTGCAGCAGCTGCAACATTGACTCAGCTTTTTAGTTCCTAAAACAATACCTTTATCCACTAAATTTCTCATTGAAAAAATGTCACTGCTTTTCTTAGTTTCTTCGAGTTCTTTTCCCATGGCAGAATCAAATTTGATCGGCTTTAAGACAACTTTTTTAGTAACAGAAATGCTGCTTTCAGACAGTAACTGATTTCGAAAGTCCTCATAAATGGCTCTGGTTTTGATCAAATTATCCATCAGCTTTACTTCTCTCGATGGTATAAAGTTCTCACGAAATAATCTGTCAATTCTCGACCGTTGTGCCATTAATCGCTGGAGATAAAAGCGATCGGATCTACTTATGTAAAAACATGAAGTGCGAGAAGTATTATCACTTGTAGCGGTATCGTGGAACGGATTCATTGTGTTGCTTTCTCACGTACCGGCGGTCCCAAGGACATTTACACAAATAAAATATTTAGATTCTTCATCCACGATTACAACTTCACATTTACAAGTACATGATTTACCTGGAAGAAATGGTGAAGTTACTCCCTATAAATAAATCAAGCTAGGTGGGTAGATATCATTGATAACACTCGTCATCAACAATTCAGGGATATGAATAGGCTACGATAAATTATATTTCCAACACTGGTTGTAAATGGAAAGACTTAAAATAGGTTTGAAACGCACTCTACAACTTCTCTTATTGCGGATCCCAATAGATTTAGCTATATCCCGAGACTCGTGGGTCTCGGGGTATAGCTAACCTCGGCGTCCTGGTGGGATCCCACGGTAGATCTCAGCTTATTAGAATAACAGTGGTGTTATTATGTGGAGTTTCCTCTTTGATTTGTTACTCGACATTATTTGGATAGGCATTGATCTCACCGAGATAGACGTGGTCGCGGTGGCAAACGGCGGCGATCAACGGACCGACGACGGCGGTCAGTTGATGATATAGAAATAATACTGTACTTTGTTGGAAAGAGAAATTTGAACAAGCATAGCCACGCGGATAGCCTCGCAAGTCCACTGCCGAGATCTCGTCTGCCTGCGGAATGACGTACCTACGTCGTAGAGGTTCATTTACGTACGTAGGTAAAAAGTAATCCTCACCAAAAGACAAAACTGTTCGCACCAACCAAAACTCACGATTTACGAGGACGTTTTGATGGTTAACGATCCTACGTCAGAACATCTTCGCTTAGCTTCTTTCTTTACATCACGGTAACGCGTCTAACCGACAATTACCTATCAACTACCCACATTTATATAAGAGCACAATTTAAAAGACAAAAAAAATATAGATGATTACCGCATCTTTAAAAAATATGACAAGTGAAGTCTAAATTTGACGGACGCATATTTTTTTAAAATAAATTGAATTAACACCAGTCAGTGTCATCATATTAAAAGCGGTTAAGGAATCAAGGTCTGAGTACCTTTTCATACATTTGTTTTTATACTTTTAGGGTTCTATAGCTTTGATAAATAAATTCTGTAGTTACTTACTAACCTCCTATAAATAGCAGTCAGTAAGTAATTATTAAAACATACCTACTTGCCTTACAAAATACCTACCTATAGGAATATAGCCAGCCCACCTACAACTTAACAGCACTATAAAAACTTGCAGTTGCAACTTGCCGGTAAAGGTACTCGAAATATGCCTTACTCTTAATCAAAAACTTATAGGAAAGTACTTACAATGATACAAATCTATGCATCAAGATAGAAATTCTTCATCAGAGGTTAGTGACTTGCGAGACACCTGCGTGACAGGTTGCAGCAAAGGCAACGGACAAACTTACCTCTTAAGTTCTAGAAGTACATTCCAGAAGTTTGTTTGGTCCAAGAATCCTTAACACACACAAGATACACAACACTATCATTCACCACTAATCCACACTTTAAGTAGGTAAGTGACAAATAAGTTATTCCGCGAGTTTCGAACGCGCGCTATACGCAATACAACTGGCACACTCGAGTAGCAAAAGCAAACTAAACTAGAAGTGTGCGAGCGTAGCGAACGCACGACAAACTTGCCCACGGACCCCAAAAAAACAACTTTTCACCTTATACGATACAGCGCCCTCTTCCGATTATATCGACTATCATATTAATCACTTTATTGTCCGCTAGATGCTGTTGTACAACCAACACTTATATTACAGATTCTAGATGAAATCGATAGATGGCGTCAATGTACCATATAAACAAAAATAATTTGTTGGTCTAATAGGAAATAAATAAACAAAATATTATTAGTATTATATTATTTCTCTATATATAAGGCTCTATATATAAGGAACTCCAGAAAATCAAATACCCCTCACAACCGGTTAAGCGCAAATGTCATACCCAGAACACCAAAGAGGAATAGCAAATACCAACCGACAACCCACTGGACTATCATATAGAGACATATCCCAATCCAACAAACTATCGCACCAACCTGCAAGTAAAGCAAGCCCAAATGAATCCCCACCATCTAGTAATAGCGATATGAAAGAACTTATGAACTCTATGAAACGAACGCAACAATTAACATCAGTTACAAACCTTTTAATAGAAGTCATGACCAAATTTACAAATTCCGTTCATTAAAAATAGCTCTTTGGAACGCCAATGGGCTGTCACACCACATCCTAGAAGTTAGGATGTTCTTAATAGTAAACAAAATCGATATCCTACTGCTATCCGAAACACATTTTACGAAAAAACATCACATTAAAATACCAAATTATACATTCTACCAAACAATGCATAAACAATATTATTTCTACCTAACTACTACATAAAATGTATATATTTGCATAAAATAAATATAATAGTGTACTAGGAGGAATCTCAATAGGTTTTAATAAACCTACCCATACTGAAACAAAATACAGTGCAACCTCGATATAACAAATCGGAGGGGAACAAGAAAATATTCGTAATATCAAGTAATTCGTTGAACTGAGGTTTGTTATGTTGAGGTTAGATTGGTCTAAAATTCGTTATAAAGAGGTAAAATAATAGTTTTGCTCTGCCAGTTTGTCTTTCCAATCATCACATACTTGTTCATTAACACTACCACTTTCACCGCATATTTTTCGAAAAACAAACTCATTTCGTTTTTTGAAATTTTGAAGCCACCCGTTGCTAGCACGGAACCCTTCATGTCCCAATTCTACTGCAAACCGCTGAGCCTTTTCCTGAAGAATAGGGCCTCCGATTGGGATTTTTTTGTCTCGGCACTGTTTTAACCACTTTAACACACATTCCTCTACGTCCTTGAACTCGCATGATTTTAATCTTTTACTGTTTACATTCACACCACTTTCTTCTGAAAACTTATCTTTAAATTTTAAAATTGTAGCCAATGTACTTGCGGGAATCCCGAACTTATTAGCTATGTCTAATTTTTTCGTCATGGGATTTTGGTCAACATAATTAATGATGTTTCGCTTTTCTGCGACCGATAAGTAACACCTTTTACGTTTCTGAGCCATTTTAACTTAAATCTTTAACAATAGTGACGAGCAGAGGTGTTTACATTACTTTCCATCAAAACAACAATGATTACTTTACAAACAAAAGCGTGTCGAAACATGTCGAGACATGAATCACATTATAAGATTAAGAGTTATATTATTGGTGGAAACTTTATATAAAGGTTTTGGGTTGGCAAAATTCGTTAATTAGAGGTATGAATACTTTTTCTTGATAGTTGAAAATTCGTTATTAAGAGGTTGTACGCAAAGAATGTTCGCAATGTAAAGGTATATTTTATATTGACTCTTATGGACAATTCAAGGGGATTACGAAGAATTTGTTAAATCGAAGAAGTCGTTATATTGAGGTACGTTATATTAAGGTTGCACTGTACTTATAATAATTCGTCATATAATTTATTTATAAAATAACAATCTTATCAATTATGTGTGCATTGCTTATGCATACTAAATATTAATAGCTAAAAGTAGTCATTGTAATCATGAACCATCATCTTCAGATTCTGTGTCAGTCTCGCTCGGAGGCCACATCTGCCTATCATCTTTTTCATTCTGGGCTGACTCCAAGAACTTGTCTTGAGCTTCCAACACACTCTTACTGTCCGTACAAACAGCATACAACTCCAAAACTTCAGAATTCAGTTCTAAAAATGAATGGCCCCATGAGAATTTTGATAAATAAAACTGTGCTTCTTTCTTGTGTCCAGTGATAACCATAGCTGCTGCCAACGCCTCAACACAACTCAGCTGATACGGTTTTCCATAGTTTATAGGATTTGCCGCGACCAAAAATGGTAGTAACCTAGGATGATTTGATTTCATTCTGCCAAATGGTGTTTCATCTATTTTGGCCCAAGAGCAGTCTATCACAGCCAAGCCGAACTTTTCTATGATGTCTTTGTCGTTAGGACTGACACACTGAGTACCAACGGGCGATAGCACTAACCCCTGGAATCGTTGACCGAGCTTGAGATTCTTGATGAGGTTATGACGCAAAAGTTTTCTTCCCGAACATTTTTTAGGGTCGCAGTGATTTAAATCCCACATACTGACTGGAAAGGCGGCTTCAATGCCCTCACTGTCCGAACCACTACCGTCACTCTCGTCTGAAGACTGCTGGATACTCAATTCATTTAGTCTCTCCGCGTAATCGCGTTTCACATGATGATTTGAGCGTTTCCCGTGGACACCGCCTCGCTTACCTGGTGCCATTGTTATTTTCAAATAGAATTTAACCACTTTTGTTGTTAATTACACCTAACGTAGTATTATTTATAAGTATGTGCACTTAACGAAAGCTCTTGTTTTGTAATTTATTCTAAACTTTTTGTTGTTGATAATGAAATTGACAGATGGTGACAGACAACGGGTGCGTTCCAGTTAACGTTCACAACGATCACGCTCACGACCGCAGTTTTTCCCGTTCCACTTGCTTGTGAGCGTTAGTGTCGTAAACTCAAGTGGAATGGATTATAGAGCGTTTTGAGCGTGGAGGTAAATTATACAAACAGCAAGATAGTAAAAAGAAAGCAAAAGATTTAAGAGGTTAGGTTATAGGTTATATAATCTATAAGCCCTGAAAATAAACTTAAATAATTAATGTTTAAATCGATTTATATTGAAAAAAATATAATTGATTTTGTTATATTTAACATAAGTGGTGTATTTAATTTAATTAATTTAGGTTCAAATGTAATTTAAATATTTTTAACATTCACTTCTACTAAAATATCTCTTTCCGCATGAAATAACGTAAGTTTCACGGTCGCCATCTTTGATGCTTTGAGTTTTGAAAATCCGTCGTGAGCTTCGCGTGAGCGTAAGTCATGAGTGACGTTTTCGCCGCGACCACAAAGACCGCGGTCGTTATGTGGAACGGCCAAAGGAGCATTTTTATAGTTGTGGACGCTAAGTGGGACGCACCCGAGAAGATAACAGAAAGACAGCGTATAAACAGTGACAGCTGCATTCGATCCATGACGGCTACGTTTCACTTGGCGTTCCACTTGGCCTCGATCTATTGGCGCGCTCGCTATGCTCAGGCGCCAAACCACGTCTCGGGCCAAAATAAGTCTTTCACCCGAGGTAAACACTGTGCTTTTCATTACGAACACAAGGAAAGTAAAAATAAAAAAACAGGAATTGGCTAAAGAAATAATACAAGGAAGTATGAACAATACTCTACAACTCGAAAAAAAAAGGATCGGATTGCCGCCTATTTTGTTTTTTTTTCGTTCGGCCAACTTCATTATTTAGCAATTATTTTTCATTTTCATCTTTTAATATTTTGCCCAGATCTATGTTATTTTAAAGAAATTGTTGAAACTAAATTATAATTAAGTCATTTATAAATATATATTCTTTAATTAATACTTAACTTTATGTTATTTCAATTTAACATCGCGCTGTAATTAAGTGACTGTAGAAAAAGTTGGAACTTGGTTCCATAGAAATGTGAAAATGGAACTAGTTATTTTTTAATAATTTGACAGCTGTCAGTTGAAAGCGATTCTCCCTAGGGCGGAAAAGTATTACTTTCAACCCGCTCCTCAGGCAACTTCAGACCTACTTTCCGAGTATGAGTAATTAAAAATACATTTTAATTACATTTGGACGTAAATTAATGAAATACAGAACTAATATTAAATATAGAAAAATAAAAAATATATTTTTTCAATATGTATCGATTTAAACAATAATTGTTTTAGTTTATTTTCAAGGCTTATAGATTATAACCTAATCTCTTAAATCTTTTGCTTTCTTTTTACTAACTCGCTGTTTGTATTATTTACCTCTACGCTCAAAACGCTCTATAATCCATTCCACTTGAGTTTACGACAGTAACGCTCACAAGCAAGTGGAACGGGAAATACTGCGATCGTGAGCGTGATCGTTGTGAACGCCAACTGGAACGCACCCGACATAACGTTTCGTTTCATCGTTTTATTTTTACAAACACGCACACGTTTGAAAAAAAAATTGATTACGCTTCTACATGTTTGTTATAGATTTTAGGGTGGTTTGAGGCATGAACTTAGTACTTTATAATTCCATAGTTTCAGATGCCTACAATAAAACATATTACTCTTGTGATTATTCTGCATTCTGCGCATGTTGGTAATAGGTTTATCAAACTATTTCAATATTTGTCTATTAATCAACCAACCGGAAGTCAAGAAACCGGAAACAGATGGAAAAGGATTTATGATTTATTTAGTTTATTATTGTCAGTCACGGATCTATCAAAATAAAAGGTTGGACCTGGATTTATTAATAATCGGTTAAAATAATTTATTCAAAATTGATTTTACACGTGGAAGAATGAGCAGTGCCTCAATGGCGGGTAAGTTTAAATTTTTTGTGTTTGCAATATTTTGTAAGCACAATCAGGAAGCTTAGCTTTCGGTCAAAATTTTACCTGATGATATAGGTACCTACCTATTAATCTATATCTGATGATAAACATCAGTCTTGAATAATACAAATCTGCGTGCCCAGGTTGCGGGCGCGCTTTTGCGCTTTGTTTCGGTGCGATGGCAGCACTTGAGGCATTAGGGCCGAAGAGTACCTAGGTATTACTTTTAAATAGACGGGGGGTTAGCGCTAAATCGAGTTAGCCGACGGCTGCAGCGAAGTTTTCGCTTGAAACCCCTCGTGACCACCACTGGTACGAGCGGCTTCCAGCCACCTCAGGGATCCTGAAGCGAAGCTGTGCAGGTTAGGTAGGTACCTAGGTACTTACTGAGCATACCTACCTATTCTTGGTTGATCATGATAGAAATGTACCTTCGGCCTACGTAGGTAAGGACTTGGTAATCTGGCCCGCCCACCATATGAACATAGTGGCCATGCGGTACCTAACCTAGTAAGTATACTTACCTAAGTAGGTAAGTATACTACCGTCAGTCTCAATGACACTAGCTAAACAACGTATAGGTACTTAAATATGCATGAATAGATACGTCGATATCCTTGAAAACATAATTGCCGATACCGGCCAGACAAAGCACAATACCGCAGTATAAGTAATGCCGATCGATAGAATACCTATAGGTACTGCTATAATCATCAACCTATAATAGGTAAGTACATAGGTACCTAAGCTATCCAATATCCATGATTGTATTCTAAATAGGTACGCTTCCAATAATTTTCATTGTAACAGTTGAAAAGCTCACACAAACAATACTACAGAGTTACTTACCGATCAACCGATGGAGCCTTTGTTTGTTTACGATAAAATAAAATTTTATACCTATTAGCAGTAAGTACCTAAGTAAATAGGTTCCTACAAAGACGAAACAAAGCAGTCTGGAAAATTTGAGCTTTATATCTTCTTTTATGCCAAGTTAGCTAGTTCACCGAGCACTTCCAGATGGTAACCGTTAGATAGGTACATACCTACCTAATATTCTTTATCTTGGAATTTTGTTTATTTGTTTATTAATTCCATATTAATTACGGCGCAAACACCCACTTATTATACCTACTTTATCATACTTTCCTCTTCGTCGTTCCCTCACTGCTGAGGATCGTGACCATATGTGATCTGTCTCCATTTGCTCCTGTCCTGCGCCAGATCAATAGATCATTGTAGAGTTTCTCCTGTTGTTCTTCCTCTGTGTTGGAATTCGATCTCTGGAGCGCTTCCCCTGCATCTGTCCCACGATGAGCTGCTTCTCCAGCTCATGCTTTTGCGACCGCATTATATGTCCAAAGAAGCTTAGTTGACGCTGTCGGCATACAGAGATAAGTCGTTTTTTGATTTGGAGCTCTTGTAAGATGGATTCGTTCGTTCTCCTGGCAGTCCATAGTCATACTTTACCTAGATAAAAATAAGGTTCTTGCAATAAATTGTCCTTAGCTTATTTATTGTAGCTAGGTAGGTAGGAAGGTAAGTACCTATATGGCCACCGCTTGGCGTGGTGGTTCGAAAGTATGTGGGCCGTTCAGCTTATTGCATCGAGTGGTTGTGATTTCGATTCCTTTCAGGGTAAATTTCCTATTCTGTTATTCTCCCTGGTCTGGCAGTCGCTGGGTTCGCACCCAGTCCATTTTACGGCAACCTTCCCATAGTACAAGCGTTGCTTAGTTTAGGACCATACACTTGGTGTAGTATTGCGATATTTAATTAAGTGAGTACTGAGTATGTTTCATATCCAGGTATGTACCTATAGATCAGATTGGTACTTAACTGGTTCCGAATAAGGAGCAAGGTCGTCCGACATGCTCACCGATCTGCGTCATTACATTTTCCCGTCTCGGTTGACTGAATCACTCCAGTCCAGAATGTTCATTCGTGTACTATTTACATAGGTTCAAGAGATATACCTATATAAGTACCTATGTATTTAGTAAAATATTAATACCTATTGTAGACAGACATTAACGGTAATAAATGCCTACCTACTTACCTAATTACCTAGAATAAGTAATCATTTTTATAGTTGGTCTGGTCGATATTTCCCATCGGTGTGTCACACATTTGCCGGGTCTAGGCATTATTAAGTCACGGGTGAACGGGGACAGTTGGCTCTATAGGTAGGTAATTGATCTTGGATCTTCATTTGAAGCGCTAATATTCGGTGAGTTTTATTTTTATAAAGCTGTACTCAAGTAGGTACCTGTGTACTCAAGTGCCTATTTTATAGGTAGGTACTTATCAACCTCTCTAGTTTGTAAAATAAAGCAAGTGTTAGTCTTATATTTCTATGTGTCACTGTAACATACCAATCTACCTATCAGGATTCAGGAGCATCAAATGAATGATGGGAAGGTAGGTAGGTAATAAATCTTTTGGCTTAACGCCCTAGGGAGCCAGGGTGGGAACGCTCCCTAGATCGATTCTGCGGTAATCTTGTAGATAGGTACCTATGTAAATCCCTCTCCGGGTACAATACTTACAACCAATGCGCAATGAATCGACCCACCTAGTCCACTTACTCAGAAGGGCAGGCTTCTCTTGAAAATTTGTGTAAATTTGGAGACTATACTTACCTATTTTGAATATTGTCAATCATTAGGATCTAATAATATTAATTATGTTTGTTTGTTTGCCCACAGCCTGCTTTAACTACGATAACGTAAAGGAAGAAGGCAACAAAAGCGCCGGCAATAAAAACAGCGGCAATAAAAGCAGCGACAAAGAAAAAGTCATGGACGCTGGTACGTATACCTAACTAGGTAAAGTATATTTTACGTAGACGCTACCGACTAGCGAGCGGTAGAGCCATGGACCCATACAACTAACAGAATGGTATACCTACACAGTCTGTCAAGAAAGTGGTGGAAATAAGGTTAAAGGAACTCTTTTATTTTGCCTGGTAACGAAAAGAAAAAGTAAGCAAACCGATTTCACAAAACCTGAGTGCACCAATAAACTAGAAATAACTAGGAACTTTTTACCTACTTAATTTCTTTAATTTGGAGCCCGTTCCAATTCAAGTAGGTAAGTTCCTAGTACCTAAGAAGTTATTCTAACGTAGGCGTAGTGGAAAGATATTGGCACAGACTCCAAATGAAAGATATTTATTATTGTCTCTAGTTATTTCTAGCTTTTTAGTGCTCCGAGGTTAGTTTTGAAGTCGGTTTATTTTTTTTTATTAAAATATTTATTTTCATGATTTTTTACTTATTATTTAGGTATGACAACTTGGAGTAAGAGGGACGTGTGTCCTGGAAGTGTTTCCATCAGAGTTATCTCCCTCGGCTTTTTTTTCTACACAAATTTTAATGTAAAATACACCCATTTGTAGGTTAAAAATTATAATTATAAAATACGGAACCTTAAATACGTGCACTGCGTAGTGCGGTGTTCATAATATTATAATTTTTAATTATTTACCTACAGGGGTCTCTCTCTTTCTATTGCATAAGTACCTACCTACCTACTTAACTCTCCTTCTAATATAGGTAGTACCTAGGTTTTGTATGACGCACGGCTACGCATTGAGTGGATCCTCCAGGGCGAAGCCGCCGATGTATTCGTAACTACGTACTTACCTACGTAACTCTCGTTCCTAGTGCGCCAAGCCTGACACAACAGACTCAGCACCATTGTTGGTTTGAGTTGAGCAAATAATTTCACTGTAAACTTGATGGGTGTAACCACTCTGTCTGTTATCCATCATTAACCATTATCTTTGTTATTATTGTACCTACCTACTCAATTCCTGTCCACGGCCCATTAAGTAGGTACCTACCTTCCGAATTTCCCAATGTCCCGGTATGATTTCATTTCGTTTCTCAACCGGCTCTTCAATTTGATACCTCGTATGAGAATGGACGTCGTTACCTATACCTATTATTATTATTTCGGACTTTCGCGACCCTGTATATCTGTCGCCGCCAAATAGCTTAATTCGCCGTTCAATTAACAGCCTAGGCACTTAACTAAACGGCGCCGTTCAACTAACGGCCTGAATGATATTCAGCCGTATCGTCTATTACAACATTTAATAAACTGGCTGGCTAATGCTTAGGCAACTAGTTGACATTTAAGTAGGTACTACAAAACTTTTTCAAAATACTACCCAAGCAGAACGACCTGGATGGGTTTAGGTTAGGGTTATTTTTTTTATGACCCCACAGAAACCCCACCCGGCAAATAGATTCGGTGGATCTAAAAAAAATCGTAGAAAACCTAAGTACCTAATAAAATTATTCCATCAAAGTTGTTTTTTTCCGACGCCATATTGACCAAAGAGAATATAGAATATAGAGATATTGACAGTTTGGTGAGTTTCGGCGCTAGGTGGCAGAAAGTAGAACTAAATTGAAATGAACAGGCTAGGCAGTTAATTAAACGGCTAGGCAAGTAGTTAGACGTCATCGATCCAAGTCATTTGCCTAGCTGTTTGATTAAATGGCTGAATATCATTCAGGCCACTAGTTGAACGGCGCCGTTTAGTTAAGTGCCTAGGCTGTTAATTGAACGGCGAATTAAGCTATTTGGCGGCGACATATCGATTATACATACTATAGGTGTTTGTACCTAACTAGTAACCTAACTAGTAAGTATACTAACAATTTTATTAGAATTGACGATCGCTTTGCGCAGTGGTTCGAGCGTAGGCCTCTCGGCTCACTGCACATAGTGGTTGCGGGTTCGATTCCCGCCGGGGTAAATTTCGGAAATGGCCTCCTCGTAATTTGCTCAGGTCTGGGTGTCACTGGGATCGCCCCCAGTCCATTGTACGGTACCAATAGTAGTACAAGCGTTGCTTAGTTTGCGACTAAGTATACAATTGGTGTGGCAGTCTGGGGATATTTATTTATTAATTTAAAATAAAGAAGAGCCCGCTAATCCTTCCCCCGCGGCGGCGCGGCAGTATTTGGCTCACATTCAAAACAAACAAGGTAAGTCCCCCGAACTCAAACAACCACAACGACTTATAAATACTACGTATAAGGTACCAACCAACGAGCAGGCACCTCTGGTACATGGTACCGAGCGACCGACCCACCCTGTCTACGAACCCACGCGCCACGTCTACGCCAAGCAGGTACTTACTTAGGTATATCGGTCTACGCCCACACTACATCGCTATCAATACAGATAAACTAAACCGACCTATTTAATTTAGGTACACATATTTTAAAAATATTAGGTATCTTTTTTAAGTAAAGGTGGAGTCGAAAAGCACTCAATGTGGCTGACAATAAAAAATAAGTAACGATTCGGTACAGACTTGGTAGCTATCTCGATAACTCAATCTTTAGGTAGTTTATGGGCGTTATGTTTTAATTTTGACAGCCCTGGCAACGGATAAGGCACTGACCTCTAAAAAAAGATTCGCTTTCACTTTCTTATTTTTTTTAAATTTAAAATCATAGTTGTGTGTGTGTGTGACGTTGTGAATCGTCAAGTGTTGCCAGTTTTGATCTTTTTATCCAATTTCGGAACTTTTAGTGGATCTACTAAGGAAGGCAGTATATACTTTAGTCTGTCGGAACTTTTACAATCTATTTTTTTACCCAACGATATCGGGACCGTATCCCTTTTATTAAACTTTGTAGGTTATAGGTAGGTCCTCCAAAGCTATGGACTCCGTTCCCAAAACTGGCCTGAGAGACGCGTCTGGCGTATTGCAAACTGTGATTATCAGGTAAGTTTGTACCTAGGTATCTATCTGTGAGCGTATGCTGTCAGGCAAGTGACAGTTCACGCAGCGTAGGGCAGCACCGATTTTATACCTACCTAGCTAGTAGGAACTAGCTCGGAGCTGGGAACATTGTGACGTAAGAGCTTAAAGCTTAGATATGTGTGTCCTGCTCTGCGGGTCTTTGAAGTGACGGCCTCGTAGACAAATAATTGTTTTTTTGTTAAGAGGCGTATCGGTTTTAAGTTCAACTGGCACCATTTTTAGGTATCCAACATTAGTTTCAGTAGTTGACTAGCTTTGCTTTAATTATACTGCTGCTGTCCTTAATCCATAGGAGTGTAGGCAAAGATCAAATACCTTTTGGAAACTTCCGCTTCTATGGTCGTAGGCAATTTTATTACTATGAAATCTCCATAGCATCCTAATTCCAGTACCTGGAGATGTTTTGAAGCGAAGCTTCTTTACGGACGTTCGGGGCGCTCGCTACCCGGGCACTAAAACGGTGAAAAGCGTAACGCGTGACGCGTAACGAAATAGTGAGAACTTAGGGTCGTATCAATAAATCCATCTCAAGGCTGAGACCAATCTTGAGTACGCTTTTGGCATTTAATTTTGTACTGCTATGACATAACAATGACATTTCCAAGATCGCTTTCTGACTTGAGATGGATTTATTAATACGGGCCTTAGAGATGTTATTCCTAAGTTCAGGGAATTTAAGAGGCCAAAAGGGAATTTTAGAGACAATAACTTTTTGGACATTTTGTAGGTGCCTCAAACATAACCTTCAAATTAATTACGGGACGATAGGGAAAACACTTTTCTAAAAGTGCAAGAGGGATGGATATCTTAATAATTCCACACCCGATTAATTGCCGAGCGCACCTGGTGCGTAAAATGCAACGATCAAAATGAATGACCAGCGCAGTGCAATCTAATCCGATAACTCGTATTCTATTATTTCATATCACATATTTTATTCCTAAAATGCGGGTTTTAGAAATATATTTTTGAATTTAGGTTCTTTTTTATTTTCTTATCGATATCATTCAAGAAAAAATCGTGCACTCTGCAATTATTTTGGAAGGTTAATGGGGAAAAACCGTATTTTAAAGTCTGTGGAAGAAATCAAGTTGTGAAAAACAAATGTTTTGTACGCTTATCTTAAATCATTGATTCTATTTCGGAACTAATTTCAATTGGTGGTCGGCAACACTGACTGCGTCGTGACGGGCGAAGGTTCCAAAGGGCTTGTACCCAGAGCCGTTAAATTGACTTGAAAAAAATCCCATGACGGGCGTCTTCAATTTTTTCCTTTTGCGAGCGGCGCGACTTTTAATATAACGTCCTTGGAGTCTGTCTGTCTTTAAATACTCATTACAAATACGTATGTAACTATAACAACGATGTTTATGTGTTTTGCCCAGAACAAGGACTTTTAAGTTGTGTGTGCTTGATATCCGTCCGATCTGTTGTCTTGCTCGAGCATTTAGTATTAGTATACCTACTGCAAATTTATTTTGAACAAACAGTTGTTTGCAGTAAATTTTTCAGTGAACCATTGGTTTTAAAGCATAAAAAAATGTATCTTGGAAAACCGAAGACTTCTTCCAATAGTAAGTATTATAAAATAAAGAACAGAACAAAATTTTATGTTGGTATATAGGTTATTTCATTTAAATGAACTTTACTGCAATGTGTATTTAGCACTCCGACGAAATTTCCGCCTGAGATTTAACGTAAAAACAAGGCAACGAATTTCGGTAATTTGTGATATTTCAAACTGTATATCAGTATTAATCTCGGCTAATGTGTTTTTTCTTCAACTGGTATTCAATTCAATATGTAAGGATTGATAATAAGTAGGTACGTATTTACCGGCTACTCATTTTTAAATACAAACATGCATGCTTAAAATTGTATGAACTTACAAAAATTAGCAGGCACCTACTTAGTAGGTTTCTGCTTTATCAATAGGTACCTATTTCTAGATTAAAATTATTCCATAAATAACAAACACTTAAAAGTCAACTTCTAGAACCTACTAGAATAAAATTATATCATAACTAATATTTTTTTTTTCAATCTGGCCAGTGTGATGATGCCTCATTGCTGTTTTTAGTAGAATTCATTCTGTGATAATAACAATTATGCCTGTATTCTTTGAAGAGGTTGGCAGAGGTGTACCATAGTGCACACACCTTTTTCCTGATTGTGTTTTATTCCCAACATATAGTTATTTATTATCTTAAAGATGTGTAGTGTGACTTTTAACACTATGAATATGAATAACTAGCTGTGCCCGCGACTTCGTCCACGTGTAGTTTAACTTAACAAAAATTTCGGGATTATTCATCCCTATTTTGTCCCCTTGGGGGTAGAATTAATCAAAATCCTTTCTTAGCGGATTCCTACATCATAACATCTACCTGTATGCCAAATTGCAGCCCGATCCGTCCAGTGGTTTGAGCTGTGCGTTGATAGATCACTATGTCAGTCAGTCACCTTTGAGTTATATATATTTAGATTTGTGCATGTTTGTGAAATGAACTGACTATAATAGGGAGTTTTCCTAAAGTCATTATACTGGGCATATTACCCCAATGCAAGGGGTATTTTAACCTTGGGAACATAAAAACTACCACGGTGTGATTTTTAAATACGCATAAGTATTTTTCTGTTAGTCAGTTACACAAAAATAAAGATAAAACAATAAATTGTAAATAGCCACCACATTGCTATGGGAATTGGGCCATGCTGATCCTGCAGGGTGGCCTATTTTCTCTTGATGTTGTATGCTCCAAAATTCAACAAGTGATAATATTTATTGAAAGTCGTGTTATAAATATGTTCTTAATTAAAGAAAAAATATTATAATAAAAGAAAATTAATCAAATTCACAAAAACCTGGGTACATTAAAAAGGTAGCAACAACTTGGGACCTTGTAATTTAATTCACTTGGAGTTGTGTCAATTCAAGTAAGTAGGGGTTGGTGCCTAGTTCTAATGTAGTGTAAAAATTATAAAAAATTATAATTAACATAGATTCCGAAAAATCCAGAGGTTCGAGCCGGGGTTTGAACCCGAGACCTGGTAGCCCGCAAGACGCATGCTTAACCAATCGGCTATCACTGCTAAAACTGCTGCTGTGTAACGATTACTAGAAAAAAAATCATAAGACCAACATGGAACTTCCTCTGTTTTGGTAGTCAGTTAAAAAGTATTGAATGTTCTACCAAGTATGATATTAAATGCCTTAGCTAATTAACTCAGATTTTGTGAAATGTCTTGAGTAGCTTTATCATACCTACCTTAGTGTAAAAAAGCTAGAAATTAGATGTTTCTTGGTACCTACTGAGCTATTTGTTATATTTTATAAACTTAATTTCAATTAAAACTATGTCTATTTGGGGACTACCCACTTATTTCAGATCAGCAGAAAGAGAACTATGCGACGGTTAAACTGTAATAATTAAAAAATATCTCTGTAGCTACATCATTTGAAAGGTATTACAATAATTATTTGTATAAACATGTTGCTGGTCTAATTTCTTTCTTTTCTTAATAATAATAATAAAACTTCTTTCTTTTTTAATTTAAGATGTACTTACATGAATGTCTATCTGACCGAGCCTATGATGGGTTCTAAAACCATTACAATGTTGTATAATAATTTTATATTAATGATTATGATTCTGTAATTTATTTCAATTTACTCAATATCATACTTACACTAAATAATCTGGTAGCTGGTTCCTAACTCCTAAGAGTAGCAGGTTCCTGGTCACTTGCTATGATGATGGAGCAATGGGTGGGAGTTTAGTTAATCAAAAGCTAGATTTCTTTAATCTCTTGATTTCTTCTTCACCATAAGATATTTACATGGACACATTGACACGGAGACCCATATTAATAAATCTATCTCATGTTTGAGATTGAGCTTGAGTTCGCTTTTGATATGTGATATTGTTCTGGTTGTTAGCTATGAAATAAGAGTGATACTCAGGCTTGAGATTGATTTATTAATATGAGCCTAATTCTGTTGGTACAAAGACTACTTGACTAAAGTAAATAATAATATAGTCGGACCCCTATCATGTTTGTACCTAAAAAACAATATTCTGGTGTTTATGTTATGAGTCACAGGGCATATCCGTCGTAAGACTTCGTGGGCGCCCTCGTAACTGGGTATCATAGGGTTTCACTGAGTTCTGTTTAATATTTAAAATTTAATATAACTTCGTATAAGAAATTGATTGATTATTTTCTACTTAATTCATTAATGGTCTCATAAGATTTACCAAATAGAGAACTGGAAGTTATCGATATACCAATAGGTACATATAGTTACCTACATTACGGAGGTACGTTTATTTCATGTGCAATCGACATTACTCCTCCGCGACCATAGTCACTATGGCTTGTTGAGAAACTTTTTAAAATTTTAAGGCGCATTTAGTCTACGGTTAGTGAAGGGCTGGTGCTATCCTATGTTTTATACTGTATACCCAACCTGTATACCTTAGTACTTAGTGTATACAGGTACTAAGTAAGTATGTACCTAGTTATGTCGTCTAGGATGGTTTTGTATGACCACCATCCAAGGCCAAGATTGCTTGAAGCTTTGCTGAGCGTCAAGTTCCTTTTTGTATTTATGTCACTATTGTCAAAAAGGTTATATCAATCTAATTACTAGAAGGACCAGCTCTCCACAGTGCTATATCTCCCTTTATCTTGTGTATTAACAGTAGTATGGCACCGTTCCCTGTCGGCGACGTCCCGCGTTGAAGAAGAGCTGATGCAGAAGAGCGCGCGCGCCCTGATCGGCGCCACGGACCCGCTGGACAGGCTGCGGCTCATGTGCCTCTCGCGGGGCGCCTCCGGCATACTGGGGCTCGCTAGGTACACCCCAAAAGCTTACTTATTATAAACAACCCAAGAACTAGTTTCGTATAAACCAATTGGACTTAATTTACGGACTTTAGTTGAAGATTATTGCAAATGTCAGCTGAATCATACAGCTATTTCAATTGGAACTACATATTTCGGTGCGGTTTTTATTTTTACAGCACTTTTGTTGGGCGATATTATAAAGAGTATTTACCTAAAGTTGACGTTCCAGTAGAGTGGTTCTATGCGCAATTATGACTATTTTGAGCTGGTAAATAGAAATAATGTCGATTGAGTATCAATGTTTAATAAAGTTTCAAATAGAGTTATGTTTGTACCACTTTCAAGATACCAACTGAACTCTTAAAATGAACTCGTTTCAGGATTTTTCGAAGAATGGATGACGATGGTAGTAAGCAGTTGAATAAGGAAGAATTCTTCCATGGCATCAAAGAAACTGGCGTGGAGCTTAGCCATCAGGTAATGTTGTTAATTGTGTTGTTCTCAACAACTAAACCTTTTAGAGATAGATACCTAACTCATGTATTTTATATTAGGGTGAAGGGCCTTTATTCTTGGTAAGTTACTCATGAACCTTTACCTCAGGTGAAGAGAGGAATAATTCGAGAAATTCGAAGCCAGATTGGAAAAGGGTACATTTGAGAAAGTGATCGTTTTGAGAAAATTAAGTATACATTTTGGTAGAGTGGCCATTTTGGACCTGAAAGACAATATACAATATTTCTATTTTGCTTATGAGCATTGCGACCGCGTGTAGGATGACAATATGGCAAAATATAATAATATAGTATAGCAATTATAATAATATAGTGATTATATTGCTTACAGTACTCGTATCTCTCTCTCCGACCTCGCGATAATTTGTATTTGTAGTAGGCATGGAAATAATTGCTACTTTAAAGTCACTTTCATTACTTGAAATTATCTTTCACTGTTATTTCACCTGTGACTTTTCACAGTCAATGATTTTATTCATAGTGAATTTTCACTATGACACGTAATCCTATGAAGTCACTGGTCGATGATTTATCATAAAAACCGTGACAGTGCCAAACGTTTCCCGATTTCATTGCAATGAATTTTAACAGATTTTACCTATGTCCGTAGCAAGTGCTACTTATGAAAATCTATACATATATGATTTTTCACATGGTACCTGTGAAATTTACCAACATTAATTTGTAGTAACACGATAAAAGTGAAATGACACAACGTGAGCTTAGCCCATCAGGCGACATCTGGTGAACTGAAAATGTTTTGCCCTCATTGGCAGCAGTGTCGCTTCCGCCCAAGTACTTACAAAATCTATACAAATAAATAAAATTGCGTGTCTCTTTGTAATATCAAAATAACACCTTTTCAGTAAATGCATATGAAAGTACAAGAGGTACTAATAAAAAAACGCGATTTAAAAATTGTTTGTCTGACTATCTGTCTGTATGTTTGTAGCGGGTAATCTCTTTGACGGGACTTTCACTGGCAGATAGCTGATGTTATAAGCAGTAACTTCGGCTACTTTTATTTTAGAAGAACAAAAAATATATCACAAGTGCTGCCTGTCGCGCGGGCTCAGAACGCGCGAGCGGGCTTTTGCATTAGTATATTATAACTCGCAAAAAAGAAATGAGAGTAAAGTTAGCATAAATTTCTTTATTAACTTTTCATAAACTCTGCAAACTGAACAAAAATTTTTTTGTTAAGTTAAATTCCACGCTGACAAGTCGCTGGCACAGCTAATACTAATATTTTGCAATATTCACAGGACGCCGAGGATCTCTTCAATAGGTTCGACACGGACAACACCGGGTCCATCAGCCTCGACGAATTCCTCGTGCAGATCCGTGTAAGTTTTATATTCCTTCATCATTAGCTCTTGAAGATGGGTCACTTTTTCAACCTTCCTAAATCAATAGGTATTTACCCTGAATTTTGCTCTATAATTTAAACACATATTAAAATATTCTTACATTATTTTTTGAAAAATTTGCTGTCAATTGTGTCCAATTTGTCATTTTGGGATTGTAACAATTTTTGAACCAAATGCCTAATATACCCTGAGTAATATTTCACAATTTCGAGATACCCTGTGGCGTCAATGCAGTGTAATTATAATAATGTGTGAACATAGTGTAATTTGGTGGCCAAAAAAGTATTTTGCCCGGTGAAGCTTACAGTGGTTCAGGCCAAGTCGGCCAGAAGTATATTAAATATCGCCAGACAAACATACCAACTGTATGGTCCCAAACTAAGCAACGCTTGCACTATGGGTACCGTACAATGGACTGGGGGCGATCCCAGTGTCACCCAGACCTGGGCAAATTATGAAAGGCCATTCCCGAAATTTGCCCCGGCGGGAATCGAGCCCGCAACCACCATGTGCAGTGAGCCGAGCGGCCTATGCTCGAACCACTGCGTCAAGCGGTCATCAAGAGTCGTCAAAGTGAAAAGTATGATTGTATACATGTGTTTGATCATGATTTGTTTATACGGTAGCCCCCAATGTCGGACTCCCGGCGCGCCATCGTGGAGCAGGTGTTCAGGAAGCTGGACAAGACTGGTGACGGCGTCATCACCACTGATGACATTCGCGGGGTCTATTCTGTCACCTCGCATCCCAGGTTGGCAACCCACCATTTTGTTTACTCTTTAAATGCTACTAATATTATAAATGCGAAAGTTTGTGAGTGTGGATGTATGTTTGTTACTCATTCACGCAAAAACGACTGAACGGATTTGGATAAAATTTGGCACACACATATTTTATAACCTGGATTAACACATAGGATACTTTACTTAAGTCTACGCGGACGAAGTCGCGGGCAGCAGCTAGTTACCCATATTTTAATGGCAATTATTTTATAGTGGCAGTACCAAGCTATGGCCATTTGACTAAAACTGATACACAGTCTAGCTTGACCGGGGTATTTAATATTTTTTTTCTAATTCAAATCGTTTATTTTGTTTAGGCCTACGGGGGCACTTACAAATTGTCAATTTAACATATTTTTTTCTTATATCTACAACCGGATCGGAACGCGACCTCGACCGAGAAGATCCGGCCGGATCCGGATCCGGCCGGATCCGGTAGTATCACCCACTCACAGTAATGTTATTATATCTGCGTTTCGTGCGATGAGTGAGAGAGCCTTAAATAAGATGATCATTGCAATAAGTAACAGCAGTGATAGCCGATTGGTTAAGCATGCGTCTTGCGGGCACCAGGTCCTGGGTTCAAACCCTGGCTCGCACCTCTGGGTTTTTCGAAATCTATGTGCGAATCATAATTTCTATATGATTATCACTCGCTCACGGTGAAGGGTGAGGGGAACTTGCATGTCTTAGAAAATGTTACCAATTTTCGAAAGACATGTGAAATCCGTGTGAAATCCAGCCCGCACTGGGCACTGGTTGATTACGGCCTGAATCCCCCTCGTAGTGATGGGAGGCCCGTGCCAAGGAGTTGAACGTCAAAAGGCCTAAATTATTTTATTTAGTATATTGCAATAAGTACAAATTCTCTTTACCAGATACATGAGTGGGGAGGAGACTGCGGATGTGATATTTAAGAAGTTCCTCGCGAACTTCGAGTCTGAGGGCTCTGTCGATGGGAAGGTACGTCAGCTTCTATGGCAATCAGTTCATACCAGTTCATACCAGCTATTTTTGTCTCCCGCTTTGCACCGGAGGGAAGTGGATTTTTCTTCCTCCAAAACCTTTCATTTCGTTCGATTAAATTCGTGCAGGTTACAAGACAATTTAACATTTCCCCGGAACCCGTCGAGGATCAAACCTTTGGTCATCATTGACGACTCTGGTTTACAGAAGTAACAGTGGTGGGACAAGCCCAAAAAAAGGACTAACGAATATGTTTTATGATACTGTCACAAATTTGAGTACAATTGAACTAGCTTCGGGCGGACTTGACAGTCCTTTGAGCTATCTTAGACTTGGCTTGATAAATACTATGTCAGCAGTAACCAGCGGTGATAGACAATTGGTTTAGTATGCGTCTTGCGGGGACAAGGTCCTGGGTTCCAACCCCGGCTCGTTACTTTAATGTAAGGTTGGGTGCCATCAGAATCGCCCCCCTGTCCATAATGCGGTACCCATGCCACAGTACAAGCGCTGCTCAATTTGGGCCCGGTTATCTTTCCGCCTTGGGTCAGTGTGGTGTGCTAAGCCCCAGTCCACCTCACATTGGTTCGCCCCTTCCTTATCACACTGCGACCGAATAACACTGCAAGTGCAGTGAACCTCTAGTTACCCCTTCGTGGAATACAGGGATGACGATGCTATAATTATTGTTTTGTACGAACAGGTGACCCTGGAGGAGTTCATGAATTACTACAGCGGTATCAGCGTCTCCATCGACAACGACTGCTACTTCGATCTCATGATGCGGCAGGCATACAAACTGTAACTTGACTAGCTTCACAGCAGACATGAGGTGCCTCTTACCGCAAATTAAAATTAATAATATTAAAAATAATAATTTGCTTCTCTAATGTATTAGCATTAAAAATTATTGCGTGCAGACACGAAATGGTCGGTTGAATGGTAGCTATACCATAAGTTTTACGTTTGCTAACAACTCGCAAGTCGCTCGCGTTTGAGCAAAATACTTGTTTAGTAAATTGTTAGTTCCACGGGTAGCCGATAGGGACGCTGTACATTTTGCCGTACATATATTTTACTTAGACGCTAGCGACAAGCGAACGTTATATACGATTCACATCGAGCGGAGCACATTTACAACGCGGTGAAGGAAATTGAAGTGTCTTTGCAGTAATTTAAAGTTCAAATTTCCATGGAGATACGTCGTCGCTACCGCCGTCGTCGTCGGAAATATTAACTTTAAATAACAGAAAATAAACTTCATTGTAAATTGGCTCTGCGTGGCTATACTCGATGTGAATCATACTTTAAAATCGTGACGTCAAAAATATTACTAAGTAATAGTGTACCAAAGGTAATGTAGTCATCGGAACGACCAGGGAGGATAAATACATTATAATAACCAATGTAAACAGTACATCGGTACTCATTTGAAAGGAAACTTACAACAATATTATTTTTCCTATAAATTTTACCTCACTTATCGGTCCGCTTGATATAATAATCTGGTATTGTTCGAATTGAATAATTAATTAAATTTAGTCTAATGTTTGACTGAATATAAATTCCTCTATGGAGACTCATATCCCACATGATTCTAAAACGGCTTAGGCCACCGTCGGGACAGCCGCTCAACAGACAAAAAACGCAATGTAAAGAATGAGGCTTACGATATCCACCTATTTTCTTATAACTCCATTTTTCTGGTGGTTGTTCCAATCTTGTATAAGGTTATTTAGTCGTCGAGCTTTCAACGGCTTGGGGAGATCAATCTCGCAATTTTATGAGGCTTATACGTGCCGCTAAATCTTCGTGAATTAGTACCCCGGGAGACGATGGCTGTACAATTTACTATGCAACCATTTTACATGGACGCGATTTACTGGCGATCGATTAACAAGCGTAAATCTCATGGTAGGTACAGTGTATTTTTCCTTAATATTGGGATTTAGTAAACAATCTTAGCATGTCTATTTAATGTTATTCGTCTTTCAAAATTATTAACAGTCGTAATTGTAATTTAACATAAGTGTTGACATTTTTAACTTAAATAATTTGGGAAACTAGTAATTCTATATTATAAACAGATATTTCGATTTTATTAAAGGCGTCAATAGCCGAGAGGTTCTGGGTTTCGATACCCATCCTGGACATTAAACTATTGCCGTGGGCCCACTCCTAACACAGGCATTACCTTAGCTGGAGGGGCTAACTGGAATACTATACTAATTGTGATAAATTAATGTTGCCAGTAATCTTAAAAAAAATATTTAAAAATGGAACATTAAAGAGGCATGCCCCAAAATTGTTAACTAAATCCGCATCCTAAGGAAAAATACACTTAGTATATAGCTGTATGGCTTTATCGCTTATGTGTCCAGTAAGGAGAGCCAGTGTAAACCGTGACGCGGCGTGTATACAGCCAGGGCTCTTATTACGTTAGCTACTTAAAACGCAATAGAAAAGCAAACGCTAGCGTTTGTAAGTTTTCCTATTGCGTTTTAAGTAGCTAACGTAATAAGAGCCCACTTGCATTGGGTCTGCTTAATCGCTTGTTAATCTTATCTATCGGTTATACAGTAAAATGTGTTTGAATTGAACAGTAGAACAAGGGCAATAATTATTCACCTACGGTGTTCGGTGATCTCATGTCTTAATTATTGCAGATGTTGCATTTAGTTTAACGCACGATGGCACCATCGGGGTCGATATTATGCCGACATTCCGAACTACACTGTATTTCTAGTGTTACTATATCGTCGTAGTTGATTTAATGATTTTATTATTGTGTGGAACGATATTTGTGTTAAATTCATTAAAATGTTTTAATTGTAACAGTGTTTTTTTCTTATTATCAACTAGTTGCTGCCCGCTACTTCGTCCGCGTAGACTTAAGTAAAGTATAATATGTGTTAATCCAGGTAATAAACTATCTGTCTTCCAAATTTCATCCAAATCCGTTCAATAGTTTTTGCGTGAAAGAGTAAAAAACATACATCCACACTCACAAACTTTCGCATTTATAATATTAGTAGGATTATTTCTTTTTTTAAAGTTAATATACAACGGCCCGAGGCCAAATACACTAATTAACTAACTATAGTAGGTGAAACAGAAAGGGTATACTATTTATTTTTGCAACTTTACTTTGTATTTCTAAAACTATCGGCTTTGTGGGACAGTTGAAGTACTAAAGGTTTTTTTTGACTTGTGAAATCTGTCAACAGCTGTATCCCTGTAACACCTTTTGTTTTTCAATTAGTATCCTCCAAAGCTGATATGTTTTAGAATTACAACGTTAAGGTTTGAAAAAAGAAGTATACCCGTTCTGTTTCAATATTTATCACGTCTACCTAAAATTGGAATCTTATTAAAATAAACTTTACAAAGCTATGTGCTTTGACTGGATGACAATCAAGCTTGGCTTTGATAGGCGTATTCAAGTTGAAAGCGGAAACGCGCTCACCGGGCATGTAGGTGTACTACATACACCAAGCTGGTAACAGGTAAACTGGAGTTGTAATTAGATAATTCCATATTTAATTAAGGCGAAGGCGCCCGTCTAGCCCGCGAAATTCAAAATTTTCGAGTATTTTTGTAGTTTATCCAAAATCTGTAAACATTTAAGATAACATTTTGTGATTTGCGACAAACACAGTATGCAGTGCGTTTATTAATACTTTTATTTTACCTTAAATATTATTACGGTGGACATGATACTAGTAAATCACTAAATATACAAAAAATGCCAGATTATCTGGATAGCTGTCGTTCTTGAAATGTTTTAGAGTAAGTTGGTTATATTAATAAATGCACTGCACACGGTCTTTGTCGCGAATGACAAAATGTGCCTTTTATAGATTTTGAAAAATTTTAAAAAACCTCAAAAAATATGAACTTCGCGGGTATACAATAATATAATAATTCCATGTTGAATAATATGCGCTATGCCAATGCCAATATTATTTCCAGTCCGAGCAGTTAGTTTGAAAATGGAATGACATTTCCACGCTCTCAGGCCCGTATTGATAAGTCGATCTCAAGTCTGAGCGCGATCTTTGAAATGTCATTCTTATGTCATTCCAGTACAAATGACATGGCAAAAGAGTACTCTAGACCGCACACTAGATTTGACATCGATTTATTAATATTTTTATCTTTTTATCCTTCTACCGCTTTTGACGTAAGTTATTTTGTCTGTGGTTATTATTCTATTATATTCTCTTTGGTTATTATGTTATTTTTTCCAGTATACTTTGTAGTCTTTGATGAAATTATGAAGCGAAAATTTCTTAAAGGTACATATTTGGTTTATGAATAACTTACGTTTATTCCCACGTTATTCCACTACGTTATTCATCCACTATGAAACCGTAATAAAACCTCTAATTTTTTTATTAAAACCTCGGTTGTAAACAATAGAGGTGTCATCTAATACTTTATCAAAAAAAGAATATTTTGGATTGCGTCATATGCCGCAGTCATTTCGCCTCTTTTGATTTTCAGTAATAGGTATCTCTATTTTTGAAGTTAATTGTTTACAGATGTATTATACAATTAAATAAATGAAACGAGTCGAGAAATACCGTTTTATGTTCCTAGAAGCAGACAGGTACGTTACAATCGATTCCAGTTTTTTAACCTTTTAGGTAGGTGCCCCGAGCGTCAAGGGAAAGGATGTGGTTGCGATGGCTGCTGGAGTCATAAATGCTGCTGCTGGCCGTCTGATACCGGACTATTAATATATTAATATATCCTACTAATATTATAAATGTGAAAGTTTGTGAGTGTGGATGTATGTATGTTTGTTACTCCTTCACGCAAAAACTACTGAACGGATTTGGATGAAATTTGGAACACAGATAGTTTATAACCGGGATTAACATATAGGATACTTTTTATTCCGATAATCCCGAAATTTTTGTTACGTTAAATACTACGCGGACGAAGTCGGGGGGCACAGCTAGTGTAATATATATTCGTCCTATTAGATTATGATTGGTTCTGAGTGGAAGTAACTTATCTGGACTTCTAAACACTTCCATAATAAAGCTTCTCAATTTTTTCCCAAACAATTTGAATTTAACGAATGTCCAATATAGACATAGAAGAATTTCTACTACACAAGTAGGTACACAAAATCTTCAGAATTATATTTCAGTTCGGCAGTGATTCATAAGCTCTTCCTTGGCAGGAACACCATCAACCATGTGTCGGACGGTGCACACGTTGCTGCAAACCGTAATATGCAGCGTTCAAATGATGGTGAGGGTCTTCATGACCGTGATCCTCATGATAGAGAACGTCGTTAGGATGATCCTGCAAACGCTATACAACTTCGTATCGTTCATGCTGCAGATGGTATCACTCATACCGATCTGTATGGTCTTCCTGCTTACGTCAAAACTCAAGGGCTTCATGTGCGGCGGCGGCGGCTCTTGCCTCGCTAACAGAGGCGGCACATGCGATTTCGTAACTACCATCCTTGGTATTGTCATTATCTTCTTTATATTCCGAGCCACTGGCGTCCTGGACAAGATATTCTACAGCTTGGGGTACGCTAAAGCTAAAGCTATTGCGCACAAATTCGTGCCGACTCCGGGGGAAGTGACAGAGTGTTCGAGAGACGAGGATGAAGAGGATAAGGGTCCGTCTGTCACGCCGGATGGCAGTAAGGGATCCACGAGTGAAGATATTCAGGAGACGACCCGAGGAAGAATTGTGGCAAGAACAAAATCCGAAGAACGTACCACTAACCCGTGGACGACTGTGTTTTATTATTTGATATGAAATTGTTTGTTTTATCAGAATATTAAAATTATTATCGATTGAAGTGTATTGTTAATCTTGCAACTTACCTATTTCTGTGAGTTGGCACCGTACATCAATCTACGTTGTTGTCTATTTTTTATGCTGCCAATAAATAGAGACAACAAATTAGAAATCGATGTATGTGTTTCGCCAGTGCAAACTCACGGTATTATTACATTATGTAGGTTACCTATCTGGTATCTAGGTTGTTTATACCCGTGACGCAAATATAGATCGATGAACCCCCCCGACCCACTCACCGCTCTCCTAGACTCAGATGTCGAGGAGAACGACACACGCACACTCCCCACCAGAGACCGACCTCGCCGGCGAGGTCGCCGAACCCCCGCTTCCGCTAGAAGGTGCGTCTACTTACCTAGACGCACCTTGGCACCCGACAAGCCCGCTGAGTTTCTTGCCGGATCTTCTCAGTCGACGTCACGTTCCGATCCGGTGGTAGATTTACCCTCGCCACCTCTCCTGGCAGTGGCCCAAGCCGAGGTCGTGTCCCTTGTGGCGCCCTTGAGCTAGCAGCCCCCCTGCCCCTCTGGCTGGAGCGCACTTGCGCTCGCCCTCTGTCCGGGTGAATTTATTATGGCCACTTTGGCCAACAACATATAGTCCAGAACAAAAAAAAAAAAGATCAATGAAAATACATTTTTATTATTCGTTCAATTAGTGTGGCCAAGGGAACCAGATAAGAGAGTAGGGAGTAGTACCTATTGTGTTCCCTTTGATAGGGAATACGGATATTTTTGTCTGTGGCACTGGCGAAGCCATTCAAATTTTTATTATATTTGAAATAATAATTCCTTCCAAATGTCTGTGAATATCGTAGATATATGTATCAAGTAGGTATGTACTTACAATGACATGTAGGTAATGTTTAATAAATTTATTTAAATAATTTGTGTTAATTTATCATATTTTAAAAAACATAGTTTATTTATTCACAGAAATGTTAACAATTTTCAGGATATAAAAACTTACTGACTTAGGCACTTGCCGACTTAGTGATAGGTATTATAATACCAGAGTTATAAGTACCATACAGCAGACCACTCAGACCCTTACTAACAAGAGTGACCATTATATTATGAAAGTCGGACAAATCCACTGGAGATTTCTTTGGATTTGTTTTTATAATGCGCGCATAGGCCGCCTTGATTCGGTCATGGGTAATTTTTGATTAAATGTATAGAAAAATTAATTTACGAGAGCTCAGTCCTTAGATAATAGGTTCATCTTACACCTTTGTGGGTTCATAGTACCCATACCTACAGGTTGTTACACCTGCACAGAATTGTACAAGTCTTTGATTTCCTACGCTTTACATAAATTACTTAGACCTTTAGTTAACACCTCTCTGATACATTATGCATCTATCTTCCTGGAAATGTAATTGGTACTGGCTTGAATTCTTTGCTGACACGGAAAATATTGTATCTGATATAACGTCAATAATTAGTTTTGATTGACGTAAATCGTTATTTTATTACCTATAGCGATAGCATGGCGATTGTAAATGAATTTATAAATTATTATGTTAATATGTGAGTGGGTGTAAATTGCGGGAAATCCATATTTAGAGGGGGTTTCGAAGATGAGCGTTCCAAATTTTGCTTCAACGTGGAAATGACACCCGCAGGTGGTGTAACACATGCAACATATGTAGGTACGCTACATAGTATGTGTTTATTTAATAAAGGTTAGTCTAATGTTTCTTGGTTTTCTCAAAACTTTTAGGCTACTACTGACGCATTATACCTTACTTTTTTTTTTTTTTTTTCATGGGAAAACCCTTTATGGGTCCCCTTCCGCCTCGGGGGAGGCGGGAGGGGTATGTGGGAGTCCGGCAGTCGGCCGTATACCCACTAAAAACCCACGGTGTACCACCCTCCGCCATGCAGAGGGGCGCCCCGGGACCATGGGAAATGCTCCGAGACGCCCCGATTATACACCTTACCTACTTAACGTATTGCAACATTTTGTTTTATCTGAATAACGAGTTGATACTTATGAATTGGTTTCAGATTATGAGTAGCTGAATGTCATGCTCATTGCACAACGTGTTTATTCCTTCCTTTTTATGCTTTTAATTAACAATTATCATTCTCGTCAATTTTGATGTGATTTGTTTCTAAAATGTTATTGTCTTACATGCTCACACTGTAAATAACATTTTTTACCACAATGAAGCGACGCATCGGAAATTCTGGAAGCAGTTCCAGCACAAACTGTTTCTATAGAAGTCAATCGAAGCTGCCCTGCGTGCAGCATTTCATAGAAACGGGAAGCAAAGTTGACAAGCTATACTATGGCAAATATCTGCCTTTACATGAGAGGAAGTTGTTGGAGAAACTGATCAGGACCCGAGCTGTATACGAGAAGGTCTGGACGCAATTACTCTCTGCCAGCGAAAGCAGCGACCTCGCAAGGGACCTCCAAGATGATAGTACCGAAAGAAATAGCGCTTGTACAAAACTTGTTGATTTAGTAGATAGAGGAGAAGTTTGTTCATCAGGCACGAGCAAACTACACAGCGGTGGCAGCTGCTGTAGTTCCTGCAGTCGTTTGAAGGAAATATCCGGTGATAAATATCCACGTCTACACCGACACAGTGAGCCGTATGAAACTATAGAAAAGTACACCCTTGAAGCTAACAGAAAAGGTCGCGCGCCTCATAATAAATTAAGCATAAAAGTCAGTTCCAAATTACGGGTTGTTCCTTTTAAAGCTAAACGTGTCAAATCGGAGCCGTGCGCTTGCGCTCTTGACATCAGTAGTAGAGTTAAACGGAAGTCAAAAGGACATTTCAAAAAATGCCCGTCAAAAGAAATGTCAACGATCACGACAGACACTCTGAAAAAAACGGTTAAGACAGACAGCAGACATTTAAAATTGGCAAAATGTCATTGTAACTTACAGCATAGTAAACCCTTAGGGAAATCTATGCATAAGATAAAATGTAGTAAGATTTCATCAGCGACCTGCGAATGTGAAGGGACTACTAGAAAAGAGTTTCCGATACAAAAAGATTCTCTCACGCTGTATCGAGACAAGTTAAAGAAAAATAAAACAGCCCTAAAAGACTGGGATTGTGAACCTGAGGATTGCTATAAAAATATTAAAATGAGAAATGCAGATCGGAAAAGAAAGAAGAAAAAATATATCAATAAACCATCCAGCACAGATTCATCACAAAGCCACGTATCTATAAGTACAAAAAAGAAAGTATCTCATGTAAATGTGGGTAAGAGGGTGAAAAAAAAAGATATGAAGTGTATGCATCCTCTTAAAAGTACCCAGTCGAAAACTTCTTCTGTAACCACCGGAGAGTTAACATTTCAAAAGGGGGAGTCGACTGTTATCAAAGACAATGTTCGATTGCGGATAGAAAGAAAAAAGCCCAATAGAAAATCAACATCACATTGCAAACATTCAAAGAAACAGAGAAAAGTCCAAGCGGATGTTCTCTGTGACTGTACACCGACTCAAATCAGTATAAAAGGAAGCCAGTCAGTCAGTCAAACTTCGAAGTCAACCAGCGAGAAAAGTATGCAAATACAAAAAAAAAGTTTGAAGGCCAGAAAACAACAAAAGAAACAAATTAAAATACAAACGGCAGCACCATGTGACTGTCCACCAACTAAAATTATTCTTGAAGAAAACCAACTAAAACTGCCTGTCAGTCTGATCTTGAAACCGACCTGCGATAAGAGTATAATAATAAAAAAAAAAATACATGTCAGTAAACAACAAAATACAAAGAAACAAAGTAAGATGCAAATGACAGTTTTCTGTGGCGATCCATCAACTACAATTAGTCTAGAAGGAAGCCAGCTAAACCAGTCAGCCTGTCTAACTTCAAAGTCAAACTGTAGTTTAGCAAAACATAAATCAAAATCGGAAACATGTAAAAAGCTTGATTCACATCCACATAGGCAAGCTGTCACAAGAGGATCGACAATGAGTTTAAATATTGAATTACATAACAAAGTCTCACCAGATAATAATGGATCAGATGACCGTAAATGTGGCACAATGACGGAAGATCTGAATAAAAGTTCACCTAACATGACGAAAGAGAATCGTAAAATTAAAAATAAGCATAGGTCATCACAGTCAATATCGTTTCGTTCAAATAAAAATTCTCAAGTAGGCCAGGGATTAAAACGCTGCATTTGCACTTTGAAAATACCAAAAAGAAAGCAAAAGCCGTGCAGATCTTCTTCGAAAAAGACATTGACGACTCTTAAGGTTCAAAATGTAGATGTTATTGGACAAATGAGAGGATCTCAAACAAAGGCATTCAAATATCAAGACGCACGCGTTGCCTACGTAACCCCACCATTAACTTCCAAGTCTCGTGCACTTCACTCTTGCAAATGTGAACCTTTACTTATCACACCGCGAGAATGTGATCCGTGTAAAGGCGAAAACAAAATAAAACTTAACTGCAATAGCAGTAAAAAAATATGTAAAGAAAACAATACATTACAAAAACCTAAAAGATTCGCGGGAACTCTAGCTTCTGATTGTATGCGTAGTTCATCAAGGAAAATTCAAACTTGTTCACCTAAACATCGAAAAGGCAAACATAGTCCAGGAATTGAAAAATCGCAGATATCAATAGAACGATCGATTTGCCAAGGTCGCAAAGGATCGAGTATCCTGTTCAATATCGAATATTCAAAAGGTAAAATTTGTTGTGAACCAGGAGTCAATGAAGTGCAGAAAACAATCCAGGAACAGCCATTGATGGGAAGGAAGCATTGCCGACAAAAAGGCATAAAAGTATATAAGCCATGTGTTCGGCATATTACGTCACAGACAATGAAAACAGATAAATCAAAACAAACACATACCAAAAAGGGTGTAGACAAATGTATTTGTCCTGCAAATATTTTAAAAGAACAAAGTACAAATGTGCTTCTTGAATATCATCAGGACTCTAGAGTACTTAAGAGACATAAATCTATAGCAACCAAAAAAGAAAATATGACGCATTCTCATAGTCAAGCTACAGCTGAGTGTTATGCCTACAAATGTGATAAACTGATTAAGAAGAGGAGTCTGAAATCTCAAAACCGAAGTGCACATGCTTGCATTGGTCCAATAACTAAATCCAAATTAAGTACTACAAGTAATGGCAGGAATTCACATTCTGCAGCAAAAAGAATGAAATATAATGCGAGAAAAACGAATGAAGCATCTAGAAACGAAGGAGACCTGATTAAAAAACCTAGTCAACCAGGCAAGCAAGCGGTTCGATCTGGTTCTAGCATTAGTTTAAATGTAAAGTTTTGTAAAGAGCATGGCAATAGATCAAATGATAGACCTTGTATACGAATAAAAACATGTGAGAGATGTCCTCATCGCGTTTCATGTGCAGAACAAAAAGGAAGTGCTTTTAGTTCTGCCATTAAGAGATGTTTTAATTCATTGAAGTTCCACAAAAAACCTCCTAAAATTTACAAAGAAATAAATTTAACTAAATGTGCTCTGGAAGATCGGAATACCTGTAAACAGGAGCGCACTCCTCAAGGTGAAAATTCACCCAAAATTATTTTAAAACCAAACTACTGCAGATCTGGCGTTTATGGCAAAGACGAATGTTGTACAGAAACCAAACATAGCCCTGTAGAACTTAAGGAGAAACATGGCAAAGAAGTGAAACCTAAGATAACCAAAAATGTTAAAAAAGAACATAAAAGCTTTAATATTGTCCTTAAATTGAAGAAAGCAATGAAAATACAGATGATAGAAAAAAATAAAAAAAGCAATCTATGTACGGAATGCTCGCAGAGCGTCATGGTAAAAGTAAAAAAACCTCAAGCCGGAGAATTTACAATGACGACGTCAACCAACCAATGTCCCGTGATCGCAGCATACTGCCAAGTCACTCGAAACAAAAATTACAAAGCGTTGAAACCTAACTTATCTCATAAATATGACCAATATTCATCGGAATATCTAAAAATCATGAGGACAAAAGAAGAAAACAAACGAGATCTTACAAAGCATATTCAAGAAATCAATTTCACGAAATCAATTCACTCAAGAAATCAATTTCACGAAGTATATTCACCAACCGAACTTTTCAGCAATTCATTCGAGAAAAACTACCCCAGCTATCGTATATCTCAGGTCAAGAAAAAATTTAAGGTGGCTCAAATACATAGAGATATAGTTCCTGATTACTACTCTAGAAACCGTTTATCTAAACAATGTATCCGCTATGATTCCTCTGTCAGTTTTGACGTGAAATCAAGAATTGACACACTTAACATAAAATCTTCTGCGTTATATCAAATCAGAGACAATAAAAACAAGAACTTCAATGACACACAAGCAATGAAGAGTCCATTTCAGCACAGTTTTTACGCTTTCCATGTGCAACTACCTAATAGCCAAGCCCATAATAACACTCTAGAAAAGTTTGGTCAATGTGATCCCATCAAGTGTTTAAAAAGAATAAATAATAGTCGTGCGAAATCAAACAAGTCATCAGATACAAATTGCCTATCTGTTATTAGTTCTACGGAAAGCAAGTTTAGTACAAAATGCAAAACTGCGCAATCAAATTTTTGTCCGGTTACCACACCAAAGCAAAGATCCGCAGAAGGCAGATCGGCCATATGCGAATGCCCAATATCAAATCAAATTCGTGATTCTTCACGTCATTCTTTACATATTGGATCAAACTGCAGCTTAAAGGTGGAATTTTACAAACAAAAAAAACAAGTTGAAGATAGACCTTCGCACAAATCTGGTGCTCAAAGCCAAATTAAACAATCTACAACAAGAGTTCATAACATGAAAAAACGTTCCCAATCTTCCACATCGCAAAATACAGTAAATAGCAAAAATAAAGGTATAGGGGCAATGCTCAAAACATTTTTCTCTAGTTTAAAATTACATAAGACGGCTAAGACTGCTCATGAAGTAAAACAGACGATAAAACAAAAAACCTATAAACAGGCGACAGCAGACAAACGCCTTGTTGGTGTTTCAGGAGAACCCTGGAATATTACAAATGACCCTAATGCATGTTACAAAGTAATACAGAAGAGATATAAAAAAGGCCGTGAAGAAAGAGTAGGTGCGGACATCGCTAAAATAAAATCTGGTCATACTAAATTCGACATAAAACATAAAACAAAAGATACTGAATCAATAGCACATGAAATACGTCTAAGGAAAGGTATTAAACATGCTGATAAAAGGGGGGATCAGAATGATAACGTACCAACCAACCGTAGTCAAGTGGTTGGGTTTGGTACGGATATTTCCGTAGAATTGGACAAGGAAAGACCACCTGGAGATTTTACTTCTGTAGGGAAAGGTGGCTTTATTGCAAAAGTGAAGAGTATGACAAGTAAGAAAACATGATTATTATATACCATGTATTTATTATTTGTTATTTTTAAATATGAATACTTATATGAGAGACACCTACTGCCGCGATTGACAACTTAATCATATCTAAATATATATAACTCAAAGGTGACTGACTGACTGACTGACTGACATAGTGATCTATCAACGCACAGCCCAAACCACTGGACGGATCGGGCTGAAATTTGGCATGCAGGTAGATGTTATGACGTAGGCATCTGCCAAGAAAGGATTTTGATTAATTCTACCCCCAAGGGGATAAAATAGGGGACGAATAATCCCGAAATGTTTGTTAAATTAAATTACACGCGCACGAAGTCGCAGGCACAGCTAGTTGTTGGTCCATATAAGTAAAGTTATACGCATCTCTCTAGAGCAGTCTTTCTTAAATTGGGCGATTACGCCCACTTGTGGGCGCTGAAGGCTTTTAAGGGGGCAGTAGAAGACTCACAGAAAATTAGAGGCATTCAGACAATCTACAGACGACGGGAGTAAAATCATATGCATAAAAACAATCGCCACTACCGAACTTAAACTAATAAGTAATAATTGTCGGATCTCGTCACCAATAAGTTATTTTACTATAAGAAACAACTTCCAACTAAAACATTCATAGATAGTTTGTTTTACTTTCTTAAGCAAACATTTTTTTAACAAAACTGGCCGGTTAAGTTGTTAGTCTTATTAAGTAGCACTAGAACTTCTTAAAATATAGACTACACTATTTTGCAAGTTGATTGTACCTTTGTACCACATTATTTTACTCACAAGATACATATCTGTATTAATGCATGTTTAAATACATTTGGAATAACTATTTTCAAGATACACAACAGATGGCATTGTAAGAAGTTAACTCAAAAAATAAGCTATCGTATTTTTTTTCAATGTCAAATTGGGCGGTATTTGGAGTAAGTTTGAGACCCTGCGCTCTAGAGAGAGAGCGTTATATGTGTGATCGGCTGACCGTGCGTTATAATGACTTTCTCCACTAGTGTAGTATACGTGCATTACTGTAGTTTGGTAATAGTAGTTCGTGAGAGCTCGAATAAAATTTTGTAAATCGAATAACAGTTTAATAATTTCACAGGAAAAGAGAAGTTCAAAAGTACCAATGAAGAAAATATAACAAGTTTAAAATCTCAAGATGCAAAGAGTGGCACTTCTATACTAGAAAAATGTTTGATCACATGGAAACTTAAGAAGAAACAACCAAAATTGGAAGACGATGGCAAAATACTTACTAAAGGTCATAGCATTACTTTGGAAAAACATAAATATAAACGTCGTATTTCTTTGGCTAATGTAAAATGTTGTGAAAATGCTTGGCCTTATAATACAGGGAGCGAAATTAGTGGCAGATCTAATGAATATGATGAAAATACTTTTCTTGATAAATATATTAAATCTCGTGGAAAACGTTCGAAAAATACAACAGAACATAGAGATAAATATGACATGTCGACAAAATCAGATACACCTAAGGAAGGAACCACTAAAGCAGGAAATCGACTTGCAAGAAGTTTCGAATGCACACTGTCCACGTGTAATTCTGATCATTCGGATCCAAATAAACGTTATGAAAATAACAAAAATCAATCATGGAAAGGTGTTTCCCAAAAAACACAAAAAATAGAGAATAGATTAGCAATAGTAGATAAAAAGTCTGCCAATAAAAGTAGATTATCACTTAGACAGAGATATGTTTGTGCTATAGCGCATAAATTTGAATATGACTGCAATTGTTTACACACAAAAAGAAACCAAGGTAAACCATGCCTATTTAGGTTAAAAATTAAAGGAGGAAAAGAAAATCGTGATCCAACAATACTAATAAAAACACTAACTACAAACGAAACCAACAATATGGATATCAACCATGAATCAACAAATTCAACGAAACAGAAGAAGGGAAGAACGAAGGTGAAACAGATAAAACCATCAAAAAATGAACAAGTTAATGAAGAAACAATTAGATCATCTACAAACGAAACCAACAATATGGATATCAACTATGGATCAACAAATGCAACGAAACAGAAGAAGGGAAGAACGAAGGTGAAACAGATAAAACCATCAAAAAATAAACATATTAATGAAGATACAATTAGATCATCTACAAACGAAACCAACAATATGGGTATCAACTATGGATCAACAAATGCAACGAAACAGAAGAAGGGAAGAACGAAGGTGAAACAGATAAAACCATCAAAAAATAAACATATTAATGAAGAAACAATTAGATCATCTACAAACGAAACCAACAATATGGATATCAACTATGGATCAACAAATGCAACGAAACAGAAGAAGGGAAGAACGAAGGTGAAACAGATAAAACCATCAAAACATAAACAAGTTAATGAAGAAACAATTAGATCATCTACAAACGAAACCAACAATATGGATATCAACTATGGATCAACAAATGCAACGAAACAGAAGAAGGGAAGAACGAAGGTGAAACAGATAAAACCATCAAAAAATAAACATATTAATGAAGAAACAATTAGATCATCTACAAACGAAACCAACAATATGGATATCAACTATGGATCAACAAATGCAACGAAAGAGAAGAAGGGAAGAATGAAGGTGAAACAGATAAAACCATCAAAAAATAAACATATTAATGAAGAAACAATTCGATCATCTACAAACCAAACCAACAATATGGATATCAACTATGGATCAACAAATGCAACGAAACAGAAGAAGGGAAGAACGAAGGTGAAACAGATAAAACCATCAAAAAATAAACTTATTAATGAAAAAACAATTAGTTCATCTACAACCGAAACCAACAATATGGATATTAACTATGGATCAACAAATGCAACGAAACAGAAGAAGGGAAGAACGAAGGTGAAACAGATAAAACCATCAAAAAATAAACAAATTAATGAAGATACAATTAGATCATCTACAAACGAAACCAACAATATGGATATCAACTATGGATCAACAAATGCAACGAAACAGAAGAAGGGAAGAATGAAGGTGAAACAGATAAAACCATCAAAAAATAAACATATTAATGAAGAAACAATTAGATCATCTACATACGTAACCAACAATATGGATATCAACTATGAATCAACAAATGCAACGAAACAGAAGAAGGGAAGAACGAAGGTGAAACAGATAAAACCATCAAAACATAAACAAATTAATGAAGATACAATTAGATCATCCACAAACGAAACCAACAATATGGATATCAACTATGGATCAACAAATGCAACGAAACAGAAGAAGGGAAGAACGAAGGCGAAACAGATAAAACCATCAAAAAATAAACAAATTTATGAAAAAACAATTAGATCATCTACATACGTAACCAACAATATGGATATCAACTATGAATCAACAAATGCAACGAAACAGAAGAAGGGAAGAACGAAGGTGAAACAGATAAAACCATCAAAACATAAACAAATTAATGAAGATACAATTAGATCATTTACAAACGAAACCAACAATATGGATATCAACTATGAATCAACAAATGCAACAAAACAGAAGAAGGGAAGAACGAAGGTGAAACAGATAAAACCATCAAAAAATAAACAAATTAATGAAGATACAATTAGATCATTTACAAACGAAACCAACAATATGGATATCAACTATGAATCAACAAATGCAACAAAACAGAAGAAGGGAAGAACGAAGGCGAAACAGATAAAACCATCAAAAAATAAACAAATTCATGAAGATACAATTAGATCATCTACAAACGAAACCAACAATATGGATATCAACTATGAATCAACAAATGCAACGAAACAGAAGAAGGGAAGAACGAAGGTGAAACAGATAACACCGTCAAAAAATAAACAAATGAATGAAGAAACAATTAGATCATCTACAAACGAAACCAACAACATGTATATCAACCATGAAACAACAGATGCAACGAAACAGAAGCAGGGAAGAACGAAGGTGAAACAGATAAACCCACAAAATAAACACGCTGAACTAGTAAAAACCAAAAACAATGGTTATTCATTCGTGGTTCACGGAAATACATGCCTTTGCGAACCTATACCCCCCTATGGCAATACTTCAACGAAGTGTTTATGCAATGGTAATGAACAGCAAGTCGCGACACGAAAGCGGAATCTATTACAAAGTTGCAGTAGATGCTTTATACGGAGGTTCCGGTGTAAGAAACCTATCGAGGAACCATTCCTTGAGATGGTTGTTAATGCAGGCGATATGAGTATAATGAACAAAGATCTAATTGTTGACAAAGTTAAACAGTCTAGAGGTAAGTGAAAATGATAACAGCCACAATACGTTGAAGTTCTGCTACTATAACCAGTATTAATACCTAATATTACCGTATCTATACTTTCACCATCATCAAACGTATCATAATTCAAAGCAAAAGTAGTATTTCTGTACTGATATTTTATATGCTATTACATTGCATTTTTATTTTAAAATTCAGTAGCAACCAGCCCTCTTCCAGTTGTTTCTTAAGTATGTGTCACATACATTTAGGGAGGGAATTGCGAGTCTTAATTGATAATTAATAATGGTGGATGTTATGATTCTGTCAGCTAACGTGGGTGTAATACGCGATTGACGACCGCTTGGCGCAGTGGTTCAAGCGTAGGCCGCTCGGCTCACTGCACATGGTCGTTGCGAGTACTATTCCCGCCGGGCAAAATTTTGGAAATGGCCTTTTCGTAATTTGCCCAGGTCTGGGTGTCACTGGGATCGCCTCCAGTCAGCCCATTGTACGGTACCCATAGTGCAAGCGTTGCTTAGTTTGGCACCATACAGTTGGTGTGGCAGTCTGGCGATACTTATTTATTTATTTTATTTCATGTATGCCTAAACTTAGGGTAGATTTCTATTTTTTTTAAAACATTTTAGGTCCACGCAAGCCAATGGCATCCAGTTTCAGTATAGCTATTGACAATAGAAATGCAAGCATCCTCAACAGGCATGAAATAAAAGACAAAATTAAAGAAAACGCGAAACCGAATAGAACGCCCTGTGGTAGATGTAAACATACCAGGGGACCATGTATATGCGGAAGTGCAAGATGTAAAATGGCATCTGAACAAGATAAAGACAAAGAAATGGATCGAAAAACGGTAATGCCGTGTGTATGTGGTGCCAAAATTTGTAAAGAAGAAAGTATGAAAAGTATAAGGGAAAGGCCAGGCCCAAACACTTATTTAAGAGCGACAAAACAGGTACTACGCGGTAAAATAAGCTTTAAAAATTTTGTATCTAAAGTCCGACATGCCAGGATGATCCAAACAAAAGGAGCGAATTTTGAAACAGACCGACAAAGAGAGAAAGCAGAAGCTGCTCGACTAAAGAAAAAAATGAAAATGAATAAAACGGCCACGAAAGAATTCGAAAAATCTACAGATTGTGCTTTATTAACAAAATCAATTTTGAACGCGAGTACACTCAGTTGTACTGCGGCATCAGGAATGGCGAGAACTGTTTGCAAAGGTATAATACATCCGAAAACCAGTTTGGCAAATATAAAGGATATCGCAAATGACCCGCATCCTTATAAAATTGTGACTAGAAAAATCGCAGACAGCGAATTCGGCAATAAAGTTAATCGAATAAAACTAAGATTAGGTGCTATGAAATCAACAAAAAAGTGTTTAACTTGTTTACATCTTGGGGATAAGGAGACACGGGTAAAGCGGAAACTGCCAAATCTGGAGACTTTCCGATGTAATGCGTTCATGGCATCTTTGAGGAGGAAGCCGCATTTTTGGGTTTATAACATGTGCCCCTGGTTCTACCCCTTCTGTTTAGGTATAGCGGGGGCATGGCGTCAGTTCACAAATGTGCTTATGTTCTTGTTGGCTATCGTCGTGTGGAGTCCCTGTATATTGGCCATGGAAGTTTGCAGATCTTTGATGTGTTGCTTCTTATGTGCCGGTTGATAATACTAGTGTCTTAAATATAATCAGTTCCAAAAGTAAGATGTACGTTTCTGTTGATTATTGACTTTCATCACAATCAGTGCATAGTATAAAACAAAGTCGCTTCCCGCTGTCTGTTCATATGTATGCTCAGATCTTTAAAACTACGCCACGGATTTTGATGCGGTTTTTTTTATAGATAGTGATTCAATGGGAAGGTTAGGTACTTATGTGCATAATAGACTGATCATTTTAGAGCTGTGTGAAGCCGGGGCGGGTCACTAGTAAAATATAAAAGCGAAAGTACCCAAAAACGGCTGAACAGATTTTAACAAAATATCGGACAGCGACAATGGTCGCACAGATCTGCGAACTCTTGTACGCACACTCGTGCAGTCAGCGATCTTCCCCTTTTCGGCTTTAGGTAGATCTTGCTCTAAAAACTTGAAGCCCTGTGCAGAAAATCTGGACAAAATCAGGATACGACTAACACATGATACGAAATTACAATACAAATTATATAATAAGATTATTGTATTATTAACAAGCGACCCGCCACGGCTTCGCACGGATATTTTTTATCATCATCATCATTATCATCAGCCGGAAGACGTCCACTGCTGAACATATGCCTCCCTCATAGAACGCCACAATGGACGGTTGCTCGCTATCTGCATCCAACGGCTCCCCGCGACTCTCACCAGATCGTCGGTCCATCTAGTGGGGGGCCGTCCAACTCTGCGTCTTCCGGTTCGAGGTCGCCACTCGAGAACCTTTCTTCCCCAACGGTTGTCGGTTCTACGAGCGATGTGGCCTGCCCATTGCCACTTCAGCTTGCTGATTCTGTGAGCTTTGTCGGTGAATTTGGTTCTTTTGCGCATATCCTGGTTCCGGATCTTATCACGCAAAGAAACTTCGAGCATAGCTCTCTCCATAGCTCGCTGCGTGACTTGGAACTTATGCAGTAGGCCAACTGTAAAGGACCAAGTTTCGGCTCCGTAGGTCATCACTGGCAACACACACTGATTGAAGACCTTAATCTTCAAGCTCTGCGGAATTTCGGACGAGAATATATTACGCAACTTCCCGAACGCTGAAAAAATATTAAGTAGGTACTACATTTCGCGTGTACCTACCCCACAGGGAATACAATACTACATTACCTACTCGTAACAAGACAGCAAGAGTACCTACCCAGAAATACCAATTAAAGAAAAGCCAATCATGTATTAATGACTTTAAGAGCACATAATTAATTATCAACATTAGACAAACCTAGTAGTTCTTCGACACACCGCACTCTGATTATTAAGCACTAGCTGTGCCCGCCGACTTCGTCCGCGCAGTATTTAACGTAATAAAAATTTCGGGATTATCGGGATAAAAAGTATCCTATATGTTAATCCCGGTTATAAACTATCTGTGTTCCAAATTTCATCCAAATCCGATCAGTAGTTTTTGCGTGAAGGAGTAACAAACATACATACATACATCCACACTCACAAACTTTCGCATTTATAATATTAGTAGGATTACGCCAATAATCGGCCAAATCCCCCGAAACTAATTTTCAGTATACCTACTGAATAATTGCGAAGAGAAAATATGATTTATGCATCCCATTCACTCTAGCGCAAAGGTATATGCGTGTATCTCTTTCCCGAGCTGTCAAAATGTGTACAGTCATAATAGAGGTAGAAACAAAGCATCAAGTCGCTGAACATTTTTGGGGTTCTGTCATCCCTACAAGACACCCTTATAAGACCATCTAGTCCGTCCGTCCCAGGCCATAACTTCTACAGTTTTTCTCTCTAAAACCTATTTTAAAAAGTCGTGCTTGCTCAGTATGCCTCGCAGGTGAATAAGAAATATATGGTTTAAAGCTACAGTGAGTCAAAAAAGGTAAAATTAAACAAAATCAAGTACAAGTAAAGCAGGTAAAATAGGGTCAGGAAAAACCTAGTAACAAACCGATGTAAATGATTTAACTGTATGTGTTTTACAATTATTTGACCAGATAAAGTAAATATCTATTTTAACTGACGTCAATGATTTATTAGCACGCTTGGTTTCAATACAAATGGTCATACTTGCGTGCTTGCGTGATCTGCGGTTATGTCCCACTCATCTATATGTTTATATCTCTTTAATTACTTTTCATAATACTATTCATAATTACTTTCCCTTTTGATTCGACTGTTCTTAAAGATGTTTCTGTTTGGAGAATAGTTTCTTGACATGTTTTTGTTAAGGACTTCAAAAAGAATACCTACAATTCTATAAGGAGTGTACGTACTGCAGATACCAAAGACCTGTTAGAAGTTATTTTCGCTTGTAGTTACTGTCGCCCTTTTAGGAAGCAAGCATTCAACGCATACCCATATTTCTATATTATTATAGCTTTCTGCGTTACTGCTGTATGCCTATACAATGACTTTTGTGATATAGTGTTCACACAACATTATGTAAAGTGCTTTTTAACCATATAAGTAAACATTACTTGAGGCGTCAAAGTTACTGCGACGGCATCAAGCGTTCTTTTAGTTAAATTTGTATATGTTCAAAACTGATATTTTAAACATAATATGTAGTTAAAGCGTACTATTTTTTTTCCTTTTTTGTTATGGCTCTGTCCTTTTGGTCAATTCTGCCAATGTAAAGTGAGGCAAATACTCGGTATCACTGGAGTTTGGCCAGTATGAAGTAACATCTTTTTTTTTTTAATTTTTTAAAAAAATATTTTTAAATTAATGGCCTCTTACAATTGGGTCAAACCCAATATGATTCTGCCAATGTCGAGTAGTGTCTGCAATAAAAAATACAAATAATAACTATACAATACAACAGAGTGATCGTCCATTTTGGAATACAACTTGATGACGATGTCATATGTCATGTCGGGATTCAAAAGTACCTACTCTGTCGTCATGTCATTAATTCTAGACTCATAGCTCACCCTTGAGCTCACATTATCTTGTTCTTCATTCTTTAAAAATATGGCCCACCCAGTTTAATAAGTATTTCGCCAGAGTCAAGTAACAAATAGCAATAACAAACACATTTAATAACAATAAAATAATATAATAATTATAATTTTAGCCCTTTTGACGTCCCACTCCTGGGCACGGGCCTCCCCTCAACACGAGGGGGATTCAGGCCATAATCCACCACGCTGGCCCAGTGCGGGTTGGCGGATTTCACGGATGTCTTTCGAAAATTAGTTAAATCTTCTAAGACATGCAGGTTTCCTCACGATGTTTTCCTTCACCGTGAGCAAGTGATAATGATATAGAAATTATGATTCGCACATAGATATCGAAAAATCCAGAGGTTCGAGCCGGGGTTTGAACCCGAAACCTGGTAGCCCGCAAGACGCGTGCTTAACCAATCGGCTATCACTGCTAACAATGCAATATGGTACCGTCCATTTTGGAAAACCAAAATCACAAATCAATTTGTTGGCTCATATTTTTAAGTAGGTGCATAATGAATTTAATTAATAAAAAAATTAAGATGGATTTTGATATAATAAGGATTATGTAGGTGGCCGAAATCCGGCTCGGAAACAGCTTGACCGACTTTGACGGGTCTTTCACTAACAGATAGCTCATTTTATAAAGAGTAACTTAGGCTACTTTTATCTTATCAAAGAAGGTAAAACGCGGGCGTAGCCGCGAGAAAAAGCTAGTAGAAAATATAATAGTACTTCTAAGCTTAATCTTTGTACTAGAATAAGATCAGGGGGCTCAAGTAAATAATGGTATAATGGTCAGGTTGCGGTCGAACCCAAAACCTCTCAGTTACGAACGGCTCCTGTAACCACTAAGCTATTGATGCTTCAGTAAATAGGTAATGCCTGTCAACATGGAATCAATACCTTATAAGTATTTGGCATCACACGCAAAACCTATTGTAATTGCTTATCTAATAGGCAAATTAATAATGTTTCCAACTGCATCATGTCCAATATCCTTATAATATAAGGATACTAATAAATAAAGCATAAATTATAAGGAAATATTTTGATGTAGGGCACGGTAGTGCGCCCGCCAAGTAATCTATCTTATCTTACAAATAAATAAAATTAGAGTGTCTGTTTGTAATATCAAAATAACACCTTTTCACTAAATGCATATGAAATGCATATATATAGCAAAAACGCGATTTAAAAATGTTTGGTCTGTCTGTCTGTCTGTCTGTCTGTCTGTGTGTTTGTTCCGGGTAATCTCCGAAACGGCTGGACCGATTTTTACGGGACTTTCACTGGCAGATAGCTGATGTTATAAGGAGTAACTTAGGCTACTTTAATTTTAGAAAAAGAATTAGGGTACCGCGTAAAAAAATAAAAACACCGTTGTCGCTCTTGGTTTACAGGAGTTACAGTGGTGGAATGTGTGGCGGGACCAGTCCCATAAAAAAAATACGTTCTATCTTTGATTTGCCATGTTAAGCCGAGCCATGTTATCCAACTGAACTTGGCCGATTTTGCGTATTTGTCATTTCAGTGAAGGTGTAAGTATAAATATTTGCAAAATATGTAATGACCGTTCATTTGTCATTAAACTATTAGCTCAACAACATGTGTCGTGTCATCGCGCTTGTAATAATAGCCGCAGTTTTACCTGGTAAGTCCTGTCCGTTGATATTTTGCCGAGTTTACTTACCTGCTTGGGTAGTCGCAATTAATGAGTACTTCAATAATCCTACTAATATTATAAATGTGAAAGTTTGTGAGTGTGGATGTATGTATGTTTGTTACTCCTTCACGCAAAAACTACTGAACGGATTTGGATGAAATTTGGAACACAGATAGTTTATAACCGGGATTAACATATAGGATACTTTTTATCCCGATGATCCCGAAATTTTTGTTACGGTAATTCCCGATAATCCCGAAAATTTTGTTACGTAAAATACTACGCGGATGAAGTCGGGGGGCACAGCTAGTAATATTATATATTAATAATGTAGCCCTTTTAACTTCCCACTTGCCCAGGGGCACAGGCCTACCCTTAATACCAGAAGGATTCATGCTTTATTCCACTACACTGACCTAATGCGCGTTGGCGGATTTCACATGTCTTTCGGAAATTGATTAGAGTTTCTAATATGTTCAGATCTCTTCACTATGTTTTCTTTTATCGTAAGCAAGTGATAATCATTACACAAACCCCAGAGGTGCGAGCCGGGGTTTGAGAACCCACGACCTGTGTGCACGGAAGACGTGTGCTTCAAAAACAAACAAATCCGCTATCACTTCTTTTTTATATACCTAAAAGTAATATATTTGTATATTGAAATTATTAGATAATATACTTAAAATTAAATAAGTTCTAAGACCTGTTTTTCTACTTACAAAGTCATTTTTTATTTATTTATAATTACTGCATAATACTTAACTCAATTTTCCTTCTTTGTACATATAAAACATATTAATGTGGTTCATCTGTTTTACATAACGGAGCTGTTTTGTAAAAATACAAGCCCGCTGAGTTTCTTGCCGGATCTTCTCAGTCGAGGTCGCGTTCCGATCCGCGTTCGGTGGTAGATATAAGAAAAAAATGTTAAATTGACAATTTGTAACTGCCCCCGTAGGCCTAAACAAAATAAACGATTTGAATTTGAATTGAAAACATCTGGGATGGATACGAAACATATACCGGCTGGCTTCTCCGTGGCAGTAGCACCCATTCACAGAAGATCGGAGTATACTAACTATTATAGCCCTATGATACGTTTCGTACAATCAGTGAGATAGCCGAAAGCCAAACCGGGAGTGGCCCGAAATTCCTCTGTTCAACTCTCTTTAATTTCGGCAACCAGTGGTTCGTACGCTTGTCTGACGACTAGTAGTACCTATATACTAGGTGAAACAGAGAGAGTATACTTTTTTTTTTTGCAACTTTACTTTGTAAATCTCAAACTATCGGATTTGTGGGACAGTTGAAGCACTAAAGGTTTTGTAGACTTATGGAATCTGTTAACAGCTGTATCACGTTTTGTTTTTCAAGTTTCCCCCAAAGCTGATAGTTTTAGAATTACAAAGTTTAGTTTTGAAAATAGTATACCCTTCCTGTTTCAACCTGTAGTATATAAAGATAGATGTTCTTCTGTTTGCTTTGTTTTTGTGACATTAGACGGTTTAATAATGGCATTTCCTTTGTGCAGCTGTAATACTCGCAGAAGAGAAGATCACCACACCGACCCCGCAAATAAGATGCAGTTTGAATACTTCGGAACTAATCGTGAGTATTACTTTATGTAGCGGCCTTACTTACATCCTATCATTTAAGTACTAAGGCGCCAGGAAAAACACAGTTATAAATAATACGTTATATAATACTAGATCTTGCCCGCGACTTCGTCAGCCTGGATCTTGGAACGGCAGTTACAAACTACAAGTTTCATTTTCGTGACATTACGTAGCCTATGTCCTTTTGCAAGGCCCAGTCTATTACTATACCAAAATAAAGATGGAAACAAACAGACATAGTTACTTTCGAATTTATATTATTAGTTCAGATAGTAGGGTTAGCATTCTTAGTGGCAATCTTACCCTTACCTTACGGTTACAACAGCTATCTGCCAGTGAAAGTCCTGTCAAAATCGGTCCAGCGGTTTCGGAGATTAGCCGGGACAAACAGACAGACAGACAGACAAAAAAATGTTTTGTGGTTACATGTACCTACCGTACATACTTTCATAAAGTAAAAGCTATTATTTTGGCATTATAAATTCAATTTTATTTATTTGTATGGATAATATGAGTTTCCCCGTGTATGATAAATAGGACAACTCATATTAGTTTCCCTTTATTTTACCCGTTTAACGTGGCTGGTTGGCTTTTCCTTTTAATAAAACCCGTAACAGTTTTCACCGCGAAATAATATAACAATTTAAAATCAATAAATATAAAATCCATAATATGGATACTAGGTCATTATTATGACGAGGTAGTTTTTTGTTTTTAAAAGTATAAAATGTATTTTCCACGGGTTAATCTCTGGAACGACAGATCCGATTCTGAAAATTAATTCGTCTATTTTTCACGCTTATCTTGAAAAGGTGGCCAAAAGAGGTACTAGAGGAACTGTCATTTTGTGCTTATGTGACATCAAATAGTACATTGTTACACGAGTGGTGAAAGTGACTCCCTCGAACTATTAGCGCCCTCGCTACGATCGGGCGCCAAACCCCGTCTCGGGACTAAATAAGTCTTAAGAATACAAGGAAAGTAAAAATAAAACAGGAATTGGCTAAAGAAATAATACAAGAAAGTATGAACAATACTCTACAACTTGAAAAAAAATATTAAGGTCGGAATGCCGCCTATTTTGTTTATTTTTCGTTGGCCGGCCAACTTCATTATTTAGCCATTATTTTTCATTTTCATCTTTAAATATTTTGCCCAAATCTATGTTATTTTAAAGAAATTGTTGATGGGTGAATTTCAACAAAGTCGTTTTTTCTTTCATTTCGGTTGAATTTTTTATTTTTAACTTTTTTAAAATTGTATCTTTTATTTATTGTACTTCTTGATATAGTTAATGCATTTTTTTTATGACATCAAAATATCTTAATTAACTTATGAGATATACGTGTTTAAACTTTTGATGTCACCGAAATGAAACAGCCGTTCACCGAAATGAAATAACCAGTCACCGAAATTCTCTTTCATTACGGTGACTAGTGATTTCATTTCACCTAACCTGTCCACCAATAACGTATACAGAAGGCTTATCTGTACAAATAAATAAAACTGGAGTGTCTGTTTGTAATATCAAAATAACACCTATTCACTAAATGCATATGAAAGTATATATACGGTATATATACGGTACTTATAACACATCCAAGATTTAAAATGGTTTTGTCTGTCTGTCTGTGTGTTTGTTCCGAGTAAACTCCGAAACTGCTAGACCGATTTCGATGGGACTTTCACTGGCAGATAGTTGATGTTATAACGAGTAACTTAGGCTACTTTAATTTCAGAAAAACAATTAGGTTGCCGCGTAATAAAATCAGAAACACATGAAATCCAAGAGTATCTCCGAAACGGCTGGATCGATTTGTACGGGATTTTCACTGGCTGATAGCTGATGTTATAAACAGTAACGCAGGCTACTTTTATTTAAAAAAAACAAAAAAAGGATATCATATGCTGCCTGTCGCGCGGTCTCTGAACACGCGGGAGGGCTTTTACGATAAGAAGGTATATAAAACATGAAACATCAACTTGCAAAAAAGAAAAATGAGAAGTAACTTTTTGCAAACTCTGCGAATTGAACGAACGTTTTTTGTTAAATCAAATTTTTGTTAAGTTAAATTCCACGCGGACGAAGTCGCGCACTCAGCTAGTAATAGTATTATAAAATACACCTTTACTTTAAAACTTTGGAACTAAAACAATGTTAAAGCATATACGACTCTTTGGCGGAATCAACTTTAGTCAGATTAACACAAATGAAAGCGAATATATGTTCTAAATACATTATTACATTATGCTGTAGTAATCTATTTTAAAGTCAATTTAATTTTATACGAGCAAAACAATGTACTCGTAATTATAACATACTTTAGTTAAGCTCTTACGACATAAACATGACATAGTATGAGAACCAAAACGGCTTATGTTAACCATTTTGGAAAAAAAAAATCATAAATAAAAACATAGCATAAAATATATTTAACAATAAAATTATCATATAAGCAACAATCTAAAAAAAAAAAACAATAATTTTAATATTTATTTTATTGAAATAAAACTATTTTACGGATTCTATCGCGTTTATTGATTTTTTTATGTTCCCGACGTTTCGGCTGCTTTACAGCAAACCATGGTCATGGGGGGACTGAGGTATTAGACGTCCTGATGTCATAGTTAATATGTAACTAGGTACCCTCATACTTAGTTGTTGTTTGCAGTCCGATCCACACAGAAAGCGCTCACAGTGTCTCGAGGTCTTGCAATGGTACGCTTGGTTTTAGCAGCCAAAACGTCGGGAACATAAAAGTGTATAAACGCGATAGAATCCGTAAAATAGTTTTATTTCAATGTGTGGTATTCGCGTAAATATAAGAAAACAATATATTTATTTTTTATTAGCAATGTAATAAGAGGTTAAAGGAAGACTATTTAATCAACGCCCGCCCATCTTCAGCTCATTATTTTGCAATTTCTCAGCAAGCACCAATTAGTAGACACGTTCATCTGGTTCTTGACTGACGCAATGTTAACCTAGGAACCTCTGTTATGGTACATTTTAGATATTCTTCTGGGTAGCATACTAAAAAAACACAATAAAAGGAGTAACATAAAATAATAAGTAAAAAAAATGTTTTTTTTAAACTATTTACGGATTTAATACGGCTTTAGCTTTGTGCAAATGAGATTACAAATTACGTGAAGTTACATTCAACTATACAAATTCTTTGTTATGCTCAATGCTCAGAATCCTAAGCATAATAACATCAGCGAACCTTGTGAATAAAATGAATCTCTTCTATATTTGAAACTTTGTACTTTAACAAAACTAAAAAAAATAACAAATTGCGTTGCTGCTTGTACTTAAAAATAGTACTTATAGGTGAAACATTTTGAATAATTCACCTGATGGCCTGAATTTTCACTGAAATGAAATAGTAATCAACCGAAATGATAAAACAATTCACCGAAATGAAAATATTATACACCGAAACCCTAAGCACTCACCGAGATGAGAATTTTTATCATTACGGTGAGAATTTTATCATTTCCATTGACAGTTTAGGCCACCGAATCAACCGAAATGAGAACACTGAAATTAAAAACAGGGACAAAAAATTATATTATAAGAAAACTATTTATTATAGGATGCAGTGAATACTACATAATTAAACGTAGTACAATAAGCTTGCTCACGAATACTTAATTAAATGTACTAGATCATTGGATGACAAGTTATACCTATAAACGGAAATGAAAAGATATTTGTCCCATCACACCGATATGAAATACTTTCGTATTTTTCGGAACTACGCAGGCTATCTGCGCACGTCCTCCGACGATAAGCACATAGGCAGCATTAGTACGTAACTTTTAAGGACATGAGGGGGGAGCTAGAGTTGTTCTATACAAAAATATTCGTGACACACTTTAGGTCACCGAAATGAAAGGACTTTCTAGGACACATGCATTTTTACTTACCAGTTATTAAATTGAGGAGATGTTATTATAAAACTACTTTGTGATAATACTATCACTATTCACGATTAAAATAAAAGTTACCATAAATCTGAATAACCAATAGTTTTTGTTGTACGAGGGAAATTACACTGAAACATGTAATGCGGACAGCTACCGAAATGAAAAAAACAGGGCTTTAGGAATTTTTTTTCCTAATTAATTGCTAACCTAATGAAGAAATAATTTTGCCTCAAATAGGCACAAACCTCTTCAAGTTAGAAAAAAATAATAGAACTGTATAGTAACGTTCCACACTACCGATTTCATCCGTGCCGCGTAAATTTTGCTGTTGGGAAATCCACCCTGATATTAAATAATAATTAAGTCATTTAAAAATATATATTCTTTAATTAGTATTTAACTTTATGTTATTTCAATTTTACATCGTGCTGTAATTGAGTTACTGTAGAAAAAGTTTGAACATGGTTCCATAGAAATGTGAAAATGGAACTAGTTTTTTTTTTTTATAATTTGACAGCTGTCAGTTGAGAGCGATTCTCCCGGGCAGGAAAAGTATTACTTTCAACCCGCTCCTCAGGCAACTTCAGACCTACTTTCAGAGTATGAGTATTGAAAATTACATTTGCAAGATCGCTCTCAGACTTGAGATAGATTTATTAATAGGGATTATGAGAATCTCATATATCAGTCCCGGGTCGGCAAGTTAGCCAGAGAATTGGAACGTTCTCGCTCCAAATATCTATGGAGTTACTATAGTCATGTTTTTTTTCAGGATATAAGGAAAAATTTAGCACATTGTTGGAGCGATATTATTAACATTTTTGCGGGCGAACCCGTCAAGTAAGTTCCGTTTTATTTAACTTTCCTGGACAATGTGTACCGTTCCTGTACCGACTCGTATCTTCTTATTCTACATTATTCTGCAAATATACTATTATGTAGGTTTTTAGGGTAGTCCCTACGAGGAACCCTTGTAAGATCATCCAGTCTGTCCGTCCCTCCGTCCGTCCCCGTCTGTCACAGTACCATAACTTCTACAGATTTTTTCGGAAGTTGACAAAATCCGGTATATCTTAATATTAGATTTACCTTAATAATAGATCTTAGGGTATGATAGATCTTACTTTCGAAAATATAAAATTTTGCATAATAACGTTTTTTGAGTTAGGTACTAACCTCCCTGAACAACAAACAACAACAAAAAATTGGAAAGAGGGAACATTTTTTTTAGTTACCCCATCATGCAGGTTATCATTGAAAAGGTGAATCAAATGAAATGGTGTATTCATACAGCATTTTATTATCAGAAATTCAGTTTACGAGATTTTTAGCTTTTAAAGATTTCATCAAAATTTAACGTTCGGTAAATCCATAGTGTGTTAGTCTGGCGAGATTTATCAGAGCCCATGGTGAATTACTCCCACTTCAAGGGGTACTTTTCCCTATTATTTGATATGCAGAACCTATTTTTTTCAGGCATAACATATGTCACAATATAAACGACTTAGAAGGGAAGGTGGATTTGTTTTTTACAAAAGCCAATGCAACATGTCCTGATAATTGGGGACAGCGCAATACAACATTCATGGATATGCTTAACAAGACTAGCCAAAACATCGATGTATTTCAAAGTATGTACATACTTTGTCAATCCCTTTATGCGCAGATCATTGACATTGTTCTGAAGCTGTACAAATATTGATAGCTGTACTGTATGCAATGTGTCATATAAATAGGTATCTCAAAACCTAGACACTCTAGTTTTTTTTAAATAACTAATAAGTCTTTTAAAATATATTAGTAACTAGCTGGGCCCGCGACTTCGTCCGCGTGGAATTTAACTTAACAAAAAAGACCGCTCCCGCGTTCTGAGCCCGCTCGACAGGACCCATTTTTTGTTTTTATAAAATAAAAGTAGCCTTAGTTACTGCTTATAACATCAGCTATCTACCAGTGAAAGTCCCGTCAAAATCGGTCCAGCCGTTTCGGAGATTACCTGGAACAAACATACAGACAGACAGACTAAAAAAAATTTAATCGCGTTTTTGCTATAGGTGTCCATGTACCATATATGTACCATATGTATTTAGTGATTTTGATTAATTCTACCCCCGAGGGGATAAAATAGGGGATGCATAATCCCGAAATTTTTGTTAAGTTAAATTACACGCGGACGTAGTCGCGGGCTCAGCTAGTAATAAAATATGACCCAATTAAATAGTATTTCTTAGGTATACCTATACATAGATTTAAAAAGTGTCAAAAGATCTTTATATGACGTGTTTACGTAGACATCAATCGGTTACATTTATTTATTTCTATTTTATTAGTAGAATCGATTCTAATAAAATATATCGATTCTACTCTCAATTCTGAACAAACACATTTTAGGTTTTGCGCAATGTCGGTCATAAAACGTATAACTTTTATTTATCTTTTAGCGTTCTACAATCAAAGCTGCAAAGGCCTAAGAACCTACATAAATGAATGTAATAATAACAGTATTCCTGACGATGGTGTGAAGCCTCAAAATATGGGATGGCGTAATAAGTTTCAACTGCGATACATTGTAAGTAACATTTTACAACAAAGAAATACTAACTGCTATTTTCTGTACAAGATAGCTTGATCTCTGCGACAGCTGTCAGTAAAATCACGCCTATGAAGTCCTGAATTCTATAATAGTACAGACAGTACCTGTCAATGTTACACTTTATGCGCATGCCGACCTAATTAGTGACGGGCGATGAATCATCGTGACCACAGACGATATTTTAAATAAAGCTTAAGTAATATATATGTATTTTAATTTTATTGTTTATTTTAATATCATAACATTATTTACATACTTGATCTAAAATAATAGTAAATAAAATCCAATTTCGGGAGCGGGACGTCCGATTTGATAATATTTGCGAACAAGAGTTTATAATAAATTTATAAGATTGTTCTAGCGATTCAGAAACTGATCCAGATATGGATTTGGGGTGTACTCCTTTAAGATAATAAATGTCATTTTATATTAAAATATTCGTTTTTAGCATCGATGATAGCATGAAACCTCAATAATTTCTATCGACAATTTTTTATATCCTGACCCTATAAATGTCAGTTTTCCGTCTGTCAAAAATATCAAGCTAACTTGTACAGAATATAGTTGTACCTACAGTCGGTTGAACATCGCAGGGAACTTTTTATTACCTATTGGCATCCGTGATTAAGAGAGTTCAGCGTATGCTGGAAATGTTTCCTGACATGTGAAGCTGACCGTTCCGGACTTCTATTTATTTTAAGAAAAATAAAAATACTAAATGTGCGAAAAGTAATAAAAGGATCCACTGTGAAACGTAAACAAAATTCTAATCGAATACCTATTATTTAACGATCTAAGCCTGGAATGGTGACAAGTAGGCTGGGTCCCCCAGTCGGCTAATTCATAATAAATATAATAATAATAATAATAATAGCCCTTGTGACCTCCCACTCCTGGGCACGGGCCTCCCCTCAACATGAGGGGGATTCGGGCCATATTCCACCACGCTGGCCCAGTGCGGGTTGGCGGATTTAACATGTCTTTCGAAAATTGGTTAGATCTTCTAAGACATGCAGGTTTCCACACGATGTTTTCCTTCACCGTAAGCAAGTGATAAGTAATCATGTAGAAATTATGATTCCCACATAGATTTCGAAAAATCCAGAGGTGCGAGCCGGGGTTTGAACCAAAGACCTGGTGCCCGCAAGACGCGTGCTTTAACCAATCGGCTATCACTGCTATAAATTAAAATCGTTTCACCTGTGTGAAAGCTTCAATGCTATACTAGGTGAAACAAAAAGGGTATACTATTTTTTTTGCAACTTAACTTTGTAAATCTCAAACTCTCGGTTTTGTGGGACAGTTGAAGTACTAAAGGTTTTGTAGACTTGTGAAATCGGTCAACAGCTGTGTTCCTATAACACCTTTTGTTTTTCAAGTTCCCTCCAAAGCTGATGGTATTAGAATTACAAGGTTAAGTTTTGAAAAAAAAAGTATACCCTTTATGTTTCATCTTATAGATACACACGACACATTTATAACACTCCTCGTTTTCGGTCGGGGGTTCATACATATTGTTTCTTTTATATTATATTTTAATTGGCGAGTTGGTAGTCTACTAACCCCAAAATTGACCTAATAAAAAGAGAGACAACAAAGCAATCGAATGGTAAATAGTAATCCAATTAGTAATCTTAAAAGGCAACACACTGGAGCTATTTGATATTAGTATCTAGTTTGGAATTATTGCTTATTTAAACAACTGGGGGAAAAAAATAGAACAAAATGTAAAAAGACAAGCCCGCTGAGTTTATTGCCGGATCTTCTCAGTCGAGGTCGCGTTCCGATCCGGTTGTAGATATAAGAAAAAAAATGTATAATTGACAATTTGTAAGTGCCCCCGTAGGCCTAAACAAAATAAACGATTTTAATTTAAATTTGAATTACTGCCAAGGATTTTACAGATTTTTGGTGAAGATAGATAATATTAATTACCAATGGGTGTCCGATGAAATGAAAATGTATAAAATTAGCATACTTGGGGCGCTGGCCGCATGTCCTCGTCGAATCTTTACGCTCATTATTTAGAATATAATATAATATAATATAATATAATATAATATAATATAATATAATATAATATAATATAATATAATATAATATAATATAATATAATATAATATAATATAATATAATATAATATAATATAATATAATATAATATAATATAATATAATATAATATAATATAATATAATATAATATAATATAATATAATATAATATAATATAATCCTACTATAATATTATAAATGTGAAAGTTTGTGAGTGTGGATGTATGTATGTTTGTTACTCCTTCACGCAAAAACTACTGAACGGATTTGGATGAAATTTGGAACACAGATAGTTTATAACCGGGATTAACATATACGATACTTTTTATCCCGATAATCCCGAAATTTTGTTACGTTAAATACTACGCGGACGAAGTCGGTGGGCACAGCTAGTATAATATAATATTGCTTAAGTATTTCATAAAAAGAGCATCGTACAATTACAATAATGGAGCTGGAGTACTGCAGCCTGTGGTAGCTATGTACATATAAGCCGTGTTACAGGCTGGGGTGATACCCCAAAAGCATAGCCCTACTTTCTACAGTACTTTAATTTTAAAAGCATTTTGCAATTTGTGGGTGCGATTAGTTTGGGGATTACTTTGTCTAGATCCTCCCTCATTCCTACTCGGCAGCAGCCCAAACCGAGGCCGTGCCCTGTGTGGTGGCCTAGAGCCCCCCCCCCTGGATGAAGGTTACTCTGCGCTTGCTCTCCCCCTCGGTGAAGCTTGTTATAGCCATCTGAGCCAACAACATACTACATATTACCTATATTCATAAGCAAAGTGATAATTTTGTTAATACATTTTCGAAGCTGCGTCACCATGAAGTCGGCGCATAAGCCAGTTTTTAATTTATATTCTGCATTATAGAAATTGACATGCGACTTGGGGAAACGCATCAAGAAATGCACTATAGATCAGCTAAAGGAGAATTGTCCAAACACGGTCGCCTATACAACACTGATGTTTGCCGAGTCTTTAAAAAATTGTCCAGTGCCGCCGCCGGTGAGTTTGTGTACATTTTTAAACCGTTATGCGGTTAAGGTTTTCTTAATTAATAAATTTTCATGAACTTTAATTAAGGCCAGAACGGCCTTTGAACGGGTTTTGGGGTGGGAATTTGATGAGATTTGGAAAATTCCTAATAGTGTGTGGAGAGATAATTTAATGATGGAGATGTCGAACAGTGTGACGCTTACGTTAATGTTTTACTTGTTTTCAGGACAATAAATCTAGCTCTGCAAAAATTACAACACCATCCACGATTACTGTATTGGCAGCAGTGCCATTAATTCTCGTTCAATATCTACTTAAGAGCAAATATTAACTAAGTAAAATCAGGCCTGGCGCACTCCGAACTGCATATAGGTGCCTACCTACGAAGCTACAAGTACTTTCAAGCCCCCCTCCCTGAACGCCTCACGTAATAAATGGACGCCCCCTTGGTGGATCAACTCAATGCGTTGCCGGCGAGTCAGAGAAGACAACTCCTAGGCCCATCATTATATCAATACGTGAAGCAAAAACTTTATAACTCTTTTTACGAAAATTACGCGGATGGTGGTATGAAATTTGGCACAGTTAAAGTTTATATGGAGGAGTGCAGAAAATATTTTTATAAAATTATACTTAAAAATACATTAAACTAATAAATAAATAATTACACACACTACCATGCGTTTGACACACACACATTTGTAACTTGCACTTGGCAACGGACTGACTCTCTGACTGACAAACAGTGACGGTTTTTCTTTCTTTTTTCGGAGGTCGGGAATTCCATAGTGCATTCTGCGTGCCAGTATCATTCAAGAAGGTTTTGGGTTTTTGAACTTAATAGTAGACAATATAACCTAAATAACATTTAACCTGAACTAAAAAAATAAATGAATTATGGTAGAATTTCGACCACGGGCGACTAATAGTATTAATAAATTGATCTCAAGTGTCGGAGACAGATCTTGGAAATGTCATTCTAGTACAAAAGGACATGTCAAAAGCATATTTAAGATCGCTCTCAGACTTGACATCGATTTATTACCACCTCTGCAGACACCTTACTGAAACAAAGTGTTAATGCATGTGACACAGCTTTTAAATTCACGGCTGTTAATTGTAAAGACTTTATAGATAGCTTTAAAAGTTTGGATGTAAAGAAAACGGCAGAACATGGGGGCTTTCTGTTAAAACCGTTTCTTAAATAATAGACATCATTGCGCCCAATCTAGTTGCTGTGTTTATTAGCTGTGTAGCATGCGGTGTATTTCCTGAGTTAAATAGTAAAGTAAATAAAATAGTCACGAAGTTGTGTTGTTTGCTGATGATACTTCTTTATTATTTAAATTTAAAAGACAGCTTTTAAATTATGACGATGTGAACAACGCACTCGCTAAAGTTGTAGATTGGTTCAATGTAAATAATCTTCTACTTAATGAGAATAAAACGAAATGTATAAAGTTCTCAACGCCAAATGTGAGACAAGTAGGAACCTATATACGACTAAATGGAGCAGAATTGGACCTTGTGGAGGAAACTGTCTTTCTAGGGATCTCTATAGATGCTAAATTGCAATGGGGTCCTCATATCAAAAAATTGTCGGGTAAACTCAGCAGTGCGGCATATGCTGTTAAAAAAATCAGGCATTTAACCGACGTTGAAACAGCTAGAATTGTTTATTTTAGTTATTTCCATAGCGTTATGTCATATGGCATACTGCTCTGGGGATGCTCTGCTGACTTAAACTTCATTTTTGTTCTGCAGAAAAGAGCTATACGACCTATTTACAATCTAGCTCCAAGAATCTCCCTCAGATAAAAAATTAAAGAAATAAATATTCTAACAGTTGTGTCACAATTTATCTATGAAAATCTCATGTACGTAAAAAAAAATGCTAATAATTTTGAGAAAAGGAGCGACGCTCATTCTATTAATACACGGAATAAGCACAAGCTATCCGTACATGTAACTCGTCTCCACAGAATAAGTCATTCTTTTATGGGACAATGTATACGTTTTTACAATAAGCTTCCCAATGAAATCCGAGATTTACCTATCAATAAGTTTAAAACCCTAATTAAAACTAAACTCAGTGCAAAGGGTTATTACAAAATCTCGGATTATTTGTATGATAAATCAGCTTGGGACTAAGCAGCTCAAATCTCGACAGTCAATAATAATGTCAAAGCGTAGCGTGTCTTGCCCTACTAGTCCGAATTATTTGTGTAATTCTTGGTAACATCAAAAGGCAACACACTGGAGCTATTTTAATATTTATATTAATATCTACCACGCTTTGTACCTAATTATTGAAAATAAGCAACTGCCGATAAAAAAAAATTACATGTAAAAAGACAAGCCCGCTGAGTTTCTTGCCGGATCTTCTCAGTCGAGGTCGCGTTCCGAACCGGTTGTACATATAAGGAAAAAAATAATGTAAATTGACAATTTGTAAGTGACCCCGTAGGCCTAAACAAAATAAATGATTTGAATTTGAATTTGAATTTGAATTAATATGGGCCTTAAGAAGTTAGCTTCTGTAATGTTTTTTAAATTATTTGTCAATTATTTCTTGTAGCACATTTTTTTTCATTGTTTATAAAAATATACAATATTCTTTAATTTCATGTTGGTTTCACTTTACAATTTGTGTCAACTTCTCTCTGGTTCAGCGTTATTTACCATGCGTAGAACATAATATGTCTCCTTTCTCTTACACAGGCAGGTTGGTGACTAGGCACTAAACTAGACTCTATACAGGTTTTCTATACTCCGTAGTAATAATTGAGGTACATTATGTACCTTACCTAGCCGAGGTTAATCTCAAGGATCAAACGTACAAACACACTGTTCATCATTTTTATTGATTTATACATAATTTCTTAATAATATTGGCACATATTGAATAGGTACGTCGACTCGACGTTTCACACGACGACGTTGGCTTATTTCTGGAATGAAATAAAAACATCGAAATATTAATAGGTAATCAAAACAATAATGATAGTAAGTACATTATAATATTTATAATACCTAAGTAATTAGGCTGATACTTGAGTAGGTAGATAAGAGATGCTACATATTCTGGACCTACCTACCTACTGGAGTTACATTTCTAAGTTTGATCTCAGACTTAAGATCTAAATAAGTAGGTACTGGCCAAGTAGTACTGCAGGCAGGAACCAAAGATACCTAAACATATTAAAACCATAATACCTATAGGTAATACCATATAGTATTTCTTGAATCTGTTGGTAATCAGGCTTAAATTCACTAAAATAACTATACCTAGCTATCCTGCGATCCTTTTCATTCATTGAACGTGCAAGACAAGCATATTTTTAATTTAATTTAGTTATGATTTTACTGCAACAGAATAGGCATCAATACCTCTCTGGATTTAATTTAGACTCTGTTATTGGGAGTATTGACTGACATTGTTCGATAACAATACCGACACGATATCATCCTACAATTTGTACTAGGGCAACGAATACCGTGCGGTGTTAGAGGAGGGAGGAGGAACGCTGACTAATATTTCACCGATATCAGGAGGATATTGTGTCAATATTGCCCGTGGAAAACTCCCATCGGTCAGGACAACAGTAGAGGTATGTATTTAGTTATAGTAATAATGATAAATATCGCCAGACTGACACCAACTGTATGGTCCCAAACTAACCAACGCTTGTACTATGGGTACCGCACAATGAACTGGGGGCGATCTCAATGACACCCAGACCTGGGCAAATTACGAAAAGGCCATTTCTGAAATTTGCCCGGTGTGAATCTAACCCGCAACCACCATGTGCAGTGAGCCGAGCGGCCTACGCTCGAGCCGCTGCACCTAGTAGGTATGTAGGTACCTAGCTTTTTGATATCTTACCGGTAGACCAGTGTGGCAAGGGGATCCTTTGCGGATGTACTTCAGTAAGGACTCGGCCATGTTGGCGGGGGTGGGAGTCTCACACTTCTCGAGCTTGTCCACCACGCACGTCGTCAGCTCATCGAACTTGGCGCATTTCTCCTGCACAGAAAACCAAAACGCTGGCTCAGAAATCTGTTAAAGATACCTACATACCTGCCAGTGTTTAGTTTCCCTCCGTTACCACTAGTTTGCGCTAACGAAACATTTATCCACATGGATTTAGGTTGTCATCTGATTTATTACAGCATAACAAAGATACAACAACGAATCCAGGCAAGCCAAGCATTGGTTAAATAGAGCATAAGTTAAGGGTTCCAAAACTGGTTTGTTTTCTGGACATTGGACAGTGACCGGAACATTAAATGGTTACAAGGAGGTACTTTTAAACGGTTTTATGTAGCTTGACTTGGAATAGGTATTTGTTCTTGTAAGGTATTGACCATAATACTATATGTGTAGTATTGTCATCTAGTGGCTTTCCTTCCAATCCTTGGCCTGCTTCAGGCGTAATTCGCATGAAAATGAACTAACCGCTACAGTGAGACGCTTCGCCTCTTCCACGTTGCGGAAGCTGTTCTTAATGTTTTCGGCGCACACCTTCATGTCATCAGCTTTGCTACGGAAGCATTCAGGTCCACCTTCCGCGATGAACACTAAAAGAAACAGAGAACGGGTCTGATTAAGAATCACATAATATGGGAACTTAGCAAGTAATAGCAAGAACATGCGTCATTAGGCTCTAATGATTAGAGAGGCCCTAGTTACAAGCCTGAGTAATGTGATAATTGGTCTAACCCGCATCCCATGAGGTCTCATTCATCCTCACTCACACACAATCGCACTCATGGATCTACCGATCCAGATCAGAGTCAGATCCCTTTAGCGAAGTTAATTTGTCTACAAGCGTTGATATAATCATTTTGTATCTGTATTGGCTGTCAATAAGAGTAGATCATGTGACTTATGTAATTTCTTTACATTGAAGCGTATAATAATTTGAAAAATGGCCTCCATTATGGTTTTCCAAAGTGGACGGTCACATTTTTGTATTGTATTGTTATTAATTGTGTTTGTTATTGCTATTTATTACTTGACACTACTATTTCGCCATACCTATTAACTTGGGTGGGCCATATTTTTAAAAAAAGAAGAAGTATAATAATTTGTAGAAACGCTTGTAGAATTAATTTGGCTTAAGGGCAGGGGGAGACAAGAGTGCCTAAACGTCCTCTCACGTCACCAGTATCGGAAGCAGTGGCATATCCAGACCAAAGCCTCTACGCTTCGTGTCAATTAATATTGTCAGCCAAGTATCAGGGTCACGAAACTGGTTTCAGCTTTCAAAACTCGTAAGTAGCGTTAAGTATTCTGTTTGACTGGTACAAGAACAGAAAACACATGTCCGTGGCGAATGTGCTATCATGTTCCTTTGTATCTATATCAGGCGATGCCTGTGTCTGAGAGACTATGTTTGTTGACTGAAAAAATTGGTGCGAGAGCGCCATACTCTACCACAGGTGTGACATCAAAAGTGTGCTGCAAATGTATGGCAAACGGTAAGAGTCTGTAATTTGGCGCAGTAGTGCAGTCAAATATAGGTTCACAACATCCAGTGCCAACGCTAATAATTTTACTGTCAATTCAAACGCTAACTTCAGTTGCCTCCACGAGCTCTACTGCTGCTCTACTCCCTTACTCTCTTGCTTACTAGTGAGCGATAAACTCAATGGCAGGATTGAGTTTATCGCTAAAACTCTTAACTCAATCCTGCCATTGAGTTTATCGCTCGCTAGTAAGCAGTAGAGTGGCATGGTAGAGATAATGAGTAAGGTTTGTGTCATTGTGGACTTACGAGCAATTCTGTCACCGTCCTTGTAACAGATGAAGTCGATGAGCTGGTCCGTGCCGTTCCTGGCAGAGTTGAACTGCTCCCGCGCGCTGCTGTCCACGCAGGGGGACACGGCATCAAAGAGCGAGTGGATACATGTCTTCAGCTGAGGAGTTTTGGCGCAGTACCTAACGATTTAAAAAGTTATCTCAGCATTGTTTTGTTTCGTTATATCAGTTATATCAGCTCTTAATGTCAAAAGTTTTACATTGTCACTAAATACTACTTATTTGGTGAGTGGCTAGTATACGCAGTAGAAGGTCTTCAAAAAAAAAAATGTATCCATAAAATGACATGACAAAAGCATTCTTAAGATTGCTCTTAGACTTGAGATTGATTTATTAATATGGGCTTTCTTAAGTAAAGCTAATTTCTTAATCATAATAATGATTAAAATACTGTCATCGATCATTGGTGACGAGGTTGATGGCAAAGATACTATAACCACCACGGTTAGTGGTACCCATGAACCCATTGTGGTACCTGGTACCCAACCAACGGTAATGGACCGTGATTGCCTGTCTATTAGTCGAACTGCCAACCAAAGAGTTTGTAATGCGCTACTCGAACGAAGTACTTACTTCTTGAAGACCTCGTCTAAGGCGCCGTTGGGCTTAGCCGCCTCGATTTCGCTGTTCAGATCCTGCACGTTGACGAGGTTCTGGATGCATTGCGCGAATGACTTGATTGAGTTCTGCGTGAAACAAAAATGATCTCTAAGTTTAAAACGGAATAAGGGATCAATTTCTAAACTAATCGCTAAGATAAGAACACTCATTAATTTATTCAAATTAGTGTAACTTGCAGAACTGGTGGCTGTTAGGGTATAAGTTCTAGAATGGCCACCATGAGTCTAAAGCCGTAAGAACGGTCATACAGTCGTTGTCAATCTTTTTTAAGAAAGGAAGAAATAAATAAACATTGCCAGACTGGCCCGCCAATTATATGGTCCCAAACTAAGCATCGCTTGTACTATGGGTACCTTACAATGGACTGACGGCGATTCCTAGTGACAACCAGGGGTGCTACTCTTAGCAACTATAATCTATATATATAATTCAAAGGTGACTGACTGACTGACTGACAGATATAGTGATCTATCAACCCATAGCCGAAACCACTGGACGGATCGGGCTGAAATTTGGCATGCAGGTAGATGTTATGACGTAGGCATCCGCTAAGAAAGGATTTTGATTAATTCTACCCCCAAGGGGATAAAATAGGGGATGAAAGTTTGTATGAAACTTGGTCAATTTTAAGCCGATCGGGCTGAGACTTTGCATGCATAAAGCTACTATGACCTAGACATCCCCTAAGAAAGGATCAAAATTCCATGCGGACGAAGTCGCGGGCTCAGCTAGTCGATAATATATCGTGATAATTGTATTGTCGAATATACTCTACATTCCATCTTTTTGTTTGTATTTTTCGTTTTGTAATCGATATGACGGCGATATGGAATTTGGAGTAGGATTCGACAGTACGAATGTCACGATATATAATGATTATGGTTGCTTAGAGTAGCACCCAAAAGCTGGGCAAATTACGAAAAGGCCATTTCTATAAATTGCCCTAGCGAGAATTTGTATCCGCAATCGCCCGGTGCGGTGAGCCGAGTGGCCTATTTTTATGGCTCTGGCCTTTTGGACTATTCTGCCAATGTGAAGGACACGCTTAGGTACCTACATTACCGTTACGCTGCTCTACGGTAAATATTTGGTGCTCGGGGCTCCCTTTCCAATACCTCATCAGATAAATGCTAGGTATTCGAAAAGGTGATCATTGAGCGTATATGTAGAGTTTTGTTTAGGAGACTAACCTCAATTTCTGGCACTTTGTCTTCAGCATTATTGCTCTTGCATTGTTTCTGCAGCATTTCCCTGAGCTCCTGTCGCTTGCTCTCCAGCAGGGGGTTGTTCTCTTGGGCCAGCACGGCTGGAAACAAACCATGACTTATCAGTGTTACGATCGCCGATACATCAACACGCCTTTTCACCCGAAAACAGTGAGCAGTTTATATACTAGTTTATGCTCGCGACTTCGTCCGCGTAGAATTAAGTAAAGTATTCTATGTGTTAATCCAGGCTATAAACTATCTATGTTCCAAATTTTATCCGAATCCGTTCAGTAGTTTTTGCGTGAAAGAGTAACAAACATACATTCACAATTACAAACTTTCGCATTTATAATATTAGTAGGATATATGTACCATACATTACATACGAGTATCACGGTGGTTTAAAAAATATGTATAACTTATCACATATAGGTGTCTGAAATACTCTTTTTTATTTTTGTTTTTCTAAAATAAAAGTATTCTAAGTTACTGCTTATAACATCAGCTATCCCGTCAAAATCGGTCCAGCCGTTTCGGAGATTACCCGGAACAAACACACAGACAGACAGACAGACATCATTTTTTTAATCGCGTTTTTGCAATTGGTGTCGTATATGCATTTAGTGAAAAGGTGTTATTTTGACATTACAAACAGACACCCAATTTTATTTATTTGTATAGAAGGAGCCACGTCAAATATAGTGCATTGTTAAAATTAACACCTTACATAATACTTACCTAATTATGTAGATATAGGTAGCTACTTACATAACGATAAGAATAAAGTTTAAACCACGTTTAACTTGTTGGAAACCGAATGGTTTGAGTTAATAATATTTACGGATTAGATAGGGGACTAGGGGTTAACGGGGTCCTTGATAATGCATAAGTATATTGTAGTTTACTTATCGCGGGAAAACAGAATATCGGTATTATTAAAATATATATACTTACTAACGGTTAGATCGCCGTTTTAGTATTTTACCGCCTTATTTTTATAATAATTCAGTTGCAAGATTCCACCCGGCCAAAATACAATGCAAGTTAAATAAAATTCCAACTTCATTTATTCCATTATTTGGAATTAGATCCTAGTTGATTATCTAGGTAGGTAGGTATATAATCCCTAAGAAGGTAGTTGCCACCAACTCCAAGACTCAATAATCTATCTAAATATATATAACTCAAAGGACTGATCTATCAACGCACAGCCCAAACCACTGGACGGATCGGGCTGAAATTTGGCATGCAGGTAGATGTTATGATGTAGGCATCCGCTAAGAAAGGATTTTGATTAATTCTACCCCCAAGGGGATAAAATAGGGGATGAAAGTTTGTATGAAACTTTGTCAATTAAATTCCACGCGGACGAAGTCGCGGGCACAGCTAGTACCTAATAAAGCCTGTTTTATTTTGTAATTTTAAAAAGCGATGGATTATTTGATTTTGAATTATATGATTATTATTTTTATGGCAATCGTTACTCAAGATAGTTGTTCTTTACGGTACCTACATGGCAAAGCAAATGTTATAATTAATACAATTTTGTAGCTCTCTTGTCTTCGATTATTCGGCGGCGACTCGCTTTTTCATGTTTTTGTCTTAAAACTCTACATATAGCGGTCACCGAGACATGAACCCTCAACGATGAACGAGTAAATTAGTAAATGGGTCGAAGCGAGCGCAGGAAATGGAAGATCGGGCCGTTTGAGAGCGCGGACCACTGACAACCAGATCGTGTTACGTACGACGCACCTCAAAAAATATATAAGTACTAGTTTTTGCCCGCGACTTAGTCCGCGTAGACATAAGTAAATGTGTTAATCCCGGTTATAAACTATCTGTGTTTCAAATTTCATCCAAATCCGTTCAGTAGTTTTTGCCTGAAAGAGTAACAAACATCCACACTCACAAACTTGCGCATTTATAATATTAGTAGGATACAGGTTGAAACAGAAAGGGTATACTATTTTCAAAACTTATCTTTGTAATTCTAAATCAATCTGCGTTGGAGGAAACTTGAAAACAAACGGTGTTATAGGGATACAGCTGTTGACGGATTTCTACCCTTTATTACTTCAACTGTTCCACAGAGCCGACAGTTTTACATTTACAAAATAAAGTTACAAAAAAAATTGTACCTATACCCTTTCTGTTTCACCTAGTATATAAATAGGTATATCACCAGACTGACACACCAACTGTACAGTCCCAAACTAAGCAACGCTTGTACTATCGGTACCGTACAATGGACTGGGGGCGATCCCAGTAACACCCAGACCAGGGCAAATTACTAACAGGCTATTTCCGAAATTTACCCCAGCGAAACATTGAACCCGCAACCACCATGTGCAGTGAGCCGAGCGGCCTAAGCTCGAACCACTGCGCCAAGCGGTCGTCAAATACAATATGAGATGAACATGATTGACGGTGTTAATTCCTTTAAGTCCCTTTTACTATATCCACAGTAAGTGTTCCGTGACGCCTCGCATATACAGGCGGTTGTATACCAAACAATAGATTGGTATTGTTGTATGCTGATGTTTGCTCTAGGTTAAACCGCAATTGAGTCTCTATGTTCGTAGTTAAATATCACCATTAATTACCTATACCTCGACCGTGATAGTAATGATAATCATCAATATCAAGTTGGTCCCCGCCGCGCTCGCCAACATTAGGGTGGTCATTTTATAAATTTGCGTCGGTAACCGTAATGTTAATTAACAATAATTTAAGGCGAAACCACTCAAAAATAACTAATTTAAGTTTACTTTAGTAACGACACATAATTTGTTAAAGTTAATAGCCTAATAATCAATTAATGTTGTTTATCAATTACATAGAAACTTCACTTGAATCTTATCACAAGTCAAATGCCTAGACTAGGGCCACCGGAAGTCGTTCGTATGTGGCAGTAAAACTTGTTAATTGTACAATTTATTGTCTTTCCTGGAATAAGTAGCTCTGCTGGCCCGATGTGAATGTTTAACGAGTAAACCGAGTGCTACTCGCGCTTGTTGACAAGTAATGATGCAGTTTCTTACAATTCTCAAGCCATATGTTGAGCGTGTCCACACACATCACAGAAGGAAGCGACGCATTTAAGATCACTTCGATCTAGGGTTGACATGAAACTCAAAATCGTATCGTTTATTTTGTTTAGGCCTCTATGGGGAGCTTACTTAATATTACATTTTATTGTTTTTTTAAAAAAATTGCCTTATCCCTACAACCGGATCGGAATGCGACTTCGACTGAGTAGATCCGGGAAGAAACCCAGCGGGATTGTGTATATTTACTTTAATTTTTATTATTATTTAAAATCACACGTTGCTTGTTATACAAGGTGACACATAATGGGTATACTATTTTTTTTGCAACTTAACTTTGTAAATCTCAAACTATCGGCTTTGTAGGACAGTTGAAGTACTAAAGGTTTTGTACACTTGTGAAATCGGCCAACAGCTGTATTCCTGTAACACCTTTTGTTTTTCAAGTTGCCTCCAAAGCTGATGGTTTTAGAATTACAAAGTTAAGTTTTGAAAAAAATAGTATACCCATTATGTGTCACCTTGTATATTTAATAGATAAAGAGAGGAGATTGTTGGTAAAAAAGATAGCTCTGGTGTGTTAGCTTTCCAAATTATAATATTAAAATAGGTAAGTACTAGGTACCAAAGATCTCTTACTAATTTTCACTTATTATATAACTAGCTGTGCCCACGGACTTCGTCCGCGTAGTATTTAACGTAACAAAAATTTCGGGATTATCGGGATAAAAAGTATCCTATATCTTAATCCCGGTTATAAACTATCTGTATTCCTAATTTCATCCATATCCGTTCAGTAGTTTTTGCGTGAAGGAGTAACAAACATACATACATACATACATCCACACTCACAAACTTTCACATTTATAATATTAGTAGGATATAGACGAAAAATATAGTTAAATACTAGATAGGTAAGTAGGTTTATTAATACCTATTATTAATTATAGGTACCTGCTATGTGTTCATAGGTCAAATACTGCTGATGCTGTAAAACTGTTGATAACAAATACTTTTGTTGGTGCCCACACCAAGAAAGTCAATTGATCAAGGAATAATAATGGTAGGTAAATAGATAATTTTCCATGATAACTTAGTCGAACTATGTACAGTTTACTGTAGTGTGATTCAATATAAGTACCTACCTACCAATGTAATATACATTAGTTAATTTGAATTAAAGCAGTAGTGAACTAAATTATCTCGAGAAAGTCGCCTGCAGGCGCGTTTCAATCAGAAGAACTGATATCTGAAGTCAAAGGTTATCGTAAACTGGTCACATTTATCTACTTGTTATGTAGGTATCTCGCGTTGTACAGTGTGGGTATTTGTTTTAACACACGGGAACAATCTCGTTGTTAGGTAACTACGTGTTAAATCACTATTTTAAAAAAACTTCACTGAATTAACACCAGCATCGAATCACCTGATCTGACGACAGATTTAAACAGACGGCGCTATAGAAAAGTACCTTCAGTTAACTGTGTTATCATACCTAACAACTCAAATCTGAGAGCTGCTTACAAAACAAAAGACTCAAACCTTACTTTTGACGAGCAATACAAATAGTTACGGATTACAACGGCTCAAACAGTTACAAGAACTTAAACATTTGAGTAGCATCATATTGAATAGTGTCTTATTTCTAGTCCCAATGGTTCGGGTGTCATATCGCTTTGCAATCATACCTCAGGCACTCTCATGAGAAAAAAAATGTAAAGTACCTTCGAAATTAACCGATAATTGTATCACTTGAATTGGAAAAACTCTTAAAAAAAGTAAAGTAAAATGTACTCACCCACGGCCAGAAAGGCGAAGATTACGGTTTTCAGCATCTTGAGTTCTGGTGCCGCTGTTCGGACCGTGTGGTGTTTACTGCGCGACTGATGGCCGCCGAGTGTGGCTCGAGGGAGGCAGGGCGCTTTGATATACGCTCAGTTAAGATAACCGCCGGCTCGCCGTAGATCCAGGGTTATCAACGGCATTGTTTTGAATAAGTAAATAAACGTTATTGGTCAACGAAAAACATGGCAAAGGAATAACCCGAGCATTTAAGGGAATTACGTTCAAAGAATTAAATAAAGATTTTATTACACGTCCGCTCAAAAAAGGAGGGTAATTGTAAAAGTATACCTATGTATCTATGTTAGTATGTTTGTTTATTCGTATGTAACTGCTGAACGCTTAAATCAATCAATTTAGTGTTAGATTTCTAACATTAGGCTAAGTTCTACCTACATAGTTTTAAATACAAGTCGCAGTAAAAAATCTGTCACTTAAAGGTTTAAAAAAACACGGCTGACATCCGAAAGATCTAAAAGTATGAGCCGAGATTTGAACTTGCACCCTTTAGCCACTCCTGCCGCCTGGGTGTTATTCATCATTCATCTTTAAATAATGTATATAATTACGGTGTGCGTGTGTACGTAAATCTTCTCCTAGATGGCTAGCGGCTAGGGATGGTGGAACCCGGATAGGTGGCGCTGTTGTCGTCATTTTGAAAATAAAGTCCGTCTCACGAAAGAAGTCCTGCAGACGCGGCGCCACAGTCATGCGACGAAATGTTGTTAACCTCGATTATTTATATTACTCCCCAAAAACTCGATGTTTTATCACTGCAGGATGAATCCAATTTTATTATTACAGTAATTTATTGAAATTTATATAAATGAAAACAGGTAAATATAATAGATTGATTGCACTTGACGTCGTAGCGAAAATTAGTTCCACTTATTGCCGTAGGTCTTCTTTTGTGAGACAGACTTTACGTTAGCGAGCTTTGGATAGGATAAAAACTAGCCATATCGAAATAACTTAAACAGAGTAGGTACTTTTCCATTTTCAAAGAAATACATGGTGTGCTGAAAATAATAAATAACATATACTAAGTGAAACATAAAGGGTATACAATTTTTTTTGCAACTTAACTTTGTCAATCTAAAACTATCGGCTTTGTGGCAGAGTTGAAGTACTAAAGGTTTTGTAGACTTGTGAAATCTGTCAACAGCTGTATCCCTGTAACACCTTTGGTATTTCAAGTTTCCTCCAAAGCTGATAATTTTAGATTTACAAAGTTAAGTTGCAAAAAAAATAGTATACCCTTTATGTTTCACCTTGTATAGGTATTCTCTAATGCTCACATCAACCTGCAACCTTACAGTTCTCTCCACACTCCACCCAATGTCCCGTCATATCGTGACAGTTGACTCATCGCAGATCGCAGTCAAAGAGACGATGTGATGTGCTCAATGGGTCGGTGTCAGCTATCGCGGGTCAAACGCAAGCGATAGCGTTAGATGTGAACTACGGACAAACCGATGAACAGTGTAAAAAACATGTTTATCTCACCGATTTTCTTTCCCAATAATTGTAATAGTGATATATTACGACCGCTGGGTATAGTGGTTTGAGCGTAGGCCGTTCTGCTCACGGCACCCCCGACGAGAATCGAAGCCCTACTATCGAAGCTACTGCGGGTTCGATTCTCGTTTGGGTAAATTCAGAAATTAAACTTTTCCTAATTTGTCCCCGATTTGCCTCTCGAGATGTTTGCCCCAACGGGAATCGAACCCGCAACAGGTGCCGTGTGCCTACGGTCGATATAGACAATGGAAAAGTAAATAAGGAGTTAATTAGTATAATTAAACGGTTAACACATTTATATATTCAAATCAAGTTAGATTCCATTCCAATTATAGGTAGTTATTGCAAGATCTTCCTTCCTACAAACAATTATAATGTATCTACCTACTTTATAGTTGCGTAGCAATGGTTTTGCCATTTGTAGATTATTATTGGCTCAACATTTATCCTTTACCTAATGGATATTGTGCATGACTGTACATTTATAAAATGTTACCTACCTATTTATAGAAGCTGCATTAAAATAAACTGAGGAAAATAAAAATACCTTTACAAAAATGTTTTCTAATTACTTACTTTCTACCTCGTTTGACTCCCTCTTGCACCCGTAATGGATTTACACATCCAACGGACCAAACCCCATCACCTATCCCTAGCGTTTTTCAACGCTTTTGGCCTTTCCCAGCAGAGGGATCAGGTTGGTGAATTCCTTCGGGATCATCAGGTTGATCTCTTGCTGGTGCAGGAGACCCTGCTTAAGCCGTCCCGTCGCGATCCCAAAATCGCAAACTATAATCTTGTAAGGAATGACAGGCTCACCGCCCGCGGGGGTGGGACTGCCATTTATTACAGGAGGTCCCTTCACTGCATTCCCCTCGACCCCCCTGCGTTCACCAACATAGAAGCCTCGGTCTGTCGTCTGTCCCTCACTGGCCATCCTGCCGTGGTCATAGCGTCCATCTACCTTCCGCCTGGCAAGCTTCTGCTTAGGAGTGACATCGAAGCACTCCTTGATCTGGGAAGCGCAGTCATACTGGCTGGCGACTTCAACTGCAAGCATGTCAGGTGGAATAGTCTCCTCACCACCCCAAATGGGAGGCGTCTTGACGCCCTAGTCGACCAGCTCGACTTTGACGTCATCGCCCCCATGCACCCCACTCACTTTCCGAACAACCTAGCACATCGCCCTGATGTCCTAGACATTGCCCTCCTCAAGGGCATAACCTTACGGTTGCGCTCGTTGGAAGTTCTCCAAGAGCTCGACTCCGACCACCGTCCCGTTCTCATGCAGCTCGGACCTTCCCCTCCATCTCAACCGACCACGCGTTCTGTGATGGATTGGCAAAAGCTAAGTACTTCCTTAGCGGATGTCTCTTCTCCACACCTCGCCAGCATCCCTGATCTCCTTACGTCCCCTCAGGACACATCTCAGGCTGTAGATGCCTTCTCCAACCATCTCCAGTCGGCCATTAGTCACTCGTCTAAGCAGGTCGAGGTAGGTGACTCTCACCGCTTCGTTCTGCCAGACGACATCAAAGCCCTGGTCCGAGCTAAGAATGCCTCCATCAGAGCTTACGATTCTTACCCCACCGAAGCTAACCGTGTTCGCATGCGCGCTTTACAGCGTGATGTAAAGCGTCGAATCGCCGAGCTTAGGGACGCCCGGTGGGGTAACCTTCTCGAAGGAATCTCGCCATCGCATCTAGCTTACTGGAAGCTGGCGAGAGCCTTAAAGTCCGACTCTACTGTCACAATGCCCCCCCTATTACGCCCTTCAGGCGACCCCCCTGCTTTCGATGACGACGAAAAGGCCGAGCTTCTAGCCTCCGCTCTCGAGAGCCAGTGCTCCCCTAGCACCCAATCCTCTGATCCCGACCACCTGGAACTCGTTGATAGGGAAGTCGAGCGCAGGGTTTCCTTACCCCTCACTACCACTCTCACACCGGTTACCGAATCCGAGGTGAAGGATTTGATTAAAGGTCTCAACTCCAAGAAGGCCCCGGGCTCGGACGGCATTAGCAACAGAGTTCTCAAACTCTTACCCGCCCAGCTTATCTGTCTCCTAGTAGCTATCTTCAATGCCGCTATGACGAACTGCATCTTTCCCAATGCGTGGAAGGAGGCAATAGTCATTGGCATTCACAAACCCGGTAAGCCCCGCAACGTCCCTGCGAGCTACCGTCCCATCAGCCTCCTCAAGGCCATTGCCAAACTCTATGAGCGCCTGCTTTTAGCAAGACTCAAAGAGTATATCTTTTCCAATCATCTTCTCATTGACGAGCAGTTCGGCTTTCGGGCCGGCCACTCTTGTGTTCACCAAGTACACCGCATCACGGAGTACATTCTCAAAGGCCTCAACTCCTCCTCCGGCCGCCCCCTATCCACGGGAGCTCTCTTCTTTGACGTCGCTAAGGCGTTTGACAAAGTCTGGCACAACGGCTTGATTTACAAGCTGTACCTCTTAGGCGTGCCGGACAGTCTCGTGCTCATCTTACGAGACTTCTTGTCAAACCGTACCTTTCGATATCGAGTCGAGGGCACGCTCTCCCCACCCCACCCCATCAGGGCAGGAGTCCCTCAGGGCTCCGTGCTCTCCCCTCTTTTGTACAGTCTGTACACTAACGACATCCCCCGCACGAACAATGTGCAACTCGCCCTTTACGCGGATGATACCGCGCTCTATTTCTCCCATCGTAATAAGGCTCAGATCACACGCGTTCTCCAACGCGCTGTCAATTCTCTCGGAGAGTGGTTTAGGAAATGGCGAATAGAGGTGAACCCGGACAAAAGCGCAGCCGTGCTTTTTGCCAGGACCACCTCTCGACGCCCCTCCATACGCCACACTCGCTCCAACTTAGGTACTGTCTCTTTGTACAAGCAGCCTATCCCTTGGTCCAAGTCAGTTAAATATCTCGGGGTCACGCTCGATGGCTCCATGACCTTCGGTCCTCACATTAGAAACGTCCGCAATCGAGCCGCCTTTGTGCTCGGTCGCCTTCATTATCTCCTATGCAAGCGGAGTAAAATGTCCCTTAGAAATAAGGTGACACTTTACAAAGCTTGCATTCGCCCCATCATGTCCTATGCGAGCGTTGTGTTCGCCCACGCGGCCAACTCTCACATTAGTCGCCTCCAGGCCTTACAGTCCCGTTTTCTTCGCCAAGCCGTCGGAGCCCCGTGGTTCGTACGGAACGTAGACCTTCATTCTGACTTACGCCTCGATTCTATCCAGAAGCACTTCAAAATAGCGTCTGAACGCTATTTCATGAAGGCTTCTGAACACACCAATCCCTTAATCGTCGCCGCCGCCGATTATGCACCCGCACACGAGCCAGATACATGCCGCCGCAGGCCGCGGCATGTGGTGCTGGACCCCCCCGACCCACTCACCGCTCTCCTAGACTCAGATGTCGAGGAGAACGACACACGCACACTCCCCGCCAGACACCGACCTCGCCGGCGAGGTCGACGAACCCCCGCTTCCGCTAGAAGGTGCGTCTACTTACCTAGACGCACCTTGGCACCCGACAAGCCCGCTGAGTTTCTTGCCGGATCTTCTCAGTCGAGGTCGCGTTCCGATCCGGTGGTAGATTTACCCTCGCCACCTCTCCTGGCAGCGGCCCAAGCCGAGGTCGTGTCCCTAGTGACGCCCTTGAGCTAGCTGCCCCCCTGCCCCTATGGCTGGAGCGCACTTGCGCTCGCCCTCTGTCCGGGTGAAGTTGTTATGGCCACTCTGGCCAACAACATATAGTCAATTCAAAAAAAAAAAAAAAAAAAATTATTTCCCTTCGATTAAGTGAGACTAATTTTTTTTGGAACCGCTCCGGAGATCCCGGAGATGTGACCAACCAAGAACGTTAGCAATTCAAAATACGAACATAGATGACACTCTCACTGAAGAGCCCGAAAATACCATTTTTAAATAAAAGCTACTTTTGCTACTATGTCAATAAAGTACAATTCAGCTTGCACAACGCATATTATTATGAACTCATATATAACTACCTAAAGGGGTTTCTCTTTCTATCGCGTAACTCTTGCCTTTTCTGATACCTACGCGGCAAACGTTCGTCTTCTTGGGTTCCTAGCGGCGACGTATTGAGTGGGTCCGTATCTTAAGGCTAAAGCGCCCATCTAGCCCGCGAAATTCAAAATTATCGAGTATTTTTATAATTTATCCAAAATCTGAAAACAAGTAAGACAACATTTTGTGATTTTCGACAAACACAGTATGCAGTGCGTTTATTAATACATTAATTTTACTCTAAATATTATCACGGTGGATATGATACTAGTTAATCACTAAATATACAAAAATTGCCAGATTATCTGGATAGCTGTCGTTCTTGAAATGTTTTAGAGTAAGTTGGATATATTAATAAATGCACTGCACACGGTCTTTGTCGCGAATTACAAAATTTGCCTTTTATTATTGTCAGATTTAGAGAAAAATTCCTAAATAACCTCAAAAAATTTGAACTTCGCGGGCTAGAGGGGCGCTTTAGCCTTAAGTTCAGAGTGCACTGGTCTGATGCGGCTTTTAATTATTATAAACGCCATCTAGCGAATAAAAAAGTGTGCACAGTGGTCTTGGCAGACGCACCGACATCTGGTGAAAATGAGTTTAAAATTTCGTTAATAAACTAGAATACTTACTTTGGATTTTAACTAACCTGATTATATAAGCACGATACAAACCTAATCCCCACCCATACGCAGAGGGAGACTATGAAATAACACCACATTATTATTTATTCTTTATTTTCAAAGTAATTTGTATATCGGTGGCATTTTTGGAACTAGGCTAAATTAATTTTCATAGCGTTAGTTAGTTCGTTTTCGTAGTTACATACTTACTCTTCTATTTTATGAGGTATGTATCTAACAAATTTGATTTCAGGATTTCTGAACATTAAAAGACGAGAAATTATATTGAACAGTTCTTCAAGCATTGTAATGTCGTAGTAAAACTAAAACACCGTATGCATAGCTAGCTTGTATGTATTGCTACATAGAATAGAAATATAAAACACATCAATATTTGTAAAAGTCACAGATATAGATTTACATAGACAACGCAAGTGTCGCGATTTGTATTGAAACCAAGCGTGCCGAATTTTTAACACCTACTGTGACGTCATCAGTGACGGGAAATCCAAACCGATTCAAAGACACCGATGCCGCCGCTGCCCCTCCGCCCTCTACGATTCTCTCGAGTGATTATCTCGCTCATACTCATATTTTTTATATCTGTAGTCGCGTGGACTGCAAGTTAACACCGACCAACCTCGACGCTTGGTCGGGGTTTCGGACACGCGAAGTACATGCATTTGCGTTATCTATGTAAATCTATATCCGTGGTAAAAGTCAACTTCAGGTGCGTCTGCCTTGGGCCAGTATTAATAAATCGATATCAAGTCTGAGAGCGATGTTGAGTACGCTTTTGACACGTCATTTTGTACTTGTATGACATAACTCAAGGTCGCTCTCAGACTTGGGATCGATTTATTCATAGGCGCCCTAGACGACCCGGTCAAGAGTGGAGTACAGGGGTGCTGCTCTTAGCAACGACAATCGATATATCGTGACATTCGTATTGTCGAATCCTACTCTAAATTCCATCTTTTTTGCCGACGTATGGATAACTGAACGTGCAATACAAAATTATCGTTTGTTTAGACGATATACCACGGCAAAAAAGATGGAATGTAGAGTAGGATTCGACAATACGAATGTCACGATATATCGATTATCGTTGATAAGGGTAGCACCCCAGATCAAGCATGAATTCGCGTAACGTAGGCTGACTAAGGCCTGCATAGGACCGCCAAACTGTCGCCCACCGGGGGGCAACAAGAATAGATACTTTTTCTGTTGTTCCCCAGTGGTGGTCACGACTGCCGGGCGGGGTCACCTCAGAGGTTATCACCGCTAGTGGAATGAACCGCTATTTGACGACAGTTTCATAACAATATTATGTAATAGGTTCCGTTGCACAAATTAGGTAGGTAAACTAAGTGTGCTGTCGTCCTTCGCGGGATTGAGAAGCGTGAGCAAGACAGTTATATTTTTGCGTATCAAAGTTGGTTAAGTCTTAATTTGTTGAATATACTTAATTGGCATGAAACTGTAATGATATCTATATTATATTGTAAACTTTCATATTATTATAATTTATCATATCACAATAGGCATATATAGTAACGCGCCAATTTTGTTGTGCTCAGATTAATATTCGACTCGATTTAACACGAGACTAATTTTAGTCCGCGTGCCAACAGAATAGGCCGATGTCATAAATTTTAATCCTTTATTATCAAGTTACCCCCTTCCGTATAATTTACAAATAAAGCAACACATAATACCGATCAATATAATCTCAAACAATATGGGTAGGTATGTTAGATACATCATTCCATTATCATCTAATACAAAGATCATTAAAAAACACTCAAGTTCTTGTCACACAAGAATATTTTTTGTTTTGTAGTAATAATAAAATCACAGGTAAGTACTTTATCACTAAGTAAATACATTAATTAGGTAATCGTTACAATAATTCTCTTTCAGAGAACAAACGCCCGTTTTGGACCTTATTATAAATCTAATATTAAAATTATCAAATAAAACACGTGTTAGAAAGCCAAATAATGTCACTGTATAATACATTCAAATTCAATTTTATTTGACCCTACACATTTATGTGCATAAAGCCAGTTTCAAGTAAACACTAAATAATAATAATACGTTCTAGTAAATACTAAATAATCAAAATTATTACATAATAAGCTTTACGTTTATCATCTCCCCTAAAATCCTTCTTCCCTACCTTCCTCTCCAAGTCATTTAGCAGATACTTCACCAAAAATTTTCCAGACTTTATACCTATTTATAGCTAGTTTTATAATTTTATTTAATAACTCTGGCCAAAGGTACTTATGTACAATAATTCATCAATACAATATTAACACTCGTGCAAATTGCACCTATATTATGACAGTTAGCGATATAATGATGCTAATTCTGCTGATACCCAAACTAAACCTGTCTTAACTAAATGTACCTATTGTCATTCTACACGCGGCCGTTACGTGTGAGCGATACAGCAAGTTTTAGATGCGTCATATTTAAATTAAAGTCGTGATTAGATGACAACAGAATTGGCATCACTAGCGACCACGATCGTCATTTCAATATACGCAGGATTATTTTATTTTATTAATTATCTACGGTCAATTCTTCTTTTTGTGTTATCTTGGATGATTGAACCACTGGACGCGACTGGCCATTTTCGCGGTGAGAGAACCATTGTTGCACTTTTCTAGTATGAAGCGCTTGCACTTTCTAATAAGTTACAAGACACAGACAGTGACAGCGCTTCAGGCAGCGTAAACGACCCATGATAATATTTCCCGGTACGTGGCTAGTGTAAGTGCCGTATAAGTGAAAAAGGCAAGATCGCGCGTCCATTGGTTAAATCGTCCTAGGTGATTATTTAGATAGGTACCTATCTACCTACTTTAATCATACATAAATGTTAATAACATTGAAGTGTAGAAAACCTCGAGATATACGGCAGTGAGCGAATAATAACATCATTAATCGTCTTTTATTTAATAAATCCAACACATGGGACAATCTGTTTGCATTCACTCGTGAGCTTCAACTGTTTTTAAACCCTTAAACGCTACATCGACTTAGACGCTGTCTAGATTTTGGTAGGTAGGTAGTTATATGATATTAACGAATTAATATCTTACATTTACTATTTTGAACTTCGCTTATTTTACACTAAAAAGTATTAAGTAATACATTTATTTTCTTCTCACAAGTTTTATGTACAATAATGAAAGTTTGGTGGGAACATACAATTGGGAAGTTAAAATTTGCATAGCCATGTTCCATCAATACATAGTATAAAACAAAGTCGCTTCCCGCTGTCCGTATGTCCCTGTGTATGCTTAGATCTTTAAAATAACGCAACGGATTTTGATGCGGTTTTGTTTAATAGAATTCGAGTAGAAGGTTTATATGTATAATACATTCTAATTAAATTTGCAAATAGTGGAGATAACCGTGCGAAGCCGGGGCAGGTCGCTAGTATTCAATAATGGGATAACCGAGCTGTAGAAAATTTAATCAAGCTTATATATGGGCTGACTCCACCCCGGGGTTATGCCACTCTGTTATAGCGTTTCGTACGTTGTGTGAGCGAGACGAAAGCCAACCACCCGTCTTTCCCCTCCATTTGCGCCATTCTCCTTCATGTCAGCAACGTGCAAGCAATGCCTTTGGTACTGCAAGTTGCTGTAGGCTACGGTAACCACTTAACATCAACATCGACTTTGTTATGTATTTACAACAAATATGTATTATTGTACTTACAATATTTTTTTGTTAATTGATGTTACTAACATACAATTGGTCACATTCGTTTGGACAACTCGGTGGGCTGTCATTCGTCAAGGCCTAAGCTTTAAATGTATCTAGTTTTGCAGAATGGAACCAACACGCGCACGTACCTACTACTGTAAACCAAAATCAGCCCTAGTACGAACAGTTGTAGGTTGGTTTCAGTTTGCAGATGTAAGCATGTGGTCGCTGATATTCTGCAAAACGACAGCTATATGAAATGAAATGCATGTCTACATGCAGGTCCAAATATTTTTTGCTCAGCTTTAGGTATTTTTCGGAGGCACAATTTTTTTTTCTATATTAATCACCTAGTATTTCATCAAGGAAAAAAAACATGTTTTTCTCATAGTAAGTAGGTAGTTATCCAATTATGTTTTTTCCTAAAATCCCAAATCGTTAAGATAACCGAAACACTTATAGGTATGTTATGACATGTGATCATTAATGGCCATCAAATCAGCTAATACCTATACATGTGACGTGGACGTGATTTGTAATTACTTATAAAGTGTAAAAACAAAGATTTTTCATTACTCATACTCTGAAAGTAGGTCTGAAGTTGCCTGAGAAGCGGGTTGAAAGTAATACTTTTCAGGCACGGGAGTTTCGCTTTCAACTGACAGCTGTCAAATGATTTAAAAAAAAACTAGTTCCATTTTCACATTTCTATGGAACCATGTTCAAACTTTTTCTACAGTCACTCAATTACAGCACGATGTAAAATTGAAATAATATAAAGTTAAGTATTAATTCAAGAATATTTTTTTTTAAATGACTTAATTATAATTTAGTTTCAACAATTTCTTTTAAATAACATAGATTTGGGCAAAATATTTAAAGATGAAAATGAAAAATAATGGCTAAATAATGAAGTTGGCCGGCCAACGAAAAAAAAAAAAAATAGGCGGCAATCTGATTTTTTTTTTCGAGTTGTAGAGTATTGTTCGTACTCCTTGTATTATTTCTTTAGCCAATTCCTGTTTTATTTTTATTTTCCTTGTATTCGTAATGAAAAGCACAGTGTTTACCTCGGGTGAAAGACTTATTTTGTCTCTCGAACTATTAGCGCCCTCGCTACACTCGGGCGCCAAACCCCGTCTCGGGACAAAATAAGTCACTTTCACCACTCGTGTAACAATGTACTATTACACACTGACAATGTTATTTACAAATTAAACTCCTGGCCAGATGAACCGGCCATTTCAGTTAATTTCGTGGGCTTGAATGATATTTTGACAAAAACCACAGATATAGATTTACATAGATAACGCAAATGTATGTACTTACTTAGCGTGTCCGAAAACCCCGACCAAGCATCGAGGTTGGTCGCCGATAACTCTCGCGACTACAGATATAAAAATATGAGTATGAGCGAGATAATCACTCGAGAGAATCGTAGCGGGCGGAGGGGCATCGGCGGCATCGGTGTCTTTGAATCGGTTTGGATTTCCCGCCATCTGTACACAGTAGGTGTCAAAAATTTGGCACGCTTTTTTTCAATACAAATCGTGATACTTGCGTTATCTATGTAAATCTATATCTGCGGTGGTAGCCGTCTATGGCTTATTGGTCAGTGGTTCGAGACAATGTTTTTTGTTTGTTGATCAGTGCATTGATGAGTTTGATCCTCGCTTTGACGGCTTTGTATCGCGCGTAGTCCTCCTCGTGGGCCTCCTTGTCTCCCCTCTGCACCTTCCTGCTGTTCTGAAGCTCGAAAGTCACTTCATACTCTTTGATGGTGCGCCGCAGAATCTAAGAGGGAAAAAAATACAGTTATTCACTAGAATTGCCCCAGTCCTACACGGTACCCATAGTACAAGCATTGCTTAGTTTGGGACCAAACAGTTGGTGTGTCAGTCTGGCGATATAATCCTACTAATATTATAAATGTGAAAGTTTGTGAGTGTGGATGTATGTATGTATGTTTGTTACTCCTTCACGCAAAAACTACTGAACGGATTTGGATGAAATTTGGAACACAGATAGTTTATAACCGGGATTAACATATAGGATACTTTTTATCCCGATAATCCCGAAATTTTTGTTACGTTAAATACTACGCGGACGAAGTCGGGGGGCACAGCTAGTATATTTATAAATAAATAATTCCCCCTCAAAATGAGAGGGATTCAGGCCATAATCCACCAAACTGTCCCAGTGTGGGCTGGCGGATTACATATGACTTTCAAAAATTGGCTAGATTTTCTAAGACAAGCAGGTTACCTCACGATGTTTTCCTTCGCCGTAAGCAAGTGATAATCTTATAGAAATTACGATTCGCACATAGATTTTGGAAAAACCAGGGGTTTGAACCCAGGACCTTGTGGCCACAAGACGCGTACTTAACCAATCGGTTATCACTGCTTCCTTATAATTATATTATTTACTAGCTGAGCCCGCGACTTCGTCCGCGTGGAATTTAACTTAACAAAAAAACCCGCTCCCGCGTACTGAGCCCGCGCGACAGGTCCCATTTTTTGTTTTTGTTTTTCTAAAATAAAATTAGCCTAAGTTACTGTTATTAACAGACAAAAAAAATTAAATTCGCGTTTTTGCTATAGGTGTCGTATGTACTTTCATATGTATTTAGTGAAAAGGTGTTATTTTGATATTACAAACAGACACTCCCAATTTTATTTATTTGTATAGATAGATATATAATTCCTATTCTAGTGTATTCCAGATTATTTCTAGTTGATGTACTCACAGATTTTTGCATCTTGGCTTCGGCGAGGGCCCTGGTGAGTTCATCGAGCCCGAGGCAGTGCAGCCCCTCGTTGGAGGGCGCGGCCTCCTCGCTGGCGGCGGAGGGCGCCGAGGACGCCGACGAGGGCTCCTCCGCGCTCGTGCCCGCCACCTCGCGCGACGGCGGCGACTGCAGCGGCGTCTCACTCGTCTCCTGTGAGAGACAATCCATTTTTAACCCCCGACAAAAAGAGGGGTGTTATAAGTTTAACATGTATATTTGTGTATCTGTGTCTGTGGTATCGTAGCGCCCAAGCGGATGAGCCGATTTTATTTTGTTTTTTTTTGTTAGATAGGGATTCCGATCGAGAGTGTTCTTAGCTATGTTTCATGAAAATCGGTTCAGCCGTTAGAAAATTATCAGCAAAATTATATAAAATCCTCCTATATTAGTTGAGTGACTTACTAACTGTAAGGTACCAAGGACGGCTTATTCGTGAAACAGACCGGGATCATAAATAAAGATGGCGTGTCAATCGTCTGAAGCCCGTAAGTGAAAAGGAACTCTCGTGATGGGTAAAAAAGTTTAAATCAGCTCACATAAAGGGGTGTGTTGTGAATCACCTGTGATGAATCGGAAGGTTTCTCCTGCGAGTCACTGGAGCTGTCGACGCTGGTGTTAAACAGCATGGTTTCATGCTCGTGTATCGTCGCCAGTTCGCCGTTGGTACATCCTATCACCTAGAACAAATGACTACGTAGTTGTTTTTGAAAATATTTTGAGTCCTGGAGTTGGAACAGAAGACTAGCGTCAGGTGGTATTCTTTACGAATTAATCTTAGAATGAAGTACATAACCTTGCATAGCATAGCTTTGGCTAGGTAGTAGGCTTGATTAGGTAGGTATATAATCATCAAGCATTTCATGTGACATCATGCCAATAAATTATATTTTTTCTCTCACTTAACATTGGGGTTTGGGAGATACGGCCTCTTACTTATGGAGTAATTACTAGTAACTAGTCCCATCGATCAGGGCCCTAGCCACGCTAGCTACTCAAATCGTAATAGAAAAGCAAACGCTCGCGATTACGTTTCAAACGCTCCGCTCTTGACGTTTTGCTGACACCATACCAAATCAATGTCAGTAGAAATCGTGAAGCTCGTGTCAGCAAAACGTCAAAAGCGGAGCGTTTGAAACGTATCGCGAGCGTTTGCTTTTCTATTACGATTTGAGTAGCTAGCGTGGTTAGGGCCCTGAGGTTTTCTTGCCCCACCCACCCTACTCTTCCCTTTCCCACTCCTTATCTGGTCAGCAGCATGCGAGCAATGCCTTTGGTATTGCAAGTATCTATTCGGCTGCGGTGATTGCTTAACAACAAGTAGGTCGTACTCGTATGCTTGTTGCCGACTTTTCTATATATAAATATACAACTTGCAACTTTGACGACCGCTTGGCGCAATGGTTCGAGCGTAGGCCGCTCGGCTTACTGCGGACATGGCGGTTGCGGGTTCGATTCCCGCTAGGGTAAATTGCGGAAATGCCCTTTTTCGAAATTTGCCCTAGTCTGGGTGTCACTGGGATCGCCCCCAGTCCATTGTACGGTACCCATAGTACAGGCGTTGCTTAGTTTGGGACCATACAGTTGGTGTGTCAGTCTGGCGATATTTATTTATTTATAACTGTGACTCGCCACTCCTCGGACCCATGTGGAAATAATCCTAAATACTCGAATAAAAAAGAAAAACATATCACCGATTGGAAGCGTCAGGACTCATCTCTGTCCTTATTAAGTATAGCTGCAAACTTACTGTAATGTATACCGAACAAATAAGAATAATTATTGTGATCGGTGACGTTTGACAGATGTCAGACTGACAATGACAGACAAGATGCCCGCGCTAGATCTAGATTAGAAATACTGAAGATAAAATGTGATCAAGCCTGAATAAATGATTATAGTAAACCTGCTAGTTTGGTTTTGAAGAATAACACACTTACAGCATCAGGTCTAGAAGAAGCGAGCACCCTCTTCATGGCCCTGTACCGTTCGTACAAATGTCTGGCGGCCCCTCGGTCCGCAGAGTTGACGGGCGGCCTGCCGCGGGCCGCCTCCAGCCGCAGCAGCACTCGCTGTATGCAGAGCTTCTCCCCAGCCAGCTGCGATGATGACCAGCTCGCTTCGGAGACCGATGAACGACTGCCTGCCTGCCTGCACCCTTCTAACCACTGTGGAAGGTGATACGGCATAAATGCTCGCAGAGCGCACGGTGATTGGGGTTAAAGAGAAACCACGATAGGAAAGAGGGAATGAGGATCAATGACATCACTCGTGTTGATGGAAACCGGTGGATGCGTGTGAGTTGCAGAGAATGTGAATGTGCGAGTCATTGGCGAAGGCCTATGGATGCATTGCTAAATAATCATTTTATGGTTATTGTGCATGAAATTGTAAGCCGCACGCCAAAGATTGCATTGTTGTGAACATACGGCACAGTTTTCATTGAGAGCTATCGCGTGTTCACATCAATACACGTACAGTGGCGTTAATAAGTTCAGTAGCAATATTGCCCTTATGAACGCCACTGTACGCATTCAGCGTATATCGCCACGGTGACCTTACCTCTTCAATATCTCTTACAACGTCGGTCATGGATTTATCACTATTCAGAGCTGCGTCGAGCTTGTCATCTCTTTCCTTCTGCTGCTTTGCCGCTTGTATTTTGAGCGCGTATTCCACTGGATCCGATTTAATGCAGCGCTTTTCTGCTTGAAGCCGCCTCAGGGCCTCGTACATGCGCGTCAACTGCACATCTGTTATTCTGTCGCTCGGAGCAAGAGTGTAACCGTTTTTCGCTTCAAATTCGCTTTCATATTTGGAGATGTTCTTTTTGAGCACGGATATCTGGAAGATGAGTGATAGCTTCTAGATTTCTATATACATTCTTAAATAAGTGTAAAACTTGCCTAGATTCAATTAACCCAATGCCACCTCAAGGCAGGTGCTAAGTTTACAGTTTTGGAACTAGGTGTTTCCATAAGAATTATTGGGATCTTGTCACATTCTATGAGTATCTTATAGACCTTTACCAATGAAAAGTGATATGGCAAGGGAGAGTCATAACTTGAGGTATGTGGGATTACCTTCTTGTTGATTTTATCGAGTCTGCGGTCGGGGCAGGGTGTGTCGCGGCGCGTGACGTGGAGTGGCGCAGCACTGCGCTCGTCGCGGCGCGCGCGCTCAGCCGCGCCGCCCTCTTCGCTGGCGCTGCCCGCACTGCCCGCACTACCCGTGCTGCCTATACTGCCCGCACTGCTCGCACGCCCCACTTGTTGGTGCAGAGCCGCCGCGTCCAGTGCCTCCGGCTCCTCGCATACTGATATATTTATTTATCCGTTGTTACATAGTAGACCACCTCTTAACTATGTGAAGGTGATGATTATTATACTTCACTAGCTGTGCCCACCGACTTCGTCCGCGTAGTATTTAACTTAGCAAAAATTTCGGGATTTTCGAGATAAAAAGTATCCTATGTGTTAATCCCGGTTATAAACTATCTGTGTTCCAAATTTCATCCAAATCCGTTCAGTACTTTTTGCTTTTTTTTTTTTTTTTTTTTTTTTTTTTTTTTTTTTTTTTTTTTTTTTTTTGAATTGACTATATGTTGTTGGCCAGAGTGGCCATAACAACTTCACCCGGACAGAGGGCGAGCGCAAGTGCGCTCCAGCCATAGGGGCAGGGGGGCAGCTAGCTCAAGGGCGTCACTAGGGACACGACCTCGGCTTGGGCCGCTGCCAGGAGAGGTGGCGAGGGTAAATCTACCACCGGATCGGAACGCGACCTCGACTGAGAAGATCCGGCAAGAAACTCAGCGGGCTTGTCGGGTGCCAAGGTGCGTCTAGGTAAGTAGACGCACCTTCTAGCGGAAGCGGGGGTTCGTCGACCTCGCCGGCGAGGTCGGTGTCTGGCGGGGAGTGTGCGTGTGTCGTTCTCCTCGACATCTGAGTCTAGGAGAGCGGTGAGTGGGTCGGGGGGGTCCAGCACCACATGCCGCGGCCTGCGGCGGCATGTATCTGGCTCGTGTGCGGGTGCATAATCGGCGGCGGCGACGATTAAGGGATTGGTGTGTTCAGAAGCCTTCATGAAATAGCGTTCAGACGCTATTTTGAAGTGCTTCTGGATAGAATCGAGGCGTAAGTCAGAATGAAGGTCTACGTTCCGTACGAACCACGGGGCTCCGACGGCTTGGCGAAGAAAACGGGACTGTAAGGCCTGGAGGCGACTAATGTGAGAGTTGGCCGCGTGGGCGAACACAACGCTCGCATAGGACATGATGGGAGTACTTTTTGCGTGATGGAGTAACAAACATACATCCACACACAAACTTTCGCATTTATAATATTAGTAGGATATTCAATATCGTAAGGCTTTTCTGGCTTGCAAGTGTTAGCTGCTAGCCTAGATTTGCAGATATCTAATAGGTAATAGGTATACCAATATGGAATCTGAGGAACTGAGAAAAACAAAAGAAAAAAAAAATTTTCGTCGTTATTTGTGTCGCGAAAATCAGCAGAACTAAGTCTGATACATGTTCTGTGATTTCGGCGGTGTCTCTAGTGCAGTGTCCATTAAAATGGATAATGTTGTAATACCAGTGTGTTCTGATTTTAAATATCTCGGTTCGTTACTCCAGCATGACGGTGAAGTTGGCCGTGACATAAAACGGCGAATCAATGCAGGATGGCAGAAGTGGAGACAAGTTACCAGCACTACATGCGATCCAAGGATGCCAATTAAAATTAAAGGTAAAATCTACAAATCGATTATAAGACCGGTAATCATGTACGGCTCGGAATGCTGGGCGGCAAAAGTGCGGGAAGAGAAACGTCTCCACTCTGCTGAGATGCGAATGTTGAGATGGATGTGTGGAGTGACGCGAATGGATAAGGTGAAGAATGTGTATATAAGAGGTAGTGTCAGGGTAGCGCCAATAACAGATAAAGTGAGAAGTGATGAGAAGGGATGAGAAGCATGTGACTAAACGAGTGATGAATATGAATGTGGATGGATACAGTGCGAGAGGAAGGCCCAAGAAAAGATGGATGGATTGTATTAAGAATGATATGAACGAGGTTGGAGTGGATGTGAGTATGACGGGAAAGCGCGATGTATGGAAGGAAAAGATATACTACGCCGACACCAGATAATGGGAAAAGGTAAGATATAAGGATGGTGGAACATACTAACATTGCGGTTTCTGAATGATGGCGTATTCGAAGTGCGGAGGTGTGGTGCATCTGATGTCCTCGGTGGTAGTGAAGCACTCATTTTCTTTGGGGTGTTTCGGTGCCCTGGGTGGTGGGCGACGTCGCTTGCCACCGAATTGGGGCCGGCGGGCGCGCGACAGCCGCTCAGCTCGACGCTCCGACTGGAACACCAAGCTGTTTTAATACTTAGATAGTTGCCTTTACCCTTGTTTTGTACTGGACGAAACATGCACATCAAACATGTTTAGATATAAGTATGTTTAGTGTGAATATTTCATCTAACGCAAACCTGGGATTACGTCAAAGGAGTTGCAGTTACCGTGGGATGTTTAGCAAGAATGTTTGATCTTAATTCTATGAATCATCAATATACTGGCAAAGCCGATACGATGACGATGCCGATAACGATGCCGAGCTGGCATGATCCGAACAAAGGTTCAGTAGAACCTTTGGTCGGATCCAAATCTAATTTCCTTTCAAACGCGAGCGTTTGCTTTTCTATTGCGTTTTAAGTAGATAACGTGATAAGGGCCCAGCCCCGCTAGCCAAGTGTTTTCGTCTACTAGCGTTTCTACAAAACGCTACGCTTCAATGTATGGAAATGACATTACAAGTCGATAAGTAGATCACGTGACTTATGTCATTTCCATACATGAAGCGTAGCGATTTGTAGAAACGAATGTAGACGAAGACACTTGGCTAGAGGGGCAGGTGCCCGCGTGCTTAACGAATCGGCTATCATTGCTGTTGTTCTTTGGAGTTATTGGTGTGGCTGCTCGTGCAGGGGCTTACCTCGAGTCTGTTATAATCGTGTAGCGGAGGCGGGGGCGGGGGCGGGGGCGGCGCGCGCTCCTCGCTATGCGGCCGCCTCTCCTTCCTCTCGTGCGCACACCCTGAGTCGCGGCGCTCGCGCCTCTTGCGCGCCTCCCGCTCGCACTCGGGCGCCGCCATATCCTCCGTCTTCTCCCGCTGTTCGGAGCACTGCGCACGCCACCCGAGCCCAATTACAACCGGTCGCTCGCTCGAACGCTCACTTCCCTGTCCGTAACCCTAGCCATAGCAACGAGTTAATGTATCGTGTTGTGTGCGTACAAATGTAAACTGTCAGTGTTAGAAAATAAAGTTGACATTCGGTGGGTGAAGCTGATGTTTGCGGTTAATAGTGAGAGATAATGATGGCAAGTGTCGTCATTATGTATGATACATGTTTGTATAGATACTTATATATAGGTACATTAAAGTTACGATAGTCTATCGCAGAAGCATTACCTATCGTTCTAAATAGATATGGGTAGATAAGGGGCTGTTATGCGGGTTTTGACTATGAAAAGGCCTGTTACCGACACAATTTACATACGTAACGGGAAAAGCGGGAGGTTAAAGTAGGCATCTACTTCATAATAATCCCAATAAGTACCTATATTAAGTACTAGCTGTGCCCACGGACTTCGTCCGCGTAGTATTTAACGTAACAAAAATTTCGGGATTATCGGGATAAAAAGTATCCTATATGTTAATCCCGGTTATAAACTATCTGTGTTCCAAATTTCATCCAAATCCGTTCAGTAGTTTTTGCGTGAAGGAGTAACAAACATACATACATACACACATACATACATCCACACTCACAAACTTTCACATTTATAATATTAGTAGGATTTTTAAGGTGGTAGAGCCAATTGGCTACTGCTCATGTATGGGCTGGCTCGGGCAGTACCTCCCTCTCACAGGAGATCAGCGTAGAGTAGGTATTATATCAGCGTTTCGTACGATGAGAGAGCCAGAAGCCCAATCTTCCGTCCATTCTCTCTCTTTTCTACTGACGAGTGTTCAGGTCAGCAACGGGCGAGCAATGCCTTTGGTATTGCAAGCATTTATAGGCTACGGGAACTGCTTAACATCAGGCAGATGGATAACCCCCAATCTCAGCCCGGAACACACGCGTTTCCGAAGTGCTCCGCTAATAATTAGCCTAAAATTAGTAGGAAATGAAAGCCTAAAATTTATTAATAATGTGATAGTTAAGGACTCTGACCCCCATATCAGAGGTTGAATGCGGCCGGGCCATAGAGGCCCGGATTAAAAAAAAAAAAAAAAACATCAGGCTGATCCTACGCTTGTTTGCCGACTTTGTAATATTAATAATTAAAAATATATATAAATTTTGAATTATGTCCATGTATTTACGTATATATTGCGAAGCGCATATAAATGTATAAGTAAGCTAAATTTCTTATGTATTTATAAATCAATTAACTATTGGGTAACATGTATTATTTGATACTAAAATGATCATGTGAAGCCCCATTATCTAATATCAGAAATACCTGTAAAATTTCCAATTGTACCATTTTCTCTAACTCGGGATATAAATCACCCAATTTCCAAAAGTTTTCGGCCGTCAATGAGACGATTCTGAAATTAAACCATGTTTTGGAACTAATGCAAATGGTTGTATTCAACATAAGCTTTGAACACTGGCGGTGTTGTTTAGAAATTGTTATGTACATAAACACGACACCGCTTAAACACCGAAAACTCGTATTGTTTTTGTTGTGTATTCAAAAGATTAAGCAGCATTTACATAATACCGGCAGTAGAGCCTATTTCTAGCGAATTGACCACAGTTTATATATGGGTTGGCTCGACCGGGATAGTAGTACCATCCTCTCACAGAATATCAGCGAGAAGTTGCTGTTATAGCGTTTCTTACGATGAGTGAGACAGCCGGAAGACCAACCAATCCTTCTCTTCCCCTCTCTCTATCCGTGTGAACATTTCCTTTGGTACTTCAAAGCTACGATAACTGCTTAAGATAAGGCGGATCGAGCACTTTCTTCCCCTACTTTGTTATAAAAAATAAATATAATTAGATACTCACGATGCAATATCTCGCAGCGCCGACAATGGAGTCCAAAATTCTGGATATGTTTTCTCGGGTACGGCTAGCCAGGGTCGCACTAACGGGGCCCGCCCTAAAGCAAAACCCCCACCAATAATCCACAACCGAACACTAAACAACCGGTTTATTGCTTAGCCTTTGATGTAAAACAAAATGAAATTAACAAAACGAAACGGCGGGCCGGATTCGCGCGCCGTTTTGGCGGAGAACTCTACAGTAGATGAAACGGTCGGTGAAGAACTCTATTTGATGATGTCACTCCTCGGCATCGGCATGTCCCAATCGCGGCACATAATGGTAGAGCACAAACAGTCAATGGGGAAATAGTCTTTGAAAGATTTACGGCTGTTTCAAGAAATGCGTTGAAACCAGTCTGTAATTTAGCATTGAGGGTCCGAGAATGAGTTCGGAGCTACTAGCTCACGATAGCGCTCAATGCGATGCTGCCATTCTCAGCTTGTATTTCACAGATATTGGAAAAGTTTAATTTAAACTTCAGCTAAAGTAAATTTGCATCAATTATCGTCTATCATTTTGAATCCCATGTTTGAACTTCACTGATAAATTTTCGAAACGAACTTTTGGAAAACACTTCGCGAACTGGATCTGAAACAAAAAAACAAATGTCAACAAAGGACAACAAAGAGTACAATAAAATGTCAATCAAGCAATGATAAAATAGTAGAAAACGAAAGAGGTATGTGATACTTGATATAAGTACTTATTAATTTTGTATTTGAAAAATAGGATCTTTTTTTCTTGCTCTGTGGACCAATAATGCTACACCTTGTGCTAGTCTCGAGAGTTAGGGAATGGACTGCCCACTATGATGACCATCATCTTGACCGAATGGCCCCGCAGCCCGTAGCCATTGCACAGGTGGCTTTTTACGTAGCTTTGATTAGCCTTCCTAGCCGGCCGTAAATAGTATGTTTACACTCCGTAGATACTGAAGGAATACAGTTTACGGTACTATATATGACTACTGATTTGAAACCATTACGACTGGCTACGAATGTAGATAAACAAAGGCTACGAGGCTGCTACGGGGCTGCTACGGCTACGGGGCTAATTGGTCAAAGAGATGGTCAATGTGGAGGGTAGGTAAGTACTTACTTATATAGTATAGGTATTTGGAATATCTCTAATTGCCGATAATTTCTAGTGTTCAAAATTTAATGCTTCTAGAACCACCGGCTTAAGCTATGTTCCTACAGTTAGTCAGTTACATGTAAATCCTATAATTAGCTGTCAGAAACTACTCAACATGATTTGTTCCTTACGATAATTATCTTCAGCGTCTACCGGTGTCAATAGTCTATGTCGAAGTCTAAACAATTCTCGCATTATTTCAGTTATCTAGAGGATGATCCCATATTGATTGTTTACGAACCGAGCGAATCCTATTAGTGCCACCTACGAGCTGCGCTATTATTGTCTGTCTGTTTATAGACACTACCACGTTAAACGTATTGTTTACTAAACTCCGACTTCATTATTAATAGAAAATTAAGACGCTACAAAATATAAATAAATACTACTAAAAAACACAACCGGTATGGTTTCAAACTAAGCGACGCTTTCACCATTGGCACTTGTACTTATAATTCGCTGAGCTAGCCTGTGTTAAGCTAGATTGTGTGGTAGCCTGTATGCCACTTGCAATAAGAAACTCGTACCCAACATTTATTCCTAAAAGCCAAACCACTGCAAATTTTACATTATTCTTCATTTATGAGTTATACACTTATACACATTATACTTCATATCAGAAGTGACTATTTAGATTAAAGATATAAACAAAAAATAATAATATTACTTACTATTTTGAAGCTAACTAGAAGCATCAATTTATTTCAAGAGAATAAAATTAAAATATTAAGCAAGTTATTGATATTCGTAGTGCGCAAAAATGTTAGCTCACGTAGGTGACGCGAACTACGCCGTAGCCGCGTAGCGCGTAGATTATTCGTAGCACGCGCTACAAGACACAATTTTCGTGAGCGACCTTGCTTAGTTAGATACGCATAAAAAGAAAATTGTACTGTCTAGCTGGTCCTACTGAATATTAATATTTTGTTAATCATTTTTAAATGTCTGTATATTACTGTCACGCCCTGTGAAATTATCACCATACAAAAATGAACTTTAATTATTCTATAATTTACAGATATAAATACTGTATTTTGAAAAATCATTAACTTTGTAACCGGCCAAGCCTGAGCTCATTATGAGCCCAACACTTCACGGCAGCAGGTCACCATTATTTCCTCAACACACACTGCAGTGGCAAAATTGGCGCTATATGTTCTTAAATTTTTCTTTCTTTATTGTGCAGGCAATTGCGAATCGACATAGCGACAGGCTTAGAAGGAGAAAGCAGGATGACTCAATTCGTCTCGCACCGTAAAAAGGGCCCCACCATAGTTTAGAATAGACAAGAGTGGAGGAAGGGGAGGGATGCCTCATAATTTTGAATAATTAACTGAAATTAAATTGACATACTTAATACAATGACCTCGACAATTTACGGAGTCGTCAAATGTTGGACAACATGTGAAGCAACTTGTTGACGATATCGTCCGGTGTCCTTCCATATTAATTTAATGTTTAATTCATAAGTAGGTATAGCATAACATTTATCATTCTTACATCATCTTTGGTTCTCAAATGACAACGGTTAAGGTAACTTGTCTCCACTAACAGCTGGGGTAAGCAATGGCAAAATGTTTTTTTTTTCGGAATTACCCACGGAAAATAAAGAAAGCAAGTCAAATCTCAGTGTTACCTTGAAAATAAAAACGTAATAAAGGATGTAATATAACAGTTATGTAACTGTTACAGGATCGTCAGGAGAGCTGGTGTTTGACCCGATTACCCGGGTTCGATGATCGCGGTGGGCGTGTCGTGGCGTAGACTTCACGCCGGCTGTAGCGGATATTGACTAACAAAGTAAGGAAGGAACCTTCGTCGTAGAACTGATGTAATGGTTATTTATAGAATTTATGGAATAACTTGGATATTATTGGACATTTAATTGGATAGCTAAAGTTACTAGTGTTTGAAGATAAAATAAAAATGCAGCAGCAGTTTTGTTCTTGTTGTAACGATATATTTTTAGTTAATTTAATTTAATTTGGTTTTGTTTTGGTAAACAAAGTTTCAATTGGTTTGGGCGGATAGCTAGTATACCGTTAACGCTAAGATAGTCAAAACTTATATATAAATAAAAATACATTTGGATATGCCCAAATCACAATGCCTTCCGCCAATTTAATATCAGCATCGTCATCGTTATTCAGCATTAGCAATGACATCAAGGGAAAATTAAAACTCAAGAGAAAATGTCGTAGGTTCATCAACATTACGTCTCCATTATACAATACACATAACCGGACAAAACACCCTTGAAATAGGTACCTCCTACACCCGGCTGACAAAATACGTCGCACACCTATGCGAAATAAACTAAAAATATTCTTACTTAAAGCGAAAACTTACCGCAGATTTAATTGAAGATGTCAATTTAGTGGTGAATCCTTTTGTGTTCAAGTTAATGATAAGGAAGTGGTATTACTGCGCACAGAATGGCGCCGCGGCTGCGAAATGGCGGGTGTGCGTGCGGCCGCTAGCGCCCGAGCGAGTCGACTGATGCTTCAAGGGAGGTTGGGCGGAGTCTGGCTGATGAAGCGAATATTTTATCGATACTTTTGCTTTAAGATAGGAAATGAGAGACATTTGCTTTTAACTCGCCTCGAGTTTCCTATTCAAAGATTGATTTATGACCTAATTGTCGCCAATGTGGGCACGGAGAATTTCAGCGTGACGACGTAGAGTCACTCTAAAAGGTTTGGTCAGAGATGACTGAGATCAGAGAAATGTGGAGGGTTGTACCAGAAACCAGCAGTTAGGGTGATGCGAGTTAAAAAAGTTACGTTCGTGAGACCTACCTACGGTTCTAGTTCCTCCTTCCAATACAATGAGGGGTGTGTGTAATTTAAAATAACTGTGTTGTTATAATTATTATCCATTTGATTAGGTATCCGTTCTTTGTTATAAGGGTACCGGTTTTCAAGAATGTTAATTATACAAAACCTTGGAAGATCATGAGATGGCCGAGATGCACCCGAGCGGATAGTACGAATGTTGACGAAATTTTGTTTTATATGGGTACGAATTATTTTGTTTATATTAAGTATACAAGGTGTTTCAGTCCCCCTAGCCAAGTGGCTTCGTCTAATATAAGCGTTTCTACAAAACGCTACGCTTAAATGTATGAAAATGACATTACAAGTCGATAAGTAGATCACGTGACTTATGTCATTTCCATACATGAAGCGTAGCGATTTGTAGAAACGAATGCAGACAAAGCAACTTGGCTAGAGGGGCAGATGTCTGAAATAATGCTTGAAGATTGGGATCAGTATCGGGCATAGATTGAAATGGTACAATTTTTTTATTGAAATTCCATTTCTTTTTAAATGTAATATCTTAAGTTCTATGTAAAAAAAATTAATATTGGTGAGTGCTACTCCTACATGCAGTTAACAATGTCAAGCCCATTGGATGTGTTCAAAGGCCCGTAACTCAGAAAATATTATAGTTACGTATGTCTGCACTAGTCCTACATATCAGCCACCGTGTGTGTACTTACCTAAATTATGATTTCAGACTTTTGAAATACCCTTTGTTTGTTTAATCCTACTAATATTATAAATGTGAAAGTTTGTGAGTGTGGATGTATGTTTGTTACTCCTTCACGCAAAAACTACTGAACGGATTTAGATTAAATTTGGAACACAAATAGTTTATAACCGGGATTAACAATCCCGAAATTTTTGTTACGTTAAATACTACGCGGACTAAGTCGGTGGGCACAGCTAGTGTAAGTATATACGTTTAATTGGATATTAAAAACACATTGAGTATAATCATAATATATTTAACACATTAAAAAACTTAGTACCTACCTAACTCTACTTAGATTTAATTTACTTTCTCACTTCAAAGCTTATAGACAAAGGAATATAGGTTTGTCGGCTCTGAGTATACCTATTCTTGTACCGTTTGGGACCGCACACATAATCTAATTAACAGATAAGTAGGTATATTTAATAAAATGACATTTCTAAAAGATTAACCGGCGACTCGAGTGGTGGGTATTTCTTCCCTCAGCCAGTGGGTTTAGCCATTCAGCGGGGGAATGCAGCTAGTATATTGAGTAAGGTACTCTACATATGGGTAAAATTTTGTTTTGGAAATATTTTATAAATAAATAATTAGTGGATCTTCTTCTTCTCATAGTGCCTCTCCAACTAGTGAAGGTCAGCAGTCAGCTCCGCATACATCTCTCGGTCTCTGGCGAGGTTGAAAAGCTCGGCTGCACTTGAGACTCCCGTCCATTCTCGGATATTTCGCAGCCAAGATTTCCTCCTGCGTCCAACAGCTCTTCTACCAGCCACTTTTCCCATCAGAATAACCCTTAAAAGTGCGTATCTTGGGTGCCTTACTATATGACCTAGATAGTGGATAGTTGTAAGTATATACATAAATTATTTATATTTATTTTATCCTTTTCTTAATAATATAATGTTAGAATATAATTCGGTAAGTAACTAAACTAACTACATACATAGATGTACCTAAATTATAAACACGGGCTTATCTTTAAGACTATCTAGTATTATATAAAAATGTTCAAAAACAACATTAAGTAGGTATAGCTAAATGAGGAAGGAAACACGGCATAATGTGACAAAATACCAAAATAAATCTTTGTCAGTGCGGTAAATTCATAACTTTTGCACCGAAACCGCTGAAGTAACTCAAAGCGAATCCATAATTGTAGCAAACTCGGGTACAATTAACCTTTAATTAACTTCCAACGATTATTACCTCACGTTTGGGTACTTTACAAACGAGAGTAAGTAGGTGAGGTACATCTGATACATTTTTTTGGAAACAGAACCCCACAGTGTTTTGTAAAGAGGTTCTTCGAGTAACAAGGTATTTCAATCGACTGTGCTATGTTCCTGAAAAAACAAATAATTATCTAGGTACTTGTAAATAACATCTAGGTAAGTAAACACTTGAATTACAGATAGACCAGGTGAAACAGAAAGGGTATACTATTTTATTTGCAACTTTACTTTGTAAATCTAAAATTATCAGCTTTGTGGGACAGTTTAAGTACTAAAGGTTTTGTAGACTTATGAAATCTGTCAACAGCTGTATCCCTATAACACCTTTTGTTTTTCAAGTTTCCTCCAAAGCTGATAGTTTTAGAATTACAAAGTTAAGTTTTGAAAAAAAAAGTATACTCTTTCTGTTTCACCTTGTATTTAGGGCAGATCTTATTAATACACTAACGCACCGTTAGACCAGGAAACGTTTGTTACTAGCACTTCAATCAAACAATCAGTTACTGATCCAACAGTCCATTTATGTTACGGTTTAAGACTGCATACGGAAGCAGAATAACAGCATTAGACAATTGTTAGCAGTGCCCTTTCCTTTTTCTTTGTTTACCAACAGTCCAGCGGGCAATTTTCGCAGCGGAGATTTCCCCACGATAGAGACGGTAAAAACTTGTATATCTCCATCCCTTTCGCGGGATGCGTCGATCGATGTGACCTTGGCAGTGGGGGGAGTCTAATAGATATAATGTGACCCCCTGGGGGAGTATTGCGTGGCACTATGGACGTATGATAAAGAACTCTTGATATTCTAATGCTACTAAACAGTTTGGCAGCTAATGCTATGAAACAGTTTGGCAGGTAGGTAATAAAAACACTCGTCTGAAGGACTCGTTACTTTACCTTTACGGCCAAAGCAATTTAAATTGTCAAGTACTAACCTACCAGGTTGAATGGTCATGAGTCTTCTTCGACAGCTTCGCGTATAAACTGGCGAAAGTCACTGTATATCTTTTGGAATGACCTTCGTGTTCTAAACAGTTGAATTCACAATTTTATTGTACGCTTCACCTTTGCACGCAAAAGGTTATGTTAGGTTATACACATTAACATAGGTTTAGTATCGAATCCTTAGGTAATGGTGACCAACAAGTCATGATACAACGGAGTTCAATATATCTTTTGAAGGGTCGGCCCTAACGGTCAAGGCTAAAGTAAATATTAATGGCTTCTAAGCAAACATTAATACGCTTGTTATGTCTGGTCTAAAGGTATTCAGTATAATAAGTACATAAATAACGTTAGACTAACACACCTATTGTTTGGTCCCGAACTAAGCAACGCTTGTAGGTATTATGGAGCGGGGGCGATCCCAGCGACACCCAGACCTAGTAAAATTACGAAAACGAATTACGGAATCGAACTCACATCCACCCGATGCAGTGAGTAGAACGGCCTTCGTTCAAAACATTGAGTCAAGAAGCGTTAAGTCGATGGGTCGCATATCATTCGCAGTAATAATTGACCTAATTAAGATTCCAGCGTGAAATTTCAAATATTCTAATCTATACAAATAAATAAAATTGGAGTGTCTGTTTGTAATATTAAAATAACACCTTTTCAGTAAATGCATAATATGAAAGTACATACGCTACTAATTACAAAAACGCGAATTTAATAATTTTTTTTGTCTGTCTGTCTGTCTGTGTGTTTGTTCCGGGTAATCTCCGAAACGGCTGGACCGATTTTGACAGGTTTTTGACTGGCAGATAGCTGATGTTATAAGCAGTAACTTACGCTACTTTTATTTTAGAAAAACAAAAAAAAACAAATGGGTCCTGTCGCGAGGGTTTAGAACGCGGGAGCGGGAGCGGTTAAGTTAAATTCCACGCGGACGAAGTCGCGGGCTCAGCTAGTAAATAATATAATCTAATAAATAAAAAGTATTTAAAATTATATTCCCAAAATTATATCGGCATTACTTCAAGGTTCATTTTACATGACCGTTTTCTAATAATGTAGAGGCTAGTTCCTAGAACTATTTACTATTACAGTCAATGAAGCAATAGCAATCAATGGGGAACAAGTTCAAGAATAGGTAGAGATAATAATATGAACTTGTGAACACGCGGTGCTCGCCGGTAATAGACTCTACGACTCTACATACAATGTTGTTATGCAAAGGATTGTTACGTAGCTATTAGAATAAGAGAAACTAGATGTAGTAAAATTATCCACGAAGTATTTCTGACAACGTAACAATTATGTCCTGTAGTTTATGTTGTTGTAGGTACCTACTTAGGTAATTAGTCAGATAGGTATATTTCGAATAACTTAGATTGTTACCTGATTAATTGATTTGATTGATAGAGCTTTAAACTAAATTATTAGATTGATATAACTCTATAGTGGTTTTCAGCACTGAGAGCGTGGTAATTTAATATTTAATTAGCTTAATTGATTATTCTGTTACATAGACACCGTTAAGGTTTATACGGGACCATAATCTTATTGGGATTTAAATAAATACAATCATCAGAGAAATGTGTGAATCTTTTTTAATAGGACTAGTTCCACTACACACTCCCACCATCGTTACTTCTGTAAGCCAGGATTTACAATGGTAAACAATAGTGATGCCGAGGTTTGACCCTCGACGGGTCTCGGGATGAAGCTGAATTGTTGTTGTTAATTTGAAATGTGGGTGAATCTCTATGAATAGAAGTCAGAAAATATTTTAAAATTAAAATCAATTACTAAATCTACACAAGTCTCATATAAGAGTTATTTTTACATAATTATTTTCCAGCTCCACCTAACCGTTTTCAGGTCCTGAACGCAACATTCAGTTTTAGACAGGGGAGGGGGCAGTCGATAGCTTCACGCATGCGTACTTTTGTTTCCTACTCACAGTTGAATTGCATTATCACCCTTACCGAAAAGAGATAAGGTCTCTCGATACGACACTTAGTTTAGGACAAAGGCGTCTGGGGGCTAGATTCTAGGATATTAATGGGGGAGGCTTGTATTTTTGTTATGTATTATGGATTCTATCGGGATGTTATGCTTTGTTATTGGCTCAAAATAGGATTAAGTTACAGTATATATCTATACAAATAAAATGCAATCTGAATATAATATATGTAATAGATTTTACTAAATATATAGATACAATATATGAAAGTACATAGTACGGTACACATAGCAAAAAATCATTTTTTTGTCTGTCTAAGTATCTGTTTGTTTGTTCCGACTAATCTCCGAAAGGACTGGACCGATTTTGACGGGACTTTCACTAGCAGGTAGCTGATGTTATAAGGAGTAACTTGGATTTATTTTATTCTTTCGAAGTACCACGTAGGCTGATCCTCGGGCCAGTTTTAATAATACTTAATAAAAAAATAAAAATATCGCTAGACTAACACACCTGCTGCATATTCCCAAACTAAGCAATGCTTGTACTTCGAGTACCATAACGTGACCAGAGAAAATTACGGGAAGGCATTTCCGAAATTTGCCCCGCGCGACTCAAACCCGCAACCACCCGATGCAGTGAGCCGAGCTGCTGACGCTCTAACCACTACACCAAGAGGTCATCGTTTTCTAACTTGCTAGCACAGGATATTAAAAGTTCGCCCGCGAGTCACCTCATGGCCCGTGAGCATTACTATAGAGCAACATGTGCAAGGTCCTTTATAAAAGGCACGTATATTCCGAGTACTTACATTTACTGCGGCAGACTAGGACAGAGGTATAATAATTCGATATAGTTTTCCAAACTGGAATCAACACACACATACTCTTACAAACCAAAATCAACCCTATTGCGTGAGTTTGTAGGTCTGTTTCAGTTTGCAGGAATACGTGTGGGTTGATTCCACATTGCATAACCGCATTCAATTGAAATAAGATGCAACCGGCGCGTAGGTACACCGATCGATAGCTGCTGCACTACGACCTACTTGCAGGTCGACCGGTCGCCTCGGTTTTAACTCCCTTACCCTTACCACCTCACCCCTACAACCTCGCTTCATTAAAACCCTTTGAATATGGCAAAGGTCGCAAATCGTAAATATGCTGTAGGTACAGCCTGACCCATCCATCTAAATGCTAATTTTGCGTATTCTGATACCATTGGGTCGAATTTATTTTACGCGTTCCCTTCGTAAGGTGAAGGCGCCTGTCTAGGCCGCGAAATTCAACATTTTCGAGTATTTTTATAGTTTAGCCAAAATCTGAAAACATTTTAGACAACATTTTGTGATTTGCGACATACACAGTATGCAGTGCGTTTATTAATACATTTATTTTACTGTAAATATTATCACGGTGGATATGATACTAGTAAATCACTAAATATACAAAAATTGCCAGATTATCTGGATAGCTGTCGTTCTTGAAAAGTTTTAGAGTAAGTTGGATATATTAATAAATGCACTGCACACGGTCTTTGTCGCGAATTACAAAATGTGCCTTTTATTATCGTCAGATTTTGAAAAATTTATAAAAAACCTCAAAAAATTTGAACATCGCGGGCTAGATGGGCGCTTTAGCCTTAACACACTTTATTTACAGTCTCAAACGGAAATCGTGTTGGTGGGCCGTTAGAGGTTCGTATTGAAATTAAAAAACGATACCACTATAATCTCTTGATCTCTCGCTGACCGAGAAGAATATAGCGATCCACTCAAAAGTTCATTTATTTTTCATAACTCATGCTCTGAAAGTAGGTCTGAAGTTGCCTGAGGAGCGGGTTGAAAGTAACACTTTTCCGGCCCGGGAGAATCGCTTTCAACTGACAGCTGTCAAATTATAAAAAAAAAAACTAGTTCCTTTTTCACATTTCTATGGAACCATGTTCAAACTTTTTCTAAAGTCACTCAATTACAGCACGATGTAAAATTGAAATAACATAAAGTTAAGTATTAATTTAAGAATATATATTTTTAAATGACTTAATTATAATTTTGTTTCAACAATTTCTTTAAAATAACATAGATTTGGGCAAAATATTTAAAGATGAAAATGAAAAATAATGGCTAAATAATGAAGTTGGCCGGCCAACGAAAAAAAAAAAACAAAATAGGCGGCAATCCGATCTTTTTTTTTTCGAGTTGTAGAGTATTGTTCATACTTCCTTGTATTATTTCTTTAGCCAATTCCTGTTTTTATTTTTACTTTCCTTGTATTCGTAATGAAAAGCAGTGTTTACCTCGGGTGAAAGACTTATTTTGTCCCTCGAACTATTAGCGCCCTCGCTACGCTCGGGCGCCAAACCCCGTCTCAGGACAAAATAAGTCACTTTCACCACTCGTGTAACAATGTACTATTGTGAGCGGGCTTTATTTTTGAAAACAAATTAAACAAAATCTTATTTGACTGTTTTTATTTTTACAATATTACCACCACAAGTAGTTCACAACAAAAACTGACTAAATAATCATTTTATATTTTATTTTCTTTAAGGCCTGTATTAATAAATAAATCTCAAGTCTGGGAGTGGTCTTGAGTACGCGTTTGATATGTCATTTTGTACTGGGATGACGTTAGGATGACATTTCCAAGATCGCACTCAGATTTGAGATCGATATATTAATACGGGCCTAAGAATAATGAAATCCAGCTATGAGGGCTATAACGTTATAAAACTAACTAATTAAATATGTTGTTGGTAAAGTTATTTACCATTGGATACTTTATATTGTTCGCAAAGATTACAAAGCCGTTCTCCTATAAATATATTACTGTATTTCACGAGCGCACGTGGCTTTATTTTGAATCTTATTTTAATAACCTTAACACTCACATATCCAGAGTGCCGCGGGCGCTCGCAAGCACCCCAGGCGTGCTCAAACTCCTTGTGAAATGTGAGTGCTAAGAGTATTTCAATAAGATTCAAAATCATTTGCTTTTACAAAAGCATTTGCCGCGGGTTGCCACTAAATGACTGCCGGCCTTAAGCCGTCGTGCAATCGTGAATTGCATGATCTACATGTTAGAACTAATAGTTGAAGATTATATTTTAACATTGAGACTATTACATTGAAAAGCGATGGATATTTTATGAATACAGGTTGGATCTACAGTTATAATGTAATTGTACAACTTAAAATTCTAAACGTACGCTGTTTGACAACAAATGCAAGATTATTATCATTGAATACAGTTATTGCTTACATGTCATAACAAGTATTAGTATGCTAATGTATCTTACAATAATCTAAACATTGAACATTAATATTTATAATCATTCACTTTTTAATTATATAAGTACATGTTGTAACAACCTTATATTACTACAAATACGAATTATTTTTTATAAAATTGTTTATGTCATCTTATTCATGCCTTCGGCAACATTTTACATATTATATTGATTCACATTCTTGGAATGCATTTGTCGTCAAAGAGCGCATCGACTTGCACTGTCCATAATATATTTTGCACTGTTATCTGAACACTCCACAAGCAATCAATTACCAAAGGCGTCAATGATAATTTAAAATCGATGCATATATTGTTATTTCCGAACACTGATACATTTCAAAAGTATTTTCACTGGTAGTGATCCGTTGGAGGGCGGCTCGCCGGCGGCTCACCGCGGGAAGCGCGGGCGGGGGTACGGGGGAGGCGGGCGGGTGAAGCCGGGGGGCGGGGCGGAGAAGCCAGGGGGCGGGCGGGGGACGCGCGGGGGCCAGGGTCAGGACGGTTGGCGGGCCGGCTGGCGGCGGATCACCATTAGCTAATAACGGTGATGTCTGTTTGTGTACGTCATGTTCGTGTTGGCGTTGGACTGCACCGGGTACCCCTGGGTGATGCTGCCTGGCTTCGCCGTCTGCGAACGAGTTCGAATATAAGACATTGGTGTGTGAATTATTTTGTCACCTGTACCATTATAACGAATTGATTGACACCCAATTCATCAAAATCGGATGAGCAGTTAAGGTGCTACAGTGAAAAGTTAAAATGATACATACATAAAGAGACTGCTATAAACATAACCCTTCCTTTGGGCTTTGCCGTAGTAAGATAAGAAGGAAGAGAACTCTGAAATTGTATTTTTTTATCGAACAATATCTTGTCCTGCAGCTAAATTCAATGATTACGGTTCATGTGATTCCTTACTTATTGACCCGTGGTCTTTCTGCTTCTGGCCCTAGAATACCACTATATAGCATTATATTATTATGGACTGTTGTTAATCGGCTACAGCTGTGTTGCACTGTCCCTGCAGTAGTGATGTATAATGTGTTGCAGTGTAACTGCAGTAGTAATGTGTACTGTGTAATGTGTTGCACTGTTCCCGCAGTAGCAATGTGTACTGTGTAATGTGTTACAGTGTACCTGCAGTAGCAATGTGTAATGTGTTGCACTATACCTGCAGTAGTAATGTGTACTGTGTAATGTGTTGCACTGTTCCCGCAGTAGCAATGTGTACTGTGTAATGTGTTACAGTGTACCTGCAGTAGCAATGTGTAATGTGTTGCACTATACCTGCAGTAGCAATGTGTACTGTGTAATGTGTTACAGTGTACCTGCAGTAGCAATGTGTAATGTGTTGCACTATACCTGCAGTAGCAATATGTAATGTATAATGTGTTGCACTGTTCCCGCAGTAGCAATGTGTACTGTGTAATGTGTTACATTGTACCTGCAGTAGCAATGTGTAATATATAATGTGTTGCCCTGTTCCTGCAGTAGTAATGTGTAATGTGTTGCACTGTTCCCGCAGTAGCAATGTGTAATGTGTTGCAGTGTACCTGCATGCTGTGCTGCGTATGCGGCGGATGCATGGCGAGATGGCGAGTGGCGGGCGGCGGCTGCGCGTACACCACGCCGCTGCTCACGGCGGGGTGGTGCGCTTCGCTCAGCCCGATCAGCACCTGCGGCTGGACGAACATGGACCTTATTGTTATACCAATAACGCTATCACACTATCCTCTTTTTGAGTACATAATACCGTATTGATTAATTAATCTCAACTCGATGAGTGGTCTTGAGTGTGCTTCTGAGGAGTATTTGTGTACTGGTATTACATAAGAATTACATTTACAAGATGGCTATCAGACTTGATATATTATTTTGAAATCATGGATTCCAAAAGTCCAAATGAGTATGCAGTTTTTGTTTCCGTCAAAATCCGACCAGATACTCTTTTCTATTATTTTTCGCTATTTCTCATAGTTCTCATTTGCCCATCTACGGACACTTGAAAAAATTACGTTGTATATGTTATCATCGAAAAACTATGAGTTTCAAAATTATGTTACGCAGCCACACTCTAGTGGATGTGAATATACTTCAAAATTGTACGAATAGATCAAAATACCAACAAACAAAAAATCGTAATTTACATAGCAGAATGCATGTAAAACCACTTGCGATAGATTTGTTTCACGCTAAAATCAATTTTACAATGCTGAAATTTTTTTGCACAATTCATTAACATATCGACGGAAAATTTCAACTCTGTGGGATCCAGAATCATCAATTGAATTCATGGTATCAGTTTTCGTTACCCCTTACACCCTATATAGTAAGTGTGTTTTATCCAATCAATTAATGGTACATTGTTACACAAGGGGTGAATGTAATATTCTTTCCCAAATAAATCTTTCACCCGAGGTAAACACGGTGCTTTTCATTACGAATACAAGGAAAATTAAAATTAAAACAGGAATTGGCTAAAGAAATAATACAAAAAAACACGAAAAAAAATGTGAAGACCGGATTGCCGCCTATTTTGTTTTTATCCGGCCAACTTCATTTATTTAGCCATTATTTTTCATTTTTAAATATTTGCCCAAATCTATGTTATTTCAAAGAAATTGTTGAAACCAAATTATAATTCAGTAATGTATTAATATATATTCTTTAATTAATACTTAACTTTACGTTATTTCAATTTTACATCGCGCTGTAATTGAGTGACTGTAGAAAAAGTTGGAACATGGTTCCATAGAAATGTGAAAATGGAATTAGTTTTTTTTAATAATTTGACAGCTGTCAGTCGGTCAGGGCGGAAAAGTATTACTTTCAACCCGCTCCTCAGGCAACTTCAGACCTACTTTCCGAGTATGAGTAATAAAAATATACCTGCGAATCCTTCTTAGAGTCTTGGTGTCCCTGTCCGTCTCTGTTCTTGAGCATGTCCAGGTAGAGCTGCTGCGGCTGCGGCGCGGGCGCGTACATGAGCGCGGTGTGGTGCGGCGTGTGCGGCGTGTGCGGCGTGTGCGGCGTGTGCGCGTGGTGCGCGTACAGCAGCGGCGGCGGCCGCTCCCCCACCACGCCCACCACGCCCGACACGCCCTGCACGCCCTGCACGCCCGACACCCCCGACACCCCCGACACCCCCGACGACGGCATCGTGTAGTACCCGCCCGACGACACCGGGGAACCGCCCACGTTAGACCCGTACTGGGACGGCTCTGGGGGAATAGTTTGGTCATTTGAATTTCGTGACGATTCAGTCGAATCGCTCGAAATGTTCACAATTAGGGCCTGTGCACACCATGTTTTATAAAGGCGCCGTCGACGCGTGTTTGTAGCGATGCATATGTGATACGCACGCGAGTCAGACGCAGCCTGTAGACCTTTATAGGATAAAACAGCGCCGTCGACGGCGCGTTTAAAAAACGTGGTGTGCACAGGCCCTTAGGTAACAACTTTTGTATAGTTTTAATATTAGTTATTATGTTACTTTGTACAAACATAACGAAATGTGTAGATAAACGTAGACAAACAACTAAACAACATTCGCTTAAGTCTGTGTTCTTAAATAGTAAAATCGCAAATGAGTTACTACAATCTACATCTACAAAGAATAGCTGAAAATTATAAAATGAATCAATGATATTTGAAATATACACATCATATAAAAATACATAAAATAAGTCAGTTAGTGAGCCATGAAGAAATATTTTTTTTTCGAGCACAAAAAATAAAAGAAGAATGAAAAAAAACCAGGCTCATGCAAAGAAGTATGGAATAGAAAAGTAGTTATAAAATCGACACACAAATCATATCGTTATGGACAGCACCAAAACAATGATTGACGTTAGTGAAATGACAAAGAAAATGCAAGGTTATGGTAATGAAAATGCGGCCGAGAGTTGTATGAAAATTTGAAGGTTAAGTTTATCACTTTACTATGTACATCCAAATAGCAGCATTTTCTCTATATCCGTCTCTATCCCGCAATGCAATCCTAACGCCGCAGTTTCATTGGTCGAAAAGGGACAGATACACAAGCGTGGTGAATGAGAAGCGACAGTGACGACACCTGGCGTGGGATCAACTCACTGTTCCATAGCACTGCGCGAGCCATCTGACGGCCCATGCGGCCATCTTCTACCTCTGCAAAAGATCATTATGTTATAACGGCATATACTTAAACAAAAATAATTCCCACATTGTATGTCATACTATATATATAATATTATAAAGAGAAAAAGTTTGTTTGATTGATTGTAATGAATAGGCTCCGAAACTACTGAACCGATTTGAAAAATTCTTTCACTGTTGGGAAGCTACACTATCCCCGGGTGACATAGGCTATAAAATTTTTCAAAAAATATTGGGATCCTTACTAAAACTCGAATAATGTAACCGCAATGTACCCGTGCGAAGCTGGGGCGGGCCTCTAGTGTCCTATAAAATCTAAAATTTAAATTCTATTGCCAAGAAAATTATGTAAACTAATAAGTGTTCTTAGCTATGTTTGTTTGAAGATTATCAGCTCTTTTCTAGTAAATTAAGGGATATGAGAACTTTCACAGGTCTGATCGATTCAAAATTGGGTATCCTGTTACTTCAATGATATTGCAAGGACACCCTAACCTGATGCTGCGGGATACCCTCACTAACTTACAACACAGGTATCGCTTTTGGGCTTATTGCAAGTAACTCAATGAATAGCTTATAGATAAAACTAAAATTGAAAATAAAAAAAGGCCCGATGTGAAGACTTTTTGAACCACAAAAGAGCTGATAATTTTCAAACAGCTGAACGGAACACCTTTCCAACAAAAAACACAAAATTAAAATCGGTTCATCCGCTTGGGCGCTACAATGCCACAGACAGTCACACAGATACACGTGTTAATCTTATAACACCCTCTTTTTCGTTGGTGTTAAAAAAATACTGTCCATCGCAGCGTGTCTAATATTTTCTTGAAGGAAAATGTATTGTCAACTCACTATGGTCGGAATAGACCTGCTGGTGCTTGATGGGCGGCTGGTGCAGGCGGTGCGCGTACAGCGCGTACGTGGGCGACGGGCTGCGCGCGCGCTTCACGCCGCCCTGCAGCGGCCCGCGCGACAGCGCCGGCTGCAACTGTTGCGGAAACATGTTTGAGTGCTTATGCTTGAACAAAGGAAACACGGTCTTGTTAATAGGCATGCATTGTAAACACTATTCTATACTAAAGCCGAGCTAGGATGGCAGGTGTAAACACTATTCTATACTAAAGCCGAGCTAGTACGGCAGGTGTAAACACTATTCTATACTAGAGCCGAGCTAGTACGGCAGGTGTAAACACTATTCTATACTAGAGCCGAGCTAGTACGGCAGGTGTAAACACTATTCTATACTAGATCCGAGCTAGTACGGCAGGTGTAAACACTATTCTATACTAGATCCGAGCTAGTACGGCAGGTGTAAACACTATTCTATACTAGATCCGAGCTAGTACGGCTGGTGTAAACACTATATTATACTAGAACCAAGCTAGTACGGCAGGTGTAAACACTATTCTATACTAGATCCGAGCTAGTACGGCAGGTGTCAACACTATTCTATACTAGAGCCGAAATAGTACGGCCTGAGGTAGTACCACCCTCTCACATAAGATAGGCGCATTATAGCGGCGGAGTCGGAAACCCACTCCTATTCAGGTCGGCAACGTGCGACCAATACTATTGGAATTGCAAGCATCTATAGGCAACGATAACGGCTTAACATTTGGCGGGTCGAACGCCGAAAAAAAATTGTTGCCGATCGTGCAGATGTTAACAATCTGTTAGTAGCAATATTTGAAATAGGTGTCTACTATTTAAAAAGAACTGGCCAAGTGCGTGTCGGGTCACGCACGATGTAGGGTTCCGTAGCCATTTTAATGACGAAATCATATTTTTGGCTAACTAGGTCTGTCGATTATCATAAAAATGTAAGAAGTGTCGCAGGTTTTGATGAAATCTTTAAAAGTTAAAAATCTCGCAAACGGAATTGCTGATGATCAAATGTTGTTTGGAAACACCATTTCATTTGCAACCTATGCAACGATACGATAAAACGAACGATAGTAAAATATGTCCCCTCTTTTCATGTTCGGGCAGGTACCCCAAAAAAGTACTTGGCTACATTTTATATTTTTGGAAGTGAGATCTATCATTAAGGTATATTTGTACCTAATTTCGTCAACTTCCGAATAAAGCTGCAGAAGTTATGGTACTGTGACAGACTGGTACAGACTGACAGGATAATCTTATAAGGGTTACTCATAGGGACTACGGAACCCTAAAAATGGCCCACAATTATAATCCTTAAATTTTTATTATATGTAGTACCTTGTTTAACATGTGGGATGAGAGTGGTGGCGGGCGGCCTTGCGTGGGCGGCGGCTCTCCTTGTCCAGTCGACGTCGGCATCGGGAACATTGGGATTTGTATGTTGCCGAGCGGCATCTTCATCGGCTGCATGTCACTGGAAAAGTCACTGCTCTTGTTTTTATTTACGTTGGGGCTGTTTAGCAAAATTATTATGTCATGTGTTTTGCAATCACAGACAAATAGACCTAAATATATCCAGGTACCCCCGCTTGCCTTGCTTTTGCATTACCTCTGCATATGACTGACTACATGTGACCTTTTGATTCTTAAGTTCAATAATTTTGGTGGTAGTGCTAAGCTACAGCTCATATAATTGAATACAGCTGGCTTGACTGGGGCAGCACCATACTCTCACGGAAGATAAGCATAAAGATATTAAAGCTGCATTTAATATGATGAGTGAGAGAGCCAGAGGCCTAATCCCCTATCCCTTTTACTTCCTCTGTTCTATTCCTATTCAGCTTGGCAACATGGGAGTAATACCTTTGTTATTGCAAGTATCTATTGGCTATGGTAACTGCTTAACTTCTGGGAGGTTGAAAAGTTGTTTGCTGACTTTGGCTATCAAAAAAATATGCTGAAATCACCATACTCACTTGGTCTCCTTCTGTTGTTGTCTCTTTCTGATCTCATCCTCATTCAGAACTTTTTTAAGCTGCATAAACAGCTGCTGCTTCTCTTTTTCAAGTTGCTTTAATTTTTGTTCCAATTGGTCAATTTGTTCTTTAGTTTCTTCTGTAAAGTTTAATGAATGAATGAATGAATGATTTATTATGCTTGAAACATGGTGCAACAAAAGATCTTAAATTAATATAAGCTCGGCACATTTCACCATATGAAATGGTATGCAAATAATTATAATAATGATAATAATTCATTAAATACATGCAATTATATAACTAAAATATTGAATTATCATTAAGTTACAATGTCATAAATAAGTAATTGTAATTAAATGTCAATTTATAATTTGTCAGACAGGTATTCGTTGACAGTGTAATAACCCTTTTCCGTTAATAAGCTCTTTACTTTATTTTTAAAAATATTTATGTTTTGAATCTCCAAAATTGATTGAGGTAGGTGATTATACAATCTTGGGGCCATACAGAAAACACTTTTATTAACCCAAGCTGTTGTATTGCGTGGAAAACCTATTTTTAAATAATGTCTTTTACTATTTAATTTAGAAAACATATTTAAATTTTTTCGGACAAATAATATAACTTCTAAGATATAGATACTTGGTAAAGTAAGTATTTTTAAACTAATAAAGAAGGGTCTACAACTGTCCGTCATCTTCAGCTTACACATAGCCCTAACGCACCTCTTTTGCGCCTTAAATGCAAGTTCTTTATTCGTAGAATTGCCGCAGAACACAATACCAAACCTTAAGAGAGACGCAACATGACCATGATATGCAGTGAGAACAGTTGATGGGCTAGCTGTCTTTGTTAGCATGTAGAGAGCATAGGAGTACTGGGAAATCTTTGAGCACAGCAATTCAATATGGGACTTCCAGTTTATGTTACTGTCTATCTGTATACCTAAAAATTTTATAGTGTCAATCTGTTTAATTCTTTGGTCACCGTAATGTATGTCTAAATTTGTCAGTGTGTTAACCCTATTTCTAAATGTCATAATATTAGTTTTATTAAGATTAATTTTCAAATTATTTAATGTCAACCATTCAATAATAGCAGTTAGTGAATTAATCATATCATTTTCTATTTGAGCTTTGTCTTTACCAGTAAATATTATAGTACTATCATCTGCGAAAAGAATAGTTTCATGGGATGTTACTTTCGGTAAATCATTTATATAAATAATAAACAAAAGCGGGCCTAGTACACTCCCTTGCGGGACTCCAAAAATTACATCTCTACTTTCTGATACGTAATTTACTGCTTTATTTGCGATAGGACACACTTTTGTAATCTGTGTCAATTGTTTTCTGTCACTGAGGTACGATTTTATGAGATCAAGTGCGTTGCCCCTAACTCCATAGTAATACAGTTTCTGTATCAGTGTTTCGTGATCTACATAATCAAACGCCTTGGTTAAATCCATAAACAAAGCACATGCCTTATATTTCTTGTCCATATTAGTCATAACGTTATTTAGAAACTTGTAAATTGCCATGTTAATATTTTTATTTTTTCTGAATCCAGTCTGCTCATCTGCTAGTAAGTTAAAAGTTTCAAAAAAGTTATAAATACGTTCATGGATCACCTTCTCAAATATTTTAGATATAACTGGCACTAGAGCGATTGGTCGGTAACAGCTCATGTCATTTTTGTTATCCTTCTTAACAAAATAAAACATCTACAATAATAAATTATTGTAGATGTTTTATTATAAGTTTCAATACTTATAAACTATAGCGATATACCTGCCCCGGCTTCGCACGGGTACATCGCGGTTACATTATTCGAGTTTTAATAAGGATCCCTAATTTTTTTGAAAATATATTATAGCCTATGTCACCCGGGGATAAAGTAGCTTCCCAACAGTGAATGAATTTTTCAAATCGGTTCAGTAGTTTCGGAGCCTATTCATTACAATCAAACAAACAAAGTTTTCCTCTTTATAATATTAGTATGACAATGGTTGGGTTACATTTCATTTCAACCAATAATAGATGGCACTAAGCTATCTTTTTTACATCCTCACACTGGCCGAGAGTCAGCAACATTGTTAGTGAGGTTTGACATGAGAAAAACCATCATTTCTACACAGTTAAACCCGTTTATTAATAAACATGCTAAAGCGGGTGAATAGTTATACAGCAAATTATCTCTTTCTGCCATCAATAATTTGATATTTGAAAGAAAAAGACAAATAATGGTGCAACTATACAATCACTAAACCATGTTTATTAATAATGTAGGCTGCAGCTTGTTTATAAACATGAAAACATACCAAGTGTCATGACATCTTGTCTTTCCCTTGCTTCGCGTTCCTTGCGGAGTCTCTCCTCTTCCACCTCAGCTTCATATTCTGAAAATTCAATTTTGTTGTATTACCAGTAATACAACCCTGTCTATGTCAATGGGATGGTGTGCGTAAGCTTGCACTGGACGAAAAACACGCAAAACATGTTGTTGTCTCTATTTTATAAGTGCACAAAATAGAGACGATGAATAGATGTTTCGTTAGTTTCGGTAATAGTAGAGGTGGTTTAAATAACTTTACCTTCTTTTTTCCTTTGCCTTTCCCGTATAATATGTCGCTTGAGTGCATTCCACATCTTCTGATCTGCTTCATTTTGTTCCTCGGCTGTTGTCGAAGTAACAGCAGGCATTTTGGATAGTATTGTATTTTTTCAATGGAACCCAAAGACTATATTAAATCTACCTGTGCTTAATAGGTACAAAGTGTGATTATTTATCAGAGCAAAACGAAATATAACACTCCGCTGTAGATTATTTATGTAAAACTCTCTTTGATGTAAAACTTTGTGAAACAGTGTATTGTATGTCGGCCGAATCTATTTCCAAGATGAGTTTAGGGGTGGGGGAAAAAATGGCGGATTTCATTTGACAGCTGTCAACTGTCAAAAGTCAGTTGTCAATGTCAAATTTGAATGTTGAACTGTCAAATTTGCAACTCTACTGTCAGAAAATTTCTTACTAGCGCCACACAAATATGAATGAAAAAGATATTCTTGAAAAACTTTCATGGAAAGTTGCTGTGAGTGGTCATTTTTTTTATGAATGACAAAATTTGAACCAATCATCTTCTATTTAGGTATAAAAAGCTGTCAAAAGCTATCTATTTCCAAGATTGAAGTTTAGCACCCACGTGTTTAATTACGCTAATGTTTACATTTTTACTACTCAAGATCGAAGTGTATGGACTACATGATTAGTAACTCTTACGTTTTTACAAATCCACAATGATCATGAAATTTGTTAAGTAAAGGCTAGTAGTAGTGTTCTGTGCTAGTATAATAACCCTGATTAGAGATATGTACCATTATAGTCTCGATAGAGGATCATAAACTTGTTTAGTAAGTTTTGATCGCACTCAACCGCGGCGTGCAAATAAGTTTTGCCTGAGTGAGCGGTTCCAGGGTGTTATTTGGATTTGTAGATTATTAGTTTGTAAGAAAAAGGAAATCAATATGTGGAGGTATCCACGTTCAAAATTAGAAGAACAATTCATCCGAGTCTGTTAACATACAGGTATTATAGGTACATGCCTCATGCCTACCTATTGCTGGAGGCGGAGGTGGTACCGGCCTTTAGTAAATTTAAAGAATGTAGCTACTTAAGTTAAAGTCGTATCGTATCAAATGGTCAGAGAACTGGGAGAAAATCGCAGTAAATGGAAAAAAACTCCACCGACAAGAGCATTGCTCTTAAGTTAATGATGAATGAGCTACTGAGAGCAACATGGTTTGTAAGTATCTCATATATGTACTTACATAATAAAGAGTGTATTTTTACTCCACACATCTCCCAATGTGTGGGGGTTCCAGGCAAGTTCACTACTCTTTATTCACCAGAGATAGCTTTAAGGTGTCAGCCAGCAGCAGTGATATTTAATTATTCTTTAGACTTATGAATTCAATAAAACAAGTGGTGCTTTTAACACAATGTTATACAAATGCATAGGTATTAACTTGTACCTATGCCTTAGGGCAATGATCTCAAGTTTGATGTGTTGTTAGAATGGTCCTACGACCGTCCTAGCCCATTTATCAAGCACAGAAAGGAAAGGTTTTAGGACTCAATGGGGTACACCTAAGTCCATAGAAATATAATGCCTAGGTCCAATTTGATTATGGTAGTAGTACCTCCCAAAAAAGAACAATTCCAAACAATTGCCCAACTGCCCAAGACTACATCTCATTTAGGAAAATAACTACAGTCCTGCCAGACCTGACTCCTCACCAGCACATCAGTTTGGGATTACCTTATAACCCAAGAGGTAGATAAGTACTTACTCAAGGAAGTAACTTATTTATTCAGTTATACTACTTCAGTCTACCTCTGTAGGTACCTAAGTATTATTTTTTGATAGAACCTAATAATTTACTGTAAGTATGAGGTGGTAAGCTAGGTAGATATGTATATAAATATTCAATGTCGCTCATAATATAGGTAAGTACCTAATAGGTGCCTAGGTAGGTACTCATTCTTCCTCTTAATTGCCTGAAGAAGGCCTGAAGGTACTTAACCTACTCTATGAGGTATAGGCAAGATAGCCATCCAAAGAGAATACAATAGCATCTATACGCTACGCTATAGCTAGCTACAGTGCAATTAAATTGCAGCGAATGCCTAAAACCAGCCGCCAAGTGCGTATCGGACCACATATACTTTAGGGTTCTGTACATCGCTGTATGTTATAAGTTAGTCACAGGTTAAGGTTATTCATATACATAAATTAGATACTAGAAACGAAAAGCTTGTAATTTCGGTTCATATGTGTATCTTTCCAATGAATTTATTCAGCATTAGCACGCAAATAATTTCGCATTTACTGGAACGGTTATATAAATTTAACTTATGATTTTTTCAATTCACGACTGTCGTAATAATTTTCAATGTAAAACATTACCATATGTAGAAGATAATAATAATCCTAATTATAATGTAATGTAGATTTATTTTCTGTTTTTTAATGCCTATGTTGGTAGGAATGTGATGAGAGTTTCAGTATATATTTTTGAAAACCTGTCAGAGAAACTAGTAGGCTATGCGATGTAGGCATACTACTTGCTTTTTACAAATAATTATGACTAAAGTCTGTTTCGCAAAAGAATTAGGTACACAGTGGAAATTATATTTCCGACAGTAATTAGGCACTCTGTCTACGGGACTGCGTATGTGAAATAGACCTTAGGTAAGTATACTGCTTGGTAGATTCCATCAAACAAATATTGGAATCATAATAATTTAATTTGGGAACTCAAAAAATGATTCTTCCCATCGCCAAAACTTATTACAGAATACGAAGAAGATTATAAATGTATATAATCTTCTTGATTGGGACATTCACTGAAAATTCGATATTTGTAATTTTCACATAGGCTGACAATAATAACGACACTGTATTGATGTTGAAATAATACAAAAAACGAGTAAAGGAGTTAAACATTTCCAAAAATACAACTTTTCACAGAGAGGTTTAAAACAAGTAGCTATATATAAAATTCTTGGTATAATAATCATACCCGAGATTCAAATATAAAAACTTATAGTCTATGGTCCAATTAAAATCAAAAACTTATCGTCTATGGTGTAATTAAAAAAAAAACCTTGTTATTATTGTCTATGGTCGCCATACGTCAGTCTTGAGAATAACTCTTTCGATTGTATGTCACAGACAGACCAATGAGAATAAGGTTTGAAGGTATCTTTAGTGATGAACCGGTTCTTTAAAACCGGTTAAAACAAAAATTATTGATCAAAATCCCTGGGTGTACTTATCATCATCATCATCATCAGCCTATGCTTGTCCACTGCTGGACATAGGCCTCCTCTAATGAGCGCCTTAGCGCCCTGTCTTCAGCTTGCCGCATCTCTGGGTGTACTAAAAAGTTGGAAATAATTCGGGACCTTATAATTTTTTACCGACTCCTCTTCTACTGACCATTGACCAAATGAGGAGGAGGAGGAGATTCTATGTTCGTCTGTATATGTATATGTTTTTTATGTATATTCACTGATTTCCCCGACAATTACGGACGAATTTCAATAATTATTATTTTTGTTTGAAGGGAGTTATAATCTCCAAGTAATCCCATATAATTTTTATCAAAATAGCTCCATCATTGACGCAGTAATCGGTGAACGTACATACTGAGAAACATATAACCTCCTCCTTTTTTAAAAACTTCCGGTTAAATAGTTCAAACCGTTGGTGTAAGAAATGTTAAAATCTTTGAATGTTAGAATCTTGAACAGGCTAGGCAGGTAATTAAACGGCTAGGCAAGTAGTTAAACGTCATCGATCCAAGTCATTTGCCTAGCTGTTTGATCAAATGGCGCTGTTTAGTTAAGTGCCTAGGCTGTTAATTGAACGGCGAATTAAGCTATTTGGCGGCGACATATATATTTTATCAGCTTCTTGATCTTTTACCATAAATAACGACTAATGAGGGTTTTTTGGAAATATTTAATATTTAGGAGTAGACCCCTAAAGTGCATGAAAGAGGGGGGAAAGGTTTATTTGTGTGAATGAAAATCCCACCCTTAAGTTTGTAAAATAAGGGAGAACAATTTGTATTGGGGTCTCGAATATGTTTAAGGCTAAAGCGCCCATCTAGACCGCTTAAGCTGAAACCTTGGCTTTAGATAGATCTAAATCTATCTATCTATATCTAAATCAAAATCACGAGCTACAGTCGACTAAGACAAAGATAAGTTGATTTGTTACTTGTATTTCACTGCGGTAGTTATAGATACGATAAATGTTCACTATTGAAATGGGTACAAAATCCTTCTTTGTGCAGGGCCCGAAATGCATTAGTCCGGTTTCTTAAAAGTGTTATCGCTTCATTTCACATCACTAATACCCGTTACCGTACGCGTTGTTAATGTCACTGTCAATATTGACAGTATATCCGTCACAGAACTGTCAGTCAAGTCAATCCCCCTCTGATATTTTTTGTCTGGTTGCTTGCTCGCTTATTATATGATAATAATAGTGGTATTGGTAATTGTATGAAATGAATTTCTGAAATTTATAAATTAACATTAGGTACTTATTTGATATACGAAAGACTGTGTATTTGATTGAGTGCTATTGAAGATTTGGTACAATGGAGGGACCGTCTGGACCCAAGAAGAAACTAAAAACTGTGAGTACCTATATTCTCTTAAGACTCACAAATTTAATATTGCTGCCTTGCTAATATATTAAGACCTTGATAGGGATGGCAATAGGTACCAATAGCGGTATTATCTTGTTCCTTATCCATCTTGGATAGCATCAGATTTGTGCATAAGTACTGTAACACTATCATATACTCACACTCGACTAAGGTCTCGTATACAGTGCCTAAAACCAAAAACATGTTTTAAAGTGTAAGGAAATTTTGATTAGTAACTGTACTCAATGGTTTAAAATTTAAACCATTGAGTTACTGATCAAAATTTCAAATGGAAAGTACATACAGGTATACTTACTAATGAGTAATTTAGATCAGTATCTTCTTAATTTTCTTTTTAGCTCCACATAACTTACTCATGTTACATTACACTTAATTTGATAGCATAGGTCACCTAGCACTGTCTCTCAGGAGATCAATCTGAGGGGAGAGGGAAGGTGTAATAACATGGATGTTTACTAAACATTTACTAAAGAAAGGACTTTTTGTTTTATTACACTAACAGTATTTCAGGGTTCTTCAATTGGCTTCAATACTGCAACAGTAATTGTTTCCCCATCTTTATAAGCACTTACTGAGCCAACCAAGTGCTAACTTAAACTTAAAGGTTGGTACTTTCCGGGGGTCTAACAAAAAGAGTCAGGGTTACAGGAGGTGTAAAAGATTAATTTAAGAAGATATGGTTAAAAGGTTCATCTTTAATTTTAATTTATTTTTATATATAAAATAAACTCGATATTACTATTTATAAGAAGCTTTAGATAAATTGTTTAACTTTTTTTGTTGTATGTTAAACCATGTTAAGTTTTCCTTGGGCAAAAATAATAATCTTTTAGCCTTAGTTGACTACACTAGCAACTAACAGTGAGTGATAAAATATTCTTCTATCATTGATAAGATTTGTAAATGATAAAATAATCCAACTAAATGACAAAATGTACTAAGGTATAATTTTGTTTGTTTTGTAAATCTTTTGGAATCATACCTAAGTAACAGATACCAATGCACAGAAATGTCTAGAATCAGCCCTTCGAGTAAACTGGAGACTGAATATCTCTCAAAATTTAGACTCATAAAATATGGAGTACCTCAAGGCAACATACTAGTGCCGCGATTGTTTTATTTTACAATAATGATCTACCTAAAGTAACACCTTACCATATGGTTATTTTTGCTGGTGACAATACCTACTTTCATAGTAACATGTAATACATTAGATGTGTATCAAAATGATATTCATAATACCCTATCTGACCTCATAACTTGACTTAATAAAATATTTTGGCGTTCTATAGAATACTGAAATTCCAAATACTTCAATTAATTTCAAAGGGTTTTAAAGAAAACACATAGAGTAAGTATTTTTTTTTTTATTAATAGATAAAAAGCTTACCTGGAAGCTGCATGAGGATCATCTGTTTGCCCGGTTAAGTAACTACATCTGCCTACGCTCTTTTTGAACTCTTCAAATAACTGGCATAATGTAGAGCTCATTATTATAATAATATTAGTGGCAATATGTTTAAAAATAAATGAATTCTATTATAATCTCATTGTCACACCTAATATTTTCTACTTCATAGAGGCTTTACAGTATTCCACATACCTATTTGATTGTGAGGTATCTCTAATCTCTCTGTAAGTATCCTAATCTCCAATCAATAGCTTAGCATTCGAAGCTTTTCCAGTCACGACTTCAAATCCTACCATCAACTAATTGCATAAACTATTGGCGAAAGCCCACCTTTAGGTCAAGACTTCGTCGTATTACTAGTTATTAAAAAAATTCAAACATGGTTTGCAAATATCCTAGATCAAGCATTATATCAGACCTCTGCGCTGATCATGATTCAAAATGTGGAACGTTACTGCGAAAGCCACATGCTGTAGCCGAGCAAACCACCATTGCTATCTATGTACTTAGTTACTCTGGAGGCTTCAGTTTCATTCCGTGTTGGGACACGTCGTATTTAACCGACCGATAGCGAATTATAATTTTACCCAACGTCAAATTAAAATCTTGACCTTGATAAAGTCAAAGTGATAAAATGATAATTATCTAGGTGAATATTTATTTAATAATTTTAGTCTAAATGACGATAGGTCCTTAAATAGTTTTGTAATCACACCGATCACAGATTTAAAAAAGATTAAATTAAATCTATTAAATAAAAAAAGTATTGTTAAATCTGTGACACCGATAATCTTATTTTTAGGACTAAACGACAGAATTGTGAATTTTTATTTCGTACTTCGGTCATATATATCTCGATTTTATTTTATATAAAAATATGTACATATCTAGCTATAATATCTATACAAATAAATAAAATTGGAGTGTCTGTTTGTAATATCAAAATAACACCTTTTCACTAAATGCATACGAAAGTACATAAGACACCTATACCAAAAATGCAATTAAAAAAAATTTTGTCTGTCTGTCTGTGTGTTTGTTCCGGGTAATCTCCGAAACGGGTGGACCGATTTTGACGGGACTTTCACTGGTAGATGGCTGATGTTATAAGCAGTAACTTAGGCTACTTTTATTTTAGACAAAACAAATTTTTTAAAAATGGGTCCTGTCGCGCGGGCTCAGAACGCGGGAGCGGGCTTTTTTGTAAAGTTAAAATCCACGCGGACGAAGTTGCGGGCTCAGATAGTAACCAATATAAATTAATCTACCTATTCAAGGTACGCTGTAAAAGCTTCACCACGGTTACCGGAATTGTAGTTTAAATTCTAAATTTAGACATAAAACTAATCAAATTCAGTCTCGTGAATATACTGCCTGTAATAAAATCTTCAACCATAATTATTAAATAAGTTTCATGTGCAGGAACATGAGTTAGCTACACATTATTTCAATTAAAATGAAGTATAGAAAACAACACTTGAATAGCTGGGTAGAATAACATAGTTCTTAAAGCATTAAGTAGGTATACCTACTGAGATAAGTGGGCTTAGCCAAGATGACTTTCTACAATCGTTAACGCTAATAGAAAACGAAAAAAATGTATGGGAATGACATATCTCAACGTTAAATCACGTGGTCAGAACAAACGAATAGAAAAATCGTAGCCAAGATACCAAGATAGCTATTCGTTTCAAATGATAGAATATAATATAAGCGTTTCTACAATGCCGATCGCTAAGTCCCGTACAACTCGTAGCCAAGGTATAGTTACGACCTCCTGTAACTTTTTGTAGTGAGAAAGACAGCTGAAAAAAGATTTGAAGGACGCGGATAGCTATTCTGGTTGAAAAACATCCAGGAGTTAACGGGCATCACGAGTGCATTAAGCATAATAACAGCCTACCTTTCTATGAGTGATCATTCGAAAGGCACACAAAACGAGGAAAAAATAATCCGCCCTTAAACTTGACAAGGGACAAGGTGATTTACTCAGAAACACTTTCATTATATTTATTATTGAACAGAATGCCTAGCCGTCTTGATTAATACCTACAGGTGGACGAATTAAAAACTCGAGGCTACCAAACAAATAGGCTTTTTGAGTGTCAAGTGGGCAGTTAATGAGAAAATGAATAAAAAATAGGTAGTAACTGTACACCACGAGCAAAAACGCTGTTGTATTTTCCGGATACAACACAATACAATCTCAATAGCAAGGCTAGAATGCAATGCAAGTGTGCTATCGTTGAATAAAGTACTTGTAATATTTACTAGCAATTTAAAATACAGTATCATTCAGTGAGCGCGCCACTCCAGTGCTCAGCGGCGCGGGCGACGAGCGTGCTGCCTTTATTATTGCCAAACTGGTTATTACGAACGCATCGTACGACTTTGGCGCGAAAGTTTTATAGCAGTTGACATTTTTGTTTTCTTTTTATATTTACAATTAATTTGAAATCATGAGTCTGGAGTCGCGGAATAAGAAGATCTCCGAGACGTTCGAAAAATATAAAATTGCTGAATGGGGAAATGGCCCCTTGAGGACGGTTAGTAGTTTTCGTTTTGTTATTTGTTTACTTCTGTTATTTTCTTATTTCAATATTTTACTTCATTTAATTATTATTTGATAATACAATACTTACAATCAGTTATGTAGTAGGTAGGTTTGTTTACAAAATCATTGATTGGTTTTTAATTTAAACTGAGTATGTAAGTACTTATTGCTTTATGTAGGTAATTCATGGTCCATTTAATCTACAAAGATAAACTTTGAATAGATTCATTTGGTACATAATATACCTACTTAATTAATTCCGTAATTATTAAGTTATTTAAATGTGGGAATAAGCTTTCACTTTTGTGTTTACTTTGGTTTTAACTTTCTATCCGGTTATAAAAGTACATAAACTATTTCTGCACAATAAACAAAATTACCTATTCTACTTATATGTATTTGATGTTGCTCATACCTAATAAGTATTAATAAAAGATCAGGTTATTGTTGTAACATTGCATTTTATTTTCATATTTTTTGTAACAAAATGTCAAATGGACAAAAAGGCACTAATCCCTAAAAGGATAGGTAGAATCGAATCGTCCACTTACTTCACGAAAATCATAGATTTTTTGTAATATAAAATAATACGCTTTTGAAATCTCTTGACCCCCGTTAAGACTAAAATTTGTTAAAAGTAGTTGTTGCCCGCGCCTGCGCTCGCGTGGTCCTTCTATATAATAGAAGTAAGTAACCTAAGTTACTCCTTATAACATTAACCATCTACGAGTGAAAGTCCCGTCAAAACCAGTCCAGACGTCGAAGATTTGCCGAAACAAACAGACAGACAGACAAAAAACTGAAATAATGTTATAATACATACTTTCATATTTATTCAGTGAAAAGCTGTTATTTTACCATTTACAAACAGACACTACAATGGTATTTATTTATATAAGATTTTGCCGTTTAATATCAAGAAATGAGTAGGTAATGAGAAGTACATACATATTATGACGATTTACGCCCGTCCGTACCCAACTGAAACTATTTATAAATTTAAAAAGTGTTAATTACTTATCATTAAAATAATAATTATAAATTGTGACCCCTTTTCATGTCATTGGACTCGATAGTACCTACCTACAATCTACATCTGTTTCACTTTTGTATGCAAGTTCATATTATTGTTCTGTTAATTGAACTTATTTAATAGATATATAATAAAAATTAGGCAATTATGACATACGATCTTGACACACATACCCCCAAAGTAATGAAACGTGATAAGTACCTACTTACTTTTATGAAGTTTATTCAATGTTCTCGAAATATGACTTTCGTACTTACTACTTTTAGTGTTGGAAAAGAAGTGGTCATAATAATATACAGACACCTAGTGAGTGGCATAGGGCCCACCTAGTGAACGGCAATTCATCACCTGCCGAAGATAGTTGGATAATACTGATCATTGCATATGTCCGATTCCTTTGCAATACCCCAATGCCCAGTCCATCCAAAATAATAAAAACCTACTGTAACCTTTTTTCTGTTTCCATATTTGCAATAGTTCCTGCACCTGTTGGGGTCAAGTCGCTCTATATGCCCCATCATTTGCAGCGGTTGACCTCAATATGTGCCTTACATGACAATAAAATTCTCACAAACGCCTCTACATGTTGGACCCATATCCCCATGCAAGCCTTCCAAAAGACCGATCTGAGCCCGTGGTGCAGGGAAACAGAATAATAATAGTTGTTCTTAATGCTTTGTTTAAATGAGTTTATGACAGACTAGCGGCCCGCCCCGGCTTCACGCGGGTACATTGCGGTTACATTATTCGAGTTTTAGTAAGGATTCCTAATTTTTTTGAAACTATATTATAGCCTATGTCACCCGGGGATAGTGTAGCTTCCCAACAGTGAAAGAATTTTTCAAATCGGTTCAGTAGTTTCGGAGCCTATTCATTAGGTACAATCAAACAAACAAATTTTTCCTCTTTATAATATTAGTATGATTAAGATATTTTTGATAGGTTAATCTTGGATACCAAAAATTAAAGGCACCTTGCCCCCTATCTTGTTTTTGGCTACCCTATCTTAAGCGATATGATAAAAAATAATAATTCATTGGTAGCTTAGCGACGTGCAGTAGAATTATGGAATAAGTGAATAGGTATACGTACGCTTACAATATGTAAAAAAAAAACATCAGACGAATATAAAACCTCCCCCTTTTTGGAAGTCAGTTAAAAATATATTTATTCACATATACTTCATAAATGCGTAATTTAAATAATTACGATTCGTAACTCTACAGCGTAGCGCTACAAAATACAAATTAATAAAATATGGAATTTATGACACGGAGTCTTCATGATATTACCTGAAATTTAGATTTGCATATGTATAAGTACAATAAAATAACATACTTTTTATGAATATTTTGATAAGTGTTGACGATTATACAAACATACCTCCTAATGATACATTGACGATAAAAAATATTTCTGAAATCCACCACTCACCCTCGGCTTGTTACATTTCAAAATTATAAACCAAATATCTGTACAACTACAAATATCTTATACATACAAATAAATAAAATTGGAGTGTCTGTTTGTAATATCAAAATAACACCTTTTCACTAAATGCATATGAAAGTACATACGACACCTATAACAAAAACGCAATTTTTTTTTTTGTCTCTGTCTGTCTGTCTGTCTGTCTGTGTGTTTGTTCGGGGTAATCTCCGAAACGGCTGGACCGATTTTGACGGGACTTTCACTGGTAGATAGCTGTTGTTATAAGCAGTAACTTAGGCTACTTTTATTTTAGAAAAACAAAATTTTAAAAAATGGGTCCTGTCGCGCGGGCTTAGACCGCGGGAGCGGGCTTTTTTGTTAAGTTAAATTCCACGCGGACGAAGTCGAGGGCTCAGCTAGTATTGTTCTATAATAGAAAAGGTCAACAAGCACGAATTTCGGTAGCCAATAGTCTGTCACCAATCTGTCATCTAATAATGTGCAATTCTCAGTAAAATATTGTACACAAGATCACTTATTTGTGATTTGAGAGCACATATTAGAATTTAGACGGCACATACAAGATGTTATGAAGAGAAAAGTTGGCATAAGTTGCATTTGATAATCACGCCATACAATTCCTAGAAATTAAAATGGACTGGGGGTGACACCACACCAGGCCAAATTACGAAAAAGCAGTTCCGAAATTTGCCCTGACGGGAATCGAATCCGCAACCACCCGGTGCAGTGAGCCTAGCGCCCTGCATTTGAACCACTACGCCAAGAGTCACGGACGGCGGTCGTTTTGATCCGGAAGCGTACATCGCGTCGAGACGCATACTTTTATATCAATAGGTTTTTAATTTAACTAAGGCCTGGAGGCCTTAGTTTATAGTCCTGCACTGTATATGTATGTATATAAAGGCATATGCACACCACGTTAAACGCGCCTTCGACGCGCGCTTGTGGCGATACAGACGCGATACGCACGCGAGTCAGACGCAGCCTGTAGACCTTTTCGAAAACGCGCGACGACGGCGCGTTTAAAAAAACGTCGTGTCCACAAACCCTAAGGTCTTTTTAAGAAAGAAACGTTATTGTAGCAGACAACATCAAGAAATAATAATAATAATACTGACAAATACATCATTATGTATTTAAAGCAAAAAGGTGGAACTAGATAATAGAGCTGATTCTATTGGTACGCACAATAAACTTGACTAAAGAAACTGTATTGCCATAATTCTCATGGTCAAAATGTATGAGCTATAATATTTGTTAATGTGTCAAATTTAGTTTAGTCATGATTAGACGACAGAATGGGCTACAATGTTAATTGCACACCTGATGCCCTGATGCATCATGCGTTACGTCACGGTTACGCCGCCGGTGGCTATGATTTTACGTAAACCATCCACTTTCCCCGCATTTCTCGTGCGTTGCTATTGTGTTTCATAAATGGATATTGTACGCAGGTACGCAATGTGTCCGCGAATTAAATTCGTCAAAATTCATTTTATACTGATTGTTTGATATATAGCCGATTGGTTAAGCACGCGTCTTGCGGGCACTAGGTTCTGAGTTGAAACCCCTGCTCGCACCTCTAGGTTTTTCCAAATCTATGTGTGAATCATTATTTTAATATGTTTATCACTTGCTTACGGTGAAGGGAAACATCGTGAGGAAATTTCGAAAGACATGTGATATCCGCCAACCCGCACTGGGTCGTCAGCGTGATGAATTATGGCCTGAATCCCCCTCGTATTGAGAGGAGGCCCGTGCCTAGGAGTAGGATGTTAAAAGGGCTAAATTATTTTCAAATTTTGTTATTTTATACTTATATTATATTTCAAAAAGGCTCATGTCACTTTTATTGCATTGTTTTGTTATCTTGATATTTGATCGGAAGCGATTCCAGTGCCTTCGCCTTCACAGATCATTTTGCGAGTGCATTATATTATTTTCAATTACCACGATTTATTATCTAATGCTTATGTGCGAAACAAGCTTATCATTTTATCTGAAGTCTTATCATCTCAACAATAATGCGACTGATATGACAAAAACTAAATAATGAGCGTGCGTTTGCCACTGTACAACATACCTATACGGGATTTACGGGGCATCGCAACTAAAACTGACACCATAGATTCAACTCATAATTCTGGACCCCCCAGCGGTGGCCAATTTACAAATGTTCAAGGTATAGGCTGTAAAGTTTTTCTACCCTTGCCTCTACAATTGTCATGTCCAAGATTATTTTTACAATCCAAAAATTTCGTTGAAATTGCACGTAATGTTTTTTTTAGGTTATTTTTGGGCTAATCAAAGCTCAATCATGTACGATTAATAAATGCGGGGTAATATATGCTACTTACACAATAATGTAAATTCGGTAAACGCGAATAAATAATCTTTATTACGCTTGATGTCTACGAGGTAGAAAAAAAAATCTGGCGCCCAAAACCTGCTGCCCTAGGCTCCAGCCTACTCAGCCTGCTGGTAAATCCGCCACTGCCCCCCTGAGTTGGAATTTTCCGTCGATATTTTCGTGAATAAAGCTCAAATTTATCAACAAATTTTAAATTGATTTTAGCATGAAATGATGATTAAAACCATACGTTAATTAAATGTATGTTATACTCGTGTTATGTAGGTACTGCCTTCTACAATGAAACCGCAATAATTACGTAATAAGGAATTACCCTTTATTACCTAACATCTGATTAGATAGAGTTGAATGCGCATTAAAAAATAAAGCTATATACCTATAGCCAATTTATGTCACTAAGTACTTATGTACCAATTTTTTAATGATAATATTAATCATCTGTTAACACCGCTGATATTATATTGACCGATCATAACATTGTTTGGAAGTTGCCATGCAAATACTTATCAGGGTGATTATATGAGGATAGAGTTTATGATTTCGGGTTAGTTTATGTGTTGAGCGTTTGAACCTTAAAAAATACTAAAATGTTAATAAGCGTTTTAGTTGTTTTGAGAGGATTTAAATATTTGTGTCCATAAATTTAATTTGTTTTCTATTAGTAAAAACCTACAGTAAAACCTACAGTGGTTCGTACAATCAAAACAGTAAAAAAACCACTGCATGTTTACTTGATTCTGCATTCATTTTCGAGTGCATTCGTGCATAAAGTTGCTAATTCAAGGCCTTATTATAGTGCCCTTCACTGGTATTTAGTTACTCATATTGGCATTTAGATAGGGTCACTACTACAATTGGTTAAATGACAAGCTCAATTGTACCTACACGTTTTTTTAAGACTGATCCCTAAAAAGGATGAAACAGGAGGACGAATACCTACCGTACCTAGTACCTATTAGTTAGCTAAGGCAAGTTACCACAGACTGTAGCAATAGCCAAAGTCTCATGTTATAGAAATGTCACACACACAGATATGGATTTACATAGATAACGCAAGTACCACGATTTGTATTGAAACCAAGCGTGCCGAATTTTTAACACCTACTGTGACGTCATTAGTGACGGGAAATCCAAGCCGCTTGAAAGACACTGATGCCGCCGATTCCCGTCCGCCCGCTACAATTCCCTCGAGTGATTATCACGCTCATACTCATATTTTTATATCTGTAGTCGCGAGGACTGTAAGTTATTGGCGACCAACCTCGACGCTTGGTCGGGGTTTTCGGACACGCTAAGTACGAGTACATACATTTGCGTTATCTATGTTAATCTATCTGTGGTTACACACATCATTTTATTATTATTTTTACTAACGTACAAATTAGTTTAAATTAGGTTCAGCCCAAAGAAATAAGAAAGTCAGTCCATTCCAGTCAGTCGAAGTCTATTTTTTTTAGTGAAGGAACTTACTGTTAGTTCTGGCAGGCCATAATTACATAAATTGGCAATTATTGTTAAATAATCCTAATTATAATTTGGCAACCGTGCGTGATGATGATACGTGTTGCGGTTGACCTAATAATTAATTTGCCTCACAAATTTAAGATCAAATTAGAAAATCAGTTTTATCCGATGAGTAATGAGTATTATACTTTGATAACGGAAGAAACCTTTTCAATTTTATTTTCACTCTCAGATTTTCCTTACATGCTGCATATATGCGTTTATATCTCTTTTTTAGAAATAATATGACGGGTTATTTTGTGCGTGTCTTGCACAATATTCATAATACCGTTGAGGAACTTTTGTACTGCATTCCAGTTTTTTCTACTTCTTTGTTCAATTAGTGTAAAACTTTAATGTCAAACATTTTATTGTGTTTCTTGTAAGTAGGTATTTTAATGGTTATTTTGAGGAACAGGAAGCTTCAATCTGAGCTATTGTTGCTGCAGTTATTAAAATAGTTAATGTTTACGGCGCATGTTCGACCTTCGTATCGGGCCAAATAATGTGATTGAAGTGGATTTGATTGGCGAACGGTTCCTGGTATTTATGTTTATTTTCTGCAAGTAATTGTTTACCTGCCTATTATTATTTTAATGGTCGCATTAAAGTTAGATTTCCGTTCTCCTGCTTCACACCACACCAATCTAGACTTTGTTCTTTGAAACATTGATACCTAATACTTACTGCGCAAATGCAACACCATTCTCTTTGGGATTATCACTTGCTATATTTGAAGGCAACCATCCTGAGGAGGACATGCGTGGTCGGGATAGCTAGCGTCTTAAGACAGCCAACCTGTACTGGGCTAGTTGGTGAACTAGTGCCTGAATCCTCCTCACTTTCAAGACAGGCTCGTGGTCAGCAACAAAACATTACAAGGGTTATTTGATTGATTGATTATATAACATTCGCTTTTGCCCGTGACTTCGTTCGCGTGGTTCTTGAAGCGGAATTTTCATACAAACTTATACCCTATTAGTGGTGGACTTTATTGTCTTCCTTAGTCGATTACTGCGGTATAAAAGGTTAATACTATCAAAATGTAATGTGGTAATCCCAGCGGCGGGCGTTGGTTGTGCGTTTGTAGATCAGCCAGTTAGTGAGCATTTCTTTATACAAGGTGAATCAGAAAGGGTATACATTTTTTGACACTGTGTTTTTTTTATAGGACTGATCCCGCCACACACTCCCACCACTATTAGTCCTGTTAACTGGGATCGACAATGGTGACCAACTTTACCACTATGTGTGTATACCGATTTCTTATATCTCATATACTTCACAATTGTTTCAGTGCGCTCAAGTTGCAACAAACGTAGTGGAACAGAAGCACCAAGTATCCAGAGCCAAGAGGAGCCGGGCCCTCGGTAGCCGCGCGTTCCGAGGCAGCACTGTCTGGTTCACCGGCCTCAGCGGCGCGGGGAAGACCAGCATCGCGTTCGCACTTGAAGCATATCTCGTCTCAAAGGGTATGATTACGTCACACGTTTATAAAACCTCGTGGTTATCTGCTGGACAGAGGCATGTGAGGCTACTTTTTTGATACAAGAGGTCTCACTCACTCCAGACAAAATAAATATAGGTTCAAATAAGGGTTAGGTATTTCTACACTGTAAATAAAATAACGTCCAAAAATAATTGATTGTAGTTCATAGTATTCATATTAGTATCTATTACCAAACATAATTTGCTTTTATTATCAACTAGCTGAGCCCGCGACTTCGTCCGCGTGGAATTTAACTTAACAAAAAAGCCCGCTCCCGCGGTCTGAGCCCGCGCGACAGGACACATTTTTTTAATGTTGTATTTCTAAAATAAAAGTAGCCTAAGTTACTCCTTAAAACATCAGCTATCTGCCAGTGAAAGTCCCGTCAAAATCAGTCCAGCCGTTTCGGAGATTACCCGGAACAAACATACAGACAGACAAAAAAAAAAAATCGCGTTTTTGTTATAGGTGTCTTTGTTTTATGTACTTTCATATGCATTTAGTGAAAAGGTGTTATTTTGATATTACAAACAGACACTCCAATTTTATTTATTTGTATAGATACACATGCCTTTAAACAGTTGCATCAATAAAAATACCTATTTAAAACTTATTACTATTAACTCTAGGGATCAAGGTATGTGATCAATAATAAAATTATGTAATATAACATACATTCAATTAATAATTATTTAATCAAGTGTTTTATTATTTAATTGCATGGGCAAGTTAACAAACATTAGTATGTTTGTTAATGTTGCAGGTAATTTATAACAACGAAAAATGCAGGCTTTATTTGTTGATGACAAGAAGTAGGTATCTTCTAGAATAATACATAATGTGGACCAACGAAATACAAATATTGAGATAATTATATTAAACTAGCTGTGCCCGCGACTTCGTCCGCGTGGAATTTAATTTACAAAGTTTCATACACACTTTCATCCCCTATTTTATCCCCTTGGGGGTAGAATTAATCCTATGCCTACGTCATAACATCTACCTGCATGCCAAATTTCAGCCCGATCCGTCCAGTGGTTTGGGCTGTGCGTTGATAGATCACTATGTCAGTCAGTCACCTTTGAGTTATATATATTTAGATTACACCACACTTGTTAAAAACATGCACTAAATGAAATATAAATAAGAATAGCCTTTATCTAGCTCTTATTTAGGAGGAATACCTACTCATTTTCAGAGATCAGTAGGGACCTACCTTATTCATAGACTAGGTTCCATAGGACCAACCACACATCTTTGAAGATCAAACAATGTATCTTGCATATGCATATAGTATACTAATAGTACTAGTAGTATAGTTATATGGACACGCAAACACCTCCTCTATAAGAAACACATAAATGGGTCCCAATACGTCACCATTTCCTAAAACTCGTGTTGATTAATAACATGTGTATCGCCTATGACCCATTTAATGCTAGCGCGGTAATTTGACACTGTAATGCAACATTGTTACAGTACTTACACAAACGCGTGTATCTATGTTCATTAGTATCACCTATTAAGGTAATTCATAAATAAAAATCGCCAGACACACCAACTGTATGGTCCTAAACTAAGCAATGCTTGTACTATGGGTATCGTATAATGGAAGGGGCGATCCCAGTGACACCCAGACCTGGGCAAATTAGGAAATGGCTATTTCCGAAATTTGCCCCAGCGGGAATCGAACCCGCAACCACCATGTGTAGTGTAGCCGAGCGGTCTACGCTCGAACCAAGCAGTCGTCAATCTGTCAATCTGTTCATTAGTACTACCTATTAAGGTGATTATACTAACACACATTCATCTGAACGAGGTAAAATAATGCCAATTAAAAATACCATCTTAGGCACATGATTGCATTTTTGAAAAGTGATATTGTACTTGAATTACATCAGAATAACATTTTCAGGTTTGCTTTCTATGGAGTCCCAAGTGTTTAGTCTAGTAATTAGATTAATTAGTTAAGTTGATCTAGTCCGTGTCTCTTTTAATTACATACTCAACTATTTCATATACAAGTACAATAATCATAAACTATTTTATATGTTTGCATGTACTTGCACACTAATTATAGAAATCCTCATGCATAAAACATTTATGATGATGGTCAAGATTCTAAGGCGATGGCGCGTCATTTTTGATCAAATTACTGCTATGTAAAAAATAACTTAGTAATTTGTTTATTTTAAGTAATTTGTTTAATTAAATGAGTTGGTATTGTCTGCACAAAGGAGAGAGCGAGACAGCCTTGTTGTCCGACAGATTGGCTACGGTCTAATAACACCTCTATTTAATTTTTAGTCTGTGCCCTGCCTGTTCCTTGACCTAATGCAACTTAAGATTACATTTAGGATCTAGGAAGCATAATCTATACAAATAAGTAAAATTGGAGTGTCTGTTTGTAATATCAAAATATAACCTTTTCACTAAATGCATATGACAGTACATACGACATAAATAGTAAGTCTACGCTTTGAAAACACTAAAATATAAGTACTTTTAATTTCGGCTAATAAAATCGAATTTTCAGATTTTAGGCAACAAAAGATAAGAGTTACTCTTTAGATCAGTGTTTTTGAAAGTGTGGTTCACGAACCTTTTAGGGGGTCGTGGCCTTGTTCCAAAGGGGTCAAGAGATGTAATTATTAGGCACCGCTAAAAAATATTTTAAACCTATAGAAGAATAATTATGCTTGCTTGCCCAAAATTTTGCACGGTCCATCTACTAAATCGTGGTTAAATAACTTAAGCATAGGGCTCCTAATACTTATATTCCGTGTGGTCTACAGGTATACCCGCGTACGGGCTCGATGGCGACAACATTAGAACCGGCCTGAACAAGAACCTGGGCTTCACTAAAGAAGACCGCGAAGAGAATATCAGACGAGTCGCCGAAGTGGCCAAACTCTTCGCGGACAGCGGCGTTGTGTGCCTATGCAGTTTTGTATCACCTTTTGCCGAGGTAAGAAGGTCACAACACTACATTAAACATTTTTTTGTGTACAGAATAGAGACAATAATATAGATCGGTGTAACAGAACAATAAGACATAGACGCCACATAGCCCTGGATTCAGACGCAAGTTTAGATTTCTTTGCGGATGAATGGGCGAAGATTCTTTTGGTATGCTTGAAGTTCTGCGAGATAGATGCCTGATCGTTTTATATTTTTAATTTGTTTATACTTAATTGTTGTTGCTCTGTATTGTATTACTAGTGTAATTGGTAAATAAATAAATAGTTATCAGTTTAAGGGGATATTAAATCTTAAGGTAGCTTCAAAATTATAAATAAAATGTTGAAGATTCGTCGAGAAATCGCACATTCTCACAACATTCAATTGTTTTGATTATGTATATTAATTATTGTTTTAAACCATTTCAAGAATATCGTCATTATGCATAGTCATGATTTGCCAGAATATAAGATAAATTAAATGATTAACAGCACAATGGAATAATACACTTGTGTGAAATCCACCCAAATTAAAAGAGGTATAAATTATTATTGTTTATTTATGTACATTACGTTACAAACGGGTGCAAAAGGTCAGTGTAACAGTTGATATCTAATTATCTGGTTTACTTTTATTAGGAAAGTACAACGACCCCTTAACACTAGGAAATAGGGGGTATAATCGCTGTGTATATTATGTATTTATGTAATGCTTCCGTCACAGGACCGCGAGGTGGCTCGTCGTATCCACACCGACTCGGATCTGCCGTTCTTCGAGGTATTCATAGACACGCCACTGGAAGTGTGCGAGCAGAGGGACACTAAGGGCCTCTACAAGAAGGCCAGAGATGGACAGATTAAGGTTAGTTATAATTTTCACTAGGCATGGAATTTCTACTTGAAATTCATTTTCATTGCATGAAATTATGTTTTTCCTTCACTGTTATTTCACCTGTGATTTTTCATAGTCAATAATTTTATTCAAAGCGAATTTTCACGATATCACTTAATCCTTATTTTCAACCATTTCTGCCTATATGTCGGTAGCAGCTGCTACTTATGGAAACCTATATAATATGATTTTTCGCTCGCTACCTGTGAATGTTGCATCACTAATTTTCACCCTGTTAATACTTTATTGTGTCAGTGTTGATTGAGCGTTAGAAAGGTGGAGTACTTGTATGTACGAGGTCTAGCTGTATGGTAACGGAACGATGCATCCTTCATTGCTCTTCCTAGCTTATACCTACCTATACCACGGCAAACGCGAAACGATACGAAAATTAATATATTCTTTCATCACTTACGTTTAAATATTTGACCTCATTATTAATTTTACTAGACACTGGCTAAATGCGTGAAAACTGGTAAAAACATCTTAGTTTCCGAGTATCTGTGTTTGAAAACAAAACTTCTCAATCCAAAGGTGGCCTGGAAGAGATCGCAGACTGCGATAAGACCGCCCAATGTACTACAGCTAGTTCCTGTTTTATCCATGTTATGATGTGTAGTGTTTTATTGGTGTACAATAAAGAGTTATTCTATTCTATGTTTCTAGGGCTTCACGGGTATCACCCAGGTGTATGAGCGACCCGAAGCACCCGAGCTGGTTGTACAGACCGTGGGCCACTCCATCGAGGACTCCACCATGGACGTCGTGCGGCTGCTCGAGTCACAGGTAATATACACTTAAATAATTAAATGGAATGTAGCCCTTTTAATATCTCCAGACTGACTCACCAACTGTATGGTCCCAAACTAAGCAATGCTTGTACTATGGTTACCGTACAAAGAACTGGGGGCGATCCCAGTGACACCTAGACCAGGGCAAATTACGTAAAGGCCGTTTCCGATATTTACCCCGGCGGGAATCGAACTCGCAACCACCATGTGTAGTGAGTCGAGCGGCCTACGCTCGAACCGCTGCGCGAAGCGGTCGTCAAGCGGTCGATTTTGACATCCCACTCCTGGGCCTGGACCTCCCCTCAACACGAAGGGGACTCAGGCCATAATCCACCACGCTGGCCCAGTACGCGTTGGCGGATTTCACATGTCTTTCGAAAATTGGTTAGACCTTCTAAGACATGACATGCAGGTTTCCTCAAGATGTTTTCCTTCACCGTACACTTAAGGGCTGTTTTATTTATAAGTAGAACTGATCAAGTAGTATGACGTCATAAGCTTAGTACCTACTTTTATTTTTCTTGTGAAACACATCTGACGCAAATAAAGTTGTTAGTTGCATTTTAAAGATAGGTATTATATTATGGGAATTATATTTTATAATACTTATAATCTTTGTGATAATAATAGGTACTTAAGACTGTAAATTAATGTATATCCGCTAAATTTATTCATTTAATTAATTCCGAAGACGTATTAAAATTAAGAAACTGCAAGCCAGACAATGGAAAATACATGAACACAAAGAAAACAACAAAAATACAAAACTTTATAATATTACTTCTCATTTAATAATAATAATATAATTAGAATAATAATATACCCAGACGATCACACCAAACTATACAGTCTGCAACTAAGCATAAAGCAACACTTGTACTATGGGTAGCGTACAATGGACTGGGGGCTCCCAGACTAGGGCAAATTACGAAAGGCCATTTCCGCAATTTACCCTGGCGGGAATCGAAACCCTTGGTCTAGTGAGCCTGCGTTTAAACCACTACAGCAAGCGGCAGTGAATTGTATATTTATTTTTACTAGAATTCCCGTTATAATGGTCGAAATTCGACCATAATTAATTTTAAACGTCATTAAGGTTCTATTGTCACATACTATTTGACACGAAGAATGCACAATGGAAGTTAAAAAAAAAAACTGACAGTCAGTTACCAAGTGGAAGTTACAAATATGTGTGTGTCAAACGCATGGTAGTGTGTGTAATGTTTTATTGATTGTTTTTAATGTATTTCCAAGTTTTGTAATATAAAAATATTATCATTCTGCACTCTTTCTCTATATAAACTATAAGTGTGCCAAATTTCATACTCCTCCGTCGGCGCAATTTTCGTAAAAAGTGGTACAAAGTAAAGTTTGTCTGAAAGAGATCGCAATCTAAATATATATAACTCAAAGGTGACTGACTGACTGACTGGCTGGCTGACTGACTGACATAGTGATCCCTCAACGCACAGCCCAAACCACTGGACGGATCGGGCTGAAACTTGGCATGCTGGTAGATGTTATGACGTAGGCATCCGCTAAGAAAGGATTTTGATTAATTCTACCCCCAAGGGGATAAAATAGGGGATGAGTAATCCCGAAATTTTTGTTAAGTTAAATTACACGCGGACGAAGTCGCGGGCACAGCTAGTCGATGCTATAAGACCGCCCAATTTACACTATTGTTTTTATGTTATTTGATATATTCCGAACTTTAGTGTGCAATAAAGAGTTATTCTATTCTATTCTATTCTATTCTATTCTACAAAGATTTTCCTTCACGTATAAATATATCGATGTGAAACATCTATTGGAGCACTTTAGCAGTAAAATCGACCAGTATGACGCTCTCTCATGCCGTCATGCCACCTCTACGCCACCGCTATCGATTCCCTTGTGTGTGTGCGTGCGCATATTGTACACTACACATGTTTCACAACTACCGGGCGTCCCGTGTTATAGAAATAAGCGAAAATGTGGGAAACGGTTCGTTCCCACGTCATGCGTAGCTTTGTCACGTACCTTTCACGGTTATAAACTTTGTACACAATCTAATCGACCTTGTCGTGGTTCCGGGCCTTTCTTCTGACCTTGGGTTTAGTTCAGCGGGGCCGTTTTCCTTATTTATACCACAAGTCACGTCTATAGAGGTGCCCCATGGCTTCCACGTTTGTCGTCGGGTGAAAATAGCACCGTATCGGTGAATATAGTAAAAAAACACAGCAACAGGGACCCCATTATGCCTTATAACTTATTACCATTGAGTTTCTTGTCGAATCTTCTCAGTGGAAGTAGCATTTTGAACCTGTAATAATAGATTCTGATTTCACAGAACAGATTATTATGTTAAAGTTTCGTCAAATAAACGTCGTGACGTAAAAAAATAGAGACAACAACATGTTTCGTGTACTTATTTCGTCTAATGCAAACGTAGGGTATGAAGAAATATCTATATGTATATTAATACTTGAAGGAAAAACTTTCAAACGCTTAATACGAAAATTGAGCGGACGGAGGAGTATGAAATTTGGCACACTTATAGTTTATATAGAGAAGGAGTGCAGAATGCTAATATTTGTATATTATAATACATTATACTCCATAAATAAAACATTACCCACACTACCATGAATTGACACACACACATTTTTGTAACCTCCACACAGATGTGACTGTCTGACTGACAAACGGTGACAGTTTTTGGAGGGCGGGACTTCCATAGTACATTCTGCGTGCCAAAATCAAATAGTCTATGACAATAAATCCTTAGTGACCTTTAAAATTAAAATTTCATTGAATCATGGTCGAATTTCGACCAGGAAATATATTAGTTACAAAAAATTGTCGAGCGCAAAGACATATCAGACCTCTGTGGTCGAGCATTATTATATGCGCCATCTATGTTCGTCGTAGTGAAACTGTCGTAGAACGGTATTATAGAGGTCGCTACATCATATTATTATTTAAAACTTTTTTGGGTTCCTTTGACACTTTACATCACAATTCTTGATGTAGTTTTTGTTTCGTGCTTATCAAGATTTTGGAACTTATTTTCATGATGTGACCAGGGTATCATCCCGTCGTGCGAGAACACCCGCGCCGGTGTGGAAGAGCTGTTCATCTACGGCAACCGGCTGACCAGCGCCGTGGAGGAGGCGGCCCGGCTGCCGCAGATCGAGATCAACGAGCTCGACCTGCAGTGGGTACAGGTAAGGACATCATGTGTTTATGTACACAAACAACAACCTTTTTGTTAGTGATAAAACGCATTAGCGAAAGTACCCATACTATGTCTACCATTTTTTTCCCCTCACCCCTTGGTGACCACCCGTAGTATATGCCAAGTTTTCACGTAGTAATTAATAAATGCGGTTATCGATGATTTTTTGTATACGCTGCGCACTTCAATATAGCTCGACAAGCGCGAGTTTTCCCTAGGGGATATTGACTACGTGACAAAACCTAAGCCCCCTAACGGGTCACGTAGTATGGGTAGATTCCCATATTTCAAACTCAAACATTTATTGCGTAGGTACTATGGGTTAATACATTAGTGATTACTTCATTGTGACATATCGACATAGTACATTATAACGTAGTGGCCTTCTTCAAGCATTTCAATGTTGATTTAGTAACAAACGGTGATAGAGCCATTCGCTATACAGCTCATATGCGGGCCGGCATGACCGGGGAAGTACCACCCTCTCACAGAACAGCACAAAGTATCTATTACAGGTGCGGTTATTGGAACGAAGTTCCCTATCGCGCGTTGCGAATGGGGGCTAGACGGAAAACATTAAGACCAAAAGTTGTAACGACACTTTTTCTATAGTTGTAAGCCGTGCGCGTGTTTCTCTGTCTGTCTCTCTCTCTTATAGAAAGCAAGCCAGTTATTTTCGTTTCGTCTTTCTATTTCGCATTGAACAGTGTAGTGTCGCGACGATTATTTTTGTTGAGTGTATACAGGTTTTTTGTACATAATAAATAATAAAAAATAATAACAATAATGAATCCCGACAGTGTTACTGCACAAGTTCCGGATATTGCAACTTCGTTCCATCCGGGTATCCCTTGACACCTCTCAAGTTTGCTTTATTACGATGAGTGAGAGAGTCACAAGCCGAACCCCCCTACCGTTCCCCCGTTCAGACCGGCAACATGCGAGCGATGCCTTTGGCATTGCAATCAGCTATAACTGATTAACTTAAGCCGGATTATGATTGTTTACCTACTTTGTTATATAACACAAGAGTCTATCTAGAATACAACATGCATTCGTATATTATCATAAACAACTGATAGTGCGGATGTCAAGCTGATAAAATGAGATTACAGCGTGGTTTATTTGATCACCATCAGTTGATACCGCAAAGATTAGATATAGTTATTTACTTCTACGTGATATAATATGGAGATAATGTAATTGTATAGATAAATAAATGCAATACATATCGCCAGGCTGACATACCAACTGTATGGTCCGAAACTAAGCAGAACTTGTACTATGGGTACCGTACAATGGACTGGAGACGATTCTAGTGACACCCAGACCTAGGCAAAATACGGAAAGTCAATTTCCAAAATTTGGCCCAGTCTAAATCGAACCGGCACCCACTATGTGCCCACTAGGTACTTAATAGGTAGGTAGGTCTTGCTATAAAGAAGGTCAGTTTATGATCAATTCTTGATAAAGATTAGCTCTCCTGGATGTGAAGAGATTCAGGCTGTGGTACCACGCCAAACCAGAGCCCCGAGCGCGAAATATTTGGCAAATGTAAGCGTGTGCCGCTCCGCTCATATGACAGATTTCATAAATAAGAATGACAGTGACAACATGTTTGAGTTGAGTTCTTGTTTGGCAAACTGATCGGTGTGCGGATTACGGTGAACAAATATCGATTTAGTATATCGAATTATGATATACGATCGATATAAATTATCGATAACATATCAATAACTATATTTTTTCCAATAACAAACATTGTTGTCGGTCCTGATCTAAACCGCTGGTATTCAGAGCGTTAATTAAGTAAGGCACCTATATGTCTCCTGATGGATTTATATATGTATATATGTCGCCGCCAAATAGCTTAATTCGCCGTTCAATTAACAGCCTAGGCACTTAACTAAACAGCGCCGTTCAATTAACGGCCTGAATGATATTCAGCCGTATCGTCTATTACAACATTTAATGAACTGGCTGGCTAATGCTTAGGCAACTGGTTGACATTTAAGTACTACAAAACTTTTTCAAAATACTACCCAAGCAGAACGACCTGGATGGGTTTAGGTTAGGGTTATTTTTTTTATGACCCCACAGAAACCCAACCCGGCAAATAGATTCGGTGGATCTAAAAAACATCGTAAAAAACCTAAGTACCTAATAAAATTATTCCATCAAAGTTGTTTTTTTCCGACGCCATATTGACCAAAGAGAATATAGAATATAGAGATATTGACAGTTTGGTGAGTTTCGGCGCTAGGTGGCAGAAAGTAGAACTAAATTGAAATGAACAGGCTAGGCAGGTAATTAAACGGCTAGGCAAGTAGTTAAACGTCATCGATCCAAGTCATTTGCCTAGCTGTTTGATCAAATGGCTGAATATCATTCAGGTCACTAGTTGAACGGCGCCGTTTAGTTAAGTGCCTAGGCTGTTAATTGAACGGCGAATTAAGCTAGTTGGCGGCGACATATACACGAGAATTTTAAAACCCATTTGCTTACAAATTCGTACTGATATATCGATTATTTTAAATTGATGTATCGATATTGATACGATATATATCGATATTTTTTGCCAGTTTAGACGTTTCTTCATCAACATACGTTCTTTATTTTCTGTATCCTCAATGTATTTAAAATTATGTTTGCGTTACAGGTCTTGTCCGAAGGCTGGGCTTACCCTCTCAAAGGATTTATGAGAGAAACTGAATATCTTCAAGTGAGTAGCAATATCTCGATACTATCTATTGTTATAACTAACGGTATGTCGTAACCTAAATGCTCCAACCGACTGCCGCAATTATCATGCGCGTATAATACGCGGTGGCCTCTTTGCCAAATTAAAAACAAACGGTATTGGAAACATTTTTTTAAAATATACAAGAAACCCAGATACGCAAATACCTACTCTTTATTTAGCAACGTACAGAGTACAGTTTCTATTACACGCTACAGTGCGTTGAGAGCGTATTATACGCGCCAGTCAGTTTGACTCTTAACACTATCCAGGTACTCTTCTAAATTGACCTAGATTTGCAAAAAGGAACCAACCCACACTTCCTCCTGCAGATTAGAATCAACCCCAGTTGAAGTGATTGTTGGTTGATTTCAGTTTGCAGAAGTAATATATGGATTCAAAAACCGTAATATCTATTTTAAATCGCTTTTTTTTATTCCAGGCTCTCCACTCCAACTGCCTGACCCTCGCCGACGGTTCCCTCGTCAACCAATCAGTGCCCATAGTGTTGCCGCTGTCGACCGAAGAGAAGGAGCGGCTGAGCGGCGCGAGCGCAGTGGCGCTGTGGTACCAGGGCAAGGCGGTCGCGGTGCTGCGGGCGCCCGAGTTCTTCCCTCATAGGAAAGAGGAGAGGTGCAGCAGGCAGTTCGGGATATACCATGCCGGACATCCCTATATTAAGGTTAGAGTCTTTTTATTAAAAAAAATGTATATTTCTTAAGAAAAGCAGTGATGGCCGATTGGTTAAGACGCGTGTTGCGGGCACCAGGTCCTGGGTTCATACCCCGGCTCGCAACTCTGGGTTTTTCGAAATATATGTGCTAATCCTAATTTATATATCGATATGATTATCGATTTCAGCCGGGTTCGATTCCCACCGGGGCATTTTTCGGAAATGGCTTAGGTCTGGGTGTCACTGGTATCGCCCCCAGTCCATTGTACATTGTACCCATAGTACAAGCATTGCTTAGTTTGGGGCCATACAGATGGTGTGTCAGTCTGGCGATATTTATTAATTAATTAATATGTATTTAGATGATCAAAGAGTCCGGGGATTGGTTGGTCGGCGGCAACCTGGAAGTGTTTGAGCGTATCCGCTGGAACGACGGCCTGGACTCGTACCGGCTGACGCCCAACGAACTCCGCGCCAAGTTCAAGGACCTCGGAGCTGATGCTGTGTTCGCTTTCCAGGTGAGAATGGCTATTATCTGTTGTCCGATGAACGTTCCCACTGTTAGTTCTACGAACTTAAGTTAGTTACTAGATCAAAAATAAAATAAAACTGGCCTTGTAAAACATAATATGAAGTAGGTATCTATTCTATGTAGTTGCATTATTATGCAGCTTTTAAATTTCATGTACACCCAAATTGTCGAAATTCTGCACGGCCAAGATTCCCAGATTATCTGCATTTCAAACAAAGACCCCGATTACAGAATATTTCTGGAAAATACTACTCAATACGCGTTCAATGCAATGGGGGGGGGGGGGGGAGGGGGTATCGTTTACTCACAGATTAAGGCAAAATACGTAACGACTATTTACCAAATGTGACCCGGAATTGAACCTTGTGTGGAGAGTCGAACGGCCCACGATAAACGTTAGCCAAAAATCAACTTCCTTGCGGTTACAGTCACATTCCGTTGAGACATCGCTGGGTCTAATGATTAGACCAAGCGATGTCCAAATGGCATTACATTATTCTTAAAAAAAATATTGTTCCTAGTTACGTAATCCCATCCACAACGGCCACGCTCTCCTGATGCAAGACACGCATCGCCAGCTACTCGAGAGAGGATACAAGAAACCGGTGCTTCTCTTGCATCCACTGGGTACGTATCTATAGTCTAAAATATCAATCGACATCACTGTTCTCTGCCTAGTTAATACACTTCACGTGAGAAATGGACATGGTTTTGCAAAAAGCAACCAACCCACACTTACTCCTGCAGACTAAAATCAACCCCAGTAGAAGTGATTGTAGGTTGGTTTCTGTTTGCAGAAATATTGGTGCTTGGATCCATTCTGCATATCTATATCCATAGCTTCGCACGGGTGCAAGAAACCTCTAAAATTATGAGTGTTCCTCTACTATATTATGCATGTATTATACAAATAAACTTTCCTCTTGAATCACTCTATCTATTAAAAACAACCGCATCAAAATCCGTTGAGTAGTTTTAAAGATCCAAGCATACATAGGGACAGACAGCGGGAAGCGACTTTGTTTTATACTATGTAGTGATTGTGTTGGACAGGTGGGTGGACGAAGGATGACGACGTGCCCCTGGAGGTGCGGATCAACCAGCACAAGGCCGTGCTGAACGAGGGCGTCCTGGACCCGAAGGCCACAGTGCTCGCCATATTCCCGTCTCCCATGATGTACGCTGGACCCACGGAGGTGAGGTTACATTCGCAATAGATTTAGGTGCGATTATATAAAGAATTTGGATGAGTCAAATGTAAGGTAGTTTTAATATTGGATAATAGTTGTAACATGATGTCAAATTGCTTTCAGTGATATTCTAGTAGTCACAAAAGTAACTTTACAGACATTTTAAAGAATTCTCTTGAATTAAACTAGCTAGAAGTGTTTTCGAAACTTTAAACGGCCGTATTATAGAATATGTTAAAGTATTTTGAAAATTAATTCCCTGTTCCTGATCGTAATCATTTCATGTTCCTAATCATTTATTTTTAATGTATCCCAATTGGGTACACAATACAACATTGGAAAGATACGATTATCAAACAAAGTAAACATGCTAAAAGTTACTCTAATGACAAGGAACCACAGCCTGCGCCAAATATGTAAATAAATAATAGTACATTGTTACACAAAGGGTGAATGTAACAAAATAAGTCTTTCACCCGAGGTAAACACTGTGCTTTTCATTACGAATACAAGGAAAGTAAAAATAAAAACAGGAATTGGCTAAATAAATAATACAAGGAAGTATGAACAATACTCTACATCTCGAAAAAAAAAAGATCGGATTGCCGCCTATTTTGTTTTTTTTTCGTTGGCCGGCCAACTTCTTTATTTAGCCATTATTTTTCATTTTCATCTTTAAATATTTTGCCCAAATCTATGTTATTTTAAAGAAATTGTTGAAACTAAATTATAATTAAGTCATTTATAAATATATATTCTTTAATTAATACTTAACATTATGTTATTACAATTTAACATCGCGCTGTAATTGAGTGACTGTAGAAAAAGTTGGAACATGGTTCCATAGAAATGTGAAACGGAACTAGTTTTTAATAATTTACAGCTGTCAGTTGAAAGCGATTCTCCCTAGGGCGGAAAAGTATTACTTTAGACCCGCTCCTCAGGCAACTTCAGACCTACTTTCCGAGTATGAGTAATGAAAATAACTATAGTGCGTTAGTGAGTGATGATGGTAATTGCTCATAAGCTCACATACTATGTTGTGTTGTCAGGTGCAATGGCACGCCAAGTGCCGCATGAACGCGGGAGCCAACCACTACATCGTGGGCCGCGACCCGGCCGGCCTGCCGCACCCCGCCGCGCCGGGCGACCTGTTCGACCCGCGCCACGGAGCCATGCTGCTGAAGATGGCGCCGGGACTCAACGAACTGGAGGTTAGGGAATGTGTCAAATACTACGTCACCCATTTTTTTTTTTTTTTAGTAGCCCGTAGGGATCCCACTGCTGGGCAAGGGCCTCTCCCAAACATTTGGGAGGAATTGCCATAATCGCCACGCTTGGCAGGCGGGTTGGCGATCGCAGTAAGATGTCAAACGGTTCAGTGACGCTGCTGCCCGTCTTCTGTGTTCCTTTATTCCCTTAGTCGCCTTTTACGACACCCACGGGATGAAATGGGTTGGATCTATTCGCCGCCGGCACCACACAGTCACCCATTTAAAAAAAAAAATTACCACCCTCCCCACTTGGTTACCACCCGTAGTATATCAAAAGGAGCGCGGGGGCCTCTAGTTTTCACGTAGTACTTGATACATACATACATATCATACATACTGTCACACCAACTGTATGGTCTCGAACTAAGCTATGCTTGTATTATTAGGCTTGTATTACCGTACAATGGACTGGGGGCGATCTCAGTGACACCCAGACCAAGGCAAATTACGAAAAGGCCATTTCCGAAAATTGCCACGGCGAGAATCGAACCCGGAACCACCATGTGCAGTGAGCCGAGCGGCCTGCGCTCGAACTACTGCGCCAAGTCGTCACTTTGACGACCGCTTGATCTAGTGGGTTGAGGTTAGGCCACTCGGCTCACATACCGTATTCTCCCGTATTCATACCGGGTTCGATTACCTTCGGGGCAAAATTTTAAACTGGCCTTTTCGAAACTTGCCCGCGTATTAGTGTCACTGGGATCGCCTCCAGTCCATTTTACTACTGTCACCTGCACCTCTCAGGGCAATTTCTAGCTTAAGCTGCTGCTCTCTTTGTCACGGGTGTGTCAATAATAAAGAGAACCCAACTTATGTTGGAAATATTCTCTGGGATGTGCAGCCGAATGTACAAGCACTGATTTTTGTTTGGGACCATACGATTGGTGGTCTGGCGATAACGGCTAACTGTAAGCTAACGCACAGCTAAGAACATTTAAGCATGAAATTTTGCACATGATTTCCTTATACAGGTTGAAACAGATAGGTTATACTTATTTTTTCAAACTTAACTTTGTAATTCTAAAACTATCAGCTTTGGAGGAAACTTGAAAAACAAACGGTGTTACAGGGATATAGCTGTTGACAGATTTCAGAAGTCTACAAAACCTTTATTTAGTGCTTCAACTGTCCCACAAAGCCGATAGTTTTGGATTTACAAAGTAAAGTTGTAAAAAACTAGTATACACTTTCTGTTTTACCTAGTATAACGTAATTAAATTAATGGGTTTTTGAAAATTCCTCCCATAAGTGGGTCAAATATGGGTATAAAATTTGTGTGGACGTTCGATCCCACACACGGCTATCACAGTTTACTTATATTTATATATTTGTGGCCAGATCATCCCGTTCCGTGTAGCAGCGTATGACACGTCTGTGGGCAAGATGGCTTTCTTCGACCCCACGCGCAAGGAGGATTTCGACTTTATATCGGGAACCAGGATGAGAGGTAAGTGTATATCACCCATTTACAATTTTATCACCTGAGATAAATATGTAAAAGATAGATTGCATAATTTGCTGTTTAATATAACCGCTATCTATTTTACAAAACAAGCTCAACGGATTGTCATTGCATTGTATTATTATCTATTTGTTATTATAATTTTGTAAGTATTAAATACTTTGTTTGAGTTAAGATTTTTTATTACCCAGAAATTTTGCGCTGAACAACCTAGCTTGGACAACCCAGCTGATTTTTTAAGCTGTTTGATAAAACCGCTAGAAGTTTTATAAGGTTTATACTCCATACCCCTGGTTCATACCCCATACCCCTGGTTCATACCCCATACCCCTGGTTCATACCCCACACCCCTGGTTCATATCCCATACCCCTGGTTCAACCCCTGGCATCATTGCCAGGTATGCTATTTTGCATTAGTTGGTAACATAGTTGCAGGTACAGAAACAGTTGTACAACCTAATTATTTGCAGGGCTCGCGAAGTCCGGCAAGGAGCCACCAAATGGCTTCATGGCGGCCACGGCATGGAAGGTGCTCTCGGAATACTACCAATCATTGAAATCCAAGATGGACACAAACTAAAAAAATGGCCGGTATACTAATTCTAATTTAAATTACGACCAGGACTATTCTTATATTGATTTGTATATAAGCGTCGACGCCTAAATTATGAAATTGAATATGATTGGATAGTATTACCTAGTGAGTGAAATAATAATCAAATCTAAGCCACCTGGGTTACCATATGAGTGAAAAACATAACTATAACTAAACCTAGACCTCCTAGGTTGTTAAATTTTTTTGGTTGGAAATTGGTTGTTGTCAATGTAACAACATTGACGTACACTAGGTACCTAAATATAAGAATTTATTCAAGCCCGTGAATTTTGCATACAAATTTTATGATTTGCATAAATAGTAACTATTTTGTGCATACAAACAAACCCTTATTTATTTCAGCACTTCTGTAAATGACGGATATAATTTTAATTAAATAGCTACCCAGTCGTAGTGTCAGAATACTTTGTAATTACCATACAAATTGACATCTATTTTATTATTTGGAATTTTACCTTATAGGACTTTTTGTTGTTTCGTTTCATTACCTTTTTGCGGTATCAAATAATTAATACCAGGATTATTATTACAGAAATACTGTAAACATCAAGTTCCTAACTCAATTCAATTAGATGATACGGCTTTGAAATATGAAATTGGTTATTTGTAGAATAGGATGACATTTTACTGGAATTTCAAACCCAAGTATGACTGCCCAAAGTGACAGATCAGCTTTAAATTATTACTAACATTCAATACCAATTAAAAACAGTGAGATTTTAAAACCTTACAGGATTTAAGGGATAAATTATAGTTAAGAAATTTAGTATTCATTGAATGTAACATTTTAATTATTTTTAACTTTTACTTATTTTTTTATTATTTTTCGTGCAATCTGATATCTTGTGCAATATCATATATTTTGGAAAGAAGTTACTTAATTATATTTTTTTTTTGACGTAATTATATATTTTACATTCCGTTATAATATGTATTGAAGTTTTTTTGTGTTAATTAATGCCTACTCATTCCATTTACATATTTTGAATATGTAGTAAGTAGGTACCTACATATCGTAGACAAAAATATATTTATATGATCATTTTGAAGATCTTTTAAACATATTTACGTAGAAAAATTACGTATATTTTCCTTCATTAAATTTATGGGTCGTCGCAATTCTTTTACTCTATATTTAATCATTTTTAGAATGTTGTGAAATCAAAACGTATTAGTAAGTATTAAGTATTATTTTTATGTATATTTTTTTGTACTGTAAAACGATCAACTGACGTTAACGTATTGTTAATTTGGTAAAGAGGTTTATTATAACGAATTGTTGTAATTTTAGTGAATAATGGTGCTTTATAGGTAATAAAAGTGAATAATTACCGAATGATGATTTTTATTTATTAAGTACACGCAATTCTAAAAAAGTAAATGATTAGGAATCTATGCATATTACAGCCACACGGGACAAAGCACCTCTTGCGAAAAGGGTATCTACCCGGAATCTTAGAATACGATCATTTTTTAGTTCGTCCGCACAGCCCGCTAAATCAGTGCGTTATCTAATTCGTATACTAGCTGTGCCCACCGACTTCGTCCGCGTAGTATTTAACTTAACAAAAATTTCGGGATTATCGGGATAAAAAGTATCCTATATGTTAATCCCGGTAATAAACTATCTATGTTCCAAATTTCATTCAAATCCGTTCAGTAGTTTTTGCGTGAAGGAGTAACAAACATACATACATACATACATCCACACACAAACATTCACATTTATAATATTAGTAGGAAGTAGGATATAGTAGGATAATAGAATTAGAAAAATCGTTTCATCCGTTCATGCATGTTGCGATGGCCAAGGAAATAGAGATTAATTTTTATATATTATACATACGTACAATATTATAATATTATTATAGGTATATTAAACTTCAAAGAATACATAATCTATAGAGATTATGTATTCTTTAGTGCGTCCGCACAGCCCGCTAGATCAGTGCGTTAAGGTCGTCCATTAATTACGTGAGGCTTTTACTTTGGTAAGGGGGAAGGTCTAGGCGAATATCACGTAAAAAGTATAACACGTTCCTTCACTAAGATATGGCCAAATCTTACACAGTGATATTATCGTGGTTTTGCGAATGCTGGAATGCGAAAATAATAAGCAATTTTATTTTTTCGATTAAATTGAATGCTATGAACTATAAAAACGCATTTAAAAACATCTTCCGTGGGATTGGTCGATAAGGGTGGGGAGAGTGAATTCTCAGGGCATATCACCAGATGGGGGAGAGGGGGGTGGAAACCGCCAAAAACGCCTCACTTAATATATAGACGCCCCCTAAGTAATAATTTAGTTCGTTATGGACTTGGGATGCCAAATTACCTATAACATCGGAATATCTGGGTGCCCTTGTTACATAGTCTAATGCAGTAAAAAAAATATCGGACAAGTCAAATTAATCGGTTCGCCCTGCTGCTGGTAATAAGCTCGCAAATCGCCAGTGGGATATCGCCCTTAGTAACAAACTAATGCCATTCATTGTTTAATTATTACGATACATGAACATAAGCAGTATTTGTCGATAGCAGTTATCTATCATGGATGTTATCACTGAGTAATTATCATAGTCACGCGACGCTCAAAATAAAGCCTTAAAACTAGCCGCACAAGAGTTAATTTTATTTTATAACGATATCAATACCGGTATTGCGTAGCGCGTTTTATTTACCGAGTTCAGTGTGATATTTGTTACCATCAGCGGAGGTCGCGTTTACGATGGCTGTGCGACTGGCTTGTGTTACGAATTTGTTACGAAAATGTGCAAGGCAAACCGGTGTTCGATCCATGTCTCATTATCCAATAGATGAGCATATTTTTGGACTTTCCAGTGAACAACAACAGGTAATAGTTACTAAGTATTATGTATTTTAATTTGCACTCGCGGTGGGTCATTGATAAATACAGTCCTGTCGTGTTGTTATCGAACAAGCTACCTACGATTCATTCGATTAATGAATACGATTATTTGATTGTATTAATGAACTTTGGAGGATAAATTTAAGAGGTAGTTAAAGACCCGAATGCTTCTTTTGGAACGTAGGTCTACGTCACAAAGGAAAAATCAGGTATTCTTAACTTGTTATCGGTGTCTTTGTTTACAGCTCCGTAAGTTAGTGTTCGACTTCGCCCAGAAAGAGTTAGCGCCCAAAGCAGGCGAAATTGACAGGGAAAATAACTTCAAAGAACTCAGAGAATTTTGGAAGAAACTAGGAGAGCTTGGCCTTCTAGGTAAGTGGGTACAATTTGAAATTGAAGTTTACGAAGGAGAATTAATTTTAATAGATAGGTACCCGCCTAAGTTAGTTGCAAAGGCGGAGCCAGCCTGCGATTCAGGGGGGGTCACTTAGTCGAGGTCCAGCCAGGACATGTTTCAAAAATAGAATAAAATATTAAAATAAAAATATATTTATAAAGATACTTCTTTATAAATTATTTTTTTACAATTAGGTGAGTCGATACCTCAGGTTGGTTAAGGTAGCGATATATTGAAGGACAGGCGACTTGAAATGAAGGTGATGCGGTTGTTAACTCGGTAAACCGGTTGTTTAATTAGGGTCCTCCAAGCCACATTATGAATAGGTATAAATAATGTGTTTGTCTGGCGATATCGCCAGACAAACACACCAACTGTATGGTCCCAAACTTAGCAACGCTTGTACTGTGGGTACCGTACAATGGACTGGGGGCGATCCCAGTGACAGCCAGACCAGGGCAAATTACAAAAAGGCCATTTCCAAAATTTACCCTGACGGTAATCGAACCCTCAACCACCCAGTGTAGTGAGCCGAGCTGCCTACGCTCGAACCAGTGCGCCAAGCGGTCGTTAACATTTCATCTTTATTTGCCATTACTCATCAACCATTGTAGTGCTGCAATGCAAAAGATCTTAGAATGTACTGGATTAGGTTTAGCCTTAAAAAAAAATAAAAAAAATTTTAGCCCTTTTTTTTGACGTCCCCCTCCTGGGCACGGGCCTCCCCTCAACACGAGGGGGATTCAGACCATAATCCATATGCCAGGTTTAGCCTTATTTAACAATTTTGTAGAGTACCTACGTAGTACGTAAGAAGGGAGATTCGATGACTCGTCAGTAGGTAGTTCCTAATAGTTGCAAAATTTCTAGGTATTACAGCGGACCCTGACTATGGCGGTACTGGAGGTAAATACCTGGATCACTGCGTTATTATGGAAGAACTATCTAGGTGCGTTATACCTCCTATTACCTATATTACCAACACGTCAGCTAATTGAATTGCAAAGTACAAAACGAGACGTGACAATTTCAGGGCCAGCGGTGGTATTGGTCTGTCATACGGAGCGCACTCCAATTTGTGTGTGAATCAAATTAATAGACATGGAACGGATGAACAGAAGAGGAAGTTTTTGCCTAAAGTGAGTTGGACAGAAAGTTATCAATGGTCTATTTCATTCACATAGGAAGTACCAAATATCAAAATAACACCTTTTCACTAAATGCATACTTACTACTTATAACAAAAACGCGATTTAAGATTTATTTGTCTGTCTGTATATTTGATCCGGGTAATCTCCAAAACGGCTGGATGGATTTTGCCGGGATTTTGATAGGCAGATAGCTGATGTTATAACTTAGGCTATTTTATTTAAAAAAAAACTAAAATAATAGGGTTCCACGAAAACAATTTAGACCCATGAAATTCTGACTTCAATTGTATATAGATTTAAATAATTGTATAGATAAACGTAAATCTTTAATTCATAAATGCCACGCGGATGTCGCGGGCACAGCTAGTAGAATAACATATTCAGTACCTATATACGATACTACATCGATGGCGTATTCCATTCATTTTCAGTTATGTTCAGGAGAGTTTATGGGCGCGCTGGCAATGTCAGAGCCTGGTGCCGGCAGCGACGTGGTTTCCATGAGGTTGAGAGCCGACAAAAAGGGAGACTATTATGTGCTCAATGGAAACAAATTCTGGATCACGAATGGACCTGATGCTGACGTTCTGGTGGTGAGTCTATATCATTCTTTGAAAGGTCGAAATTATGAAGTTCAATTTTACAAAAAATATTAATTCCCTTTACTTATATTACAGGTTTACGCAAAAACAGACATGACAAGCAAACCGCAGCACGGTATCACAGCGTTCCTGATCGAGAAGGGGTTCCCAGGATTCACAACAGCGCAGAAGTTGGACAAACTTGGCATGAGAGGATCTAACACCTGCGAACTGGTGTTCGAAGACTGCAAGGTGTGCCTGGACATATACAAATATATAATAAGGAATATCGCCAGACTGACACACCAACTGTATAATCCTAAACTACGCATCGCTTGTACTATGGGTACCATACAATGGTCTGGGGGCGATCCCAGTGTCACCCAGACCAGGGCAAATAACGGAAAGGCCATTTCACCTTGTGCACCGATCCGGTTGTAGATATAAGGAAAAAAAATATGTAAAATTGACAATTTGTAAGTGCCCCCGTAGGCCTAAACAAAATAAACGATTTGAATTTGAATTTGCAGTGAGCCGAGTGGTCTTCGCCCGAGACATTGCGCTAAGCGGTCGTGAATAAGAATACAATTGAAGAGACTCTTTGTATTGTCAAAATAACAGGGTTTAACCAAATGCATAGGTATAATAGAACTAACAACATGTCTGGCTGTAGGTATATTTGTTCCGGCTAATCCCCGAAACGGTTGGACAGATTTTGATGGGACTTTGACTGGCTGATAGCTGGATAGGAGGAGTAACTTGGTTATGGGCTTCCGCCTCTTTCACTCGTCGTACGAAACTCAGACACTTTACGGCGATCTTCTTTAAGAGGGTGGTGCTACCCCTGTAGTATACGAGCTGTAGTACTTAATTGGCGACAGTTTGGCTCCACCATCTCTAGGTGGGAATTTTAAAATTTAGTTCAACCTTTTGATTAGTAAAAGACACCAATAATAAACATCCGCATTATGTTTTTGTTATTTTAGGTACCAGAATCAAGTATGCTAGGAGCGCTGAACAAGGGCGTGTACGTGTTGATGTCAGGCTTGGACCTGGAGCGGCTGGTGCTGGCTGGCGGGCCGGTCGGTACGATGCAGGCCGCGATAGACACCGCCTTCGAATACGCGCACACCAGGAAACAGTTCGGAAGGAATATTGGAGAATTCCAGTTAATACAGGTATTTAAGATTTATATAAATTACTAGCGGCCCGCCCCGGCTTCGCACGGGTACATTGCGGTTACATTATTCGAGTTTTAGTAAGGATCCCTAATTTTTTTGAAAATATATTATAGCCTATGTCACCCGGGGATAGTGTAGCTTCCCAACAGTGAAAGAATTTTTCAAATCGGTTCAGTAGTTTCGGAGCCTATTCATTACAATCAAACAAACAAAGTTTTCCTCTTTATAATATTAGTATGATATATATGTCGCCGCCAAATAGCTTAATTCGCCGTTCAATTAACGGCCTAGGCACTTAACTAAACGGCGCCGTTCAACCAACGGCCTGAATGATATTCAGCCGTATCGTCTATTACAACATTTAATAAACTGGCTGGCTAATGCTTAGGCAACTGGTTGACATTTAAGTACTACAAAACTTTTTCAAAATACTACCCAAGCAGAACGACCTGGATGGGTTTAGGTTAGGGTTATTTTTTTTATGACCCCACAGAAACCCCACCCGGCAAATAGATTTGGTGGATCTAAAAATAATCGTAAAAAACCTAACTACCTAATAAAATTATTCCATCAAAGCTGTTTTTTCCCGACGCCATATTGACCAAAGAGAATATAGAATATAGAGATATTGACAGTTTGGTGAGTTTCGGCGCTAGGTGGCAGAAAGTAGAACTAAATTGAAATGAACGGGCTAGGCAGGTAATTAAACGGCTAGGCAAGTAGTTAAACGTCATCGATCCAAGTCATTTGCCTAGCTGTTTGATCAAATGGCTGAATATCATTCAGGCCACTAGTTGAACGGCGCCGTTTAGTTAAGTCTAGGCACGCTGTTAATTGAACGGCGAATTAAGCTAGTTGGCGGCGACATATATACATTTAAGAAGGACTTAACACTCCTGACGGTGAAGTCTTTTAACCGTTCCACACACCAACTGTATGGTCCCGAACTAAGCAACGTTTGTACAATGCGTAGCGTACAGTGTACTAGGGCGATCCCAGTGGCAATCAGACCTGGGCAAAATTACGAAAAGGACATTTCCGAAATTTGCCCCGGCGGGAATTGTACCCGCAACCACCATGTGCTGTGAGCCGAGCGGCCTACGTTCGAACCACTGCGCCAAGCGGTCGACAATCTCGCTCGATTTGCGCTTGACTTGCAGTACGTCAGTTTTGTCAGTTTTCCCTAGTCCACTAACCACTCGCCCACCCATGCCAATCAATTTCTAATAGATTCCCGTGTCGATCGATTTCGATTTCAGATTATTAGAAATAAGATACGGTAACTGCTTAACATCTGCCGAATCGTAAGCATGTATGCCGACTTTTTTATTACTATTCTGTTTGTTTGTCCCTCTCCTGAGCAAAGACCTTTCCCTGAATGCTCCACAAAATACGGTATTGTGTTGTTTCGGGCCACGTATCTCCCGCAAAGGTGACCAAATCGTACCGCCATCTTTGGCGACATAGTTATATTTTAGCGGAAAAAAGGAATGTCTTCCAGACAGGCGAGTGTTAAGCCTGGCGGGGCGGCCGCTATGCCCCGCTGGTTATTCTCAGGGTCTTGTATATAGTCACGATGCTTCCGAGTCTTAATATCGTGATTCAGTTTTTCCATGAAGATCCCGTACATTGTATTGAGGCGCCGCATTTAACACCATCTGTCCGTTTCTGTCGGCGAAGTCGCCACAATATAAAAAAAAAATCTAGCATGGAGGAAGCAGGCGGGTCCTATCAACCGGTACCAGCAGTGGTTTTAAAAGGTTTTTCTCGAACCCATCTCGTCTTATATTTCCAGGGTAAAATGGCGGATATGTACACAACCCTGGGCGCGTGCCGCAGTTACCTGTACAATGTTGCGAAAGCTTGCGATAACGGGCACGTAAACAGTAAAGACTGCGCCGGCGTAATTCTGTACTGTGCTGAGAAGGCCACACAAGTAGCGCTGGAAGCCATACAAATACTTGGTATGTTGGATAGAACGTTGGTATCTATAAATTAATTCAGTAGTAGCAGACTATACACAGGGTGTAAGGGGCATCGTAACGAAAACTGATACCATGGGTTCAACTCATGATTCTGGACCCCTAGAGTTGGAATTTTACGTCGAAATTTAACTGAATTATGTAAAAAAAAACAGAATTAGAGAATGAAAGAATGGGTACCTACTAAAAGAAGACTCGAGTTTATTGCTCACGGCCTGCTGGGGAAACCGTAGCCGAGACTTCTTGCATGGCTGGGGACTTCTTCAAATAATCGGTTATGGCCGCTTCAAGCATCAGGGGGCAGTGGCGGATTTACAAATTTCCAAGGTATAAGCTGTAAAGTTTTTGCCGCCCTTGCCTCTACAATTATCAAGTCCTAGATTAATTTTACAATACAAAAAATTCGTTTATATTGCACGTAAAATAGTCATCGGCAAAATTTATTGCAGAGTTATATCCGTTAAACATCAGAAAGCCGTCATGTAGAAAACGTTTTGATTTCAATGGGGTAGCAAAAAAAAAAATCGGTCCCCAAATTTGCCGCCCTAGGCTCCAGCCTACTCAGCCAGCTGGTAAATCCGCCACTGTGGGGGGGCGGGGGACATTCACAGTCGACGGAAAGTTTCCGTGGTAGAAACGACAGCTCCCATCCTTCTAATTAATTTGTAATAAAAGAAGGATAGAAGTTATGGTTTCCGACATCGGAAAATTTCCGCCAACTGTAAACACCCCCCAGATTAAGATTAGTGGTAGGGTTCTTGAGCAGTTGTCGCCAGTTTTGACCTGAAGGGTTTTATTGATGACTAAAACACCTGCTATTTTTTTCCAGGTGGAAACGGCTATATAAATGACTATCCAACTGGCAGGATAATGCGGGACGCAAAACTTTACGAAATCGGTGCCGGCACATCGGAAGTCCGGAGGATGCTCATTGGAAAAGCACTGAATAGCGAATATAAATAAGTGATTAATTTATTAGAGCTTTTATATTGTTTGTTTATTAAAGATTTTACAAATCATTTTTCCTTCTTTCTATTTATTTATTAAATATTTTATGCTACTCCCAACTGTGTACACACTGTGTGTGTGTGTGTGTGTGGACTGTGTAACATCAGAAGATATATACGAACAAAGCAAACATATTTAAAGTTACCCTGATGACAAGGAACAAGTTGCGCCAATAAAATAAATGAAAACTAACTCATATAACTTCACTATTGAAAAACAAAGTTAAATTAATATTCATTGGGGGCACACAGGAATCTACTATAGCTGCACTGTTTTTCAATTAGGGGAGGGTATAAATTCTACACTTTTAAATCTTACAGGTACACATACAAGTAAGCGCAAAGGGAAGGAATACTTCTATGTGCAGACACTCTTTATATGAGATATTTCATTATGTTCTTATGCACATTATATTGTATTATTTACATTATTGTTTAGTCACTCTCAAGGCAAGTACATAAATAATAATTCCTATTATTCATACAACTCTATTCACTTATTTACATTACAAATCATGGCATTTTAGCACTTTATTAACTAAATTATACCTGTTCTTACACTAGAAAATTTTATTGCCATGTAAACCTCAATGTCAATACACAGATTGAGTTTTCATTCTTACTCCCACCAAAAACTTACAGAAAAACTAACTGATAGTGATTCAACAAAATGCCACCACTTTGGGGGTATGAACAACATCTGTCCAGGCTTCAGCACACAATAATATGCTTTAGCTTCTTTGTATTTAGGATAATTTTCCAAGTCTGGTTTACGCGGATCAACTTGGGCTGTATTGCACAGTAGTTCATGGTCATGAGGGTAAAGGAACTCTGTATCTGATGGTGCATATAAAAATATTTGTTTTTCACCAACAACTTGTGCTAATAAGTTTCTTTTGGGGTCATGATGTAGAGGAGAAACTGTGCCTTTAGGACCAAACCATGCCATCACGTCCACAGCGTCATTGCTGTCAGCAAAACAACAATATTCTGGCTCAACAATATCATTCTTTAGTTCAGGTATTTGATCAAACAATTGATATTGGGCGAGATATCCTGTTGGGCCAACACTTTGATAAATATGTTGCGTTATAAACTCATTCATAGTCATCAGTTTCTGTGTCCAGTCAGTGTCAGTATATTTGCTTCCAAGTTCAATAGACACGGTTCGATGTCCAGCGAGTTTCATGAAGTAGTTTTGGTCTTGCCACTTCTGTAATGCAGGCCAATGGCTTATACAGTTGTCAAGGACCACAGGTTGGTTTGTCAATATGTGATTGTTTAGAAAATACTCCATACTGGGGCAGTCAATTATTTTAATAAGATCAGCATTGTATTTAGTTGCTGCTGTAGCATCATCAGCTCCTGTATGCTGCCCTGTGAGTGATATAGTATCATTTTCAGGGGCATTTGTGTCATGTAGATGAATTAAACTAAGTACTGATGCACAATTCTGTAATAGTTTAGGTTCTCTATCTAATGGGCATCCAAAAAGTATTCCAAAATCTATTATTTTTAATGCCTCTTTAACTATATCTTCCGTTACATCCTCAGATATTGATATATAGGATAATAATTTAAGATACGAAGCTATGGTAATAGTTTTTCTTAAGAAATGTTTTACCTCTTTCCAGTTACCGATATTTATTTTTTCATACATGTAATCTATTACAGCTTGGATCTTCAGCCTATATTCCGGGCTAGGCAATTCATTACTGCGCAAATACACTTGTATTATAGATTTACACGTTCCATCTAATTCTTCAATTTCTTGCAACGATACTGTGACACTCCCTTTGAACTTTTCTAATTTTGCTAATATATCTACGAAATTCATAATTTTGCTACAGGCTAACAAATATAATAGTGGTCAATTATAACAACAAAAACGTAACAAAACAAATATAAAAAATTCATATGTTTTTGACAATTCTTCCTATGTCAAGTGATTTGAAGTTGACGTAATTAATTTGTGGATTGATTTGACTACCGCACATAGAGCAACTTTTTTTTTTGCACCCAAACATTGACTTTCCTTTCCATGCAGCGATATCGATAGAATGATGTTGTTTTTGCATTATTTAATACTTCACGTAGAACGGTTGTCCTATATTCGAAATCATATGAACTAATAAGAATGTATCTCTCAAGGAAATATACTCTGAAAGTGTAGAGACAGCAAAATATTATAACCTTGACCTTCTATGGAACAAAAATAAAACTTCTTGTCTATGATAAATCATATGACTTTTGTTGGCACGTGATCTGACAGAATGAGAATTTATTTACATTTTTATCAAAGTGTTTAAAAAACGTTTTTTCAACAAACTTTTTCTAATTAGATACACTTAGGTAAACCAATGAAACATGCCAATAATATCCGGTAATAAGTATGTCGTGATATATTACATCTGATGGAATGGCACTATTTGATAAACTGTTTTCTCTAAAGAGAAAACTCGATGATCGCGAGACACGAAACCGGGACAGGTACGTACGTCATGATGAAATGGTTTTCATTCATTGTAATCTATTTTTGCGTGCTTTGGTATGCTTCGAGTGAAGGAATGAAGTTGACGCACGTAGTTTCACCCATGGCGGGTGTGAGGACCCGGTGAGGGCACTATGTGGATCCCCGCGCCAAAGTTGTGACGCAGGCGGCGGGAGCGACTGGTGGCCGAGCGGTACGAGATGTCAGATGAGCATGTGATAGGACGCGGGGCGCGGGCCGCGGGCCGCGGGCGTAGGCGGTCGCGATCGCGTCACAAACGAGAGGGGCGGGTCGCGTTCTATGTTTACTTATTATTTACACGCGATCAAAGGTAGTACACCAAACCATTCCATCGCAATCGGACGCACGTCCATTGACATTCGCCTATCGATGTGCATTTAGTGTAAACTTTACAAGTTGATGCATTTCCATGTACAGTGAGTGTGTGACACAGTTTTTTTTGAGCGAACAGTTGCCACTTTGATATTGTGGTGAACAGCTGTTTGGACAGCTGATGCGAGTATGAAATAAAATGAAATTTAGGTAATGTTTACTCTATGCTTTTGTTAGATCCTGGGCAACCACGCTGGTTGTATCTAGAATAATGTAGCCAAATGGTGAATCAATTAAATGTAAGGTTTTGTTTGAAGCAGTGTGGACTTGTTTTGCCTAAGCAATGGTACCATTCTAATGGAGCATATTTAGAATAGTATAATAGTGAGTTGATTTAGTGCTTGTTGATATGACATTTTGCCACAACTGCTTCTGGTCAATCAACATTTCTATAAAATGTCAGCCAGCTTCATAGTGTTGCCAGAATTTAGATACTACTTTATCCTGAAATAGTATTCATTTCATTCAAGGTTTAATTTTTGTAATGGGTTTATTCCACACTTATCTTTATTGTACTTCGGATACTTTTGAAGTGAGTCCAATGTACAAATCTTATATTTGTTGAGTGAATTTCCTTTTTGATCTCGTATACTTGTAACAATACCCACATACTTGTAATACAATATACCTAGAAGAAGAGAAAGTTTTAACATTGTTTACTTATTCACTTACAAATGCACAGTTCAAGCAGTTGGTATTAGGATGATAATTTATGATAAGAGGCAACTTATAAATTTATTTTAATAATTATTATTATTGTGATATTGATACAAGATTCTAGATTATTTACTGACATTTCCAATGTCTATCAAGTCCATTTAATTGTTACTCTTTTGACATTAAAAGGTATAATAATTCCTTGACATTATACATTATAAATAGATAAATATTATTGGTATTAAGATTCTTCACCTAAACAAGTACCAGTAGAACCTTCATTATCATCATTATTACTGGGACATAATATCCTATTCACTACTGGTAGTAGTAGCTCAAATTTGGAACTTGTTGCCAAAAAAGGAAGATTCAAATTAATGCAATTGGTTATATAGAGTTGTATAACTAAAATGTAAGGTATAAATATATATCCCAAAATATAATTTAGTTTATTATTTGAATGTCAGGTGCCTAACAAAAACATTACCAATTATATTAGAACAAACACAGATATGTTGGCTTATTTGATTTACGAATACAATTAGTTAATAGGCGAATATCAGTTGGAACCTTTGCCGAAAATACTCATTATTTATATACTTTATGTATAATACGACATTTGATTGAACAGTATTTTCATATATTTATATATACCCATTGAAAAAAATCTATAGGCTAGTATAATATAGTAATGTTGATTGATTTAACACTAACAATATTTTATTATTAATGTTTTATTATTTTAAAATAATATGCAACTACATTTTACTGTAGGCTCGCTATTATTTAAATGATCTACTATAATATTCATATATTTTAGTAATACTGTACTCATGTACAAGGTGATATTTTATATGCTCAAATGATGAGCAATGCAATTTAAATTTTAAAGTCTCTTCTTGCTAGGTCTTGTTTTTGTGCATTATGTAAACTATCTTATAGTAAGAACTTTCTGAATCTTTTTTATTTCTTATCAATAATTTAACTAGGGTATTCAACATATACCTACCTATATATTAAACAAACTATGTCATTAAATCCTTACGAAACTATCTCCAATTGGTGTCCTTACAGATTTGTTTTTATGTTATGTACAGCTTCCTTTTCTCTTGTCCCACTCAGCTCTTGTCAAATAAATCCGGAGCAAGTGCGATTGCTTCTATTCAAGGAGTGCGACTGGCGGGGCAGGAAGCTCCTGTTCGACTCGTCGTCGATACAAAAAGTTCCCGCAGGAAAGGACGACAAGCCAAATGTCAAACAGGACGAGGTGCCGTGCATTGTGGAGGTGGCGGAGGGGTACACGTATTTGGTGAGATATTTAGTTTACTAACCTGTCGTGTTGAACACCTTTGCGGGTAAATCGTGGCCACAACAAGCCAAAGATAGGGACCTGTGGCGTAAAAAGGGGAGGCCTTTGCCCAGCAGTGGGACATTGAATAGGCTATAAAAAAAAACCTGTCATATCCCCTATAATTTTTTTTTTATTACTAGATGAAACAGAAAGTTTACATATAAATTTTTTTTGCAACTTTACTTTGTAAATCTGAAACTATCGGCTTTGTGGGACAGTTGGAGTACTAAAGGTTTTGTAGAATTATGAAATCTGTCAACAGCTGTATCCCTGTAACACCTTTTGTTTTTCAAGTTTCCTCCAAAGCTGATAATTTTAGAATTACAAAGTTAAGTTTTGAAAGAAAAAGTATACCGTTTATGTTTCAACCTGTATAATAAAGCCGCAAACAAGCGTGCGACTCGCCTGACTTTAAGCAGTTACCGTAGCCTATAGATGCTTGCATTACCAACGGCATTGCTCGCACTTTACGGCAGTGGAACAGTGGGCGGGGAACAGTTGGGTTTCTGCCTCTTTCATTAATCGTATGAAACGCAGCTATAATAGCTACTTAACGATCTTCTGTGAAGGGGTATTAGTACTACCCTGGTTAAATAATTTTATCCCTCTTTGAGGTCCCACTCCTGGGCACGGGCCTCCCCTCAAGACAAGGGGGATTCAGGCCATAATCCACCACGCTGGCCCAGTGCGGGTTGGCGGATTTCACATGTCTTTCGAAAATTGGTTAAATCTTCTAAGACATGCACGATGTTTTCGACGATGTTTTCCTTCACCGTAAGCAAGTGATAATCATATAGAAATTATGATTCGCACATAGATTTCGAAAAATCCAGAGGTTCGAGCCGGGGTTTGAACCCGAGACCTGGTAGCCCGCAAGACGCGTGCTTAACCAATCGGCTATCACTGCTATACTACCTTGGTCGAGCGAGCCTGTATATGAGCCGTGTCAGTTGGCTACAGACAGGAGATAGCGCATTGGGATAGCGCATCGAACGGGGGGCCTGTAGCTAGTTAAATTTAACATCACCTTATCCTACTAATATTATAAACTAGCTGTGCCCACGGACTTCGTCCGCGTAGTATTTAACGTAACAAAAATTTCGGGATTATCGGTATAAAAAGTATCCTATATGTTAATCCCGGTTATAAACTATCTGTGTTCCAAATTTCATCCAAATCCGTTCAGTAGTTTTTGCGTGAAGGAGTAACAAACATACATACATACATCCACACTCACAAACTTTCACATTTATAATATTAGTAGGATAAGTTAAAGAATAATGAAGAACCGAGCACTAAATTAGGATTGCATACACAAACATTTTATTAAGCATATAAAACCACTGCAACCTCGCCATGCTTCCGAAAGATGATTAATGAACATTCGCGCAAAGAATATTAAAATGGAGTAGCATTAATCAGAATACCCCAACCAATATAAGGACGTGAAAGATGAGGCAATTTACAAAATTAGACAAATATTCTAATATATAAAATTCTCGTGTCGCGGTGTTTGTTGCCAAACTATTCCGAAATGGCTCGACCGATTTTCATGAAATTTTGTGTGCATATCAGGTAGGTCTGAAAATCGGTCAACATCTAGTTTTCATACCCCTAAATGTTAAGGGTGGTCCACCCCTTAATCATTTATATGGCAAAACAACGTTTGCCGGGTCAGCTAGTTGATTTATAAAAATCGATTGTCTTTCTGAATACATAAGACCGTCAGCTGTTAAGGACAGATTTTGAAGGTCAACAGATATACAGCCTTACACGCCCACTGGCGTTAATAACATCGCGGTACTTTATCCTCGCGGTATCGTCAATACCTACTGTTGTGATATGGAGCGTGATACGCCTGATAAATGTGATATTAATATTATTTTAGTATCCATCAGTAAACATACAGTTACAGTAAGCTGTCCATAATGTTTATTATTTATTTAAAGTATCTATTTTACGTTCGAATTATTAGGAGTGTACTACTTATGTCATTATTGATATAAGATTACAAGGGTTTTAATTTGCAATTAAGTTATTTATAAAATATGTTATCATGTAGGTATTGTTATCGAAACATCGTGGTGTGATAACATTAACGTTTCTAGAACTCACATGACCGATAGGCGCGATGTCCGATGTGTCATGTGGAAGGCCAAATGACACTAATAATTCTGAACTTTCGCTTATCAAGTAAGGCCTATAATAGCTTGTAGGATCCGGCGGTAGATATTTTAATAATTATATTGTTATATGGACAGATAAGAGGGTTTCCGTCATTAAAATAGTCTATAACGAAGCAATTAAAGTAAGAGTACCTACCTATATCTATATACTATTAGTTATTTAGTGGCAATGGTGTTGCCTGCTCATATTATTTTTTTATGCTGTTCCTGAGAATGTACACCATCTTACATTAATTGAAAAGAGTAACCATTGAGTTTCTTGCCGGCTCCTTGCCGGCTCTTCTCAGTGGAAGCAGCATTCCGAACCGGTGGTAGATTCTGACTATTCATAAATGCTTTGTTGGCTTACATGAATAAAAACAATTTTGAGTTTGAGTTATCTTAAGTTTCATTTTTGTATTTAATTCCCCGTCAATACTCAACATGCACACGTGCCATAATACCATACTAAAGTTAATAAAAGTAGTCGTTCCGAATCACGTGATTAGTTCAGTTAAGCAATTAGTTCTTGGTCGAGGAGCTTGCGAATTGTACGATATTCGATCACGGAACAAAAAAGCTAACGTATGCAGCAGAACTAATTATAAAATTACGGAAAATTACATGAGATTGTAGTTTAATTGTAGAAATGTTTGCTTAGATGGATCCAGATTGTCATTATGATAACGTATTCGATAAGAGCAATTTGGAAATACCGTACCTACGAAGCGTACCTTTCTTTCTGTTATTATCTCCAGCGTCATCATCAATATTTGAAAATAGCATATTTTTGCTGTTGCATTGTCATAAATGTTTACGGCGCATACTAGGGATCTGCCTGCCACGAACCAGCTCAAATACACGGCTATGGGAGAGGACTGACCAAAAACCCATCGACAAGGAGATCCTAATGAGAAAATGGCGCTGGATTGGACATGCGTTGAGAAGACCAGATAATCACCTATCCAAAAAGGGTTTACGTGGCAAGCGTATGGGAAAAGAAAGCCGGGCCGCCCCCGTATCACCTGGAGGCGCTCAGTTGAAAAAGAGGCTGCATCAACTGGACTCGGCTGGAAGGACCTGGAAGCTGCTGCACAAGATCGAGAAAAGTGGAAATATCTTCTTCGAGCCCTATGTCCCTGATGAGGGATTACAGGATTACAACATCATATCATTGTCATAATTCTTGCATATTCTTACATATTCTTGCATATTCTTGCATATTCTTGCATATTCATTCTTGCAATACCAAAGGCATTGATCGTACGTTACTGAAGAGGAGTGGGAAACTGCGGGGAAGGGAAGGTAGGGTTTCTATAACAGCTACTTTACACGGATCTTCTTTAAGGGGGTGGCACTACCCTAGTCGTTCCAACCAGTATATAAGCTATTGTGAATTGGATGTTTTCAAGTCGAGAGTGAACAGGTACCTTCTAGGCAAGTATGCACCACCGTAGACCACATCGTCACTTACCATCAGGTGAGATTGTGGTCAATACTTGCCTATATCGAAAAAATAATTGGCTACAGCATGACTCTGCAACCGCGAAAAGCTTTCTATTATTGAGTCAACTTTTAGTAAGAGGTACAACAAAGTTTAAGAACAAAACCGATACGAGGCGCGTATCGCGTAAATTCCCCCTTGTGAAATTAAACGCAAGATGTATCGCTTAACCATTAACTGACTTTCCCTTCTCCCCTCAGTGTTTTATCAAGATCGCGTCCTACCATTCACGAGTGTAGTGAGAGCAAACATCTTTACGATAAGTTTAAAAATAACGCGGCGATCGGCGTGCGAATACGTAGTGGTCACATGACCGTCAATTCATTCTATATTATCACTTGCCCGTTCTAAATTTAGCTCGTTTAAGATGTCAGCCTTCCCCATTAGGTAGGTATATCGTTGTAATTGGTCTGGTGGTGCGACGTGGTATCATAATTTTAGCTCTGTATTAATTAGTGGATGTTATATGTGGCCCCATGCTGTGTGTAATTGTCTGCGTATTCCTATGGAGATTTAGTTCATGTGATCATTTGTCAATCCTATTGTGTCCTGGTTATAGGGCAACGTGGCTCTCCCTATTTTTAACCCCCGACGAAAAACGAGGGGTGTTATAAGTTTAACATGTGTATCTGTGTGTCTGTGTATCTGTGTATCTGTGTATCTGTGTATCTGTGTATCTGTGTGTCTGTCTGTGGCAACGTAGCGCCCAAGCTGATGAACCGATTTCAAATGTGTTTCTTTTGTTAGATAGCTATTCTGATCGAGAGTGTTCTTAGCTATGTTTCATGAAAATCGGTTCAGCCGTTTGAAGATCATCAGCTCTTTTGTAGGTTAAAAAGCCACATTCACGGCCAAAACGAACTTCCACGGCTCGAATCCAATCAAAATTTGAGATTATTGGATTTAGATTTATTATATTTTTAAATGATCGTAATAGTCTGAACTGGCTTTTTACAATATTATACATATGAAAAGTTTCCCTGATTCTGAAAAAAAGTATATTTTATCAATTTTTATATGAGATTTTTGTATGAACTAAAGACGTTCCATAAGTCACGTGTCAAATAATGGATACGCGCATGCGTTAAATTTTGTTTGTTTTGTTAATGGTCATGGAATATTACGTTATTATAATTCTAGAGGGCGCTGCTCCGCCATTGAGAAAAAATATAAAAAAACAAATCTAATTTAAAATAATTTAAGCTTTATTGAAAATTCTTCCCCTGGGCTGCTCCCGTCCACCTCAACCAGAGTTATTACATGAAATTAAATCATAATTGATAATATTTTATACTAGGAATTAAACCTCCGTGGCATCAATATTTACATTCGTTGTCTATTCTAATGTCAATTATTATAATGTCATAACAAAATAATGTCTCATACTTTTACACAGATTTTCTGTTGATTATTGTATACATTTGATGAAAAGGTCGTCGCATCGGGGGTTTTTAAATTTTCAATTTAGAGTTATTATAGTGTACTGTCATCACTGGAATTCTGGAATTCTTCGGACATATTGCTCGTAAAGAGGGTCACAATCTTGAACAGCTGATGGTGACAGGCAAGGTAGATGTAGATTGCAAACGTCCCAGAGTACGCAATCCCACGAGATGGTCGGACCAAATACGATCTTCTCTGGACATTAACTTCCACAATGCCCTTCATGAAGCTAAGGATCGCAGCAGATGGAGGGAAATCGTACGGGAGAAACTGATGCAGCGGGGGAGTCACGACTGTCAGTAATGAGGAAAACGACGCGAGGAGGGAGTCATCACTACATAGTATAAAAAACAAAGTCGCTTCCCGCTGTGTCTGTCTGATTTTTAAAACTACGCAACGGATTATTATGCGGTTTTTTTAATAGAGTGATTCGAGAGAAAACTTCATATGTATAATACATGCATAATTTAGTACATAAAGACTGATAAAATACCCGTGCGAAGCCGGGGCGCGTGGCTAGTAGCTTATATAAGGATTGTTTTTAAATTGACGTGTTCCGGTAGTAAGTTGTCTTTGGATTTCGTTTACGAGGCCGTCCGCTATCATGACCCTCTCGCTTAATTTCGTGGGTAAATAGCAGTTTAAACAATTATCTTCAGGTTTTAAGATAAATGATAGCTAATACAATCGCCCTTATTACGAGACCTACTTGCTTCTTGTTCTTATGTTTGCTCAGCTATATCTGACATAAGGAAACAAGAAATATAATCTGTTCCTATTAATTTTTGTCTTGCGATACTTCGTGGCTCACGGCACGATGATCCGGCGGTCAGGGCCGAATATTGTCACATGTTCAATGACGTCACCGCCACGCTGCAACGAGGATGGGTCGTTGAAATCTGCCAGACTGCCAAATCTACAAAACTTTTACGTACAAATAATATAAAAAACTAGCCTGTGCCCGCGACTTCGTTCGCATAGAATTTAACTTTGCAAAAATTTCGTGATTATCGGGATAAAAAGTATCCTATGTGTTAATACTAATACCGGTTATAAACTATCTGTTTTCCAAATCCGTTCAGTAGTTTTTGCGTGAAAGAGTAACAAACATACATCCACACCCACAAACTTTCGCATTTATAATATTAGTAGGATGCAAAAAAAGTAACTTAAGTTTAGTTTTTAGCTGTTCCCTGCGTTTCTTACCAGGAAACTGATAGGAGTATATGAGAATTTAAAGTTTATAAATATCCTCTATTAACATCGTTACCATGAGAAACTTGTCACATCTCAATAACCATATTCGCAATGTGACAACAAGATGTCTATACGAAAAAAAAGAGCATCGAACCTAAACTATTTGCGGTGATATTTTCGGATGATAATTCCTTGAAAAAAATATTTATTACATCGTGGTATTGCGTAGGCGTTGGAGTAGCTATGAATAGAATGTATATTATTAGAACACACCTATGACGTATTTGGTCGTGCGTTGTTTGTGTTCCACCTGCCACGTAAACCATCACGCCTTTGATGAATGGCTTCTTGATGGGCTTTGTTCAATGTCGCATAGAGTTCATGTTGAACTTTTTTTATCTCTGCAACGTGTTGGGTAACTGACTGCTGGTTCACAAGACAAGTGGTTGAATAGAAGTCAGAGATGCCGGTCGAAGCACGTGGCATAATATAAATGCTATGCGTGACTAATACTTGTACACCTGCCCCCGTTTGTAATTATGAAGCATTTTACAACAATTATGTTGTTTTTTTTTGCTATCAAAATAATAGAGACAACAAAACAATTTGCAAATGCTTAGCCAATGCTAATGATAAATGAAAAAAAACGATTTTTGATTGATCTCGCTGCAAAATCAGTAAGAAGCCATCAACTTAAGTCATTTAATCACATAAAATCGGTCAAACCGTTTCGGAGGAGTTTGGTTACAAACACTGTGACACGAAATTTATATCCTTACTTACTTAATATTATAAATTTGAAAGTAACTCTTGTCTGTCTGTCTGTCGCGCTTTCACGCCAAAACTACTGAACCGATTGAAATGAAATTTGGTACACAGATAGTCTAGAGCCTGAGAAAAGATATGTCCTTTTAATGCGTAAAAAGGGTTGTAAGGGTTTGAAAGGGGGAAGAAAAGTTGTATGGAAGTATCATCATTTTTAGAGCTAGAAGTTTGAAACTAATTTTTAGGCTGTTGATTCGATATAAATAAATATGACATTTAAAGTTTCTAAAAGTCTTACCCTCAAAGGTGTGACACGCGGACTAAGTCGCGGACACTATATAGATTATACATGAAGGTGTTTCCAACAGTACAAGGGCCCAGTGCCGGACGCGACCATACTCGGCGAGATGACATTCGGTGCTGTGGCCATGAATTACAAGAGCGTCTCATTGAAGATACACATCATGGATGAGCCGAGAAGGTAATAAGGTCGAATTCATTATAGCAATGCATGTAATGTGCGCTTTGTTTGGACCTTGTTGACGTCAGGCGTCAGGTCAGTCGCTTTGAAAATGTTTGCCGCAATACAACCGCTAAAGTAATTAAGTTTTCTCGCAATGTAAACTTTGATGTAATTTATTCATGTAGTCAAACGTATTTCCCCTTAGATCCGTCAAGTGCTAAGTCTAAGAAACTTAATGATTTTATAATGTAATATAGGTACTTATTATCCTACTATCCTACTAATATTATAAATGTGAAAGTTTGTGAGTGTGGATGTATGTATGTATGTATGTATGTATGTTTGTTACTCCTTCACGCAAAAACTACTGAACGAATTTGAATGAAATTTGGAACACAGATAGTTTATAACCGGGATTAACATATAGGATACTTTTTATCCCGATAATCCCGATTTTTTTTTACGTTAAATACTACGCGGACGAAGTCCGTGGGCACAACTAGTTATACATAATACGTTATGCATTGGTATATTATAAACACAACTACAGCATTACGAGTTTAAAGTGTGCCTCAGCAATTAAAGGTTCATAAATCAATCTCAAGTGGGAGAGCGATCTTGAGTATGCTTTTGACGTGCTATATTGTACTGGTTTGACATGAGAATGACATTTCCAAGATAGCTCTCAGACTTGAGATCGATTGATTAATACGGGCCTCAGACTTACAAAATACTACTAATATTATAAATGTTAAAGTTTGTGAGTGTGGATGTATGTATGTATGTTTGTTACTCCTTCACGCAAAAACTACTGAACGGATTTGGATGAAATTTGGAACACAGATAGTTTATAACCGGGATTAACATATAGGATACTTTTGATCCCGATAATTCCGAAATTTTTGTTACGTTAAATACTAGGCGGACGAAGTCGGGGGGCACAGCTAGTAAGTAGTTAAAATGCGGTTGACAATAAAGCTGTGGTGTTTTGATATTAATTTTAACCTCTATTCCCCTTATTAATCAACGTGGATTAGCGGGCGAATAGTTACACATCTAACTATCTCCTCCATTGTGAATTCATTCCTATCGTAAGTTAGTAAGGTTCCAATTCTATCGCTCTATTATTAGTATAGTTCTACCGTATCTAGGTTGATGTGCACAAAAGTGTTCTGTGTGCCGTCGCGTCGCATCAGCCGGGGGGAGCGCAAGGAAGCCAGCGCGGGCGATGTCCGGAGCCAGTCTAAGCCGCTCAGCGTTCCCCTCCTTAGAGAAGAGGGCGTGTCCTTAAGCTTTTCACTGGATAGAGGAGATTCGGGTAAGTTGGGCCACTACAGACAAAGAGTGGACTTAGTGCGCTCTACAGATGCGGTTTTCTTTCTCCCATGATGATATTTTAAGAGCACACTTAAGGTCGCTTTCAGAGTTTGTTGTATTAACAACTGCATTAGGCCTGTATAAATTAAGATAAATATATAAATTTCGCCAGACGAACACACTAACTGTATGGTTCCAAACTAAGAAACGCTTGTACAATGGGTACCGTATAATGGACTGGGTGCGATCCCAGTGACACCCAGACCTGGGTAAATTACGAAAAGGTATTTTCCGAAATTTGCCCCGGCGGAAATCGAACCCGCAACCACCATGTGCAGTGAGCCGAGCGGCGTACACTCGAACCACTGCGCCAAGTGGTCGTCGAAGATCCATTGAATCATATCCTTGTGAGTGAGTTTGAGTAGACTCCTAAAATATAATTGGCTTTACAAATTATGTGCCACACTCAAACAACTTTAGACTTTAGGGGCTTGGATCAAGTGACGACGTTGCTGTGATGGCTTAATAAGTAATTGAGATTGATATTCAAGATTGGGCTTAGCTGCAGTGGCGGATTGACTAGCAGGCTGAGTAGGCTGTCTAGGGCGGCAAATTTTGGGACCGATTTTTTTTGCTACCTGATAGGAATCAAAAATATTTCTGCATTACGGTTTTCTGATATTTTGCAGATAGAACTCTGCAACAAATTTTGCCGATGGCTTTCCCCTCTCACTTGTCATTTTACATTCGGTGTAGCAAACTTCCAAATGTAGAGTAAAACAGCTAGTTGGTCGTAGAGGCAAAAACTTTACAGGTTATACCTTGGAAATTTGTAAATCCGCCACTGTTTAGCTGAGAGAAGCTGCATAGAACTGCAACATATGGCGTAAAGCGGACTGAAATTTCTGCTTCTTTAGTACAATATTAATGTGTAATTGTTTTCAGGGTACTATGGAGAACATTCGCCGTACAGTAGCGTCGGGTCTACGTACGACTACTTCTCTATGTTTGACATATGGGACGGCAGCAGCCAAGATGATCTCTATTCTTTCCACGGTAAGCTCCTATTTTGAACATTCTTTACACAGATATAGATTTTCATAGATAACGCAAGTATCACGATTTGCATTGAAACCAAGCGTGCCGAATTTTTAACACCTAGTGTGACGTCATTAGTGACGGGAAATCCAAACCGATTCAAAGACACCGATGCCGCCGATGCCCCTCCGTCCGCTACGATTCTCTCGAGTGATTATCTCGCTCATACTCATATTTTTTATATCTGTAGTTGCGTGGAATGCAAGTTAGCGGCGACAAACCTTGACGCTTGGTCGGGGTTTCGGACACGCGAAGTACATGCATTTGCGTTATCTATGTTAATCTTTATTTGTGATTCTTTATATACATTCCTTTATATATTTGTTACGAAAGCAGTAAGCATAACAACAAGTTACCATCGATAATGTTTCACTGCAAAATAAATAATAAGGCTCATCATTGTTTGTATTCTAGCATTCGCGTCGAACTTCGAAATAACTAAATTCTTATTGAGGCATCTTTATCCATCCGCCGTTTATATAAAAGCGGGATTTTGTTTCATGCGATACACGCTCACCTGACTTTGCATACTTTATCTGAATACACACGTTGTTCTCAATCATCATGCATCGTGATGTAGAAGCGGTAGACGGAGTCCATTCAATGCGTGTGTCGGACGCTCTGATTTACTCTGAAAAGAAATGAATGCTTTAGTTAACATGCCTTATTCCTAAAATAGTTACTACAACTGTCCGTTCTTTGCACGCTGCCAATTGTTTCTTTATTAATTAGCATCAGTGTTATTCCGGACCAGTGCCGCCCGGAAGGAAGCTGAGTGCATGCAGCAACGGCAGTTGGCAACGGAGGACCTTCCAGAACATTGCCACGCGATTCAACCTCGGCCACCACAGCGCGAACCTGCTGAACGCGCCGACAGCCATCAGTAATGCAAACAGTTCCGATTCACAGGTAAATAATTTGAGATTGCGGGGATATATTTAAAAATACTTTTGGCTGATAGGGTCCTTTTGTTCCCGACTACGGCGAAGCCGAAAAGGAGGGGTTATGATTTAGCAGTCTATGTTTGTATGCTTGTGTCATGTTAACAGATTATGTGCCACTGTAGCGCTTAAACTAATCATCCGATTTTGATGAATGAGGTGTCAATCGATTTGTTATTATGGTCCGCGTGAAATTTTATACGAACAAAATCCATGTGACGGACGTTACATCCAAAAAAAATGTGGGGGGTGGGGGCTGAATACTTTTTAGGTATTTTGTTACGTGGGCTGTCAAATTTCACGACTGATTAGTACTGATATTTAGTTTTAACGATTACCATCTGCTAAGTTCCAACTTGTAGGACTAGAGGTAACCTAAGCTTATGACCATTTTTGCGTTGCTTTTGGACTTCTCACTGCGCTTAATAACTGACTGCCAAAGCTGTCATTACGAGGCAGATCGTATGAAATATTGCCGACTTTGTTCAAAAATTAATAATGTACAATTTTTTTTACATATTTTGGTGTTAGCATGCCGTTCACGTGAAAGCCTTTCAAAACCCCACAAATCCTTTTAATCTATAGGGGACTAGACCTAGACCACTTGATCAGTTATTTGTTTACAAACACCTTTATCAGGGGCGGCGCGTCATCCGTCACATGAGTGGTCCCAAGCCTGTCGTTCAGTCATGTGAGCTGTTATCACTACAGCGATAGTAGCGGCCGTTAATGCCGCTACAATATTTCAATTGATTATGTTTACCCAAGTTTTATTAGCGTTTAATTTGCGGTTCTGTGTGATATTGTTTGCTGTTTGATTAAAACGCCGCATCGTGGTATTAGAATAAGTAGGTACTGGAGAGACATAGAACAACCACTCTTTGGATTTTACAATGCATGCCAAGGATTTTACAATGATTTGTTATACAAAACGGGGAAAGAATATGCCTAGAATATATAAATTGCATACAAATTATTACATTCCGAAAAAAGTCGGCCGTCACGGGACGCCCGACAGATGTGAAACTTTAGTAGTGTATAGTATGCACGCGCGCACACATAGGGAAGTCGAGAGCGGTGGCGTAGAGGGGACATGACGGCATGAGAGAGCGTCATGCCATTTGCCGTCACGGCAAACTGATCGATTTTAATGCCAAAGTGCGCCAATGATTGTTTTACATAAAAAAATTGCGGGGTAGGAGCGGAGGCAATGCGTTGTATTTGGTCTATAGAAAATAATAATGGATTGAATCTTTGATATCTTATCAAGCGTATGTATTTCGGAAACATTTGTACTAAAGTGCGGAGTGCAAAAGGTCGATGATCCGTGCGGAATGGCACACAATGGTCTTATGGCAGTTTAAGGTGACTTCATAAAACTTTTGGACTTCAATATAACTATTACCATGGTTCTGGATATCAATTTGGCAACTGACATTGGAAAGTTCCTTACGTTATTTGTGAGTAACTGATGTGTCGATAATTGACAACAGTCATCACAATGATGGAATAGCTAAATCTGTATGCAAAAATCTGGCTCGAGCTTCAAGTTTCTCAAACTAATTTTGGCCAGTGTGGTGTCTGATAGGACGGTGAGGTATTGTGGCAATACTATGCAATCATAGACAATACATTTAAGAAGAGTTGCATGACATTTTGGAAAATATAGACTGACCTAGATGTCTGTATTATTTGAATTATCTAAATTAACATAGTACACTGAGAGAAATAAATTAAGTGCAACAAAAAATTTTTCGAGTTCCTAGTATTTCTTTTAGTTATTTTTAACTAAATGTTTTGTTATTACAGAAACTAAATAATTTATAAACATGAGGCATTACATAAATCTTTACGTGTTCACGTTCACGTTTAGTAAATCATATTTTAAAAAACTAGGATCTATCAGTCCTACGAAACCTAATTATTATTAATGCTAATATTAAATATATGAAGGTGGAACTTTTATAACAACTAATTTGGGCCTAAATTTTCAATCCTAAGATAAAAACAGCAGTTATTTGACAGATAGCAAAAAACATTTCTATAAACAAAGTTAAATAAATGTTTTTTTCAATCATCAACATTAATTAATCTAATTATTTTCATATCGCTTTGCGTTGGCTCTGGTGGATATTGTTTAAAGGGTTTGTTTGGCAACAGATGTACAGCAACAGTTCCACGAGCGGGACGAGCGACAGCATTGCCAGCACCGGCTCGGCGATGGCGCACAGGAAGAACAAGCTGGGCCTGGCGCTGCTCATCAGTGTCACTGATCCCAATCAGATGTGAGTGGATGCAATGACATTCTAATATAAGAATAGGACTGGAATCGTGACTAACTTTATAAAAAAATTGTATGGTCTTAGCAGAATCGGATGTTGTATTATTAGTTACTAGCGTCCCACCCTGGCTTCGCACTGTTAAAACAGTCACAGTGTAAAATTATCAGTATTTCTCTACTATATTATGCACTAGTTTCTGCCCGCGACTTCGTCCGCGTAGACTTAAGTAAAGTATTCTATGTGTTATCCAGGTAATAAACTATCTGTGCTCCAAATTTCATCCAAATCAGTTCATTAGTTTTTGCGTGAAAGAGTAACAAACATACATCCACACTCACAAAATTTCGCATTTATATATATTTCGCATATATTAGTAGGATGTTTTATACATATAAACCTTCCTCTTGTGATTCAAGAGGAAGGTTTATATGTATTAGAGTGATAAGAGTATCACTCTAATACATATAAACCAACGGATTTTGATGTGGTTTTTTTTGTAGATAGAGATCTACAAAAAAAACCACATCAAAATCCGTTGCGTACTTTTAAAGATCCAAGCATACATAGGGACAGACAAACAGCGGGAAGCGACTTTGTTTTTATACTATGTAGTGATAGTATGTATACCCAAACTGCGGCCCAACGAGATTTATCTAATATATTTTATTTATCACTAAGGCCTGTATTAAAAATCGATCTTAAGTCTGAGGGCGATCTTGGAAATGTCATTCTTATGTCATACCAGTACATAATTACACATCAAAAGCGTACTCAAGATCTTTCTCAAATTTTTCATTGATCTGACGACCGCTTGGTGCAGTAATTCGAGCGTAGGCCGCTCGGCTCACTGCACACGGGGGTTGTGGGTTCCATTTCCGTCGGAGCAAATTTCTGAAATGGCCTTTTCGTAGCCTTTTGCACAATACCCATAGTACTAGCGTTGCTTAGTTTGGGACCATACAGTTGGTGTGTCAGTCTGGCGATATTTATTTATTAATGGGCCTTGGTGCGAATTTAGTTGCTGATAAAATAGTGTAAAAGAAAGTTTCTCGAGTGGCGACCTCGAACCGGAAGACTCAGACTTGGACGGCCCCCCACTAGATAGACCGACGATCTGGTGAGAGTCGCGGGGAGCCGTTGGATGCAGATAGCGGGAAACTGTCCATTGTGGCGTTCTATGGGGGAGGCATATGTTCAGCAGTAGACGTCTTCCGGCTGATGATGATGATGATGAGAATAGTGTTAGTAGTTTGGAAGCTCGTTACGTTTGATTGGGCCGGCTGATGATGATGATGATGATGTGAATAGTGTAAGTAGTTTGGAAGCTCGTTACGTTTGATTGGGCTGGCTGATGATGATGATGATGATGATGATGAGAATTGTGCAAGTAGTTTGGAAGCTCGTTACGTTTGATTGGGCCGGCTGATGATGATGATGATGATGAGAATTGTGCAAGTAGTTTGGAAGCTCGTTACATTTGATTGGGCCGGCTGATGATGATGATGATGATGAGAATTGTGCAAGTAGTTTGGAAGCTCGTTACGTTTGATTGGGCCGGCTGATGATGATGATGATGATGAGAATTGTGCAAGTAGTTTGGAAGCTCGTTACGTTTGATTGGGCGTGCATTGTGCAGGGACCTGGTGCGGCGGTGCCTGGAGCACTCCCCGCAGCTGCAGGCGCTGGTGTGGCGGCTGCGGCTGGCGGCGCTGGCGGCCGGCGCGAGCGCGGGGTTCGTCTCCACGTTGCATCGGGCCGCCGAAGACGCGGCCAGGTGGTGAGTCAAGCAGCTATTCAATGGTGCTAAAGGCATAGTTTAACTGAGCAGGTTGAGGAGAAACGTGATTAAGAATAACAGGATTCGCTACTATTCTATTCAAACTCAAATCGTTTATTTTGTTTAGGCCTACTTGCAAATTGTAAAATGTAGATATAATAAAAAAAATGTATTTTTTTATTATACGAGTATCTACAACCGGATCGGAACGCGACCTCGAGTGAGAAGATCCGACAAGAAACTCAGCGGGCTTGTCTTTGTGCATTTCGTTATATTTTTATTTTTTTAATAGCCAGTTTCTAATATAGTTAATAATTACAAAGTGGATATTAAAATAAATATAATAGGTCCAGTGTATTGTAGCTCCAATGTATTATTATTAAGAATTGTACAACAGTTTTTGCAAAAAAAAGTAAACGTATCATCCCGTCCGTTGTCGACGAGTGTAATACTCATGTCAAAACGTTCGTTCGACTCATACAATTTCATTAGCTGCCGCCTACAAGATAGGTCATATTTCCGTGCAGGCTGTCAGACCTGGTGTACGGGCCGCGGCTGCAGCCGGCGTGGCTGCATCTAGTCACGAGCGACGTTAAGAGCTCGAGCAAGCTGGCCGAGGCGCTGCTGGCTGACCTGTGCCAAGTACTGGCTGTGGGAGACACTAAGACCACTAACTTGTGAGTATTCATCTGTTGACTCTTGGTAGTACAGCCAAACTATAGCCATTTGACTACAGCTCTATACGTGCTGGCTTGACAAGGGCCACCACCCCTCTCACAGAAGATCGATGTAAGTATAGTGGTTTATATATTATAGCTGCGTTGTGTACATTGAGTTAGTAGCCCTGAAGCCCAGCAGTTTATTACACAGACCTGGTGGACACCAGGGTCAATTTCCGTGCGTTCAAGCGCTTTTGCCATACCTATTATTGGAATCAAGTATAATCCGCTCACGAGTTTTGGTCCAATTAGTCTAATTACGATCCATGGTGCCTTACGACAGGTCTTCGATCAGCTGTAACAGTCTTGCTTCTATTGCCATCTGCCCATACCAGCTATTTTTGTCTCCCGCTTTGCATCGGAGGGAAGTGGTTTATTTTTCTTCCAACTCCTCCTTTAATTTCTTTCAAGTAAATTCGTGCGGGGTCCAAGACAATTTAACTTTTCCTCGGGACTCGTCAAGGGTCAAACCTTGACGTCATCTTTGGTCACCATTGTCGATCTGGTATTGAAAGCATAATATAAGCTACGTTAACTGCTTAACATCTCGGTCGTACGCTAGCTTACCGACTTTGCCAAATAATAAAAAATTTAAGTGAATCTAAAAAAATAATAATAAATTAGTCTACCTTATAGTATATATATTTTATTTTTGTTATAATACCGTGTGTCGTTAACGCGTTTATCACAGTTCAGTTCAGACGCTTTAATCTAAGCAACTATGTACAATGAGAATTGACGCTCAATAAGCTATTACGCCCATGTTTACTTCGTTTATAATTATACTAGCGACCCGCCCCGGCTCGCACGGGTGCGAGAAACCTCTAAAATGATCAGTGTTTCTCTACTATACTATACATGTATCTAAATATATATAACTCAAAGGTGACTGACTGACTGACTGCCTGACTGACTGACATAGTGAACTATCAACGCACAGCCCAAACCACTCGACGGATCGGGCTGAAATTTGGCATGCAGGTAGATGTTATGACGTAGGCACCCGCTAAGAAAGGATTTTGATTAATTCTAACCCCAAGGGGTTAAAATAGGGGATGAAAGTTTGTATGAAACTTTGTCAATTAAATTCCACGCGGACGAAGTCGCGGGCACAGCTAGTTATACATATAAACCTTCCTCTTGAATCACTCTATCTATTAAAAAACCGCATCAAAATCCGTTGCGTAGTTTTAAAGATCTAAGCATACATAGGGACAGACAGCGGGAAGCGACTTTGTTTTACACTATGTAGTGATAAGTATCTCGGCACAGTCAGGGCGATGGCCGATCACATGACTGTAATATAATTCACACAACACAAGTGTGGGATTAAGCAGTTATCACCAGACACTCATAAATTATACAGATGTAAATTCATATTGAATGGACAAGCGCCCAAGTGGATGTCGGACGTTCCGTATGTTAATAGTATAGGTTTATTTTATACCCGTCTGGACAATTATAACTGTATGGATACTTGTAATTTATTTTTATATATAAATAAATAACAATAATTATCGCCCGACGAACACACCAACTGTATGGTTCCAAACTAAGCAAGGCATGTATTATGGGTAGCGTACAATGGACTGGGGGCTATCCCATCCTGAGCCCTAAGGCGTCAGGCACGGGAGATCCTGACGCCCGTTCAGGGGCTTGTGAGGGGGCGCTGTGTTACCTATACCAACACAGCGCCATTCGGCCGGAGTGGATGGTCCTTTAGACCACCCAGAGCGGGGGCCTGCAAAGGCCAAGCCGTGTCGGGGATGCGAATCAGCACTTGTCCTCGGGTCCTCGACACATGCGGCACAGAGGAGGGTACAGAGTTGGTGGGGGCTATCCCAGTGACCCCCAGACTTGGGCAAATTACGAAAAGGCCATTTCAACAATCGAGCCGGTCCGTATATCAGCTGTATCAATATACCGATTCAAATAAAAAAAACCGATAACCGGGATAACCGTTTTTTGTCGCTCTATCCTTAGTCCACGCGCTTGGATAGTATGCAGCCTTAACACTTCGAAATGGAATGCAATAAATAATTAAAAAGCGTTTAGTTGATTCCAATTCCGACTCCCTCCCCCCCGCCTTCCCCCTTTTGCAGTAACGAAACTTTTAAACGGATTTAGGTTTTGTTGTCTCTATTGTTTTGCAGCTTTAAATAAACACAACAATAAAAAATATTGGTATATGTTTTTCCACTGAAACTGACGGTTACGCATTTAAAAACAAACGACGTAGGCATTTTAAAGTATACAATATCAATTAACGTGGTTATATTTATCTATTAGCGCATCCGCCTGTTAAAAACGGAAACACGACTGTCAATACTCTTTTGTTTTGGTAATTACAAGAGAGCGATTCCAGAACCGTTCGGTTGGATTGTTGCGAATATTCGGTCGGGAATGATGCCAAATACTGAGAAATTTTGTACATAATGCAGATTTTTTTGCAGAATTTTAATGTTCAAATTAGTTATCCTTGTTATGTGTATTCTCAAAGTCGCGACAAAATTTGTTTACAACGCAGTAGGTAGGTGTAGTAAACATATCATCTGTCAGCTATCAAAGGTGTGACATTGACAGTTGACAAATTGGGTCTGGCCCAATGGAAAGAGGCCATAAATTAAAAAATATAAGATATGCCATTAATATAAAAATATATTCTAACTAGTTTTTGCCCGCGACTTCGTCCGCGTAGACTTAAGTAAAGTATTATATGTGTTAATCCAGGTTATAAACTATCTGTGTTCCAAATTTCATCCAAATCCGTTCAGTAGTTTTTGCGTGAAAGAGTAACAAACATACATCCACAGTCACAAACTTTCGCATTTATAATATTAGTAGGATTTAACGTCCTTCAAAAAGTAAGAAAGAGTTATAGTACCTAAGTTTAGTGTACTCAAGTTCGGCCTCAGATTTGAGAAATGATTTACTAATATGCGATAGTATGTCCCTAAACCCTCCTAAGCGCCTATTTGAATATTTTATTGTTTATCATAAAATTCACGTGAGATGTGTAGGCGGTTAAGATATATTTCACTCACAATCGCGTCGTACGCACGCCGTATTTTATGTCAGCCGGCTACGTAGCGAATATACAGTTACTAGTTACACAGATAACTCCGACCATAAACATTATCACATGATTCGTGAAAAGCTCTCGCGATAGCGGATTGATTAGCAGTTGTGTAACGATTTAAAAATAAATATCATTTGCCGGAACTCTGCAGCCGAAAGGCAGAGTTGCAAAAATCAGGAAAATTGAAATAAAAAATTATTTTTTTGATTTATTCATTTTAATCAATGATTTGATGATTAATTCATGATTTTTTTCATATCCTTTTACTATGATTTATTCATGTTTAAAACACTGATTTAAATTGTTTTTTTCGATTTTTATTTGCGGACATTGCGTGGATCGGAACGCGTTCTACACAGATCGCGTCTTTGACATTGACACTTGACATCTCTATTGTGTTTCTTTCCTTCAGAACTTGTTGTTATACACAAAGTGTCAAAAACTTTAAATTTTTAAAAGTGATTTTGTTATTTTTCTAAGCTCATCATCATCTTGCCCTTATCCCACACTAGGTGGGGTCGGCGCAACACGTTCTCTTCTTCCATTCAAGCCTATCATCCGTCATCTCTGCACTCACTCCCTTTTCGCTCATACCCTCTTCCACGCAGTTCATCCACGTCTTTTTAGGACGTCCCCTACCCCGACTACCGCTCACTATCATACCCATCGTCCTTTTGACCGCATGATCATCCTCTCTTCGCATAACATGTCCATACCACGCTAACCTTCCGCTCTTTATTTTCTCTGTCACCGGCGCTACTTTCAGGCTTCCCCTTATATACTCATTTCTAATTTTATCCATCCTTGTTACACCACACATCCATCTCAACATTCGCATTTCTGCTACATGCACTCTTCTTTCATCCACCACTTTTGTAGCCCAGCACTCTGATCCATACAATACGACAGGCCTTATAACCGACTTGTAAATTTGTCCCTTAAGTTTAAGGGGCATTCGCCGGTCGCAGGTTATCCCTGAGACCTGTCGCCATTTCATCCAACCAGCATTTATCCTGCTTGCTACTTCCCGGTCAATGTCGCCGTCGCTTTGCAAGATAGAGCCGAGGTATCTGAAGTCTGAGCAGACTGGAAGGGATACGCCATCTAGGGCAACTGGAGTAAAACTGGAGAGGCCGCCAAAATCACAGAACATCTGCTCTGTTTTGGTCCGGCTGATCTTCAGCCCCACGTTCTCCAGTTTCTCCTGCCATTTTACCAGTCTACTCTGTACCTCAGGCCCATCTTCCCCAACAAGTACAATGTCGTCAGCGAACAGCATACACCAGGGTGCTTCATCCTGTATGTCTGATGTCAGTGCATCCATTACCAGGAGAAACAAGTATGGGCTTAAAGCCGATCCCTGGTGTAAACCCACAGCCACACTGAATTTGCTGGTTAGGCCGGCTGCAGACCGTACGTAGGTACTCGCATGACGGTACATCGCTCGGATAATCTGCTGGTATTTTCCAGGCACTCCTTTCGCTTTCATAGCCCACCACAGAACCTCACGGGGTACCCTATCGTACGCTTTCTCCAGGTCAACGAAGACCATATGCAGGTTTCTGTGAGCACGCCTGTACTTTTCGCACAATTGTCTCAATGCAAATATGGCATCAGTTGTACTGCGTCCCGGCATAAACCCGAATTGGTTCCGTGATACCTCGCTCTCCCCTGTCAATCGTCTCGCTATCACTCTCTCCCATACCTTCATTGTGTGTGACATGAGTTTTATTCCTCTATAATTGTTACAATTCTGTACATCACCCTTATTCTTAAAAATGTGCACCAGCTCGCTGTTGCACCACTCGTCAGGGATCGCCTCTTCTTGTATTTCTTGTATTTCTTCTTGTTATTTTTCTAAGCTATACAGCTTTATTTATTTTATTGACCTGTATTCTTTATTTCCTTATATCAACATGCATGACCTCTGCACCTTCCATCCTCACTGGTGGAAGAAAGAATACAATATTTGGAAGCACTACAGGTACTACCTACCTACTTAAACACTGCAAATAGCTCATTAAAGTATTTATATGTATGTGTCTTATTTGTGAAATAATTAAAACTGCTACCATAGTGGCTTTGAATGAAGGATGAAGTGGCGGGCACAGCTAGTGCAAAATATGTAACAAGGAGGTGACAGAGCTAGTGGCAAGAATGAAGTCACATTATACAAATTGCAAAAGAATTGAAAATAATACGATACGGCCACCACAATATCAGACAACTCAGGTCATTAAATAAGTGTGTTATATAAGAGCCTGTTTCAAAATCGTCCCAACCTTTATCCACAAAATATGGCGTCATGACAGTTTTTCCTTAGAACATCATGTCAAAACGCCATATTTATTTGGTTGATAAGTGTTATCTGACGATTCTGATGCCCTTGATAATCATCATCATCTTGCCCTTATCCCACACTAGGTGGGGTCGGCGCAGCACGTTCTCTTCTTCCATTCAAGCCTATCATCCGTCATCTCTGCACTCACTCCCTTTTCGCTCATACCCTCTTCCACGCAGTTCATCCACGTCTTTTTAGGACGTCCCCTACCCCGACTACCGCTCACTATCATACCCATCGTCCTTTTGACCGCATGATCATCCTCTCTTCGCATAACATGTCCATACCACGCTAACCTTCCGCTCTTTATTTTCTCTGTCACCGGCGCTACTTTCAGGCTTCCCCTTATATACTCATTTCTAATTTTATCCATCCTTGTTACACCACACATCCATCTCAACATTCGCATCTCTGCTACATGCACTCTTCTTTCATCCACCACTTTTGTAGCCCAGCACTCTGATCCATACAATACGACAGGCCTTATAACCGACTTGTAAATTTGTCCCTTAAGTTTAAGGGGCATTCGCCGGTCGCAGGTTATCCCTGAGACCTGTCGCCATCTCATCCAACCAGCATTTATCCTGCTTGCTACTTCCCTTGATAATATAAAATATTTTAAATAATAAAACGTTTATTTTCTACATGTACTAATAAAACAGCGTCATGTACATGACGCTGTTTTATTTGACTATCAAGTACTGATTAAATCATGTTTAAAACGTTGTTTAAAACATTGATTTAAATCAGGAGGAAAAAATCAATGATTTTTTCCCAAAATGATTAAAACATGTTTTAAACAAGGTGATTAAAACAAAATGATTTTTTTGTAACAACCCTGCCGAAAGGTGGTGTGGCATTACTTATTATTTTTTTGCGCTTTTGCGAAACTTATGTTTAATTACCTACGAATTGGATGAATATATTAAAGTACTAGCTGAGCCCGCGACTTCGTCCGCGTGGAATTTAACTTAAAAAAAAACCCGCTCCCGCGTTCTGAGCCCGCGCGACGGGACCCATTTTTTTTGTTTTTCTAAGTAGCCTATGTTACTCCTTATAAAATCAGCTATCTGCCAGTGAAAGTCCTGTCGAAATCGGTCCAGCCGTTTCGGAGATTACCCGGAACAAACACACAGACAGACAGACAGACAGACAAAAATGTTTTAAATCGCGTCTTTGCTATAGGTGTCGTATGTACTTTCATATGCATTTAGTGAAAAGGTGTTATTTTGATATTACAAACAGACACTCCAATTTTATTTATTTGTATAGATAAACGCATGGAGAGGTACCGTTTAAGTCCTAAAATAGGAGCTTCATATTATTAAAAATACCTACTTACCTATAGGCGACAAAGGAGACCACATAATGACACCAAATATACAGTTTGGTAAATTTACGTTAGTTACGTTATGACGCGTTAATCACACAAGTGTTGATTGTAGGGACTACGGAAGCCGTAACAAGTTACCTTTGATCGACACTGTTGAACATTAGTCATATAATCTTATCAGACCGCATCGCGGCCCACGCGGCCGTTACGCAACATCGTTCGATAAATCGATCGTGACTCCAGACACGCATGATTCTCCATTCATCGCTGCCTGGACGCCCGCCAACACAAACGATGATTTAGATAACTATGCTCACGATTTGGCGAGTTTTACCGTTAATTATATAAAAGAAGTGTGAATGATATGCTGTCTACATTTTAGGGTTGCGTACTTTTAGATAATAAACGGAGATATAATGAAATCTCCTTTGAATCTTTGCCCCAGCCAATATTATTCCAAAAAGTTTTACATTGACCAATTATTGCAAACCTTCTTTTTAAAGACCTACAATTATCAAAACTCTGTTCAATGTGCCCTCTCGTGTCTTTTAGGTTTGTAAACATAAACATTTGATTGTACTAAGCTGTGCAATTATTGACTCATATAATTAACAAGATTATTTTAGTTTTTTCTTTAAAAATCGTTACAGATAAAAAAACCATTTGTTCGTATCCGACTCGCACATGGCTGTTTTTTTGTGCATGTAACTTTAATTTGATGTATAAATAGGTGAGATACTTGAGTTATTTTAGTATATTAGCAATGTTTACGTGTGCCATCGCCTCACGTGATTTGTGTGTTGTTTTTTTTCGGATTGACGTCCGCCGCACAAATTGGCCAACTCTGTTGTGCAACCATCGGCCTGCGGACTGGTTCCCTAACTAACTACGATTGTAACCTTTGTTATATAACAACGGAAGATACCTTTATTGCAATTAATACAGTAAAGGTTCTTTAATTAAGATATAATTTAGTTTGAAGAATTACAGTAAGATTATTTTTTGGAAATTGCATAACTAACTACATATGTATATTTCTTATTGCTCTACTCGTCTGTCAAGATGATGTCTTTTGAAAATAAGCTAAGCTTTAGATAATAAAAACAATTAACAAGTACTGAATGTTGATATCATTGTTGAATATACTATGGCTATAATTAGTGAGAAACGTATGATAATATTGCTGAAATTTAAGTCTTTTTAGATATTTAACCGTTAGAATAAAGTTAAACCAATATAGAACGTAAATGTTACGTACTAAATCGTCTTAAAATGTTATTTATAATAATAATATGCTAATTATATCTGCGTTGCCAAATCGGTGATGAAGGACAACATTTCAATTCTATTATTCGCAAATTTGTTTACCCATTTATAACCTCTATGACCTCAACGGTAAGGATGCGTCCAATTATCTATCTCTTCTGTCTATTATATTCGTTATGTTGTATAATTGGTATTACCTTTAAGCAGGGTTACCAACTGATAAGTTGTTACCTAACTTAGGATTATATCTGACTAACTTTTGCCCGCTGTTCTGCAGCCGCAAGTAAATTACCTAAGTTAAACAAATAAAGTTCTGGTTATTAAATGACTTTATACCAAATTACTTTGACCGATCATTACGACGATGAATCATTATTACGACTAGGTACTTAGTAACATTTTCTCACATTAGGCGGGTTGTACGATTTTTGTCGACTTTGTTGTATAAATAGTACATTGTTACGCGAGTGGTGAAAGTGACTTATTTAGTCCCGAGACGGGGCTTGGCGCCCGAGCGTAGCGAGGGCGCTAATAGTTCAAGGGACAAAATAAGTCTTTCACCCGAGGTAAACACTGTGCTTTTCATTACGAATACAAGGAAAGTAAAAATAAAAACAGGAATCGGCTAAATAAATAATACAAGGAAGTATGAACATTACAACTCGAAAAAAAAAAGATCGGATTGCCGCCTATTTTGTTTTTTTTTCGTTGGCCGGCCAACTTCATTATTTAACCATTATTTTTCATTTTCATCTTTAAATATTTTTCCCAAATCTATGTTATTTTAAAGAAATTGTTGAAACTAAAATATAATTAAGTCATTTAAAAATATATATTCTTTAATTAATACTTAACCTAATGTTATTTCGATTTTACATCGTGCTGTAATTGAGTGACTGTAGAAAAAGTTTAAACACAGTTCACAGTTCCATAGAAATGTGAAAATGGGACTAGTTTTTTATTAATAATTTGACAGCTGTCAGTTGAAAGCGATTCTCCCGGACCGGAAAAGTATTACTTTCAACCCGCTCCTCAGACAAATTCAGACCTACTTTCAGAGTATGAGTAATGAAAAAAATATTACACAAAGCTCTCCCATGTGCTCTCCATCTACTGTCTCCCAATCCTTATATTTGGCTTAAAAAAAAAAGATTGCTAGCAATGTATGTTTATCACAATACTAGTATTCCTTTTAGCCCCTCCAACTAAGCTAATGCTTGTGCTAGGAGTGGGCTCACGTCAATAGTTACCAGTAATAATGGCCAGGATGGGGATCGAACCCGGAACCTCTCAGCTACGAGGACGGCCCGTCTAACCACTAGGCTATTGACGCTTCAATATTGGCATTATTGTTGTTACAGTTTTATCAGCACGCTACTAACGCATATGCTGACGTATCATCTCGGGTGGGTGGCGACCGTCAGCCCGTACGACACCATCGACCATCAGTCCCGGCCGCAGGAAGCCTCGCTGCGGACCAGGAAGCCCTACAACGCGATGTGGGCCCAGCTTAACGATCTCTGCGGCAGTATAGGCTTCCCCCCGCGCGCCGCCAGAACCATCATCAGTGGCGCCACCAACACGCAGTTCCTCAACAGGCTGCTCGTCGTTTTAACCTACTTCGTCCGGTGCGGTGACGTCACGCGCAACGAGTTCCAATTCCAAAACGGTGCGCACACAGAAATCAAAGTGACAAGTGTGACGCCCGAGTGCGTCGGGCTCAGAAGGACCGCCACGCACGGCAGCAAACTCGACGGTCTAAAAGTGCCCCCAGTGATATCTCTGAACAGTGATAGTAGTGTCAGTACTTTAGCGGCCAGCGAGGTCAGCCTTAAGCGGTCGTCCACCCTCGCCAATTTAGGTCAAAAGCTCTCTAATAGTTCGGAGTTCGTAGATCACTCGTCCACCAGCGACAAACCCGTCACCGGTGCGCTCAGGAGGAATCCCACCGTGATGCTGTCGTTGAAAGCATCGTCCGAATCCAGTTTGAACTCGCTATCGGACGAAACAGAGTCCGAACAGAAGGTCTTGTTCGTGCTGGGCGATGACGACAAACTGGTCGGGCTGAAAAACAAATCCGTGGGCGGGAAGTGCGTGAAGAAGTCTTCTAGAATCCACAACGAGCCCCTCGGTCCCGAGCAACCGGAGGCTGAAACGTGCACTACGGGGTGCGAGGCGAAGAGAGCCGAGAGCCCCTCCAAATGCTGCGGCCAGACGCTTCAACATTCCAAACCAATCAAACATTCCGGTTTCAAGTTCGAGTTCGACAAGTACCCACAGATAGTCACTAATTACATGAAGAGCAAAAACTTGGAGATACTAGACAGGCACTACATCGGCAAGCCGGGGAATTTGAAGCTGGACAACTTCCAGTTCGACCCGACGATCGTGCCGCCGATACAGGAGGAGAGGTGCGAGATCTGTGTCAAATGCCAGATGATGGAGTCGATGCTGCAGACGCCCACAAACGCCTCCGAGATGGAGTACATGAACGACATGCCGCGCCAGACGGAGCTGCAGTACGCCAAGGAGTCCGTCGTCGACACGGTGCCGCACAGGGAGATGTCGCCGAAGACGTTCGTGCGGCGGCGGAAAGAGAACACGGTGGTCGTGAACATCGGGGGGGCTGCCGAGGAGTCGAAGGCGGAGTCGGGTGCTGCGGGAGTAGTCCGGAAAGTGAATAGAAGGGGAGATGAGCAGGAGAAGGCGGTGGGAGTGCGGCGGGTGGTGGAGTTCCGTGCGGCGGAGCTGGGCGAAGGCGGGGCGGGGGATGCGCGGTGCGGGGCGGGGTTCGACGCGTCGCTGCTGGGCGGCGTCACCGACCATTATGTACCTGATTTAATTTTACAAGGTAAGTTTTTATGCGGTTATTGTCTTCATATTCTATTTAATACAACTTTAAGACTGACTGACTGACTGACAGGTAACATGCAGCCTAAACCGGTCTAATAGTCTACGGTCGAACGACAAACAAGCGTTCGAACATTTTTTTCGTGTTCAAACCCTCTTGGTATACTTAGTATAACCCGCATGCCCCGGGGGAGGCGTGCGGGTTTTGCCGTACTACTACCGGCTAAAACCCCATAGTGGACGTACTCCCGCCTTGCGACAGTTCACCCTCACCAATGTTAAGTCTCAGTGGCATCTATGACCTACTACATTAACGGTAACGTAGCTTACTGTAGCGATGCTTGCAAAAGGTCCAATGGCATTCCTCGCACATTGCCTACCTGAAGGGGAGTGGTACAGAGGAAGGGGAAGGGAGGGGAGTTGGTCTTCCGGCTCGTAATAGAAATAGTGATGATTGCATTTATTCAGATATCTAATTTGTATCTTGAGATTATAAATGTTACTCACATCAATTTCTTTAAGTAACCCACTTGCACTGTAGGTCGGTAGTGCAATGACCAGTTGTCCTATATTGATTAAACGTTCACGACAAGACGCCTTTGCGATGAGACGATACTCAACTAGTTTGTCATAATTAATCCAACGGTTTTAACCACCTGTGACGCAATGCATGCCGGACCAACCAGCGTTTCGTCGCCGAACTTTAGGACAAAGTTTTCCGAAATATATACGCTTAATAGGGTGAATAAGATTAACGATCCAGAAATCACAAAAAAAAAATGAAAAAGATTACTGGAAATGTGAGTTAGATAACATTACTGTCATTCCCGGTAACCCGCCAGCTAAGCAAATTGCTTGTGTTAGGAGTGGGCTTACGTTAATAGTGTAATGGCCAGGATGGGGATCAAACCCGGAACCTCTCAGCTACGAGACCGGCCCCTCTAACCACTACGCTATTGACGCCCCAATCACAATCTATTATTATTTTCGATAGACCAATCACAATGCGTTTGCCACAGCTCTCGCGCCGAAATGTTTTCGGAATTATTTTGATGTAAGTTATTCCTAACGCGGAGTCCAAATAGTGATTGGTCCGTAATTGCATGTCTATTACGTTACAACTATAAATAACATTTCAAGTGAAACGTTACTAACGAGAAACGATGCGAATATTGTTTAGCATAAGGGTGATTTTGCTTTGTTTTTGTATAGGAACAATTGCTAAACCCAACACGTGGGAGACTGAGTTGCGGCGAGATTTGGACCTGACGTCGTACCTGAGCAAGACGTTGGAGATCCCGATACAAGCTGTCGCTATCATTGGTGACATTAACACGTGGTAAGTTTGAAAAAGAAAAATATATAAATAAATTATAACAGTCCGTCACCCAGTCCAGCATCATAAAATAAACATAATAATGCGACAGTTAAATGCGTATTTGTCCGCGTTGACTTCAGGAAAGTAATCCTATGTGTTAATCCAGGCTATTAACTATCTGTGTGCCAAATTTCATCCAAATCCGTTCAGCCGTTTTTGGGTGATTGAGTAACAAATATTCAAGCATAGAAAATAATTCACATCTGTATATTATATCTATATAAAATTGAAGTGTATGCATGTTATTTATAAGAAATATTAGTAAATGTATATTAAAGTTTGTACATACAGTATCTATAGCAAACATTTATTTTATACTAGCTGTGCCCCCCGACTTCGTCCGCGTAGTATTTAACGTAACAAGAATTTCGGGATAATCGGGATAAAAAGTCCTATATGTTAATCCCGGTTATAAACTATCTGTGTTCCAAATTTCATCCAAATCCGTTCAGTAGTTTTTGCGTGAAGGAGTAACAAACATGCATACATACATACACACATCCACACTCACAAACTTTCACATCAATATTAGTAGGATGTCTGTTTGTTCCGGCAAACATCCAAAAGGACTGGACCTACTTTGACGGGACTTTCACCGATAGAGATCTCATGTTGTAAGGAGTACAAAGGTTACTTTTATTTCAATGAAGTACCACGCGTTGAGTGTTGGTCATGTTACGTTTCACCAGGGACGTGCGTGTGGTGGGCAGGGAGTGCGGCTCGGGGGGCATGTCGTCGCTGGTGGGCGCCATGCTGGACGCGCTGCCGGCCATGTGGCGGGCCAGGGTGCCGGCGCATCAGGTAACAACCACCTATATTAACTCTTAAAATGATCCCCACCTCCGAGCGCCCTTTGTGCCAAATGTCACAATATTTCGGAAATGATATGATTTTTTTTTCTTACCGATCAGTAACTTTTTTTACAAGAATCGATACTAAAGACAGGCAGGCTTTGACAGAATCGATCTATGAAACCCTATTATCGTTGGCGTGTTACTAAACGCACCAAATAAACATCCAATGGCCGCGCGTGGCTTATGCCCACCTGTAGGTGTACGCGACACTTGGAGCATTCAAATCTTATACACCGACGTAGGTTCTTGTGACCCTCTAGGGGTTAACACAGGGTACTCTTCTTTAACCTTCGAGAAGAATAAATAATTATCGCCAGACTGACACACCAACTGTATGGTCCCAAACTCAGCAACGCTTGTACTATATTGGTACCGTACAATGGACTGGGGGCGACCCCAGTGACACCCAGACCAAGGCAAATTACGAACAGGCCATTTCCGAAATATGCCCCGGCTTTAATCGAACCCGCAACCATCACGTGCAGTGAGCCGAGCGGCCTACCCTCGAACCACTGCGCCAAGTGGTCGCCATAAAAATAATTATGATGGAGTAATCTCGCGATATTTATGTATTATTTCTCATCCCCAGTGCATATCCTTCGTGGAGGGCAAGCTCCGCGAACTCTGCGTGCTGTCCAAGACCCTGGCAGACATGCTGATGACGACAGACTTCTGCGACATAGCGACGCTCACGAAGTCCCTCAACATCGACATGAACGACGTGCCCCTGTTGTTGGCAGTCGCCACCACGCACACGCCGCAAGTCGCCGCCAGATACGGCATCAGCTACAGATAGTTGGACTTATTTTTGCAAACTAAAACCAACCTAGAACCACTAACACAAGGTTGGTTTTGGTCTGCAGCAGTTCATGTGGGTTGATTCCGTTCTGTAAAACATTATCCAGTTCTTCTCTTTTGACAACTAAACTATCGTTGTCTTGCTCCAACATTACAGCCATGAGCAGGGCCCTTACCACGTTAGCTACTTAAAACGCAATAGAAAAGCAAACGCGAGCGAGCGTTTGAAAGCTTTTTCGTGTTTGAACGTTCGCGTTTGAAAGCTAATTCGCGTTTGAAAGTAAATTAGGTTTCAAACGCTCGCGTTTGCTTTTCTATTGCGTTTTATGTAGCTAACGTGGTAAAGGCCCAGGACGGTAGTATATCAGTTTAAGATTTGCGTGTCTATCAACGGAATTAGGGTGAGTGTCCCAGTAAATATGTAGTAGATTAGTACGGTGGGAAACTTTCTAGAATGCTCGGCCGAACGTTGTTGTACGATTGGTTCGTCAGAAACACACGGATCAACTACTCCATACTCTAGGATAAAAAATTCTGAAACACACACGCTTAATGAAGTGTATATGTCGCCGCCAAATAGCTTAATTCGCCGTTCAATTAACAGCCTAGGCACTTAACTAAACGGCGCCGTTCAACTAACGGCCTGAATGATATTCAGCCATTTGATCAAACAGCTAGGCAAATGACTTGGATCGATGACGTTTAATTACCTGCCTAGCCTGTTCATTTCAATTTAGTCCTACTTTCTGCCACCTAGCGCCGAAACTCACCAAACTGTCAATATCTCTATATTCTATATTCTCTTTGGTCAATATGGCGTCGGAAAAAAACAACTTTGATGGAATAATTTTATTAGGTACTTAGGTTTTTTACGATTTTTTTTAAATCCACTGAATCTATTTGCCGGGTGGGGTTTCTGTGGGGTCATAAAAAAAATAACCCTAACCTAAACCCATCCGGGTCGTTCTGCTTGGGTAGTTGCAGTTGAAAAAGTTTTGTAGTACTTAAATGACAACCAGTTGCCTAAGCATTAGCCAGCCAGTTTATTAAATGTTGTAATAGACGATACGGCTGAATATCATTCAGGCCGTTAGTTGAACGGCGCTGTTTAGTTAAGTGCCTAGGCTGTTAATTGAACGGCGAATTAAGCTATTTGGCGGCGACATATATATGATTAACGAGCGACCAATCACAGTCCTTTATTATTTTGAATATACCACACAATGGCGTTGCGTCCGCTTCCGCTTCGCAACTTTTTTCGGAATTATTTTAATGCAAGTCATTCCTAGGCTGCTGAGTTGTAAGGGTTGGTCCGTGATCTGAAAGTAGGTTCTATGTCTATGAATGTCTATGTCCAGGGGAGGTAATCATTCGAATTGGCATCGGAAACGGAATCGAAAACTTTGAGCATCAGTACTTTTGGCATATTTAAAATTATTTTGCAAATTATTGCACTGTTATTATTCAAGACATGGCCGGTTAGTAACATTTAAACATTTATCCGGGTCAATTTAAAAATGGCAAACATACACATGTTTAAAGTTTCCGAATCCGTTTCCGATATCGATTCGCAAAGGTCGATATCAATTTGAATGATTTAAAATAACTCCCCAGGGATGATATGGATCGAATACACGTTCCGCCCCATTGGAATTATAAAAGAGTTTCCATGCCGTATTATTTCGTATATTGTGGTATAGTCGAGTTATATAAATAGTCTGCTAGACGATTGGATTTTGATGTTGTGGTTCTTGTAAGCTGAGATGTGCACCTGTAGTTGTAAAAGACAAGGTATGCGATAGATCTTGTCACGCTAAGTCTTCAGCGTGTTCTAGACGTCACGTTTTGGCCCACGATCGGTAGAAACGATCGCTGGGATCCCCACCAATCAAGTTGGGTCATCCGACTCACACATCCCCAAATCGACCCCGATCATGAGCCAAATCGTGCCGTCTGGCGTTTTAGTGTCACTTTCTTTATTGTTATAAGAGAGTGACGAGAATCTGATGGAGCGCGTGATACGCATGGAACAATATCCCACTATATACAGGATGATTTAAAAATCCGAAGTAATTTAGAAACATGACGGTAGCTGATACTATGTAGATGCCCAGTGAAGACGGACTATACGTAACTATCATAATATTTGCTGAGTTACAGGTCCTTCAATATTGGTCAAAACTTTGTGTTGCGGCTTTTGAACACATCGAACCGCCTAAAAACAGAGAAAACTACATATAAAAAGGTCTCATAAGCTTTCATAGAAATTATTTGAGATAGGGATGTTATTTTGTAAAAAATGGCGGGATTTAAGTATTCGAAAACAAATCTTTGAATTTCAATAATTATTTTATACATTTTAATTCTATGTCCGATTCTCATAAATTATTATCTTGGACTTTTGAAACAGCCTGTATAGCGTTAAAAGAAGCGTAATGTGGGAGCTACCTTTGTAATTGTGACAGTGTGCTTAATATTAGGTGGGTTCAGTTCAATCGCAGGCGATATGAATACCAGTACACGTGTGAAGAATATGTTATGCCTCGTCCCTGGCTTCTACATTCATTTACATGTCCCACGCGCGTATAGAGTTATCAACTGCCCTAGAGAGTCCCCCATACAAGATACAGCTTTTACGTTTTAGCTATAAAGTGGAAATAGCGTGGCTTAGCGTCGATTCTACGGGGCCGGTTGGGGCGACCTTATCACTAAGAAATAAAGTTGATTTTAAACCGGTGCGGTCTGTGTGCATCGCTAATTTGTGAAGGACTCTCTTGTACAGTAGTTTGTTATATTTTGGGCAGTAATAGTTGGTCACTCTTAAACTAAAGAGATGATAGTGCCATAAGCTTGTGTTCCGGTGACGGTGGCGCTAGTGTCGTAGTAAAACTGTCTAATAAGATACATTTATGAATAATAATAATTATTATTTCTAGTTTTCGTCACCGTTAAAGTTTAAGCTTGGCGCACTACTAAAGGAAATTAATAAATAATATCGCCAGACGGACACACCAACTGTACGGTCCCAAACTAAGCAAAGCTTGTACTATGGGTACCGTACAATGGACTGGGGGCGATTCCAATGACACCCAGACCAGGGTAAATTACGAGAACGGCCATGTCCGAAATTTGCCCCGGCGGGAATCGAACCCGCGACCACCATGTGCAGTGAGCCGAGCGGCCTACGCTCGAACCACTGCGCCAAGCGGTCGTCAAATTCATGCTGTGTATTGTAACATGTTTTTTATTGTGAATCCATAAACAACTGCGATAAGGTACTTTACGCTTTAACCGATAAGGTATAAATTCGCCGAACATATCCTTCTATGTCATATCGTAATTTATACATATTGTTTCATATATTTATTTTGTTGTTGATGCATTAATAAAAAAGTGTATTTTTTTCAATATATAAATCCACTTGTATCACCAATAACAAAAGTGTTTACATACATTTTATTGAACAAAAAAGCGCTTGTATAAATACTCGTAATCATTGAAACTTTCAAATTACAGTCCATTATAAGAAGTCCCGCGGAAAAGTACGGAACTGAATTGTACACATTTCATCCCATCAAAGAACGAGAACCGAGTGAGGAGTGAGAATTCACTCATCACTCCTTCTCACTCATAAGTCTGTCTCATAATTTTACTCCAATAATCTTGGACAAAGTTCAATACTCTTTGTTTTTATTTTTATAAATATTGTTGCGTAATACATTCAGGAGTCTAACTTTAAAATACGCGTATGAGGGAAGGGATAAAGAGTGGCTGGGTATCTGTGATCTTTATTATTAATTTTCTTTAATCTAAATATTTTTATAATTTGTAAAAAATATTGACATAGCACGATCCGCTTATGTGTAAAACGGGAAATGCCTAAGTCACAATAGTTTAATATAATAATATTTATAAAATTAACTTGGTCAATGTCGATATTATTAAGTAACGGATTTGACTAAAGTCATATTGTACAGTTTATTATTGCGATAAATCGTGGAATCTTAGATCAATTCTATTGTCACACAAAAGGAATGCCATAGATCCTTTTCAAATCTCAAGTGAGTGAGTGGGATGGAAATAAAACCGGTGTCGAAGCATTCTCTGATCGTAGTTAGTTTGTGTGCAAAAGAATTAAGATCATTGGGATGTTAGAATTTGTGATTAAAGTCAGCTAGGCTTTCAAAAGGCCTACGTTATGTGATAATCAAATTAAATTAATATATTATCTATGTACATCGGAAGAGCTAGTTATTGAGTTAATAGTATTTTTATTATTTTCACATAAAATATCAATTAGATGTACAGTCAATATCAAAAGAAATTTATTAAAGACTTTATCCATATAATATTGTGCAGTATGGCAGAATTCACTTTTGGTGTTGAGCGTACATTTGAAAGAACAAAAATTGGCAACTTGAATATTCAGTGAAATCTCAAAGATTATGCCTGAACATCATTGCGCTTTTTATTTAATTATTTAATTTGTACTTTTTTCTATTGTAATAAGGGATCGAAAGGTACGTGAGCGGCGGAGAACCGAAAAAACAATCAAGACTTATAATAAAACGAATTGTAATATTAAAACGTTTTCTTCATTGCAATGATACTCGTTGACCTTGTAAAGAGCTAGATGCGAAATTACAAGATTACTATCACATATACACAAACCAACTGTAGCACTATCTATTTAGGACCGTAGTAACGAAATCATTTGTTGACAAAAGAAAAAAATGTTTAATTAGTTCCGTACATGAATACTCGTACATGGTATATTTACTAAGATTGCTAATGAAAGTTATTCTAGTCTAGTTTTTTTTTTATCTTTCCATAGAGTGGAGGGGGTGGGGGATGATTGTACAAATGTCAATACATATATTTCACGTTAAAAATAAACCTTAAGGCTAAAGCGCCCATCTAGACCGCGAAATTCAAATTTTTTGAGGTTTTTTAGAAATTTTTCAAAATCTGACAATAATAAAAGGCACATTTTGTAATTCGCGACAAAGACCGTGTGCAGTGCATTTATTAATATATCCAACTTACTCTAAAACATTTCAAGAACGACAGCTATCCAGATAATCTGGCAATTTTTGTATATTTAGTGATTTACTAGTATCATATCCACCGTGATAATATTTAGAGTAAACTAAATGTATTAATAAACGCACTGCATACTGTGTTTGTCGCAAATCACATAATGTTGTCTTAAATGTTTTCTGATTTCTGATAAACTATAAAAATACTCGAAAATTTTGAATTTCACGGGCTAGACAGGCGCCTTCACCTTAATATGATCGATATAGAACACAGATTTGCACTAGGTGCGATCAGAAATAGATATGGGTACCTAATTACAAAACTAATTTGCTGAATAATCAATTAAATCCACCTACCTATTATTAACATGTAATTATTAACAAAAAAAATGGACAATACTCATGTCGTCAAATTGAAAAATATGTCTGTCCTACTCAAGCGTTACAATTAAAACATGAGAAGCGAAGATATGATAATATAATATAGGTCGATGATGAAAAGGCATGGCAAACGTTTTGTATAGTCAGGTTTAGTTTCTGTATCAACCGAATCACAACGATTATATCCGCACCGAAGTACCTACTTTGTTTATCTTGAATGTACGCGTCCAACTGTCTATAAGCACGCAAAAAAATTCACATTTCTTCTACTTTCTTAAAAAATATGGCCCACTCCAGTGTCAAATTGCATAAAGATTACCAAACAGATTTAATAACAATACAAAACACATATGTCTCCTTTGGAAAACCAAAATGGAGGGCCAATTCACATTTTAAAAGTGCGATTCAAGTAAGAATAGGACTGGCTAACTTCTTATTGACAATCAAGCAAAATTAGCGTTAGCACATAAACTAAATAAAATTATGATAGAACTAGCTGTGCCCCCCGACTTCATCCGCGTAGTATTTAACGTAAGAAAAAAATCGGGATTATCGCGATAAAAAGTATCCTATATGTTAATCCCGGTTATAAACAATCTGTGTTCCAAATTTCATCCAAATCCGTTCAGTAGTTTTTGCGTGAAGGAGTAACAAACATACATACATACATACATACATACATACATACATACATACATACATCCACACTCACAAACTTTCACATTTATAATATTAGTAGGATAAACATAAATGTGATTTGTTGAAACAGTTATCTACTTACGTAATATTTCTATGAGCTTTTCTATGTCGCTAATCTATGAAAATCTATAGATAGATCTATAGAGGCATGCGTGAGTATAGACAGGTCGACGCGTTCTATAATGGATGACTGTATATAAATTATAAACACGATTATTTAAGTTATCCCTTTAAAATAATTATATTGTAATTCTTTTATACTTTAATCAGTGAATAAATGTTTTTTTTCATATTGAAACATGCCTTTTAATCATATTTGAACTTATCTAGGTTCTATCTCTCTTACCTATCTGCTACGAATTGAGCATTGATTTTATAGTATTTTAATAAAAGTTTAGTAAACTATAAAATACTAGAAGCTGCAAAAATAATTTGCAGCCGTTTTTTTATTTTTCTCAATCGGTGACTGACTGACTGACTGACTGACTGACATAGTGATCTATCAACGCACAGCCAAACCGCTGGACGGATCGGGCTGAAATTTGGCATGCAGGTAGATGTTATGACGTAGGCATCCGCTAAGAAAGGATTTTGATTAATTCTACCCCCAAGGGGATAAAATAGGGGATGAATAATCCCGAAATTTTTGTTAAGTTAAATTACACGCGGACGAAGTCGCGGGCACAGCTAGTCGTTAATAAAGCTGGAAACGGTCACGCGGCCTCCCGCATCCTTTCGAGTCTGCCACCCTTTCCAGTTTTTAAGAGATATTGGACTTATGAGTTTGTAGATAAAGTTAACAATATTTCACGCCGTAAGTGCTCGCTGTCATCCCGGTGTGACTTACGCTTTAAATGCTATCTGAAATCTGCTGCCCTAGGGCGCTACCTACACAGCCTATGTAGAAACCCAGCATTTATATTAGATACATGGTAATACATTTCCATGAGTAAAACATCCCTAAATGGTAAATATACCTTTTATTTACTATAATTAATGTGCGATGAGTGGATGAAAAATACATACTGCGCCGACCCCAGATAATGGGAAAGGTAAGGCAGATGATGTATATTTACCTACTATATTTACATAAACTTGATAGGTAAAATATCTGTAAGGTGCTTACTCACTCTTAATCGTGAACAATCAAGTGGCTGGACAAAACCGATCATCACATAAATCTCACCCACGCTGCTTTGTGGCGAATGCCTTTCAATTTAGGCGCATTAATTAAATTTAGGTAAATTTCAAACTACAAGCCTAAGTTGCCCAAGTTAGCTTACATTCGCCTCGCCAAAGTTCCCGATGTTAGAACTTCTGTACATAATTACGACGACCCCTGTTTAAAAGTTGCGTACAACGTTCATTTCGTCCAACAGGAAAGATTAACGACCAACGAAACTTTCGTTATTTCGGGCTACGCTTTCAGTTGCGTCGGAATAAGCGGCGGAGAACTTTTGTTAAGTCCAAAAGAATAAAGCTGAATATTTCTGCTGGCATCAGAAAATCATTTTCGGATTTACTGAATAATAATTGTGGTCTTATCTATCCACAAACACGAATAGGTACGTCCTTGGTAAGTACCTACCAAAGAATTTGTAATAATAAGACATTATTACAAATTCTTTGGTACCTACTAACCTTTTCCGTATCTAACTATTATATTAAGGGTGATAAAAATATGCTATTCCCTAAACATTTAAGTTGGGTTTCTAGGTTAAATGCTCAAAGTTTAAGCTTGCTTAAAACAGCAAAAAATTGAAATCAGCCAATGTAGTACTTAAAGTTTAAAAAAAAACACGATTTAAATGAATAGATACTCGTAATTTTGTGTAAGTAGGTATTTAAATGTTTTGCAATGAAATGAGAGATTACAGTTGAAGCTAAGGGTTATATTTCTACAGTTAAGAATATATAAGTACCTATATTTTATTTACATGTAGGTAGGTATCGTAAAATATAGCAAAGGCAAGGTATAAATGTAAGCCATTTCACTAATTAGCCCGCCGCGCTGCGACCCCGCTGTGAGGCGCCATTAGCAAGATTACCTTCGCACAAAGGTAATATTTTATGAAAAGATCGCTTAGCCTATGATCTGTGTACACATATATATGAAAACACATGTTAAAATACCTACTTGAAAAAAATATAATACCAAAATAATCACAATTTTCAAACTTTATTCTTACATAAATGAATGAATAATAGTCATAGGCCAGCGTGGTGGATTGTGGCCTGAATCCCCCTCGTGTTGAGGGGAGGCCCGTGCCCAGGAGTGGGACGTCAAAAGGGCTAAAATTATTATTATTATTATATGATGTGCAATTGTTTATAATGTAAACTCAAAGTAATTAAAAGAAAAAAAACAGTGTGTGAACTATATTCCATGGCGCAACTACCATTCCTGAGCAGAGGAGGTATAGGTAAGTACCTTTTATTTTTGGTGGTGGGCAGGAAATCTTCGAATTATGGGAGAGGCCTTATGTGATTCTGACCCACTCAAACCACGCTGATGGCCGCACATCGCTTGAGGGGCTCCGGGATCTTGCATAGGTAAGTACCTAGATGTTAAGCACTTACTTATATCTACTGAGTTCTATGGTTCTATATTGAGTCAGATTCCTATAGCCATTGAGACGATTTCAGAAACTCCACCGTGGTAACATTTAAGAACATTGGTTTCTTATATTATTTACTGTTCATGCAGGAGAGTTTATATTTCTGTAACTTTATTCCCGTACACGCTCCGTGATGTTGTCATAGGTACCTACATGTATGAGTCCTCGCAATCCAATTAGGAAGGTACCCGTAACGTTGTGGGTAGGCACTTCTTCGCAAGCTCGGCCTACCCGCCGGAATACCTGCGTGTAATGTAACGTAATGTATTGTTATCAAATATTCTTTCGTTTCCCCTCCACTGCGGATTTTTACGTATTTAAACACGTCATACATTTATTTAACAACTCAAGGGAATTGATGCGTTTTGTAGCTTATTTTATAGCTGAGCTGTTTTTGAGCGAATACTAGAAAGCTACAATAAATTCCATATTTATACCTCTTAACTACGCCTATCTACGCTGTACCTCTTTGCTGAGGGAACGTTCAAAAGCAAAAACAAGAATATTGATGAAATAATACGCCTAACTAATAGCAGTGATAGCCGATTGGTTAAGCACGCGTCTTGCGGGCTACCAGGTCTCGGGTTCAAACCCCGGCTCGAACCTCTGGATTTTTCGAAATCTATATGCGAATCATAATTTCTATATGATTATCACTTGCTTACGGTGAAGGAAAACATCGTGAGGAAACCTGCATGTCTTAGAAGATTTAACCAATTTTCGAAAGACATGTAAAATCCGCCAACCCGCACTGGGCCAGCGTGGTGGATTATGGCCTGAATCCCCCTCGTGTTGAGGGGGGGCTCGTGCCCAGGAGTGGGACGTCGAAAGGGCTAAAATGATTTATTAATACGCCTAACTAGTTAAATATACAATATATTTTACGGTGGTAGACCCAAGCTATAGTCAATTAACTACAGCTCATAAGCTAGTGTACAACCCGCCTTATATTAAGGAATAGTACGAATACGTCAAATTACGCTTCCCTTCCTTTTACCCTGTGTAGGGTAGAAGCTTTGTTTTCTTTTCTCCCTCTACCTATGAACTGTTAATGTATATAATAAAAGCAATCCTTCATATTATTATGAATGACAAACTTCATCACTTTTCACTATTCGCTTCAACTGGAAGCACAAATCGAAATATATATAACTCAAAGGTGACTGACTGACTGACATAGTGATCTATCAACGCACAGCCTAAACCACTGGACGGATCGGGCTGAAATTTGGCATGCAGGTAGATGTTATGACGTAGGCATCCGCTAAGAAAGGATTTTGATTAATTCTACCGCAAGGGGATAAAATAGGGGATGAAAGTTTGTATGAGACTTTCTCAATTTTAAACCGATCGGGCTGAGACTTTGCATGCATAAAGCTACTATGACGTAGACATCCCCTAAGAAAGGATCAAAATTCAACGCGGACGAAGTCGCGGGCTCAGCTAGTCTTCTATAGCCGCACGGTGGCATGGGTAAAAGAAAATGGAACAAAATGTTTCTGTACATTACTCTACTAAATTGATTTAAGCAGAAGCAGAAGCAGTTACTGTATTCATTAGGTGTGAGCAATACCAAAGGCGTGGTTGACCTGAAGGGGACTCGGATAGAGGAAGGAGAAGGGCCCTATAACCCTGCAACCTTCCAAGGCAGCACTTATCGCTCTCTCACACACCGTACAAAACGCAGCTATAAAAGTTACTTGAAGAAAACTTGGCGCAGTGATCCGAGAGTAGGCCGCTCGGGCCACTACGCCGGGTGGTTGCGGGTTCGATCCCCGTCAGGGTAAATTTCGGAAATGGCCTTTTCGTAATTTGCCCTGGTCTGGGTGTCACTGGGATCGCCCCCAGTCCATTGTAGGGTACCCATAGTACAAGTGTTGCTTAGTTTAGGAACATACAGTTGGTGTGTTCGTCTGGCGATATTTATTATTATTACTTTATGCCGATCTTTTGTGAGAGGGTGGTGTATACTATCCAAATTCAAATTCAAATCATTTATTTTGTTTAGGCCTACGGGGGAACTTACAAATTGTCAATTGTACATATTTTTTTCTCATCTACAACCGGATCGGAACGCGACCTCGACTGAGAAGATCCGGCAAGAAACTCAGCGGGCTTGTCTTTTTACACGTTTTTTTTTATCGCCAGGTTTTTTTAACCCGGTCAAGCTAACCCGTACATTTACCGTAGTTAATTAGCCACATCTTAACTCTACTATCAGCAAGTCCATTGTCTTATGAACGCCAGAGTAGTCATCATTTGTTACAGATAGGAATCAACAGGAAAACAAAGTTATAAGAGTAATTTCGTATTTTATGTGCTGTTTATTAGACTGGCGGCAGTTATCGACGAGCGTTCAGAATGGCTTACAAATATCAATTTACGACAAACATTATGTATTCAATTACGGGAAATTTATTTTGGGCCTATACCTAGCTATCTGCGCTGTTAAATAACATAAGTATTGTACAAAGTTGTCTATGGTATCACCATATCATATTATGGCGTGATAAATTCTCAATCCTTTAATACTCAATTATTTAACATCCATAAAAATATATTAACAGTAACTACTTACCCTAACCAAAACATTAAAACCACTAAGCAGTTGCTGTCTTTATTTTGTAACAACAAAAAATAGAGACAATAACATGTTTTTTATGAATGTTTTTTACGTGCAATCCAAGGGTTTTATACCTCCCTACTTACGTAAATGTGAGCATTTATCAATTCAATAACACTATGCGCCGAAGAGCGGCTCACAGATTAGTTACCTACTCAAAATACAATTTTATAAACTAAGAGGCCTAGCCTATATTATTGTGGTTGGTATTAACTTATATAAAATACTAGCTGAGAGCACGACTTCGTCCGCGTGGAATTTTAACAAAAAAGCCCGCTCCCGCGTTCTGAGCCCGCGCGACAGGACGCATTTTTTGTTTTTGTTTTTCTAAAATAAAAGTAGCCTAAGTTACTGCTTATAACATCAGCTATCTGCCAGTGAAAATCCCGTCAAAATCGGTCCAGCCGTTTCGGAGTTTACCCGGAACAAACATACAGACAGACAGACAGACAGACAGAAAGACAAAAAAAAAATCGCGTTTTTGCTATAGGTGTCTTATGTACTTTTATATGCATTTAGTGAAAAGGTGTTATTTTAATATTACAAACAGACACTTCAATTTTATTTATTTGTATAGATTCTCGTGTCACATGTTACTTGCCGTACTCCTCCGAAACGGCTCGACCGATTTTTATGAAATTTTGTAATACATATTTTATTTAGTAGGTCTGAGAATCGGCTACTATCTATTTTTCATATCCCTAAAAGACATGACAACGTCTGTCGGGTCAGCTAGTAGTGTATATAATAGAAACAGTTACCCAGATATCAATTGTGTGAAAGATGGATCTTTTAATAGGTACTTTGTTATCAAACCGCACAACTGCGTTGAAGAAAAAGTAGGACAACAAGTTATGATTTGTCACAAACGGTACCTAGCAACAATATAATCCCCGAGTCATCGGGTGCAACGGAAATGAGAAAACTTCCCGATTGCTCATACTACCCAAGCGTTCCGGATAACAAACAAGTTTTAATTGAAAGTACTGCTTGGCGCACTGGTTCGAGCGTAGGCCGCTCGGCACTGCACATGGTGGTTGTGGGTTCGATTCCTGCCGGGGAAAATTTCAGAAATGGCCTTTTCGTAATTACCTTTTCGTAATTAGCCCTATTTTGGGTATCACTGGGATCCCCCCAGTCCATTGTACGGTACCCATAGTACGAGCGTTGCTTAGTTTGGGACCTTACAGTTGGTGTATCATTCTGGCGATATTTATTTACTATTTACTAGTCTGTGCCCGTGACTTTATCCGCGTAGTATTTAACTTAACAAAAATTTCGGGATTATCGGGTGTTAATCCCGGTTATGAACTATCTGTTTTCCAAATTTTATCAAAATCCGTTCAGTAGTTTTTGCCTGAAAGAGTCACAAAAATCCACACTCAGAAACTTTCGCATTTATAATATTAGTAGGATTATTTTATTTGGCTAGAGTGGGTCCGTTTGTTTGGGGAACACGCGAAGACGGTGAGGGACTGGTATCAACAGGAGCTAGAATAGCCAGGTTTAGTTTGATACAGAGGATTCTTTTTATCCAAGGCAGTCGGTAAACAAGCTTACGAGTTACGACCCATGATATAGGTACACGAGTTGCCGTAGTTTATGGATGCTTGCAATAGCAAAGGCACCGCTCGATGTTGAGGACTTGAAGAGAAGCGGAACATAGCATCTTTAAGCGCTACTTTACGTCGGTCTTCTGTGAGAGTGTGGTACTACCCCGGTCGAGCTAGCTCGTATATGAGGGGAAGTCAGTTGGCTATAGATTGGCTCCAATCTACCACAATTAATCCTACTAATATTATAAATGCGAAAGTTTGTGAGTGTGGATTTTTGTTACTCTTTCAGGCAAAAATTACTGAACAGATTTGGACGAAATTTGGAACACAGATAGTTTATAACCGGGAATAACATAGGATATTTTTTATCCCGATTATCCCGAAATTTTTGTTAAGTTAAATACTACGCGGACGAAGTCGGTGGGCACAGCTAGTTGTTCATAAAACAACACATTTTTAAACAATTTCGTTTTCTTCCATTTTGCGTTCTGGATGTGCTTTGCCCGATTTATTTTAGAAGTTTGATTAAGTAAATTACTGAGTAAGTAATGGTATTAAAATCAAAGTGGCAAAACATTATAAACGCCCTTATATTTTATAGAAGTAATGGAAATTAATTTCTTAATACACAATTCACCAGGGCACATTACCGTACTATCGTACGTTCTACGTAGTACGATAGTACGGTAACGTACTACCGTACCGTATTATCGTACTACGTTTACCTACTTGATTTGTGAACACATAAAATGCTTTTCCAATATTTCGATCGGTTGGTTTCAGAAGTTCGGTATTTGTGGATCAAACAGACAAGTTGAAATGTCAAGTGGCTCTACCCTGACGCGGGTAGTTCGGGGAGAGTTAGACCACAATCAATTCCAAGCTCCTTATGATCTTAACTGGGATTTGGGTGCCTTTAAACTTTGCTGATTGGTGCTTCAATTGAATTGAAATGTCAATACAGATAGGAAGATATTTAATTAACATAATGAAACACGTTGTAATAACTAAAAAAAACGACTCTAAAACCTGAATGCAGTAAAGAGGAAGATCTAATATACAGACGAACAAAACATCTCTACCAATTTTGAAGTCAGTTAATTATAATTAATAAGAGTAGCAGACGGTACGGTTATTTACACAAAGGATTTGTTTTGTGAATGCTATCTCCATAAATACATAATTAGTAGAAAATTAAAAGCAGGTATCAATAAAATCTGCATGTGCTGGAAAGGATAATGGAAGTATCCTCAAAGCACCAGAGTCCTTCCATTCTAAATACAAATCATCGATCCTTCAACGACGAGCGTGTCCCAATTGAAGGTAACAATCCGGCCGGCGGTGTTTTATATTCCCGACATGCCGTGAATAATTGAAAATGAGAGACGAGACGGAAGAGGAATTAAAAATGTAGGTAGGTACTTACCTAATTCTCCCCGCTCCGAACGGAACCAGTGAATTCGCGTGTACCGCCTTAGCAAATGTTTTGGGGTTTCATCAACTCTTCTTTAATAAATTAAATGATATAACTCTTTTTATTTTACATACCCCGAGGTGAAAAAAGGTGCCTAGTTAAAAACCGATTTTTCTAAAAAAAAACCTACTTTTTGCGGTAGCTTGGAGCGGTATTGTAGTGTAGGTACTTTTGATAGTGAGGTGTAACTTTTGCTAAAAAACCTTTGGGCGTAGGTATTTCTAAAGTTGATGTGTTGTAAGCGAATGACATATAATAGAATGATGATTTTAATTGGAACCAAGTGAAAATAAAAATGTCAATTTAAAAATATTTCAGTCTCATGAAATTGGAACTCTCAGTGGCTGAAACAAAGTTAGTAGTACGCTGGCGCTGTAGCTTCTTTTGACTGTATTTTATTTTTCAAATGAAATCATCTGGAAGTTAATTTCTCGAGTCCATTTAATTAAAACGCCAGTCGTCATCACGGTTGACTTTGAATATAATATTAGCCAAGCTAGCTTGTGCTTTAGGTGGTAGCTCAAAAGAACCTCCAGGGGTATTAGTCTCAGCTCAGGTTGAGCTTGTCATATCCTAATTTAGAAGAGGATTCGGGCTTAGAATTTGGTAAATTAGCTGGTTAATATAAATATATATAACATAAAGGTGACTGACTGACTGACTGACTGACTGACATAGTGATCTATCAACGCACAGCCCAAACCACTGGACGGATCGGGCTGAAATTTGGCATGCATGTAGATGTTATGACGTAGGCATCCGCTAAGAAAGGATTTTTATTAATTCTACCCCCAAGGGGATTAAATAGGGGATGAATAATCCCGAAATTTTTGTTAAGTTAAATTACACGCGGACGAAGTCGCAGGCACAGCTAGTTTATTAATAAAACTTAACAAAGCCCCGTACAGGCGAGACTCCTTCGTACTTAGCAGGATAAAGCCCTAAACATCCGGATGGGCGGCGCCCGAGTTGTGGTGGAAAACACGTAAAAACTACAATTTCTTTCCAAAGTTAATTAACAGTGTTATTTGATTTGAACCAAATTTCAGCATTCATAAATCCAAATCTAATTTCAACCTTCCCACTAATTCCAACCTTCTCCATTTCTGCTTTAATTGTCGATGTCTAATTATAGTAATTTATTGGAGTAGCCACCGGGGAACCTGGCCATGCAATATATCTGTCAAACAAACGGCTCCAATACCGAAGCGGTTGGAATGAGAATGAATTCCTTCAATTCGTGATCAACGTCTTTCGCTAGAGATGTCTGTGAATTTAAATAAGTTAATTAACATTTTATTGATTATAGAAGTGTCTAGTCTCATCTGGGCACCTTCATGGGACCTATTTATCTAGTTATCTGGGTATCTATCTAAGGTTTTATGTACGTACTAACTTAACGTTTTATCAGTATATTAATATAGATTATCCAAATCACGGTAGGTAATGGCAGCCTAAAAATGGTTATTATTTTGTGACTATAATGAAATTTGTCTCTACCATAATATTGAAATGTGCTTTATATTTTTGAGAAAATTATTTCTGAAAAGCATTGTTTGCCTCCATTTTTGTCTTGCAGTTATGAGGCGAGTTACTTAGAGCCCTCAGGTGTAAAGGTGGCTCAGGGATTCTTGATAAAGCCCTTTTACCAATATTGGGCTCAATGGTGTAGTATGATGCAAGACCAGGTAATATGTTAGTATGATGCAAGACTTATTTTCTTAGTAAGTACCATTTTCCATATGATGTCTTGCCTTCTATAAACTTTCTTCAAACCATACGAGTACCTACTATAACTACTGGCAGGATAACTATTGACACACACATTTGTGGCACTAAAATATTTTTAGGGTTGCTTATTATATTTTACAGATAAGACGGCCGAGTAATTAATTATATGATATCATTCTCTCCCAGAAAATGTTGGCTAAAGTTAGTATTTAAGTAGCAAGTAGCAGTGCAAAATATAATTTCAGTACATCGGCCACCTGTTGCCGTTCCTTTTGTGTTGGGCGGGCGAGTGGCGTGGCGCCTTTCGACGAGCTCCTTTGAAAACCTCTCGCACCGACTCGGGTCCATTTCACGGTTTTATGTAAAATACCTTGCTCGTATTACGGCGGATTCGTTTGGAGGAATGGATGTAAAACAGTAATGACGAGAAATAATTCATGAAGGTGCCTACCTGTTACCTCCGCTTTCAAGACTCATCATAAAAAAATAAAAATACTGCATACTTTCGTAGTCTCACTGAAAATGTTTTATTAAAGTCAACCGGAACAAAAGTTTGGGCTCTCGTGAAGCATAAAAGTATTAGTCTTGATATAGCACCGCTTGGTGTTATAAAACGCTTGGCTCACTGCACCGGGTGGGTGTGGCTTCGATTACCGTTCTGGGAAGATTTCGGAAATGTCTTTTCGTAATTTTTCACTGGTCTTGCTGTCTGGCTAGCCACCAGCCCATCATTCTTCGGTACCCATATTCAAATCGTTGTTTAGTTCGTTATCATACACTTGCACCCTTATTAATAAACGTTGTTTAGCGGTTGTATAGGTACACCACGCTTTGTCTCCTTCTTTCGAATGTCAAATTACTGATGTCAAAAGAGGTAATTCGATGTGTAACTATTCGCCCGCTATACCACGCTGGTGTTAGGGTGTTATCACATCAATCGATCAACCGTCGATCAATCCATCGCTCGATGGTAGAATGAGATGAGTCGACGTCGATCTACCGTTTCTACATAAATAACAATGTTCGATCGATCATCGGTAGACGGCCGATCAATTATTATCAGTCGATCGACTAATCGATTGGCGTGGTCTCTTATAGTCGATATTTATTTGTTAAAAAAAGGGCATGTAATCAACAGAACTCAGTATATCAAGCAAAATTGTGGATAAAAGCTACCATCAGTACCTACCTAAGTATATTCCAAGATTCTCGGCCAAGACACTTGATTTATACAGCACTCAGGTGCAGGGGAGGAATATATTACCGCCACCGGCGTTCGCCAGAGGGCGTGGCGGTGCATACACAGCTTGAAAGCTAACGCGTCACTAATTATGCCGCTTGTACTTACGTTACATGTGCCCATTACGCCTGTATTAGTAAATTGATCTCAAGTCTGAGAGCGAGCTTTTGACATATAATTTTGTACTGGTATGACATTTCCAAGATTGCTCTCAGATTTGAGATCGACTTATTAATACGAGCCTTAGAGTCGCAATCGGTTCTTATCATGTTATGTTGATAGTTATTAATTTAAAAGCGACGATTTGATTTGAATGCCAACTAAGGCCTGTGTTAATAAATCGATCTCAAGTCTGAGAGCGATCTTGGAAATGTCATTCTTATGTCATACCAGTACAAAATTACAGGTCAAAAGCGTACTCAAGACCGTACTCCAGACTTGAGATTGATTTATTAATAGGGGCCTTAGACGGCCAGTAACTTGCAGGTATTATCGACCTCTCTCTCAGTTGTTTTTGTGCATAGTGTTAAACGATTGTCAATATTTTTTCTGACAATTATAGTAATTCTGCCATATCTTCCTTATATATCATCCTTACCGTCTGTGTGAATCTAATTTCCAATTTCAGAGAGGTTCAGGCTGAACTAAGGACAACCAATGAGAGTGTGTTAGAAAATAGGCGAAGTTGATACCTAAGTAGTCAATAGTCGATTATTTATTTATTTATTCGTATGGAATTCTTACAATTGTTCACAATAAATTAAAATTATAATCAAAATTGTTCTATCTTTTAATTGCTGAATCCATGGGATAGCGTCGTTTTCGAGAGAGAACAGGTCTGTTGGGCAGCCGTGGTATGACAGCTAGTGGTCGATTATTGATATTGATAAACATTAGATGCGTGCCTGGTACTAATGATGTGAAATGGAGTAACAAAAATATTTTTCTTGGCTATTAATAAGTAGGTGCGACGGTCTTCATCTCATCGTTTTCAAGTTTCTCAGACTTATTCCGTTGCTAGTGATCTCGTTAAAAGTTGGCACTGTTTCAATTGGTCGCAACTTTACTAGTACCTAGATAGTAAGCATTTTGGTTGCTTTTATAATAATAAAAATAATAATAATAATTTAGCCCTTTTGACGTCCCACTCCTGGGCACGGGCTTCCCCTCAACATGAAGGGGATTCAGGCCATAATCCACCACGCTGGCCCAGTTCGGGTTGGCGGATTTCACATGTCTTTCGAAAATTTGTTAGATCTTCTAAGACATGCAGGTTTCCTCACGATGTTTTTCCTTCACCGTAAGCAAGTGATAATCATATAGAAATAATGATTCGCACATAGATTTCGAAAAATCCAGAGGTTCGAGCCGGGGTTTGAACCCGAGACCTGGTAGCCCGCAAGACGCGTGCTTAACCAATCGGCTATCACTGCTTTTTCCACTTCAAAAATATAGGTTTTTTTATAGTTAACAAGGCAGTACCTATCTATTTTCATTTAGGATTTAAATAAAATTGTACTTACTAAGCAGAAACTATTGATATGTTTTTATTTAACCGTAGAAAAGCATACTAACCGCACCACAGCCGATGACGTGCCCTTGGGCCAATCACGCGCTCCTCTTGCACGAGGAGAATACCTATAGTTTTATTATACCATGCTTTAAACATGTAACATTATATTTAAAGTTACTGTTTAAACAACGAAGGCTGCAAAGCGGAAGTGGGAGTGGGCTGGTCACGTGTCACGTATGACCCAATGAGCCCGCAAAGGTGGGCCAATGCCATCACAAATTGGATACCAAAAGACGGCTGCCGCAACCAGGGTAGACCAAGGGAGAGATGGCGGGACGATTTGGTCACTTTTGCGGGAGATACGTGGCGCTAAACAGCACAATACCGTATTTTATGGAGTATTCTGGGAGAGGCCTTTAGGCCTAGGCTCAGGACTGGGACAAACAAAAACAGATTAAACTACAGCCTGTTTATTCTTTGAAAAGTGACGCTATTTCCATTTTGAAATATCGCATTTGACGTCCGCTGTCGAGGTCGTTTCCATTTCCCACAGGAAATTGAAGTAAGCATGCGTGTGAAAAACATTTATGACCGTATTGTCTCGCGGTGAAGTGTCATAATATTATTGCATAGGAAAACCGCTAGTGTCTCATAAACCAAAATGACCTTTGTTGGATTTGCTATAATCGGGTAATAACGGTGTTTATCACTACATATTATAAAACAAAGTCGCTTCCCGCTGTCTGCATGTCCCTATGTAGGCTTAGATCTTTAAAACTACGCAACGGATTTTGATGCGGTTTTTTTATAGATAGAGTGGTTCAAGAGGAAGGTTTATATATATAATACATGCATCATATAGTAGAGAAACACTGATAATTTTAGAGGTTTCTTGCACCCGTGCGAAGCCGGGGCGGGTCGCTAGTAAAGTATAAACATCCCTTAATATTGGAGTCACTATACGAACCATCGACCGACGGTCAATCCACCCATGTTGCCGTAATTATACCTATTCCCATTTCTTCCGTATGCGCAGGGTAAAATCCGAGCACCTAATTGGATGGCTTGGCGCAGTGGTTCGAGCGTAGGCCGCTCGGGTCACTGCACATGGTATTTGCGGCTTCGATTCCCGCCGGGGAAAATTTCGGAAATTATCTTTTCGTAATTTGCCCTGGTCTGGGTGTCACTGGGATCGCCCCCAGTCCATTGTACTGTACCCATAGTACAAGCGTTGTTTAGTTTGGAACCATACAGTTGGTGTGTCAGTCTGGCGATATTTATTTCATTATTATTATTATTAATTACTAGCTGAGCCCCCGACTTCGTCCGCGTGATTTTAACTTAACAAAAACGCCCGCTCCTGCGTTCTGAGCCCGCGTGGCAGGACTTATTCTTTAAAATGTTGTTTTTTTCTAAAATAAAGAAGTCTACATTACTGCTTATAACATCAGCTATCTACCAGTGAAAGTCCCGTCAAAATCGGTCCAGCCGTTTCGGAGATTACCCGGAACAAACACACAGACAGACAGACAAAAAAATTTTAAATCGCGTTTTTGCTATAGATGTCGTATGTACTGTCATATGCATTTAGTGAAAAGGTGTTATTTTGATATTACAAACAGACACTCCAATTTTATTTATTTGTATAGATTAAAAGGAACTGTTACGTCAAATGTCAAGTACGTATGTATCATAGTTCAGGATATATCGTGATGAGTGGGTCAGTGGATCTTATATTTAGCTTTTAATTGTGGAAAGTGGTGGGATGTGGGACTCAATTCATGGCCCGTATCGTACTAATATTATAAATGCGAAAGTTTATGAGTGTGGATGTATGTATGTATGTTTGTTACTCCTTCACGCAAAAACCACTGAACGGATTTGGATGAAACTTGGAACACAGATAGTTTATAACCGGGATTAACACATAGGATACTTTTTATCCCGAAAATCCCGAAATTTTTGCTAAATTAAATACTACGCGGACGAAGTCGGTGGGCATAGCTAGTATTGTTATAAGTACCGTAAGATACAAGCCTTTTGTACCGTGCGCTACAAATTGCAGGACTGTGTTCAGCTTAAAGTGCACTTCTTATTAACTTTTTTATACAGCAACAATATTTCCTGTACTCTCGCTTTGTTGCAGAAATAATACGCTAAAGTTATTTGAGACTTAATAAAGACGATGGTTGGTTGGCGACCTTATTACAGAATTACTTACTTGTACGAATATACCTAGTACTAGAATAATGTCCACAAAATATTTTTGTAAAACTTTATCTGTGAAAAAATAGCGGTTATCTTTAATAATAATGACAATCTTTATTGCCAAACACAAAAATTCTTCTTCATCCTAGAATATGGTGATACCCAAACTAGACAAACGCTACCTACGTAACCATAATCCTCTGACCTAATTTAAACTAATCAGAGCCTTGAGGTAACTCATAACCACACAATGGACAGCCCGCAGTAAACCAAACACTTTGGTCGTAGGTACCTTCCTTTATCTGCTCCACACAAGACCCGCTCCACTCCCCGCGTTTATTAATGTAATTAATTAAAATTCCCACCGGCGACACAGCCCGTCCTTTTAGCGGGGCTTCAGTTTAATGTTGGCGTGGCAAAATTTAAGAACTTTGGCATGGGCATACTCAGGGGGGAGAAGGAGGTTGGCAACAAAACGGTTTTGTTTATCATGTATATGAGGGCTTAGGCTTCGTTTATTTATTACTAGCTGAGCCCGCGACATCGTCCGCGTGGGATTTAACTTTACAAAAAACCTCGCTCCCGCGTTCTGAGCCCGCGCGACAGGACCCATTTTTTAATTTTGTTTTTCTGAAATAAAAGTAGCCTAAGTTACTCCTTAAAACATCAGCTATCTGCCAGTGAAAGTCCCGTCAAAATCGGTCCAGCCGTTTCGGAGATTACCCGGAACAAACACACAGACAGACAAAATCTCTAAAAAAAATTTAAATCGCGTTTTTGTTATATGTGTCGTATGTACTTTCATATGCATTTTGTGAAAAGGTGTTATTTTGATATTACAAACAGACACTCCAATTTTATTTATTTCTATAGATATCGACCAACATAAAGTGTTTTATTTAACAAGAATCTTCGACTCTACTCCGAAGAACTGCACTGAATGGTGGTTCTACAGGTATAGCAACGTTCGATCGATCATCGATCGATGGTCGATCGAACGAATTACCTGCAGTAGAGAGGATTTTAAAATCGAAAATCATTGTTCTAATTTAATTCCATACTCCGTCAGTACAGGTAATTTAAATAGCCTCGTCAACCGCAAACGTCCCTTAGCAAAGATCGCAATGCATATTGACGAAGGATCCGATTTAATTAGAGCCGTCAGTACCACAGACCATCAGTGCTGAATTAATTGAATTCCATCACATTAGAATACCTTGATGTAATTTTAATCATCTAATATTCTCCATTAGTTTCCAGTTTCTATGATAGTATAATCATCTAACAATAATTGTTAGCTAATAATAATTTTGGAAGGTTGTGAAAGAGGTCTTATAAAAATATTAGTAGGTGGATGAATGAATGTGATACTTATAACTTATCATTCTCATGATAATATTGTGGATGCCCTCTGTTCCATTCTCCTTAATGTTGACAACGTACCAGCAATGCCTTCGGTATTACAAGCACCCATAGCCTACAAAGTTAAAATTAGATTTTATTTATATTTTGCTTTAAGATAGTTTATAAGTAGTTATAATACTGTCCAGTTGATTTTAATAAAAAAAATATTATCTAAAAGTAGATTCAGTTAAAAGTATATACATAAGTTCTTAAAAAACTAAATAGTACAATACGGTGGACATCTATACTTAATACTAGCTGACCCGACAGACGTTGTCCCGTCTTTTAGGGGTATGAAAAATAGATGTAGACCGATTCTCAGACCCACACGATATGCACACAAAATTTTATGAAAATCGGTTGACCCATTTCGGAGGAGTTTGTCAACAAAAACCGCGACACGAGAATTTTATATATTAGATTGTTAAGTGATAAGAGATGAAACTACTTGTGGCTTCCACACTAGGACGAGCCTGTCTTGAAGCCATTACACACATACATATTATAGTATAGTATTACGTACAATACATACAAAGGTATCACACATGGCCTACATTTAAGTAAAATGCTGTGCAAGGAAAATCGTTTTCCAAATAACATCTTATTGAATGTTACATTAACGTTACTTTTTCTTTCGTAAAGGAATGAAAGGACAGTTGTCTCTTTGCAGATGGGATTCCGATAATCCTGTATGTCTGTTTCGATTTGAATCTCGTTTTGTGCGTTGTCTACGTTTTTCCTATGGCTTTGTCAATGATTTTCCAGAAATCTATACAAATAAATAAAATTGGAGTGTCTGTTTGTAATATCAAAATAACACCTTTACATTAAATGCATATGAAAGTACATACGACACCTAAAGCAAAAATGCTATTTAAAAATATTTTGTCTGTCTGTCTGTCTGTCTATGTATGTTTCTTCCGGCTAATCTCCGAAACGGCTGGACTGATTTTGACAGGACGTTCGCTGACAGATAGCGGATGTTATAAGGAGTAACTTAAGATACTTTAATTTTAGAAAAACAAGAATGCGGGAGCGGGCGCGGTTAAGTTAAATTCCACGCGGACGAAGTCGCGGGCTCAGCTAGTGTTACATAAAAACAGTAAGTAATAAGGTTTGATATTTAGTTTTTACAAATCAACTTGATTACTTGGACTGGACTGTTATAAATTAAAACTTATTTAATTTTACAAATGTTAGGTAAGTTTATTTATATATTAAAAAAATATACCTGCACTGAACGGAAACATATGATTTTTGTAGTTCCTATTACCACTTTTGGTGTTTTTACTTAACGTTTTGTAATAAAAGCAAATTATGTATGAACACGAGGTATCTTATACAAAATTTATACTAATCTATGAATAGATTGACATCTTTTTAAACGCAAGATATACCGCAAGATATACTTTTCTTCAAACGGCTGTGGTATTTTTGCAACAGCGGGAAGAGTATAGTTTTCTTCCAACTCCTCTTGGTATTCTTATTAAGTTTAAATTCGTGCGGGTTCCAAGACAATTTAGCTTTTCCCCAGGACTCGTGGAGAGTCAAACCACTGCTTATCATTGGACACCGTTGACAATTCTGGCTTACAGGAGTAAAAATGGTGGGAGTGTGCAGCGAAAAAAAACTCAAGAGATCATAATCTCTGTTCATAATAAACATAAACCTCTTTGTAAGTACTTACTTCTCCAAAAATGCCCAAAGGGAATGCTGAAACGCAAAGAAGTATAATTACTTTGTGATTATGTTGGCAGAACCGAGGCTCGAAGCGGTCGGGCGGAAGGGCGTCAGCGAAACTTTTGCCGATTATATCTTAAAGTATTGCTCAAAGGAAATAATGCGCTCACCAGGGTCTAAGGAACTTTGGAAAGTACGAAATCGATCAATGTAGAGTAACTTAAATAAATAATAATAAATATCGCCAGACGAACACACCAACTGTATGGTCCCAAACTAAGATGCGTTTGTACTATGGGTACTGTACAATGGACTGGAGGCGATCCCAGTGACATCCAGTAAAGAGAAAATTACGAAAAGGCCATTTCCGAAATTTACCCTGACGAGATTCGGACCCGCAACCACCTGATGCAGTGAGCCGAGCGGCCTACGCTCGAACCACTGCGCCAAGTGGTCGTCGTCAACCACTCCTGGCTATGACGACAGAAGAGCTACTTATAATATAAGCACTGATTTAGTGAGCGACGTAGTTGGGATTCTCAAATTTCCCAATATAAGATACATTTTTAACAATTACCCTTGAAAAGCAAGCCCTTGCCAGAGGGTTTTCAGGAATAGCTCTATCAAAATAATATAATTACTGCTAAGTTCCAAAGCTTCGGGCCTACTGTCAAAGGAGACAAACTACTTTAGATTCCCACAGTAACTTCATGGAACTAATTTATAGTTATTACGGAATCAGTTTTGCTTGAAATTAAACGACGCAAACGTGAACGCACTTTGTATTAGAAACTTCCCTGCTGCCAGTGGCGGATTTACCAGAAGGCTGGAGCCTAGGGCGGCAGATTTTTGGGGCGGCAAATTTGCCCAATGTTCTATTTTGCTACTTCATTGAAATCAAAAAGATTTCTGCCCGACGGTTTTATAATGTTTGTATAACTCTGCAACAAATTTTGTTGATGACTATTTTACGTGCAATTTCAACGAAATTGTTGGATTGTAAAAATAATCTAGGAAATGACAATTGTAGAGGCAAGGGCGGCAAAATCTTTACAGCCTATACCTTGGAAATTTGTAAATCCGCCACTGCCTCCTACTAACTATACCTGTAGAAGGGTTACCTTTTGTTATAGACATTGTAATCGGACGTTATTAAGACAGTAGAGTTCATAGGTGGGGTCTAATCCTCATTTGATCCAGTGATCTATTGTTTGATGAATCATGCTAGGGCGTAACGACTCGAAGCCTATAAAGATAGGTAGACTATACTAGACATTATGTGGGAAAGGTAATTTAACGCTTGGCGTATATTAATAACTAGCTAAGCCCGCGACTTCGTCCGCGTGGAATTTAACTTAACAAAAAAGCCCGCTCCCGCGTACAGAGACCGCGCGACAAGACCCAGTTAAAAAAAAAAAGTAGCCTAAGTTACTTCTTATAACATCAGCTATCTGCCAGTGAAAGTCACGTCAAAATCGGTACAGCCGTTTCGGAGATCACCCGGAACAAACACACAGACAGACAGACAGACAGACAAAAAAATTTAAATCGCGTTTTTGGTATAGGTGTCATATGTACTTTCATATGCATTTAGTGAAAAGGTGTTATTTTGATATTACAAACAGACACTCCAATTTTATTTATTTGTATAGTATATATAGACTGGGGTGAAAATTCGTTTTATTTTTAGGAGGTGTGTTAATGTACGAACTCTATGTTAATTTAACACGCGCTGGTCCCAATGAAAGGATCTCCGTTTTGAATATAAAATGTCATGACTAAATTAAGTACCTACCTATATTCCTAGATTTAAATCTGATAACGAGATATTAACCTCGTTGTTTCCGTAGCGTAAAGACCATAGCTATTCCCTCAATCAAAACTTTTTTATACAGAGCATTTGCGTAGCGCAGGCAGGTATAGGCAATGGGAAAGTTTTCTCATTACCCCTGCAATAGATCGCAGATGGGATTAAACGTTGGGAATTCAAGAACATAAAATATACGGGTCAGTTTCAAATTGTGGGGTTCCAAAGCTACGTAAAGTTTGGCCAACTTGACGCGAATTGGAATTAATATCCTTTAAACCCGTCATGCCGGCCATAATAACAAAATTAATTTGTAAAAAAAATGCGATTTCGTGATATTAACGCTTAAGATTTTAGGCGAGTAGCTACATAGAAACTCTTCTTAAAAAGTTTTAATTAGCAATTAAGCCAATTATTCAGCAATCAAGTAGGTATACCAATGTATTATCTCTCTTGAATAAAAGAGTGAATTTAAATTAATAGTACTTAGGTAGTAAAAAATATTCACTGGGATCACCTCCAGTCCATTGTACGGTACCCATAGTACAAGCGTTGCTTAGTTTGGGACCATACAGTTGGTGTGTCAATCTGGCGATATTAATTTATTTAATTATTCTTTTATTTTCATTTAACGTTATGTAGATGTCACGTTAATTAAAACCCTTTAGCGTGGTTAGTGGGGCTTCTGAGGGTCGACATGAGGTCAACAAGAAAATCTCGGTTCAAAGATGAATGAGGAAAAACAGATCCATGTAGCTGTGTGATATTAATTCTACCCAGATCCCTGGACAGTGAGGAAAATATATACGTTCCATTTTCATTTCAATTATTCAGCCGCACTGAGAATGAACTAAGGTGAGCTCAGGTAAGATCGGACATGGGTGAAGACCGGATGAAATTAATTCCCGGCGAATTTGGCCATGTTTTATAATGTTGTCAACATTTTATAAGACGCCATTTTATCCTGCCGCGACTAGTAGTTCCCGCTAGTCGCTCCGACAAGTTGGACGTGTGCTACGCGCTAAAAAGCAAAAAACGGGATTTTTCGATATTTCTCGGTCTTCCGATCTTCCCCCTTTGACTTTTGATTGCATATTTTGGCGAGAATAAATCTCGTTTTATTACTATTTTCTCTGAATACTGTGTTTTATGGGCTGATAGCTAGATAGAACTGATCCAAACAGTCCTAGGGTCACTGTAGGCAAAGATCCGGTGTTGACCCGGGCAGGACAAGATCGGATAAAATTTACGCGTTCAAAAAAGGGCAGTGGCTGTCAAACTTTTATTATATGTCGCCTTGAATGCCATTCAAATTAAATGTTTATGTTCACATTGCACCGTTCATAAAATATATAAATATACATAGTATAAATACATCTATCGTAGCTATGTATTTTAATATACAGCACCGAAGCAATAAAGAAAGTGCAATAACGGTCGCACGATATATTTAGCACCCGCTAGGAAAAATTTTATGGAAACTTTTATGGGATATTACGTTTCCAATATCAGGGGAGCCGGTGCAGGCAAAAGTATTAACGGCTACAGACGTAATGCGAATGAACTGGACTTTTCTATTCGATGGAATAAAAACGTTGTGTTTGTTGAATTATTTGTTTATTATCGGAAGGATTGCTAATGATTAGCTTAATTAAATGGGCAAATGCACTGATCCATCCCTCCTTAAGTATAAAAATAATCACTGTTGGACCTAGGCCGTTGTGAGACCTTCTAAATAGTACAATTCTTCACTACTTGTATCCACAAATATAACCTTCTACTAAAGAAAATTACTAAAGGTCGCAAACGAAGTAACTATGTAAATTCTTACAGTATGCTTCATAATAAGTAACTTAAATAGGTTACCTATATCTAGTTTTGAAAAAGTATCTATCGCACCGCAAACACCAACAAAATTTGAGGGTACCCAGTTTTTAACTATGACATCAGGACGTCTAACACCTCAGTCCCCCCGTGACCACGGTTGCTGTAAAGCAACCGAAACGTCGGGAACATAAAAAAAATCTGTGCCGTCTAGGGACGCCCGAAAGAAGCGAAGCTTTGCAGTAGATATTAGATATATTATAAGTGGCGTGCATAGGGTTTTGAAACAGGGTAGGCAGAGTGTAACATAAAAATAACGCGTTACGCGTTACGCTTTTCACCGTTTTAGTGCCCGGGCAGCGAGCGCCCCGAACGTCCGTAAAGAAGCTTTGCTTCAAAAAGTAAATAAACGCGATATAATTCGTAAAAATAGTTTTATTTCAAAGTATCTATTTCATTATTTGAATGATTAAGGAGCAGGACCCACGGCTAAACCTTGTCTTGTTAACCTCCGAAATTATAAACCAAATAAGTATCTAGGAGATGGGCAACAAGACTGAATTCCGTTAGTCACGAGTCTGTGTGTCTGAGTACTTATTGTTTTTTGAACATTATTTTTAAATAATAAAATGCACTCCACGTCGACGTGCTCGTTTAAAATTATCGCAGTTTTATACTGAACATTAAAACTGGAATGGGAAATAAACTGCAACGCAACGGATATTTTTACTGCAAATGTAGGTACTATTGCGGGTCGTGCGGAACGGCACATTTGACCGGTGATCAACGCACACCTGCTACTATGTAGTAAAACTACAATCAGGTAGCCATTTATTTCGATCAAAGCAGATGCACATACGTGGCCATTCTTTTATATATTCTTCTCCTAAACAGCTTGACCAATTTTGATATTATTTAACTAAGCTTAGCCAGGAGTCTGAGATAACCTAGTCTCTATAGCCTTTAAAATGGTTGCTTTATACAGAGATACTTATAATATTTTTTCTATCTAGCTCAAATCCTTTCATTTTCAGCTGCTCCGTTTTCTATGTAGAAAGCTCTGTGCTCAGGATATTGAAAGCCAATTTTGCGGAAAAGCGAAACCACGCTTTACATAAATCCCCGCAAACACACTACCTACATGCAAGGCTTACAGTGCACTGACGTTATTCAACCCGGATTATACAATGTGTGCCGAATTTATTGAAATAGCTCTCGGCTGTATGCTAGAGGAGAGGAACTCGAGTGCTAACTCATCAGTAAACACTGCACTAGTATTAGGCTGTGTTTCAACTAAAATATCAACAGATTCACAGGTGTGAATGTACGTTATATACCTACTTATATGATGACTAGCTGTGGCCCGCGACTTCGTCCGCATAGTATTTAATCTAACAAAAAATTCGGGATTATCGGGATAAAAATCCTATGTGTTAATCCCGGTTATAAACTATCTGGGTTCCAAATTTCATTCTAATCAGTTCTGTAGTTTTTGCGTGAAGCAGTAACAAACATACATCTACACTCACAAACTTTCGCATTTATAATACTAGCTGTGCCCACGGACTTCGTCCGCGTAGTATTTAACGTAACAAAAATTTCAGGATTAAAGGGATAAAAAGTATCCTATATGTTAATCACGGTTATAAACTATCTGTGTTCCAAATTTCATTCAAATCCGTTCAGTAGTTTTTGCGTGAAGGAGTAGCAAACATACATCTACACTCACATACTTTCGCATTTATAATATTAGTAGGATGATGATGTGTACTTATAGGAACCAACATTCAGAAAAGAGTCATCAACGAGTTTCTTGCTAGCTCTTCTCGGTAGATCCAAGAACTTTCTGAATTGCTCTCTGAACTATACGAGTAAGTTGTTGGCGTACTTAAATCTAAAACAGATCTGAAAAATTTGATAGGTATGTACTTAGTTGGGTTTATTTCCTTTACAAAGGATTAACCGCAAATAAATTTGAAACCGAGGTAAGTACTCTAGATTCGGTTAGACATTTGATACTAGATCACTTTTTCTAATTAGTGAAAATTCTAGCAGTAGAATAACTAAATTAGTAATTCTACTATTAGCACTTTACTAGTTAAAAAAGTAATGCCTACGGCCAATTTTCAAAAACATTAAATTTCTCTTATCAGTTATAGTAACTTAATATTTAGTTAATTAGTGTAATTGGCGTTTGCCCGTTCTATTTTACTTAAAATAAATAAAAATAAATCTTCAGAAACAGTTTTTAAATACGCAAACGAAAACATATTTCAAAATTATTATTTCTATTCAGCAGTGTGCTGGCTTGTTTGTTTGTCCCTCGTTTTGCATAATGTATTCGCGCCAGGACCGAGCTTGTGGTCACCAGACGGTTGGACGCAGGTGGCTCGCGCTGAACAATTGTTATATTTCTATTTCGTTTCGGATTGCTTCAATGGGAATATTTTATTGGATCGTAGAATAAATTGATGGATTATTGCAGCGTCTATATACATAAACCTTTTCAGTACTAGTTGTGTGGTTAATTCATTAGTGTTTTTTATTATCATGAAAGCTTCACCTCTGCTTTTCTAATTCTCAATGCAAAGAGTGTACCATTTGAGGCATTTACGAGTATCTGTCTGTTCTATTGTAGCTCTATGAATTAAGGCTAGATTTCCACAGTTTTTTTGTATGGTAGAAACTGTGGAGACGATGCTTAGCTCTGTCTGCTGGAATAAGGTGGGAATCAGGTTCGTCGTTCAAAATACATGCTTGCAATTCAAATTGTCAATTAATTTAGTTGTTATTCCTGTATTTTACTAAGAGAACGAAAAGTAGCTGGTTGCATAAGCCCGTATAGGGTTTTCCACAGAGTACATTATTAAAGCTCAAGCTTATGATACCCGTCCACTTGAGTACGGCTGGTTGGGCTAGCTTTTGACCAATAGAATCGAATCATTTTAGTGAGCTGTGGAAATTGAAGCGATCCTATTGGTCGAATGCTAGCCCAGCCAGCTAGTCCGGCTCAAGTGGACGAGCACCCTTATGTCGTGTTGCTCAGAATATTTTATGGTACGTACAAGGTAGCACGTTCGGTGTGGTTTTATATTTCTTATTTATAAGCATGAAACACGAAGCGCGTGCCACAAAAATGGGGCCATAATTACAACCTTAATTAAAACTCTTTCTTATTAGACAGTGGACTTAACTTATTCTTGTGTGCTGTTGTACAATGAGCTTACTCTTAGATCACGAGTCTGATGAAAGTATCGCTTAATTAAAACTGAGCACATTAATCGGATTCTTTGAAAAATATATACTAAAATTAGCAGCCATTTTAATAATTCCAAAGAGAAGAAACCAAAGATAATAAGACAAATAACCGCTCGCATTCATATAGTAAGTAGGTGAGCATAAACAGTAATTGGTTGAAATTACTTTCAATTGGCTTAAAAGTTTAATAAAAATACAAATGCAAAGAGCAACTACATGGAGCCTCCGTGAAAAAATAATAACGTACCTATACATCATTATTTTTTTATTACTAACATCTTCGTGATGCGTCGCAACTTGGTGGAGTTACCATTCCTTTTGTTTTCTGGGATAAGTTTTATTTGTTAACCTCTAGTATATATAGATTTAAAAGGTAGAGTGTCATTTTACTTAAGAAGTACATTAGTGCTTTTTTGTGCTCCCATTTGTTTTTTGTAAGCACAATTTTATCTAATTCGTGATTTAGATAGATACCACGGCCAATGAGAAATGATACGAACATGAATAGGTAATGTTCTGAAAATAGTATTTTTAAGGTTTTGCCTTCATTCGTTTTTAATTAACATTACGTTTACTGGCATTGAATGAACCAGATTTATTAAATGTTCAGCCAAATTTTTGCGAGTCCAGGGGCGATCGATTTGTATCGCTTCTCGTTGGCCGTGGTATAGAAATCTGTTGAACTTATGAAATTATCAAGCTATCATTTTAAGATTAAAAATCTGTAACCATACGTGAAAGACTTTGATCTTATTTTTTTTTTTTTTTTTTCTTTTTTGAATTGACTATATGTTGTTGGCCAGAGTGGCCATAACAACTTCACCCGGACAGAGGGCGAGCTCAAGTGCGCTCCAGCCATAGGGGCAGGGGGGCAGCTAGCTCAAGGGCGTCACTAGGGACACGACCTCGGCTTGGGCCGCTGCCAGGAGAGATGGCGAGGGTAAATCTACCACCGGATCGGAACGCGACCTCGACTGAGAAGATCCACTTTGATCCTACACTCTATCCCGCTAAGTATATAGGTAGGTAAGTAGGTACCTATATAAATTGGCCCGTGCCTCTCGCAATTTTTCCCCGTCCCGTGTAATAACCGCCGTATTTTCCGCGTGTCTCATTAAACCCGTGATCGATCCCAGTCACCCTAATCCAGCTTCAGGGATTGAGATTACCTTTTGAATTTTGCTTGCAAGGGAAATTCAAATCATTTCGCCATTGTTTCAGGATTGTAGCGTATCTCCTCATGTAACAGGGCTCGAATAAAAGCAGTTAAATTTTAAACGAAAAAAGAATAATCAATTTTCTTTAAAACCAACATTTTAAATTTAGTTTTAAGACACTTAACACATTAATTAATAGGTGTGTCAACCCCTAATTTGAAAGTAGGGATACCGTTGTTCAATATTTCTAATATAATCTGAATCATATTATGTAGAGTCATCATTCAACATTTAGCCAACGATATTAAGTCATCCTGTACCTAGATGGAACGTATAGAGAATAAGTCTAGGCAATACTTGTAAGCTTATACGCAGGCAGCATAACATAGTCAAAATAACGAGGGCAGCTAGGTTGGCGCAGATATTGGTCAAAAGCGTGTGTTGCAACCAAGAACCAACTACCAAGCTTTGCAAGGAATCTTGTACGTTTTCGGCGATATACGTTAAACACGATTTTCCCAACTAAACAATTGTCAGTGTCACTGTTTATAAAAACCTGTACCTGAACGCGTCGCAGCGTACGCAGCTCAGGTGCTTGTTCATACCATACAAAATCTTCCCTGCGTGAGCTGACACTGACACAAACCCAATCTACGCAGAGAAAATTCCGATAAATCATGCAGCATAATTTACTGTCACGTTTGCACACTTTCTTATTGTGAGCTTGGCAAGCATGAGTATTGTCCTTGACAAATGCATCTTCAGTGTATCACCAAGGTCCCTTTTTGGTTCTCCTGTTAATTACGAGTTAGATAGCTATTACCACTGATGTAGAAGCCATTAGGAAGTTTAAACGTTCTGTCTGGAGAACGCTGTGCATGAAACTTTGAATAAATGATGTCACTTGTAGGGCAGCGGTTACTTTGAGTGGCGTTGATTAATGGTTTCATATTGACTTGGTATCGTGAGGAATGATTGAAGTTATTACATTGTTGAAGCGTGTTATTAATGAGGCTATGATCAACTAAGAGAACATTATTTATAGGTATACTAGTTAAGGCTAAAGCGCCCATCTAGCCCGCGAAATTCAAAATTTTCTAGTGTGCATACTGTGTTTGTCGCAAAGCACAAAATGTTGTCTTAAATGTTTTCAAATTTTGGATAAACTATAAAAATACTAGAAAATTTTGAATTTCGCGAGCTTGACAGGCGCCTTCATATTTGGCTATTTGAGTCATTTTTTAATTATAGGTAGTATAGGTACCTACCTACCCAGCTACAAGGCAAAGGCGTGTTAACTCCGAGTGAAGTAGGTAGATACGTAGGTAATAATATGATTCCCAATGCTCCCAGCTTTATTAAATTCTATATTCAGTGCGGGTTTCAGGATAACTAGGTTATTCCTCGGGACTAACCGAGGGACAAATATTTGAGTTCGAGCTAGGTATATGCAGATTCTGGCTTACAGGATACCCAAGATTATTGTACTTACCCGTAGCCGACGAATTTGTGGGGTCCTATAGTGACCATGAAATTTTATGCAGGCGGGTGGTCAGCACTATTTTTAACCGACTTCGAAAAAAGGTTCCATGTTCGTTTGTATGTTACGTTTCCCTATGTATGTTCAGTGATTACACCGTCAATTGTGAACTGATTTGGAAAACTATTTTTTCTTCACTATCAGCTTCGACTACTTATTAGGAAGGTAGGAAGTTAGGTCCCTACCACAAACTTGCTCCGTAGTAGAATTGCAAAATACCTAATTTTTTCCAGCTTTTAGTGCAACTTTAACTTTTCATGAATTCGGCTTCATTTTTTTATACAAATATTTTTTCTCTAGTTGGTATATTAAACGGAAAAGGATATTGAAAAAATTTAATGTGGAAATATTACGCCGCCGGTGGCTGTGACATGCTCGGCGGGTGCTCTCCCCGTCGCCGCTGTCGGCCCACTTGACATCGCGCCGAGGGCGGCAGCCTGTCACTTCCGGCTCTTCACTATACCGTGTGCCTACGTATGTTATAGGTGTACCCACAGATAGGTCTAGATTTACATAGATAACGCAAGTATCACGATGTGTATTGAAACCAAGCGTGCCGAATTTTTAACACCTACTGTGACGTCATTAGTGACGGGAAATCCAAACCGATTCAAAGACACCGATGTCGCCGATGCCCCTCCGTCCGCTACGATTCTCTCGAGTGATTATCTCGCTCATACTGATATTTTTTATATCTGTAGTCGCGTGAACTGCAAGTTAACGGCGACCAACCTCGACGCTTGGTCGGGGTTTCGGACACGCGAAGTACATGCATTTGCGTTATCTATGTAAATCTATATCCGTGGGTGTACCTATACGCAATTTGTAGATTAAACGGTGGTCAAGCTGAGTCAATTGACTACAGTTTGTATCTGCCTTAACCGGGATAGTACCACCCTCCCACAGAAGATCGGCATAAAACAACTATTATAGTTTAGTTTCGTACTATGAGTGAGAGAGCCGGAAGATCAACCCTCCTCTTTCCTCCCTCCCTCCCTCCCTCGGCCTCACTCCCTCTTAGGTCACCAACTTATAGGCTACAGTAACTGCTTAACACCAGGAAAAAAATGCAACTTAAAATACAGCCGGTTAGGTTATTATTAAAACACATTTGGATTCGCTTAGAAAATCGTAATGAAATCCGCTGGCATAATGTACCTATCACCTAGAGGCTTGTTACAAAATTAATCGAAATTGGTTTAGACGTTTAGGCGTGGAAACGTAGCAAACATTCATACCAATAGAGAGACTTTCGCATGTATAATATTAGTAAAATATCATGGTAGGTATCATGAATATAAAGCTTGCTAGGTATTAGGTGGGTACCAACGATAGCTCGTACAGTCCAAATATTTCAAGCACACTCCACATGTCGGTTCGGAATCCAATCAATGGGACTGAAGTGGCCGCTCGATCTGACCGCGTTTAATTCACGAACAAATGTAATGTGCTTACGCTGGGTCTGCAAGGTGAGTGTTCAGAAATATGCAATCCAGAACTTAATGACACCCTCTGTGTAACTTGAGCGGGTAGGTAGGGAAGTTATCTCGTGTAGAGTATGAATATATTTCGCTGATTCGGTGGTCCCCAAAGAATTTGTAATAATAAGAAATTATTTGGTGGTCCCCCTTGTCCCTTCTCTATTCATGTACTATTATTATAGAGAGGAAAGATTTTAATATTATAAAGAGGAAAGATTTGATTGTTTGTTTGTTTGCATCGAATAGGCTCCGAAAGTACTAAACCGATTTGAAAAATTATTTCCTTGTGGGGAGCTACACTATCCCCGGGAAATATAGGATATTATTATATTAAAAAAATATTAGGGGTACTTACTAAAACTCCTATAATGTAACCGTAATGTTAACTGGCGAAGCCGGGGCGAGCCGCTAGTGTAGCATAATGAAAGACAGGCGGCCATATAGGATGAATCCTAATAAGGTATTACTTTAATAATGCATGATATTTTCCTTGGTACTGTAAGGAGGTCCATGTCGGCGCACTAGCCACTGGCAATAAGCGTTCCTGGCCGACAAGAATATTTGAATTTAAAAACATATTGAGTTTTGAAATTGAAAGCTCTGCGGTGCGCTGGCAGTGACAACCGAGAGACCACTAAGATAGGAACTATATTTAAATAAATGTATTAAAAGTGAATACTATAATAAATTTTATATTACCCAGCATTAGTTATTTATTGATTGAAGCCCCGGTGGCTACAGTACCTTGGTACCTGCGATAGAAAAAAAATCTGATGATAGTTTTATTTCTATTAGCTGACCGTTGCATTGAATCAAACAGCTGCAACAAAGAAAATAGGTAGGTGAACTATTATAATTAGTGGTGGGTAGGTTGTAGGTACCTACCTACCTATATTATCCCTAGCATTTACTAGGTATGGCTCCAAGCAATATATCGTGCGTTATTAAAATATGCCTTCCATTTCCTATAAAATTGCACACCGAATGGTTTTTCGAGTACGTTTCACATCACATGTCAAACGGATCCAATTGTGTTGTCGCTCGGCTTGGCACTTCATCCCCGATCAAATGTAAACACGCAGCTCCACTCGTATTGTACCGCGACGGAATTCAATTAAACCGAGATATTCTGGCTACGAAAAACCAGCTGTCGTTCGGATTGGCAGAGAGACAGCTGAGTGAAAGCATGCAGCAACAACTAGAAACAAAAAGGGAATCAGTTATTGACAGTGAGCTATGCCGCACTTATGACCGCTATACGATCCGGGCCATTGTCTCAAGATATGTCTTCAAATCTCTAGCCGTCTTATTCTACTTTATACTACATCTTAAAATAAAATTCTTAGATTTCTTTTTCATTTAACGTTATCTATGTAAATCTATATCTGTGTAACTATACACAGATATAGATTTACATAGATAACGCAAGTATCACGATTTGTATTGAAACCAAGCGTGCCGAATTTTTAACACCTACTGTGACGTGACGTCATTAGAGACGGGAAATCCAAACCGATTCAAAGACACCGATGCCGCCGATACCCCTCCGCCCGCTACGATTATCTCGAGTGATTATTATATAGTTTCATGCTTGTTTTTGTACTTATAGGGTCATCTGGAAGGTTCTTAGCTATTAGCTGATTTATTAACGAGGAAATCCTAAACGAGTTAATAAATAAGTAGATTTCAACTCTGAGAGCGAACTTGGAAATTAATGTAATTTCTAGTACAAAACTACATCACCAATGCGTTCCTACTCAGTTCGTTGTGAAATTAAGTAGTTAAGAAAGTAGTCTAGTCTAGTCTAGTCAGTCTAGGCAACTATCAGATTTACTCTGTTAACCTGATAGTCGCCACCTGTGTCCTTTTGGCTGCGTTCACAAAAATTGTTGTTCATATTCCCATCATGAAATCTAAGCGTCGTAGAGGAGAAATCTGTGACGCTTATTTATCGTAAACGTCCCGGATTTATGGGCCATCATTATTTTATACCTCATAATCCCCGTCCGAACTCTCATTAAGAAAACTTTTCTCGTAAAAAATATGATTTTCACTGAATCTGCAATCATTTTGAACTCTATACCGACGAGATAAGGATTTGTTTGTAGGTGTAAAATTAATTATTTCCTTTCGATGGAAATGGGATAAATAAAAGTAGGTAATATTTTCCGAGGGACTTTATAGATATTCGTTGTTTTATTAGAGTTGGCAGGTGTCCGTAATCAGTACAATAATGTTTCGATACAAAAGGACGGTGTAATTACAAAAAAGTTAAACATGTGATAAACATGAGCTTTGACATTACATGACATAACTCGTGTTCATACCGTGGTTAACCATTTTTGTAATAAAAATGATTTTTTATACATTTTCTTTATAGGGCGTATCATACGTAGTTTAGAAAATTCTTACATCAGTTATATTTCACTGGGTTTACGTTTTATCATACATCGAGGAGAATTTCTTCGCGTAATGCAAGTATACCCTCTTAAATCTCTTAGACCGAATTCTGGCAGTAATTTAACACTAATTACGAGCCAATTTGGGTCCGCGTTAAGCACATTTCCAGTTCAATTAGTAGAGGTTCGCTATCTTGTTACATGCCCGGGCTACATTTACATTCTTACACATTTTAATAATTCAGTTTAGCATATACTTACCAACTTAGGTACATAAGTGGAATTATATATCTCTCTTTCTCTATATTATAGCTTAAGGTATCTTTAGAAAATCTTTTAGTAGTACAGATTCTTTCAGGTCCAAATAATATTGTGTAGAGTAGATTTTATATGTACCTATGCATGTTTTATTGTACCTGCAGTGCTGCTGGGTACCAATTATATAGGGTAGGTAGGTACCTACCCTATATAATTTGGAATAAAACAGGTTGTACATTTTCATTAATTAATTAATTTTATTTGTTAATATTTATAAAAATATAATTACAATTAAATTATTGTAGAGGTATTAAGAGACATAGAAAAATGGAGGAAAGAAGAGCTCGATGCTAAACGAGATGAGCTCAAGGCCCGACCACCTGCGGCCATACATTATAATTACGTCGGAGGGGTATTGACTTGTAGCGTATGTGGTCGCAAATGCGCTTCTAAAATAGGCTATGTCAGTCACCTGAGAGAACACCAACCAAGCTCTCACTTAACTTGTCAGTAACGAGTCGCTGTGGCCGAATACGGTCTGGATGAGATGATGATGATAATAGAAAATCAGTCATGCACTTAGCCTTATACTCAATTGAATTTTATCACGTCGTTCTTGAAATCTCCACAGCCTCCTAGTATTTGCATTACCGAACACCCAGAACAGTATCGAGAACGCACAGTGGTACATTGTAAATATGTTACTGGCTATTAACAGTACAAACACTGTGCTGTAGCTGTCCACAAATTTCACGTAAACTACCTTACAAATGTCCACAAGTATCTGTTGGAAACCAAGCATGAATATTAACAAAATCATCATTATAATGATACGCATATTGTTCTCGGTTTTACAATTATTCCGCAATATCGATCTAAGAATTGAGATCAACAAAATTGCATTCGAAATCAACACCGGCGTCTTGATTATCAGCAGGTATAACACGAAATACTTAGAGTCGTTATCGGTTTGGACGTAACATAGCAGATGTAGCAGTAACGATACGATTGCTGGCGCTATCCACGCGGCCACAGATACTTTCCATATGCTACACTGCTCCGTATCGAACACTTTCACTAAGCTGATGTACATCTGCCGGCTGAACAGGAACATCCATACGACGAGCGCTATCTCGGAATAAACCATAGGTAGTATATGCAAGTAGATGAGGCAGTCGCTCCTGTGGCAGCCGTCGATCACGTTCCAAATATCGTTGACGAATCTCACGGACGTGTAAAAGAACCTCGCTATCATGAATTGTATGAGCAGCTGGTTTTTGTAGCTCCGCCGCCATTCGCTGAATAAAGTGGCGGTTAGAACTAGCAGTGCCAAAGCGCCGGCGGATAACAGCATTCCCACCGAGCTACACGCCAAAGTGACAATGAACCATACCGGCGACGTCTCGTTGTCGTTTGGGAGTATCATGCTGAACAACTCCGCTTCATATGGAGCGATTTTGTATACATTTCCGCTAACGGAACGATTCATCGCGTTCTCAATAAAAACACTTTTAATTGAAACTCAACATACTCGATGTGTTATCGTATCAACTGATACAGCGTTTGAATTATCTTCCGACATAGCTGTGTTAAAAACTGTTTTTTACGTTTCACTGTTTATCACAGACACTATAGTTTTTATATGAATTACCTGTACACATTTTATTAAGAGTTTGTTTATAACGTTTATAGATACTTCAGTTGGTATTGGTGTAGGATGAAACACGTCCAAACATTATAAGTAGCAAGGATTATATGTACCTACTGACCGCGGCTGATAACACATTATCTGGATACTGTTAAGACTCAGATGAAAAGAAAAACATACACGGAGAGCTTACAAATACTCGGTGAAGCCAACAAAAGTGATAGCAAAAAAAGCATAAGTCCACATTCTTTATTATCCATCAAAAAAAATATAGATTAGCATGTGTTTTAACTTTTTGTGCGACAAAAAACAGTAGGTACCTATAAATACAATTAGTTATAATTTTTTATGTAAGTAGTTAGACGTTACCCGCGATCGCAGATCGGGAACGGCGATGAGCAAATCTTAAAAAAATAATCTCTAGATTTATTAGGTAGGTATATTTGGTACCTATTACTTTTGCTGGTTTCACACACTAGTCCTACGCGCTGCGTCTAAGTTATCCTTTTCATCTGAGTGTTTAGATTAGATATTTTAATATCACATGGAGTGTTATAGATATACAATTACTTTTATCTATTATTGGGTTTGTCAAATCATGATGTTTACGTATCTATTAATGAACACAGGGTGGTGAACGCATGTGTGTAAGTGGCTGTTGACATGTTTTCAATAACAAAGAAGACAAATGCTTTATGCTGCATTAAATTTTTGTTATATTATGTCTATGAGAGGTAATTGAGTTAGGGTTAGGGTAGTAAGTAAAAAAAAAACTATTTTTAAGAAACACAGAGAATATATTTTCAGATATAATGCCACGACAGGTCAAAAATAAAAGCTCACCTCATTGAGGAATAAGAAACGATAAATATAATATAAAATTCTATACAAATAGTTAACAGTGTGACAGTATCTAACGATTACATCTGTAGTATTAAAACTTATTGCGTATCTGCTGTGCCAACACCCGAGGACAACACTTAGGGCCGGTGCACACCACGTTTTTAAAACGCGCCGTCGACGCGCGTTTTGGAAAAGTGGGTCAACGGCGCTCTTTTATCCTATTTTATCAGACTCGCGTGCGTATCGGGGCTGTATCGCTTCAAACGCGCGTCGACGGCGCGTTTTAAAAAAGTGGCGTGCATAGGCCCTTACGCATTCTTAGAATGGGGACTTTGCGACTGAATTAAATTCATATTGTTATAATAAGAGTGCGATCCGCCTGACGTTATGCCAAGTTGGCTTTGTTTTCTATAAAATATCTACAAGTAAGTAGCTAAAAATTCAACTTATTTAATTAAATAAGTACATGACGTATATGTTTTATTATTTAGACTTCTCACGTCAATCAAGTTTGGTATATTTAGATAATTCTTTATTTATATAGACAATATATTGGTGATAGAAAAAAATATCATATTGGGAAATAAAACTTCGTGTTCATCTGCTGGACATATTCCTTACCTATACATTTTTCTCGCTGTATAGTAATTCTGCAAAGGACTTTATTATTTTTGACCCCCGACTAAAAAGAGGGATGTTTGTGTGTCTGTCTGTGGCATCGTAGCGCCCATGCGGATGAACCGATTTAAATTTCGTATTCTTTGTTAGATAGGTATTCTGATTAAGAGTGATCTTAGCTATGTTTCATGAAAATCGGTTCAGCCATTTGAAAATTATCAAAACTAATCTAGTTTAAAAAATTGTCGCATCGGAGGTTTTCTAAATTTTAAATTGTAGTTATGTTTAGTGTTATTTTATCCTCAAGTGTTAACACCCACCGAATTCCCTCTCAAACACTTTACAGATGCTCTTCAGCTTCATTGTGACAGATTGATTTAAGAAGCGCGAATTGTGCTCAATAGATTCCGATTATTTATGTTAAAATCGTGTATTTATGAAGAGAATTCAGTTATAACACTACAAATAAGTGCATCTACTTATGAAATATTATTGCATTCTCTAATTACGTGACGTGACGACTAGTCAACATCAAAATTTTAGAAATTCTACACAACATAATGTACTTTAGATAGGTACCTACTGTTAGCTTAATAAGCACAGTTTTACTATATACCTATAATAAATAACTGATTAAAGGTTTAAGCTTGGAGTGAGGTTGCATGCAACAGGATTGTCGATATTACCTAGTATGATGTTGCATATTTATTGCAATATTGGCAAAAAAATATTTACTGTCCGGGTTAACGGCGGCAGATAAATCTAGTTTAAGAACAACAAGACAATATGGAGCGTAATTAATCATGAATAGGTCGGTTTTACTAGTTAAAACAAAAAAAATGTTTCCATTACCTGGAGATTTCAATATTTTTTTGCGAATATAATATGTAAGTAACTGTTAAATAGGGTAGGAATCATTAGAAAACATTTTTACGAATGTGCTTAGTAGACATAGGTACTATTTTATTCTAACTATTCATAAGGTTACATCTTGTTGTTGATTACGCGTAGGTACTTACATAGAAGTCTTTATAAGGGATCACAGATGGAAAACACTAGTTCAATACACCGACCGGGGAAATTACATTTCTAGTTAAACTTACCAATTAATCTACTTACTAACAATAAATATAAGTAACTATTTTATAACAAAACGTCTTATTTTATTCGATAACGCAAATTAAAGATGTTAAAAATAATAACATGTTAAAAGAAATGTTGTGACAAATTAAGATTCTACACAGATTTGAAATTTAAAAATTGAACAGTATTTCATGAACAAATTATATTGGATAGAAGTACTTATAAATTGTATAAACATATAAATAAGGTAACCCAAAAATCGAAACAATAAAACCAACGGCCTCTATTATTAAAACTATGACTACATCCTTAACCGACATAAAGGTAAGCACAACACTACTTAGTTATGCCTCAACGTGCCATTTTAAGTCGTAATTTCTGAGCGTGATAACAGAATTTTAATTGATTTTATTTGGCTAAAGTTCTTAGTAATGTTGCCTAACCATCGATTGTCGATCGATAGGTTGCCAATACTGTTAATACTATTGATGATAAGCATGGTGTCGGATAGTATCGATACTATTGAGTACTTATACTATCATAAGTACCTATCAATAGTAGATACCACTATTATAGCTCCTATTGTATAGCGATAGTATCGAGAATTATTTCAACAAAACTCGCTATACTATTGATAGTATCAGTGCTCATTTGTATCGATACTATCGATATTGTGGCTAGTTTTCAAGGTCTACTATCGATAGTTAGGCAACAACAGTACCTAGTTAGTAGATTGGGTTCAATTCAATGAAGCAGATACGTATTTGAGTTTTTTTGTGCGATCATCACAAAAAAGTACAAAATGTAATTGGTTTTTTACTCAGCTCTTGTACCAGGAATTAGATATTGGTTTGGACTTTGAACTTTTGTATCTCAGTTACCTAGCACTTAGAAGATCATAGCTAACAATAACTCTAGAAGATCACATTGCGGGCAGAAGATAGTTACCTAACTCTACATTTACTAGATAAGTAAATATTTAATTAAAATTACTTAAATCTAATATTTCGAAATTAACATCTGCTTTAATTCAGGATCAAAAGCATTTTATTTAAATAACTCTATAGTTAATGACTTTGTTGAACCTAACAGATGGGTCAAAAAAAAACTTGCTTGCTATAGCGATTGTTTTAATCACAAACTAATTTGGTGCGGTTGATTAACAATTAAAATCTAGTGAAACGAGATCGGCGTATAACGATAACAGCAAATGAGCTAATTACTTAATTAATGCATATTGTGGAACAGTTTTCAAATATTTTACTCGACCATGTGTTCTGTGGAAAAAAAGAACAATCTATACATTTTTCTGAGCTCCAAATTGTGTCCTGATATAGAAAACTTTTGAATTTTAATTGTAGAAATTGTATACCTATTTAACATTAATGTTTTATCTTTTACAATTCTTATTCGGAAAACGATTAAGACAATATAATTAGGCAAATAAATATTCTAGTAAGAACCTGCTACGATTTGAAAAGCATAAAAAGGTTAAGAGTTTCAAAAACCAAACGTAAGTTTTTACGCCAATAATAAAGTTAATACAGATTGTGATATAATTATGATTATTATTGCTATCCCGCTGATTATTGCTAAAACGAAGTTATAATAACTGAAGCCACAAGTACGGACAAAGTTAGAAGAAGTTACCTTGTTCTTCGACCGGCGTGTGCTCCTCGTCCGACGAATCAAATCGACTCTCGATTAACGAACTTTGTTTCGACAGGGACTGGAACAATGGGAACAATTACAGAAGCTTGTTATCAAACGAATTGTTCCCTCAGAATTCTTAATAGGCTTTCATGTTTATTTCGTTGATGATAAAGGAGCTTACTTATAATATTTATTAAGAGCTGAGATAGAGATAATACTGGAGACTATTCAGTATATTAAAATAGATAATGAATAACACAATTTAATCAATTACGGTTTTGTTAGATCTTTGCTTGTGTACCAGTAATCTGATCTTGTATGACAAGTAGGTACATAGTATATGACAGTCAACTAAGGACCAAAATTAACAATGTATCTTATATCCAAGAATAAAAGTAATCTTGGAATGCTGCATAGGTAAGTATGGTTTTATCGAACTTTTACCCGCTTACAAAGCAAACAATATATACGATAGGTAATGTCAATATTTAATAGCAAATAATGAATCAGGGCTGATTATGAATTTCAAGCGTGAGTAGTATGTTGAGGAGCAAATTTATGAAAGAACCGATTATCGGTAGGTTAACAAAATTTAGAATTAAACAAACAAAAGAAACCCGAAACGAGGTTTTTGTTTTAAACTACCGAGGACAGACTGACAACAAAGATAAAGGCGTCAAACGAATAACATCCATAATATTTCTATTGAGAACGATACCTTATTGGAGCGACGTCGGGGAGGCGATATCTTGTTCCAGAGCGCTTCCAACTGATCAAAGTGTTGCGACTGCGCTATCGCCGCCTGCTCCGGCCCCAAGCTCACCTGCACCAGACATTTGCAAATTAAACACGAATTTATAACCGAGGCGGTAGAACTAGTGAACAAACATTACCTGAGACCCCAAATCTTTATTCTTAGCCTCTTGTATTTTCGATATTTCTTCCATAGAAGCTGATACGGAGAACCTATGGACAACATTGTATGTTTCTTAACAATATAAAGTTCAATGCCGTGCTTAGATTTAATTGAGGGTGTTGGTACGCATGCCAACTTTGAAATTCAGTTCTGTTTTGCTGGGTGGGACATATTTTATAACAAAGAAGATTTAATTTTAGACAGCTCTGAAAATTTTGCTATACTAGTATCAACAATATGTTTTACGTCACAGTCTTTATTAAGCAAAATTCTAGTTTATTATCCTGCTATTTATAAGAAAATTATTTTCATTGTTATGCTTGTTAGAGTTTTTAATCATGGAATAGCGTACCGTCTCTTCAAACGCTCATCCACTTGCGCCATCATAGCCGCAGAAGTTAGATGTCCGTATTTCTTCTGCCACGTATAAGTGTCCAATGACACTTCCTTCTTGAGCAACCTTCGCATTGGGCGTTTTGGTGCCAACGGACGTAGTTCTAAGTAGGAAATACAATAATTTTATTGCAACTATTACTGTCTTGCGTGTGTTAATTTGATTAAGATTATTTATTATTTATGACTAACCATCAACGTCTTTAGTAGGTGCAGCATATGTCGGGATCTTAACGTATGTTGCAGGAGTATTATGTAGGCATATCATAGGAAGACAACCTGTTGACAAAAAATGCTATATCTAAAAAACATTATCTAAAGGACTGCAGACCTTATAATTCCTTATATTATTTCGAAGATTGTAGTTCTAAACATTAGCTCTTAAGTTTATGGAAATAACATTGAACTTGCTTTAATATGCTTTTTTTTGGGACTGGTCCCGCCACCCACTCCCACCAGTGTAACTCCTGTAAGCCAGGATCGACAATGGTGACCAATAGTGACGTCGAGGTTTGACCCTCGACGAGTCCCGGGGAAAAGTTAAATTGACTTGGAACCTGTACGAATTTAATCTAAAGAAATAATAGGAGGAGTTGGAACAACTTACCTCTATCTAAAAGATGAACAACGATCCGTGCACAATCACTTGTGATCTGGAATCCTAGTAGAGGAACGTGCAGCGCCAAAGACGTCAAAGCCAAACCTCTTTTGGTTTCCCAGATGATTAAAGTCTTGTCTTCTGCACCTAGTTTAGGAAATGTATTATATAGAAAAACTAGCTGTGCCCGCGACTTCGTCCGCGTATAATTTAACTTAACAAAAATTTCTGGATTATTCATCCCCTATTTTATCCCCTTGGGGGTAGAATTAATCAAAATCCTTTCTTAGCGGATGCCTACGTCATAACATCTACCTGCATGCCAAATTTCAGCCCGATCCGTCCAGTGGTTTGGGCTGTGCGTTGATAGATCACTATGTCAGTCAGTCAGTCACCTTTGAGTTATATATATTTAGATATGCCATCCGCTACAAAAATTACACAAGGAGCTTCCGTGCTTTTTATACGGGTGTTTAAATACTGTATTTTTTTTGCAAACTGCTAATATATGGTATAGGACAATATTTTAGGGAAACCTGCACGTGTCAGATAAATTATTAAGTTTTTCAGGGGCCATGCCTGACCCGAATTTATTTGGACGACGATATTCGTGGTTTAAGTAGTGAAACATCAAAAGGTTCGTTAAAGGTATTCCATGTTTAAGAACTTACAAGAGACAGCAATAGACCCGTCGCCAGTGACTTTGACACAAGTGACTTTGCCGAGATGTCCGGACAACAGGTGCAAGTCAGATCCAGTGTTGATGTCCCACACGATCAAGTTGCAATCCCAAGATCCTGACACCACTTGAGTTTTGTTCGTGATCGATACCGCTACACAGGTCACGATGCCTGAGTGACCGACTAACACCTGCCGTAGATAATAAATATAAGGGACTTTGACACAATAATGATAGTGATGAAGTTCAAACAGTTTAACAAATTTGGAACATTATTTTCGGCGAAATCAGAAATAGAAACGCGTATGTTACAGTTAAGCAAAACGTAATTCCTATTAAAAATAGTCTAGGTGATTTTACAAAAACTAAAATATCCTATTCGATAGCAAGAAGGGGAAGAAGAATAACAAAAATTATAGTAATTTTTCGTTCTGATTTTTCACCTGAGACAATTTCCCTCCGTCCAATTTCCATACTTTTAGAGACATATCCATAGAGCCCGTGACGACATGCTGCGAGTCCGCTGTGAGAGCGAAACAGGTGATACGCTCCGCATGAGACACGGATCTTTTCTCGTCACCACCGCCGGCCAGAGGCCAGATCCGAACAGAATTATCACCGTCTGAGAGCACCTGAATAGGAGTATGATTTCTTGGAGATAAACAAGTAGATCAAAGTTCTGCTATTACATTAAAAAGGCATTTCAAGATATTGCTTCAACTTGATGCAGAAATGAAGACTAATCTTTGCAGGGTACATTGAATGGGAGAGGCTGTATATTCAACAATGACAGTAATATGATGTAATGAAGTGTCAATAGTTTAGTGGGTTGAGGAGAAACCCTCATAACCGAGAAGTCCAGGGTTGAATCCACATTCTGGACAGTAACTATTAATGTGAGCCCACACCTAGGTCCACACCTTGTGGAGTTCCTCATATTCTTAGTAATTAATAACAAAATAAGCTCCTGTTGATCAAGCTACTGATTTGAAAATGAACCAAACTTCAGTTAGAAACGCAACACAAGTACCTATATCGTAGAAACATAAATTATACACAAACTAAGTGCATAGGTACACGAACTCCTAACTCTAAACAATTGCCTGATATTTCTCCAAGTTAATAGCAACTTAGTAACGAACTTACGGCGAACTTCATGTTCAATGTGACGTCGAGGCTAGTGGTGGGTGAGCTTGTGGAATGTAACACGATGCCGGAGTCAACGAGCCACACGTGCACGGAGCGGGCGCGGTCGCCGGACATGGCGCGCCGCCCGTCCGACATCATTAGTAGCGTTTGTAGTGCTGCTGAGTGCCCCTGGAAAAGGTATTTCGCTAACCCTTTGACCGATTACATTACCAATCTATACAAATAAATGAAATTGGAGTGTCTGTTTGTAATATCAAAATAAGACCTTTTTACTAAATGCATATGAAAGTACATACGACACCTATAACAAAAACGGGATTTAATTTTTTTTTCTCTGTCTGTCTGTCTGTTAAAGTCTGTTTGTTCCGGGTAATCTCCGAAACGGCTAGAGCGATTTTGACGGGACTTTCACTGGCAGATAGCTAATGTTATAAGGAGTAATTTAGGCTAATTTAATTTTCGAAAAACATTTAGGGTTCCGTGTAAAAAAATAAAAACACATGAAATCAAAGAGTATCTCCGAAACGGCTGGACCGATTTTGACGGGACTTTCACTGGTGGATAGCTGATGTTATAAGCAGTAACTTAGGCTACTTTTATTTGAGAAAAACAAAATTTTAAAAAATGGGTCCTGTCGCGCGAGCTTTTTTGTTAAGTTACATTCCACGCGGTCGAAGTCGCGGGCTCAGCTAGTAAGTATATAAAATAAATTAGTTTCAGTAGTCGCGTTTCAAAAACCATACAAAATATACAAACAACAATACAATGTTGATGAAAATATTGTGGCACCGTTCGTTGGGCGAACTCGACACGGGTGATAATGAAAAACTTTACATTCACTGTTTTGAGGGTTTGGCAATAAAGTACTCTGTAGTGTTTTGATTGGGTCTGATATGACGTGAACAATGTAACGTAATATGAGACCAAACGTACAAAAAGCTATCCAATTGAATGAAGCCGTAAATTAAAACACAAATCTAAATTATAAATTATACATTTTTATAATTTTGATGGAGCTTGTCATAAATAAATTACAAAATACATTGTAGGTATGTCATCGTTTTACGAAAATTTAGAAATTAGTTCAAATTAGACGATTCGTAGACAAAAATGATTAACACATAAATCTACAAAGTATATGAAGGGATAAAACAACCCAGATTTGGGCACCTAACATGGAATGCACCTACCTTGTAGGTTAGCGATGGTGAATTGTCAGCGAGTTGCCAAACCACCACCCTTCTGTCTTCAGAGCCGCTCAGTACCAACAGGTTGTTAGGCGAGAAGGTCACGCAGGTCACGTGCCCTATGTGCCCGTTCAGGGTGGTCTGCAGGCGGTGTGTGGACAGCTGCCACACCCTGACGAGGCCGCGGGCACAGCCGCTCGCAGCAAATTGACCATCTCTCGAGACTTCCAGACAGCTTATTGGTATTAGTTCACTTTGTTCCGCCTGCATGGTAGGAGGTAAAATATACAGGATGATTTAATTAAATGGCTAAATTGATATGAGAGCTTTAGTATCTGTAACATAATCATAATAAAAAGTTCAATGAAAAATTTGAGTTCAATGAATTATTATTTTATAGAATAAGTCGTGATATGATACGTTGAATAATTTATTCGATTATTTTTATTATTTTGATTTATTTAGCAATATGACATATATAACTTTGTGATGTGCTCTTATTTTTCTTATAAAACGAGTGTTAGCCCATTAATTAAATTTCACCCTGTGTTTATTATAATGGTTGTTGTACAAATACGAAAATGCTTTACTTACTTATATTTAGATTGAGGCTTAGAATTCCAAAGCTATTCTGATTGTGCAAATAAGAAATAATATCCGTTTTGATGTTAAATAGTACATTTGGTATTTTTTTACCTGTAGTAAAGTGACATTGGTCGTTGATTTCGTCTGACGTCTTTTAATCTGTTTGGTTGGTCGAAAATTCGTCAAATTGTCTTCGGTATGGAACGAATATATCGTCACTCTGTTGCCGCCTGAAAATCATCACAAGTTTAAGTCGCTGCAGTAAAAAAAACAGTAGACTTCATACATTTGTTGTTTCAAATAGAAATAAAACCACGCCGTTACTAACTTTAATCTCAGTTCAAAAAATTGAGAACAATAGTACTCATTGCCGGGCTCAGTTTTCGAATGTTTACAAGCATTTCTATTTAAAGCACCATGGCCAGTGGATTGTGAGAGTTCACTTACCAGCAGCTAACAAGAAGTGATCTTTATCAGCGACAGCGAGCGCTGCCAAATCGTGCGCCACTGCCAAAGTGCGCAGAAGTTGCGCACTGTGCAGACTGTACAAGTAGATACGTTGATCCGCGCACCCTACCGCCACCCGGGAGGAGTCGTGTGCCACGCAGAAGCATTTCACCTACAAGATAAACAATCCTTAAACCGTTATGTTAGCCGATATTCAAAAGCCATAAAGAGAGTAACTCATATGCCTTATAACAGTGGTTATGCCAGATTTCAGTAGCAAAGCTCACAAATGATCGTTTGCCGTCACTAAAATGTTCAATCTATCGTTGCATGAAACAGGTTGAATAAAATACGCCTCAAGTAATATAACGTTAAGATCGAATCGTTAATAAATATTACTCTTAAAGTTTAAAATTCGATTCAAGTGGGCATTAATTGAAATCTCGTTAACGAAATCAAAAAGTTAAAACTTGAACTAATTCAATTTATGCTAGAGGATTTATTGCAAATTTTTTCAAGAGCAACTGCCATTATTTAGCCTTAGACGTCATATAACAGGCAACAGGATTAAAACCTAACTCAAGTGCCAATTGAGTTCATTTTTGTACCGCTGAGGTCATAATAAACAGGTTATTTCAGAAGACTGAAATAAAAATGAAGGGTCATAATACGGTAGCTGATATATGTAGATGGCTAGTGAAGCCAGGCTAGTCGTAACTATCATAATTTCCGAGTTATGAGTTGGCACAGTGTTTCAAGCGTAGGCCGCTCGGCTCACTGCACATGGCGGTTGCGGGTTCGATATCCGCCGGGTAAAATTTCGGAAATGGCCTTTACGTAATTTGCCCTAGTCTGGGTGTCACTGGGATCGCCCCCAGTCCATTGTACGGTACCCATAGTACAAGCGTTGCTTAGTTTCGGACCATACAGTTGGTGTCTTCGTCTGGCGATATTTATTTATTAATTATTATTATTTATTTATGATTAGTAGCCACTAATATTAAAGAAAAAGTTTATTAATATATTGCGCGCTCCGTACACGAGACGATCTCACCCCGCACACGCTGAGCAAACGCTCGCGCTAGCATCCCGTTGTTCTGACGTGCCGCAGAGAACACACTCGCTAATCGCTGGCGGGACATGGTCATAACGTCTATTTCACATTCGAAGTCCCGCAAAGACGCACAATTTAGTTCCGTATTTGTCTGTGGGTCTTCCCATGTGCAGTAGCCATCGCTGCCTATAGAGGAGTCGGAAATAGGGATTGGCTTCTGGCTCCCTGACTCATTCGCCGACGTATCGGAATCGCCTTACCGGTGCAACCTGGCCTTATAGAGTACCGACGACGTATACCAACTGAATCATAAATTTAATTAAATACCGACTGAAGATATACTGGAGGTAGGTAGACCTACGTAACAATGTTTTTTCAGCCACTCCTTAAATAACAGAACAAGCAAAATAAACACTTTATTCGAATTACATTTCCGTCAAATGTGATAATAAAAGAACCCAATACCACTTACAGAAATCGGTGGTAATCTATTTTCCCGGTAACGAATAAAGTAAGTAAAGGCTTAATCAATTTACTGATCCCAAATTACTTGGGTCGAATGTGGGGTAAAATGTCAAGGGCATACATGAAGTGGTCTGCGTTGAGAGTTAGGTCAGAAATGTGGTAAGGAAAAGGTTGTGGTTTAAGGATTATTGCACAGTTATCGTGTGTTAAAAACTGACTTATAGCGTTTACGATAAATGAAAGATAATAATAATGATATCGCCAGACAGACACACCAACTGTACGGTCCAAAACTAAGCAAAGCTTGTACTATGGGTACCGTACAATGGACTGGGGGCGATCCCAGTGACACCCAGACCAGGGTAAATTACGAAAAGGTCATTTCCGAAATTTGCCCCAGCGGGAATCGAACCCGCAACCACCATGTGCAGTGAGCCGAGCGGCCTACGCTCGAACCACTGCGCCAAGCGGTCGTCAAACATTGTACATTAAAACAGAAATCTTGTTTGGAGATAATACATATTTCGACATCAATTCACATTTCCTTATTTCTGTTTCAAAGGATTTATTCTGTCCCTCGATAATGAAAAGGTATTGCCAAAGTTTACAGATAAAGTTACTGCGGGTCTCAGCAGAACAACAGATATCCTTTCAATAAAAAGTTATTCAGTAGCTATGGAATAATGAAAAGTTTTTACTCGAACGAATCCAATTTAAGCTTACAATTTTGAGCGAAATGATCTGAAGTCTTGTATTCTCAATGTTGATTTAATTGCTTCGTGTTATGCTTTACGGAGCATTATTAGATTATTGTACCGAGTAAACACGACTCGCTATTCGGAGTGAATCGTTGAGATTTAAGATATAAGATTGTCCACTTACAAATTAATAAAAAAGTCCCGTTGTCGTCCTGTTGTTTATTTTAGTAAGTTAATCAGCCGGTGACATTCATTTTTACCTTTCAATTTCGAACCTTGCGTAGTTAGAAACAAGAAACTGTTGTGTTCAGAATATTTCAGACATTAGTCTCTTTAAAAAGTCTTCATAAGAGTTATATGTAAGTATTGTGAAAGTACATTATGGTTTTTTTTTTTTATCTGGACTATATGTTGTTGGCCAGAGTGGCCATAACAACTTCACCCGGACAGAGGGCGAGCGCAAGTGCGCTCCAGCCAGAGGGGCAGGGGGGCAGCTAGCTCAAGGGCGCCACAAGGGACACGACCTCGGCTTGGGCCGCTGCCAGGAGAGGTGGCGAGGGTAAATCTACCACCGGATCGGAACGCGACCTCGACTGAGAAGATCCGGCAAGAAACTCAGCGGGCTTGTCGGGTGCCAAGGTGCGTCTAGGTAAGTAGACGCACCCATTGTGTAGTCTCGTTATTACTTTTTCCTCGTCAATTATTTATTATAATTTCCACAATTTTATTATATACAAAACTGAAGTCATGCTATTTAGGAGCGATAATAAATGTAATTATACGCCTCCAATAACAATGGACGGGGCGCGGTTAGAATACGTTTCTAAATTCAAATACCTAGGCCATATAATTAGAGATGACCTCAAAGATGATGACGATATGGAGAGGCAACGGAGGTCCATTGCTGCAAAAAGCAATATGTTAGCTCGTCGCTTCGCTCGCTGTAGTGAAGCGGCAAAGAAAACCTTGTTCAATGCATACTGTCAGTCATTCTACACCAGCCAGCTGTGGAGCAAGTACACGCAGCGCGCTTACCAAGCGCTGCGCGTGCAGTACAATAACGCGTTCCGAGCCATGCTCGGCTTACCGTGGCGGTGCAGTGCGTCTGGCATGTTCGCGGAGAACAGGGTTGACGACTTCTACGCCGTCATGCGAAGGAGTGCTGCCTCATTTATGGATCGTATTAGAAGTACAAAAAACTTAACTATACAGGCTGTCTACGAAAGCTGTAAATTTGGGATCTGCAGCATATAGTAAACACTATTATTAATTAATTATAATTGTAATTATTTGTGTGTTAACCTACTATTTCTTGTTGGTTGTGTTCCTGCCCGTCTGTTCTGATTTCTCTGCTGATAACTAAGATTATTTATTTTAGTACCTTGGTGCACTAGTATAATATAATGCAATATACCTAATAATGATATTATAGATCGTAACACAAATTGTCGATTGTTGATTGAATATGGTGCAACTTAATGTGACCTAATGTAATTGAAATTATTTTTATTTAATGCTATTGTAATTGTAATTTAATTTGATTTCGATTTTATTGATATTTTTATTTATTTTATTTGTTATTGTGTTTGTAATGTTAATTTAATATGGGTATTTGCCTGAAATAAATGGATTTATTATTATTATTATTATTATTATTATATACTAGTTTTTAAGGATTTATTCTGTCTCATCAAACTTTTTTGTTGGACGTATACTTATACCCTTTATAGTATAGTTACGCCATGCTTTGTCTTCTTTTTTCGCATGTCAAACTACTGATGACAGAAAGGGATAATTCGGTGTGTATTCGCCCGCTATACCATGTTTATTAATAAGGGGGTTTGAGTATTTTGTAATTCAAGTTATAAAAATAGGTACTTATATTTGAATTATAACTCGAAAACCACTTAATTTCGCGAGACATACAGGGGGTCAGATTTGTTGCATATTAACTCCTCTATCACATTCTGCAAAGAGTACATCGCATTACAACTAACCCTGTATAATACTCTAAGGACGTCTGCTCTTACCTTGGCTTTGTGCCTCTTCAGAACGTGCAAATGCGTGCCCGTGATGAATGTCCTGACGTGCAGCTCGTTCTCCCCTTGCAGCGTGAGCAGGAACACGTTGTCGTCTGTCACGTCCATGTAGTGTACTGGCACGCCCGCCGTCACGGTGCTTAGCAGCGTGAAGTTATCCACGTTCCACGTACAAACTGTCCCGTCTTGGGAGCAAGTGACTAGTATTTCGCCGTCTTGGATCACTTTTACAGCGGTTACGGGGCCGCGGTGGTGGTCTAGTTTCGTTACCTGGATGGTACATTTATTCAAGTTGGAATTAGCTTTAGCTAAGACTCGCTTGAATCTGTACTCCTAGTTTGCTTTTAAATGTTGCAGATTATTAATTGCATACGGGATTTATTTCGTAACAGAGATGACTATGGATCGCCAAATTAACTTTTAGGTACTTACATTAACAAATAAATAAATCAGACTACGGTTCGTTTTAGAGATGGGTACCTACTATGTTAAATGAAGTCAGGATGAATAAGTGTAAACAGCTTTAAATATTAAGTTGTGTGAACACTAACCAAAGCGCCATCGACGAGGGAAGTCACAATAACAGCAGAGTCTTCTCCTCCGCTGATCACTAACGATCTGTTCACAATCGCAGCAACACACAGGACTGGTGCTATGTGCTCCCTGTACAAAACAGTATTATTTATGTTCAGAAGTACCGCACATGTCACATCTGATAAGTCAAATGTGCTACAGAAGGTACCCACAGGTGGTTTTCAACATAGACACCGAGACTTGATCCTCGGCACGTCTCAGGAATAACTAAATAATAACTTGATAACTACATTCTTCAAAAATCTGTATAATTAAGGTGTCTTGTGTGGTACCCTACTATGGTATAATTGAGGCTTATATGCCAAATCTATGGTAGGCACCTGATAATTTAGAACTTACAGTATTTTAGTTTTAACAGCCAAAGTGTGTAGGTCCCACACCACGACGCTGGTGTCTTCTGATCCAGTCAAAAGGTATTGTGACTCCCGGGTCACACACATGCACAGAATCCTTCCTGAGTGACCTGCATGAATAATTACATTTGGTTAAAAAACCTAATGTTTATAACACACTGACTTCAATTTCTTGCACTAAAACCGCGAATTTATGTATTATTTTAAGTTTTTCTTTTATGATATTTTTACCAAATTGTATATTCTACAAATTTTTAGCTCGATATAATATTTGATTTATGATTTAATACCGTGCTTCGTTTCAACAAAAGCCTGAGAAACGGCGAACGTCGCCGCCTGGTGACGTAATAATATTAATTTGTATTATTTACGCTGTTCCCGGGATAAGTCGACGTTGACGGGTGAAATTCCATGCAATTTATATTATTTTTTCTCTCCCTTTTCGGGTCTAGCGGTTTGTTAGTGTCAACGTGGAAATGTAATATTGGAAGATGAGTTTGTTTTTAGATCCGACGACGTCTTTTAGTAGGTTGGCAACGCTTTTGTCTGTTTTGTTATCATAGTTGGTAGTATTTGTGAGATGGTAATCCGAAATCGGGTGCAATTAATGCAAGACCTTAAAAATGTTCGCTGCATTCAATATCTCAATCCAATATATCAATGATGCGATGTAATTAATGCAAATTTATATTACCGAAAAGCATTTACTTCAAGAGAGTAGTGTAATAGATATCTTATGAAATAATTGATCGTAAGGTTTTTTTTTTTTTGGGGCCCTTTGACTTTTGTCAAAGGGTTAATAGTTTTTATGTTTAGGTACGAGTATGTGTATTTCGTCTCGATTGTATTATGGTATTTAGTTTCGATTTTTAATTTCTCCTCTGCTAATGGATACAGAGATGATCGTAAGGTGAAACTATGAGAGCAAAGCTGTATTTTATCTACATTAAGTCTTATGATCAGACTCGATAATAATTTAAACAAAGCCACTCAGGTCAGCGTCAGCCGCCATTATAAATTCCATTATCATTTCTGAAAGGGTCTCATTCGTTGTGGGAACCGATGTGATAGGAAATTGGAAATAACATCCAGATTTAGAGGTAACCGATTTTTTTACGTAACGTATCGATTATTTTCGAGGTTCGTCATTTTAAACAGGCATGTGGTCCTATTAAAATATGTCCATTTTAATATATCAATGGTATAGTTACCATCAAAAGTAGTTTGGTATTTGAAATGCCCAAACTAATAACATTACTAAACATGTCATAATATTATGACACCAGGGGTGCTATTTTTAACAACGATAATCGATATATCGTGACATTCCTATTGTCCAATCCTACTCTTTATCCCATAATTTTTGCCGTCGTATACCGTCGGCACGAACGATAATTTTGTATTGTTTGTTCAGTAATCGATACGACGGAAAAAAATATCGAATTTATTTAGAGTAGGATTCGACAATACGAATGTCACGATATATCGATTATCGTTGCTAAGAGTAGCACGCTAGAAAGCCTCTAAAGCATACAACTAAACAATATTTCGTAGTGGGATCATATAATATAAGTAGTTTGGAGACCTTCGGGTGTCATACCAATATGAAGAGTTTAACAAGTGATTCTTTTGGATAATACAAACACCACGCTACTTTTGATGTGAAGTTAAGAACGGTACCTAAATAAACTAAACTCGCCTAAACTATCCTGTATTGTCATCCATCTCATGGTTGTATTGTGAGGGCGAAATAAATGTTAATGTTATTAGATGAGTTAAATCTAGCATAATTTTAATTTGTAGAAATAAGAATTAGCACCACTATTTAAAATAATACACTCGACATTTTAATTAGTTATTGTAACACAACCCGCATACAACCTACTGAGTGTATTCAACTAACTATGAAAGGGCGAGTCGCTCTATTGTGTCTGAAAACAAACAGTGGCGAACTAAGTAATTATAAAATCTGTTAAGTAATAACTTACTAACCATTAGTCAATTATTAATATGAATATTATTTATTAATATGAAAATAATTACAAATAAAAAACTTGACTCCACATGTACCTACATCTATACAAATAAATAAAATTGGTGTGCCTGTTTGTAATATCGAAATAAAAAGATTTCACTAAATGCATATGAAAATACATACGGTATTAATAAGAAAAACTACATAAAAATAAAAATAACTGTCTGTATGCTTGTTCCGGGTAATCTCCAAAACGGCTGGACCGATGTTGACGGGGCTTTCACTGGCAGATAGCTGATGTTGTAAGGACTAACTTAGGAAACTTTAATTTTAGAAAAAAATTGTGTTTCAAACATAAAAAACATATGAAATCCAATAGTAGCTCCGAAACGGCTGGACCGATTTTGACGACATTTTCCTTTAATAATAAACAATTTAAATTCCACGCGGACGAAGTCACGGCACAGCTAGTAATTATTAAATCTTTAAAATCCAAGTTAAAATATAAAATATAAATCATGTTATTCCAATTACCACAACGCTGGTAGGTAACTGGTTGTGGTAATTCAAGTACTAGGTTAGATGCATATAAGACGTGATAATTATCACATTATGTTTTTTTTATTTTGTTGAATCGTTTGCCATCTTTGCAGAGTGTACAACAAGAACAATGGGCTTTACTTTTGCTCGCTTAACAAATTTTATCGCTTGAACAGTACCTAGTACGCATATACCTATCACGGAGCACCAAAATTCAGATTAGTTGAACCACTATTGCCTGGTTTACGCAGGGGTGTGCACGTGTGGCATGCCCTGAGTATTGTACGCAACAATTACCCTAAGTGGTCATTCACACGGTTAACAAGACACCGATCATTTCCATACATTTTACATATCTGTCGTTTTAATGTGGGTATAGAAAAAACGGTATCGGTTTCACAGTGTGAATTACCGCTGAAAATGTCTCAGCACGGACGCGAATACGGTACGTGGGGGAAAGGGGGTGAGAGCCCCCCCCCCCTTAAGGGGAATAGGTATAAATAGGTATTCCCTTACGGTGGAAATTTACCATGTTACCAACTCACCTTTAAAAGTGTGGACCCTTGAGTTTGACATAACATGCCACAACTGTGGGTCTCCGGCCGAAGGTGCCAACACTAGGTGCTGTCCAGAGGGCGCTAGTTGCAGTAATCTAGCCCCACCGCCTGGGCTCGATCCACCGACGGACACCACTCGTACTGTCGACGCTATGGGTGGTTGAAGCCTGGTGGGATAAAATTGTATAGGTACAGGTTGAAACATAAAGGGTATACTTTTTTTTCAAAACTTAACTTTGTAATTCTAAAACCATGAGCTTTGGAGGAAACTTGAAAAACAAAAGGTGTTACAGGGATACAGCTGTTGACAGATTTCACAGGTCTACAAAACCTTTAGTACTTCAACTGTCCCACGAAGCCGATAGTTTGAGATTTACAAAGCCAAGTTGCAAGAAAAATAGTATACCCTTTTTGTTTCACCTAGTATAGCGAGTGGAAACTTGAATTAAAAATACGCTATTCACACGATACCGACGACACCATTTTTAAAAGCCTTTATTTAACTTGCAATGTCTGTTTGTCCGGGTGGAATCTTGCACTGAATTTTATATCAGTTATGTTTAACCGATTGAGCTGAAATTTGGTATACACGCTTATTTTGGATGACAATGCATGCTTAGCTATGTGACGTCATTCTAATTCTAATATGGCGGGTCATCCTAGATGGTGGACTAGTTAATTTTTCTGCACTACCACAGTATGGGTAATGAATCCGCTTGCTGAGGAAGGAAAACTAAAAAAAATAACAAATTGTTAAAAAAAAAATTGTAAGGGTTTTTGAAAAAGTTTTTCTTAAACCAATAATTTATTTCTACACACGTTTGATGGATAATGGCCGTATACTATATGGGAAAATTAATTTCATCTTCTTTTGCTTTATGACAAAGAGGTCTACACTTTGGACCGGTCGGTGTAAGGATTTTAGCTCGCAAGTTTTTTGCGATAGGAGTGCCTCTAGTTTTTGATCATTGACGCTTGTAAATCTTCTTTAATCCTTTAATCTTCACGGGTCTTCGCAGAAGTAAATCAATTAATATAGTAAGTACCTACCTGGTCTGTAATGATTTTTCCCGGTTTCCCTATTACTGATAACGGTCTGCGAATAAGGAAGCACATTCCTGTCCCTTAGGGCTACAGTGACATTCATTAAGGGTAACTTAATGGGAAAGATAAGGACGATTCACAAGTTCATTTCCTCCGCGTTGATTAGTGAGCGCAAATGAGTCCAGCGATCATAAAGGTGCGTCCTCACATTCGCGCTTAGGTAATGAGCATTGGGCTGCGAGTATTTCAGAAGTGAGTACTTACTACTTACCTACGTTTAGCTAAGCTTGAAAAAGGTTTCATAACCTCGTGAAGCGCATTCAAATCCTCACACGTATTGGTTTTTTTTTGTATTCCCTTTAGCCCCTCCTACTTAGCTAATGATTTTGGGCTCACGTCAATAGTTTAATGGCCAGGATGGGGATCGAACCCGGAACCTCTCAGCTACGAGAACGGCCTCTCTAACCACTAGGCTATTGACGCTTATGGTGACACTTCATATGGCGTATTCGCACAAATATTTGCGTTATCATGACATATGTAAATGACCCTTAACGTGCATGAACGTAGGTTTGTTTTGTTTTGGCCAAATTACGTAAATATTCGTACAAATACGCCATGTGAAGTGCCACCGTAATGTTAAAGACGCTCCTTAATTAAAAACCATTTACGGTAGTGAAGCCAAGCTTGTAACGAATTGGCTACAGATCTATATAATATACAAGGTGAAACATAAAGGGTATACTATTTTTTTTCAACTTAACTTTGTAAAACTAAAACCATCAGCTTTAGAGGAAACTTGAAATACAAAAGGTGTTACAGGGATACAGCTGTTGACAGATTTCATAAGTCTACAAAACCTTTTAGTACTTCAACTGTCCCACAAAACCGATAGTTTTAGATTTACAAAGTTAAGTTGCAAAAAAAATAGTATACCCTTTATGTTTCACCTAGAATACGGAGCTCACTCGACCGGTGTAGGACACAGAAAAACAGCGTAAAGTACCTAGATATTATATATTTCGTACGATGAGAGAGAGCTGGTTTTTTTTAAATGAAAATAAACAATTTTCAAATAGCCACTGAAACATTACACAAAGGCACCGCGTCCACAAAGGCACAAAGGCAATGCGGGTTGCGTGGAATAGCGTCGGGATGTTAGACGTTATTACTAGGATTGTAGCGTATCGTATTGAATTGAACGAGATAGGTATCTCGTTCAATTCAAAGATTTTAAAGATTCAAGATAGGTATCTCGTACGTAGGTACGTAGTTGTATTAAATACAGATAGATAAGGAAGGTTGTTGCTGCTGACAATAAATACAGAATCCAAATACTGAGAAACGAGTCAAAGCGAGGTGTAAATGTACCATCTCTTACTATAACATAAAGGAAATGTCAATCTCAGACAGTAATAAGTAGGTTTTGGCCCATTGAAAAGATGCCATTTCAAAATACTTACTTTTAAAATGATGAGGTACCTATATAAATGATGCTTGCTAGGTAACTGCTGTTTGTGATGCAGTAATGCAAGGCTAATTTTGAGTTATATGATACTTTGAAATGCCCAGACCTTTCATATGCCAATAGCAAATATCCATTACCTTACCTAAACTGTTTGTTCAACACGCGAAAACGTGGGATCAGGTGTGGTTGGAGGCGTCCAATACTCCCCGAGTGCCCCGCGTCCGAAACAGTTTGCGTAATCAAATAAAACTACAGTGTGAGCGGCACCGATCGAGCCGTTGTATGTTTGTTAAGTCCGAGTTGGCCTGTTTTCCCCTATATATTAATCACTCCGTGAGCTTTCCTAAAGATACTCTAACTAATGGCCTTTAAGTAAGTAGGTACTTATCTTAATTATATTTTTTGTGGTTACTTTTAGTAAACGTTTTTATGTCAGACGCCTACTTACCCATTGAAGATTATACTGAAAATTGACACTGAAAATTACCGAATGTGTCTATACTTAGATACTATACTTAGATGTTGAAAGTATTCAAGACACATTCGCTTGATATTGTAAGAATAAACGTGAGTGCTTTGCCGCGTAAATGAGATATTTCTGATAATTCCAATTACCTAAAGAAAGTGGGATTTAAACTATGATGGGGTAACTTCTTAATACAAAAAAATACGGAACTATGCTAGAACTAGGTACCGATTAAACAATTGGTACCCTAATTAATGCCGTTTCATAAGAATTAAAGAAAATCTATTTAATTGCTATAGAAGTTCGCACATAAAAATAGAAAGACTGTAAGTATCTAAAAAGGTTTGGCTTTGCGTGCATCTGCATCCAACAAGCTTACCTCACCATCAGTTGACGCAATGCATCAAACGCTTCAACGCAGACTCAGAGATGGGATCAGAGCAGGAAGGTTCATTATAACACTCACCATCCGTTTAACGGCACGAGCAATGGTTTATCGTAACCATCGCACCAGGCCATGGCGGCCGTCACCAGGGTGGCCAGGACCCCGCGTCGCGCCACTGCCGGCCGAAGCCACGCTATTATCTATAGAAATAAATAAAATTGGAGTGTCTGTTTGTAATATCAAAATAACACCTTTTCACTAAATGCATATGAATGTACGTACGACACCCATAGCAAAAACGCGATTTAATTTTTTTTTGTCTGTCTGTCTGTCTGTGTGTTTGTTCCGGGTAATCTCCGAAACGGCTGGACTGATTTTGACGGGACTTTCACTGGTAGATAGCTGATGTTATAAGCAGTAACTTAGAGTTCTTTTGTTTTAGAAAAATAAAATTAAAAAAGGGTTCTATCGCGCGGGCTCAGAATGCGGGAGCGGGCTATTTTGTTAAGTTAAATTTGACGCGGACGAAGTCGCGGGCTCAGCTAGTCTGAATATAAATTTTATGTTAGTGGTAAATTATAACTACTGTGGCTCTACAGCCACTACTAGTATACAATTCTTATTAGGGCGATCGTCTACTTGGTAGTGCTAGCGGACCCGCCCGCTTTGTCCTATAGTTGACAGGAAATGAAGCAATCCTATTGATCGAAGTGGGCCCGCTTCGTAGCACAGCTTAGTGGACGGGCACCCTTAGTTTATTATGAAAAGTAGCGACCCAAACAATTGTTGATGTTGTTCGATGTGATTGGATACCTATAACTTATTTGTGCAATTTCGATACCTTCCCATTTTAGTGGTTTTTCGTCATCGGATTTGGTGGATAATCCTGGGCCAACAAAAAAAAAAAAAAAAAAATTGGTATCCCGGGCATTGCAAGGCAGTGCAGTAATTAGTTAAAATTAAAAGTTAAATGAATTACGTCGCCGTAATGACGTAGGTGCTATTTGCTTATTATATGCTAATTGTGTTTTCATAAACTAGGTACGACTAAACTAATGAGAATGATGACAATATAGTTAAATAAGTCAACAAAATCAGCACCAATATCCTACTGAATATAAAATGTCCGCGCGATGTCCGCTTTTGTCTCCAAATATAAAACAAAACCCCATAGTGGCATCTACCCATCCCGTGTTTAGCTTTATAGCCACCTATTCAATTTACGAGTATACGATAAACCAATTTCCAAAGTAGCAAGAACAAAGGACCACTGAAACTCGTTAAAAGGCTCGGGCCCGTGCTGACATCGGGGTACGTTATTGATTGACACTTGATCTCCAGAGACGTCAAGTATGGGTACCATTAAGTGATAGAGATATCAGCAAGCTGGTAAAGCAATATTGATATTCAATTTCAAAATATAATATACCTGCGTAAGGTCCTATACTGAGAATTTTGACCCAAAATTCACCCTCAAATTCGAGCGTAAAGCATATTAATACTCACCTAGTTTATTTATTTTTAGGTGAACTGATTGGTCATCATAACTTTAAAGTATTATTTTTTAACACAAAGAAATTGGAATTGTGTAACGAATTAATATCGAAGTAGGTATCCAAACCCGACAGCGGTTTACAGATGTGGTCATCCTAATAGTAAATAATGATAATTATTTAGAACAACTATTTTAAACATTGTAGTTAGCCCAGTACGAGTATTGGTTACAAGAAAGACTGGTAAACCAAAGGGCTTCAAAAAGGTAAATGGACCCAAAACAAGTTTACCGCAATCGCAGACACAATAAATAATGAATTAGCGTTTCGCTTCCACTTTTATTGTGCGAACTGCCAAGGAGTGGAACACCTTGCCGGCGTCTTTGTTCCCGGTTGACTATAACCTGGATGTTTTCAAGTCGAGAGTGAACAGGTACCTTCTAGGCAAGTATGCACCACCGTAGACCACATCGTCACTTACCATCAGGTGAGATTGTGGTCAAATACTTGCCTATATCGCAATAAAAAAAAAAAAAAAAAAAAATTAATGTCTCGTGTGGATCTGCGTTCTGTTACATAGTCAGTTCATTCGATAACGCGTGAATTATTGCAAATTAACCCATATGCCAGTGTCATAAGTGTCATAGCACGCGTTTTCGTGAAATGAATGAGTTCATTCATTCATAGCCCTTGTTAGAGTTATCACAAGGGTTAAGGCACTGTTGTGTGATAGGTACCTGAGCGCCCAGCTGCATGGGGTCTCTGGTGAGGATATCGCTGGACTTCCTGACGGCTCCGTACACCAGTTCCACATCCCGATCCAGGATGTAGCAGCGCACGTGTTCCAGAATGCACCGGAGATACGATATCGTTACCGTTTGCACCTAAAGACAACAGATTCATGATAATGACTTATGAAGGCAAAGCTATGTTACTCCAGAGGAAACCTTCATAATGAGTTTATGGTTGTGAAGAACTGAATAGGTATTAACGTATGAATCCACAAAGTAATGCGAATAATCATCACTGTAAATCACAGTAAATCTTCAAAAGAAAAACATGGCTTATCAGACGTTTGTGATAGTTATATTATCATAATATATGTCAGTAAGAAAGTGAAAGTGATTCACCAACAAATTTTGACGTCGTTACTTGTAGGTACCCAAAGAATTTGTGTAGGTACCTAATAATGTTACTTATAAAATATAATAAACAGTTATTGTCCTAATACAATGTTCTTTGTCGGTCCAAAGCAGAAACTTCAATAAGCTTTGTTTCCAGTACGATATTGACCCTTTTGTCACCAGTGTGTCCTCAGCTAGAAGGTGCTTAGCTCTAAATTTCTTTAATTAACTTTGATTGACTCATAACGAATTATATGGCAGTAGTGTAATACTAGGTTAGCTACATAGTTTAAATAATGGCTTATGGTTCACCCGGATCTGTACTCCTCACAAACCTAAGTTTTATCCAGTCGCTATAAGTAAAGACTTGTAATTAGCTTTCCTATCGCTAAGTTATTTTTATTTATATTTAGTTTACTTAGCTGTAAGTCTTCCATGTACCAAATTAAATAAATAAATAAACAAAGTAGGTATGCAGGTTACACTGCAATAGGTATAAGATAAAGCACGAAACATTACTTATTTCTTCTTCCCATTTAAAATAGCAATTTATTTTTTCCACAGCATCCCATTTATAACAGAAAAACACAGCTCTCTCGTGGAAGACTATTTTCTTAAAGCAGTGAAGAAAAATATTCAATTATTTAAATTAATGGACAGACGGCGGTGAATTGAAATCACGTTTTTTTATTTGGATCCCTTTTTGTTGTTATTTTCTAGGCACAGTATATTTTTGGAACTTTAAGAAGTACCTACTGTACAAAGGTGAGACTAAATTAGCAAATAATTTGATTGAAAACCGCGAGTATAATTTACCGTAATTTCATTGACAAATGATTTGTCCAGTTAAATGAAATAAAATAAATAATATATATCGCCAGACTGAACGAACTGTATGGTCCCAAACTAAGTAATGCTTGTACAATGGACTGAGGGCGATCCCAGTGACACCCAGATCAGGGCAAATTACAAAAAGGCAACCCCGGCGGGAATCGAACCCGCAACCACCATGAGCAGTGAGTCGAGCGGCCTGCGCTCGAACCACTGCGTCAAGAGGTCGTCAAGCTACACATACCTTTTCTAAAAGCTTATATAGTTTGGTGATTTGTCGTTAAACTACAGTACCTTAAAACTAACACGTAGCGTTATGTAAACTTGGTAAAGCCACCCTCCCCCATTTACGAACTTAAACAACTATCTTACTCACGTTTAATGGAAGGTAATCGCCTCTAATTACAACTCAGACCCAATGTCCGTCGTTATACCGAACAAAAACGTTCTACTGCGGGTTGGCTATTAATTACCGTTGATGTGTGTTGTGTAAGTCTCTATGCAATTTTCGAAGGTATAATGAAATAAAATAACTGAGTAGGTACTAGGTTGAAATGAAACTATTTTACGGATTCTATCGCGTTTATTTACTTTTTATGTTCCGGATGTAGCGGCTGCTTTACAGCAACCATGGTCACGGGGGGACTGAGGTGTAAGACGTCCTGATGTCATAGTTAATAACACGTCGGGAACATAAAAAAGTAAATAAACGCGATAGAATCCGTAAAATAGTTTTATTTCAATGTGTAGAATTCGCGTAAATATAAGAAAACAATATGAGTACTAGGTGTTGCTATGGGTACCTATATCTATCTATAAGAGAGTCGTAAATATAAATATTAAGCTTATGTATGTTTGTGTATGCAAAACTCGAAAGTAGTCGATGGCTTGAATTTTTTACACAACGTTGCATTTCTATGTAAAAGTATTTTTATAGACTTTTTATCCAGAAGTTCCCAGAGGAACAGGAAATTATTTATTATGAACCACAGCGAAGCGTGGTCGGCTTTACTCAGTAATAACATAAGTAATCTACGAAAGATAAAAAACTCAATAGGTACTCCTCCTGTGTATATAACTAAACATGCTAATCATCAGTTGCATCAAATAGTTCCCTATTAAATTTGCGTGCGAGGAAAATGTCAGAATATATCTTTTCATAATTGCCATTCTAGGATCATTCTCAGTACGTACGGTACCTACTAACTGCACGGTACCTGCTTAACTTGAGACCATAAAGGTGGCATGTTAGTCTGTCGTAACACACGACACAACGACGATGATGACGGCAGAGAATCAAAATCACTGAAAAATTACACCACTCAGAATTGAACTGCACTTTTTGCAGATCTAATGATAGTCCGAATGTTATGTCGTTAGGACAACAGGCGACCCTATTGGAGCCAAGCCTATTGTCCGATTCATTGCGATAGGGATTTGGGTAATAGTCCACCAACCCACTGACTAGGTTGCGTCGGGTTCTTTCAAGCTATATATTGTTTACTCACTGCCGCCAGCAAGAAGTCAAAGTTGCAAACAGTGAGATCCTTCAGTTTGGAGAAGTCTCCGGCTAGTAGCAGATGGAGCCAGGACTCTTCGACGTGTCGCTGAGTGAAAGCCGCCGCTGTTCTACTGGCCGAGTGGAATGGCGTCGAGTCTAGGAGCGCGTCGTCATCTTCAACACACCCTTGGAGAAAATGATGAATACTTAGTACCTATTTATCTTTTTATTTGTAACTAACGACCCGCCTCGGGTTCGCACGGGTGCAATAAATTATCTGAGTTTCTCTACTATATTATGCATGTATCAATACATAGTATATAACTCTAAATTGAAAATTTAAAAACCCCCGATGCGACGACATTTTCATCAAATGTATACTTTACCTAGTTCTTCCAAATAATTAAGTTAGCGAGATTTGCGTAGCTACCATAGCTCAGTATTCATTGCTCATCTCGCAAATTCATCTGGTACAACTAGTTTCGATGCCAGATTATGAAAGCGCCATTTACCTACATAATTATTTTTGGCTACCTCATAATCTAAGATGCCATTCCATTCGATTCCAATGCAATGTACAATATCCAACATAAAATCTGTGTAAAAGTATGAGACATTATCTTGTTATGACATAATAATCATTGACATTAGAATAGACAACGAATCTAAATATTGATGCCGGAGGTTTAATTCCTAGTAAAAGATTATCAATTATGATTCAATTTGATGTAATAACTCTGGTTGAGGTGGACGAACGCAACCCAGGGGAAGAATTTTAAATAACGCTAAAATTATTTGAAATTATATTTGTGTTTCTATATTTTTTCTCAATGGCGGAGCAGCGCCCTCTAGAATTATTATTGCGTAATATTCCATGACCATTAGCAAAACAAACAAAATATAACGCATGCGCGTATCCATCATTTGAAACGTGACTTATGGAACGTCTTTAGTTCATACAGAAATCTCATATAAAAATTTATAAATATTCAATTTTTTCCAGAATCCGGGAAACTTTTTCATATTTATAATATTGTAAAAAGGCAATTCAGACTATTACGATCATTTAAAAATATAATAAAGCGTAATCCAATAATCTCAAATTTCGAGCGGATTCGAGCCGTGGAAGTTGGTTTTGGCCTTAAATGTGGCTTTATTAACCTATAAAAGAGCTGATGATCTTCAAACGGCTGAACCGATTTTCATGAAACATAGCTAAGAACACTCTCGATCAGAATACCTTTCTAACAAAAGAAACAAAATTTAAATCAGTTCATCAGCTTGGGCGCTACGTTGCCACAGACAGACACACAGATACACAGATACACAGATACACAGACACACAGATACACAGATACACATGTTAAACTTATAACACCCCTCTTTTTTCGTCGGGGGTTAAAAACAAGGTCGCTTCCCGCTGTCTGTATGTCCCTATGTATGCTTAGATCTTTAAAACTACGCAACGGATTTTGATGCGGTGTTTTTAATAGATAGAGTGATTCGAGAGGAAGGTTTATATGTATAATACATTTTAATTAAATTTGCAAATTAGAGAAAGACGTGCGAAGCCGGGGCGGGTCGCTAGTTATAAACCTTCCTCTTGAATCACTCTATCTATTTAAAATAACAGCATCAAAATCCGTTACGTAATTTTAAAGATCTAACCGTACATAGGGGCAGACAGAGAGCGGGACGACTTTGTTTTATACTATGTAGTGATTTCTTCTAATATGGGTGAGCAATACTAAGGTCTAATTATACGAATGCACGACATATTGCATGGCGCCTTTGCCATGCCTAAACATGATGTACCTTCCACAAAAATGATTTATACTTACCAATAGTTTTGTTGTTACATGATATATGTAATACTAGCTGTGCCCGCGACTTCGTCCGCGTGTAATTTAACTTAACAAAAATTTCGGGATTATTCGTCCCCTATTTTATCCCTTTGGAGGTAGAATTAATCAAAACCCTTTCTTAGCGGATGCCTACGTCATAACAACTACCTGCATGCCAAATTTCAGCCCGATCCGTCCAGTGGTTTGGGCTGTGCGTTGATAGATCACTATGTCAGTCAGTCAGTCAGTCAGTCAGTCACCTTTGAGTTATATATATTTAGATGCAATGTAAGTAATAGGCGGAGCTGAGAGCCCAGCACTAGTAGTGGTACCGAAAACAAAAATATTGATTCCTCACCGGGTTCCTGAGCCTCAGAAGTGTCGGTGTCATCGGCGTCCTGCAGGAAATTAGCGAAGTGTAGGGCGGCAAGGTCCGAGTGGGCGTCCCTGAGCGCGCCCTGCGAGCGGACGTACCGGCGGCGCGCGCGCGCGCTCGCGGCAGCCGCCCGCCACCGCCATGTACACCTTCCTGACACTACGTTCTCCGATATTAAGGATTCTGCAAGGAGGAAGGTTGCTTGAACATTTCAACACGCTTCTGGCTTAATGCTGAAAGGCTACTCAAATGTTTCCTATAGGTAGTTCTCAGATTTTCCCAGACTTTTGAAATTTGTCGGATTTATTGAACTAGCCATGCGTATCAAGTATAATACTCCTATTATTCCCCTGAATAGGCCAAGACTGTTGATTTCGATGACATATGAGCTAGTGGTTAATCAACTGTAAAATAGAAGAAAGTGTTCATAAAACTAGCAGACTCAGTCAGACCAGGTCAGTTTTGGCCTGGGAGGCCTCGGGGCTCCCTGACGTTTAGGCTGGTGCAGGTGCTGACAGGACATGGGTGTTTTGGTCGGTACCTGCACCGAATAGCCAGGAGGGAGCCCACCGCCGCGTGCCATGAGTGTGGCGCGGTGGAAGACACCGCGCAACACACCCTGGAAGAGTGTGTTGCGTGGGTCGAGCAGCGCCGCATTCTGGTTGCGGCGGTCGGAAGGGACCTCTCACTGCCGAGCATAGTTCTATCTATGCTCGACAGTGAGGGGTCCTGGGAGGCGATGGCCTCTTTCTGCGAGGACGTGATGTCGCGGAAGGAGGCCGCGGAGCGTAGCAATAGGTAGTGGGTCGGGGGACCCACTACCTATTGCACGATTTCGGCCGTCTGGGGGATGACTGGGGTGGTACCAGGTCGTCCCCCTTTTAGCGCCTGTGGCCCGGCAAGTCATTGGCGGGCCGTCCGCCGGGGCGTCTCGGAGCATTTCCCATGGACCCGGGGCGCCCCTCTGCATGGCGGAGGGTGGTACACCGTTGGTTTTTAGTGGGTATACTGCGCCCTACAGGTGCAGGGACTCCCACATACCCCTCTCGTCTCCCCCGAGGCGTCAGGGGACCCATAAAGGGTTTTCCAACGATAAAAAAAAAAAAAGGTCAGTTTTGGCCAATATAAATTTAGGAACCCAAATGCATGGTGTTTGTGTAGGTAATAATAAAACAACAAATATTTATTTATGTCTACAAATATCGAAAACATCACGTCAGTTATCGGGAAAAGGTAAAATATAAACAATATGTTTCAGAAACAGTGAAATATAATTGAATAGCGGATGACAAAGCCAAACGGATCAGGTGTCGCAAATGTATATATATATATCTACTGCGTATCATCATGTCATCGCGTCCGCATTGGGATGAAAATAATACTTTGCCAATAAGTTGGTACCTATACCTATGCTATTTATTTTTTTATAAGCTATAAGTATATTCGTTGTACATATTATGTGATAAAACCATTTGCAAATATGCGCAGTATCGGAATAATTCTGACCGCAAAACTGTTGCTTCAAGAAAAAAATCTTAGTTTAAGTTACGATTTTATGTAGGTACCTAATAATGAATGACACACATGGCAAGATTTTTCATTATTTCACCTTAAAAAGTCACAAGAATCTAATTAGCTTGCAAAATAATAATTAATAATAAAGTAATTTGGTGCATATACCATTAGAAACAGTAAATATAAGACCTAATAGAACGTAAATTCCTAGAACTATTAAAATTAGCTTTAATAGTATCGGGGCAGATTTTGATATATTCACTTTTTACAAGAACAGCACAGATTCCTAAAAAAATACGTTCTCATTGACGGTCCATGGTGTTCTTACATAGTATCTTAGGGTCCCTTACAAAATCCATGGATATGGAAGTGTTACGACCTGTACCAGACTCCATGGGGGTAATAAAAATATTATTACTAATTTATAATAATAATAAAATTATAATAATCTAGCCCCTTTCACGTCCCACTCCTGAGCACGGGCCTCCCCTCACTACGAAGTGGAGATTCAGGTCGTAATCCACCATGCTGGCTCAATGCAGGTTGGCGGTTTCGAGATTTTCTAAGACATGCAGGTTTTCTCACGATTTTTTCCTTCATTGTGAGCGAGTGACAATCATATAGAAATTATGATTCGCACTTAGATTGCGAAAAACCCAGAGGTGCGAGCCGGGGTTTGAACCCAGGACCTAGTGCTCGCAAGACGTGTGCTTAACCAATCGGCTATCACTGCTATTACTTACTCATCATATATTTCGCAACGCATAGCGTAGAAAAGTTGAAATTGGCTTCTTTCAGTGTTATAACCGCATCGCTGTTGCTAGTCGGCATTAGAAGCTCCAATAGTTCCAACTCAGTGAGACCGAACTCCGAACAAGTGATGTAACCTACGAATATAAAGGAACAAGTGTAAGATATGAAGGCGAGGGACAAAGTTTATGTCTACGATATTAATATCAAACGAAATATTTCACACGTATATGAGAGATATAGGAGTTAGATAAGTACTTATGTTTAGTTTGACGCGTTTTGACTACCAATATGTGTAGATGATGTTGGTATGAAAGCTACCATGAAATTGAAACTCATACTTAAGCTACAATTCAAAGGAACTATGACTACCACATATTCCAACTGTGTGGTATTGAGTTTCTAGAGCCCTGGATAAATGTTAATTTATAGCGAGAATAGGCTTTGAATAAAAACCATAAATATTGATGTGAACTTCGCAAATGTTTGCAATGCTACAACCAACAATAAGTCGACTAAATTAAGATATAGTCTAATGAGAATGCGTAAATAGTTTTCATATTAATGTTAGTCACGCGTGCACCCAATGACTTGAACCAACATCTGTGAAGACAAGAAGCTACAATATCTACGCTAGAGTAACTTAAAGGATGACTGCATTTTAGTTACACAGAAGTGAAGAGTGTATCATTCCAGATATCTTAAAAGCGAATTATGAAACTTAGGTAGTTGCCTATACCTAGTCCTTATTTCAAATCTAAGCTTAATTAAGAAACCTTTGCACTATTGTGCGATGTAGAACGTATTTCAAATGCTTCCATCTTAATTAATAATTACGCAACGCTATAATACGTCTGCAATTAATCTGCAGAGTACCTCATATTAGTTTAATAATTGAAATTGGAGCTATATACTTACTGGCTAATTTACTAAAAGCTTTAGATCCGAAGACAACCTCTAAATTATCAAAGGCACCGTCGATAAAGTCTCCGTAGCTATTGTTCTGTGCGGTCTCCTCGATGGGCTCTAATAAGTAATAACAGTTCTGAACTCGGAACTTCTCCTTCTGCGCGGGCGTTAGCTGTAGTTGCTCCAGCGACACCGCGCTCGTGCACACCAGGAACACGTTCCTCGGCAGAGACATCGGCAACCATGACAACCCCGTCACGATATCACACTCCAGAGGATTCACTCTGTGCACATTATCGATAAATATCAACAGTATCTCATTCTCCATCTCCTCGCATCTCCTCAGCAGACTTTGGAACCAATTATTTATATACAACGGATCGAAACTCGCGTCTTTCGGCAAATAACCTTCGGGAATGTTTAAAATGATCGATATCTGTTGACACATCACTCTGAGCAGCTCCAAATTGTAGGCCGATCTCGGTGTGGAAGCGGAAAATCGTATTATCCTCAGCACCGGTTTGGGGAAAATTTCTTCGAATTTAAAGTATAGATGCGTCAATAGAGTGCTTTTTCCCGAGGCGTCGGGCCCGTATATTAACACCGGGGCGTGTCGGGTGCGGTTCTCATAATTTTCCTTTGAGTTATTTAGAATACTTTTGACTGCGTCTTCGATTTGCTTAACGGTAACTTTATACAAACGATTATGTTCTATACATATCCTAAGATGAGTGATGTGTTCCAGAAATACCTCCTGCAAGAATTGAAATGTAAAGCGGTAATTAATAACGCCCCTTGCTAACACTGGAGACATTAAAATTTGTTTTGCAACTTGAACTTTGTGGAAATAATTTCGCTTGCCTTGCTCTAGACCAAGATCTCTTCTTTGTGCTTAATGGCTACGTAAATTGAAATGGGAACTTTATGTGTATCGGTATAAGCTTTAGTATTGCACAACATTAGTAATACTGTTTAATTGATGTTATTACCTGCACAGTCTTTTTTCTTCCCTTGCCCTGGTCGGGCTCAGTGCTCAGGCTGTCGTCGACCAGCGAGCTCACTACAGCCTGCACACTCTCCCTGAAAGGAGCCAACTTTTCCTCGGAGTCTGAGGCACCGTCTGTCCTTGATGAGTCAGCTGATGATGATCTAAGAAGAAATGCTGAGTTGGTGTATAGTCCACTAATGGTTTTCTAAATAATATCTAAAAGGGCCACAATAAATATAGAATTTATGTGAGGAGCATTACTTTTTCCGAAATTTACTAGACCAGATAGATACTATATGAAGTAAATAATTCCATAATATATAAAAAAAACATTCAGGGTAATAAAGTATTTTAAGCAAATCACTCAAAAAGCCTCTAGCCTTAATTCACCTTTGTAACTTTTTACTTAAACTTCTGAAAATTGGTTTTAATTAGTCTACTAAATTTAAAAGCCCTTGAGTAAGTTCATTATTTTCAACAACTTCGGTTTTAATAAGAAAGGATGAAAGTTCTCTCAACTCTGTCCTCATACATGGTAAATTACTTGATGTTTGAGGTGAACTCTCGAAAGGGTCCGAAATTGGTTTTAAAAGATCTATTATGGCTTTGAATCGAAATACTTATCAGAACTAGTGGGTGAATTGAGATACTTTTAAGACCAGTATCGAAATGTATGCATTTAATTTAATGGTGTATTTAATATTGCTTTTATATTTCATGAATCATGAAATACATTATCTGGGATGCCTTGTTAACTTAAATATTTAAAAAAAAACTCATTTTGAGGTCCGACTCCTGGGCACAGCCCTTCCGAAATTCACAGGCTTCCAAAATTTGTTTACATTTTGCTAATACATGCAAGTTTACTCGCGAGGTTTTGCAGCAAGTGTTAATCATATTAAAATTATGATTCGGAGTTTGAACCCAGGACCTTGTACCTGCAAGACGCTTGCCAATCGGCTATCAATGGTACTTTATTTTTGAAAAATCCAGCAATTTTATTAGTAAACTAGTTGTGCCCGCGACTTCGTCCGCGTGGAATTTTGATTTAATTGACAAAGTTTCATACAAACTTTCATCCCCTATTTCATGCCCTTGGGGGTAGAATTAATCAAAATCCTTTCTTAGCGAATGCCTACGTCATAACATCTACCTGCATGCCAAATTTCAGCCCGATCCGTCCAGTGGTTTGGGCTGTGCGTTGATAGATCACTTTGTAAGTCAGTCAGTCAGTCAGTCAGTCACCTTTGAGTTATATATATTTAGATACTCACTCTAGTCTTATAAAATGTCCTTCAGGTAATGTGTCTTCCAACTTTCTTCGCAGCTCTTTTAACCTAGTGTGTGCCAACACAGTCATCTTAGAGTCGTCTGGTTCTGGCTCCGGCATGTCCCTGAACACCGCTATCATCCCCTTTGGATGGTTGCCATTTGATAAAAGATCTGAAAACGAATAACAGTTTTACTTTCCTAAAAAAAAACATGCATGATAAATTTACTAAGGTTTGAGATTAAGATTTAGAAAAATGCGTTCTAGAAAACCAATAGCAGATATTTTGTTTCTCTTTCTTCAAGATATTATTTTATTTTGAGCGTTTGTGCTAACGCGGGCTTTTTCTAGGACTGACAATTCTATTTTTTATTGTATTTATATCACAGATAAATACTTCTTTATCCAGATACTTATCAGCAGGGCGATGTAGAGTCAGCATTTAAAATGAAAATAACTGTGTTTGTTCTAGCTACCAGAGGCGAAAGTCAGATAAAACATTCCCCATAAATAACTCTTGGGAGGTAAAATCCTTTCTGTGTTTTAATACCAATTGCAAACAAATAAAAACGAGACGGTGTTTACATCCGGCCGCTGCCGTTGTTTCCGTGTAATTGGATCCTGCAAGCCTCGCACCTATTTCAGGATTTTCGATAAGGATTATCCGAGCCGCAAAGTTTTGTTGATAGTAACAAAGATGCCACATAAAAGTATAATATCATTTGTGTTATAATATAAATGCTTGATCCCGATCCGATTTGCATACTAAAAATTGATTAATGGATTGTATATTACGCACTCAGAACATATATTATATTATTATTTTTTTATTTTCCCCGTTTCATGTTCACGGCCGCCTTTTAAAAGGTCACTAGCGAAGTTTCTTAGATCTGGTGTTTGATAATCTGCGGTATTTAAGTGTGGACCCGACTCTGCATCATTTTTTTAGTCGGAACTTACAGGATTCTTGCAAATTTCACAAAATTCAAATAAAATCCAAGAAAGGAGTCTTATAATATAGAGACTTATAATTATAATGTATGACATTTTACGTAATTATTCATGAGGCGTTTGTCCCCAATTAAGTTTAAGTGATTCGATTAACCTGTCCTTTGTATTCAGTTACAATGTTTAATAGCTGAAAATTTTCAATTTTTAATGTTTACAGCCGCCGCCGATGATGCCTAATTGCCATTTAATGGGTCCTTTTATGTGTTCTCATTATTTTAACGTTTTAGCGTTTTAATTGTTAGTTCTATAGCTATACATACATACGGTTTTATGTTGTTAATTAGAAATGTATTATAAAATTTAATTTAAAGAATGGACAAGGGAAGAATGTCGTTTCAATAGTTTACAAGTATTTACAATACATAACATTTAGCTTTTACAATTCTAAGTATGGTTTAAGTTTGCTTTGAATTTTGTTTAAGGGAACGATTAAAAAATATAAGCATTCTTATCCGAAAAGTTAATAAAACATCAATCTTTTAACGAAAAATGTCTACCTTTAGCAATACTTAAAAGGGGATACAATAAAATTATGTTTATTTTTACCTAACGCTGTTTCGCACTGTATTTCGACGGGGCTTCGGAGTAGGTCGGCGATTTCAGCGCCATTAGCGAGCGCTTCCAGTGCTGTAGCGTTGAACGCCTTTTGTACTTCGGAGAGCCGGCTCTGCTGCTCATCGCGTTCCAGCAAATCGCTGAACCTGATTGAAGATACGATCGTTAATTAAAGGCTGTGCACTCAATATACATCTTTAGTTCTGCATCCAATTGTGTCTTTGTTTGTTTGGTTCGCTCCTAATTGGCTGACGCTCTGAACGAAACTTCAAAGGTAACCGACGAACTCAATTATGGTTTCAACAATAATTTGATCAAAAGCCAGAGATAATGATTACACTTATTATCATGTAGGTATTGATTTACTTATACAATAGTTGGTTTTAATTAATCATTGAACGATAATTCATATTAATTAATTAACGCGGTTTGATCACATGAAGTGGGACAGAAAAGAAGATAAAATTAAATATTTTAGCATTCGACCATCAAAAAGCCTACGCTTAAAATCGGACAGCTTTAATAGATGTGGGGTTAGTATTTTGTGTTTTGAACGTATTCAAATAGAGATATCGAACGATCGAACCTTAGTGGCGATGCAGTAAGGAATGATTCGATCATTCGATTGGTATTTGATACTGACAAAACTTGTACTAAGCTCCCTGTTTTCAGTCCATTAGATTATATGCGGTCGTCTAAGTTTTTATAGGTTACATTACTATTCCGCTACTTGTCCTTTCCATAACTGTCTTCAGCAATTTGCGGCCAAAGTCCAAATTATTGAGTAGAATCTAATTGTCTCATGAATTAATTCTCCATATCCCTCAAAACGCATACTCTTACATTGAATAAGATCCGCCATTCATACATTCATATTGATGCCACATCCGTGCTTCAAATACCCACACATTTGGAGCTCGGATGTGACATCATCAGAAATAGGTAGGTACTACTTATCCGTGCGTTGCATTTTCATATCCTCATCTAAAGGTTCCCGTGGCTATAGGTCCCTTTAACGGAACCCTCGTGACTATGACAAATTATTTATTTTATGATCCCACTGAGTAATCGGACCTCGTTTTGAGGTACGCTCGTAAATTGTTACGACCTAAATAGATGAACGTGATAAAGGATGGCCGGATCTTTTTGAAATCATCGAATAGGGACTCAATGAACAATTAGGTGTAACAATAAATTTGTGTTCCTACAACAAAAGTTTACAAAACAATACTGAGGCATCTACTTTAACTTGGAAGTTTCCTTTTATGTTGAATTCCTTAAACAAAGTTCGATGAAAGCTTTTTGTTGTAGTAGGTAAGTAATTAATTTAAATTAATACTGATTCAGAACACCACGGAAGAAAGCACGAAATATAAAGCTACATATTGATTAATCATATCTATGCCGCAGCCAAATAGCTTGATTCGCCGTTCAATTAACAGCCTAGGCACTTAACTAAACAGCGCCGTTCAACTAACGGCCTAAATGATATTCATCCGTATCGTCTGTTACAACATTTAATAAACTGGCTGGCCAATGCTTAGGCAACTAGTTGACATTTAAGGCTAAAGCGCCCATCTAGCCCGAAAATTTCAAAGTTTTTGAGGTTTTTTAGATTTTTTTCCAAATCTGACAATAATAAAAGGCACATTTTGTAATTCGCTACAAAGACCGTGTGCAGTGCATTTATTAATATATCCAGCTTACTCTAAAACATTTCAAGAACGTCAGCTATCCAGATAATCTGGCAATTTTTGTATTTTTAGTGATTAACTAGCATCATATCCACCGTGATAATATTTAGAGTAAAATAAATGTATTAATAAACGCACTGCATACTGTGTTTGTCGCAAATCCCAAAATGCTGTCTTAAATGTTTGAGATTTTGGATAAACTATAAAAATACTCGAAAATTTTGAATTTCGCGGGCTAGACAGGCGCCTTCACCTTAAGTACTACAAAACTTTTTCAAAATACTAGCCAAGCAGAGCGACCCAGATGGGTTTAGGTTAGGGTTATTTTTTTATGACCCCACAGAAATCCCACCCAGCAAGTAGATTCGGTGGATCTAAACAATTTCGTAAAAAAACCTAAATAATTAGATAGATCTAAATAATTTTTGCCGACGCCATATTGACCAAAGAGAATATAATAGAGATATTGAATGTTTAGTGAGTTTCGGCGCTAGGTGGCAGAAAGTAGAACTAAATTGAAATGAACAGGCTAGGCAAGTAATTAAACGTCATCGATCCAAGTCATTTGCCTAGCTGTTTGATCAAATGGCTGAATATCATTCAGGCCACTAGTTGAACGGCGCTGTTTAGTAAAGTGCCTAGGCTGTTAATTGAACGGCGAATTAAGCTAGTTGGCTGCGACATCTACATTATTTTGATCCGCGGTAAGTTTTGTTTAGTGTGTCAAACAGTGTCCGTATTTTGAACGCTGCTAGACAAAAGTGCCTGCCAATTTATCCTCCATCAATCATTCTTATTAATTGAAATATATATATAAATATATATTATAAATATGAGAACTATTGCATGCAAGTAGGCATAAAAAAAACTAGGTAGACAAGTATTCAATCAAAGCTACATAAGTAGGTACTTATGATTAAATAACTATTAAGAGTTAGACAAGATTATGACTGGTCAGGAAAATTACACTTCAAGTGTTTGTTGTTGCCCTTACCACTTATCATCCCCCTCAAGGTGGTAGGTTCCATCCCCATTGAGTCTGTAGCAGGCGCGGACGAGCGCCGCCTGCTCAGAGTCCGACTGGACGAGTTCCTCGAATGTGGCCTCTGGGATGGTGTATGGTAGCACTGGCTGGTACGATGATGCGTCTCCACCGATAAGGCACTGGTGGAGGAAAACACCACTTAAGTAGGTACTTACTTATATTTTTTAAGGACAAGCGAGACGGGTCTACTATTATACTTTATTTACTTTGACAAAAATATTGTTAATACCTACCTTATATTATATGCTAGCTGTGCCCGCGACTTCCTCCGCGTGTAATGTAACTTAACAAAAATTTTGGATTATTTATCCCCTATTTTATCCCCTTGGGGGTAGAATTAATCAAAATCCTTTCTTAGCGGATACCTATGTCATAACATCTACCTGCATGCCAAATTTCAGCCCGATCCGTCCAGTGGTTTGGGATCACTATGTCAGTCAGTCAGTCACCTTTGAGTTATATATATTAAGATAATTTTTAATGGAATATTAAAAGCAAAAAATAAATGCTACTTACAAAAGGTTTTGTCTACTTTGTCATTTACCCATCGAGTTAGTAAAAGGAGTAGATCACTTTTTGAATAAATAATGGCGTGAAAAATTTTAATTAGTTTCAAAAATCGCTTTAATAAAATTTTGTGGAGGCGAAGTCTTAAATTAAATGGTAACCTACTTACCTACATTTCATTGGTGGATAGCAATTTAAAAGTACAATATCACCTGGTTATTAGGTACATCAATCAAATGCCATCACGACGCCAAAGACACTATAATCACTACGGTAGACACGGTACAAGGAAAATAACATACAATTTATAAATCTAATCAACAACCTACATTTTTTTTTCTTTTATCCTATGTTGTCCTAAAATAACACTGGCCGACGCACATTTTTTAAAAAGTACTTACTAAAAAGTATCCAGCCTTCGAGGTTTGATTGCAGCAGCGTATTTCCTCGAGGTAGTGTCTGAGCAACGCTGGGTTTGATTCGTCGCCGCCGTCGGTACCATAGTGCATATCCACGAACTCGATCTATTCAATAAAAATGCAAAAAAATAGTATCAAGTTTGCCGTGATAATGGTGATAATGAACCAATGTTACGGTTGATTAAAAACTTTACTCTATTTATGATTTCTTAAGGTAAATTTTAAGTACCTACTACAAAAGGTTCATCGGGTAAAATTCGTAAAAAAATATCTACTACACACACATGAAAATAGCAGAACAATGTCGTTTATCATCTGTGACAAATTCACGCTTGAACGACGTCAATTCATCAATTTGTTAAAATGAATTGGAATTGGAAAGCGGCCGGTGAAAAGTTTTCGCGTTTCCGCGTTTTACTTTTGATTCTTTACGTGTGTGAAAATATGGGAATGGCAAACACAGTTAGTTGATCAATTTGATTGATCACATCTCCATAGCATACGCATGTCAAAGCCTAAACACACTTACATAACGGTGCTAATTATTTGGCTACAAACACGTCTATCTAATTTAAACGTATTGCTGTCCTACTCATGATCGTAACCCATGAGCAAGGCAGCAATATTTTCAGTTGTTCAAATTCAGTTTAGTCGGGAACCAACGAAAATACACAAGTGTAGGTATCATATTAATTTCGCCACTTTTGGCACCTACAGAAGATTCAAATTTGTTGTTTCCGATTAATTTTAATCTTGTAGAGGTGTTGTTTGCATTTCGAGAGAGCCTTTAAACTGGGGCAACTGGGAGCTAGTGCTAACCACACGCTACTAACTTTCAGATAAGTTACCCGGCTGAGATGTTGCGGTATTTAAGTTTTATTGTGTTGTAACATTTTCTTACTTAATGCGGCAAATGTCCGGAAATAGGTTTATTTGGTTGCGCATTTATGTTGAAGCGACAATTGTTTGTTTCATGCAATTTTCTTACTGTTAGGTACTTGTCCAGTTCCTAATTATCTCGTAAAAGGGTTGTGTCTCTCTTTTTTATCTCTTCTAAGACATGCAGTTTTCCTCACGCACGATGTTTTCCTTCGCCGTATGCAAGTGATAATCGTATTAACTATCTATTTTCTCATTATCTCAATAATAATACGGTTATTATTAGAGTGACAATCTCTTATGATAGTCTAGAAAGTTAAAAAAATATTTAAAGGAAAATAACATAAAAGATGGTCAGAATTCAAGGGTCCCAACTCCTTAAACAGTAAAAGGACATACTTGACGAGGGAATTTGTAAAGAATTTTATCTTTGCATACCGAATCAAGTGCTCTCAACAAACCTAAGGGGAGGTTTTAGCACTGGTTCTATAGAATCAGAGGGAGAAGGTATATTGCGAGGGAACAATAGTATAATGTTTTATTTGTAGGTACCTAATATAACTCTAAAACTGTGGGAAATCAATCGTTAATTTATTTATGTTGAATAAAACATAATTTAATGGAATAATTAAAAACAAAATATATTAATGTGGGCCAAGAAAGGACTTATGAATAGTCTTAAATGACAAAATCTACCTGTGTGGAATGCTGCTCCTACTGAGAAGATTCAAAACTCAATGGTTACTCTTTTCAATGGTATACCTAATTGTTGCGGACACCGAGCGTCGGCGACAGAATAGTTGTATAAGATAGTTTTAAGAATAAAATGTTATTTAAGGTGTAAATAAATAAATACATACTAGTAGGCAAAACAGTAGGTACGATAAAATGGACGAGGCTTCTGGGCCGAAACGCGGCTCTCGTTACGGTATAGTCTCGTAGTAGCTTAGAAAATGCTCGAATGTTATTGGCTAAAAAGTAGGCCTTGTGATTGGTCGTAGAACATAAGGAAAATATATATAAGACGGGCGTCACGGCAGTACTACTTCAACCACGGAAGAAAAAGGAATAAACGAGAACAAATAAGAAGAACTTTTATTTCAAGATACAGTCCACTGAAGAATCCCACACACTAATGAAAGATGGTGTACATTCTTAGGAACAGCAACACAACGTGAGCAGGTAACACCATTGTCACTAGAAAGTGGGACTTACCTACTGGTAAATAATGCACTACTAATTCAATATTACCAAGCTAATTTATTTAATGGATATGGCATTTTTTTTGGTATTAGGGTGTTGCCACATCAATGATCGACAGTCTATCGACGTAGATACATCTTACTCTACCATCCATTGATGGATCGGTCGACGGTCTTTTAATCTGTGTGGAAAATCCTTTACTCCTTTATGAAAGAACGTGGATTAGCGGGCGAATAGTTACATACCGAACTGTCTCTTTCTGTCATCTGTAATTTGACATTCGAAAGAAGAAGACACAGTACGGTGTCACAACACAACCTCTAATCCTAGTTTAATTATAAGGCGCTTACAGTGTACCTACTCATATATTTTAGACTCAAACTTTGTACATAAAAGTCTACGTCATCGTCGTATTTCACACAAAAAGTTGCTTTTATCGTCCCCAAGTTCGGGAGACTCTGAATATTTTATAGTCTTCGCTTGCCCGCTGCTTTTGAAGTTTTACCTCACCTTTTAAAGGTTTCCATGCGTCTACTTTTTAAGGATAAGGATATTAAATTTTCGGTACTTATGTGCGTTTTCTTCCAAATAATTTCCGTATGTGTCTGATAAGCCTTAGTGAAACTAATTACTAATCCTAATTTTTGACTTGAAAAATGTTTGAATACATTTGTATACATTTAGAACTTAACGGCACATCCTGCACTAAATTCTATTAAAAATTACAATTCTTTGTTTGTTTAAATGTTAAACTGCCATTTTACTTCATGTCCTTGTTTCCTTACCCTAATACCAGGACGGCCCTAATAAGATTATAAATTAACCGCAAATTCTGTATAAATAATAGTATATTCTTTATATAATAGCGAGTGTTTAACACAACTTTTTCCCAGCATATACACGCTATAGAACAGTTACAAAACTGTACTCATTTACTTGCCATAGGCTGATATTATATTCAAAACTTTCACTTTGGGGGTTTAAGTACACCCTGTGTGCTGACAGTTTACGTAAACTAATTATACCCATTCGATTACGAATCCTTCAATAGCTTACTTTTTCCAGGGTATGTCACATATTAAATAGGAACCAAACTATCCAAATCCGTGATCCGGTCCGATCCGGTCCGTGAGATCTGCCTGCCCCATACAGGCATTATGGTGTAGCTGAGAGATTCCGGGTTCGATCCCCATCCTGGCCATTAAACTATTGACGTGAGCCCACTCCGAACACAAGCATTAGCTTAGTTGGAGGGGCTAACTAGAATACCAGTAATGTGATAAACTCACACTGCTAGTAATCTATTACAAATAAATGAACATCTTTCAGTAGCGCTCTATCAGCGCTGAAAATAGTGATTTCAAATTCAAATTCAAAGCGTTTATTTTGTTTAGGCCTACGGGGGCACTTACAAATTGACAATTTTACATATTTTTTTTCTTATATCTACAACCGGATCGGAACGCGACCTCGACTGAGAATCCGGCAAGAAACTCAGCGGGCTTGTCTTTTTACATGTCATTTTTCTCTTTAGATTCTATGTTTCGACCCCAAGGATCGTTCTAGTTCCACCCAAATGCATAATACAATAGTCTTAAACGGAGCTAATGTGCTAGAAGGTGGAGAATTTGATTTGAATAATGGATTTCGAGGTGAGGTGTCGAAACTCGTACTAGATCCCCTGTCTCACAAAGTTTTCGAGCGAGGTTTGTCGTCGAAAAGTTCCGTAGTTGCCGAATGTTACAGGAGAACGTATTTAATGGCAACTGTGTGTGGAGTTTGTCAGTTGTAATGTAATAGCTATGTTTGAATCATCCAACTGTGGCCTATTTGCGTGGGCGTGATAAGACAGTTTGTGAATTGTTGGCGCAATTATTCAAAATTGAGGTTCGTGGCGGAGGTGATATTTCGTCATGTGTTAGAGTTATGTACAATACCTAACGTTCATGAGCTCCGTAGTAACCCCAATCAATACTGTGCCGTATTTTGACAGTAATACGATCCATTAGGTGCTACTGCATTTATGAACACTAACTGTAGGTACTTGATATTGAGACGCATATTGATGTGATTTCGTTTAAAATTCTATAGGTATATATTTTAGCAAATTCAAAACAATTATTCTTATTATTGTGCGAACTGCCAAGGAATGGAACACCTTGCCGGCGTCTTTGTTCCCGGTTGACTATAACCTGGATGTTTTCAAGTCGAGAGTGAACAGGTACCTTCTAGGCAAGTATGCACCACCGTAGACTACATTGTCACTTACCATCAGGTGAGATTGTGGTCAAATACTTGCCTATATCGAAATAAATAAATAATAATATTATAACAGTTATTTACCTCAATATACCGGTCGTCGTAGGTGGACTGCAGCTCTGGTCCGACCATTTCCAGGATCTGACGTCTTTCCTCACGGAATTCTGCATTGATAAAAACGTTCCGATATTTCTAGGTAACATAGCTCGTTTACGCCATTATTTCCGGTTTTCAGCTAGCTTCTACCAGTGACAGTGGATTACCTACCTCTAGTTTGGGTTTATCGCTCAAAACGTCATTCATTAGAAGCGTTAACTTATGACGCTTGACCCTTCACGTTGGAAACGTCATTCATTAGAAGCGTTAACTTATGACGCTTGACGCTTCACGTTGGAAAGGTCATTCATTAGAAGCGTTAACTCATGACGCTTGACGCTTCACGTTAGAAACGTCATTCATTAGAAGCGTTAACTTATGACGCTGGAAGCGCGTAGCGTCACATTATTTCCTGGTTATCTTCTTACCATTGTAAACAGAAGCAACGTATATCTTGACAGCGCGCGGGCCGGGCCACTTGCCGCTGTGGTCCGCGTGCCCCTGCAGGGCCAGGAGCACCGCCGGCTCCGGAGCGCTCATCGCGCCCCGCCCTCAATCCTCACCCCACGCTTGTTACGTCACGCCACCACATTCTGTAACGGAAATGACTGGTCAGCCTTTCATTAGCATCAAATTAATATTATATTGTATAATATACTAATTTCTGCCCACGACTTCGTCCGCGTAGACTTAAGTAAAGTATTATATGTGTTAATCCAGGTAATTAACTATTTGTTCCAAATTTCATCCAAATCCGTTCAATAGTTTTTGCGTGAAAGAGTAACAAACATACATCCACGCTCACAAACTTTCGCAATTATAATATTAGTAGGATTTAAGGCGTATGCCTTTGCAAAGTAGTGTGTCCAAATGGCAAAATAAAAGCGGCTTTTAAATCCATGGCGTCACTACGAATATTGAGTAACTATAAAATACTTAAGTCAAATTAATTAATTGGCCATTAACAGTAAGTATATAAAATAAAATTAAAATCTACAAAATAAAATAATAATAATAATTTGGCCCTTTTGACGTCTCACTCCTGGGCACGGGACTCTCCTCAATACGAGAGGGATTCAGGCCATAATCCACCACCCTGGCCCAGATTTCACATGTCTTTCGAAAATTGGTTAGATTTTCTAAAACATGCAGGTTTCCGCACGATGTTTTCCTCCGCTTTAAGCAAGTGATAATCATATTGTAATTATGATTTGCACATAGATTTCAAAAAAACACAGTGCGAACTGGGTTTCGAACCCAGGACATGGTGCCCCGCAAGACGCGTGCTTAACCAATCAGCTATCAGTGCTTTAATAATGTAATATAAAATATAAGAAGATAAAATACTATGGAAGCTTAGAACTATTCGGTCAAACACACCATTCATCATTATTATCACAAAAAGTCCAAGGACACGCTGCGAGAAGAAATATTTCTACCGTGTAACAAATTATGGTCTTTTGTAGACATTTGACTCTCAACGAATGTTCGTGACGATCGGCCCAATAGCGGCGGCACTATCAAACAAATTGACGATTACCCGTATTTTATACCGTTCTTATACTGTTCATATAAGTATATTTTATAATAAAAAGGTGTTTTGATCACCTTTTTCGTACTTCTGAAACCTTAGATTTTTGCCATCTATTTGCATGACTGACACAGCTTTTAAAGCTTTAGAGAGAGGTCTTAAAATCAGTGTTCCACATTCACGCTACACCAATATAATATTTTTCCATACGTAGAATACCACCATTCTATTTATTTAAGACTGGCTGTATCTTTTTTCTACCTTGATTGACAGTCGAGGAGATGAAAATCAGATACTGTAATCATAATTTAAAAGCCAGAGCTAAAATACAATTTGATCTAGTTGCTTGATATCTAGGCTGCGAACTGCACATAATTATATAGATCTATATATGTAGGCACTTATTCGAAATAGAGCAACGACTGGAGTGGCAGAAAAAACTTGAATAAGTTAAAAGAAATAATAAATTGACGAAAATCTCTAAACAAATACATTTTCTTTTAAATTTTCTAAAACTTCAAAACTGTAACTAACACTGGTCGATGGAAGCTGCACTTCTGAAGATAGCTCTATCATAGAGCTGCGTATAATAGCCAGCGATCCTCCAGCCAGATTGAACCGAACACAATGGAACACTAATCAAACGGTACTCTGAGTTCCTATGGGTACGGCGGCTACTGTAGAGCTTTGATAGGGTCTTGGTAGTTCAAAGTCTATACAACACTATCGATTATGGTAGGTATCTACCTAATAATTGACTTACCTTTTAATGGTACGAACCTAATAAGGTTCTGTAACATATTTCTGTCTATTTATTCCTGTGAATGATATGATATTTTGAAGCGAAGCTTCTATACGGAAGTTCAGGGCGCTCGGCGCGCGGGCACTCTATCCGTGCTAAACGTCAGTAGCGTTACACGATATATATAGGTATACAGAGTGGCAGCTGCGCCGCCCTACGCTTTATACTATATATGTATAAAACTTGGCTTCTTTCGGGCGTCCCTAGACGGCACTGTATTTATTTTTCAGGAGTGTTTTATATGGCTTCTTGTTGAGATATTGAACGTTAGTTCTGTAGGTTTAATATATATTTCGAGATTGATGTCATTTTTGTTATAGTAAAATTTAGAATTTTGCTCATGACAATACAGTTTGATTAACTATTCACCTGCTTTCCAGCGAGGAGGTTGTGCCCGTGGCAGAGTAATAGCACACCGATGAATGGCTCAGTTCCTATTATAGCTGTTAGATAGGCTCCAACATTGTCTGGATAGATTAATTACGTAGAAGTCTCAATGTTAGGTTTGTATAGTTAGACGAGCGACTAAAAGCAGACACACTCGGTTGTTATATTGAAGTTTGCAGTGCACCCTCATTTCACCAAAGGTGTTAGATCTCAAAATGTATGCACGTAGAAAATGTATCAAAAACGTAAAATATTATTCCATTGAAATTCCACGTGCCTACCTAGGTCGTAATAGTATTAATATCTACCTCCCTTTCATGTATTTCTAAGGACTTCAGAGCCTTTGTGAGGCTGGATATTCTATGACAGGACGTCACGGGGTCGGTATCGATTCATCTGTGATATGAAATGGAATTTAATATTCAACGAACTCACGCAGAGATGTAAGGAACAATGTCTGATTGTCCACAATCAGACATCAGGCATCATTGGTCTAGCAATAAATAATGTACTATTTTAGGAGACGAAGTCTTGCACGGAAGGAGAAAGACAGAAAGAAAGAAAAGAAGGTACCTCTATATTGAACAAAAATCTAATAGGAAAAGACAAAGACTGCTCGTCGTAGACGGTCCCAATTCACGATATTATGGTGGTTGACGACAACCACCACTGGTTTTCCATTGGAACCGTTTAGTAATATTACTGTTTTTATTTATTTTTCTTTTCTTATAGTTTATTGGTACTCGACTCGTAAGAATATTGGTGCTTACAGTAATAATTATCACAGTTGCAGTAGTATCACAGTAACTTGGTATCTAAAATGACAAAAAGAATCACCTTATTATACATGTCACGTTTAATAACATGGTACCGACACATTTTCGTGTTGCACACACCTTCTGGTGTCGGATTTGGATGAAATTTGGAACACAGATAGTTTATAACCGGGATTAACATATAGGATACTTTTTATCCCGATAATCCCGAAATTTTTGTTACGTTAAATACTACGCGGATGAAGTCCGTGGGCACAGCTAGTGTAATATAAAGACCGGGTGGGGGTGTATAGAAATAAATTATTTTTAATTCTTAATATATTATTTATTATAATATTATTTAAAAATACATGTTTATACAACTGTTCCCCGAATGTCACTGCCTGCGCACCGCAATTCTTATATTTCAAAAACTCTCTTTTCTTAAATTCATTATTTTAAAATCAGCCAGGACGTCTATCGATAGTGGCCAGTGCGCCGACATGGACCTTACAGTACTTATTATTTATTACCTACTCCAATTCGAAACAAACATAAATGCCAGCAGCTGCAATAAACATCATAACATGAGTAATAACTCGCGTGAAATAATAAAATAGCGTTGACAGATCCACTATTTCATCAGCCATAATCTTTAATATCTTTCCTCTGAGTCACGTCGTAAAATATAGCCACTTGTCAGGGTGGATAATCCAGTGGGCTGCGTGGGTATTTCATCTGCGGTGTTGCTGTTTATATATCAAGACCAGTCTCGAGTGTCTTTGCCTTGAGCCTTGGGGCTGTAAGGGTGACCGCCCACTTGGATGTGCAATAAATCGGCTCGGGAATCGCTCTTCGACCGATAGGAACGCTTCATTTACTTGGCATTACCCAACTTATCCCAGGCTGACAGAAAATGCTCGAAGCGGGCGGGTTTGTTTCATAGCACAGCCAATAAGACGGACGCTCTAAGGATTCTTGGAGAATCCAAGTGGGTTTTGACCAAACGAACAAAGAGCTAGTACTGGACCAAGATATTTCTTATTATTTTTCTCATAATCGATACAATTTCATCCTCTACAAAAATTATATTTCATAGTTTTTTTGTTTCATAAAACTTGTGAATTCCATAAAATCTTAGTCTGGAAGATAAATAAGATTTGTGATAAAATTCATAATCACGGTCAGAACAGTGAAATTATTTCAGAATAAGACAGAATAAATTATATTTAATACAAGATATGAATCACAAAAAAAAACTGGCAACACAATATAGTTATTTCAACGAAAAGCAATATTGGCCTTTCAAAAGCTGTTTTTTTCACAAAGCCTTACTTTGGGATAAAAATACTTTATTTAGCGTTCTGACATCACGCACCAAGCTCGCCCTTTCAGGGCAACCCTTCTATGTTTATTGAAGCGGTATTATTTTATTCAGTGAGAATTATTTCTATGATTGCTTAGCGCGGCATGATGTCTATGAAATATTCACGTACCATTATTAGAATTTATTTCATAATACTTACTTGAGTAATAGCATATTTATACTAGGGCTTCACTGTTGATTTATTCAATGTTGGAGTAAAATCTATATATATAAATTAATCTATAGAGATTAATTTATATATATAGATAATAAAAGGAAGGAAATAGTTCCTTCGTCATCGCATCACGCGTGAACGGATGGAACGATTTCGATATTTATTTTTTTGTTGTGTTTATTATTGTCAGGAGAAGTTTCTTATGAAAGAAGAAACTAAGAAAGTTGAGCGGAACAATTCGAATTGAATATTCATAGTTAAGACAGAACAACGTCTGTCGGGTCAGCTAGTAAATAAATAAATATTGGCATACTTATTGCCACACCAACATATAGTTCCAAACCAAGACTGGGGATATTACGAAATCGCCATTTTCCGAAATATGCTTGAGGGGAATCTAACCCGCAATATTGACACTAACTTTCATTATGCCACTTTCAGAACATTAATTGATTCCCTTATTAATTTCGATATGCTTCCAAAGTCTTTTGATGCTTAAAAGATGGCAAGTTTTCTCTCACAAAAAAGCCCTTAAAATTTCAGTTATCGTTTCGTTTACATTTTACGTTATAGTTACTGCAGAATAAATAGTAATTAATACAACATTATTATCTATATAAATGCAATACAAAGGAAAAGGTAAAACATAGATATAAAAGCCACGGATGTTAATACTTTCACGGGTATTTATAGTATTAATACATCCTTAAAAGTCAGCGGAGCGTGTCGATGTGGGGCGCGTGCGGATGACGTAAATGTGAACGCACCTGTAGCTTTTGTACGCAAATCGATCCATGAACTGTGTTACCTCTAGCCTAAGTTCGGTTTTCGCATACCATTTATACCGCTTACAGTTTAGTGTAAGTTACCCATTCGTAGATATAAAACGGTATTTACTAATATTTTTTGTTCCATGATTATCTCGGAATTACTAATAGTGAAATAATTTTAAAAATAAGTTCCAAATTTGCAAATATCTATATCTACAGCTGTGTGACGTCATAACTTAGTATTTAATCACACTTTAATGGCAAATAACTTTGCATCATTTTATATATTTGGAATTTAAGTATTCCTCTACATCTATTAAGAATTTATTGTTTGGAGTTAATAGAAAAATATAGATATATTGAATTCGGTTATGTTTTTCTGCTAAAATGATCATGATGGTAACTACATTTTTTAATTTAGTAACTAATTAATTGATTACATACAAATTGCTTTGCAACGACCCTGTCGCCGCCAACTAGCTTAATTCGCCGTTCAATTAACAGCCTAGGCACTTAACTAAACGGCGCCGTTCAACTAGTGGCCTGAATGATATTCAGCCATTTGATTAAACAGCTAGGCAAATGACTTGGATCGATGACGTTTAACTACTTGCCTAGCCGTTTAATTACCTGCCTAGCCTGTTCATTTCAATTTAGTTCTACTTTCTGCCACCTAGCCCCGAAACTCACCAAACTGTCAATATCTCTATATTCTATATTCTCTTTGGTCAATATGGCGTCGGAAAAAAACAACTTTGATGGAATAATTTTATTAGGTACTTAGGTTTTTCACGTTTTTTTTTAGATCCACCGAATCTATTTGCCGGGTGGGGTTTCTGTGGGGTCATAAAAAAAATAACCCTAACCTAAACCCATCCAGGTTGTTCTGCTTGGGTAGTATTTTGAAAAAGTTTTGTAGTACTTAAATGTCAACCAGTTGCCTAAGCATTAGCCAGCCAGTTTATTAAATGTTGTAATAGACGATACGGCTGAATGTCATTCAGGCCGTTAGTTGAACGGCGCTGTTTAGTTAAGTGCCGAGGCTGTTAATTGAACGGCGAATTAAGCTATTTGGCGGCGACAACCCTAAAATAGAATACCCCCGTTTGGCACTGAAAAAAACACTAGTAACATAGGTATATATATTATTATGTATTATAGAAACAAACGTTCGGTTCGTTCGAGACTTTTTCACAGAGCTGCTAGTATAGACTTCACATGAAATCGGAGCACCAGTTTGTTTAGCTACCTGCGTAAGTAAATACCTACCTTGAAAAAATCCTTGGGCAACCATGTTTGTTTTTCGTTCCACGAATGTTTTCAAGGGAACCGAACAAATGCTTATTTGTTTTGTATGAGCGAAGGCGAGGTTAGTAGAGTCCATTAACACTGTTATACTATCCACTCTTTCGGAATTCATATCTGTTAGGTATACTTATATATAAAATACTTTATTTAATGGGTACTATGGTTTTAAACTCTGCGTGTTTATCAGATTCATAACGTTATCGATTACGCACTGAAAAGAGTGAAATTTATTCATTACAATATTTACGTTGAATATGAGGAGCAATAAGTATCTACGACTTTGTCTTAAGCATTCGGAATAAAGGTACATACTTACTTGCTTCTAATTTTATTTATAAAAAATCTACTCTTCCCTTATAAATCGAGGCAATTATTGTTAGTATTGGAAATAAGTACTTACTGCATTTTTATTTCAACTGGATGTCATACTTAGTATTTTATCCTGTTTATGGTAATATAAATGCAACGTAACTGTAATAAAATCGAGGTCTGTACCTACTCTATTAATTGTATTTTGTTACTCAAGTTACGCGATCTCGCATAATGTTATAACGCTTTGCGAATGCCGACTAACATACCCGATTCGTATCTCCATCGTAAGCCCGGGGATGTTACAACCCCCGTGTGCCGGCCACGATGTGGCTAATTACTGCCTCCCACCGGTAATGTACACTTTACCGCGAATTCCACCTGATTAGGCCCGGAACCGGTGTCTCTACCCTTACGGAATCGTTAAGTATATACCTAGGTATGTATCGTAGCGAGGAGATGTAATCTTCTTGCGTGAAGTATAGGTCAATAGTGTACCTTGGTTCAAACAGTGTACATTAAATTACGTGAATTGTTTCCTAGTAGGTACTTATAGTATACTAGTAAAGCTGTGACAGAAATATATCAATGTATTGATTCATTTCTGTCTTCAAATATACGTTTTAGAATCCTAGACGAAATGAAAACAGAGTTTACTTTGCCTTTTAGCTTACCATCGTCTAGATTCTGTTATTATGTTATAGTTTGGTGTATAAATTTCCTTTTTGAAGACTGGTATTATTAAACCAATTTTAACTTTGAGAGAGCTTGGAAATTTCATATCAGCCTGGCATACCTATCAGTAAAAATGACATCTTCTATATGTACTAAAGATCGATTTAAAAGTTAAGTTGGGTGACGTTTTGAGGTATCAGAAGCCCATAAATGGAATATCAGTGTGAATGCGTACTACTTAAAGCGCTTATCAAAAAATGCGTTCGACGTAAGAGGTGTATAATCTACGGATTGTGAGCTCGCTGTAACCTGGCGGTAGATTTTAATTAAATTTTGTACACACCGTGGCGTGCGAGCGGAGAAGTTACGTCATCCCTTGATAATACCTTCCTTTTATACCTTTCAGTGATAATCCGATGTCATGCTTAAATGTGGCGCATGCAGGAACAATTTTGCGGAATAACACTTTTATTGTTACGAATTGGGATTTCGATAACTTGTAGGTACCATGCAGGTATCTACCTATTATAGTAAGGTATCTTCAGTAAAACACGGCCTTAGCGTTTTTTTCTGTACTGATGCTGTCTCTTCCGCATGTCAGCAATATTACGTTTCCATGGCATCTTATTAGATCCATGTTTTAAGTGCACTAAAAACCACAGATTCACGAATCCATAAATGATATCAAAACACTTTAACCCCACAAATGCCAGTATTCTAGGAACCGTCTGAACCATTTCCCCGAAACTGGCCGAGTTGCTCACGATAAAAGCCTTGCAATGTTCCATTTATCTTTTTTTTCGCAAAAGCAAAGTAAGTACAGCGATTCTTGGATCGCGTGCTCGGAGGTACTGAGTCACGGTCATAATAACACTAGGCGGCAGCCCGTGACTGGTGCGGGCTGGCGAGGATCGGGAGCTAGAGACACGTTCAATCTTTAAAAATAAGAAAAAGAAAATATACAGATAGAAGAAAAAAAATCGTAACATCTGGCAACCGCTTGGCGCAGTGATTCGAGCGTAGGTTGCTCGGCTCACTGAAAGGTGGTTGCGGGTTAGATTCCCGCCGGGGTCAATTTCGGAAATGTCCTAACCTTAATTTGCCTTGTTTTGGGTGTTCTCGGATGGCCCCTAGTCCATTGTACGGTACCTATAGTACAAGCGTTGCTTAGTTTGGGACCGTACAGTTGGTGTGTCAGCCTGGCAACATTTATTTATTTTTATACTTTTTGAAGAGTTGTATTTAGGTTATGTTTAGCCCCTTATTTGCCTAAGTATTTAGTACAATCGTGACAAATACTTTGTTCTGCTAAATCTACGCAGGAAGTGAGAAGCTTTAAGAGATTTATAAAACTTTCTTATACTTATCTTTTAAAGATTTTTTTAGGTTTTATTCTCGGTTTCCAAGTTTATTCTCAGCGTCACCTTTGAACATCATTATCCATCCCGGTTTACAGGAGAAACAGTGATTTTGCAGGTGTATTTTATTAAATACACTTATATTTAAGTCGCCACGATGCTCTACCGTATTTAGGATACTTATTCATTTAGGTAGAGTATGACAGCTCTCTATGTAACAAGGTAGATTGGATTGGAAGACATGCTATAAGGGCATGGCATAAAACGCCTATTGAATAACATTGCAGACTCAAAAACGAACAATAAAAACTTGGCCGAATATAAATTATTTTATAAATTCTCCTCAGCTCCCACTCTATCATAGAGTCTTAATCACAAACATGGCCTGAATACAAGGTATTAAAGCTATGAATTTATCGCAGGATTAGAATACGGCATACAATAGACGACGTACGTCATGATTAATGTACCTTTTTATATAACAACTAGCGACCCGCCCCGGCTTCGCACGGGTATTTTTTATCAGTGTTTAACTACTATATTATGCATGTATTATACATATAAACCTTTCTCTTGAAACACTCTATCTATTAAAAAAACCGCATTAAAGTCCGACGCGTAGTTTTAAAGATCTATGCATACATAGGGACAGACAGCGGGAAGCGACTTTGTTTTATATTGCGTAGTGATGTCGGCACACAATCGTACGAACTACGTGATGCGTACTTAACGTAGCCTATAGGTGAAATGATGCTTGCACTATTAAAGGCAGTGCCTTTGGCTATAGCTTTGCTCTACACCGTACACTAACACCGTTACAATAACAGATATATATATAGTTAAAAAATCCTACTAATATTATAAATATGAAAGTTTGTGAGTGTGGATCTATGTTAGTTGCTCCTTCACGCAAGAACTACTGAACGGATTTGAACGAAATTTGGAACACAGATAGTTTATAACTGGGATTAACATATAGGATACTTTTTATCCCGATAATCCCGAAATTTTTGTTACGTTAAATACTACGCGGACGAAGTCGAGGGGCACATCTAGTAATACATATATATATTTCTATATCATTATCATTTGCTTACGGCGAAGGAAAACATTGTGAGGAAACTCTCATGTCTTAGAATATCTAACCAATTTTCGAAAGACATGTAAAATCCGCCAACCGGCACTGGTTCTTCGTCACGGAATACGACCTGAATTCCCTTCGTAGTGAGGGGAGGCTTGTGCCCAGGAACGGAACGTCAAATGGGCTAAATTATTATTATTTATTAAAAATAATATTAGTAGCAAAATGACGTCATCACAATACTAGTATAGTAGTCCTTTTACCCCCCAAATTAGGTAAAGGACTACTAATTCACATTATGAAGCATTTTTTCGTTGTTTTTTCACAGAAGAAAACCGTATTTGAAAGTCTGATACAGTAAAATGTATGAAAATCACCAGTGTCGTGTTAACCCTGTGAATGACTGCGAAGCTTAATGTTTTTGTAAGAAGTGGGCTCAGTCAATAAATGAACAGCTTCGATGGGAATCGAACCGGAAACCTCTCAGTCACCACAGCGGTTCCTCTTTTTACTAAGCTAATTGTCATTACATTTTTCAATAAACAATGAAACGCATATAAAACCGTGATGATAAAACCGTGGTGAAACAATTGTGAATTAAATAGACGTATACGATTCAAAATCATATTAAATCCACCATGTTTAATTTATACATGGAAAGGTTCTTTCTGCTTCTGAAAAGGGTAGCCCGTCAAATAAACAAAATATTCATAGCTGGCCTTTAATTCGCAGAAATATTTGTTTGTGTATAACACAATGTTATGTTTAGATATTAAAAACCTACGTTTCCAGGTGTGGCGGGCAACATTAAATATTTTATTGAAACTCTGAAGCCCTTTGGGCTTTGGATCGATAATATATTTCGAATTATAATGTAAGATTAATTATTTAAAGAGGAAATGCTATAATAATGTTATATTTGCATAAAACTCTAGAAATGAGTAGGTTATTTTCGTTTTGTAAGTAAATACAGCATCAACACAGGTGTTTCCACATAATCTATTTGTTACCATTACATCATAATTTAAAAATAATTAATGACCAAGCTGTTTTCATAGGTTGTTGATTTCTTAAAAATAGGGAAGTGTAATAAAAATCACAAATACACCGCATTTTGAACCTACACCACGTTGTCCCTAAGACAAAGTCTTTTTACATTTTTAAACCATAAACTAATTACACGAATAGTCCAAAATGTTAAATTATCTACAAATTTCATAATAACCCGAGATGAGGAATAATTTAATAAGACGTAAGACAAGATAATCCTAATGCCATCGAATGCGAAACGTGACGAGGACACTCTAAGCTTGTAACGAGATAACAGAAGGATTTTAACTCACTACTGCTCTAACGAGATCCATAACTTATAGGTACATTCTAGGTCTGGAAAAGGCTGGAAACCTCTGGACTGTGTTTTAGAGTTTAACAGTACGTGTATTATCAACAGTCTAACCAGCGGTTCTTTACCACCTTTGTGACAGAACAATATAACATCGTTTTATTCTACCTTAATACAACAGAAAAATACCTTTGATCAAAAGTTCAATAGCATTTTGTCCATTTCAATGATTGATTGATTAGGTAATGGTAGCGGTAGGTAGACAATAGTTGATTTACAAAGAATTTAATGTTTCAATAAACTTTTAATGCAACTCTTTTAGCAAATGTGTCTTAGACTTATTTTGTTGAAATTCTATAATTATTTACTATATATAGGTGACACGAGGGCGATCTCTTGAGCGGGCTGTTTATATTCTTATTACATTAATATTTTTGAAAATACCTTATAACAAAATTTTATACTAATTATCTTCATTTCCTTTATGTCGCTCATGCATAATTAACTTATTAATTTGAACCGTTTTCCAAGACAAGTGTATACCAATTACCAATTTGTAACGTTAGTATCATTTTAATTTCCAAATTATAAAACAAACACTTGCCTATAATACCCTAATTACCACGCACATAAAGCCTATAAAAAACCTTACAAAAACGTGCTGAAGGAAAAGGAAATTAGAAATTATTTAGGTGACCGGCGTAATTTGAGCGTGGGGTCGCGTGCCCCGCCGCGCTATCGCGTCACTTTACCGTGAAATATAACAGTTAAATAGCTGGGCGGTGTTTGCTACCTAATGGCTGTGTGTAAACGACTTTACGAGAATGTTTCTAGTTTGCATACCTTGGAATTAGTATCTTGGTCCGTGTTTGTGGTCATATTTTCCGAGTTTTGAATTACACTGGTGTATTAAAGTAGATAAATAAATAAAATATAAATATCGCCAGACAGACACAACAACTGTACGGTCCCAAACTAAGCAAAGCTTGTACTATGGGTACCGTACAATGGACTGGGGGCGATCCCAGTGACACCCAGACCAGGGTAATTTCGAAAAGGCCATTTCTGAAATTTGCCCCGGCGGGAATCGAACCCGCGACCACCATGTGCAGTGAGCCGAGCGGCCTACGCTCGAACCACTGCGCCAAGCGGTCGTCATCAGATGTAGGTAGATATGGGGGTTGGGTGCGATGGAACAGTTAAAAAATTCGATGGTTTGTTTAAACATAGCAAAAAGGCCCCAGAGCCCATGACCGTCGTGGTGTAAAAGACTTACGGCTAGTTTTTTAAAGAACAAATAAGTAAAAGTAATAGCTTAAAAACGGTAAAAACTGTGAAGAATATAATCCAATTTAACCATCCAACGTTAAGTCATTACTTTGGCGGTTACTTGCAATTAATAAGAAACTGTTCTAAGCTGTATTTACCAAAATACCTGCTCTTTTTACATAAAAATAGCAAATGGCGATAAAAAAAAAAATCATTAGATCAACAAGATAAGCCCACTGTGTTTCTATCAATTTGTAAGTTAGCCTAAATGACGTCATTTGCGTCGCCGAAAGCTGGTGTATGTTTACGATGTATGTTAAGCAGTAATCATACCCTATGCATGCTTGATAACAAATAACAAAGGCTATTTCACGTTGCATACCTGAAGGGGAGTGTGATAGAGGGAGAGGAAGGAAGGGGCGAAACGCAGCTATAATAACTACTAAACACTGAACTTCTGTGAGAGGGTGGTACTACTCCTGTTGAGCAAGCCTTATATGAGCTGTAAAGTCTACAACTTGTCGATGCAAGTACAGGAAACCAGAATAGGTCGTATTTCGGCTGATGGATGGAGGAGGCTTATCAGTAACTAGCTGTGCCCGTGACTTCGTCCGCGTGTAATTTAACTTAACAAAAATTTCGGGATTATCCATCCCCTATTTTATCCCCTTGGGGGTGGAAAAAATCAAATTCCTCTCTTAGCGGATGCCTACGTCATAACATCTACCTGCATGCCAAATATCAGCCCGATCCGTCCAGTGGTTTGGGCTGTGCGTTGATAGATCACTATGTCAGTCAGTCAGTCAGTCAGTCAGTCACCTTTGAGTTATATATATTTAGATACATGATGACAAGCTTCAAGTAAAATGAACTTTAATTGAAAAAATATAGGTCTGATAATACGTTGTACATAATTGCCCGTTCGCGTGGTATCTCCGCATCATTGTGCGTGGGACTCACTCCGCGCGCACCTGTTGCGTAGCGCAACAGTATCGATCCAACCCTGCTTTTGTTTGCGTCTTTTTTCTGACTCCTACCTTTTTAATACCAACTAGACATAACATAAATCTTTGCTGTGATTAAGTATAACAAGTTTAGTGAAAAAAATCTAAAATAATACCTTCTAGGATTTATAAAAAAATATTTACCGTCGTAATATTTTTTTTTTTGATATTACAAACAGACACTCCAATTTTATTTATTTGTATGTATAGATTTATTTAGTGTGTTGCTATAAGTAATACTTTTGTATTTATTTCTAAAGAAGGTGGTATACAAATGGTTAACATAATCATAGCCATTGCCCTGGTTTGGTTTTCAAACCACACAATAATAATGTATTGGTCTCCACAGTCTAAATTTAGTTTTCCATTGGTTTCATAGTTTATTTTTGAGTACCACCCTATATATTTTGTATCACTGGCAGCCTAGGATGATTTAACCAATTGTTCTAGCTTGCAGCAGAATTTTACTTTAAAAGTCAGTCATAGGTACTCCTGAATAATATATTTGATCAGAATCACCATTTTAGTGGATATATAGAACCAATATGAAGCGCTGTGCATCCCGATCTGGGTACTAAAAATTCCGCTCACGGCAGTTTTTACGCCTCGCTTCGGGCGTGTGAAGTTATCTGCAGGGGTAGGTAGGTACCTATTCTCGCATATTAAACGCCTGGGTGCCGTCTGAATGCCTATAAAAACAGCGCAACCGGCTAATTGAATCGCTAGGGTAAAAAGAAATAGGGAAGTTAAATGTTTTGAGATTTTTTCCCTGTTATTAAATCGAGGGAAAAGGTAAAGGGAATTTTTGTTTGAGGCGTAGGTATTTAAAGGTAGAGCAAATTGAGTATGATTACACATTCTAAAGGTTTCGATTAAACCCGGCAATGCTCATTTTTTTTTCTACTATGAAACGTGACGGTTAAGTATGTAACTAAGTCCGCGGTAGGAGAGAAATGACCGAAATCGTCACGCTTACAAAGCGTTATTCCTTCCTATGTAACGTCCACTGTGAAAAAGTTATCTTAAAATCAACTAGATGGCGTAAGTAAGTAATTCAGGTGACATAGAAAAACTAAAGAAAAATGTGCATACAATGCACTTACAGATAACTTCTTCCCGATGGCCCCCGACCGCACATTTTTTTTATTAACCTAAAATCTACGTTACGTTATAACTTAACCAATTAAGGTATTTCATCAAATCCCTATATCTATATAGGTATATAAAATTCTCGTGTCATATTGTTTGTAACCAAACTCCTCCGAAACGGCCTGCCCGATTTTTATGTTTTTTTGTGTAGGTATATTCGGTAGGTCTGAGAATAGGTCGTAAAGTCGGTATATTTTATACCTTTAAATAATTTATATGGCAGCACAACGTTTTCCGGGTTAGCTAATATACTGTAAATGTAACCATAATAAATATATTATAGTTACGTACATTTGTTTCTACACAAATAACCTACAGTTGAAATGTAGGTACACTAGAATAGAATACCTACAGTCATGACAATAGTATCATTAACAGATCGTCCTAATGAGCGAAATTTAATATGATTTGTCACAGTTACGAATACCCAACTTAGTTCAAAACTCCAGATTATTATTAATGGACGCACAAAACGCAATTTATCTGCCGGTGGTGTCGGCTAAATTAGACAAAATTTACTTTTACCAGCTAAATTATAAAGTTGATTTTCCAGCAATTAAAATTATTTCATTAGAGAATAATTAAAGCGAAGACTTGACGGGTATATTAATGTAAGGCCCTGTACACATTAAATTATAAATTATAAGCACAAGCGTCATAAAAAATGACGTGGCTTCATAAAGCATAGGTTATTGAGCATATTTTAATTCGCACCTGTCTTTCTTCAAAATCGATTGGTAGCAGAATCATCGAATTAATTATATTAAAGAAGAAGTCATTTTTTTTCAAGAAGAATTTTTGTTGAAAGTGAATCAAGTCCAAACCATTTTTCGACTTATGAATAATTCGTCACAACTTAAATATGTCACGAAACTTAATAAAGTAGGTACATACTTGGTATACTTACACCTAGGTACACACTAACTGAACTTATCTAAAGTAAACCTATTGCTGTTCTTCTGGTGCTATTAATGTATGAGAGAGACAGCAAAATTTTACTCATGTCAGATTAAGTTTAACCGCAATTTGAAGACAACAAGAATATAACCACTACCTCGCATGTTTATTGTTTAGTGAACGCACAAAAAATTGCCGCTTAGCGAATGCACAAAACTGTTATATATATGTACAAATGAATATTGAAAATGACACGGACCTACAGTTATTTGCTTTCGCCCAAAACCAGTTTCCTAAACAAATATTCGTTATGTTCAAACTGGTAAAGTAAAGGGTAAAGTATATAAACAAGTAATCTCTGGGCACCGTCCGCCAGCGCCATTTTATTTCATTTGCAAAGTGACATAAGGTCCACATTACTGTAATATGTCCCTTAGGGCTAAGTCTCTTAGTAACATATACTGTACGGGCCGTCTCTCGGGTGTCATGCGCAGCGTTACCTGAAACAAAAAGAACATTGTTGTTAAAATTATTATTTTATTTAAGTATGTTTGTAATATTAATTTACTTTACATTACGGTAAACTTATCCATTATTTTTAACCCCCGACGAAAAACGACGGGTGTTATAAGTTTAACATGTGTATCTGTGTATCTGTGTATCTGTGTGTCTGTCTGTGGCAACGTAGCGCCCAAGCTGATGAACCGATTTCAATTTTGTTTCTTTTGTTAGATAGGTATTCTGATCGAGAGTGTTCTTAGCTATGTTTCATGAAAATCGGTTCAGCCGTTTGAAGATCATCAGCTCTTTTGTAGGTTAAAAAAGCCACATTCACGGCCAAAACCAATTCCCTCGGCTCGAATCCAGTCGAAATTTGAGATGATTGGATTTAGATTTATTATATTTTTAAATGATCGTAATAGTCTGAACTGGCTTTTTACAATATTATAAATTCGAAAAGTTTCCCTGATTCTGAAAAAAATGAATATTTTATCAATTTTATTGAGATTTGTGTATGAACTAAAGACGTTCCATAAGTCACGTTTCAAATGATGGATACGCGCATGCGTTAAATTTTGTTTGGTTTGTTAATGGTCATGGAATATTACGCTATAATAATTCTAGAGGGCGTTGCTCCGCCATTGACAAAGAATATAAAAAAACTAATCTAATTTAAAATAATTTTAGCGTTATTGAAAATTCTTCCCCTAGGCTGCTCCCGTCTACCTCAACCAGAGTTATTACATCAAATTGAATCATAATTGATAATATTTTACTAGGAATAAAACCTCCGTGACATCAATATTTAGATTCGTTGTCTATTCTAATGTCAATTATTATAATGTCATAACAAAATAATGTCTCATACTTTTACACAGATTTTCTGTTGATTATTGTACATCTTAGATTATAAATGAGGAAGCCAAAACAAATGATTTAATGGTGCTTTCATAATCTGGCATCGAAACTAGTTGTACCAGATGAATTTGCGAGATGAGCTATGGATACTGAGCTACGGGAGCTACGCAAATCGCGCTATCATCATTATTTGGAAGAACTAGGTAAATTATACATATTTTGATGAACAGGTCATCGCATCGGGGGTTTTTAAATTTTCAATTTAGAGTTATTATGAAATGATTAACACAATTTTGACGAAACATAATTTAAACAAAAAAGCAGTGATAGCCGATTGGTTAAGCACGCGTCTTGCGGACTACCAGGTCTCGGGTTCAAACCCCGGCTCGGACCTCTGGATTTTTCGAAATCTATGTGCGAATCATAATTTATATATGATTATCACTTGCTTACGGTGAAGGAAAACATCGTGATGAAACCTGCATGTCTTAGAAGATTTAACTAATTTTCGAAAGATATGTGAAATCCGCCAACCCGCAATGGGGCAGCGTGGTGGATTATGGCATGAATCCCCCTCGTGTTGAGGGGAGGCCCGTGCCCAGGAGTGGTACGTCAAAAGGGCTAAAATTATTATTATATTATATATAATTTAAACAATATTGTATTGCATTTCAATGATGAAGCAGATGACAATAAACATAGTAAATCATACAGTCATTCAGTATGAGAAAATAATCTAAATAGTTCCTTCATTGGAACTGCAAAAGGGCGAACGAACTACGTATGTTGTGGATTATAATGAATGGCTCTTACTCAAATCGTTAATTTTATTTAGGTCTTCGGGGGCACTTGTATATAATTGACGTTTTAATATTTTTCCTTATGTCTACAAACGGATCGGAACGCAAACTCGTCTGAGACGTGTTAGCTACTCGCTTTCGTCAGACGAATGTATAGTTTATTAGACTGTGACAACTGCTATACAATATAACAATCTATATATATATAACTCAAAGGTGCCTGACTGACTGACTGACATAGTGATCTATCAACGCACAGCCCAAACCACTGGACGGATCGGGCTGAAATTTGGCATGCAGGTAGGTGTTATGACGTAGGCATCCGCTAAGAATGGATTTTGATTAATTCTACCCCCAAGGGGATAAAATAGGGGATGAAAGTTTGTATGAAACTTCGACAATTTTAAACCGATCGGGCTGAGACTTTGCATGCATAAAGCTACTATGACGTAGACATCCCCTAAGAAAGGATCAAAATTCCACGCGGACGAAGTCGCGGGCTCAGCTAGTATTTTTATATTTATATACCTATATATTATCCAGTCTATGCTGACACTCCCTTAAATCGTACCTAACGTCAAAAGTTTTTGAATAATATCATTTACTACGGTGCCACAGCCTACCGCCAGTGTTTTCACATATTTTATCCCTGTTAATGACTATCACGAATGTGTGGAAGGACTTTTATAGCGGCGTGTTTTTATTTATTTTATGCTGCTGAAAAGAGACAGTTCGTAAAATTCATGAGTTTTGTAGGTTCGTATTTGGCGTGCAAAAAAACTAACCATTCGATCCGGATGCAGTAAAATGTATAGAAATGATCGGCGCTGGGTTAACCGTGTGAACGACCGCTTAGAGTTTTTTTTTTTTAAATACCGATACTATGTGTGACGGAGTTGGCATAAAAACCGCAGTCTTGCAAATTGTGTACCTATGTTTGAATGGGTCCCTTGATGGTTTAGATTCACAATTGGACTGGACAGGTGGCGCCGCAATCGGGTTCGACATCGGGCAGGGCACACTTGCCGGACCCACTAGTTACAAATAATTGAAAAAATATTAATATCTGCATTTATTCAACCCTGATGGAACGTAAAGCTCAGTGTTATATAACTTCGTGAATCAGAGTTCCGGTCTACAGTACGGTTACGATTTATTAATCTGTGTCTCAAGTTTACCTTCCATTTTCTAATCATAAAGTCGTTTACCCATATAATAAATTCAACATTCGTGCATTCCATCTCTCGCTCCATGATCACCCATTCATCCCTCCCGGTATAAATGGGTGGGACTATAAATTATCGTCGCCGTCTCATCGTGTCCACTAAATTTGCTATTACCGCCCGGATAATGCGGTTTTTATTCTTGAGGATCGGGGGAAAAGTGTGAAAAATACCGGCTGAAAACAAATTATGTAAATATCTGAACTGTTACTGTGTTAGATTGATTACCTGTTTCTGAAATCAGTGGTTTTAATACATATTAATATTTCTGAAACTTGATTACCTACTCCGTGAGATATGAAAATGAATGTTCCAATTTCGAGCAGGTTTTTATACAATTTAGGTAATGCTATGCCCGAAACTAATCCAAAACCCAAAGGATGATTTCGGACTTTTTAAACATCCTGTATAATGAGGCGTCCTGTATAATTCATACCATTTAGATAATATTCGACACCCGATTACGGTGAAAATGTGGGTAGGTAGGTACTTACAAACTGATCGTCACCGTGTTTACCGAGCCAATTATTTTTTAATGTGAAAAAAATATTCTACTGCAAAAAGTAGAATATTTTTTTCAGGAACCAAAGACCTCAACTTCACATTACATATATTAAATTTTTAAACCCATAATGTTAGGTAACAATACACATCTTATGAAAACTTTGCGTAATAATTATCTAACTTTGCGTATCTTTATATTGCTCCTACTTTTGTATTGAAGTTCATTTGTTTTAGTAACTAACTACCTATACAAACAATTCGTTCACACATTCATTAACTCGTTTGCTCACCACTAGACAAACAGTAGAGGCACTATTGATATTCGTGGCTCATTAACTATTCGCCAAACATCGCCGGGATAAATAATATATACCTATAACAAGGGGGAATGGCGATGGAGCTGGCTATTGCTTCTATTCTTATGTTTATTGCTTTGAAGACAGCCGACGGGCCATAAATATTAAGGAGCTTCGAGGCAGAGCTCCAAGGAATCCGTTAATTATTCAATTATAACTACTGTTATAAAATACTAGCTGTGCCCACGGACTTCGTCCGCGTAGTATTTAACGTAACAAAAATTTCGGGAATATCGGGATAAAAAGTATCCTATATGTTAATCCCGGTTATAAACTATCTGTGTTCCAAATTTCATCCAAATCCGTTCAGTAGTTTTTGCGTGAAGGAGTAATAAACATACATACATACATACATACATACATCCACACTCACAAACTTCCACATTTATAATATTATTAGGATTACCACGGGTGCACGTCTTGCCACTAGAAGATTTTCGGTTGGAGTCAAGAAAGTTACAAAGTACATAGGTTACCTTATACAAATCCTACTAATATTATAAATGCGAAAGTTTGTGAGTGTGGATGTATGTTTGTTACTCTTTCTCGCAAGATCTACTAAACGGATTTGGATGAAATTTGGAACACAGATAGTTTATAACCTGGATTGACACATATAATACTTTACTTAAGTCTACGCAGACGAAGTCGCGGGCAGCAACTAGTGTACTTTATATAGGTGTGTTGGCAGAGCTAGTGGATTGATTGCAAATATTTTTTTAAATATTTATAACATAGTTGGCAAATAAGCATTTAAATCCGTCCGATATTTAGCAAGCTAAAAATCTACTAACAATATAACACTGCTACCCTTGCCTATAGATGCAGTACCAAAGGCATTTCTCGCACGGTGCCGTCCTGATAATGCTGTGGTTTAGATTTTTTTCCTAGTTTTACTATCCTAATGAGATTCCACCACATAAAACAATATCTACAATAAAGTCACTACAATAAAGTCACTCAACCGTGAACGACTGCTCTCACTTAGCCAAACATAGACTCACATGGCGACATATCGTACGAGCAGCGGTGGCACAAGAACCGACCGAAACATGACCACGACCGCTCTGACAAGAGTGCTACGACTTAGAAGACAATAAAGTACTCGAGTAGGTACGACCACTGTCATTATTAACTTGCTATTATCTTGCCTATTAATTCAACCACAGATATAGATTTACATAGATAACGCAAATGTATGGACTTAGCGTGTCCGAAAACCCTGACCAAGCGTCAAGGTTGCTCGCCGATAACTTACAGTCCTCGCGACTACAGATATAAAAATATGAGTATGAGCGAGATAATCACTCGAGAGAATCGTAGCGGGCGGAGGGGCATCGGCGGCATCGGTGTCTTTGAATCGGTTTGGATTTGCCGCCATCTGTGACGTCACAGAAGGTGTTAAAAATTTGGCACGCTTGGTTTCAATACAAATCGTGAAACATGCGTTATCTATGTAAATCTATATCTGTGATTTCAACACTAAACAAGAGAAAGGTTTAAATTGTGATTGAAATAGTGGCAGCGTAAACTCATGTCAGTATCAGGCAATTTCGAAATGATTACACACTCCGATACACGCGCAATCAGTTAAAGCTATCGACAAAATTAATTACGCACTTTTAATACTAGCCCCTAACGTGATTTTTACCTACGTTATATCCACATAGGAATAAGTCTTTTTTGTCCTTTTTTTAATATATTCAATAGTTATTGCTTTTCTATTTTATGTTCGTGCAATAAATAATATAGGTAGTCGAAGATAAACAGATCCATATAAAGTTTATAACTTTTCGGCCACCAACATGTGCCTACATTCATCAATTAATTAAAAACTATATTAGTTAGTCGTATTTCAGAGCCAACGTTATCTGATGTTCAATAATTATAATTCAGCATCAGCTATGATATTAAGCCAATTATCTGTGCAACGATGTGAGCTGCGTTATGCAATACATTAATCGCAATACTTATGTAGATACCGACTAATACTGTTACGTCATTATCGTGGCATACGTCACCATTGAACTTTTTTTTAAAACTTAATACACCAAGTATATTCCAGCTTTCTAATTGAGTGGGCATGACGGCTAAAATTTTATTGAGTTTTTTTATGTATTAACTCGTAATTACCAATTCTTTATTGTCATATTGTCAAATGTTTTTTTTTCGGGAATATTATATAAATACAAATACATACTATACTTATTCGGTATTAAAATTTGCTGACACTTGTCGGTTATGATGTCTTCCTTCATCGCCTAGGACAGTTTGTGATTCTTTTTTTTATTGACGTCCAACGACGACGACGACGTGTTCCAAGAAGAATGTTATTTTGAAAATTATTTAGCTATTAATTTTAATACCGATAAGGTTGATTGTAGTTGCCAACACCACGCACAGATTATTCGTACCTGCATTTATGTACTACAGGAACATGGCCGCTTATCGCGATGCGTGTGCCGGCGTGTGCAGTGTAATTATATTCCCGAATTAGGTCATGCGGTTTAACGGTTAAGGCCTAAACTAACGCACTAATTTGTTTGATAACGAAATTAATCAATGTTAATTTGGCGACCGCTTGGCGCAGTGCGTCGAGCGTAGGCCGCTCGGCACATGGTGGTTTCGGGTTCGATTCCCGCCGGGCCAAATATCGGAAAAGGCCTTTTCGTAATTTGCCCAGGTCTGAGTATCACTGGGGTCGCCCCCAGTCCATTGTACGGTACTCATAGTACAAGCTTTGCTTAGTTTGGGACCATGCAGTTGGTGTGTCACACTGGTGATATTTATTTATTTATTTAATAGCTATGACCGCGACTTCGTCCCCGTGGAATAGTAGCTTTGGGTAGAATTTTTAATTATTTCGGCTACATAAAACATCCACATAAACCTTAAATATTTCTATACAAACTTTGATTGTCATATTTATTTATATCGAATCAACAGCCTCAAAAATATCTTACAAGCTTCTAGCTCTTAAAATTACGATACTTCCATACAACTTTTCATCGCCCCTTCAACCACTTACAACCTTCCCCCCCCCCCCATTCCCCATTTTCGCATTAAAGTAGCCTATGTCCTTTCTCAGGTACTAGACTATCTGTGTACCAAATGTGACAGACAGACAGAGTTACTTTCGCATTTATAATACTAGTAAGGATTATTAATTTATCTAGATCCGTCAAATCTCTTGGTTCCGTTTATGGAGGGCTAACGCCATCCAGCTCAATCACGGGCTTACGAGGTTTGTGTTTTAGTCGAGTCAATATTTGGACTTTACAGCTCCTAATGAGCCATCAAGAAATTAGAATCGCGTACCTACTGATTCTAAATTGTTTAATTTTATCTTTGAATATTAATAATTAGCTAAGTAGTGTGTTTGAGATGTTATGCTCGACGTATGGGCCTATGCACATCGAGTTTTTAAACGCGCCTTCGACACGCGTTCTTAGCGTTACAGACGCGAGTGAGACGCAGCCTGTAGACCTTTATAGGATAAAAACGCACCGTCGACACACGTTTTTAAAACGCGCGTCGACGGCGAGTTTCAGAAACGTGGTGAGCCCAGGCCCTAAGAATTCACTGAATTAGCCTGACACTTTCTGAAAACACAAAACAAAGTCTAATTTGATTGTATAAAGTTTATCTGAATTCATTGGATACACAGAATTGAAAAAGTTTTGACTCAAAACAGATTTCTATAATCTACTTACAAAATTCAATTCTTTGTTATATAAAAACAGATGAAAGCTCAGCATTTAGTGGAGGCGATTTAAATTAAAGAAGAAATATTTTAATAAAACCTTAGAATAAGGATGCCATAGAATACTCGCAACAGACACTAACTAACCCTGTCCTGGACGACGGTTACACTTTCCATTAAATGGAACGTCTGGTATCTAACGGTGAAATTAGCTATTTTTCTTCAAAATTTGATCGCTAAACTGTATAATATAAGATTACTGTTGTAAGATTAGTCACGAAAATCCCACAAAAAAATATTTTTTCCAGCGCCAGCGAGCTGTGAATCATAGCCGACGATTTCAGCAGTCTATAAAACCGAAATAGAAACGAGACGTTTACTCGTACGTTACCGCGTTTATGATTAGTATTGTTTTGTGCTTCCTTACGGGCCGCGATGAAATTCCAAACGGCATATTGCACGTTACTGTTTTTATTTCAATGGACTTGTTCTGTAACTCTTTAATTTTGTTTTGTTACGATAAATCAGTTCGTTCCTTATGATTGCTTACAGAAGAAAATCATACGCTTGGTAGTAGTCACAGAATATCTCACCAACAAATAATTTAAAGAACTTAAAAATTATTTGGTCAGCCAACCCACTGTAATTATTACCTAAACGCATATGTACCTAAGTGGGGGACACGTATAGATTTATATTCTTTACACTTATTTCAATAACTCGACTTTGTCGAATTGGTGAAATTACAAAAATCCATAAAGTAGGACTATATAGTATGACGTCCAAGTTAGATCTTAGAAACCAGATGCCACTCAAGGAACTGCCAATTTGTCATACAAGTATATTACCTAGTCGCTAACAGTTAGTGAATGTAAAATCTCATAGAGACATAGATGATATAGAGTCAGATGTTAGAGACTGAAAGCACATAACCTCGAATAGAAGCGATGAAAACCCTCATCAAAAATTAGAGAACTCATCTAAGAAGTGAAAGACCTCAATGAAAGAACAAGGTCGGGTATACACGTCACTTTTTCAGGTCGAACATAAACTGGGTCTTTTATTTTCAGCCTGAACGTTTGTTTATCCAGCTCGGCTTTGTAATCCAACGATGGTAGTTACCCGCAAGACTGGCGTCTTGTTTATAACGCCGACGATCAATGCTGGATGACGAAAAAAGTTTATGCCTTGAAATTGCTGTGACAGGTTCCCAATACTAGTCAGACTCCGGAAAAACAAATTAGTATTATATTGTTTTCTTATATTTACGCGAATACTACACATTGAATAAACGCGATAAAATCCGTAAAATAGTTTTATTTAAAATTAGTATTATTGTTTAGGAATTGTTTAAATGATTAAGGATCTCAGATTGAAAATGTTAATTACAAAATAAGTTACTGAGCAAATAAATACAATCTCGTATTTACTTCGTTGTACTTAGAGGTGACCTGCTGTGCATCCATATTGCGGGCAACTTATTTTGATGTCAGAGTTCCAACTGCCTAGCTGGACTACCCAACTATGAAAAAGGGATCTGACGCACTTTCCAAATAGTGAAAGATTAACGATTGGCCAAATTACCTATCTACGTTTAGCTAAAAGATCAGTAACATAGCACAAACACTCAACAAAATTTGACGTTGAATAAATCCGCTTGTATTTTTTTTATTATTCTGCCTTCAGTCCAGAAAATAAAGAAGTATCTATTCCATTTTTATAAGCTTTTTGTGGTCCTGAAATATCGTCTACAGGATGACAAATGACTATAACATAATAATGTCTATTTTATGGGCCAGACGTTATCAAGAGGCTCGAAAAAGAAAGATGGCTGTTTATATGGATATAACAATGCTGACAATTGTACGACTCCCGCATAATTTCAAGGTTCGCAGCAAACATTGGCATTCATTCATACATAAATATATACCTATCTTGCTATACGTGAATCCTACTGTCTTTCTCGTAACATGGGCTGGGCCAAGCCAGCTTTGGTAGATGGGAGACGCTGCTAAAGAAAACTTTAGAAAACCTTTATTAATACTGTCATATTATGCCGCGTGGTGAAAATAGATTTTTCATTACTCATACTCTGAAAGTAGGTCTGAAGTTGCCTGAGAAGCGGGTTGAAAGTAATACTTTTCAGGCCCGGGAGTTTCACTTTCAACTGACAGATGTCAAATTATAAAAAAATTACTAGTTCCATTTTCACATTTCTATGGAACCATGTTCAAACTTTTTCTACAGTCACTCAATTACAGCACGATGTAAAATTGAAATAACATAAAGTTAAGTATTAATTCAAGAATATTTTTTTTTTAAATGACTTAATTATAATTTAGTTTCAACAATTTCTTTAAAATAACATAGATTTGGGCAAAATATTTAAAGATGAAAATGAAAATTAATGGCTAAATGATGAAGTTGGCCGGCCAACGAAAAAAAAACAAAATAGGCGGCAATCCGATTTTTTTTTTCGAGTTGTAGAGTATTGTTTATACTTCCTTGTATTATTTCTTTAGCCAATTCCTGTTTTTATTTTTATTTTCCTTGTATTCGTAATGAAAAGCACAGTGTTTACCTCGGGTGAAAGACTTATTTTGTCCCTCGAACTATTAGCGCCCTCGCTACGCTCGGGCGCCAAACCCCGTCTCGGGACAAAATAAGTAATTTTCACCACTCATGTAACAATGTACTAATATTTAGACGATCGCTTGTTCGAGCGTAGGCCGCTCGGCTCACTGCACATGGTGGTTGCAGGTTCGATTCCCGCCGGGGCAAATTTCGGAAATAGCTTTTTCGTAATTTATCCAGGTCTGGGTGTCACTGGGATCACCCCCATTGTACAGTACCCATAGTACAAGCGTTGCTTAGTTTGGGACCATACAGTTGGTGTGCCAGTCTGGCGATATTATTTTTCGTGTCTTTGCAGAGCAACTATTATGTTCGTAGTACAACTAATATGTATTCTGTGATCTAACATCGATGTTACCTACCTAAACCGCTACTTGTTAGAGCAAACGTTAATTGTCAATGTTAATATTGTTGAATTTGAACTTAGAACAATATGGAATAACACTGGTAATGCTAACACCCCTAATGACAGTACTAACACGGTTGCGCAAACAAGATTCGCTTGAAAGAGCTTGCCTGCTAATATACGCCTTCCTTATGTTTGAGTATGAATATGCGAAACATGTTCCATCAAAGAATATAGAACTCTGTTCGAATTAGAAATACGGGTGATGTTTGTCCAACCGAAGAATATATTGGTTTTACATAATAGGTACTCTTTATATTAAAATCTCAGATAATAGAAATGAATGAGAAGTCCGCTCAGATGGTCCCGGATTTTGAGATCAGATAAAAATGTGAAGTAAATTTGTAAGCGCCCCTCACCAAAACGAAATAAACATTTGACTTTACTTAAGAGTGCTTAATAACATAAAGATAAAGAAATCCCCGTCATCATCGCTTTGGTCGCATTGCTGTGCTATATTATGACATCACAGCATATGCATGGAATTAGATCAAAATGACGTATTTAATGACAAAGATTCATTGAAATAGCCGTATATGTACCTAATCAGTACAGATGCTCCGCACGTGTCAGTTGCGGGAACATGATTCAGGGTTTCAAGGATTGTCAGAAATATGTAAGGTCTATTTTATATAGTCAGATATGTAGATTGTATGTAAGCAGTTTGAGTAAGGTGTAACAATCTAAAATGGACTTTGCACCGACGAAAAATTTACACCCATTTCCGATGTTGTCTCTTTTTGTACTTTACATTATTTTGAATTGTTGTCCTTTTTAAAAAAACCATTGAGACACCGACAACTGTGTAAATTATCAATAGAAAGAAGAACTAAAAATATGTTTTGGGGCTAAACGCCGCCAAAATCTAGAGTAGATGATGACTACATATCATAGGGTATGTGTCACGTAACGAGTGTCGAAACCAATAATCATGCTTTTTGTGCAAATCTCACGCTAATCGCAATTTGCACTGACGAGACTTTAACACGAATGTATGGTGCTGTCTCTATTTTGTGCACTCAAAAAATTGGGACACCAACATGCATCGCTATAAATTTTTGCCAAATTTTCGCCAATGCAAAGTCACGGTAAAGGTTAATTTGGTAGGCAAATTGGTCTCATCTTTTCCTTAAAATATAAAATTTCGGTGTGCGTGTATTCGTAAATCTTCTTCTCCCAAATAGCTTGACGGATTTCGATGTTTTTTTTTGTTTTATAGTTATGGGGTCATCTGGATGGTCCTTATCTAGTAGGTGGCGCAGGAAAATGAAATGACGCTAGCGAAGCTGCGGGAAAATAACTAGTTTAATATAAAATACACAACCTGTCACTAACGTTATATGAACGACGTTACACACGCTACAAAACCTCTACATACGTTACATTACATGCATACGATATGGCGTCACAATACAAGACAGGCGCGCTCAACTGAGCGGATCGACAAAGGCGTCTGTCGCTTAAACAAGCGTTAGTAATACGATTGAACACGACCGAAAAGGCGTATAAATAAGGCTTTGGCTGTATTGGCTATACGAAAATATACGGAGGTGACTTGTAAGTAATTGTAGGCAATATCTTAAACTTTGTCTCTACATATTACTAGATTATTTTAAGTCGAAAAATTACGGCTATTGGTTCATGGTTACCATTTAAATGTATATATAGTATCGTATCGTAAATAGGAAATCACTTATTAGACGCGCTTAGTCATCAAGTGCAGTGATAGCCGATTGGTTAAGCACGCGTCTTGCCGGCACCCTAGGTTAAAACCCCGGCTCACACCTCTGGATTTTCGAAATCTATGTGCGAATCATAATTTACTGTTATATAATTATCACTTGCTTAAGGCGAAGGAAAACATCGTGAGGAAACCTGCGCATGTCTTAGAAGATCTAACCAATTTTCGAAAGACATGTGAAATCCGCCAACCCGCACTGGGCCAGCGTGGTGGATTATGGCCTGAATCCATGCCAGGCCCGTGCCCATGAGTGGAACGTCAAAAATGGGCTAAATTATTATTAATTATTAAAATTATTTATTCATAAACTAGCTACAGAAACATTTTGTCAAAATCGATGTTTTCCTTGAGCTTTATTAACAGATATTCCAGTTTCCAACGCTAAATGAATGATATCATGCAAATATCGAAATCTCGTATTAATAGATTGAAACTACATGCGTATGATGCACAAATTCGCAAATACCTAAATTGAAATGCATTTCTATGTTAGTTAGCTAGCTTTAGGCGTCAATAGCCTAGTGGTTAGAGGGGCTGCCCTCGTAGGTAAGAGGTTCCGGGTTCAATCTCCATCCTGGCCATTAAACTATTGACGTGAGGCTACTTCTAACACCAGCATTAGCTTAGCTGGAGGAGCTAACGGGAATACTAATATTGTGATAAACTCACATTGCTGGTAATCTTTAGTAATATTTTGTTTTATTTGTTATATTTGCAAGACTTTTATTACCCCCTTATTAATAAACGTGGTTTTGCGGTTGTATAGTTACACCATTCTCTGTCTTTTTCTTTCGAATGTCGAATTACTGATGAAAGAAAGAGATAGCTCGATGTATAACAATTCACCCGTTGTAGTCCATCTAGTGACAGATATAAATGTTCCACAATCTTCCATAAAAGTAAATATTACACATAAACATTTTAAAATGGCACCAACTTTTGCATATTTAGAGTATAATCTTTGTATCTCTATTGTTTAAGACCCAGTAAAGTATCAGGTTTTCAAATTAAGGACAAGTGCTTACATCCTTATAAGTAGATCACGAGACATCTGGCGAGATGTAGGAACAACAGTAGTCGAGATTATCTTACGCGTAATCATACTTTACGTAGGTTTGTATTAGGTCCTAAATATCCAATGGGGGTAAAGGACTGGGGTAATTACACCTTTTTTATTACGTAACCTCGTTTTGATTGATATCACCACATGGAACAATACGATAAGTACATCGCGATGTTTGGTTACACTGCCGCCTTATTTATGAACAGTTTAGCGGTTGTATAGTTACACCATGCTTTGTCTTCTTCTTTCGAATGTCAAATGACTGATGACAGAAAGAGATACTTCGGTGTGATACTATTCGACTGCTATACCACGTTTATTAATAAAGGAGATTTATGTTTTGCAAATAAATCAACTTGAAAAAACAAACGGACGTGAACGAATATAAAATTATGTTAGTTTTTTCGTGCATTATCATACATTTATCGTTCTACATTATAATTTATGTGTGCAGTTATTTTGGAAGAAAAAAATATGATTTTCGTTCTACGAATGTGGGGAAACGGGTGTGGAGTCATCTGACAATCTAATCAGTTATGAACTCGTTGTTGCAGTAGATATTTGCATTGTGAACTAGGACTAATGAAAACTAACAGTCTGTGTAGCAATTATCTTATCGTTTAATGGTTCCTACACACTAACCCGGTGGCTCAACCGGCGGGCATGCTGCGCAGCCCTGTTTAACCGCCGTATGTCGGCAGCCGTTCAAATCAAATTAAATTATTCATGTAAGTAATTTACCACCGTTTCGGAATGCTGCTTGCACTGACAAGATCCGGCCAGAAACTCATTGTTTACACTTTTCAATTAATAAAATATGGTGAACATTCTCAGGAACAGCAACACAATGTGAGCAGGCAACACTATTTTCACTAATAAGTTCAAGAGAGAGGGTGTTTAAGTGAAAATATAATATTAATATTTTTATCTAAATAATTAAATTCAATATAATAATTCGGCGTGCTGGAAGATTTATGGTGAGTTCCTTTGCTTTCCATCCTTCACCCCTGTCGTTATGCATTAAATCGTGTATTTCCATAATTATTAGGTGTGTAGCTCTCAAAATAATTAAAAACTCTTTAAAAATCGAACTAGCGCAAACAGAGGGTAAAACACCAGTAATTCAGGATTACCAAGGCAATGAAATCAAACTCAGATTTAGGTATTTAAATGATTGAAGAGCTAGTTTAATGAGGTGGGCATAGATACCTACTCCCATTTTACAGATTTTACATTTGTACATTTCACAGGTTATCAAACCGGGCGTTTCGTACAAAATAAGTAACGATAGCAACAAAATCCAGCGGCTAATACTGGCGGCATGTGTGAAGGAGCCTCAGTCGGTTAATATTATGTAATACGTAGTGGCATAACTATAAAGTCGAGAATATGAAAAACAAATATTTTACTTCACAATTACATTAGACACACTTGCGTCATATGTTTAGCGTAATCTTTCTAATAATGTATTGATATTTCGTCGTGGTTAAAAGTAACGACGAAGCATTGTATGTACTTATACATTTCAGACAGATAATGGTGGTATGCGCCATTTATACACAATAAAATGGTATATACTAATTATCGGAGCCGGATTAATCGTGTGAACGGGTGATCCCTTACAATCTCATCGTGTTGCCTCACAAAAATCTGTAATTTTATTGGGCGTTTATTAATTAAAATCTGTGTAAGAAAGCTTATTCGTCCTTTTATCTGCAATTTCACTTTTCTTTAGGTCTCAAAGATAATTTACTCTCGGAATCTCCGTTGGAAATCACTGTAAACTCTGATTGCTAGTGGAAAGAGTGTACAGGGAGCCAAGTCTCCATAAAAGCCTTAATTACCATCAAATGATCAAAACCCAAGCACTGGGTTTATGAAATTTACATTACTATTTATATACATAGCAGTGATAGCCGATTGGTTAAGCACGCGTCTTGCGATCTACCAGGTCTCGGGTTCAAACCCAGGCTCGAACCTCTGGATTTTTCTAAATCTATGTGCGAATCATTATTTCTATATGATTATAACTTGCTTACGGTGAAGGAAAACATCGTGATGAAACCAGCATGGCTTAGAAGATTTAACCAATTTTCGAAAGACATGTGAAATCCGCCAACCCGCACTGGGCCAGCGTGGTGGATTATGGCCTGAATCCCTCTCGTGTTGAGGGGAGGCCTGTGCCCAGGAGTGGGACGTCAAAAAGGGCTAAAATTATTATTAATTAATTTTATATACTTACCTACTTACATATTTGTGAATTGTGACTTTAGACATGTGTATTAAGTCACAATACACAAGAAAACAATCACAGGCCAACGCCCCTTCGAAGGGCATATTTACGTTAGCAACGATACATAAATCAGATATATTAATAACAGCAAATGAATGGCGCTGACTACGAGACGTGAAGGTCGTTCACGGTCACGTTCGTTTCATAACTTGTGTTATAAAACACTAACACAACATTAAATCTGACTTATGTCATGGAGGATGTCCTTTTGATAAAATTATATCCCTACTTTTGGGACACTTAATGTTTCGTAACTTTATATTTATTATGATTTATAGCATTTATTGTTACGGTTGCATAAACAAGCTGTAGGTAAAGCAGGGTCGCTGAGCACGAATAATTTCGTGCAATGATTTATTATTACCTGTCTCTGTCACTCCCGCGTAAATCTAATACGTCTCGCTCACACAGTTGCCGTAAACTGTGTGTGACCGGCAACTGTGTGAGCGAGACGTATGAGATTTACGCGGGAGTGACAGAGACAGGTAATAACAGGTCATTGTACGAAATTCTTCGTGCTCAGCGACCCTGCTTTAGCCAAACTACTACAGCCCATACCTACGGGCTCGACGTGGCTCTGCCAGTATAGTACCACCGTCTCACAGAAGATTGGCGTTAAGTAGCGCCCCACTGTCCCACTCCCCTTCAAATCGATTCGATAACCATCAAAACACCATCAAAATACCATCGCCGAGTGCACCGAAATTCATCTGGCTAACTCTTAGCGGAATCCGCCGTGATGCAAGTATATAATGATTATCTTTCCCTTTATCTTCGCATCAGTAGATTAATATCAATACATCAATGTCAAACTCACCGAGTGTTGTTCGACGTCTGTATATTTTTACCAGGAATTGTGTTCTTTATCAGCGATCCTTGGTTTTTCTCACGCGGAGATTGCGGGGCCCGCCCGGATATTACGGAAAAGGAAAATTGTGATGCTCGGCTCAGAGGAGAAAGGGAGATTTGTTTGTAATCTATGAGTTGTCTGTCATTCGAGAATCCATACGTATATACACTATTGGATGATGTATACGAGCAGGTATGAGAACTTTCGCTTTATAAATGTAACAATTTACCAGCCCGCTTGCTTCGACCAATAGCATCGCTTCATTTTCTTGCGGTCTTTAAAATGAAGCTAGCCTATTGGTTGAAGCGAGCGAGCTCCCTAACCTAGGCACGTATTAATAAATCGATCTCAAGTCTGAGAGCGATCTTGGAAATATCGTTCTTATGTCATACCAGTTCAAAATGACATGTCAAAAGCGTACTCAAGACCGTTTTCAGAGTTGAGATCGATATACTAGGACCATAGTTAGCCAGCCCGGCTCAAGTGAATGGACACCCTGATCGAATTGTTCCGTCCTACTTGTTGCCTTGGTAACAAATTTTGTTTACAGTGTCAGTTTCAAATGGAATATAATATGGTGTAGGTGAGACGTCGACCGTACCACAGACTTATAAATACTACGGTACCTACTTATGCCAGTACTTTGACTTGCACGTGTTAGATAAAGGAGGTGCGCTTAATTAAGCCTCAAGGAAACTTACAAAAGGTTTTATTCGTATTTACTTATGGTTATTTACCTTTACTTAATGGTTTTGAGAGCACAATTAGAAGCAATTAAGTAAGTATTAAGCGGATTACACGGTGGGGAAGTTTTCATGTTTCTCAACTAAGTTTCCAGCGAATTTCTTACAGAACCTTCGCTAAATATTTAATGACGCTACATTTTAAGGGCACGCATTAAATCAGCCCTTCAATAATCGATCGGTTGAAAGGCAGTCTTTGTAGGAATTCTTTGGGAACTTCGGCCAGACCACTCGAAAAACGGATCCAGTGTCGAACTAATTAAAATAAGTTTGCGATTGTGTGTGCCGAGTTTCAATTACAGTGGTATTTTTTATTAAATATAATAGAAATTAGCTTATGTTACTCTTTGAGTGAGTCTCATTTTATAATAATAAAAAATATATAATAATTCAGCTCTTTTAACGTGCCGCTACTATGCACGGGCCTCCCCACAATTAGAGAGGGGTTCATGCCATCCACCACGCTGGCCCAGTGCGGGTTAGCGGGTTTCACATTTCGTACAAAAATTATTTAATGTTTCTAAGTCATGCAGCTTTCCTCACTATGTCTCCCTTCACCGTAAGCAAGTGATAATCATTATGAAAATTATGATTTGCACATAGATTTCAAAAAATCCTGAAGTGCGAGTCGGGGTTTGAACCCAGGACCTTGTGTACGCCAGACGCACGTGCTTCATTAATCGGATATCACTACTTTTTTGCTCATGTTTAATGTGTAATAAATAACAACAAATCGCAATAATGATAGAATGATTAGTCTCGAATTTGGATAAGAGGCTATTGTTATAGTCGAAAATGGTTTCATTAAAAGCATTTAACATTCAGAAGATTTACTTTGGCGTTAATTAAATCGTTCGCACTCCAATAATAAAATTGGTGGCATTTGAATAAAGATAAAAGTTCCAATTTGATTACCGTACCTTACGTAAATAACAGTACTATTACACTTATAGTAATATTTAAACAAGACCGGACGATAAATTCATAGAATATTTATTACAACCACAGTGTTACAAAATACACGCAAGTTACGAAAAAAAAGAAAGTGAAATATTACCACTTAATAGGCGGGGTGTTGCTTTTAGGAACTATAATATTTAGTACACTGTTATACTAATGGACTTGGCAGCAGTTCAGCTTATATTACTTTTTTCTTTCTTTTATTCAGAGATAAAGGCTCACTGGGGGCACAATGTAAATAATCCTAATGTAAATAATGAACAATTAGCCTGGTATTTGGAGGTAGAGATTTGAGATCGATTTATTACCTAATCGATCTCAAATCCGAGACATAGTTAAGTACGCCCTTGGTTTTATTTTGAAACTAGCTGAGCCCGCGACTTCGTGCGCGTGGAATTTAACATAACAAAAAAGCCCGCTCCCGCGTTCTGAGCCCGCGCGACAGGACCATTTTTTGTTTTTCTAAAATAAAAGTAGCCGAATTTAATGCTTATAACATCAGCTATCTACCAGTGAAAGTCCCGTCAAAATCGGTCCAGCCGTTTCGGAGATACTCTTTGATTTCATGTGTTTTTATTTTTCACGCGGAACCCTAATTGTTTTTCTAAAATTAAAGTAGCCTAAGTTACTCCTTATAACATCAGCTATCTGCCAGTGAAAGTCCTGTCAAAATAGGTCCAGCCGTTTCGGAGATTACCCGGAACAAACACACAGACAGCCAGCCAGACAGACAGACAAAAATTTTTTAAATCGCGTTTTTGTTATAGGTGTCGTATGTACTTTCATATGTATTTCGTGAAAAGGTGTTATTTTACATTACAAACAGACACTCCAATTTTATTTATTTGTATAGATTATTTCTAAGTTCTCTCTTGTAAGCGAAAGAAGCAATGATTATTCTGAATTTGTGATCGATTTAGGAACACTGATCATAATATTCTGTTCTTTTTTTATATAGATACCTACTTACCTATGCTATTTAGAATAATTACTTTATGTTCCGGATTCATGAGCAGGTAAGCTTACCAGTGCGGAATTAGCATTGGAAATTAAAGAAGCAAAAAATAAATAAAAAACCCATTTAAAATTCCAATCCAAGCTTTTCTTTGTGCCTACGGAAGCACGGCCCCCAAGGAAAAAAGTATTTTTGTCCTTAATAAGAACGCAAAAGTCGAACATTTTCTATTGTAGCATCGCAGATTGCGAACTTTCTGCTAGAGTTTTTATTTTCATTTTGCATGGGACCTAATGAATGAAGGTACCTACTATTGTGGGCAAAAAACATACAAGACTTGAGAAATTCCTCCTCAGTTTCCGTGACTTATTATCCTGTTGCCATATTTCCTTATAATATTGACACTCACCGAAATAGGTTTTAATGAAGTAAACTTTATGTTCATAGCATTAAGGCATAAATTTGATGGATTATTTAAATGTGAGCGACACTAAAATCATTAGGTATAGGACCTATTTGTGATGTTGTCTTTATTTTGTGCTACCAAAAAATAGGGACAAAAATATAAGGTGCGTATTTAATAAATCTATCTCAAGTCCGAGATCGATCTTGACAATGTTATTCTTATATCACACCTGCACAAAATGATATACATATGTCAAAAGCGTACTCAGATTTGAGAACCTAAGTCCATCCATGCTTCACCAATCCATACTCACCGTCAGGTACTTATCTTTATGAAATCTGAGTTACTAAGATAAAAAAAAATTGACAACTTTTTTTAAAATTCTCCTAACGAAAGGTATTTGGGTAAAACAGTGGCCGGTCTGTCCGTATTCCACTGTTTCCATAAATAATTAATAGCTCGCCTCGCTCCGTCAGACTATCTCAATTATTTATTTATACCCGACCCTATTAGAAACTTCCAAAGTTATCCCGCTGTGGAAATTCTATCGGTAAAAATAACAGTCGAATTGCTTTGCTCTGTTTCGGTAGGGATTTTGCACACAATAAGTTCCATCAATATTAAAATTTGTGGGATCGGTTTTGTAGTTAACGGGCTTGCCCCTAATCTAAATTTGAAGTGATAAATCGTGTTATGAGATAATCCCCTAATAAAAGGGGCGAGTGCGTTGTTTAGATGCTTGTTTATATATAGGTAAAAACGAAGTTTAGTTGTCCTCTATAATTTTGAACTGGAATACACCTACATATTCTATCAATACAAATATAAGAAGTAAGCAAAGTATATGGGTAACCCATTCAAGGGGTTCAGCCGAATATACGGGTAGTTCGAACGCTTAGGTATCTACCATGGTAACACTTTCGATTGGGAAACCCCTTCGATTGGGTAAGCAAAGTTACGGATAGTTTTATTGAAAGGGTTATTAAAATAAAACCTCCTCCTACCTCATGACGTGATAGAACTAAGATTATGTTGTGAGAGCCACGCTGTAGCCATCTGACTACTGCAGCTCTCATACCTACGGGCTCGATCGGCGCAGTACCACGCTCTCACAGAGGATCTGCGTAAACTAGCGATTAAACGACTCGTAGTTGCGACTTTGTTATCTTTGGACTCCTAAGTCTAGAGAAGTTGAACTCATACATACAGGATACATTTAGGAGTTCAACTACTCTAACCTTTTCACGTTACGGTTAATCCTACCTTTTGTAGGTACTTATGCGTATTTCTTATTTTGCACTAAGTCCATAATAAGAGAATTTACTTACTTATATATCTTTTTGAAAGCATTTGGGTAGTTATTACACAGTGTTTACACATCGTCTGTGACTCAAGTTTAATTTCAATATTTATATTTCATTAAATAAAATGGTCGTTTGACTTTCAAACTAAAATTGCTCTGCGGGCTCTTTATTTTATTTCTACAACTAATTGAGGTTTAATATGCCGTGTACCAAAATAAGATGTGTGTTCAATTGAAATATTAATCTCAAAGGTAGTTTTTTTACATTGTTACACTTTTCGGTAGACCAATAAACATGTAAAGAACTCACAACGCCTAGTTTTATGAGCTGTGGAAAATGAAGCGATCTTATTGGTCGAAAGCTAGCTCGGCAACCTTCAGTGCTAACAAGTTGGAGACGACTTCAAATCGTTACCTACCATGATTTAATGGGAAATAATTCAATAACTTAATGTTCACATAATGTTTAGATGAATTGACAGCCCATCCTACTAATATTATAAATGCGAAAGTTTGTGAGTGTGTATGTATTTTTGTTACTCTTTCACGAAAAAACTACTGAACGGATTTGGATGAAATTTGGAACACAGATAGTTTATAACCCGGATTAACACATAGAATACTTTACTTAAGTCCACGCGGATGAAGTCGCAGGCAGAAACTAGTAAAGAATCATTGTATTTCCTGGAAACAATTTTGTTCATATTATAAAATAACAAACTGCTCCCGGATTCGCAGTTAGCGGGTATCACGTCGCGGCCATCTCTCAAGGGGCAGGCGATTTGCCACATTCCAGATAAACGAAAGAAAATATTTCACAAAGAATGTTGGCGCAACGTTTTGTATTTCACGATCCCTACAGTTTGTTTAGGGCCCTCCAATCTCGGCTTTTCGTTGCGAATCAATCGAGGGGTCAGTGAAAAGTTCCGAGCCAAGGTAAATGTAATCCTAACGCTTTGTTAGGGATTTTTCAATCATTCTTCAAGATGTACCTATACGAAACTCGAAATGTTTGCGGTAATCGAGCTTGTCAATACTCGAAGAGTGAATTTATCTTCCTGTCTTTATTTCATGCTTCAATATTATGAAGGCCTATAAATAAGGTAACCTTCTTACCTATAGGTACCTATGAGTAGGTTAGGCTGTTTTTTTTATGTCTCTTAGAAAGGTCATTTGCCTGAAATAAATTTACTTATGCATATGTACACACCTAGCGCAGAAAACATCTTGGCCAATATTAAAACATTGTACCTATTATTTATGATTAACTTTTAGGAGTAAAAGTTTTGAGGAATTTCATGGCGGACCCAATAATTCGCTGAATTTAAGAATTTTGTTTGCATATTTAACATTCGTTACGAACCAACGGAACGAGACGATAGCGATGTTAATCCTACTACTATTATAAATGTGAAAGTTTTTGAGTGTGGATGTATGTATGTATGTATGTATGTATGTTTGTTACTCCTTCACGCAAAAACTACTGAACGGATTTGGATGAAATTTGGAACACAGATAGTTTATAACCGGGATTAACATATAGGATACTTTTTATCCCGATAATCCCGAAATTTTTGTTACGTTAAATACTACGCGGACGAAGTCCGTGGGCACAGCTAGTACTTAATACGAGTATGTATAAGTGTTAGTAGGTAAGTAGATTAATTACCTATAGTAATATTTAGCAAGGAGCACAATCTACCAATCAAATGCTTCAAACATAACTTTTTGAATGTTCGTTGCAATAAATGTAGGTCTATAAATTGGTATTTGGATTCAATAAAATTGTAATAAGTAAAAACTAAAAAAAAACTATAACCCGACTAGGTAATTACATGAATTATTTTGATATTCATAAACGCTGATTTATATTCCTAGTATAAAATTGTTCTTCTATCGTCTCGTATACCTATTTTATATTTCACTGTACTCAGAAATGTCTTCTCTTGCATTAGACATCCCACTCAAAATAAGGGTCCTCCATATTTTTGTATGTAACATCCGTAATATTGATAATGTTCGTATAATATGTAGCCTATGTCATCCATACTATAATTACGTATCGATTGACACCTCATTCACTAAAGTCGGACTGGCAGTTTAGGCGATGCGGTGGAACATAAAATGATACATACATATGGACTGCTAAAACATATCCCTTCCTTTTGGCTTAGCTGTAGTCAGACGATCTCTTGTCGCAGTTGCTCGAGCGTAGGCCGCTCGGCTCACTGCACGTGATGGTTGCGGATTCGATTCCCGCTGCGGCAAATTTCGGAAATGTCCTTTTCGTAATTCGCCCTGATCTGGGTGTAACTAGGATCGCCCCCAGCCCGGTACGGTATCCATAGTACAAGCGTTGCTAGTGCGTTGCTAGTTTGGGACCATACAGTTGGTGTGTCAGTCTGGCGACACTTATTACTTATATAAAGATAAAAAGAAAATTGGCAATTCCATAAAATTGGAAGATGATTGGCTAAAACATTATCCGATCCCAGATCATTTATATTTGACCATTAGTGGCCTTTTGTTCCGGTGTAGAATAGAATAGCAAGTCATTGTTTTGGATTCTTCAAAGGATCACTTCGCTAAGGGTTGGGCCTGAATCACGGGGGAGCAAGTAATGGAATATGTATTGTGGAACTGATTTAGTGTTTGGACTGGATCATTTTAACTTTATCTTTTCAGGTTTTCAAAAAAGCGTTTGCACTCAGCAAGAAAAGATTAAATTAATTAAAAATAAAATCGCCTTAATATTTTATTTTATTACTGTTGTAAAAGGCTTACAGACAAAAAAAAAACTATACTAATGCCATATATTTAAATGACATAACCCCACTTATCGATTTGAGGCGTCGCGTCGTCGCTATCTTGAATTATTTTTGTATGAAGATTTCAAATTTAAGTATTTAGCGGTTAGTTCATAGCTCATCCATATGTCTACCAGTCGCGAGTACGTTATGTACTTATCATTATCACAATTGGCGAAATGTGGGTGCACCTCAGTGGACCTCTGCTTACCCCTTTGGCGAATGAAAGAACCTACAGCACGTGTCAAAGTTCAAAATTCAAAGCGATTATTTTGTTTAGGCCTACACATACTTACAAAAATAATTGTATTTTTTTCTCTTGTATCTACAACCGGATCGTAACGCGACCTCGTCTGAGAAGATCCGGCAAGAAACTCAGCGGGCTTGTAATGGTGATGGTGGTGTATTGGCTACCGTCGTTCTTACTGACGCTTTAAGGCTACCATTAGGTGTACGATTTAACGTATTTTGGAATACCTTTCCGATTCTGCCGTCGGACATCTGTAATCAATCAATAATTTAATATTTTCTATAAAGGATATTTTTGTCTAGGTGCACCGATATGCCGTCAGTCTTCACAGGCTGAAATATTCAGTGTTTATTGCAGAGTTAAATAAACTAAGCGCCTTGGCTGCCCACCAAACGTCGTGAGAGATAAACATAGCGCGGGTTCAAGTCGTATGTCGTAATATACTCCACTAGACTAGCTGTTGTCCGCTGCTCCGCTCGCATGGTACTTCGATAGCATAAAGTAGCCCAATTTACTCCATATAACATCAGCTATCTGCCAGTGAAAGTCCCGTCAAAATCGGTCTAGCCGTTTCGGATATAAGCTGGAACAAACAGACAGACAGAAATACATGCAGATAGAAAATACACCAATTTAAAATTGTTTTTTTTTATAAGTACGTATTGTACATGGGTACTTTCATATGCTTTTAGTAAAAAGTTGTTATTTTGATATTACAAACGTATCTACTTATATTTCAATTTTATATATTTGTATAGTACCTGAAATGAAATTCAAAATTTTAATCATTATGTAATATAAACAAGTACTTATTAAATTTTGTCATAAATGTGTAGGTACATCCATAAACGTGTGTCCAAGAAAAAGATTCTGATGAATAAAGATGCTTATGTAAAAATATTCAGGTCACAGTGAATAAGAAAGGTCAAGAATAATCCGTGATTTGAAAACATACAACATCTTACCCTGCGTATTGTTTCGGTAATTATTTAAATTAACACGCATATATATCATAAATAAATTTATCTAAAATAGGAAAATAAATGTATTAGGTATTAAACAAGAATTTTATATATTTTATTCCACTTAAAAAATTAAATTAATTATTTTTAATATCCGCATTTCAAGTATTTCGACCCTAAACTAATTTGATGATTTCCATGTAGCTATCTAATTAATTATTTTGAATGACTAAATAAGTAAGTATGTTTAGAGAAATAACTCAGTAACTCGCACGCAAGCCCCATGATACCACTCGTTGATTGGTACTAAGTAGGTTAGGTAGGTAAATAAACTATTTTCAAAGAGAATAAGTAACTCCGTGACCTTAATCCGATTACCTCTCGTTCTTAATGAATAAGCTCTCTTTCATAACTAAATCCGGTTTTACTGAACTGTCTATTAATAATAAACTTATTAAGCGTGCGCGTGAGCATCTGGTCGCCCGTGACGTCATCCGCGAGTTCGATTTTCAATGTTTAGATAAATCATCCCGGGAACAATTCCAGTTGTGTCATCTGTCATAACATTCGAAGTTCGAACGACTAAGAAGATTATAATAATATCTCTTCTTCTTCTTCTTCTTTGTTAGTGGCTTTTGTAGCTATTTGCCACAATTCTGCCAGTGCCCGTGATGTGTGATAGTGTCATAAACTTAGGTGCAGAAAAAGTATAGATTAGAATTAGAATGTGGCCAGTGCAGTGATTGAGGAGGAGGGTCCTTTGATCTAATTAATAATAATAATAAAGCCTCTTTATTTCCTATCCCCTAATTATTACATATTTTTCAACTTATAACTATTTAACGCTATTTTACAATTTACATTACATTATTGAGATATAAAATGTTTAGATAGGAACCCCTATTTGGGTAAAGGCCTCCTCCAGTGCGTTCCAGCTTTCCCTATCTTTAGCTCGCTCAGTCCACTTTTTTCCCGCTATGGATATGATTTCGTCACTCCATCGTTTCATAGGTCTTCCCTTCCGTCTTTTCCCACTAAGTCCATTCCATTTTGTTGCTTCTTCTGTCCATCGTTTGTCGCTGTATCGTGCTACTAATTGATCTAATTAACCAATAACTAAAACAAAATAGAATACTATCAGAATCTCGCGAACGACGCAATAATTATTTTTCTTTTTAATAAATGACACAGAGGTTTTATTGCACAAAAAACCAATAAATATGTACGAAGTCCCAGAATCTATACAAATAAATAAAATTGGAGTGTCTGTTTGTAATATCAAAATAACACCTTTTCACTAAATGCATATGAAAGTACATACTATACCTATATCAAAAATGCGAATAAAATTTTTTTTGTCTGTCTGTCTGTCTGTCTGTCTGTCTGTCTGTCTGTCTGTCTGTGTGTTTGTTCCGGGTAATCTCCGAAACGGCTGGACCGATTTCGACGGGACTTTCACTGGCAGATAGCTGATCTTATAGCGGGTAACTTAGGCTACTTTAATTTTAGAAAAACAATTAGGGTTCCGCGTAAAAAAATAAAAACACTTGAAATCAAAGAGTATCTCCGAAACGGCTGGATCGATTTTGACGGGACTTTCACTGTTAGATAGCTGATGTTATTAGCAGTAACTGGGGCTACTTTTATTTTAGAAAAACAATATTAAAAAAATGGGTCCTGTCGCGCGGGCTCAGAACGCGGGACCGGGCTTTATTGTTAAGTTAAATTCCACGCGGGCGAAGTCGCGGGCTCAGCTAGTATTTTTATAAAGTGTATGTTACCGTATGGGTTACTATATCTATGGTAACACCGTTTTTTTATGTAATTACCTACCAACAAAGGTACCGACCAAACACATAGTACTTATTATATTTTTTTATACTTTTCGTCTATAGGTATACGAGCATGCTTATGCTTATCTACATGATAGGTGCCTCGGTAACTCGAATAAAAACACAAACAAAAAGTACCTATACTAATCAAATGCTACTTCTATATCGCAGTTAAGTGTTTTTTTAGGATATTTAATTTTGTAAGTACCTACTTAATTTGGAGCGCCAAATAAGATTGCCGCAAAAAATATTTTAATGAGTACGCGAAGTTAAATACTCTCTCACGCGTTCGGTCTCGTAAATCAAGCGAGCTCTAGTCACTCGTATCAAGAAGGTCGTTACCCTATGATACGCCTATTTTTTACATATAAAACAAGGACACACTTATCTAACAGCGTATTGTTACGCAATTTGTCGTAAAAACAGCGATACATTTATGTGTATTTCGAATAAGATAGCTAAACGAAAATTTGTCAGACAGTTAAATTCGAGGCGTTCTATTAATTCATAAAGCTCTGATTCAGTAACAAATACTGGTAAATACCAGGTTCCACTAATATTACTTATATAATATTATTATGGTATAGGTATATCTATATCTGTGGGTATACCACTGAAGCTGATGAATAAATGATGATAATAAATGGGCTCATTAAAATGAAGTGGTCCTATTGGTCGAAGCGAGTGGGCCAGCTAGCGTCAGCTAGGCTCAATTGGACGGGTACTCTAAGGGTGACCGTCCGTTTGGCTGTGGTATGAAGCTGGCGCGCCCGTTATGACCAATACGATCGCTTCATTTCCTGTCACCTTGAGCTAAGCCGAGTGAAGCTGAGGACATCAAACAATCCTTAAGGTTCACACACACGGGCCTTATTCCGTTTCCAAACAAAATGTACCATAGTTCATCTCTTGGCAATTTATGACGTTGGTAATTAATATCTCCATGACTACACTATTATTTTGCATAATCCTGTGTTCACAGCAGCGCCAAACGAATTAATGGGATTTGAATAATTCCCCTCTGAACACGTTCGTGGAAAAGCAAAGTAACGTTTGCTTGTCATTGGGATTTTGAGTTTTCATATGGTAATGCCATTGTGGCAGCGCCGCGGAGATACCATCTATTGTCTTCGTGTTTGTGGGCTGTCAGAAATATTACTTATTTGAATAACAGTATGATGTTGCATTAGTTATATCGCGCTTTGTATGCCAGAGCGCGTTAAATACAATAGGTAGATGAAATGCGGCTACCCAAACATTATTTACTATTGTATTAAAAAAATGATATAAATACAACTAACATTAGATTATAAATGAAGTAAGTACCAGTGACAGCCAGATATACCTACGTCATAGCATCTAAGCTGTTTTCTTTCGCGCAAGCAAGGCTACTTCTAAGCCTCATAGTAAATAGTCTTTGAAACGCGATGGGTTTGGCAGAAAACAAGTCAGTAATAAAGGTGCAGAAATTAGCTGCACACTACGTCACAGCATAAAGCGTACTTTTTTATACAACACAAGGGTCATAGTAGCTAACTTTTCATACCTAAGGCGTGACACAGCCACTGCAGCACTGTGGCAGTGCCACTGTGTGCCAGCCACTGTGACAAGAGAAAATGTGAGTTAAATCGATTTTGTCTCAATCTCTTCTATACATAAAGAAAGAGAGATAGGTACCGACTGGATTCGACCTAATCCCCTATGTATGTTATGTATGAATGTATATAGTATATATGATATAAGTTAATGTTTGAATAATGAACACACTGTTGACTACTAGGTACCTTGACAACATGACATAATTCTCTCCATCCAAAGGTTGCCTGGGTGAGATCGCAGTCTGCGATAAGATCGCCCAATGAACACTATGGTTTTTTTATGTTATTAGATATATTCCGAACTTAGTGTGCAATAAAGAGTTATTATATTCTAATCCGTGACAAAAGGCTTGCTTGGCGCGCGGACCTCCTAGCCCTGCTGTAGTGAGCTTGCGCCGAAAAAAAAAGCTAGAAAAAACGGCTTACCTACGAGGAGAAAGCCAGGTAGATCTAGCAATTGCTGACCCTTTATCCATTATTTCAATGATTCGAAATCCTATATAATAGATACCTATCTACCATAATGCCTAACTTTATTGAATTAGCTAGCTATTCTGCCAATCATTTCGCATTTCATTTCAAACCAAGTTTGACATTGGCATTTAAGTTTCTTACCCTAAAATTTAATTAAAAGCGGCCTGTTTTCGATAAGTTTTGACATAACTAGCAGCAATAGCTCAATGGTTCAAAGGTTTTCTAATTTTCAGTCAGATCCAACTGGATTAATTGTTAACAAAGGTTACAGGCAGTCGGAAGACTGAAAATTGCTAACAATTAAATAAACTCTTTCCACCAGTTGAATCTCGAGGGCCGTCGGCGTCGCTCCGTATAAGTATATACCTAACCAAACTACCAAATGATCGGTATTTAACCAAAACAGTAACAACTGTAACTTTTTTTTTGCCTGTTTTTGTGTCCCACTCCTTAGCAAAGGCCTCTCCCTTAATACTCCACAAAATACGGTCTTGTGCTGTTTCGGGCCACGTATCTCCAGCAAAAGTGACCAAATCGTCGTAGTATTGTTATTATTTGTGAAATATATATTATGTCTGTGTGAATAACAGTATTTTTTTGTGAAACGTAAAAAATTTATCAATAGTTTTTCGTTTCAGTTAAGCCGCTAGTAGTAGGTACCTATGTTATAACATAACACATTCTAAGCGCTATTATCTAGTAGGGGATTAAATTTTATTGTGGGCAATGAGCGTTATCTACACACTACACGTGTGTACAATGAGGTGCCTATTATTTATCTATTGTTACAGCTATTGTTAAATGTAATAATGTAGGTACGTATCTACTTAATAGATATGTAAGTCTATTGTGTGGCTAATGTGGTCATGTGATGCATAAATTAGATTAAAATTTATGAAATTTATTTACAGCTTATAACATTTTTTTGATAATAATTGAATATTAGGATCGAATTTCTAATAAATGGATTTTTGAATTACTTCTAATATATAACGGTCTGAAATACAAAAAAAACTGGGTAAGCTAAGCTATATAAAACGTAACTATAAACTAACGTAACTAAACGTAAATATAAAAGACAATTTCTTGTCTCTACCTAATAAAAATAAAAACTGTAAGTATGAAAAGAAAAATGATCTTCTCTGCCTCCATAAAAAATCCACTTACCTTAATTCAACAAAGCTGTATTATTACCGGTGTTAATTCTCAAGATAATAGACACAATACGATACAAGCACTGAATAATACACTACACGCACACTACTGCACTGTACTATATTATGATCAATTTGAAATTAACCCATACACAGGTGTTTTAATTCATGAATTGCGGGTTGAATTCGAATCGCGCGGGTAAATAGACCGCTCTGCGAGGACGTGCGAAGCGTCAAGCGGCCGAATGTGGACTGCGGCGCGGCGGGCGGAAGGCAAGGTGCGGCTAACTGAAGGCTCGATCCCGCCCGCCCTACGCCGCGGACGCGATACCTCGAGCCGCTGAAATTTCCTGTACCACGTAAATACAGATTTTATTGGGCATTTAAATATGAATTGTCAGAATTGAAATGGCCGTCCTTTTAATAAGTGTTCCGATTATTCAGATTATTGAAGATGTTTTGTTGCAATGTAATTTTAACAAGTCTTTCTTTAATTCTATTATATTCTTGTCTCATTTTCCTTTTTACGGTTAGGAAAGTATGACATTTGAAAGATATATAATAATTTCAGTTTTCAGGCACCTGCGTCTAATGTATTTAGTTTAAAATAGGTGCAGTTTTAATTACCGCAGGTATGCCCAAAATAAAAGTTAAAATTATCTTGATTATTGAAAAAAAATACTTTATTAAAGTAAGTACTTATCTAATATTTTGAAACGCTGAAGAAATAAGAATGTTTTTATTTATTCAGTCTTTGAAAAAAAAAAACGGTAGTTATTGCAAGGGTTTGTTCCATAGAAGAAGATTTTTTTGTCAAGCTAGAGTCGCTGTAAATATTTTGACAGCTGCGGTAACGAGATACACACATAAGTATATTACTCAGCGTATCGATTTTTAGTTCGACTGACACAAATTTTTTGGTGTCAATAAAAATTCATTTTCAGTGGATATGGCAGATTATTTGCATAAGAGAGCTATAAGAGAGGTGTGTTTGTCGTCGATTTTTAATAATGTGCCGTAAAAGTCATTAAAAAAAGGTTGACTTTGCTAAAGCAAAGTCAACTTTGTATTTCAAGTTTGGTATTTCTGTGTGCAGTTGCTATCGCTTACAGGTGTACGCATAACTGGACCTCTATGGCATTCTGTTTCTAAGGTTTGAACCTATTTATCAAACTTAATTCTTTCATAATTATTTTGTAACTTTTTCTATTACAGAACTCGTTTGTGGGTCTCGTCTTTAACGTTTAACTTTGTGTTCTTGAGTAAACGTTAAGTTGGGAAGCGGGAGATTTTCCAGTAAAGCTTTAAATTTTGATTGATTGGCGCTTACCAACCACAACAGATGAAGTATCAAGGGTGGAAGTATTTCCAACCTTCGGTTGTATAAAACCAATGAATTTTCCGAGATAAGAACAATTTTTGGAGTTATTCCATTAGATGTCGGATTAGGGACGCATTGATGTATTTATTATGTAACAATTATTATGGTTGTCCTCTATTTATGTTACAAATAGGTATTGTACTACTTATTTTTCCTTCAGATTCTTTGTGTAAGGAAGCATAAAAGGGTTTAGAGTGTAATTAAGAAAACAAGTAGACTATCGATCATCTGATGGACCCTTTTTCTCCTCTATTTTCATTATGATTAAAGTGTACAGTTAGGTCCTATTTAACTTTTTGGAGGCTCCTTTTAATTACTATATAGATGGTCTCTATAGGAACACACTTTATTTTATAATAAATATCAATAAAACTACAATCTTGATAAGGGTAAGACGACGTTCGGAAGTCCTTTGATATCAAAGGCAGTCACTTTCACATTTCATGAAAGCCATATTGACCCTTGAACTAAAATGCCAAGTGGCGTCAGGCCACAAGAAAAAATACGTAACAAAAGAGGTACTTCGATTTCACTTACGACCGTTATAACTTGACACGTTATAAGTATCGGTTTAATGAATGGTTACTTTGAACAGTTACGTGAAAGAGGTCGAGTTTCACTGGCCGCTAATCCCAATTCCCTTAGCATAATAAAAGTGCTATTGAGGATAAAAAGTTTGACTTACTCTCGAACGCCTCCTGAATTATTTATTCACTGACACTCTTAAGTTTATTGGTCGTGGGAAGAATATAAATACTTAAATATTTAAATTCTAAACCTATTCGTATTTATACATACAACGGGAATACCTTTTATGTGGGTACTTACCTTATTTTTATCTAGTTTTTGTATAAAGTTGGAAGATACTATTATATTTTGTATTAAAATGCTGTCGAAGTAGAAATTTTAATATACAGTATTTCCAGTATTATAATGAGTTATAAAATACTTTATAAAAAATGACAAAAAGTTCCAGACATTTCTAATTTTAAAATTAATAATCATTCTGCGAAAATGAATTAGCAATTTACTAAAAGTTCGCTCTTCGCTCTAGGCGATATCTCTCTATAGGTAGGTATATTCGGGTACAGTCTGCTAACAAAGTTACAGTCACCATTGCGACGTTCGTTAAGATTAACAAGGGCTCGTGTCGGAGCAGCGAATCAGCTCCAATCAGCGCTACGTACACACTCTACTTTGCGGGTACTGTTCGCGTAGGTAAGTAATCTTTACAAACAGTTATTGTTCGAGCTTGGTTGCAAATAAAAAAATATTACAAATGTTTTTAATGTTTTTGCTTTGTCATTTTTTTTTATTTGCAGCTATGTGTTTTTCGCCAAGTCCTTTCCATTTAGGTAGGTACATATAATATAGCACATTTATACACATATTACTATCTGTGTTGGGTGAGTACTCATTAATAATGCAGGGAATCTTTCATTTTCTATAATAGTCAAACTCTACAAAATGTAAAAAGTGCTCTTTTAATTTGTAAGAAGAATGAATAAACGAAAAATTTATTTAGTTATTAAGCCAATGGCAAAAGCAACGAACATACAAAACAACATGGCTAACTGAATCTGCTGTGTATACAAAAAATATTAATTTATTTTTGTAAATTCCGCGTCTGTACCAGTGGTACGGCTCGTCAGGGCGGGGGAACGCCCCCGAACGACGCAATTTGCATGTTATTATGAGACAAGTGAGGGAGCATTTCAATTTTGCCAGCTCACGAGGCGCACGCAATCGACTGTACTCGCATCCTCATTAAAGTTTCAGTTGACTTTTCCACGGAGGCCCCGGTGACCTTTAAGATGTCGCGGATGGTTTAAGGATCTTGAGTTTTAAATAAATGATTAGATGTATACGCTAAGTGTACCTATAAGTACCTGTAGGTACTGTTTCTTTTATCGAAATTGGAACTTGTTTTTAAAATGTCCTGCTAATAAAAAAAAGATTGTAAGAACACGTTTTCGATTTAAAAGGGAAAATAGGAAGAGGGAAGGGAAGGTTTAGGCTTCCGGCTCTCTCACTCATCGCACACAACGCAGATATCATATTTTTACTACTTACTTACTTATGTTCCTGTGTCCCCTAGCTGGGGCAGAGGGCTTCCAAAATGCGCCGCCATCCCGTTCGGTCTTGAGCTTCACGCTTTAATTCGCTCCAAGTCCTCCCTAAGTTCTTCGCCTCTGCGATGATCGTCCGCCGCCAGGTTTGCTTTGGGCAGCCACGCTTACGCTTTCCTTGGGGATTCCAGTCTAGGGCTTGTCTCGGTATGTGATTAGGGTCCCTTCGGAGCATAATATTTACTTTATGCAAATCGTTTGTGATAGGGTGGTACTACCGACATCAAATTGCAGGTGGTGATGATTTCAACTCCTTTAGCATTTCAGGTGTAATAATCAATTCTGTATGTACCTATATCATTTACATTAATAGTAGAAAGCCGAAATGTGATTACTACATGACAAATTTATCACATGAATCATGCTCTTCAATCCCTAGCTTTGTCAACTGAGTTTTAAATTGTTATTCTTGTCTCGGGGTCCGCAAATTGAGTCGCCGTCGTTACAATCCCCTGAGCCGAAAATCATGCGGCTGAGGATACTATAATCGGGACCTTTGATGTCTTTGTGTTGGAAGTACCTACTACGCTTAATCTGGGAGTTCTGGGAAACGAGGGAACATAATGAATCTTTTTTTGCTGGTGAGAAGACAAGTTTACAGCGAGTACCTGATCAGGATATTGGTATATGTAACAAAGAGAATACAATACTACAAAGAGAATACAATACAAAGAGAATACAATACTACGTAAGAAGAGACGGGACTCCATAGATTAAAATAAATCCTGCTTTAAAAACGGGGCCACCATTTATGGCCAATCTAACAACGAAACTGACAACTATAATACAGTGTACCAACATAAAGAACGAAATAGGGTAATGTATGGTGAAAATTATCGATATCGATGGATTACCTAATCAGCAATTTACCATTTTTGGCTTTGTGTTAAATAAAAAAGCCATTGATAAAACAAATCATTTATTTAAAAATATGTGAAATATTAAACCTTGAATACATATTTTTTCCAAAACTGGCTACTTATGTATATTAACAATATTTAATAATTACAATATCCTACTAATATTATAAATGTGAAAGTTTGTGAGTGTGGATGTATGTATGTATGTATGTTTGTTACTCCTTCACGCAAAAACTACTGAACGGATTTGGATGAAATTTGGAGCACAGATAGTTTGTAACCTGGATTAACATATAGGATACTTTTTATCCCGATAATCCCGAAATTTTTGTTAAGTTAAATACTATGCGGACGAAGTCGCGGGTAGCAACTAGTCTATACAAATAAATAAAATTGGAGTGTCTGTTTGTAATATCAAAATAACACCTTTTCAATAAATGCATATGAAAGTACATACGATACCTATAGCAAAAACGCGAATTAAAAAAAAATTGTCTGTCTGTCTGTCTGTCTGTCTGTCTGTCTGTCTGTCTGTCTGTGTGTTTGTTCTGGGTAATCTCCGAAACGGCTGGACTGATTTCGACGGGACTTTCACTGGCAGATAGCTGATCTTATAGCGGGTAACTTAGGCTACTTTGAGTTTAGAAAAACAATTAGGGTTCCGCGTAAAAAAATAAAAACACTTGAAATCAAAGAGTATCTCCAAACGGCTGGACCGATTTTGACGGGACTTTCACTGTTAGATAGCTGACGTTATAAGCAATAACTGAGGCAACTTTTATTTTAGAAAAACAAAATTTAAAAAATGGGACCTGTCGCGCGGGCTCAGAACGCGGGACCGGGCTTTATTGTTAAGTTAAATTAAATTCCACGCGGGCGAAGTCGCGGGCTCAGCTAGTTGAACATAAATAGATACATTAGTTGCAAATGCGCGGTCCACTTGTATGAACTTCTATTGTATCTTCTATTGGAGTAAGCTCACTCTCATTGTAAACAGTAGCAGTTGATGAAGTTGACGGAACTTCTATAAAGAAAGAGTAAAACATTTGAAATTAGGAAAAACATTATTATTTAACTTAAGGATTTGCTCCTTAAGTAAATAAAGGAATTGTATAGAATATAAATTAATGATCGATGTACTTTATCGACCTTTATTTGGTGTCCGCCGTTCTTTAAAGAGGTGGAAAGGAAATTCAATTAATTTGTCATCTGATATTGGCTCAGTAGTGAGTTGTTAGGACGGGGCGACGCGACGGCTATCTTTAAATTTGAGTAATTTTTCTGAAAATATTTTTTTTAAAATGGTTCCCAAAATTCAAATTATTCAGATTTGCGATGGGCATGTTTACTAATTCCTCATTTCCATTCACCTTGACCCATTTCTTAAAACTAAAAATAAGAACATCGAATGTCGAGTAATTTTTTCACCACACTATTTTTCTGAACAATTTTATTTTATTCTTGAAATTATAAATAACCTGCCTTTTTAACCCCAAAATCAAACATGGTAAATTAGTTAATATTCTACTCACCGATCACCATCCAGGGGATATCTCGCCATAAATAAACTTATTATACCAGCTTTTCTTTTTGATATTTTTCCACATAAATCACACTTTCTATATTTCATTGGTAGGTACTTAGTAAAGTTATAAAGTTTCTGAACTTAATTTGCATAAAACTATAACATAAAAACAGCCCAGTAACACTTATTTTCACAGTAATCACCGAACCAAAATTGAAAACAAACAGTTGTTGACGAGATGAGTGATCAGTTGTAACAGATGGCCACTGACGTTTTAGTTCTGACGTTCACCATTAAAGTTCTACCCCATTTCTTAGATCGTTTTTTTCTTCTGAAGTTGCGACAGCCTATGTAAAATGTAATTTTTTGTATTATAACAAGTGATCTGACAGGTGCTAATGTCACTTTTGACAGCAATAGACAAAATAAAGGTTCGAATTCAATTTTTTTTTTAGGTTCATTTTTTTTGTGTTGTCTAGCTGTTAATTTAGGGATTTACTTTTACTAATTTTAGAATTCAACTTTAGTGTATTGCAGAATGTGATTGAGCCTGACTGATGAAAAGAGGCATTTATTTAAAAATAACTTTAGTATACATTTCAAGCACTTTAGAACATTGAACGTAATTAAATATAAGTTTTGTTCACTTACTTCGTTGTCTAGCCAATTATAAAGCAACAACAAATTTAATTCTTTAGAAACGAAAAACAATAAGCAAGCATAAACAGAATACAGCATACTTAACGAAGAGACATAATTTAATTTTCGTAAAACGAAATAAAAGATGGATGAAAACGTTCATTTTGGTATTCGTTTTACCGCAGATACCTTCGGAAAAAATGTGGCCGCTGCCACGGTGCCGGCCGCGCCATTGCTCATTTTTCAAACTTATTTTCCTTTTATTCACGTAAAAATCTAAACCCGTTTTCTCGGGGATAGGGTAGCTACATTGTTGCATTGTCTTCGTAAAAGTTGTGTTTGCGTAACATATAAAACAATACATTGAAATATACACAAAATACATTTGTTTCTGTGTAAGATGTAATCAATCATTGAAGAGAGGTGGGAGAAATGCTTATATATAGGGTTTCAAGTTAGAGTGCGCACATTTTGGTTTGTGTATTTTTTTATTATATGGGCAATATTCTTGCCTACTATACCCTGCGTGTTGAGCGTATAGACAGGCTGTCGCTTGGAATATTCACACAGCGGTTGTTTATCAATTCGCACATTTATTTGAATAAAATATTCCCTTTTTTGATCTTATTCCATTAAGCCAGACTTAATGGACCATAAATATAAAATTCCTCACGTTGTTACATTTTCAGCGACTGTTATCATCATCAGTCACCTAACATCTCAAAACGACACCAGGAACCTCTGGAAAAAATGAAAAATGTCTGCCGTTTTGCCAAAGTTCTGTCACAATAACGTCGAGTTAACCCACCACCAGTTCTTTTGTCGCACTGAAAAACGCTGAAGCCTTTGTGCGAGTGTTTCCGTGAAGCGGCGACCCGCCGCCGCTGGCTCGGCTTCAGATATGTAATAGGTATATTATGTGCTTCTCAGCTTAAAAACATACCAAGTTCGCAGCAATAAGGATAAAATTATCCTTTATGCAAAATCCAAAAGGATGGAAATTCAGAAGATTCATTCAAAATCAGGACATTTTTATATAGCTCCGAATAAGTTCGAAATAATACGTCATGGAACCTCCTGGTTTCAATGTTTATCAGGTATATTAAATTAATCTTATAGAAATTAGATAGAAATTCGAATACTCATTTACAAATTCTTTTTTGCCGTCATTCTTTACAAAATTTCCACATATATCTTAGGTACTATACAAAATTTATCTGGGTTGCCGCTCCTAGTAAAGAAGGTAAGCAGGTAAGAATGTTTTCTGTGCCAATGAATGTGTTAAAACCCTTTGCTAAATAGAGACAACAATACGTTTCAGTGTTATGTTTTGGTTAGAGCAAACATAAAAGTTAAAGGCCGCAACACGGATGTTGTGACAAAGGCTCAGAACCAAACAAATATTATGATAATCATGTATAATCTGTCTTCACGGGGCATCTATTTATCAGCTAAAATAGTCTGAAATGGTATTTCTTATCAAAGTTTATATGAATTTTTATCAGGACTAACTTTGTCCTCATATGTGTGCACAGGCTCGTCGTACGTAGCGATATTTCAACCCAACTTTCTGGGTCGAGTCCAAAATGTAAATTCATTTTGTACAGTCCCCCCTCCAGAATAAGTTCTACAAAGGCTGCGGGAACCCTTACGATTGTTTTCTGAAGTTGATGGCGAGAGTTTAATTTGACAGCCCTTTGCCGGTGGAAGGGATCAGGTTTCTTTTTTTATTTGTTAATGAAACTTTTTTGTGAAATCCACTGTACTATACTTCCCCTATAAAATTTAGACGCCAATTTGATAAACTAAACAACTCTAGCAAAAAGTGTCGTTACAACTTTTGGTCTTAATTTTTTCCGTCTAGCCCCCCTTTCGCAACTCGCGATAAGGAGCTTCGTTCCAATAACATTTGTAATGTTGCTCTCAAGCTTTTGTTTCGTGGGCAGTATGATACAAATAACTCTTCCAATTGTCTAATGCGCGACTCATCTCTTATACGGCCCCTTTTTTCGTTGATTATGGTAGAGTCAAATAAGTTGTCAATTGACTACACCTCACATATGGCCTGGCTGGAATAGGAAATCGGAGTAAAGTAGTTGCGTTTCGTACGGTAATTGAGGGAGACAAAAGTCCATCTCCTCTTCCTCTGTCCTATTGGGGAGTGGAACCTGAAGGGGTTCAGGTCCGTGCGAGCAGCGTCTATAAGTTACTTTAACTGCTTAACATCTGGGAGCTCATTGACTTGTGTGCCGACTTTGCCATATCATACTAATATTATAAAGAGGAAAAATTGGTTTGTTTGATTGTAATGAATAGGCTCCGAAACTACTGAACCGATTTGAAAAATTCTTTCACTGTTGGGAAGCTACACTATCCCCGGGTGACATAGGCTATAATATATTTTCAAAAAAATTAGGGATCCTTACTAAAACTCGAATAATGTAACCGCAATGTACCCGTGCGAAGCCGGGGCGGGCCGCTAGTAAAAAATATTGTTATTAGTATCGTTTTGGCATCGAAATATTAGTATCGGAAGGTAGACAGCCCAGCGAAAAAAATCCTTTTGAGAATATTCCAGCCAGTTAGAACTTTAATATTAAGTAGTTGGAAGTTTAATATAGGCGAAAAGAATGTAATTATGAATGCCGGGGCTGGATATTACTATTCATAAGCAAAATTTTTGTGCTGTTCGAAATAATAGGTTAGGCAATTTTGTTATGTCGGTTGCGGGGAGAACGGTATGTAATATAAATACCTTTGACACGCTCTGTATCTACATGTGCATTCATAAAATTTCGGTAGGAATAAAATAATGATAAATAGTCAGCTACAAAGTAGAAGTCAAATTAAAATTGTTTATATTGCCTATTACATTTTTACATTCTATCCGGTTGAATCGAAACGCAACCTCATCTGAGAAGATTCGGCAAAAGGCTGAGCCGGCTAATCTTTTTTAAATTAAGTTTTTTTTATTCCAATGGGTTTTTTAACCAGAGTTTCTTGCAGGATCTTCTCACTCGAGGTCGCGTTCCGATTCGGCTGCAGACTAAAAGAAAATTATAACGCAAAAATAACTTAAAAAAATATAATATTATATTTGGTTTTGAGTTTGAACGAACGATACGAACGATTGGATCAAACTTGGCCGGAATAAATTATCTCTATGCTTTCCCGCTGTGACCTTTTCAGTAAATCTTACGACAGTTACGACACTAAGCCACTCAAGCGGAGTTATAGCACCTCGGGGAAATCCGCCGGACTCGTGGACACACACCTTGTTTATTTTTAACCCTATGGAATATAAAAATGGAAGTAGGTATGTGGTAGGTGGAACTAGGTCCCACTGTTGGGCTGCAGATAATAGTAGTGGTATCTAGTTATTATTATCTGCAGTAATTGGTCTCTTATATGTATAGTATATTAAGTACATCTGGTTTGATCATTCATTACATTCAATTTCCAATCATTTATCCGCGTAGAATATTTTACCTTTACCAAATTTCATTCAAATACATTCAGGAGTTTTTAAGTGCAGTCAAATTCACATAAAAGCACACTTTTGACTTTATAAAATGAATTTAGGATTCATCATAATATTTTTTGTTAGAATGTATCAATATTTTACTGAGTTTTTGTAGTCGAGAACGTAAACGGTCATAATTGGGAATTTGAAAAAAAAACTGTTTTTTTTTTATGTATTTTAAAACTTTATTATTAATCATATTGATATTTAATGCAAAAAACTAAAAAAAAATATTTTTCAATTAAAAATTGATAGAATTTTAAAAAATATCACGTGACTATAAACGCGCCATGCCTGGTCACGTCATAGTTGTGACGTCATAATGTTATAGCTGTTTAAGCGTTTAGGGCTATTACACGTGACTAGACAATAATATTGAAAAAAATATTGCTAAAAAACTAATTGTTAGTTGGTTACGATTAGCTATGTGCGATAAAGGATTTATTAAGGCAAAGTCTGATAATATTCCTGATGTTGATATATTTATGATAACCAATTTTTAAATATTTGTCATCTTTGGGAACATTTAAAATCATTTTTTCAGGAGTTGTTTTTGTAGTATTCATGCATAATGGTACAAAACAAGAACGATAACTTTTGAGGTTCGACATTTTCAATATAAATATTTGAATATTTAACAATTGCATCAAATTAAATAGATCAAAACACTGTACTTATTATTTCTATATGAACTGCAATGAGGGAAAACTAACATTATGACGTCACACGCGCTCGGGTTTGTTCGGGAGCTGTCGGCGTGTCTTCGGTACTGGATTCAGAAAATAATTTTTATTTTGCAATAACTTTTGAATTATTGCGAAAATAAAAAAAAATTAAAATGTTTTGTTTTAAAATTTATATATGATCTTTCCATTTATCACAAAAATTTTTTTTTTTCAAAAACCCAAATTCCATTCACTTAATTAATTTATTGAATCCGCATGCCAAATATGGCTATTATCTGGCGGAAAATTTCAAAAAAGTGTTGTCATCTTCTACGCGTAAATGAACGCTATACGGAACAGGTTTAGAAGTTTTCAATTGAAGTAGGTACTATATTCTTCAATATACGGATTTAAGTACGTTGACAAAGCAGTTAGAATACTAATTGCGTGGCGTGCGTGCGTACCGACAAAATGGCTCTAACAATCTATACAAATAAATCAAATTGGAGTGTCTGTTTGTGATATCAAAGTAACACCTTTTTAGTAAATGTATATGAAAGTGCATACGATACTTATAATAAAAACGCGATATAAAAAAAATTGTCTGTCTGTCTGTCTGTGTGTTTGTTCCGGGTAATCTCCGAAACGGCTGGACCGATTTTGACGGGACTTTCACTGGCAGATAGCTGATCTTATAAGGAGTTACTTAGGCTTGATTTATTTTAGAAAAAAAAAACAAATGGGTGCTGTCGCGCGGGTATAGAACGCGGGAGCGGGAGCGGTTATGTTAAATTCCACGCGGACAAAGTCTCGGGCTCAGCTAGTTAGAAATAATATTAGAAGACAAATGTACCTAACATAGCAATTAGTTCTACATACGACGAGGTCAACAGTCAACATGTCTGGTGCCTCGATTGAATAATTAGTATAATTTAGCGCCGGGTGTATGTGAAATAAAACGCAAACTGTGTGTTACGCCCGCACATGATAAAATGGACGTGAATTTGTTACAGCTTTCACGTTGGTTGAGTCGAGGCTTTAATAGATTAGTTGATGTATCCACAACTTAATGAATTTTAACTTTACATAGGTCTTGCAAATGATCTAGATATATAAGGAGGTTTTTACGATAGTAGAGCCCAGTTGTAGACAATTGATTATTGATGAAATACGCACTGGTTGACTAGGACAGGACTACACTCTCCGAAAGATCGGTGTGAAGTGGCTATTATACTTGCCTTTTGTACGGTGAGTGATAGAGCCGGAAGCCCAAACCCCCTCCCTTTTCCTCCCTCTATTCTACTCCGTAACTGGCCGGCAACGTGTGCGAGCATTATTTATTTACAATTTTAAAACCCTGATAATTTATTTTATAAATATTCAGCAATGTATTCTACAATTTAATTTGCAATTTAATCTACGATTTATTTTTAAAATTTATTTAATTTTCACAATTCATTTAACGAATTTAAAATCTAGATAATTTATTTTACAAGTAATTTAATATTTACAATCTAGTCACTGAAATGGAAATAATTATATACTGTAGTCGTTTATACAATTACAATTTAATTCTACTTTAAAATAGGGGCTGATTTAAGTTTTTTTATGCCGCAATGGATAGACAATAACATTAAAATATAACATTTGATATATAATGCAAGTTACCAAAAAGTTAATAAAATGAAAACTAAAATTTACCATATTAAAATAAAAAATATCTATAAATAAATAAAAGTAATAACAAGGTCTCTGATCAAGTCAGAGGAGACGCGGCAGACTGTGCAGTGTGCACACATGTGGACAATCAATTTAAAGAAAAAAAAACGTGTGCGAGCAATGCCTTACTATGCCTGGCCTTACGCTTGTTTGCAGACGCTGTTATATAAAAAAACCTACCGAAATGATATATAAGTACTGTTTAGAAACAAGTGTCTAACCCATACCTAAAGTAAATGCGAAGGAGTAATGATACGTAGTCTCGATACGTGTAGATACGGCGCGATCAATTTTAGCTTGGTGTTTCAAAGAAGATACGGTGTCCGGCGACAATTAAATATTAATTTGAAACAACACGGTGACATGATATAGGCATACTAATACACCATGTAAGTTATAAATTTGTGTACATCGCATTCTATTTTGACTCTCTACAAAATCGGTCGCCAATTATCGGTTCTCTACAGTCTCCTGGTATACACCAAGCTAGAAATGCTCACGAGTCTGTGAGTATAATATAAACTATTAATAATATCCTACTATAATCCCTAGACGCATATAAAAGTCGCCAGTTGGTATAACTACGGGTATAGGCAGTAACTTGTCTCCCAAGCGATATTCCAAACTTTATCTCGAACAACTATCTGATAGTTTTTCTACTACCCGACACTGAAGACGGTATATTTTCTATTTACGCTCAGACAAATACTTTGTAATATGATTTATGGGTCTAGGAACGTTTTTTTAGAATGTTGGATACGAAGTTTCTTGGGAAAATGTTCGGTTTTATATCCATAAATATATACAAAGCTGGTAGGTATACAATTTTCAGTCTAGTACTTACCTATTTGTCTGCTACATTACTAACATAATTTAACTGAATATTTTTTATCAACATTATTTATATTTAATGTTGGTAAACCACATTGAGCAGTTAGTCATGGTTTTAGAATACCATTTTGCTTGACAAACTCACGGACAAACTATTCGGACCATTTGCCCATCAAATTTTACTACCGGAGTCTGCCTCTAGCTCATATGAACAAAAAGTGTAAAAATGTTTATTTTAATTAATATAACACGGATAAAAGTGGAATCCACTACATTAATAGACCTCATAGAATATTGTACAATACCATCCCACAACTCCAGTGTGCTGGCTCGTAGCGATGCAACTTATTCATTATTACCAAGGTTGGCCGTACCAATAAATTTCTAATCTTTCCTGACTTTTTTCAATAAGCTCGAAGCTTCGGCTCGGGTCGAACCAACGGAAAATCGGTCAGACGTGAACATATATCATAGCTACGTACTTATGTGGGCTTGAGTTAGGTATTATACATGTCGATAACAAATATTTACAAAATACACGGTGTGGAAATTGATACAACAATTTCAGGAGAGCTGTACTCAACGATTTTGTGAAAGGTGTTGATAATGATGATAAAATATGTTTTATTTCGTAAAACATATTTCATTCTCCATCCAGATATTATTTTAAGCCTTCCCAGTCTCATGTCTAGTTCGGATCAGGCTCTGTCGTCTGTCTAAATATAAAATTCAGGTCACAAATTTTAGTCGATCTTGATGAATTTTTATTTAAAAATCATTCATTAGGTATGACACAGGTTTTGAAGAAATTATTTTAGTCACTTAATCATGAAAATTGCAAGAAGCTATATTTTGCACCGAATTGATTATTAAATACCTGAGAACTTATTTATTTTCATTTTACAAAACATCGAAGGTAATACGATAGTATTTTGAAGTGAGAGGATTGATATTTTAAGTAAATATTAAAAGTATTACACCTATTTATTTCTGGATTCCTCTAATAAACACTTAATATAGAGTGTTTACACGGATCGAGACTCCGCAAACACCCCACGCGATGCTACTGAAGGTTTTCTTGCATAACTGATAAGTAATATCAGGTTTATCATCTATATCTATACAAATAAATAAAATTGGAGAGTATGTTTGTAATATCAAAATAACACCTTTTCACTAAATGCATATAAAAGTACATACGACACCTATAACAAAAATGCGATTTTAAAAAAATTGACTGTCTGTCTGTCCGTCTGTATGTCTGTCTGTCTGTCTGTCTGTCTGTGTGTTTGTTCCGGGTAAACTCCGAAACGGCTGGACCGATTTTGACTTTTGACGGGACTTTCACTGGCAGATAGCTAATGTTTTAAGGAGTAACTTAGGCTACTTTAATTTTATAAAAACAATTAGGGTTCCGCGTAAAAAAAATAAAAACACATAAAATCAAAGAGTATCTCCGAACGGGCTGGACCGATTTTGATGGGACTTTCACTGGCAGATAGCTGATTTTATAAGCAGTAACTTAGGCTACTTTTATTTTAGAAAAACAACATTAAAAAAAGGGTCCTATCGCGCGGGCTCAGAACGCGGGAGCGGGCTTTTTTGTTAAGTTAAATTCCACGCGGACGAAGTCGCGGGCTCAGCTAGTGTGTTAATATAAATACACTTACGGCAAACAAGCGTACGCTCCGTCTGATGTCAAACAGTTACCGTAGCATATAGATGTATGGAATTCCAGGTATTGCTAGCACGTTGCCTACCTGAAGAGGGGGGAAAGGGACGGGGGATTGGACTTCGAGCTCTCGCACTCATCGTACGAAACACAGCTATAATAGCTATTTTACGCATCTTCTGTGAGAGGGCGGTACTACTCTGGTCTAACCAGCTCGTATATGAGCTGTTATCAGTTGGCTACAGCTTGGAATTAAAAAGTAAAAACGTCCAAATATTGACATTAAAAAAATACTGTAACGTGTGCCTTCAACAACAGCATTGGCCCTTTGTTTGAGCCGATGTGTGTTCGCGAAATCGACAATTAATCAACATTTTTCTTCGTTCCAACGTAACTAGGGTTGGGTCGACAATGATTTTTTATTATTCAAGCGCAATATTAATTTATCTCACTACTAGTAGGTATTCAAGTCAACCACTAGCTAAGCTAATGCTTGTGTTAGGTAAAAGTGGGCTCGGGATTGAACCCGGACCACTCAGATAACCACTGGCTAGCAGTGGCGTGCATAGGGTTTTGAAACAGGGTAGGCAGAGTTTAGCATAAAAATAAATTAAAATTAGGCATAAGTACCTACCTAGGTACCTTGAATTATTGCTCGTGAGCTTAGTCCAGGTTTGCATGTGTTAGACATCTTTTGTTGTGAGTAAGTAGGTATTTAGCCGTATCAGATATCTAAGGTGATTGGTTGATGTTCATAGACATTGATATACTTAGGTACCTACATAGATTTTAAGACAAGTCAGTCCCTGAATGGGTCCTTCGCCGTTAGTTAAGTACCAAGATCTATTCATGCAGTTATTCACAAGGACAGATACATAGATAGACTAATAAAAGTACCTACCTAGGTACCCAAACTAAATAAAATTATCAAACTTGTTTACTAATTTATAAATGAAATCTAACCGCATAAACCATTTTAAATAAGAATTGAATACCTATTTACGATATCGTAAAAGACCCCGTTCGTTTTAAATCCGTAAGTACCTAAGTTGTTTTTTTATCTAAATTTTAGACAACTCAGCAAGGCGCTCGCGTTGTTTTCGTAAATATCTATTTTACGTAGTCTACGTACCTATGTTGGTATACGCTTTAGCGCTGAAAAATATCCCAGTATCCTGTCATCCAAGGAAATTATTCATAAAATTTAGCATTAATTGTCTCGTGATATTACCTACCTTTCTTCTGGGACAAATCCAAGTTCTTTACGCATCGACAGTTTAAAATAAAGTTCACTTTTTCTGCATAGGGCAATGAGAAAACACTTTTATTTATAATTTAAGTTCCTGCTTATCACACACGTCACTAATTTCACAAGTAATATTTATCCATAACAACGAGGATTTAATAATTATTCAAATTATTTAGCACGCATGTAAACAAACCAAACAAACACAGAACATCAACATCAACTAATAATAATGGCGTCTAAAAAAAACACAATCAAATTTAATACTAAATATTAAGTGACAAAAACGCATTGTAAACTTTAAACAAACAAATTACATTGCGATTCAACCTACTAGACTTCGTCGGATTACCAAACCAGGCAGTGCCTCTAGCCCGAACATTTTAATTCGTAGAAATATAGTAAATTGTGCGTATTTCATTCAAGGAATGAACGTTTCTTACACGAAGAATGAGGCACATTTAGTACGTGCTTTTGCCACCGACACGGGGCGGCGCGAAAGGAGCGGGCGGTCAATGGTCTCCACATGACAGCATTATGCGCGCGCTTTTTCAAATATCTAATTAAAATGATTATTTACTTTTAAATATTTTTTCTGTTTCATTTTATTATTTATTATAATTTTACCATAAAATCTCAGGGTAGGCAGTGCCTTTATGCCTCTATGGAGTGCACGCCACTGCAGTGGCTAGGCCATTGACGACTGTAAAAGAAACAAATGTCTGGGGACTGTGGTGACGTTCTGTTTACATGTTTGTAAAGTGACATAAATACACATAATTTCTTGTATGTGAGGTTAGGTATATCTAAATATATATAACTCAAAGGTGACCGACTGACATAGTGATCTATCAACGCACAACCCAAACCACTGGGCGGATCGGGCTGAAATTTGGCATGCAGGTAGATGTTATGACGTAGGCATCCGCTAAGTAAGGATTTTGATTAGTTCTACCCTCAAGGGGATAAAATAGGGGATTAAAGTTTGTATGAAACTTTGTCAATTAAATTCCACGCGGACGAAGTCGCGGGCACAGCTAGTTATTCAATAACAGACAACGAAAATTGTATGTGAGTGCGCCTGCACCGAGTACGTTGCCAACCCTACCTACAAATGTGAATAACCTAGGTAAATACCCAGATAAATTACTATTGTAGCAATATTGTGGAAGGTATGAACCCTAATATTACTTTGAAAGGTTCTTAAAGTTAATCTAACTATACAATACCAGCATTGTGTCCTAAAATCTTGTCGACTACGGCATTTTGAAAAAATCCTGAAGCATTTACAATATAATGGATTTAATAACTGCCTATATGAGTTAGATAAATAGTTTTACTCTTTATTAACCATCAATCATGTATCGTAATTAGGTATATTATATTTTAAAAGGTTAAATAAATAAATATCGCCAGACTGACACACCAACTGTATGGTCCCAAACTAAGCAATGCTTTGCTTGTACTATGGGCCCCGTACAATGGACTGGGGGCGATCCCAGTGACACCCAGACCAGGGCAAAATACGAAAAGGCAATTTCCGAAATTTGAACCATTTCGGGAATTGAACCCGAAACCATCCGGTGCAGTGAGCCGAACGACTTACGTTCAAACCACTGCACCAGACGGTCGTCAACAATATAAATATAAGTTTAAAGGAATATTAATTACTTCTAAAAAGTTTCGAAGGCTCTTCTATAAATGCTAATCAGCCAATCATCGTATAATGTTCTCATATGATGTAGGTGCATAGTCGATTTTAAATAGGAGTACTGTGTTACGTGTTCATTTGGTTGGCTTTGTGGGGCAGCTGTGCTTAGGTTCCAACCTGCGACAAATCACGTCTCCGAACTTAATTTTTCACTCTGAAAAATCACCAACAGACCCTCGTCTTAGCCTATAAATTCTGATAAATGATCGCAAGGACCGGCCCGCCATTGCTTTCGAAATACAAAAATATATAAAATATTGCGAGTCTGTTACAAAACAGTGACAAATTATTGTTTTTGTTTCCCTTCCGGCCGTCTCATTATACGTGATTGCACTGAGATCTTTTGTTCAGAATATGAATATTAAAATCCAAATTAACCTTGTGTACAATTATATTTATTAATATGTAATAATAAGTATATTTTGCTGTTTCATGTGTTCTATTTGACGACCGCTTGGCGCAGTGGTTTGAGCGTAGGCCGTTCGGCTCACTGCACATGGTGGTTGCGGGTTCGAGTCCCGCCGGGGCAAATTTCGGAAATGGACTTTTCATAATTTGCCCTGGTCTCGGTGTCACTGGGATCGCCCCCAGTCCATTGTACGGTACCCATAGTACCCATAGGTACAGTAACCATAGTTTGGGACCATACCAGTTGGTGTGTCAGTCTCGCGATATTTATTATTGCTATTATCAATTATTATTGCAGTCGTTTAAATTGACAAAATTAAATGAAATAAAACTATTTTTCGGATTTTATCGCGTTTATTTAATTTATATTCCCGACGTTTCGGCTGCTTTACAGCAGCCATGGTCACGGGGGGACTGAGGTGTTAGACGTCCCGATGTCATAGTTAGTAACTGGGTACCCTCATATTAAGTTGTTGTTTGCGGTCCGATCCACGCAGAAAGTGCTCACAGTGTCTCGAGGTCTTGCAATGGTACACTTGGTTTTGGATTTAATTATATTAATTACTGGATCCCAAGTTGGTGGTAGCACCCAGCCATCTTCCCTATTGAAATTAGGATGTTTTTTAATTTCAATGGCCTCACGTATCATCCTTGGTCGGAATCGGTGTTCTTTTGCGAGGATCTGTGGATTATCAAATCTGATATAATCAGACATCAGGACATGAGTCATGACATCAGGACGTCTAACACCTCAGTCCCCCCGTGACCATGGCTGCTGTAAAGCAGCCGAAACGTCGGGAACATAAATTAAATAAACGCGATAAAATCCGAAAAATAGTTTTATATCAATGTGTAGTATTGACAAAATTAAATATTGTAGAAATAATGACATCCCAACTGAGGTGAATTGTGAATAGGTAACTTGAAACTAGTGAGCAAACAAGCTATAAAGCGTTTGGTTAATTGTGTATTGTCTTCCGATGAAAACGATGCCATAGCTCATTTAATATTCAAAAACTAATTACCTGCTTTTTGAGGGCAAAACACAGTATTCTTGCAGGGCGAGATAACCTTTAAATTCATATAGTTATACTCGTATAGTATTATAATGGAGATCTGAAACAAAAGGGCTCATTGAACGGACAGACAAAGGCATAGTATGCGGATATACTCGTAATTATTGCGGATTAATGGCGTAATTATAGGCACGTGTCTGATTGTGAACGGCGGGTGGTTGATTGGAGACAAATAATTAGAGTGATTAATTGGATACCAGTACCTAGCCTATCATTATCATCCCTTTGGTAAATTGCTGTCGAGCTGTGCAAGCATATAGCATATACTTGACAAACTTAGCACAGGTGATTATATCTTAGATATAAGATTATATCTTGGGAAAATGTTAGTTCCTGCAAAACATAATTACCATGAAGTATTGGTTTTAGTGTTGTCAATTGTTATTCTGATTTGTATCTCTATTTTACCTCGGAACGTATTCACAAAACAAAAAGGAAAAAAAAAACCATGAATGTCGTATAAAAGAATACGTTCATATGTTATAGCGAAAGAAACTCGCTGGCAAATGATAAAAACCCAACATAAATAGTGCATCATATCGTTATTAAAACGCTGTATCATCCCTTGCACTACCGTTTGTTTATGTTTTACGACAAACGACACTAATCATTTTTCATTGACGACTGTGTACTCACCTATTTTAAGGAGTAAGAACGGTAGTCGTCAATGTATTCTGCGTGAATAGGATTATACGGCAGGTGGTTCGTTACATCGCTCGACTCTTTAGAATATTGTAGAGCACTCCGCGAGATTTGTCGGGTGCCTCGCCACTCAAGCGCTGCTGGCTTGTTTGGTAAATAAAATAGGAGGGACAGAGCGCCCTACTTTAAAAATCAATGCGCTAAGCGCGTGCTGTTTACTTATTTTACATATTTTATAAAAAAAAACGGACAAGTGCACGTCAGGCCATGCACAATGAAGGCTTCTGTATACATTTAAATAGCGAACATTTATCGTATTTATAATCAAACTAGTTAAATACCAGAAACAACGTTGTATTAGCGGTTGATTTTTGACTCTGAGTATTGAGTTTATTCGGTTAAGACGGGGAATCAACTTTGCTCTAACTTGGTCGGCTGTAGCTCCTGATTTAGTTCAAATTCAAATTCAAAGCGTTTATTTTGTTTAGGCCTACGGGGGCACTTACAAACGTGTAGTGAACCCATTTTTCTTATTATAATGTTATTTTATTTGCTTATTATAATTTCGTACCATGTGCTAGTATTTTTTCCAGATTTCCTGTAATGTACAGTGATTCAAGTTTTTACAGCTAGGAAGCCACGTTTTGAGCTTAGTCAAATTGGAACTCCAATACAAACTGGGTTCCCTTTTATCAAACACTTAGGGGTGGAGTTTAATAAAACGCTTTTTTTTTACTAGTAACCTTAGTCTTAATTTCCAAGGCTGTAAAGTTACGATTTTTTTACCCATACAAACATCCACCCCCAATTTATACTCTTAGGGGTGACGTTTTCCAAAATCCTTCTTTAGTGGATACTTATGATATAAAAGTTACCTACTGTCCAAATTTCATGCTTCAAACACTAGCGGTTTGGGCAGGGCGTTGATTCCTTTGGTTTGATAAGTAAATTTGCAAAATGTATCAAAATATGCCACATAAATGGCCGTATCTTTTGATGGCGTTGACTTAGAAGCCTATTTTTTACACCTTCAAGGGACCATAGCATTTGATATTCGATATTAATTTCAACTTGATAACTCTATCCGTTTCCGAGGATAGGGGTTTTCACAGACAGAGAGAAAGACAGGCAGACAAACCAAATTAATGAACCTGAGTAACCTACTATTCTGTGGGGGGTACCTATTAATGCCAGATGAATTTCAAGTGATGGACAAAGGTCATTAAAAGTATATCAGTCTGATACAGATCCATAGTCGGCTTAACATAAACTTAATTCAAAGAAGTCAGATCATTATAATTAGCAACTAGATCTTTCAGCGTCAAAAGCCTGTGGTAAGAGGAGCCGCCCTCGTCTCGAGAGGTTCTGGGTTCGACCCCCATTCTTTCTATTAAACTATTGACGCGAGCCCACTCCGGACACAAGCATTGGCTTAGCTGAAGGGGCTAACGGGAATACTAGTAATGTGATAAACTAAAATCCTTTTTTTATAGAAAAAATATAAAAATAAAGATGATTATAAAGTATATTGGGCAAGGAGAGTTTGGGTCTCCGAAATATTTGATCAAAACTATAATGAAGACAGAAAAGGAACGAGAAAATTTGTTCGTTATTTTTTTACATTTTATACAATACATTCACCAACATGAGGTCAAGTCTCAACTAGGCCGGGCACCTCATTACACCGGCCGGCTCCATAGAATATTCTACCAGCGATGCGGTGCGGCCTCGGTTTTGAAAGCACCCTTTATATCTGCACATGTAAAACGAGGGAAAAACACCGCTCCACTGGAAACTACAGGGAAGTTGGATGTGGGACAATAAATTGCGAGTTGAAACAGTACCTGTGGTCTACCTATATACCGGTTTGTGAATCTTGTATTTAGCTGGGTATAGTAATTATTTTTCACTACAACGTACTAGAATATAATAGAGAAGCAATTTAATATTACCGAACTAATTAAGTCTCACTCAGATTTAGGTATTTAAAATTAGAAAGCTAGCTTAGTGAGGTGTGCATACCTACTCCCACTTAGCACTAAAATAAATGTACCTAACATAAAAAACAATGATAATTATATATAAGATAAAAATCAGTGACAGCCGATTGGTTAAAGCGCGCGTCTTGCGGGCACCAGGTCTTGGGTTCAAACCCCGGCTCGCACCTCTAGATATTTCGAAATCTATGTGCGAATCATAATTTCGATATGATTATCATTTGCTTACGGTGAAGGAACACATCGTGAGGAAACCTGCATGTCTTGGAAGATCTAACCTACCACCAACCCGCACTGGGCCAGCGTGGTAGATTATGGCCTGAATCCCCCTCGTGTTGAGGGGAGGCCCGTGCCCAGGAGTGGGACGCCAAAAGGGCTAAATTATATATAAGATATTCGCCTTGGTGTGATGCCTTGCTTTTCATGCTAAATACATATACAGAAAGTTATATACAAAAAATTGTCAAGACGAATAGGCGAGCAGACCCCACAAGCAGCTACCGTTCACGTAAGATAATAATAATTTTAGCCCTTTTGACGTCCCACTCCTGGGCATGGGCCTCCCCTCAACACGAGGGGGATTCAGGCCGTTCACGTGTATCATGAGAATCATGGAATATATTATTTAAGCAATCTAAATGTTATACATTGTGATGTGTAATAATTTATTTATTTTATACTATTTGTGTGAGAATCCGCTAAAAAGCTTCATCCATCCTATTTTGAAACGGCTGTTTGCGATCTAAATATAAATCTATATCTATCTTGGTCGACGTTATAACCATATTGCCATACTAACATCGATCAATCAGACTTAAGATGTCCTATTACAGGCTCTAGACTAATGCAACCGGATGTATCGAGCAGTCTCAGTGGCCCAATACGATTATCTTAGTGCAGTTCCAAGTAATATGATATGACGATGTGTATGACTAATCTTCTTACATCACATATCGTATCGTATGTGTTAGTTTCGTAAATCAATTTTCAACTTTAATATCACAGACTCAACGTAAGTATTCTATCAATAAATGCCTACAGATTCCTAAAATACCCATTCGTTCTGAGCTATAAACTTCGAATGCTTTACGCGCATTCAAATTCTTATTTAAATAATTCAAAAACATTTAAGTTTGATTAAGAATGCAGCCAATTTTACGCTTCATTCAATTTAGAAAGTCGTTTTTGCGTAATCAAAACGAAACGTGCCGATATTAAAGTAATTGGAAACTGATCAATCGTGAATATTGTTAAGGCAATTAAGTTGAAACATGGGAGGAGTAATTACAAAACAGTCGAGCAATCCATTGTAGTCCATTATTATAATGGAATTTAAAATAAAATATTAATCCATAGAACAATACTTAACACTTTTCATCGTAAGCGGGCATTCACAGGAAGTAGTAGACAACGTTCTGTGTATACATTTTTGACAGATAAAAATAATGGACGTGTTGGACATCTTTAAATTGTTAATAACATATAGTAAATTGTATAGATATTTGCAGTGCCGGGTTAACCGTGTCGATAACCGCTTACGTAAATGTGGCGCAACGCAATGTAAGTTGACGACCACTAAATAACTTCTATTAAAGCTTAAGTTTCAGCAACTAAGTTTCATGTAGGTTTTTATTGTTCCAGCTTGCATGTAAGAATAATGTAAAGGAATAATGTATTTAGAACAAAAGTTCACTCAGGTAAAGGCTGTAAATTTAATACGTAGCTTCTGTGAAATAAGTTTTTACCTTACGCTCCCAGTGTTTTCGTAGCGCAATGCTACGCTCGTAGGCCTTTGCTACGATACTACGAAATACACGAGCTACGAATAAAAAGTAGTAATTAAATATAGCTCCATATTATGTATTATTTTATAATAAACTGAGAAGATGATTAATTTGAGTATCAATTTAGATACCTTCCTATACCAATGAACATTTTCTTTATGTAACTAATGTTGCGAAGATAAATCGGCCAGTTGTGAAATCAGAATTTTAATCTTAAGTAAACAATTCTGGTAGCGAAAAAATAAAAAATAGAAAAAATGTTATGGAAATATTATTTTCATTACTCATACTCTGAAAGTAGGTCTGAAGTTGCCTAAGAAGCGGGTTGAAAGTAATACTTTTCCGGCCCGGGATTTTCGCTTTCAACTGACAGCTGTCAAATATTAAAAAAAATACTAATTCCATTTTCACATTTCTATGGAACCATGTTCAAACTTTTTCTACAGTCACTCAATTACAGCGCGATGTAAAATTGAAATAACATAAAGTTAAGTATTAATTCAAGAATATATTTTTTTAAATTACTTAATTATAATTTAGTTTCAACAATTTCTTTAAAATAACATAGATTTGGGCAAAATATTTAAAGATGAAAATGAAAAATAATGGCTAAATAATGAAGTTGGCCAGCCAACGAAAAAAAAAACCAAATAGGCGGCAATCCGATTTTTTTTTTTAGTATTGTTTATACTTCCTTGTATTATTTCTTTAGCCAATTCCTGTTTTTATTTTCCTTGTATTCGTAATGAAAAGCACAGTGTTTACCTCGGGTGAAAGACTTATTTTGTCCCTCGAACTATTAGCGCCCTCGCTACGCTCGGGCGCCAAACCCCGTCTCGGGACAAAATAAGTCACTTTCACCACTCATGTAACAATGTACTATTAGCCCACCGTTGCCAGAATATAAAGCAATTTCAGACAAAGTGCTGCCTCAATATTAAAATTGCGTTTTGTTATTGCATCGCACGTCGCTAATGTTATAAGCGCTAAAAGGTGCGAGGACGCGGCGCATAAGCTGGAGTGCTCTACACACAATGGATAATAAAAACCGGCCAAGTGCGTGTTGTACCACGCATACTATAGGGTTCCGTAGACATCACGTAAAAAACGCCGCTTTTGAGCTCAATATTATGTTAATTTCGAAAAACAGTCAAAAACCTTTAATAGTACATTGTTACATGAGTGGTGAAAGTGACTTATTTTGTCCCGAGACCGGGTTTGGCGCCCGAGCGTAGCGAGGGCGCTAATAGCTCGAGGGACAAAATAAGTCTTTCACCCGAGGTAAACACTGTGCTTTTCATTACGAATACAAGGAAAATAAAAATAAAAACAGGAATTGGCTAAAGAAATAATACAAGGAAGTATAAACAACACTCTACAACTCGAAAAAAAAAATCGGATTGCCGCCTATTTTGTTTTTTTTTCGTTGGCCGGCCAACTTCATTATTTAGCCATTATTTTGCATTTTCATCTTTAAATATTTTGTCCAAATCTATGTTATTTTAAAGAAATTGTTGAAACTAAATTATAATTAAGTCATTTAAAAAAATATATTCTTGAATTAATACTTAACTTTATGTTATTTCAATTTTACATCGCGCTGTAATTGAGTGACTGTAGAAAAAGTTTGAACATGGTTCCATAGAAATGTGAAAATGGAACTATTTTTTTTTTATATAATTTGACAGCTGTCAGTTGAAAGCGAAACTCCCGGGCCGGAAAAGTATTACTTTCAACCCGCTTCTTAGGCAACTTCAGACCTACTTTCAGAGTATGAGTAATGAAAAATTGTTTTTAAATATCTATTCAACGATACCCCACTTGAAGGGGAGAGTGAAATTTTCTTCACTCCCTCTTTCCAAGTACTGGAGATGTAGGTACTCTAGAATTGTTTTAAATATAATATTTAAATCCACAGTTTGTTAGTGCCAATTTTCAGTCTTCTAGCTAATAGTCTCTGAATAAAATAACTGTAACGCTGGAATGACGAACAGACGGACACATGGACATGGCGAATCTATAAGGATTCATAGTTTGACAACGGAACCCTAAAAAAGAAATCCGTGGAGCACTCTACAATATTTCATGGAGGTAACATTTTTTATACTTAATAGTATATAACAGGGAAAACAGGGTCAATTTCCGTGCGTTCAGGAGCTTTTTCCATGCCTATTATTGGAAACAAGTAGATACTTATACCTAATCAGCTAATGAGTTTAGGTTCAAATAGTCTAAATACGATCCGTGGGTCTTTCAATCAGCTGTAACCTGAAACAGACTTAATTTTTTGGCAACCAACCTATACAGTTATGTTTGTCTCCTGCTTTGCAACGGAGAGAACGAGCTCATCCTTTCGACTAAATCGTGCGGATTCCAAGACAATTTTGCTTTTTCCCGGGACTCGTCGAGGGTCAAACCACAGCGTCATCGTTGGACACTACTGTTGATTTTGGTTTAAACGACTAACAGTGGTAGTGTGTGGCGGGACTAGGTTCATAATATAAATTATGAATGAGGGGAAAATATAATATAATACATAGATACGAAGCACATTGTAAAGAGATACATCTTAACATTTGGTCATCACAACTGGATTCATTTGCCACAGATTTGTAATAACTCTCAGCAGGTGCAACAACTATGCGTAAAAATACTTACTTGTTAACAGCTCGTTCACTTGTGTAACGACCTAGTCGCTGATAAGTATGCCTATTTATCACTTAGCGGCATTGATAAAGACTATGAAGCCGACACTCTGTTTTCTATACATTTTTCACAGTTCGTGGCCGTATTAGACACTCAGAAACAATTAAATGTATTAACATTTTGGTGAATGATCGCATAGGTACAGATTCAAACTTGACGTACCTTGGTGTATTGCAGTAAAATAACAATGCCCCTACCTAACTATTAATGCTTTTACGTAGACAAATCCACATGCCTATTTTCTCAACAAATAACAGTGTTTGAAGGGATCCGAATTTGGTTTCCCAACTTTATCTGGGGTCGTATCATAGCGGGCCCTAAGGGTCGCTCAATATTATTTTTCTCGGACCTCTCCGCTTCACCAACACTGGTTTTCCTTATAGGTATTATGATGTTTATTATTTTATACATTTTCAATTTATTTTATACACGCCGTTTGGTTTTGGAGGCTGGAATGGTTTGGACACGTGAAGAGAAGGGATGAGAAGCATGTGACTAAACGAGTGATGAATATGAATGTGGATGGATACAGTGCGAGACGAAGGCCCAAGAAAAGATGAATGGATTGTATTAAGAATGATATGAACGAGGTTGGAGTGGATGTGAGGATGACGGGAAAGCGCGATGTATGGAAGGAAAAGACATACTGCGCCGACCCCAGATAATGGGAAAAGGTAAGGCAGATGATGACGCCGTTTGGTTTTGTGTAACCATGACGGTATGCTATTGGCTCATTCGAGGTCGCGTTAAGATCCGGTTGTAGATATAAGGAAAAAAATATGTAAATTGACAATTTGTAAGTGCCCCCGTAGGCCTAAACAAAATAAACGATTTGAATTTGAATTAAATTTGAATTTGGCTTTTATACGTATGTTCAAATTTATAATATATTTTCATTACTCATACTCTGAAAGTAGGTCTGAAGTTGCCTGAGAAGCGGGTTGAAAGTAATACTTTTCAGGCCCGGGAGTTTCGCTTTCAACTGACAGCTGTCAAATTATAAAAAAAAAAACTAGTTCCATTTTCACATTTCTATGGAACCATGTTCAAACTTTTTCTACAGTCACTCAATTACAGCACGATGTAAAATTGAAATAACATAAAGTTAATGCAAGAATAATTTTTTTTAAATGACTTAATTATAATTTAGTTTCAACAATTTCTTTAAAATAACATAGATTTGGGCAAAATATTTAAAGATGAAAATGAAAAATAATGGCTAAATAATGAAGTTAGCCAGCCAACGAAAAAAAAAAACAAAATAAGCGGCAATCCGATTTTTTTTTTCGAGTTGTAGAGTATTGTTTATACTTCCTTGTATTATTTCTTTAGCCAATTCCTGTTTTTATTTTTATTTTCCTTGTATTCGTAATGAAAAGCACAGTGTTTACCTCGGGTGAAAGACTTATTTTGTCCCTCGAACTATTAGCGCCCTCGCTACGCTCGGGCGCCAAACCCCGTCTCGGGACAAAATAAGTAACTTTCACCACTCATGTAACAATGTACTATTTCATTACTCATACTCTGAAAGTAGGTCTGAAGTTGCCTGAGAAGCGGGTTGAAAGTAATACTTTTCAGGCCCGGGAGTTTCGCTTTCAACTGACAGCTGTCAAATTATTTTAAAAAAAAACTAGTTCCATTTTCACATTTCTATGGAACCATGTTCAAACTTTTTCTACAGTCACTCAATTACAGCACGATGTAAAATTGAAATAACATAAAGTTAAGTATTAATTCAAGAATATATTTTTTTAAATGACTTAATTATAATTTAGTTTCAACAATTTCTTTAAAATAACATAGATTTGGGCAAAATGTTTAAAGATGAAAATGAAACATAATGGCTAAATAATGAAGTTGGCCGGCCAACGAAAAAAAAACCAAAATCAGCGGCAATCCGATTTTTTTTCTTCGAGTTGTAGAGTATTGTTTATACTTCCTTGTATTATTTCTTTAGGCAATTCCTGTTTTTATTTTTATTTTCCTTGTATTCGTAATGAAAAGCACAGTGTTTACCTCGGGTGAAAGACTTATTTTGTCCCTCGAACTATTAGCGCCCTCGCTACGCTCGGGCGCCAAACCCCGTCTCGGGACAAAATAAGTAACTTTCACCACTCATGTAACAATGTACTATTACAATGGTTTTAAAAATAAATAAAGGAAATAATGAAAATCAGTTTTTGAATACTGTGGTTATTGTAACCATTGAGTTTCTTGCCGGATCTTCTCAGTGGAAGCAGCATTCCGAACCGGTGGTAGATTCTGACTATTCATAAATGCTTTGTTGGCTTACATGAATAAAAACAACTTTGAGTTTGAGTATTAGGTACTTCGTAGAGGCCAAGTTATATCTAGATAACCTACGTAGAAACTTATGTATGTATGGGATAAATAGAATGTAGGTTCATCCCACCGGAATTACATTTAATGTGAATTAAATTTTTAAGTTGGACTCCCAGCTTGCAAGACGTGAAAATCAAATTTTTTGGACGATGAGAAATAGACCGAGGAGACCTTTTTTTAAAAATGGGCCTGTTAACCCCCCATTACCATATCCCGACTGTTTTTAATCTGGAATAGTTATTTTTACAGTTTATAATATAGTATATCCTAGGTCTACTTATATATTATATATATATAATATTATAAATGCGAAAGTTTGTGAGTGTGGATGTATGTTTGTTACTCTTTCACGCAAAAACTACTGAACGGATTTGGATGAAATTGGGAACACAGATAGTTTATAACCGGGATTAACACATAAGATACTTTTTAACCCGATAATCCCGAAATTTTTGTTAAGGTAAATACTACGCGGACGAAGTCGGTGGGCACAGCTAGTTATAATATATATTTACGATAGATATCAATGACCACATTGGTCAGTGATGCTATTAAGTTATTCGATATTCAATCTACAAGCTTTGTGTTTGTCAATAAATACCACCGAACGTTCGTGCAAAGTGATATGACACGAGAGCTCATCGGACCGAGGCATTGTTAATGGACACCGCAAACCTGACAATTAATTGTACTCACACACGAAATGCTGGATTACCTATTTAATATGTGCTCGAATCCATCAGAATTATATCTGGTATGAGAGGTTGTTAGTGTTTTACCATAAACCTGTATACGGGGTCTGGTTGCCGATTAATCTGAGAATATGCGAATCGTGACCGAATGTTGATACGACGTTGATCCAATGTTGATCTGCTATTGATCCATTGTTAGCCAAATACTGCGAGCGTTACATATCGTTAAAACTTTAGCATGATGGACATATTATTATACGCGGTTTCGATAGAGCACTCTAAAATAGGTAGGTGTATTTATTCTACATAAAATACTTAAACTGTTACATATAACACGTGCCTTATGCACAGTTAACATTGGATCAATTTCCAATTAACTCTGATCAACAATGGAGAAGCCTTACAATATTTTAACCGACTTCCCAAAAGGAGGTGGCGCTATGTTCGTCTGTATTTGTGTTTTAACGATGTTTTCGTCAATGGTGGACCGATTTCAAATATTATCTTTACACTACGTTAAGACTACTTAGGTATTACCCCTAGAAATAAAGAAAATCAAGGTCCCTAGTTTTACAGTCCGTTAACTCCAATGTTTTGTTGTCGATAAATCGTAAAATCAGAGTCAACAAACAAGCTCAGACATCAAAACATGGCCTAACGAACCGAGTCCCGATCAACGTGTTTTGCATCTCAATGAACACGTGATTACATCAATAAATGTTGTTTACATAATCACGCGCAACAACCTTAATGTAAAGTAAAGTAAATAAATATCGCCAGACAACCACACCAACTATATCCTAAACTGAGCAACGCTTGTACGATGGGTACCGTACAATGGACTGGGGCGACCCCAGTGTCATCCATACCAGGGAAAATTACGGAAAAGCTATTTCCGAAATTTATCTTGACGGGCATCGAACCCGCAACCACCCGGTGCAGTGAGCCGAGCGGCCAACGCTCAAACCGCTGCGCCAAGCGGTCGTCAAAAGGTATACTACCCTATAATAAATATATTAAGTATCTAATAATTATATTAAGTAGATAAACTTTGTATGTAAATTACCGCTGTGCGTACGTTATTCTTTTCCTCCTAGACGGTTCGACTGATTTTGATAATGTTATTATTCTTATGGGGTCACCGAGATGGTTCTTATCTATAGTTGGCGCTTTTGTCGACCGAAAATGAAATACACCCCAGCGAAGCTGCGGACGAAAGCTATAGCCAAATAAATATTAAGTAATGTAAACTGTTGTCGGCGCCATAAAAGTACGTTGTATAGTCTTTCATTAAATATACAAATTATAGGATTCCTTGAGAAACTATCACAAGAAGACCACTTAACGACATCATAAAATAAGTATTTAGAGTAGAATCTTCATTGTTGTAAACACATCTATTTTATTCATTCAACATTCTCGCAGCATATAGTATTTCTACACAAGAAACATTTATATATAATATTTATCACAAGCGACACTATTCTGTTTACAAGCTTCCATTGCCTTATCACTATACTTAACTTGAGCACCATTTAGAGTTATGCCTTCAATGTGCCAAACTCACTTTTATGGACGTAGCAAAGTAGAAATGTAGGTACTATAGTTTTTGTTCTGGGATCAGTGACTTGCGGGATAGTCATAACAAAACGGCTTTTTATTTCTAGGGTTCCGAAATCAGAAGGGGCCGATCGGAACCCTATTGTTTTTAAATGTAAATCCAACTGTCGTAAAATGTATTAAGAACGTTGAAGTTTTTTTTATTAGCCTGCGTCAGTATCTTACTCAGGGCCTCTCCTTGATTTCAACACAAAATACATTACTGTGATTTTTCCAGCCTATTTATGCCCCTGTTTTCTGCTTTATCTTTATGTCAAGTTTATTGATGAGCCTCCAAATGACCTTCAAATCAAATGTGGTGGGAAATCCTCGTTTTCTCGAAAAATACTTACCTATATAAACATCATTGATTGAAATAACATAGAAGCTTCCCTTCTCTCAATTCAGACCTAAGCCGTCACTGTTATGCCTATTATACATTTTTGACAAATAATGGCTATATTCGAGATCAGTAACAGTAAAATTTGCCGGAATCACTGCTTACTGTGTTTATAAAGGGATTACACCAGACAGGATACTATCACAATTATTATTAGCGTAGGTATATGGTATTCTGTTGCGATACCCGTGACGTTCGCAGTAATTTAATATTAGATTTACATGGGCGTAATTTGTGAGACAAAAGACGCTATCGCGTCTTAGTTTAGGGCCTTGAAATAGGCGATTCTATAGAAAAAAATACGAATACAAATTATATTAATTACTATTTAGGTAACTAGGTAATAAGGATTGCCAAACTAAACTCTAGTTTACCGAACTGACTAAGAGTGAAAAATAAATTAAGGTAGGTAACGATACAGTAAGTATCTTACAAATATTACAGGAGCCAGACCAATCTTTTTTAACATATCTAGAGGAAGAAACCATTTTTGTTTCTTCGAAAACAGGTTGCACGCATATATTTTGGCCGTGGAGTGACTGGGATGCATAGAGCATCTTTTGTCTAGTCCATCGTATAGGTTTTTAATTTAACAGGCACCAAATTTTTTGATGCCAATCACAATTATTTTCAGTATTTCTGAAAGATTATTTGCGTAATAATAACCAGAGTAAGGTGTGTCAGTAGCGTTAAACGATATACTAGGTGAAACAAAAAGGGTATACTATTTTTTTGCAACATTACTTTGTAAATCAAAAACTATTGGCTTTGTGGGACGGTTGAAGTACTAAAGGTTTTGTAGACTTGTGAAATATGTCAACAGCTGTATTCCTATAACACCTTTTGTTTTTCAAGTCTCCTCCAAAGCTGATAGTTTTAGAATTACAAAGTTAAGGTTTGAAAAAAAGTATACCCTTTCTGTTTCAACCTGTATATAGGTATACAGAGTGGCAGCTGCGGCGATCTACGCTTTATAGTATAAAGCTTCGCTTCTTTCGGGTGTTACAAAACAGCAATGTTTAAAAAAAAAAAAAAATGAAATGTTAATAATTTTCATTCTTGTTTTTCGGACATATTCTAACACTAGCTGTGCCCACGGACTTCGTCCGCGTAGTATTTAACGTAACAAAAATTTCGGGATTATCGGGATGAAAAGTATCCTATATGTTAATCCCGGCTATAAACTATCTGTGTTTCAAATTTCATCCAAATCCGTTCAGTAGTTTTTGCGTGAAGGAGTAACAAACATACATACATACACACTCACAAACTTTCATATTTATAGTATTAGTAGGATGGCATAAATTAAACATGAAAATCATAAAGTACCTAATTGTGACGCGCATAATACTCCGTGGCACGAGTCGTGCTCATTCTAAAATCATCCTAATCCCGACGCCTGTTTCGAGGCGGCATCGAGCAAGTCTCTCGACGTGTCGCGGAATAACGACATCCCGTACCTGAAAACGCAAATCCCACATACATTATTCATTAACTACCGCTCGAGAGTTGAAAATGCGTGTACATACTTTTTTTTTTTATATGTATTTACATTTTACTATTCAAAGTTGATGAGGGACTGAATTTGATAAATATTATGTTGAGAAAAAAAACCAAGATAAATAATAATAAATTAATATCGCTGAATTTACACACTAACCTCCGTATTACGTGGCCGGCAAAAGTTTTTTTTTCTTTAAAAAAGATTACTAGCAATGTGTGTTTATCACATTACTAGTATTCCCTTTAGCCCCTCAAACTAAGCTAATGCTTGTGCTAGGAGTGGGCTCACGTCAATAGTTTAATGGCCAGGATGGGGATCGAACCCGGAACCTCTCAGCTACGAGGACGGTCCCTCTAACCACTAGGCTATTGACGCTTCTGAAGTTACACAATATATCTTTCTGTCATTAGTAACTTGAGATTTGACGGAAAAAGACAAAGCATGGCGTAACTATACAACCGCTAAACCAAGTTTATTAATAAGGGTGTAACTGTATAGTGAAAATCTAAGCAACACTTGTACTATGGATACCGTACAATGGACTGGGGGCAATCCCAGTGGCGCCCAGACCTGGGAAAATTATTAAAAGTCCTTTTCCGAAATTTGGCCCGACGGGAATCGAACCCGCAACCTCCCGGTGCAGTGAGCCGAGCGGCCTACTACGCTCAAACCACTGCGCCAAGCAGTCGTCAATTACTTATAAAAATAATATAACCCACACCTGTGGCAAAAACATAATAATCACTACATAGTATAAAACAATGTCGCTTCCCGCTGTCTGTCTATCCTTATGTATGCTTAGATCTTTAAAACTACGCAGCGGATTATGATGCGGTTTTTTTAATAGATAGAGTGGTTCAAGAGGAAGGTTTATATGTATAATACATGCATAATATAGTAGAGAAATACTGATAATTTATTGCACCCGTGCGAAGCCGGGGCGGGTCGCTAGTTAACTATAGACACCAACCGCGAAGGAACCTATTGTTCCCATCGCAAATGGAGTTTGATTCATGCGAGCGGTGAATTATTCATGATCGTTCCCATCACGTCACCGTCGCGTCCGCGTCCCGCGAAGCAATCCGCTATGAGGCAATTCACATGCGTCGAGAATGATAGACGTGAATCATAATTACTAAACTATAGAATCTCTTGTTTAGATTCTAAATTATAATCCTTACTTAATATTATAAATGCGAAAGTAACTCTGTCTGTTTGTCTGTCACGCCAGAACTACTGAACCGATTTAAATGAATTTACTTTTTTTTTTTTTTATTTACTTTTGAATGCGAAAAAGGGTTTGTAAGGGGTTGAAAGGGGGTATGAAAAGTTGTATGTAAATATCATAAATTTTTAGAGTTAAAAGCTTATTAATAGAACTTATTTTTTAAGCCTGTTGATTCGATATGATATACAAAGTTTATAAAAGTTTTATCCTCAAGGGTGTGACACAATTCCACGCGGACGAAGTCGCGGGGATAGCTACTTATCTATATCTATACAAATAAATAAAATTGGAGTGTCTGTTTATAATATCAAAATAACAGTTTTCACTAAATGCATATGAAAGTACATACGGCACCTATAACAAAAACGCGATTTTAACAATTTTTGTCTGTCTGTCTGTCTGTCTGTGTGTTTGTTCCGGGTACTTTTATTTTAGAAAAAAAATGCGTCCTGTCGCGCGGTCTCAGCGCGCGGGAGCGGGCTTTTTTGTTAAGTTAAATTCCACGCGGACGAAGTGGCGGGCTCAGCTAGTACATAATATACTTACCTACATTGAATCCAAGTCGCAAGCCACGGTCTATGTTAGACAAGAATATTAAAACATGTTATAATATATTTCCTCTTTCTCCTTTTAACGACAAAAGGGTTCATTTTTATTGCAGAAATTCAATATATTTCAATCACATAAAGTACCCATCCATCTTTGGGTATCCCCTTTTTCATTTTCGGAAGGGTCTACCGGTTTTGTACCGGTTTACGTTTGAATGGGTATGTCGTATTATCGCTATAGCAAATATGAGGTTGCTACCTTAACTATTATGGACAAGAAAGAAATCAACCTAAATATTTATAATGGTTTCACTCGCCATAAGTTTTATAAATATCACACACATTCCGAGTTACATATTGATATATTGTAATACGTAGCAAGCAAAGCCTTTTAGGAATTTTCGCTTCGCTTTCAGGGTGCTACTCTTAGGAACGATAATCTATATATCGTGACATTCGTATTGTCGAATCTTACTCTAAATTCTATATTTTAGAGTAGGATTTTACCATACGAATGTCACGATATATCGATTATTGTTGGTAAGAGAAGCACCCCTGAAAGCGAAGCGAACATTCCTAAAAGGCTTTGCTTGCTACCCTAGGTAGCAAGTCTTGTAGCACCGTAGCCATCTACTACGCCGTAGCCCCGACGTTGACGTAGACACTTCGCAAAGGTTTCATATTCGAAAGCTACCAATAGGAGCTCTTCGAAATCACGCCATCTTTCTGTCGCATCATAATAAAGCATACCCATTGGCCAGTTTTTTAATCATTGTTCAGTCTATTTATTCGCATAGTAACTATGGCAATCGTCTCATACGACACATAAAAAGTTTACCACCACGAGCAATATCTATTCTGTACCACCGAAGAAGATTACTAACACACGCCCTATATATTATTTAAAAGACAATATACTGAAATTGGTTTCGTACAGTCTAATAAAGTTCCCGACGTTGCCATCAAATCACGGCAACGTAGCGTTCTGACTCCACGCACGGGTACCGTATGTATTAAATTATTTACATATTCAATCTCGTTCATATTCTTCTGGATTGTACATATACACGTGGTAATAGTCTTATGAGAATATTATATGGAGCCTAGTTGTCATTTCAGTTCGTGTATTGCAGAATTGAAGATATTCTGGTCTCTTTATACTAAACACACATGTAAATTTGTAAATTTTTAACGAAAAATATTGTTAGACGAAGTTTGAAACTGGAAGAAATTGTTTGAATCTGATATATGTATATTTTAATTCGAAAAAAGAAACGGGTAGACCTTACTTTAAGGCTGGGTTGCACCATCTTACTTTAACAATAAGTCTAACTATATTTTATTTATTGCTTAATTAGCTGTTTTACAAAAAAGCTCCGTTATGTGAAACAGCTGAACGATGTTTAGCTGGATTGAAAAAAGGTAAGCCAGTCAAATAAAGTTTCAAGTATGTTGTTAAAGGTTATGATTTGAATAACGCAGCTACTTTGTAAAAAAGCTGATTATCTGGGGCATATACACTAACATTTTCAAATCCTACAAAAGCAAATACATTTTTGTTTGTGAATAGACTCTATACCACTAAAATCTGCTACGCATGCGTTTATATTCACATACCACTGGTTGGACTCTCGGGTCACATCTGAATTATTTATTTTCAATCTGCCACCGATATCGCCTGACCTGTGTTACTGTTCAATTTATGTTCTGTAATCTTTCGCGATATCCCTGAAATATGGCCGCCGTGTTGGCAAAGCTTTTGTTGGCCGCCGTAAGCCAAGCGCTACAAATTATGCGATAGTGCACTGAAATCACACGGGCATTAAACTACAATTTGAATTTAAATGACACGAATACGTTACAATTATGTATCATGAAAATTGTTCTGCGGTTCATCTAAGTAATTAAAGAGGCGCAGACGTAACGAATACAGAATTTTTTTTTCATCATCTATTTATTTACAGCAGTGATAGCCGATCTTGCGAGCACAAAGTCCTGGGTTCAAACCCCGGCTCGTACCTCTGGGTTTGCGAAATCTATGTGCTACTCAGAATTTCTATATGGTTCTATACGGTGAAGGAAAACATTGCGATGAAACCTGCATGTCCACCGGATTCAGGTGGATTACGGCCTGAATCCTCCTCGTAGTGAGGGGAGGCCCGTGCCCAGGAGTGGGACGTCAAAAGGGCTAAATTAATATATTTTTCTGTATATTTCACTGTGAAAAAAAAATGATGGCAAATGATTTTTTATAGGTCCTAGTACGTATTATATTTTGTATAATGACAGCAAATATTTATGTAATGCCTCGTATTTATAAATTATTTGATTGATGTAATTACTAAAGGTCTCGAAAAATACCTACTAAATACAAAAATTGTTTAACTTATTTCTTTTATTAGTCTTGTTGTTTATATATGGAGGTGAACCACTTTGAGTCAATCAAATCTCTTCGCTTTCAAGCTTCACTATATTTTATTATAATAATACCCGTGTTTTGTCATGTTAAGTATTACAACTTGAGGTCCGAATTAATTAAAACGGTGACCTAAATAGACGAAGCGGGCCGGGTCGAGTGGCCCTCCGCCAGCGAGGTGTGACACCCGCATAGCAACGCTCTTACCCCGTGGTAGGTATCTTAAGAGCATACATATTGGGTTAGGTACTTGCGTTTTTACGTATTCCTTGCAGGTTATGACTGAGGAGCGAAAATTGAAGAAATATGACCCGCCTATATGTTACGCGTATATGAGTCGTTTTCGAAGTAATTCCATATGTGAGTTCTTTTTATAAAGACCCAAAAAACAAAGTTAAAGTAACGTATTGTTGAAAACATAATTAACCAGTATAATCATAAAAATATGTCCTGAAATACCTACAAGTAGCAGTAAATTTACAATTATTTTAATGATCAACTAGATCACAAATATCCAGAATAATACTTCTAATACTAAAACTACACTATACTAATATAACATGGGCGGTGCGTTCGCACACACTGTGAGACCTCAGAGTAAGGTTTGTGAATACGGGCGTGAGATAATCGCATCAGCGCATTGAGTCTGACGCCGTCGAGTGCACTGGGCTCGTGCGTTCTCTGAAGTGGCTCGGTGTCAGCCTCTGAAACCACGAGGAAGTACAGACGGTCTGATTTCCGTTATTCAATTGTTTCTAATGCGCACTGCATGCTTCGCATATAGCTAGGTTTCAGTGGACATGAGCTTTAAGATAGTTGTTTGCTTATAGTATTGAAGATTATTCTATTTTATTCGTTGTTTTAAAAAGATACCTCACAAAATATTGAATTTTCTATTCCACATATTTATTTTATTTTAAAGATTATGAACAGTTTTTTCAGCTATGTATTTTTCTACTACTAGATCTAGGATCACGAATGAATAAAATTTTCTCGATATAAAAAATGCAAAGTAATTTACAATTGGCCTTGCAACCGCTATTAGGTATTATTGCGAATTACATCATGGCATTAGGTATTCGAATTAAATGATTAACTAACTTTCCAAAATGGAAAATATAAGCCGTCATAGGTATTTCTTAATAAACATTATGACATATACATAATGAACCTGAATATGAAAATCAAATTCATCAAAATCACATATGGTCACGATCCTCAGCAGTGAGGGAACGACGCAGAAGATAAAATGGCCGCCTGAATGTTGGCGAGCCCGGCATCTACCAACCATTATTACAATTTCGCATTGCTTCTTATTGGCTGCGAAAAATATGCTATATTAAATTACTTGTGTCTCCTAGTTGTCGCTTCAAAGATTAGGTAATGGATTTCACGGGTAAAACAACTAAAAGCACTTAACAGAAGGTATTCAATTAATATAATTAAAACATCGGAAGCCTCGAGGGAACATAGTTTGAATTGTAAATTAATGACAATTTCGCGCCCTGGCTTTTACCATAATCCGAATCTAAATCTTGAAAATACTTTTAAGTTTACTTAGTTAGCTCTTTCAGTGGTCTTGAGTTAATTTGCGGATGCTTACGAATGATTCATTTACATCAGAAAAAGAGAGCTCGTCGAAAATGTGGATGTTCAGTGTACACACTCTCACAATTAAACCTTTAAACGGTCCCGTACGAAGTAAATAATTGGAAGAAGCTGCGTTGCCAATACATTTACACACCAGCACATTCGCAAGAAGTCGGTAGAATCGTCACAGCGGTAATTCGTTGGACTTTTTTTTCTTAACAATTTTGTTTTATATGTATGTCTGTATCTATGTATTTATCAATATATGTATATATTATCACGGTGAATATGATACTAGTTAATCACTAAATATACAAAAATTGCCAGATTATCTGGATAGCTGTCGTTCTTGAAATGTTTTAGAGTAAGTTGGATATATTAATAAATGCACTGCACACTGTCTTTGTCGCGAATTACAAAATGTACCTTTAATTATTGTCATATTTTGAAAAATTTCAAAAAAACCTCCACAAATTTGAACTTCGCGGGTTAGATGGGCGCTTTAGCCTTAGGGCGACTGGTAGAAAATGCCTAAGGCATTAAGTCCGCCTTTGTATATTGTGTTTTTTTTACTTGTGAATAGAGTTTAAATAAATAAATTTAAAGGTTCTGCGTTAAGCCAACTATGATTCATATATTATACAAGGTGAAACATAATGGGTATACTTTTTTTTTCAAAACTTAACTTTGTATTTCTAAAACCATCAGCTTTGGAGGGAACTTGAAAAACAAAAGGTGTTATAGGAATCCAGCTGTTGACCGATTTCAGAAGTCTACAAAACCTTTAGTACTTCAACTGTCCCACAAAGCCGATAGTTTGAGATTTACAAAGTTACGTTGCGAAAACAATAGTATACCCTTTTTGTTTCACCTAGTATATACCATACCAAAGCCGGCAAACTAGCGTACGTCCCGCCTATTGTTAAGCAGTTATCGAAGCCTATAGATGTTTGCAATATAAAATACATTGAAATTGACAAGACATTGATAAAGAATAATGTTCGAAATTCTTTAAGGTTTTATTAATAAATACTATTTGATACTGGCACGCAGAATGCACTATGGAAGTCTCGCCCTCCAAAAACTGTCAGCGTTTGTCAGTCAGACAGTCAGTAGGTGTGAAGGTTACAAATGTGTGTGTGTCAATTCATAGTAGTGTATGTAGTGTTTTATTTAATGATTTTAATGTATTTCTAAGTATTATTATAATATAAAAATATTATCATTCTGCAATCCTTTTCTATATCTATACAAATAAATAAAATTGGAGTGTCTGTTTGTAATATCAAAATAACACCTTTTCACTAAATGCATATGAAAGTACATACGGCACCCATAACAAAACCACGATATAATATTTTTCGTATGTCTGTCTGTCTGTATGTTTGTTCCAGGTAACCTCCGGAACGGCTGGACCAATTTTGACGGGACCTTCACTGGCAGAAAGCTGATGTTATAAGGAGTAACTTAGGCTACTTTTATTTTAGAAAAAAATAACACAAATGGGTCCTGTCGCGCGGGCTCAGAACGCGGGAGCAGGCTTTTGGGATAGGTATATAAAGAAAAAATAGATTAACGTTAGCATAGGTGTTTCTTTATCAACTTCATTATTTTAGTAAACTCTGCGAACTGAACAAACCTTTTTGTTTAATTCAATTTCTGTTAAGTTAAATTTCACAGTCGTCAGAAGTCGCGGGCTCAGCTAGTAAACTATAAGTGTGCCAAATTTCATACTACTCCGTCCACGCAATTTTCGTATTAAGCGTTAAAAAGTTTTTCTTTCACGTATGAAAATATAGATTCATTATGAATCAATAACTTGCGAGCAAAATGTTCGATGCTTATGCACATAAATAGCGAGGGATGTAACAGAGGCAATAGATATTCCGTTGGCTTCGTCGAGTATAATGTCGAGATGGGGAAAATTGTGCAATTTATCGGTAAGCTCGACGTGTTGGCAATGGCAATAACCGTAGATCAGCCTGGTGGTGTAAAGGGAATAAACCAACGACTTATTATAATAGTCTATAACCAACAATTTATATTATGTGGGTAGTTAAATATACCGAATAGTAACTAACACACAGCTTATACCAATTTTAGATAAGTGTGTAAGGGCCTATGCACACCACGTTTTTTTCCTACAGAGCAGTTTGTTGTCGTTTGTATCGATACACACGCGCGTCGACGGCGCGTTTTAAAAACGCAGACAGGTGTGCAAAGTTCTACAGGCTGCGTCTGACTCGCGTGTGTATGTCGTCTGTATCGCTACAAACGCGCGTCACCGGCGCGTTAAAAAACCTGCCCCTCTAGCCAAGAGTCTTCGTCTGCATTCGTTTCTACAAATCGCTACGCTTCATATATGGAAATGACATAAGTCACGTGATCTACTTACCGACTTGTAATGTCATTTCCATACATTGAAGCGTAGCGTTTTGTAGAAACGAATGAAGGCGAAGACACTTGGCTAGGGGGACTGGTGTGCATAGGCCCTTATACTTACGTCGAAGATGGTTAAAAAAAAAATAACATAACAACCTCCTCCTTTTTGGAAGTCGGTTAAATTAGCTGACATGGGCAATCCAGTTAAACGTTTGTGTGTGTGAAACCGCATGTAGTTATTTAAACAGCTAATTTTACAATCCATCTGTGACATATAGATATAAAGTTTTATTTTTAAAATGCACGATATTTAGGAATGTGATAAAGATAAATAAATAGTCACCGTCTCTATGTTAGTAAATGAAACAGCTGCAGTATTACCTAACTGTATCTAGATTTATATATTGTCGCTTCTATTTCAGTCTTGGTCCTGGCAAATGGGATGTTTTATTTTTATATTATGCCCACTATATCAAGTTCGCAGAAACAACACAGTGGAGACAAAGAAAATTCAAAGAATACCTCTTCAAATTTATGCAGTTGATATTTCTGTGAATCTAACTCATAACGAACGACGCCCAGTAAACCATTTTCTTAGAATTACTCTCGCAAGTTGATTAAAATTTACACATATATATTTTTTGGGGAGCATCATATAATCACAAGATACACGCCACATAGATTTTTACATGAGTAAAATTAATTGAAGGACGTGCTCTACCGGGATTTGAACCCGCTACTTTCAAAACACAAGCCGGGATCATTCCTACTGGGCTACTACGACCTACGTACTCTACCCACCCCATACTCTTCCTAAGAAACTCCATTTCCAAATGGAAGTTAGCCCAATAATTTTTCCGGACATCTGCCATCCCTAGTCATGTTAAAATCGCGATGAAATATGATTTATTAACGAGGGTCACGAGACATCCGCTGTCGTAATGGGGTTGGCCAAATTATTTATGTTTGGCATACAATACATTGCGGGTTTCTACAGAGCGCTTCCTGTATCAGCTGGTAACAGGGAGCGATGTAATTAATTTGAAATGACTGAATGAATTCTCATTTTGTAACAATCATCATCATTTTGTTCAATGATATTATTAACAAGCCAATATAGTCCATATTGGCTTGTTAATAATATCATAAAAGTTATTTTTTTCCTTTATTTCTATTGAATAATCAAGTATGTGATATCAGCAGGTAGATATTAAACCACCCTAATTATTTTGTTCCATGTACGCTACAAAAAAATCGTTATGAAAATACTAAAAGTATTATTTACGAAGAGTCTTATTTTAGCGATAAAAACATTTTAACGTAAAGCAATATCTGCCTAAATTATTAAAATATAATGCCGAAGCACTTAAGTATCTTTATAAGGCGATTAAGGAAAATGGTATTCTTGGTTATCCGAGAATGTTTTTATACAATTTTTGCTAAGTATACAATACTTATTGACTTAGGGAAACTTCGTCGACGAAAGCGATATAACTCATAAATAAAGTAAACTGTTTGGTAGGTACCCAAGTATATACCTATACCTACTTCATTTATTGTTTGTACAAATTTCAGAATTGCATTTTATTTTACTATTATTGTAAATACATTTATTTATTTCTATGTAGGTATTTTTTGGTTTTCAAAGTAATACATACCTACTCATATTGCCTAAAACAATGTCTAAGTCCAGACTTTCATATTCTGCCTACTGTCAAAGGTTTGGTCAGGTTATGTCGTAGGTTTAACAGCCGATAGGGTCACGAATGTGTGCGAGAGCTTGTCTGTGGCCCTGTCGCAAGACGGCAGAACGTGCACTCTGGGGTTTAGCCTGTATGAGTCCGACATAAGCCGCCCACCTCACCCGAGCTGTGCGGGTGGGTATCCATGAGGATTTCCCCACATTAAAGTTTTAATTATTATTTATATAATATAACTTTAAGTCCGGCTAGTTTTGTGAGTAAGTTTAATACTATTGTAAATAATTAAACTCGTTAACTAGAACAGATATACCCGTGTATATGTCAAGTTTTATTTGCACATCACTTACTTCTGAAATATATGTTTCTTCAATGCCCAAGCGAGGCTAAGTTCGGACTTCTGACAAACACATTTGCTCTAGTTTACAATTCAAGCACAAATAACCGCAAACCGGCGACGGCTCGAGCACTAGAATTTCTTGAGCAAACCGGCTTGGCACACATTCCGCGCTGCATTCCTTGACTAGTTCCGATTCAGTTTGTATAAAAGATAAGATAAAGTAACGGATGAAATGTTTAAATTCGTGAGATCTTTCTCTAAAGAAGCCGACGAAACGGGAATGTAGGTATATAAATGGAAGGCAACACCACCAAGATTCACTTTACTACATATACCCATGCGTATGGAATTTATATAAAATTATGTAGGTACCTATGTAAATATAATAACAATGATTATTATAAAAACCTATGGATACACTAAACGACAGCAATTTTTTGAAGATTTATATCGTACTTAGCCTAATGTTTATTTTAAACATCGTCATTGACAGCAACTCCTTTTCACATTGATTTGTCTGATAATATCATTTAATAATAATAATAATTTACCCAGCCCTTTTGACGTCCCACTCCTGGGCACCGGCTTCTCCCGATTACGAGGGGGATTATGGCTGTAATCCATCACGCTGGCCTAGTGCGGGTTGGCGGATTCCACATGTCTTTCGAAACTGGTTATATTTTCCAAGACAGGTTTCCTCTCGTTGTTTTCCTTCACAGTAAGCAAGTGATAATTAACATCATCGTCATTATAGAAATCACGATTCGCACATAGATTTCGAAAACCCAGAGGTGCGAGCGGGGGTTTGAACCCAGGACCTGGCGCCCACAAGACGCGTGCTTAACCAATCGGCTATCACTGATATATAATATTATTTATTTAGTTTTATTACATTACTCGCGATAATTTAAATTGCTCTTGTTCCATACCTTGTAAAATATAATATCGTCTGATCAGTTTTCTACCAAATCGGGCGCTTATTGAAAAAGGTCAGATGCGAGATTAGAAATTTATTGGAAGGTCTGAGCTCAGAATGAAATTGGAATTGCATTTGGCTTTTCGTAACTTCGGGATAATAATATGTAAATGTAAAATGATTCAATTGTGAATGCGTAGTCAGAATTTTCAGAATTTTTAAGAATCCTAGTGCTTTAGGGTAGGTAGATACCTAAGCAGGTGTCCTGATGAAGTTTAAAAATAGTATAGAAACCTCCTCCTGTTTTGGAAGTCGGTCAAAAAGCTTACTCTCATTACAGTTCACGGCTACTACAAATTCCCTTACGCACATCCAAACTGGAACTCCCAACTCAGCACGAATAAAAACCCTTTGGTTGTTGATCCCAAAAAACTGTTAAAAAACATTGCTAACGCGTCCACAGGGATCGTTTGCAAAGGGAAATTAAATTGCGTCCCGTAAAAAAGGAGATAATGTTTTGATGCGACAGAAGATACCGTGACGTCAGAAGCCTCGGTTTGTCGCACAGTAATGGGATGTTTTACGCCACTTTTTTATTGCGAAACAATTAATATAAATAAAATATAGATCTGGGATTAAATTCGGCTTAACAATATCTGTTGAGCTGGTCGTTAACATATACTTAAAACACTTAAAGCAATCAGTTTTATTTATATGTTCACTTTAAAATGACAAAAAAAAGTTTTCAAGATGAATCAATAAGTAAGAAACAATAAGTCATCCAAATTCTGAGTATTCATAAGTGATTTGGGGGCTACATGAACATTAGTAGCAACCTTTACAAGTAGTTCAATAAATATTTTCAACTATTATAGTGAAAGTTTCCTATGTCACTTTTACACCAAACGTGCTATATTTTAATGGAATTTTGAATGAAATATATCGTATCCAAAAGTTATCAACACACAACAATATAAACAAACAATCTATTCAGTTCTTCTAGAAAACAAAAAAATATGCCTAAACTAGGCTACTTACAATGTGTGAACGAGTCAAAAGCTCTTAATAGGCCCTCTGCGTCCCTATCTGATGATAATTCGAAAGATTAAGTCCCAGAGTGTGTCTGTTAACTTAAAAGGTTTACTTTTGTCTGGAACAATGTGTATCATTAGGGCCACAAAGCGTTTGCGGTCAGTCGGTGAAAGCGGTTAGGGACGAATTGTGCAGCGTGCGTCCGCAGGGGTACCAACACAAAGGCGAGGGTCGCTTTATTTTTAGACTCTCCTTTTATAAGAACAAATCTCTACGCGTTTCATGATTTTGTTATTAGGTGAAAGATGTGAGATTTTTTAAGGCCACCAGTTGCTTTTACACTACATATCATCCAGCATGCTGATAAACAAATACTTACATGATAATTTACACATATAGAGCCAAAGCTCTTTTTTTAACTTCTCTCATAAAGCAATGTCGTCAGTGGTCAGAATTTTAACACCTTGTACACACACAACAATCAATTTGGGACCGAACAGCTTAAATATATATGTACAATAATAATGTCAAAGCGTACCGTGCCTTGCAATTGAATTCTTGGCAATCTCCAAAGGGAGGGCTATTCTATTTACAATAATATCTAGTCTTTGTAAATTAATTATAAGCAACTGGAGATTTTAATTTAAAAAGACAAGCCCGGTGAGGTTCTTGCTTAATCTTCTCAGTCGAAGTCGCAATCCGAACTGGTGAAAAAAATGCAGTAAAAAAATACAATTTACAAGGGCTTAACAAAATGAACGATTTAACTTCGCCTTTGATCTTTAATTGCACTGAAATGTAGCTTTTTAATGTCTGTTTTTGTTACCGACAAATTTCACGTAATCCGCGTTCACATAGGTTACTAGTACCTAAATATAATTGAAAATAAATGTGAAGATGATAAAATACCAACAAGGTTACACCACGATATTGAGTAGGTAAGTAAGAGTAGAGCGATATGTGTAAGTAAGGCAAGAGCCCGTGAAACCGACGAATTCGAATCAAACTCACAGGGTTCCTTCAAAATAAATTGAATTTCTGTTAGGCAAGTATCCATCATAATATATTTCGTCGGCTCAGTTCGTATTTCAATCATACTAACACCACGTCGAACTGTCCGAACAGAACAGCTATCAAATAATTGGCTCATAATGCCTTTCTCGACGAGTAAAATGAAATATTTGAGAAATAAGTATATCTATTTGTTTCGCATTCCTAAACATTGTCTTGTATAAAACATGGATTTACAATAAAAGTATAAACTCACTCATTGCCCATATCTCTCAAAGTAATTAACCGATTTTGATGAAATATCTATGGGGATCACCTGGAGCGCATAGTTACCCTTTCAAAATCGGTCCACAATTGATGGAGAAGCCATTGCACATACAAAAATAACATACAGACGAACAAAGAAACACCCTCGTTTTTGAAGTCGGTTGATTATAGCAGGGTGATATTTTTTTGCACAATCATATTTGTGTAGGTAAGCATTATTTTCTTATACTTACTTACCTACCTATCTTTAGAGTGCCCGTTATTTTTGCTTAGTTATTCCCCAACAAGCCGGCATCTCGATGGTATTAGTTGCCAGATAGATAATCCGAATAAGCTCGTATTTTTATCGTTCGCGCCGTTCCAGCGAAAAATGATATTATTTTTCGATAAGGATGCCTCTAGGTAAAGAATAACAATGCGAGAATAAAACAAAGCACATTTGGGAATTTTGTGATACTTTAGCGATAGGTTAGGTAGGTGTCTTGCTAGTATAAGGTCCCGGGTTCTAACCTCGGCTCCCACCTCTGAGTTTTATGCAGTCAATGTGGAAATAATAATTTCAATAATGATTGTCATTTGCTTACGGTCAAGGAAAAACAACTTTTGGATACCAGCATATCCTAGAAAATGTAATCAATTTTCCAAAGACATGTGAAATCCTCAAACCCGCACTGGGCCAGCGTGGTGGATTATGGCTTAAATCCCCTCGCATATAGGGGAAGCCCATGTCCAAGAGTGAGACATTAAAACAGCTAATAGTTTTGTTACGACTATTATATTGGTACCTCCATGTCTCAAAACGTTTTCGAAACTGATTAGGCAATTTTATAGTTCTATAGTTTTACCTACCTAACTTAACCAAAAAATACTACGTATATCTTCAACCCTGCTTATTGGAAAATTGATAAATCCGCGAAGTAGAGTCGGTGAAATGGGGTAGAGTATCAGCAGGCAAATGTATCGCAAGGCGGGCGGCACCCAGGGACATTCCATCATCATTTTGTTTGCCCATCCATCGTTTATAGATGTCAAAAGTTGGGGCGCGCCCGCCCGCCCTCCCGGGCAGCTACAGCCATTCTGTTTGCGTGGAAATCGATTGGTTTGGAAATAGCTAACTGTAGGTATTTGCAAACAATGTATATTTTCGTTTCAATATGAAAATCACACAAAATGCCTCTTAAAAATTTGAAGAGGTAAAGAACAGTAGAAAGTAACTTATTTTTTCTAAATCTTGATATTTTCATCAGTCACCTGAGGTCCTACATCGGGTTAATATTTGTCGTTAGATAACTGGCTATTTATAATACCAGTGTACAGAACTGGTCCTACCATTTTAACAAGATTCTAAAGGTACAATAATAAGAAATAAAATCGGCTAATCATACCCATCCGTGTCAACGCAAAGCAAGACATCAATATTTGTAGATAATTCAAATTCTGTTTGGTAGTAATTTGACTTGAACTAGAACTATTACTGCCGTTATAAATTAAACAAGCAACGTAATCTTAACAGCAATTTATCACAGAATAGACTTCCAATTCAACTCTTGATTATTATCTACTTCATAGAACAATTATGAGGGCTCTTATGCCCTTTGTGGTATTGCAAACTTGTTAGACAGATAGGCGACTACTGTACAAAGTAATTAACTTTGACTTCTGTTCAGAGAGTTTACAGGTTGTTTCAAAAATCCGTATTTATGCTTGGGAATTTTGATGAGTTTCAGGCGTAGAATGAAATGGTATAGACATGCGGAAAACTATTTTGTTTTGTTTTAAACGTTGATAAAAATGTATACTTATCTCGAGTAGGCAGGTACTATGCAACTTTTAACAAACTTTTTCTTGAATATTAATAGCTGCTACTCTTAAATTCAGTTCAAACTCTTTTGGGACATTAAATGAGTTGTAACCTGAGGCCACAACACGAATGTTGGGACCAATATTCAAAGGCACACGGTCACACGGCCACACGGTCCTAAGTGTCATCTATATTGATAGGTTTCCAATTTCCTTCCATTATAGAGGAAGATAAAATGTGAATAGCTCCAAAATCCGTGATTGGGATTACGCGAGAAAGGAATATTGGCAGCCGTCGGTAAGCCCGCATTGTTACGCCGACTCCCGCGTTACGGAGCCAAGATTGATAGCCAACTATTCGATACACTGGCGTTTGATAAATGGAATATTAATTCTATGAATAAATTTGCTAAGAACTGTGTTGATTGGTGTGTCCATTTATTTATTTCCACCCTCACATTTCTTTGAGGGTAGGTTTGTTCCCTACTACAGTATTGTCGACGACCTATTTATATTATATACTTACAATTTCTTATTGCTGTAACAAGTAACCAGTTACCACAATTGTCAATTCACTCAGAGTGGAATATGTATGTCTCAGCGGCATTAATTAAAATTAGTTACAGGTGTATACTAGTTACTAATGTTAGTTACTGAACTCATATCAGTTATTTAAAAAATACTTCTCACCATATTAATAAGAACCCAGATAAACATTAAAAAAAGATTGGTAGGTCTAATGTAATTTAATCCTGCAAAAGGAAGGTTTGGAGCGTTTATCAGAAACCGCAAAAATATTGGAGGGTTCTGAAATATCAGTAGGTACCGAAATCGGTCAGAGCCAACAATTTACGGTCGTCGGCTCCTGCCATAAACATCAGGTAACTCGGTTTCTAATTTCAAATTGCAATCATATTTACAATCCTTTGTAGGTATTTAGAAACTGTTACTGATGATTAGTATTTTTTATGGTACAAAGATGAATGTTTCATGCCCGTATGGAGTAAATTTAAAAAGATAAATTTTATGACGTTGCAGCAATTTACACGGTTAACCCGACACCAATAATTTCCATACATTTTGATACCAAAATTCAAATACGGCCATTACCTATTTGTGGAACATGTATAACTGTGTGAAACTGTGTCGTCGCGTCATAACTCGTGACCTGCATGTTCTACAATTCCATTGGTTGGGTCTAATTGCTATAGACCAAAACCAACCTTGTGTTAATAGTTCTAGGTTGGTTTTAGTTTGCAGAATTGTATGTAAGTTGGGATCATTTTGCAAAGCTAAACCCAACTATAAAACATTTTAGCTTTAGTAACTTTCTTAAAAATTACGTATTAAAACATTGCGTTGTGATAATTGCCGCGTTCTCGATCATATCAGCGTACAAAATATTCTATATTTACAACAGTAAATAAAGCTGCCAATCTATTAAACTGTCTCCCAAGGCAATCTCGCAATTCATTTCAAAAATATATTTTCCAATAAATTCCTGTTATTGATAGCCATCGGATGGACGCCACCGGAGATAAGAGCGCCTGACTCTTTCCCCTATCGATATTTCAAGTAACTGAACGTGTCTTTGCAATAGTATGTCTTGGACAATTTATTTTCTATATTTCTTTATGAAATGTAACTAACTTTCTTTGATTTGGAACAGCTTTTGAAAGGTTGTTTACTTACTAACTATAAATATCTTAAAATTTAAAATATTTTTCTACGTTATGCGATGGACGAATATCGTATTATAAAAAAGCACACTTAAGTAAGTGATAACCGCTTGGCGCAGTGGTTTGAGCATAGGCCGTTCGGCTCACTGCACCGGGTGGTTGCGGGTTCACTTCCCGTAGCGCCAAATTTCAATATTCGTAATTTGCCCAGGTTTGGTTGTCACCGGGATCGCTCCAAGTTCATTGTACGGTACCTAAAGTACGAGCGTTGCATTTGGCGATAAAAAAAAACCAACTATGGCAAGAAATATAAACTTTTTAACGCGAACTATTCAATAAATAAATCCGAACATTGTATAAAATTCCCAAAGAGTTCCGCGACGAAATAATACACAGGAGATAAGGAAAACATTTCGAGACATGGGTGCTGCGACGAAGGGTCCGATTCTAGGGAGTACCTCATATTGAGCGGCCCCTGGGGTCTCTATGATACCAGATAAAGATAAGACCCGGGAATGTAACACATTTTGGACCGCCACTGGCTTCTGTTTGCACGGAAGGGTTTACATGAAAATCTTTTCAGGGTTCCAAACTAAGAAACCCTTATGGTTTCGTCATGTGTGTATGTATGTCACAGGTTTTTTATTAGGAGTCAATTATTTATTAACTACATGGCTAACATTTGGCCCACTTATAAATATTTGCTAGTACCTACTGCTACAAAAAATATTAATAGGTTGTCAAATCTTGAACAAAATTATTCTAGTGGGGGTGAAAACAATTTCATTCGTTGAATAGGTATTATTAAATCATTTTGAAGTTTCTTAATCCTGAACCTAAACTTGCAAACACTGTACAGAAAAATATGTAAAAAATTACCACGACAATTATAGGTTCACTAGATAATGAGCTATACCGTCTAAGTAAAATCAAAGTGAATTCACCGACGTTTCTACACGAACTCAATTGATACCTACTTCCTGGCTTTATTTATATAACATATGATGAGTTTACGTTACTTAAACGGCTACGGAACCTAACACCATGTGTGGCCTGACACGCACTTGGCCGGATTTTTACCAGGATTTATTTTGGGTAGGGCTTTGTATCAAAATCAATGAAAATCATTTTCCGATTGAAATGATTGTCGCTTTCGAGATTGACTCGAAGAAGATCGCAAAGGATCATTAATCATTACTAATGAAGGCCTATGGTGAAGATCTTTACCCATTAATGGGATGAACAAGGGCACTACAAAAATCATTTTTTGTCGTTATTTTTTCTCGACGAATATGTTGGATACTTTTAAACCCGATAAATAGAAAGGTGATCATCACACACTACATAATATTATGTAAACATTGCCACTACACTATGTCCCGAATTTACCCATAAGAAGAGTTAGTTACAAGCGTAACAAATTAGGTACCTTCTGCCCCACGCTCCGCTACGCTCGCAATGATTAATTGACTACGCGGGCCGTTATTAAAATACCTCCAGAAGAGTAATATTCGCGCTTGATTGATGGATGGGAACCTGCTCGATTTCCTGATTTCGGTGCTTCCCACAAACCGACGGTAATTTATATTAAGTAATTACTTACTTACCTGCATTAGTATATTTTTAATGGAGGCGAGAAATGAGATGGTGCGACTTTGAACTCTTTTCCAGGCACAAGTGATCACAACAAAGTTAAGTCAAATTTGGAGACCCGTGGGAGAAAAAAAAATCCGATGGGACACAATCAACTTAATAGAAAAATACGACTGACTGACACACAGCCTTAAATTTACACTAGTCGCTAGACCTGTCTTGCTTGACGTGCTATAAAAACACAACATTTTGGAATTAGGAGGACTTCTTATGTACTATGTAGGTGAAATAGGTAGAAAGTTAGTATAGAATTTCAATTGGGCACTCGGCTAGTCTTAGACTATAAAATACTTGCAGGACAGAATAATATAATATTTCATCTATTTTTACACAACAGGTAGTTGAAACTTGCTATCTGGATTTACTATCAAACTCAAAGTACCATTACTCAAGCGCTGAGATGCGCGGACAGCCATAACTACCGGCTGGCTAGCTACTAGACCCTATATACATATAAATACTGGTTATCTGTGCATATGCACGAGAATCGAAAGTAATGTGACATTTGACCTCACTTGCTTCGTGGCAAGTACCGAGTATCTTATAACTACATAAGTACTTAATTTTATTTTATTTTGAGTACTTTTGTATTGATATGGCTTTTTTGGCTGAAATAAAGATTTATTATTATTATTATTATAACTCTAGTAGCTAACTTGACAAACTTTAAACTAACATTTTGTGTGGCAAAAGATACCACTCTTAAACACAGCATGGCGATCAAAGACTTTGTAATAAATGTCTTATTATTACAAATTATTTGATGGCGACGC